>JASXTE010000016.1:7957500-9380000 GCA_030280995.1 Hemileia vastatrix
TTGAGAAAACATTGAGGAAATTGTGATAGATTTCAGGTAGAGTTGATTTAATGGCTTCAATGTTGATTTGGTTGTCCTAATCATCTTCAAGAGAATCTGTTGAGTGAAGACCAGAATTGAAAGAGCATAATTCAACTACTTCAAGCAATTTAAATTGTCTTTGAGTGAAGTGATCGAGCTAGAAGGGTTAGTCAATTGCTCATTTAGAGAAAGATCAGATGCTTGCAAGTCATCTGGCAGAGATTTGTCCTCTACCAGGACATTTTCAGGCAGGTTGTTTTACTCCCTATTGACCTGCATTGAAGAATCAGAAATATACTTAGTGTGTGGGGTGATCAATACCTGTGACCAATTAATTTCAGGACTCCATTGCATTAAATAGTCATGGGCAAGGAAGGTATCGTCCATTCTTGGGGCGTCCAAGACTGATAATTCCCACTCAAAGGGGGGAAAATTCGGAAAGTTGAAAACCCATAAAACTGTCTTACTTAACCAATATTTGGATTCCTCTGATTCAACCTAAAAAATTGGAGTTTGATTAATATCTGTGAATGTCAGCTTTATATTCTTGGAAAAAGATAAACTGACAAAAGAAATTGAAGCTTCAGAGTCTATAAGACAACTGAAGGGGGTATCCTCCTTGAAAGAATGAATCTCAACCGATTTAAGGCAACTGCAGTCCTTAAGACATGGAGGTTCTGTGCACTGGGAGAGATAAGATAGTTTGCTTTGCACACAAGTAAACTATCTACTAGTTTTTTAACCTTGAACTAGTACCTTCTCTTTCCTTCAACTTTACACAATCTTATAGCTTTTTCTTACCCCCACAATACATAAATAACCCATTATCCGCTTGTCTCTTCCTCTCAGCTTCTTTAAGTTCTCCTTTTGGGTCAAATACCTTACTGATATCGCCTGGGGTTGAGCTTTTCAGTCGAGGTTTGTCCTTCCCCTTATAAGGTTTGGATTGAGTCAAGGAGGATTGAGTTGTCCGTGTGTGTGAAGAAGGTCCCAATTTAAAATTTAGGCCTTGAGATTTGTTGGCGTATCAATGATGTTGTAGTCGTCCTTGGTAAACGCCATTGAGTTCAAGGGTTTGATCCATTAAATCCGTTAAAGTAGTCATCTTCTGACCATGAATATTTAATTGATCCAGGATCCTCAAAGGAAGTCCCTTTTTTAAATGATACTTGAATGCAGCATCATTCCAACCTACTCAAGTTTGTAGTGCTCTGAAGTTCTAAATATATTCAGAGGCTTTACCATTATCACTCATGCGGAGGAAATCCAGTTCAATTTCTGCTTTGTCAGTTTCATTAGGGCCACCGAACGATGTAAAGAGTTGGTCTTCAAACTTTTCCCAGTTATTTATGAGTAAGTGGGTTTCTGTTGAAGAGAGCCTGAAAAGATAAGGTTTGAACCACCTTGCTGCTTTTCCAGCTAGGAATGAAGAAGGGTAAACAACATTTGATTGGTTTTTATTAAAGGTTTGAGGATCATTATGGAACAGGAGCTTTTAGGTTTTCAAGAAGGGGAACAATCTGTCTGGATGTTCTCCATCAAATTTATCAGAAGAATTCAAGGAAGGAGTTTTGAATTTTGATCCCTCCAAAGACGTTGGATTTGAAAGGGTTTTCATGAAATGTCTCATGAAGTCTTCCAGTGAATTAGATGGTTCAGGTTCTAAAGGTTGACCAGAAGGGTGAGTAGCAGGGGCAGATGGTGCCTCATGCATCGTATCCTCTCCTTCTTCTTCCTTGCTAGAGTCATCAAAATCCTGGGGGATGTCTTCTACAGATTTGACTGAGTCTCCCCCTTCCCTAAGGTCGATATGTTCCAGGGAGTGAGTGCGGGAAACAGGCCATGTGGCTGTTGCCCTTCCTCTGGTGCAAGCCCTAGTAGTAGTGCCCATAGGAGGAGTGTGTTGAACAGGTGACATTTTAAAAATTTTAGAGACACCTGAATAAAAATACGTAGTAGTGCAAAGAATGAGAACTATGGAGAATTAAATTATACTGTCACGGATGACCTACGCACAAGGTCGAGGGTGTTCCTGTGAAAATGAGATGGAGGGAGGAGTTTTGAAACTTCTTTGAAGCACAGAGGAAATGTTTGCGGAAGTGATTCAAAGATGACTCAAAGGAAGAGCTACTGCTTTTAGATATGTTCCATAAGAATTCTTATATAATTTTAAGGTAATATTAATATTATTAAGATCTCACAAAGGGTTGAAAACTCAATAATCAAAGATTTAAGATTTAGAAATTATTACTGAGAAAAATAAGGAAATGTACAATAATAATGATTTAACCTAAAGCTTTACAACTATTAACTATTTATATGTTTTATAATTTAATTCTGAAGAAATATTTAACCACAATCCAACCCCTTTTATATCCATTACCCCTCCTTGCATTGACCTCATACCCATCCATCATTCCACACTCCAAAGACCTACAAAAAATACACCTGTTACACCTTGACCCTCCTCACTAACATCCGTTAACCCTTTAATCCTCCACTAACCATCCACTCCATGCTCACTTTGCCTTTTAATAACCCACAGATATTTAACAAACCTTTTAGCAGAATATTAAATTAACTATTGCACTGTGTGTTGCTTATCCAAGAAAAGACTAAGCACACTATTGAGAGATTGACTAATATATATTTAAAGTTTAGACTAGCACGGTTAAATAGTGAGTACACAAAGGAAAGTTGCAGTTGCTATGTAGAATTGTTTTCTGCACTTCGAGTATGGATTTAGACCTCTGTATTATTTTTTTAATGAGCTTCTTTTGCCTCAAGTTTCACGTGGAGCATGACATTCTCCCAGATTAAATTCACCCTCGCAACGAAGAAGAATCAACTACACCTCCCCTCTTCCATCTAATTTTTTATCTGAATGTTCAATTTCTTCAAGAATTCATCCAGAAGAGACAAATCAGCTTCCAGGTAACCTTCTCCTACTCCATTCTACAACAACCCTGGTACTCTACCACCACTACCAAACCAAACGGAACCAAGAAACAATATCAACAGCAACAACAACAGCCCTGCTGCTCCAACTAGGCCCTAGAAACTTCCTCATCCTAGTTAATATTATCAACACCACTTAGAGGATGACCAAAAAATCCATACCTTCACCTGGTTGACCCTCCTACTACATCCATTTAAAACCCTTCAATAGTCCAAATTATGGCTGCTTAAAAATTTGATGGGCTTCCAATCTGTAACTACCAAATAAATTAATCCAATTTCTTCAACAGAAAACAATTACTGATCCAACATTTCTTTTTAATTGGAACCTCAAGCTACTTTTGGGATTGGTAAACATCTGGAACCCTAATTGACACTGGATTAGGCTAATATAAAGCAACACCTTAGTATGATTTGTTCAAACATGCTAAAGGCTTTTGCTCTTCATGGTCCATTGAATGAATTTGAGAAGAGCCTGAGAAAACAACTTCTTGAAAACCACTGGAAGATTTCTTGGATAATTAAGCACACCTTCCAACACTCCATCACACCCTCTTCTTCTTCCACCTAAAAATACCTTCCAATACAGTTCCTGACCATTACAATGTCTACACTCTCTCCAGAAGACTACACCACAAGGTACACAGTGCTTCCTCCAATCCCAACAAGAAGCAAAAACCCCAACAAAATTCAGGCTAACCTTCAGAAGCTTCTTCTTCCAGACATTAATTAAAGAAAAATAAAATTAATAAATTGCTAAATAGAAAAAACAATCATAATCAGCAGATATGTAAAAAAAATCATTTCATTTTTTTTTACTTTATCTATTTGATTTTTATTTTTTATTATTATTTATTATTTTATTTATTTTTATTTTTATTATTATTATTATTTATTTTTTAACAGATTTCTACTTGAACTATTAAAAAACTGAAAAAACTTGAAAATAATTACACAAAATTTGTCAAAAAATATGAGAGCTGAGAAACTAAAATGAATTGAATAATAATAATTTGAACTAAAGAATAATTGCAAATGGTATCCCCTAGCCAAATGATGAGCTGATTCCCTGATACCTAACTTTCATCTAAGCTCAACTTGATGTAGATACACCTTTAAATAAATTTTAAAAGATTTGAGATAAAAATACAGAAATAAAATTAAATAATAAAAATGTAATAAAAATGAAACAAAGATAAAGAAAGAAAATAGTTTTTCCCAGCCAATAGACAAGCCTTTCCCCACCAATGGTTGCCCACCTCTAGGTGACTCTGATGTGATGACACCATATAATATTATTTTTTAATTTTTCCCCTCTTTACATCCTAATAACCCCCAAAAAAAAATAAAAGAGAAAAAAAGAAAAAAAGAAAAAAATCTAAAAATACTATCTAAAACAACCATAGCCACAAAATCAACAAAAGAAAGAGAAAAAGTTCAGCTCCATAGAAGGTCCAGTCCAAGGAAATAATCACTGGGTGGGCTCTCTGCAATAAATAAAAATGATTGAAGACCACCAGTGATCCAAAACCAATCCAAATAGACCAAAGATAAAGAAGCCCGTAACAAGCCAGTTTAACATCATAGTGAACTTGAAACCTGATAAACAAAAACCGGAACTAGTATTCAACTAGGACAAACAAAATACTTGAATCAGACATTATGTGGTAAATTTTCTACAGAGAAGCCAGCTCATCAGTTACTCCCACACTTGCAAAAAAAATCTAGAAGACCCCCCCCTGGGTACCTTATAACAAAAAACACAATATCCAGCACTTGAAGACCAAAAAAATTTCAAGTTTAAAGTCATAGAGGACTAAACCCGGTGAAGAGAAACCAATAATAGGGTTCAAAAAAATTAAGAGAAGGCATTTGAAACAGAAAATCTGGGTTAAATGTTCTACAGAGCAGCCAGCTCATCAGTTTCCCCTACACTTTCCAAGATCAAATCTAGAAGCCCCACTCATGGGTTCCTTCTAAAAAATTAATTTCCAACAAAAAAGATGCACAGCATCACCCAATTCAAAAATTTAAAGAAAGGTCCATAGTTTATCCTCATTGTGGAGTCAATCTTCTTCAATTCTAGTGACTCTTTGGTAAAATCTCCTCACCTGATCAGCAGTCACCCTCTTCTTTAATACTGCACCATCTAACTCCCCCAAAAACATAAGAGCCTCCAGACACCTGAGATCTGACTCTGTGAGGTAAATTCCATCTGTCATCAAACATTTATTCCCACTGACTCTCAAAACTTATATTATACACCAAAACCAAAAAACCAGGTTTCAACGGATTCCTGAGTCTATGAGCTAACTTCTTGTCCCAGTATCTGAGTGATTTATTTCTAATCTTCATCATTCCAGCTTATGCCCTCTCATAATAACACTCTCTATATTCCAACTGCTACATCCTGTCACAGAGCAAATCTTCTGTTGAGCATACATCATCCCAATCAATTTTAAACTAAGAGACATCTTATAAATCCACTGGTAGAACAGCTTTCTGCCCAAACATTAATTCGTAAGGGGAATATCCAGTTGTCCTTTTCACCTTGACCCTATCAGTAAAAAACACCAAGGTTAAATAATAACTTAATATTTCTGCACTATCTCCACACATCATCACCAAAGCATTATTTATAAGATGATGGTCTCTTTCAACCATACAATCAGCTTGAGGATAATAAGGAGTAGCCACTCTGACTTTAGAACCAATACTTGCCACAGCTTATTTGAATTCAGCTCCAAATTCTGGCCCACAGTCAACAGTCAGCAACTTCATCAACCCATATCTTAACACCCATTCCTTCTCCAAAAAGTCTGCCACATTTTTGGCTGTCAAATTCACCAGAGTCACTGCATCAACCCAACCAGACAAATCATCCCTGGAAACAATCAAGTATTTATACCTACCCTCCTTGATATGAAGAGCATCCAGACTAACTCTTCCAAACAAAATTGATTCACCAGTAGAACACACAAAAACTTTAGGTTTCAAGTGAAATCTTCTTTGAAATTAAGGAGATATCTAACCCTTCTACTGTTCTAAAGAAATAAAAAAAAGAAAAAATCATAGGATTTTTTTTATTGTTTTTTTTAGAGTGAGGGAGTGTCAGGCAGGCTGCTAGACTCACCCAGTAAAATAATTAATTATATTCTGGGATGAAGCCACACCTTTTTTATTCTCTATTTATTATCAATTTTATTTTATTTAATTTAAATTTACTTGTAATAAAATAACTAATTACAAAGAAGTAAAATTAGTAAATAATTAAAATTAATATTATTTGTCCCTTATATTTTTTTTCCTAACACCATGCTCAATGACAGGTTAAGTGAAATAAATTTTAATACTAAAATAAAATTTAATATGTAAATTAAAATAATTATATACAAGAAATTCAAATTACCTATTTAAAAAATGACACTTACAGCAATTTTTATATAAACCAATTTATTTCTGATGTTTTGGTCTTCCAAAATTGGCAGGGCCCTTTGTTGGTCTGTTTGACGTTGTTTTGATATGTCTTAAATGGCATTGTTCAATAATTGGGTGTTTTTCTGTGATTATTCAATGAATATTGGGACTGCGGGGATGTGGGTATTACCATTGGATATCCTAAGTTTTTCTCTATATTTTATGTCTTGATGACATTTTTAATATTCTAAGTATTTGAGGGATTATCTCTCATTTTTCATTTTAAAAGATAGCTGTTTAATTTTGTTTTTCACGTTTTAAGGGATAACCTTAAGTCTAAGGGTTAAGTGCTTAGTACCATTAAAATGGTATAATTTTTCTCTACGTTTCATGTCACAATGTTGTTGTAGCTTAATTATGTGTTTTAAAGGTTTTAGTAGCCGTAGTTTATTTTTCTAAGTATTTTGGGTGTTTTTGGAGGTTTTTGGTGGTTTTCTGGCTTCAGGGCGGTCCTACCGCCTCAGGAGGACTTCCCGCCTTGGTGCTAGGAGGCTGGGAAGCGTTTCTAGAGGGTTTTTATGCAATTTGGCACTCAGAAACCCCAAATTTGTTGCTGTGCATTAGCTCTTAGATAGTGGTATGTGTGTATATAGTGAATAAGACAGTTTGGGGAAACCTTGATTATCATACAACCATCCGGAGGTTATATCCTTTTTCCTCACTCAGTTTTCACTGTTTTCTGGCCACAATTGGCTGTGTTTGTTGCAAGGTTAGTTCTTCATTTCACTCAACTTTGGCAACTGTTTTCTCTGGTATAGTCTTGCAAGCTATATCAAGTATTATTGCTGTCTATGGTGTGGATTTGCAATCTACATCAAGTATCATTGCTTTCTCTGGTGTGTACATTGGTCTACATTTCAGTTCTTTGGTTTGCTAGTCTGTCTGGAGACTACTTTCTTGGCCGATCAGGCAGTCAAGTGTATTGGAAAGGGGGCTTTAAAAATGGGAACCAATTTACTGTACCATTTAAATCTCACTTATATTTTTTCTAAAGGGATAGGGGATTTTTTCTCTGGTTCTTCTCCAACTCCCTTGGTCAAGGCCTATAGATAGTACTATAGGATTGTCTACATTTCTGGACTCCAACGTGGCGTGGACCTGCTAGTTCTTTGGAATCTCTATTGTCTTTGGTTGGTCTTTTTTAATGATTTTGTTCTGGAACAATGGCTTCTGGTTCATCTATTCCTGTGGTGACTGTCAGTGGGGGGGAAAGTCCTCCTGCTTTGATGGTTAAGGAGTGTGTTAGGATTAAAATTGGGATGGTACCACGTTTAATGGGAGTGATGTGAAGTGGTTTCTGGAGAAATATGAAACTGCTGCTGGTGTGGATGGTGCTTCTTACCTGGAAATGGTGAAGAAGATCATTTTAATCATTGTTGATAGGGCAGTGGAGAAGGAGGTTGTGGCCATGTCTAGCTACAAGAAGAGGGATTTTAAGTTTCTGTGCAGGGAGATGGTGGATAGATGGGGTGTCAGGCTCACTATGGTGGATCTGAAAAAGGTCGTCAGTGAATGGAATTCTTTTGGTGGTGTTAATAACTTACTCAGTTACAGGAATTTTCTGCTGAAATTTGATCCTGTGGTAGAATATTTGGTGGAAGTAGAGGAGCTGTCACATGAAAATTCTGCCAAAGATGTTTTTTGGTCTTCCCTTGATAGAGATGTCAGGATGGATGTGTTGAAGGAGTAGTCAAGGAAGGACTTGATGAAGACTCTTTCTAATGGGTACTAGAAGTTGTCTGCCTTAGAAAAGGTGAAGGAGGCTGTGGAGGGCCATTTGAAACTGTTTGCGGTGGACACCTATCAAGAGGGGTGTTCCAGGTATGTCAGCAAAGTCAGGGAGGCTTTGGTTGAAGAGGAGAGTAGGGTGAAGAAGGAAGAGAAGAATATGGTGGAGGTTCCCACAAAGGAGAGGGACCCAGTGGTGAGGCAGTTGGCTGATCTGACAAAACAGCTACATATTTTTTTTCAGGAGGCTAAGAAGGTCAATTGGGCACTTTCCCAGCCTAGAGATTTTGACAGGAGGGCTGGTAGGAGTGATCCTTGGGTCTGCTCATATTTCAGCAGGAGATGGCAAAAGTCTAATGATTTTTGGGCTCTGAACAGAGATGTGTCAGAAGGAAAGGTGGAGTGTGACAGCAGGGCTTTTAAGTTCCCTAATGGTTCATTTGTGAAGCCCAGTGAGGGGAAGGCTCCTGTTGATTTGGTCAGGAGAAGAAATGGTCTCAATCAGAGGAGGCTCTTGTTTGAGGAGATTCCTGATCAGGAGAAGTCTTCTGCTAAGGCAGATAAAGATGTCAATGGAAAAGGGAAGGAGTTTAATAAAGTCTCTTTTTCTACTTCCTTTGGCGGGTTGAAGTTGTATTCTTGTGGATGACAGTCAAGTGGCAAATACTTTCTGGTGTCTATGATTTTGAATCTGGAAAGGTGGAAAGGCCTAAGAAATGTTCTCAGACCCAACCAAAGCCTAAGGCTTCAAAAGTGGATCATAAGCTTAGTGCAGCCAGGAGGAAGTACAGCAAAGAGGAGCTGTACAAGATGCAGAAGTGGATTGCTGATATGGGCCCCCCCAGTATTGGTGCATTGGACATGAATGGTGAGCCAATGCCAATGGATTTTGGTTCTGACTCAGAGGAGGATGTCCCTTTGTCTTCATTGCCAAAGCCTGCTGGATTAAGAGGTGTTGGTGAGGGATTTGGTTTGATTACTGTTAACGGAAAATCTGTTTGTGGTTCTGGTCCTCAGGAGATTTCTAGGACCAAGGTAGTGAAGCAAAGGGCTCACTTTAAGTGGCCAGTTGTTTTTGGACAATCTAATGTTATGGACTCGTTTCTGGAAAGAATAAATCAGGGTCAGGTTTCTCTTTCTTATGGGGAATTGTATGCTATCAGTCCTGGGTTTGCGTATAGACAAAAAAAATTGATGGCAAGAACAAGGGTTTCTTCTGGGGAGGTGGAATACATTTGAAATTCTTCTGAGAAATTTGGCAAGGGGTTGGAAACTCATTTTTCTGCTCCTCTGGGTTATGTCAATGTCACTCTGGATGGCAGGGAGGCTAGGGCATTGGTGGATTTATGTTCTCAGATTAACCTGATTTATTTGTTTGAGGCTACTAATCTGGGCCCCCCCATCAAACAGGAATTGGTGGAAATTTAAGAGGGATTGGTGGCTATGTCACTGAGTTAATTGGGACAGCTGAATTTGTAAAGCTGGATGTTGGTGGAGCCTCTGGAAAGGTTCATTTTTACATTGCCATAGCTAATGTAAAAGCTGTTTTGGGTGGACCATTCTTGATTGATTACCAGGCAAGAATTGGTTATCAGTTTGACATGTGAATCTGTTTGGAGTTGACTGGTGAAGATTAGAGGAAGCTTCACATGAGGTTGTCATCTCCTGGAGATGATGGTTGGGAGACCAGGCCTGGCTTGTCTTCAATGTGCCAGTGCATGGATTTTTGTAGGAGAAGAAAAGAAGTGGGTGCCGCCTCTGGTTTTTTTGAGTGTGGCTCAGGCTCTAGTGAGAGTATGTTTTTTTTAGAGTAATAAGGGCTGATTGCCCTAGTGCTACAACCTCTCCCCATAATGAGGAAATTCCAGGCTGTAGTAGGTCAGCTCCCTTGGAAATATACTAAGTATATTTTCAACTTTCTCATTTTAATGTTTCTCTTCTCTGCAAGTATACTTCATGTTTCTTATAAAGTATCTGTTCTCTCTCAAGATTTTCAATTATTTTTAATTCAAGTTCAAAAATGAAGACTGGTTATATATCTTTATTGAAAGATATGCGGAAAAGTGTTGGAGTGGTGAGATTGGGGTCTAAAAGTAAGTCTTCCCAATTTTGCATGCCTAGGGTTTCTTCTACGCCTTTCAAAAAAATTACCTTGGCCATGTCTGTGAGCATTGAGAAACACCTGGTTTTTTTGTAGGATGGAAGGAAACTCAAGAAAAGAAGATAAAAAATTCAATATAACTGAGGAAAAGCAAGAAAAAAATCTGAAGATAATTTAAAATGAAGAATAAAATTATTTTTGTAAAGATCATCAAGATCAATTTTTGGGCCTCCAGCATGAGGTTAAACTGCACAAATTTTTGACATCAAGATCAATTTTTGGGCCTCTGGCATGAGGATAAACTGCATAATTTTAGAAGATTTGATTCAGAAGATGAATCAAGATTTGAAGATTTGGAAGATGGGAGTGAGGATGAAGATGTGGAATTTCTGAAAAAGTGTGGAGTGGTGAGATTGGGGTCTAAAAGTAAGTCCTCCCAATTTAGAACTTCTAGGTTTTCTTCTACACCTTTCAAAAACATTACCTGCGCCACACATGTGAGATATGGGGAAATCCTTGGTTTCTTTTTCCAGGTCTGGTGGTGAAGACATCCTGAAGATCCCTCAAGTTTATGGTGGAGCCGCAAAATATAAGAAGGTAGCGCAGAAGATTAGGCCTGTCAATGAGCCTATGCCTGAAGTTTTGAATCCTCCTTTGAAGATGCCTCTGTTATCAAGAGATCTATACTGTACTCCTCTGGTGAAGAATCCTCCTGATTTTGTGGAAACCGCTCAGGTGACTGTGAAAAAGGTTGAAATTTGTTAATTTTGGTCCTGATGGGTGGTTGTCTGATAAGGAAAAGAAGTTGTTGTTGCACGTTATTTTGCTCAGGAAGAAAGCGGTGGCATTTGTTGAAGAGGAAAGAGGTGTGTTGAAACACTCTTATGGGGAACCTTACTTGATTCTTGTGGTTTTGTCATGAGCCTTAGAAAACAAAACCTAATCCAATTTCAGCTGCTATTAGGGATGATTTTGTGGAGATTTTTGATTTTTATTAAAGATTTTTCTTTTTTGGCTTCATGCTTGAGAAGGTTGACCAGGAAAGATGGGGTGTGAGAATGGACTGAAGAGTGTGAAGTGGCTTTTCAAAAATTGAATAAGGTGGTAGTAGAAGATATTATTCTTCACAAATTGGATTATGGAAGGGCAGCTGGAAAAATTTATCTTGTGGTGGACTCAAGTTATATTGCTGCTAGTGCTGTTTTGTCTCAGTTAGATAAACTGGGAAGGTCAGGCCAGTAAGGTATGATTCTGTAGTTTTTAATGAGGTGGAATGTAGGTATTTTCAGCCAAAGTTGAAATTGTGTGGTGTAGCAAAAATTTTGAAGAAGCTAAAAACTGTTTTGTAGGGGAAGCATTTTGAGCTGTAGGTGGATGCTAAATATCTGGTTCAAATGATCAACACACCTAGTTTTCTAAATGCTCCAATGACTAGGTGAGTGGCATTTATTCAACATTTTTATTTTGACCTGGTGCACAAGCCAGGTAAGACTTTTACGAGGCCAGATGGTTTATCAAGAAGACCACCCACAGATGATGATTCTGATTCTGAATAATTTGATGAAGATGTTCCAGTGGTTAGGTCCAGCTCAAAGGGTGCTGAAGGTTTTTCTCCCCTCCCTCAAGAGGCTAAACTGGATTATTTTTTTCGCCTCCACCAAGAGGTTAAACTGGATGGCTCTGATCTTGATTCTGGTGATCAGGATTTTTTTTTGATTGAGATGGGGCCATTGTTTGGGATGGCTCAAAATTGGAGAATGGTGTTTTTGTTAATGAACTTGATTCTTTCAAGATTCAGTGGAAGAAAAAGTAGCTTCCAAAGCTTAGGAATTAGTGTCCTAGATGGGCCGGTTGTGTTTCTAATGTGTTCACTGGATATTTTGATGACAGGGTTGTACCCTTGGATTTTGTTTTGTTGGATTTTGAAGATGAGACCTGGGGTAAGATTGGAATTTATTTTAGTATGTTCAAATATCTGTTAACCTTAGAAAGTCTAGATACTTGTGATGATGATACTTGGGTGGCAATCAAGAAGAAGAGTCCTGGATTTTATGTGTCAGGAAGGAGGTTGATGAGGAGGAGACATCCAAATCCTCAAGTTGTGGTGACTCAGAAGAAGGGTCAAGAATGTGTTTTGAAGTCTTTGAATGAAGACCTTGGTCATAGATGCTTTGGGGAGACTTATAGAAGAGTAGCAGATAGATTTTGGTGGCCAGGTATGAAGTTGGCTGTTCAGGGTTGTGCTCAATCTTGTGAAGAATGTCAAAGGAGAAGTCACTTTAAATCTAAAGAGGTTGGCCATGCTACTTGTGAAACAACTTTGTTTGAAAGAGTCAGTTTGGATGTTTTCCATATCAAAGAGAGCAGGTATAAATACTTCATTTTTGCTAGGGATGATTTGTCTGGTTGGGTTGAGGCGGTGCCTCTGATTAAGTTGACTGCCAAAAATGTGGCAGAAATTTTGAAGAAAGAATGGGTATTTAGGAATTGGTTGATGAAGTTGGTGACTGTTGATGGTGGGCCAGAGTTTGGAGCTAAATTTTAAGAAATGGTGGCAAGTATTGGTTCTAAAGTCAGAGTGGCTACACCTTATTATCCTGAAGCCAAAGGAATGGTTGAAAGAGGCCATCAAGTTATTAAAAATGCTTTGTTATAAATGTGTAATGATAGTGCTAAAAAATGGAGGCATTATTTACCATTGGTGTTATTTGCTGATAGTGTCACTGCGAAAAGGACAACTGGCTATTCCCCTTATTAATTAATTTTTGGGCAAAAGTTTTTCTACCAGTGGATTTGGAAGCTGTCTCTCATCTTGCAATTGATTGGGATGATATATGCTCAACAGAAGATTTGATCTGTGCCAGGATGAAACAGTTGGAATGTAGAGAGGAATGTCAAGAGAAGGCATACTCTAGAATGATGAAGATAAGAAATCAATCAGTCAGATACTGGGACAAGAATTCGGCTCATAGACTCAGGAATCCCGTGAAACCTGGTTGTTTGGTTTTAGTGTATAATAGAAGTTTGGAGAGTCAGTGGGGAAAGATGTTTGCTGACAGATGGAATGGACTTTACAGAGTCAGATCTCAGGTGTCTGGAGGTTCTTATGTTTTGGAGGAGTTAGATGGCGCAGTCTTAAAGAACAGAGTGGCTGCTGATCTGGTGAAGATATTTTACCCTAGAGGTACAAAGAGTGAAGAGGATTGACTCCGCAATGAGGATAAACTATGGACAATTATATAATTTTGGATTTTGGTGGTGCTGTGCATCAGTTTTGTTGGAAACATTTTGTTAGAAGGTACCCATGGGTGGGGCTTCTCAACAGTTATCCCTTTATGTCTGTTTTTAACCCCTTCTCTTAATTTGGTTGAACCCTTGTATTGGTTTTTTGTCACAGGTTTATGTCCTCTATGACTTTTAACTGGAAATTCTCTTGGTCTTCAAGTTTTGGACTCTTCATGCTTATTGGTTTTGGTTGAATGTGTTGGAGTTTGTGTTTTTTTAGAAGGTACTTACAGGGGCTTCTAGAGTTTATTTTGGAAAGCGTGGGGGTAACTGATGAGCTGGCTGATCTGTAGAACAGTTACCCCATAATATCTGTTTCAAGTATTTTTTTTTCCTAGTTGAATCCTAGTTCTGGTTTTTGTTATTCAGGTTTCAAGTCCACTATGACTTTAAACTGGCTTACTGGCTTGGGACAGGCTTCTTTCGTCTATTTGGTTTAGTGGGGGATCACTGGTGGTCTCCCATCATTTTTACTTATTGGAGGAAGCCAACCCAGTGATCATTTCTTTGGACTGGACTTTCTATAGAGCTGGATTTATTTTCTTTTTCTTTTCTTTAATTTTTGTGTCTATGTTTAGATAGTAGTTTTAGATTATTTTCTTTTTTCTCTTTTTTTCTTTTAATTTTTTATGGGAGTTATTAGGATATAAAGAGGGAAAAATTACAAAATTATATTATATGGTGTTACCACATCAGGGTCACCTGGATGTGGGCCAGCATTGGCTTGGAAAGGCTCATCATTTGGCCGGGAAATGCTATTTTCTTTCTTCCCCTTATTATTCTCTCCATTTCTAATTATTTCATCTTTATTTTTTATTTCAATTTATTTATAAATTATTAAACAGTCTATCCACATCAAGGTGCACCTGGATGTGGGTAAGGGATCAGGGGATCAGCTCATCAATTGGCTGGGGGATACCATTAGTAACTATTATTTGTCTCATGTTATTATTATTATTCATTTCATTTTAATTTTTCAACTCTCATATTTTTGGTTAATTTTCTTTTTTATTTTCAAGTTTTTTTTAGTATGTTAGTAGTTTAAAATAAAATAAAATAAATAAATAAATAAAATGAAATAAAATATAAAATAAAAAAAAATATATGAATAAATAAAATAAAAATAAAAATAAAACAACTTTTTATATATGTATTTCTGTTAATTATTATTGTTCTCTCTATTTAGTGATTTATTAATTTATTTCTTGTTTATTTTAATGTCTGGAAGAAGAAGCCTTCAGCAGTTGGTCCGGATTTTGGTGGAGTTTTAGCTTTTTGTTAGGATCAGAAGAAGAAATTTGTTCTTTGTGGTGTAGGCAGCTGGAAAGAGTATATTTATTATAATGGTCAGGTACCGGAGTGGAAGTTAATTTTTGGGAAGAAGTGGAAGAAGCAGATATTGAGTTTTGGAAGGTGTGCTTGATTATTCTAGATAATCTTCCAGTGGTCATCAAGGAGATTTTTCCTCAGATTCTTTTCAAATTCATTCAATGGACCATGGAGGGCAAAGGCCTTAAGCATGTTTAAACACATCATGCTTAGGTTTTGTTTTGTGTCAGCGTAATCCAGCGTTAAGGTAGTTTCTAGAGGTTGGCTCATCACAATTGTAATTTAAGGAGGCAGGGTTTCAACTACACAGAAGAATTAGATCAGTAATTTTTCTCTTTTAAAGAAATTGGATCTATTAATTTGGTACTTACAGATTGGAAGCTCATCAAATTTGTAAGCGGCCAGGATTTGAGCTGTTGAAGAAAGCTGAATGGATGTTTAAGGAGGATCAACCAGATAGAGTTATTGATTCTCATGATTATTCTCTAAATGGTGTTGAGAAGATGAAGGAGGAGAAAGGAGTTCCTGTGGCCTGGTTGGAGCAGAAGGGCTGCTGTCGTTGTTGTGGATATTATTATTTCTTGTCCCAGTTGGGTTGGACACTGGTGGTGGAGAACCAGGGTTGTTGAAGGAAGGATCAAGAGAAGGTGACCTGGAAGCTGATTTTGATCTTCTGGATGAAGATCTAGAAGAAAGGGAACCATCAGAGGAATAATTGGCGGCCAGAGGAGAGGTGTAGTTAGTTCTTCTCAAAGTAACAGGAGATTTTTGTTTGGAAGCAGGGTTGCATGCTCTAGTGATTTCAGAAGGTCCTCTGGCAGGTTTTCTAGAGTTTTTGGAATTTTTGGGGTTGTCTAAGGAAGAAATTTGGTGTGTATGCATTGCAATGGGAGCACTAAGAGTTGGTGGCGTAGAGTTTTTGGTGTTTAATGGTGGATTTTGGCTGTTATCTGGCTGAATTTGGGAGTTTTGAGCCTGATTTTTGCTTTCTGGCAGGGCGGGTGGGCCACCTTACATTGGGAGGGCTTCCTGTACGTGGTCTAGCAGCCTGGGAGCTAATTTTGAAGCTGATTTGGTCAAATTTTCTGAGATAAAGCAGATTCTTGAGAAGATTAAGCAAATCTAAGAGAGTGATTTGGGAATAGAACGGTGTGATCTTCTGGAAGGAGCGGAAGATAAAGAAGACAAAGCAGGTCCAAGTTCTGGTGAACTGGTAGGAGATCTGGAAATATATTTGTGTGAAGGTGAATGTGGAGGTATTGGATAGTTGGGGTCTCTGTCACATCTTTTCTTTTTACAGTTTCAAGAATCAGAGGCTCTGTTATAGAATTTGGCTTGAGGAGTAGGAAGAGTGAAGTTAAAAGGCCTGCACATGTGGATGCACTGTTTACAAGCAAAGTCCTTTGGAGCAGTGAAACAGGGAAGGTCCAATGGGTCAAAGTCTGGATATTTAGCCATGATCTGTGAAGAAAAAATAATGAAGAGAAAAGAGATGAATGAAAATTTTTTCACTGATGTGTAGATAATGAAGAAAGAGTGGCAGTTCAGTAGGTTGGCTAAGGAGCACTGTGCATGGAGGTGGCTCCGCCCTTATATTCAAAATGTGGATAGTCCGTCAAGACTTTAAACTGAACACTGGAAGCCCATCAAGACTTTAAATGAGAAATGGTACAGTCCCCCAAGACTATAAACTTAGGATTCATGTTGGTTGAGTCTTCAGGACTATAAACTGATAATGTGAATTTGGTGTGATTCTGAAAGAGGGCATCCAAGGAGGAGTCTCTGAATTTTGTTAAGGAAAGTGTGGGTGTAACTGATGAGCTGGCTGCTCTGTAGAACAGTTACCCCAGAATGTTAGTTTGTTTCTTTGGTCTTTAATGTTTTGATCTCTGGTTCTGTCTTTTTGATTCAGGTTTTAAGTCCCCCAAGACTATAAACTGAAGGTTTTTGAGTCCCCCAAGACTATAAAATGAGGGCTGTTAGTCCCCCAAGATTTAAAACTGACGATTAGTCCCCAAAGACTTTAAAATGAGGAGTTTTTTTATTTTTTATTTCTAAATCAAAATTTTTGGGCAAGAAGTAATTACAGAAAAGAATCAAGAGATGTGACAAAATGTTAAGCATTGGCTTTGAACTGGTAGATGAGGTTCTTCCTTTTCTCAAGGTCCTGTGGGTTCCTGGAAGGAGTTTATTGGAAGTAATTTAGGATGAGGTGCTTCTGTTGAGAACAATGTTGTTGAAATTTGTCTTTGATGGTTGGCAATGGATTAGGTGGGGGTTCTTCAAGGTTTCCCACATTGTCATCATCACTGTCTGTATGGGAATGAACTGGAGATTTTAAAGATTGAATTTCAGTATGAAGAAGTCTTAAGATTACCATCAGAAGGACCAGGGATGAAAGAGCTAGAGTTTGTAGCGGGGTTGGCACTCTTTTTTGAAGGGTAAAATTTTTTGACCAGTCTGGGGATCAGGATGGATGGTCTGGATCTTTTGGTGCTGGTGGAATGTAGATCAGGTTGTGAAGGGGAATAAGATGTTGAAGAGGACAATAGATCAGTTCTGAAACAATTCTTCTTCCTAGAGTGACAGGCATCACAGGAGGTTCTTTAGGGATGAGCTGGAGGTGTTATGGTACAGATGAGATTGTTGTCAATGCAGTATTGGCAAGGACCCATGTCAGTAGCAGATTTGGAGAGGAAGCTTAACATGGTGGTTGTGATGAAGGAGAATGTGGACATTCTCTATTGGAGGGAGGATGTGGTCTTCCAACATTGGCCGAGCCCTTTGTTGGTCTGTTTGGCGTTGTTTGATATGTCTGAAATGGCATTGTTTAATAATTGGGTGTTTTCTGGAATTAATCAACAAATATTAGGACTGCAGGGATGTGGGTATAACCGTTGGATAGCCCCTATTTTCTCTATATTTTATGTCTTGATGACATTTTTCATATTCTAAGTATTTGAGGGATTATTTCTCATTTTTTATTTTGAAAGATAGCTGTTTAATTTTGTTTCTTGCATTTTACAGGATAACCTTAAATCTTAGGGTTAAGTTCTTAGTTCCATTAGAATGAGATAATTATTCTCTACGTTTCATGTCACAATGTTGTTGTAGCTTAATTATGTGTTTTAAAGGTTTTAGTAGTTGTAGTTTATTTTTCTAAGTATTTTGGGTGTTTTTGGAGGTTTTTGGTGGTTTTCTGGCTTCAGGGCGGTCCTGCCGCCTCAGGGGGGCCTCCCGACGTCAGGGGAAGTGCCTGCCTTGGTGCTAGAAGGCTGGGAAGTGTTTCTAGAGGGGTTTTATGCATATTGGCGCTCAGAAACGCCAAATTTGTTGGTGTGCATGGGTTCTTAGATAGTGGTCTGTGTGTATATAGTGAATAAGACAGTTTGGGGCAACCTTAATTATCATACAACCATCCAGAGGTGATATCCTTGTTCCTCATTCAGTTTTCACTGTTTTCTGGCCACAATTGGCTGTGTTTGTTGCAAGTTTTGTTCTTCATTTAACTCAACTTTGGCAACAATTTTCTCTAGTGTTGTCAGCCTGTATATCTCCAGGACTGAGTAAAAAGTAATTATAAGTTATGTTAAACACATGAACTATACATGGGAATAATAAATAAGAGTACACAAATAGTATACATAAGTAAAATTATGATAATACACAAAAAATGCCATTATAACACCTTATATACATGCATATATCCACCTTTTATAGGTCTTATGTACTTAATATTAAGTTGGAATATGTTAGGGTAATCTTAAGAACCTTAAGTATAAGGCTACATAATTTTTAAGTACACTTAAAGCTGTTATATTCATTGTTTTATGCAAAAAACAAGAAATGCGCTTTATTTCACTTAAAAGTTGACTATATGCACTATAAAATTGAGAATATCAAAATTGCGCTTTGACAGATCAATTGGGCTCATTTAGAACTATTGATTTGGCTATTTAAATGCATAAAAATAACACTTTTCAAATTTGGTGTTTTTGGACTTCTTTATTGACATTTGTTTTAAGAGCTTTTCCTTTTCCTCCATGGACATTGGTGGGGTGTTGTTTATTGTTACTGGTGATTCTTGACCCTCCATTTGGATGTCCTGAAACAGGTCTTTCAGCTCTAGTTCTTAAGTTATAAGGTTTTGCCTTATAACTTACAATGTCATTGTTGTCACACATTTTTCGTGGAATTTTAGAGAATTGAAAGTTTAGATTTGAAAAACTTCAAAAAGGAGTTTAATCAGTATTTATTAGTACCACTGAAGACAATTTTATTGCTTACTTATTGGTATTAAGTGAATTTTTAAGTGCCAAAAGTCAAATATGCTTTTATGTGGTCACTTGATTTAACTGGTCTACAATATGTAGCCGTGTATTTATATTTAAAAAAGAAAATTTGTTAGTAAGATTCTTTCTAAATATTAAATGAATTTTACAAACCAATAAAAAGGGATTAAGAGTCCTGTAAAAAGAAAACAATTAATCAGTTTAATTGGTTATTATCTGCAAAGATCACAAATTTAATTGGTCTATTGACAGACTCCCACTAAGAACAATTATATGTTAAATTAGTGGTAAAATTGATGATTCAATATCACAATTTTTTTATATGACAGGGCTTCTTTTTCTGAAATCACTATATAAGTGACCCCAACCTGTTGTAATTATCCAAATATTTCTATAGGGATATTATTTACGTGCACCTTCTTTTGAAAATTTCACTTACAGGATTATAACAGAATTCTTGAGGAAAGGTCCCCAATTGTCAGGCTAAGGTCAAGTACAAGGACGTGAACTAGCTTGAATAGTCAGTTGTCTAGAAGATTTTAATGGTCCTATATGAATACTGTAGATTTAATCCACTAAGTTGTAAAATATAATCAAATATAAAGGTCTCAGTAATATAATTCTCACTATTCTTATATATGGCTTACAATCTTTATAGTTGGTAGAAAAATAGATTATATAAATTCAGATACTATTCAAAAGTCTTATAAAAGTACTAATTGATATGTATTGTAATTGGTTTGGTTATATTGGTTAAATTGTAATGATAAAGAATGAAGAAATACAACCCAAAAACCTCCTCCTTTTATACACACTGAGTTCCCCAATGATTCCCTTGATGTACCAGCCAATACACAGTTAATAACGCCTCTAAACAACTAATAGACATTCCCATCAACATCCCCAGTAACCCATGACATAATTAGAAGAGTAACAACTGCCAAAATCCTGTAATAATAAGGGAAATCCATCAAAATTAAAGAAAAAGACAAAAAGAGAGTATATGCGTATAAAACAATAATATTAAAGACTAAAGGAGACTTTTTAAGGTTAATAATAGCTTAATAATAAGGGGGATTGACTGTAGAAATAATGGGGCTAATCCTGACATTATACTACATGAAATTCCCATTCAAAAATAACCAAAATTGACTGAGAAACCTCCCAAAAACTTAAAAAAAGAGCGTGAGATGTGGGGTAACTACATGCAGTTCTTGGCAGGCTCTTGCACGGGTAAATCCTTGACTAAAATTAGGTGAATTTAAGCGTGGTGATGAAATAAAGTGCCAAGAGTGAGGTTATTAATGAAATTAGTGCATATAAACAAGGTCAATGCATTATTAATTAAGCTAGGATACTAAATAAGCGCCTGTCGCCTATTTTAGTGTGTTTCCCCACAGTGGGCGTAGAATGTGGGGTAATTATAGTGTGAAAAAGCTAACTTTGCTAAAAATGAAGCTATTCACACGGGAAAAAAGCAGGCAGTATGTGGCCAGTACACAGAAGCCATTTCTGGCATAAAAAACACCAAATTTGAAAAGTTTTATTTTTATGCATTTAAATAGCCAAATCAATAGTTCTAAATGAGTTCAATTGATCTGTCAATGTGCAATTTTGATATTCTCAATTTTATAGTGCATATAGTCAACTTTTAAGTGAGATAAAGCGCATTTCTTGTTTTTTGCATAAAACAATGAATATAACAGCTTTAAGTGTACTTAAAAATTATGTAGCCTTATACTTAAGGTTCTTAAGATTACCCTAACATATTCCAACTTAATATTAAGTACATAAGACCTATAAAAGGTGGATATATGCGTGTATATAAGGTGTTATAATGGCATTTTTTGTGTATTATCATAATTTTACTTATGTATACTATTTGTGTACTCTTATTTATTATTCCCATGTATAGTTCATGTGTTTAACATAACTTACAATTACTTTTTACTCAGTCCTGGAGATATACAGGCTGACAAGTGTAGTCTTGCAAGCTATATCAAGTATTATTGCTGTCTCTGGTGTGGATTTGCAACCTACATCAAGTATAATTGCTTTCTCTGGTGTGGACATTGGTCTACATTTCAGTTCTTTGGTTTGGTAGTCTGTCTGGAGACTACTTTCTTGGCTTATCAGAAAGTCAAGTGTATTGGAAAAGGGGCTTTAAACAACAGGAACCAATTTGCTGTAGCAGGTAAATCTTACTTATATTTTTCTAAAGGGACAGGGGATTTTCTCTATGGTTTTTATCCAACTCCCTTGGTCAAGGCCTATAGCTAGTACTATAGGATTGTCTACAAGGTTTACAGTAATTACATATTCTTAATACTTTCTTTCTAGAGCAACCTTATTAATTGAAAATATTTTTCTGGAATATTCTTCTTCTTCTTTCATACTCCTGTATATATGATATTTTTTCTATGTGCTTTATCTCTCCTTTGCCTATATAAGGCCTCCTTTTTCTGGCTGTTTTGATTAATTCCTTACTTACTTTTTTTATTAAATCATTTAAATCAAAATATTTACTTATATAAATTATTATTTCAGTACTTACAGCATAGTAGTTCTAAATTATGTGTTATATTAATAATTATAATAATTCTACCTCTTTAAATTTCAGTAAACAAAATAAAAGAAAACATACGTACCATTGACTTTGAACACCCCAAAATTTCACCTATCACCGCTGTTGGACCTCCGTTAAAAATCTTCTAGATATCAGGACCCTTTGACAGTATTCATACTCTGCATGAGTAAAATGTGTGGGAAGTGCTTCATTTTACAATGTTTCATACATGTTTATCAAACAGCTCATTTTGCGCAAAGAATAATACTATAAGAGAATACAAATTGATCTTATTTTTAAATTTAGGAGAAACTATGTTATATCTTGAATCAAAATAATACCATATAATTTATAATAATCAATTTAGTTAAGTGTTGCAATTATCTTTTCTGAAATCACCTGCATTAATAAAATTTTGTCAAGTAGCAGAAAGTTTTTCACTAATAATCATTATAAAATATAAAAAAATTTACTATATTATTTTTTCACAATATAGAATTACAGGTTGAAAAATAAAATTTTTTTAAACAAATAAATTATTTTAAAATTTTTTAATCTAAGAGGTCATCAAAGTAAAGCTTCCAGAATCCAAAAACAGATTTTTTACATTAAGTTGCTTATTACAAACTGTGAAAATTTGGTATGGCTTCCAAGTAATCTAGGTCAATAAACTATATACCTACTAATAATGTGTTAATATAAATTTTTAAAATAATTTTGTCAATACAAACATCAAGCTCAAATAAGGTCATTAATTGTATTAAAATATTATCAAAATAACTTGGAAAATCAAAATGATTCTGAATTATATTTTTACCCGTTTATCATGCAATAACTTTCAATTACATCTTAGTTAATTCCTTTTGAATTATTTATTAAGATAAATAGATATCCATATTTTATAGAGAGAAATATTCATGAAAAAGCTAATCTGTTTGTCCACTCAACTTGTCAGCCAGGCTACTAGACTTACCCAGTAAAATAACTAATTATCTTACTGAGATGAAGCCACGCCATTTAACCCTTATTAATAATTAATTATTTACTAACTAATTATGTATTACTTACAACTAACTAGCTAAGTACAATAAGTAATGTAAATGATTAATAGAAATAAGTAATTGTCACACACATTTTTACTCCCTAACACCATGCTCAATAATACAGATGAGAGGGAATAAAAATAGTATTAAAAAATATAAAATATATAAAAAGAAAAAATTTTTCAAATTCCTTTATTTAGATTTTGTTGAATCTCCATTTAAAATCAAATATTTTCTGTACTAAATGTGACGGACCAAGGGATTCTAATTTTTATTTCAAATTAAATGATACTTTTTATTTACGCACTATTTAGTATATTTTTTATTTTTTCACATACACTCTTTATTAAGTTTCTTTTTTCTCACACCCTTGTATCAGGTGGTGTTAAGTCCGTGTCTTTATTTTTCACATCTTTGCCTATAAAAGGCCCTCCCTTTTTGTACTTTTTCATTCATTACTTACTTACATTATTAAAACAATTACTACACTTAAATATTCATTACTATTTATTATTGTTTTTAGTACTTACAATTACGTAGTTCTAACTCATTAATAATAATAATGATTAAAACCCTAACTCTTATTATTTGAGTAAAGTAATCAAAATATTGAAGAAAATAAGTACAATGTTACTTTTGAGTCCAAAAATCCACTTGAAACCTTGTAGGACCTCCCAATTTCTCTTCTAGACCAAGAAGACCACCAACACAACTCTTCATTATTAATTCTTTTCAAAATAAAAAAATTTCATAGTAGTGATTTTGTTTCCATATCCTTTAAAAATTCTATATCTTTTTTTATTTTGCTTTTCATAATGTATATGATGAGCTGTAGCTGTTCTTATTTTACTCAGGGAGAAATACCTACTAATAACTGTTTACTTAATAAAAGATTCAATGAGATACTCCCTCAATATTCATCTTATTTTTTTAGGTCTATTTAGTCATTTTCTTTTGACTATTTCACCTCAGTCTAATGAGTGGAAGCTGAACCCCACCAAAGAACAACTACAGAGGTTTTAATTTTTCATTATAAGATCTCTCAACATTGATATTAATTTTCCATATCCTGAACAAATTTATTGCATTTCTGAACAAATACCTACTATATTCCACAATGCTTTTGTCCACTTTCTTCATTAACGCAACCTTCCCAGTTAAAGGTTTGCTTGGAATCTAATTTGTTTTAAAAGTGGAATCAAGTTTTTGGAAAAATTATCATTAAGCACAGCACTGGGATGAAGCTTTGGAGACTAATTTTTTTGGTATCTTTTTCATTGGACTATACTCATATTTTCTACCTAAATTAAATGGTTTTTTTTCACCGCTGGTTTATAAATTATGTTGATAAATTACAACTTGGAAAAGATTCTGATAGTTTCACTGAAATAGTTTAAATAAGAAAGTATAAATATAAAATAAAAAAGATAGTAAGAACTAATATTTTTCTCTTATTTTTTTCACAAGCTTATATAAATTTGACTATCTTTTTCAGAATTCTTTTAACCAAACTTTTTGTCTTAAACAACTTCCAATTTGTTAAACCTATGAGAATCTTTTCAAAAACTTCAAATGTTTGTTAGACACCAACATTGATGATGAATTCTCTTTTAAGTGGATTTTATTTTCATGGATATCTGAAGAGATCTCAAGACCTGGACAAAATCATGACTATAAACACATTTAAATCCGAGAAAATTCCTCTAATTAAGGAGAAATACTTAAGAAATTTGCATTATATGATAGATTAAAATTCTTTTCCAGTCCCCAGGGGTTTTCCAAGTGATTTCTATTCTTCATTATATCTTGCTTTTCATAATCCTCAACAATTAAGACTTCTTAATGGTCAAGCCCCAATAAACATTTCCTACATACTTGAACAAATTTCAATTTCTAATGTGAGTTTTGAAGAATTCCCTAATAAATAATATATCAGACTCATATTCCTTTTTTCTAATGTTTGGACACTTAGCCTTAAAAAATTAGAAAGGATATATTTTTTTAGCTATGATGCAAATTTATTTATAGAAAATTTCACCTACATAGATTGCTCAATCTTAATACTTTCTATCTTGGAAATGCTTAATTCAATACTCCTGCTTAAAAAATACTTGAGTACATTAACTTCAGTTTTTTGGCCTATTCTATAATGACAATCAACTTCTTGCTGTTCAACTGCTGGATTAAAATTAGGCTCCTGCTTCAATATTTGAAAAAAAATTAAACTTTTTTATTTCAACATAAGACTCTTTGAATTGCCATTATACTTAAACATTAAGATTTTAAATGACAGAATAGTTGCCGCTGAAAAAGGTACTGAATACTTATTGAGATTCAAGAATAAATCTTCATAATATGATTCTTGGATACCTGGGAAAGAGATATCTAATCTTCCTACACTGCTAAAGAAATATTAAAAGAAAAAAACATAGCATTTTTTATTGTTTTTTTAGAGTGAGTGAGTGTCAGCCAGGCTGCTAGACTTACCCAGTAAAATAAATAATTATTATCTGGGATGAAGCTACACCTTTTTATTTCTTATATATTATTATTAATTATAATATATTAACTTTAAATTTACTTGGAATAAATTATCTAGTTACAAAACAGTCAAGTTAGTAAATAATTAAATTTAATATCAAATGTCCCTTATATTTTTATTTCCTAATGCCATGCTCAATGACAGGTTAAGAGAAAGAAATATTAATATTAAAATAAAATTTAATATTAAAGTAAAAATAAATATATACAAGAAATTTAAATTACCTATTTAAAAATGACACTTACAGTAATTTTTAAAGAAACCAATTTATTTCTGACATATACAGTAAATACAAATTTTTAACACTTTCTTTCTAGAAAAACCTTATTATTTGAAAATATGTTTCTAGAATATTCTTTTTCTTCTCTCAAACTCCTGTATATAGGATTTTAACTCCATGCTTTTTCTCTCTTTTGCCTATATAAGGCCTCCCCTTTCTGAGTGTTTTGATCATCCTTTACTCACTTATTATTTTATCAAATCATTTATTAAATCAAATATTTATTAATATTAATTATTGTTTTTAGTAAGTAAAACAATTTAATTCTAAATCATAAATTATAATTATTATTATTAACTATTTTACCTTTTTTTATTGAGTAAATAAAAGAAAAGATAATCCATACGTACCTTTGACTTTTCAACCCCAAAAATCCACCTATCACACCATTTTACCTCCATAAAAATCTTCTAGACCATCAGCATCCTTAGACACTTGTGGCCCTTTCCAAATTTTCAATGGCGCATTGATATCTTGAAGATGGAAACCAAGGGACTATCAGCAACAAGTTACCCGTAGGACAAGTGGACAAAAAAAACAACAGACGTCATCAATCACATGAATTATTATTTTGCTGAAACCGGTGTAGACAATCCTATAGTACTAGCTATAGGCCTTTACCAAGGGAGTTGGAGAAAAACCAGAGGGAAAATCCCCTGTCACTTTAGAAAAATAGAGTGAGATGTACTTGCTAAAGTAAGTTGGTTCCTGTTTGCTAAAGCCCTTTTTTCAACACACTTGACTGCTTGATGAGCCAAGAAAGTAGTCCCCAGACAGACTACCAGACCAAAGAACTGAAATGTAGAGCAGTGTCCACACCAGAAAAAGCAAAGATACTTGATGTAGGCTGGAAATCCACACCAGAGACAGCAATAATACTTGATATAGCTTGTAAGACAATACCAGAGAACCTGTTGCCAAAGTTGAGTTAAATGAAGAATTAACCTTGCAACAAACACAGCCAATTGTGGCCAAAAACAGTTAAAACTGAGTGAGGAAAAAGGATATCACCTCTGGATGATTGTATGATAATTAAAATTGCCCAAAACTGTCTTTTTCACTATGTACACACAGACAAATATCTAAGAGCCCATTAACACCAATGAATTTGGCACCTGTACCAGCCAAATTGAATAAAAACCCTCAAGAAGCGCTCCCCAACCTTCTAAAACAGAGGCGGGTTGGCGGCCTGATGTTGGAGGTGCATCCTGAAGCGGCCCATCCTCCCTGAAGCCAGAAAACCAGTAAAAACACCTAATCTACTTAGAAAAATTGATTACAACTACTAAAACCCTTAAAACCCAAAATTACGCTATAAAAACATTGGGACATGAAATATAGAGCTAAATTAGCCCTATCTAATGGTACTAAGCACTTAAACCTAAGACTTAAGGTTAGCCTGTAAAACACGAAAAACAAAATTAAACAGCTATCTTTTGTAACTGAAAAATGAGGAAATGACACCTTAAAACCGCAGTCCCAATATTCACAGAATAAAACCAGAAAAACACCCAATTCTTCAACAGATTCCAATTAAGACATGCACAAACTGGGCTACATAGCACAACAAAGGCCCCTTCCAATGTTGGAAGACCACATCCTACCTTCAATTAAAAATGTCCACATTCTTTCTTCATCAAACCACCATGTTCAACCTTCTTTCCAAATCTGCCTCTGAAATGGGTCCTTTCCAATACTGCATTTACAATAATCTAATCTGCACCATCACACATCCTGTCCATCCATACAGAAGTTCCTGTTATGTCTTCCACTCCAGAAAGAAGTCCTGCTACAAACCTGGTCCATTATCTTCTGAAACAGATTCACCTCCACCTCAACCTGGTCCATCTTCTTCCAGCATCAAAAGATTTAGGCCATCCATCTTGATTCCCAGATTAATCAAAAAGCTAAACCCTTCCCAGAAGAGTGCCAAAACCACTAAAACAACAAGTTCCACTATCCCAGGTCCATCTGATGGTAAAAACTTCCATTTCTTCCTTCCACTTTATAAAACGGATGACTTCTCAGTTCCTCCATCATCTGACAGTGATGATAACAATGCAGGATCCATAGAACCACCAACACCAAACCACTTGCCCGCAATTAAGGCCAAGTTCCAACAACACACATCTCAACAAAAACACCTTCTGCTAAACTACTTCCAATCCACTCCTGCTAGAGATCCATAGGACATTGAGAACAGAAGACACCTCATTCACAAGTTCAAGGCTAATTCTTAACACTTCATTTCATCTCTTGATTCCCTCTGTAATTCCACTAGTACTTGAGCTTGATTCAGAAAAGAAAAATTGACCACACCCTCTATAGGATGTAACCACAAACAACCCTCAGTTTTAATTCTTGGGGGACCATCCTCATTTTATAGTCTAGGGGGACTCAAAGACCTAAATCATAAATCCAGAACCAGAGATCAACCACATTAAGACACAGAGAAAAAACTAAAATTCTGGGGTAATTGTGAATAGAGCTGCCAGCCCATCAATTACCCTCAAACTTTCCTTTGCTAAATTCAGAGGCTCCCCCTGTGGATACCCTCTGCCAATTTTTCAAACCCATTCCAACAACAAAAACACATTCCTCAGTTTATAGTCTTGGGGGATTACACCATCAAACAATTCTCAATTTAAAGTCTTGGGGGACTAACACAGTGTTCAGTTTAAAGTCTTTATGGACTAACAGAATTTTGCATAAAATATACTAATCCAATTTCCAGCAGAATACACCTACAGCCAACCTTCTGAACTTCCACCTTCACTTCATCATCTACCCATCACTGAAAATAATCTCCTTCTTATCTCTTTCCATCATCTTTTCTCACCACAGATCATGGCTGGATCCCCTTATTTTGACCCCTCCAATCTTCCTTGCTTCACTTCTCCTAAGGACTATGCCTGCAAACAGTGCATCCACATGTGCAGACCTTGCACATTCACTCTTCCAACTCCTGAAACCAAATTCTACAACAGGGCCTGTGATTCTTGCTACTCCAAAAAGAAGAAATGTGACAGAGATGCCAACTACCCTATTCTTCCTCCTTCACCTTCTCATAAATACCTCTCCAAATCCCCTACCAGATCCCCAGATCTTGGTCCAGCCTCTCCATCTTTATCCTCAGCACCATCCAGAAGATCCCAGAACTCAGTTTCCAGAACTCTACCCAAAAGGCCTACTTTAACTCCCCAAGAAACAGCTTTTATCTCTGCTAAATTAGCTCCAAAAGCTTCAAAATCAGCTCCTAGGCTGCTAGACTGCCTCCAGGCGGCCTGGCCGACGTCAGGAGGCAGGCCTGTCTCACTAGATAGTAAAATTAAGGCACAAAACCTCCAAAAACAGCCAGAAAACAGCCAAATTCCTTCAATCAACAAAAAAAACTCCACACAACCACCTCCCTCTGCTCCCAGAGCAATGCAGCCAACCTTTCCAAGGTCCAAAAACTCCAAAATTTCCCAAACTTCTAGGAGACCTGCCAGAGGACCCCAGGAAGACACCAGAGCACCCAAAACAGCACCAAAGCAACAACTTTGCCCCCAGTTAAGGTAACAAAACTACACCTCTCCTCTGTCAGCCAACTATTCTTCTGACATTTCCATTCCTTCAAGAGCTCCATCCAGAAGAGATCAATCCGCTTTCAGATAACCCTCTCCTTCCACATCTTATAACAACCCTGCTACTCCATCACCAGCACCCCATCCAACTGAATCAACCAGAAATATTAATAACAGCAACATAAGGCCTGCTACTCCAACTAGGCCCCAGGAACATCAGCCTCCTAGTTCACCTTCTCAAAACCTTTCAGAGGAAGACAAAGAGAATCCATATCTTTCCCTTATTGATCCACCTACTATCACCATTCCAAAATCTTCAGAAGTCCAAATTCTGGCCTCTTACAAATTTGATGAGCTTCCAATCTGTAAGTACCACATTAATTCATCAAATTTCTTCAACAAAAATAATTACTGATCCAATTCTTCTTGTCCAGTTGGCATCACTCCTCCTGAATCTACTATTGGAGTTAGCCAACCTCTAGAATTTTTTGACCCTGGATTATGGAGACATGAAACAACACCTCAACACCATGTGTTCAAACATGCTGAAAGACTTTTCCCTCCATGGACCTTTAAATGAATTTGAGAAATCCTTGAGGAAACAACTATTGGAAAACCACTGGAAGATGTCTAGGATCATTAAGCACACCTTCCAACAATCCATTCCTGCCACTTCTTCATCCTCTTCTGAACTTCCATCCAAACCCATTCCTGCCCATTATAATCCATATAATCTCTCCAGCAGGATGCACTTCAAAGATCACAGTTCTTCTCAAAACCCCAACAAAAAACAAAAACGACATCATAATCCGGACCAGCCTCCAGAAACTTCATCATCCAGACATTGAGCTCCTTCAAAAAGATTAAAAACATAATAATAAATAAATAAATAAAATTAATAACTATAAATTCTAATTTTTTTTAACAGTCTACTAACATACTCAAATTAAAAATTGATAAATAAAATAAAAAATAAATGAAATAAAATGAAAGATAAAAAAATAATACAAATGGTATCCCCAGCCAATTGATTAGCTGATCCCCTGATACCTTGCCCACATCCAAGTGGACCTTGATGTGGATACACCTTAAATAATTAAAATGATTCGAAATAACAAACATAAATTAAGAGTAATAATGAGAATAAGAAATAAAAAATGACATTAATGAAAATAAAAATAAAATAAAATAAAATGATAAAATAGCATTTCCTGGCCAATTGATGAGTCTTTCCCCACCAATGCTTGCCCACATCCAGGTGACCCTGATGTGGTAACACCCTATATTTTTGATTTTATAATTTTATCAACCCCCATAAAAATATTTTTTTAAAGAGAAAAAGAGAAAAAAAATAATATGAAACTACTTTCTAGAAAAATCATAGCAAAAAAAATCAAAGAAAGTCCAGCTCCATGGATAGTCCAGATTAAGAGAAGGTCCAGTAAGAGAAAGTCCAGTCCATAGAAATGATCACTGGGTGGGCTCCCTCCAATAAGTAAAAAATGATGTGAGACCACCAGTGATCCACCACCAACCCAAAAAAACCAAAGATAAAGTAGCCAGTCCCAAACCAGTTTAAAGTCATAGTGGACTTGAAACATGAATAATAAACAACAGAACTAGAATTCAACTAGGAAAAGCAAAAAACTTGAGACCGACATTCTAGGGTAACTATTCTACAGAGCAGCCAGCTCATCAGTTACCCCCACACTTGCCAAAATAAAATCTAGAAGCCCCCACTGGGAACCTTCTAACAAAAACACCACATCCAACACAATAAACCAAAACCAATAAGAGTGAAGAGTTCAGCACTTGATAACCAAAGGATAATCCAGTTTAAAGTCATAGAGGACTAAAACCTGTGAAAAGAAACCAATACTAGGGTTCAACCAAATTAAGAGAAAGGGTTGGAAACAGACAATCTGGGGTAACTGTTCTACAGAGCAGCCAGCCCATCAGTTACCCCTACACTTTCCAAGATTAAATCCAGAAGCCCCACCCATGGGTACCTTCTAACAAAAAGTTTCCAACACAAAAGTTGCTCTACAACACCAAAAATTCCAAAATTTAAAGAACGTTCCATAGTTTATCCTCATTGCGGAGTCAATCTTCTTCAATTCAAGTGCCTCTGGGATAAATCCTCTTCACCTGATCTACAGCCACTATCTTCTTTAGGACTGCACCATCCAACTCTTCCAAAACATAAGAACCTCCAGACACCTGATATCTGACTCTGTAAGGTCCATTCCATCTGTCAGAAAATATTTTTCCTCACTAACTCTCCAAAATTATATTATAAACCAAAAATAAACAACTAGGTTATAAGGGATTCCTGAGTCTATGAGCCAGCTTCTTTTCCCATTATCTGACTGATTGATTCGTAATCTTCATCATCCTAGAGTATGCCTTCTCTTGACATTCTTCTCTACATTCCAACTGTTACATCCTGGCACAGAGAAATTCTTCTGTTGAATGCACCTCATTTCAATCAATTGCAAGATAAGAGACAGCTTCCAAGTTCACTGGTAGAACAGCTTTCTGACCAAACATTAACTTATAAGGAGAATAGCCAGTTGTCTTTTTCACAATGACCCTATCAGAAAATAACACCAAAGTAAATAATGGCTCCACTTTTAAGCACTATCCCAACACATCTTTACCAACGCATTCTTGATAACTTGATGGCCTCTTTAAACCATGCCTTCTGCTTCAGGATAATAAGGTGTAGCCACTCTGACTTTAGAACCAATACTTGCCAACGCTTCTTTAAATTCAGCTCCAAACTCTAGCCCACCATCAAAAGTCACCAACTTCATCAACCCATACCTATAAATCCACTCCTTCTTCAAAAACTCTGCCGCATTCTTGGCAGTCAAATTAACCAGAGGCACTGCCTCCACCCAACCAGACAAATCATCCCTGGCAACAATAAAGTATCTATTTCTGCCATCTTTAATATGGACAGCATCCAGACTGACTCTTCAAAAACAGTTGATTCACCAGTAGCATGGCCGACCTCTTTAGGTTTTAAGTGACTTCTTCTTTGACATTCTTCACAAGATTGAACCCAACCCTGCACAGCCAACTTCATACCTGGCCACGGTAATCTGTCCGCTACTCTTCTATAAGTTTCCCAAAGCCTCTATGACCAAGGTCTTCATGCAAAGACTTCAAAACCAATTCTTGACCCTTCTTCTGAGTCACCACCACTTGAGGATTTGGATGTCTCCTCCTCAACAACCTCCTTCCTGACACATAAAATCCAGGACTCTTCTTCTTGATTGCCAACCAAGTATCATCATCACAACTATCTGGCCTCTCCAAGTTCAATAGATAATCCACCTTAATAAAATAAAACCCAGACTGACCCCAGGTCTCATCTTCAAAATCCATTAAAACAACATCCAAGGGTACAACTCTGTCATCAAAACCACCAATGTGTAAATGAGCCAATTGACCAGCCCAGCCAGGATACCAATCCTTAAATTTTGGCACATCCTTCTCTTTCCCCTGAATCTTGTGAGAATCCAGCTCACTAACAAAAACACCATTTTCCAAATTTGAGCAGTCCCAAACAACAACTTCATCTTCATCAACAAAAACATCCTGATCACCAGAATCAAGATCAGATTCAGCCAGTTTAGACCCTTTGGGGGAGGTCAGAAAAATCTTCAGAACATTTTGTGCTGGCCCTAACCACTGGAACATCTTCATCAAACTCTTTAGCCTCAGAACCTTCATCTGTAGGTGGCCTCCTTGATAATCCATCAGGCATTTTAAAAGTTTTTCCTGGTTTGTGTACCAGATCAAAAGAAAAATGTTGAATCAATGCCACCCACCTAGTCATTGGAGCATTTGGAAGACTAGGTGTATTGATCATCTGAACCCAAGATTTTGCATCCACCTGCAGCTCAAAATGCTGCCCCCACAAAACAGTCTGTAGCTTCTTTAAAATTATTGCTACACCACACAATTCCAACTTAGGTTGAGAATACCTAGATTCCACCTCATTAAACACCACAGACTCATATCTTACCAGCTTGACTCTCCCAGTTTTATCTTCCTGAGATAAAATGGAACCAGCAGCAATATAGCTTGAGTCCACTGCCAGATAAATTTTTCCAGCACCAACACCATAATCCAACTTGTGAAGAAAAATATCTTCCTCAACAACCTTTTTCAACTTCTGAAAAGCCTCTTCACACTCTTCAGTTAATTCCCAATCTGAATCTTTCCAGGTCAACCTCCTTAAAGGTGAAGCCAACAAAGAAAAATACTTAAGAAAAATCCTGACATATACACACACACACCCAAAAATCCCTTGACTTCAGTAGTGTTTTTAGGCCTTGGCTATGACTGAATTTTATTAATCTTTTTCTTTGCCATTATCCTTCCCTCTTTACATACCACATTACCCAGAATTTCCAAAGAAGGAACACAACAGCAGAAGTTTGACCCTGAAATGGTCAAACCAGCCTCTTCAATCCTAAACAGCACACTCTCTAGAGTTATTGCATATTCCAAAACAAAGCTCCTTATTTCAGCATTATCCTTTAACACCTCGTTATCATAATCAGTGGATGGTCCTTTAATTCCACCATCATCAATAAAAATACCCAAATGAGTAGGAACCTCATCCTGAAAAATCCAAGCCATTTGTGCTTGATATACTGCCACTGAATTAGTTGCTCCTTGAGGCAACCTAGTGAGATTAAATCTTCCCAAAGGAGTCTCAAAAGTTGTGAGAGGCCTTGAATCCGTATGAAGTTCCCTCTTATCATAACCACCCATAATATCACCCAAACCCTAACACACCCTTCCAGCAAAAGCTTAAACAAAATACTCTGCACTTGGTGGCATACCAACGTCCTTGATGGTGACTCTATTCAAAGCTCTAAGATCATAAACCACCCTCAATTTTCCATTCTGCTTCTATATGCAGAAAACTGGACTTGAGTAACTGGATGTCAATTGTTTTTATAACCCAGTCTTGAATCTTTCCCTAACAATCTCCACAAAATCCTCTCTGATAGCAGCTGGAATCAGAATAGGTTTGATTTTCCAAGGTTCATGACAAACAACAGGAATCAAGTACGGTTCCCCATAAGAGTGCTTCAACACACCCCTTTCCTCCTCAAAAAAAGCCACAGCTTTTCCCTTAGCACAATAATGTGCAACAGCAACTTCTTTACTTCTTTAGACAACCACCTATCAGGACCAAAATTAACAACTTTCAACCTTTCCACAGTCACACTAGCCGTCTCTACAAATTCTGGAGGATTCTTCACCAAAGGAGTACAGTACGGATCTCTTGACAAAGGAGGTCTCTTCAAGGGTGGATTCAAACCAACAGGAATAGGCTCATTGATAGGCCTAATCTTCTGCGCTACCTTCTTATACTTTGCCACTCCAGCTTCAACTTGAGGGATTTTCAGGAAATCTTCACCACCAGACCTGGAACAAAAACCAAGGGTTTGCCCATTTCTCACATGTGTGGCCAAAGTAATGTTTTTGAAAGGTGTAGAAGAAAACCTAGCGGTGCACGATTGGGAGGACTTACTTTTAGACCCCAATCTCACCACCCAAAACTTTTCCGCATGTCTTTCAATGAAGATATATAAACAATCTTCTTCCTTCAGCTTGAATTAAAAATAATTGAAAATCTTGAGAGAGAACCGAGACTTGATAAAAAAGTTGATGAATACTTGCAGAGAGGAGAAACATTAAAGAGAGAAAGTTGAAAATCCACTTGGTATATCTTTAAGGGAGCTGACCTACTACCACCTGGGATTTTCTCATCTTGGGGAGAGGTTGTAGCACTAGGGTGATCATCCCTCTTCATTCTAAAAAAGACAGACCCTGACTAGAGCCTGAGTCACACTCCAAAAAACCAGAGGCAGAACCCACTTCTCTTCTTCTCCTACAACAATCCATGCACTGGCACATTGAAGATAAACCAGGCCTGGTCTTCCAACCATCCTCTCCAGGGGATGATAACCTCATGTGAGGTCTCCTTTCATCTTCACCAGTCAACTCCAAACTTATTCCCAAATTAAATTGATAACCAATTCTTGCCTGAAAATACATCAATATTGGCCCATCCAAAACAGCTTTAACTGTTCCCTTAGCAATATAAAAATAAACCTTCACTGAGGCTCCACCAACTTTTAACTTCACAAACTCAGAAGTTCCAACCAATTCAGTGACATTTCCACCAATCCCTCTCAAATTTCCACCAATACCAGTTTTGATGTGGAGGCCCAAATGAGTAGCCTCAAACAAAGAAAACAGGTATATCTAAGAACCTCAATACACCAATGCCCTTGCCTCCCTGCCATTCAGAGTAACATTGACATAACCCAGAGGAGCAGAAAAATGAGTTTCCAACCCCTCACCAAACTTTTCAGCAGAATCACAAATGTATTCCACCTACCCAGAAGAAACTCTTCTCCTGGTCAACAACTTTTCTGTCTATCAGCCAACCCTGGACTGATAGGATACAATTCCCCATAAGAAAGGGAAACCTGGCCCTGATTCATCCTTTCAAGAACAGAGTCCATAACATTAGATTTACCAGAAAACACTGGCCTCTCAAAGTGAGTCCTTGGCTTCACTACCTTGGTCCTAGAAACTTCTTAAGGACCAGCACCACTAACAAATTTACCATCAACATGAACCAAACCAGATCCCTCACCAGAACCTCTAACTCCAGCAGGATTTGGCAATGAAGCAAAAGCGACATCCTCCTCAGAGTCAGAATCAACCTCCATTTGAATTGGCTCACCATTCATGTCCAATGCACCAAATCTAGGGGGGCCTATGTCACCCATACCCTTCTGCATCTTGTACAGCTCCTCTTTTCTGTACCTCTTCCTAGCTGCACTCAGCTTAGGATCCACCTTTGAAACCTTTGGCTTTGTCTGGGCCTGAGAACTTCTCTTAGGCCTTCCCACCTTCCCTGCTTCCACATCATAAACACCAGCCAAGCATTCTCCACTTGACTGTCCACCACAGGAATACAACTCCAAACAACCAAAGGAAGTAGGTAAAGAGACCTTATTGACCTCCATCTCCTTTCCCTTGACATCATCATCTTCCTTACCAGAAGACTTCCCCTGATCATGAATCTCCTCAAACTTTGGCCCCCTTTGATTGAGACCACCCCTTCTCCTGACCAAATCAAGGGGAGCCTGCCCCTCACTGAACTTCATAAATGAACCATAAGGGAACTTGAAAACCCTGCCATCAAATTTCACCTTTCCTTCAGACACATCCCTGTTCAATGTCCAACAATCATTGGACCTATGCCCCCTCCTGCTGCAATAAGAGCAGACCCAAGGATCACTCCTACCAGCCCTCCTATCAAAATCTATAGGCTGAGAAGGTGTTTTATTGACCTTCTTAGCCTCATGAACAATAATATGCAGCTGCTTTGTGTGATCAGCCAACTGCTCCACCACTGGGTCCCTCTCCTGTTTGGGAACCTGCACCATATTCTTCTCCTCCTTCTTTACCAAAACTTCCCCTCCAGCCAAAGCCTCACTGACTTTGCTGACATATTTGGCACACCCCTCCTGATAGGTGTCCACAGCCAATAACTTCAAATGGGCCTCAACAGCCTCCTTCACCTTATTCAAGGCAGGAAATTTCTGGTCCCCATTAGAAAGAGTCTTCATCAAGTCCTTCCTTGACAGCTCCTTCAAAACATCTATCCTGACATCTCTAGCCAGGGCAGACCAAAAAACATCCTTGGAAACATTTTCATGTTCCAGCTCCTCCACTTCCATCAAGTATTCCACCACAGGATCAAACTGTAGCAGAAACTTTATGTATCTATGCAAGTTACCAACACCACCATAAGATTTCCATTCACTGACAACCTTGTTCAGATCCACCATAGTGAACTTGACACCCCATCTATCTACCATCTTCCTACACAATAACTTCAAATCCCTCTTCTTTTATCCAGAAATGTCCACAATCTCCTTCTCCACTGCCCTATCACCAATGAAGAAGATATTCTTCTTCAACATGTCCAGGTAAGAAGCACCATCCGCTCCAGCAGCAGCTTCATACTTCTACAGAAACCGCTTGACATCCTCCCCATTAAACTTGGTACCATCTCAAGTTTTAATCCTAACACACTCCTTGACAATCACAGCAGGAGTACCATCTCCCACACTGACAGTCACTACAGGAATACAGGAACCAGAAGCCATTCCTCCAGAATAAAACACAAAAAAGAGCCAACCAAGGAAAACAGAGATTCCAAAGAGCTAGCAAGTTCTACCCCACGTTGGTTGCCAGAAATGTAGAAAATCCTATAGTACTAGCTATAGGCCTTGACCAAGGGAGTTGGAGAAAAACCATAGAGAAAATCCCCTGTCCCTTTAGAAAAATAGAGTGAGATTTACTTGCTAAAGTAAGTTGGTTGCTGTTTGCTGAAGCCCCTTTTTCAACATACTTGACTTCTTGATGAGCCAAGAAAGTAGTCCCCAGACAGACTACCAGACCAAAGAACTGAAATGTAGACCGATTTCCACACCAGAGAAAGCAAAGATACTTGATGTAGGCTGAAAATCCACACCAGAGACAGCAATACACCAGGTCAAAAGTTAGACGACTTGCAGTCAAGTGGTTTTTCAGGTATCACTACGCAATATAGGGGGTGGACTTGCTAGCAAGTCCTCAACCTGAACTCAGATGGAACTCAGATGGAACTCAGACTGAACTCATACTGAACCCATACTGAACTCTACTTGAACACCCACCTAAAACTGTTCTGCTGAGTGGTGTTCATCCCTGATTGTATGGTTCCTTTATCAATAGCTCAATGTGTGTTCAATCTATGGTGAGTTTGGGTCCAAGGTTGCGGACTTGCTAGCAAGTCCGCCCCCCATATTGTGTGGTGTATCTTAAAGTAACATCAGAAGTAACCTTTGAATGAATTTCAGTGCTTAAATTACTTACAAGACAGACCAAAACTCTGAGTGTCTCTGTACCAAATAGAAAATTAGAGAAAGTTTATTTCACTGCTTATTGTTAAAAGGTTCTATCTTATTTGATCTTGAGTGGCTTCCAAAAATTGTGTCTCAGCGTTACATTACCTTTTTTTTCCTGGAAATAAGTCATCCATGATAACTACTCTTGCACCATTTATTCCAGGCCCATGAAATAACTTGTCGTAATTTTCTTTCTGTAGGTTGGCATTGTAGACTTTACCAGAACAAGCATCAATGAAAGCACATTGAAAAGTCTCATACCCTTTTTTTGTTAGTTAAATGTTGTTTAATTTCACTCATTGAAAATTTTTTACATGAACTCATTTAATATCCTTAATTTTAGGCGACATGTCACCTCATGTATGCATGCAAGCAACTTGCTTGCTTTTTTACCTCTGTATGTTTTTGAACTTCAGGATATATTGCATACATGAGGCGACATGTCGCCTCATGTATGCATGCAAGCAACTTTCTTTTTGTTTTACTTCTGTAATTTTTTGAACTTAAGGATATATTGCATACATGAGGGGACATGTCACCTCATCTATGCAATAACAAGATTGCTGATAAAAAATAGTGCAATACATTTTTAATCAGCACTCTTGTTATTGCATACATGAGGCAATATGTCTCCTCATGTATGCAATAACATTCTTTGAAATCCTTCATTTAGGTGAGCAATGCATTGGTGCATACCTACCATACCAAAGAAAATACACATCATGGAACCTTTTTACATGCATACATGAGGCGACATGTCGCCTCATGTATGAAATTTTTTTTTTGAAGTTTAACTTATATAGGTAAGAAATGCACTAGTGCATGCCTACCATACCAAGTGAGTTCCCCAGAGTGTGACTTGTTTACATGCATACATGAGGCGACATGTCGCCTCATATATGCATGTAAACAAGTTGCATGATGTGGATTCTCTTTGGTATGGTAGGCATTCACCAAAGCATTTCTCACCATAATGAAGAAGTTCAAAGAATTTTATTGCATATATGAGGTGACATGTCACCTTATGTATGAAATAACAAGAGCGCTGATAAAAAAATCCATTGCACTATTTTCTATCAGTGCTCTTGTTATTGCATACATGAGGTGACTTTTCCCCTCATGTATGTGATATATCCTTAAGTTTAAAATGATGCAGAAGTAAAAAAGCAAGCAATTTGCTTGCATGCATACATGAGGTGACATGTCTCCTCATGTATGCAATATACCCTTGATCTCAAAAACATACAGAAGTGAAACAGAAAGCAAGTGGCTTGCATGCATACATGAGGTGACATGTCGCCTCATGTATGCAATATATCCTCAAGGTTAAAACAATACAGAAGTCAAAAAGGAAGCAAGTATCTAACATGCATACATGAGGCAACATGTCACCTCATGTATATATGTAGGCAACTTCCCTACCCCTATCTCATATGACTTTCCACAAAGCATAAGATGAGGCGAATTGTTGCCTCATCTTTATGCAGTTGCACCATTTTCTGATGAAATGAGGAAATTCTTTGCCTCATGTAATTGGGATATGGTGTATACTATGTATTTAGTTCTGTGTGCCAACATAGAAAAATGATTTTATTTTGGATTTGAGCTCTTTGCTGAGCACATGTGGGGAAACATGGGGCCATATGTCACCACAATTTTTCCTGCATTTCAGATTTAGTATGAAGTAAAATTATATCCAATATTTGAGATAAAATATTACCTCTTGTATCATAAGAACCTTGTGCCAGTAAGTGTAAGTAATGCAATGCACTGGGTAATGTATTTACTAATGTAGCTGAAACATTTAATTTTCTTCAAAGGCAGTGCATAGAGAAATATATATCCAAATTCAGTTCTATTTCAGTTGAAAAATATCTACACTTTCTTTCTACAAATATATGAGCTATGTGTCATGATGAAAAATTGTCTCACCAAAGTTCCAACACAGGTTTGACTCAGGTTAGACCACAGGTACTAAACAACAACTTGACTGCAAGTCATCTAACTTTTGACCTGGTGATAATACTTGATATATCTTGCAAGACTATACCAGAGAACCTGTTGCCAAAGTTGAGTTAAATTAAGAACTCACCTTGCAACAAACACAGCCAATTGTGGCCAAAAACGGTGAAAACTGAGTGAGGAACCAGTATATAACCTCCGGATGGTTTTATGATAATTAAATCTGCCCCAAACTGTCTTCTTCACTATGTACACACAGACCACTATCTAAGAGCCCATGCACACCAACAAATTTGGCACCTGTACCAGCCAAATTGAATAAAAACCCTCCAGAAGCGCTACCCAACCTTCTAAAACAGAGGCGGGCGGGCTGCCCGACGTCGGAGGTGCTTCCTGAAGCAGCCCGGCCTCCCTGAAGCCAGAAAACCAATAAAAACACCTAATCTACTTTGAAAAATATACTACAACTACTAAAACCCTTAAAACACAAAATTACGCTATAACAACATTGGTACATGAAATATAGAGCTAAATTAGCCCTATCTAATGGTACTAAGCACTTTACCCTAAGACTTAAGGTTAGCCCGTAAAATGCGAAAAACAACATTATACAGCTATCTTTCATAAGTGAAAAATGAGGAAATGACCCCTTAAAACTGCAGTCCCAATATTCAAGGAATAAAACCTGAAAAACACCCAATTCTTCAACAGATGGCAATTAATACATGCACAAACAGCACCAAACAACACAACAAAGGCCCCTTCCAATGTTGGAAGACCACACCGGGAATTAAACCGCGCTCCAAAACTTAGGTTCATTTATTGGAAATAGTTGTATATAATTGTGGTAATTTGATTAATTACTATTTGTGGGTCACTTTTCACATTTTATTGTCTACATATATCTTTTTTCCTCAGAAGTCTGTAAGTTGCATTAACCTGCTCATTTTACAGGGGGAGGTGCCTGGTATATAAAATAATTTGTTTTCCTAGTTGACCAAGATAGAGCAATATTGTTCTTAGTCCTAGAAGTAATATAAATTAAATTAATTATTTTATATTATTATTTTTAATTATTTCAGTTGACCTCTGTCCTGATAACTAAGATATTATATTATTGCTTCAGTTGAAAAATTTTTCTGGCAAATAATAATATTTAAAAATAATTGAATTGATTATATTAAAATTATTTATGTTGACAATAAGTCCTGGTAATTAAATTATTTCAGTTGAAATTAAGTCCTGGTAATTAAAACTATTCTCAGTTGACATTAAGTCCTGGTAATTAAATTCTTCAGTTGACTTTTAATCCTGATAATTATCTATATATACACTAATAATTAATAAATTATTTTATTATTTCAGTTGATTTATTTTAATCCTCTTTATAAAATTATTTTAATTAATAAAAATTGTGATTAATATTTCAGTTAATTTTTTGCTGAAAAACATTATATTTTAATTATTCCACTTGATTACAAAATCCTGATATTTACTTATATACTAAAAAAACTTTTTTTCCCTTATTTTTCTTCAAGTAAAGTAAAAATAAGAACTGTATAAATTTTAATATTTCTTTCTCTCAGTTCAGGTTAATTACAACTATGACTGATCAATGTGCTTCTGCTGGCCATGATGAGGAACTGGATTTAATTGATTATAATGAAGCTTCTTCTGTAATTTCTCCTTTGACTACAAAAATGGCTCAAATCAATCAATCATTGGACCAATAAGGATGTGTAAATGCAGGAGATGGAGATATTAATGGACACAAATGCTCAAGATCAAAAGCCTTCTATCAACCCCCAGAAGAGCTTCCAAAAGGCTTCAAAGTAAAAATCATGCCCTTGAATCAGCAAGTCAAAAATTTCTCCACTCACATCAAGGAGTTGAGGTCAAAAATTGTCAAGCTGCAATGAAAAACAGACTCTCTAAAAGACAAGGTAAGAAAAATAGTGTCCTTCCTTAATAATAAGAGGAAACCTCCTCCCCAAAAGCCCTTTCAAAATTTTCCCCCCAGCAACAAGAAAAGGTGGAAGTCTCAAGTGGAAGTGGGATTGGCTGCACACCCAGTGGGGTTATCTGTCCCAAAAACAACAGCAATAAGTACCTCAGGCAGGTTCTACAAGAACCAATAAGTTCAACCCCACACCTTCTCACCCCTATCAAAGAGGAAGAAAGAGAAAAAACAAGCACACTCAATTCTTTCCCAATCCAATTGAAGCCCCTAAATTGAATCTCAAGTACCATTTCTTGTTACTGATTCAATTACTTCAAGTAGAGATGAGACTTTGAGACAATAAAGGCTGATGGTAGTGGACAAATCGCTCAATATTCTAATGTATCTAATCCTTTGGTTTTGATTGCTACTTCAATGATAGAACCAGATATGGCTATTATTGATGAGACACCTGATCCTGAGTTTTATGATAATCTGGAAAGTTATTCTGTTTCCTATTGAGAAATAATCCAGATGTAGCTAACATTAATGATGAATATTTGACGGATATTATTTCTAAACAAAATCATATAATGAACAACATGCAATTGACCCAGAAATTTATTATTTTTATAATTGAAAAGGGTTATCAAGATTTAAGCAGTGAGTTACAAAGAGTTTCTGATGATTTGTTTCATTACAAAGTTAATCATAAAAATAAATTTGCTTTGTTGAAAAAATATAAAAAATGATTTCTAAATTAAAAGATACTGTCTCTATCTCTTGCCAGGAGCTAGAAGGACACAAGGTAAACTTAAAAAGACTGGGTGACTATTATTCATCTTTACAAAATAAGAACCAGTTATCTTTTGAAATTATAAATGAGAGTTTATCTAGTATTCCAAGAGTAAAAGCTAGATTAACAAACATTGAAGAAAAATTTAATTCATTGTTACATGATCAAAATTTTTCTGACATTCCTTTGAAAGAACCTGTAGCCTAAGATACCCCAATTGTACCTGTTCCTAGTTCATCTAAAGTAAAATTAGTACCAGAAATGCCTGAAGATGTTACTAAGTTTTCATCAAAACTTGATGATGTACCTGGATCATCTACAGAAGGATTAAACAATGAGATTACTACAAAATTGGAGAAGTTACAGTTCCTTCTCACTCTGAAACGATCTTGTAATAAGTAGACTACTTCAAATTAAAATAATTGGCCAAAACTTGACAAATATCCAACATTTGATGGTGATTCTTTCTCTGATTTGAAGCAGTTCATTTGCACAGTTTATAATTTAAATAATTCTTATAGACTCCCAGATGATGAAATTGTGTCAAAATCAATTTCTTTATTTACCAATGTAGCCCTAATGTGGTATGAATTGGTTCTCTTGGATAAAAATGACTACTCATGAGAAGATTGGAAGAAATTAATTAAAGCAAAATTCAGTGGTTCCAATTTTAGGATGGCTCAACAAAGGCAGTATGAGGAAACTAAATATAGTTCTTCTAGTGATAAAACTATTGAGTTCTTAATGAAACTTGTAAAAGTCTTAAGAGCTATGGACCCAAAAATGGAGTTTGAATTATGGAAGGACAGGATCCTTTATAAATTACCAATGTCTTTGAGAGACTTGATTGTGGCTAGGACTGAGTTCACCAGAGAACCTTATTTTTACATAAATACTTGCAATGAGATTCTTCTAAACAACAAGTATGCAATTAAATTCATTCCTAGAACCACTTAGGAGAAACCCTCCAATTACCAACAGAAACCTCTGTAAAAGGTTGGTAAGCCTTCTGCCCCTGTTGCACCTAAAAAGTATGCAACAAACACTTTTTTCAAGTGCAACAAGCCTTTTCAGAAGGGCCATGTTTGTGACAAGAAGATAAATCTTATGGAACAAACAGAGGAGCATGCTGATGATACAGTAGCACTGGATGATACTTCAAGTGATTGTTCTAGACATATTTCATAAGAATCTCACCAGGAAGTTTTAATACTGGAAGAGGATGTTCATCATTTAAATAATATTAACATTGAGAATAATGATTTATCTACAGTAAAGGATGCTTAACTCATAAAAACCCTTGAGGACAGCTCAATTATTACTGCCCTTCTCAAGGCACCAGTCTCAATCAATGGAAACAACATTGAGGATGTCTCAGATTCTGGAGATCAAGGAAGTGTAGTATCTGAAAAAGCACTTTCTTCAGTGGAACAAGATTATAAATCAAAACTTATGCCTAAAATTTCTGAGAAATGGAGAGGTAATGGTTCTGTTTTGTCTCCCATTGGTAAATACAAAGCCACAGTATTTTTCAAATATAACCAAGGTTTTGTAAGAGCTATATGTGATTTTGATGTCATGAAAAATGATAACTTAAGCAGTTGGTTCATTGTAGGAAATGATATTTTAACTAAGTATGGCATAAAATTGGATCTCTCAAACCAATGCTTCACAATGGGTATGAACAGCAAAGAGAAAATTTAAGATTTCCTCCCCATAAAATTATGAACACCAGGATTGAAAAAATGTCATTCTGTAGTTTAATATACAAGAAGATCTGCAAAAGAATTTCCTGCCCTTGTGTCACAAATTGAAAATTCTTCTTTTGGAGAACAACTGTCTGGTGAGGAAAAGATTCCATCATCCAATTAATAAAATCTTTTTGTATGGCCTTTGATCATGGGTCACATGAATTAGGATTGGTAAAAGAAGAAATGAAGCTTTCATCATCTTTCCCATTAACTGAAATACCACCTAGTTTAAAGAAGAAGCCTTATCCTGCTTCTCCCACAAAGAGAAAAGATATTGAAGTCAATATCTCTACCCTTTTAAAAATTAATATAATTGAAAATGTAGTTGCAACACCTAAGCATTTTTTTACCTCACCTGTCCTAATTTCCTATATGAAAGATAAAGCCAGGTTATGTGGTGATTATAGAGCATTGAAAACTTATACTGTTGATGATATCTATCCTTTACCCAGAATTAGCTCTATAAATGCTACCCTACAAGGTGCTAAATATATCATCTGTTTGGATGGTAACAAGGGATATCATCATGTACCTGTTGAGAAGAATTCTCAGAGTTTTCTGATGATTTCTACACATATGGGTATTTACAAGTATATTAGGATGCCATTTGGCCCTAAAAATGCCCCTTCAGTTTTTCAAAAAGTTATAGATAACACATTCCATCAAGAAATAAGTGAAATATGGCTGATGGTTTATATTGATGATATAATTATATTCTCTAAAGCATTTGAGGACCATCTTAACCACCTGTGTAAAGTTTTCCGTAAGATGGATGAAATTAATATGACACTTGCTTTGAAGAAATGCAAATTTGGTTTTCATTAATGAAAAGTTCTTGGTCATGTTGTCTCTAGTTCACAGATATTTGTTGATCAAAACAAATTGGCAGCCATACAACAGGTGAAGGTTCCTACCACAGTTAGAGAGCTCCAGAATTTTTTTGGGAATGTGTGGATACTATAGACAGTATATTAAAAATTACCAAGTCATAGAATTACCCCTTACCCAATTGACTAGGAAATATGTTGCTTTTTTCTGGAATAGTGAAAGACAAAGAGCTTTTGACACTATGAAACATTGTTTGATGCCAACACCAATTCTTGTTTACCTGTATTTAATCAACCATTTGTTTTATAAACTGATTCCAGTTTTATTGGTCTTGATGCTTCCCTCAATAAAAAACAAGTGATGAATGTTAAAGTATCAGCAGTAGTAGTTTATTATATTTCAAGAACCTTGAGAAATAGTGAATTGAAATATGGTGCCACTCAACTGGAGTGTTTAGCAGTATTTTGGGCTCTAGAGAATCTACATTATTATCTGAATGACCAGAAATTTGAACTTTTAACAGACTTCAGTGCAGTTAAATCCCTATAAAACTTGAACACATCTAACAGACATATGTTCAGATGGCAGCTGGCTGTTAGCAAATACAGAGGGAGAATGACAAAAATTTTTAGGGCTGGTATTGTTCACTCAAATATGGATATTTAATCAAGGTTACCTTTACCAAATGATGACTTAAATCCCAAATATGTTCCTGAAGAGGAGATAGTTCACATTCATGGAATATATGCATTGATATGGAGGAAGAGCTATTATAGCTTATTCTGGATTCATATGATAAGGTCCTTGACCTATTAAAGTTATGTACCATTGTGGTCTTCCAACATTGGTGGAGCCCTTTGTTGGTCTGTTTGGCATTGTTTTGATATGTCTTAAATGGCATTGTTCAATAATTAGGTGTTTTTCTGAAATTATTCAGAGAATATTGGGACTTCTGGGATGTGGGTATTACTATTAGATAGCCCTGGTTTTTCTCTATATTTTATGTCTTGATGATATTTTTCATATTCTAAGTATTTGAGGAATTATTTATCATTTTTCATTACAAAAGATAGCTGTTTAATATGTTTTTCACTTTTTACGGGATAACATTAATTCTTGGGGTTAAGTGCTTAGTACCATTAGAATGGCCTTATTTTCCTCTATGTCTCATGTACCAATGTTGTTGTACCTTAATTATGTGTTTTAAAGGTTTTAGTAGTCGTAGTTTATTTTTCTAAGTATTTTTGGTGTTTTTGGAGGTTTTTGGTGGTTTTCTGGCTTCAGGGAAGTCCTGCCACCTCAGGCGGGCCTTCTGACGTCGGGTGGACTGCCCGCCTTGGTGCTAGAAAGCTGGGAAGTGTTTTTGGAGGGATTTTATGCAATTTGGCACTCAGAAACGCAAAATTCATTAGTGTGAATGGGCTCTTAGATAGGGGTCCGTGTGTATATAGTGAATCAGACAGTTTGGGGCAGCCTTAATTAGCATAAAACCATCTGGAGGTGATATCCTTGTTCCTCACTCAGTTTTCACTGTTTTTTGGCCACAATTGGCTGTGTTTGTTGCAAGGTTAGTTCTTCATTTAACTCAACTTTAGAAACTGTTTTCTCTGGTGTAGTCTTGAAAGCTATATCAAGTATTATTGCTGTCTCTGGTGTGGATTTGCAACCTCCATCAAGTATAATTGCTTTCTCTGGTGTGTACATTGGTCTACATTTCAGTTCTTAGGTTTGGTAGTCTGTATGGAGACTACTTTCTTGGCTTATCAGGAAGTCAAGTGTATTGGAAAAGGGCTTATAACAACAGGAACCAATTTGCTGTAGCAGGTAAATCTCACTTATATTTTTTTAAAGGGACAGGGGATTTTCTCTCCAGTTTATCTCCAACTCCCTGGGTCAAGGCCTATAGCTAGTACTATCACCAGGTCAAAAGTTAGACAACTTGCAGTCAAGTGGTTGTTTAGTACCTGTGGTCTAACCTGAGTCAAACCTGTGTTGGAACTTTGGTGGGACAGTTTTTCATCATGACACATAGCTCATAGCTGAATAATTAGGACCAATTTGAATTCTTCATATAGTGCTGCTTGCATAATTTCCAACAGGCAATAGATCATACTTTGGTGTCTAAAATACATATATTGAATTCATAATGGATATTACAAAGGTGACTAATATGCACCAGCTATATTCCTTAATGACATTATACAGACAGTATCTGATAAAACACCACCAAAGCCACTTCTATTGAGAGTTCTTGAATCATGTCCAATAATATCTTTATTAGTAATAATAACATTTTTAGACCATCAATTGTAGCTCCAAAATGTTTTGAATCCTGCTTTTGAGAAAGGATTTTCTATTTTTTTTTCAACAGCAGCATACAATTCAACAAGAATAAATATTTGATCTGGTAAAATTCAGTGACTTCCTGATTCTCAAAAAAAAAACTCCAATCTTGTTGCCTCTTGATATTCCCATAACCTTGTTGTTTTGAGTATAATGAGAAGTATTTACCACCAATGTTTTAGTATTGGAGATCAGTAATTTTAGATTGTAGAAATTTTAAAGCATCAATGAATTTATCTTTTTAAAAAATGTTTAAAAAAGACATTTTTCTATAAATCTTGTTTAAATATTCTGGCCATAAATCATATTCTTCACAGAGCAATATATCAGTTTATTTTGAAGTCTTTCCTTTTTCTATATTGAAAAATCTTTAATTTGTATTTTAAATCAATTGTCATTCATCTCAAGAAGAGATTGAAGATTTACTATCATGATGAACATTTCCATTAACATTTTTTCCATTTCAAATAAAAACAAAAAAATAATGTAAAAAATTATGGGTAATAAAAATAATTATGAAAAAATGATTTTATTAATTTTGTGTGGGATAGATCTTAAAATTTGATTCATACTCTCATGATCCCAAGCTTCCTCTGATGATGCTGGGCCAAATATTTGCAGAACTTCAGGAAAATTTTGGGCTAAGTGGACATTAGGCTTGATGTGAATTTGTGGCCAAAATTTTCAATGGAATTTTTATACTCCTTCAGCTAATCATGAAGAGATAAAATTTCATCTTCATTGATTTAAAATTAAGTTAAAAGGTTTTTTATTGATACAAAAATTGAAATACACTTAATTAAATTCTTCTCTTTACTTTCAGAATTTTCTATATTCACAACTAGAAACAAAGAAACCACATCATAATTTTTTTTTAGCAAAATTCATTCTTCTGCCTTGAGATTTGTTCCAGTCTTCCATAAATGGTGTGGAACACAGTTGAACCATGAGGTAATGAGTGTATGAAAAAAAAATTTTGAACCATCATTAAATCCTTAGTACTAAGATCAAAATAAGAAGTTAAATCATTTGCTGTTGCAACTGATTCCCATTTGGTTTAAGGTCTAAAACAGGCATAAAATTCCTGAAATGTGGACTCTAAGGAAGATGTTTATTAGGGAAAATTTTATCTAATGATGATTCACCTATAATTAATTGAACTATCTACATCAGAACCTTATTTTTCATTATATGTGCTGGGTCCAACACCTAGTGGATTAGAACTTCCTGATGGCCCAACAATTTTTAGAGCTTCTTTTGCCTTCTCTCAAAAAATTTCATCGTAAGATAATTTTTGCTTGAGGTCTATTCTCAGTGGTGGTATCACTATGCAAACTGTACTCTCTTTTTTCTTCATTTACTTGAGTTATGAGAGGAATAATTTGAGGGGAAAGATGGTATTTTTGAAAAAATAATTCCTTTTGTGTGAATTCTTTCTTTGAGTGTGAACCTTTCTCTTTCTCTGTATTGTAGTTTAGTAGTCTTAGTCAAAATTTTGTTGTTTTCTATTGTTTTATATGGTGCAATTTGTCATATAATCAAGCCTGTTCTTGCTGTTTCCATTTCCCCCATCAAATTTTTTTTCTCTCTATTCTCTTTATCACTTCCATTTCTTCCTCCTGTACACTGCTTCCCCCTTGGCTGAAACCTACATTCCTTGAATTTTTTGGGGATAATAGAGTCCTTTTTCCAGGTTCTTTCCTTTTACTTTCTGTTTATTCTTTTAATCCTAACCACAGAAACTCATCTTTTTGTACCTTCTTATTTCATCACATGCTTTTTTGTAGTTGTTGTAAGGTGCACAGTTGCTGATTGACCTATTTTTAGGTATGTTTGTTGTTGAAATGATATAAAAGTATTTTTACCTCTATTATCTTTATCCCCTGCATTGATCCCTCCTGTTAACTTCTTCCCCCTTGGCTGCATCTGACAGTACTTGCTCGATGTGGGGAGAATAGAGTATTCTTTCCATTTTTATCACATGCTTTGTTGTAGTTTCTTTTTGAAAGGTGAAAAGTTTCTCATTGACATGTTTTTCACCTTCCCCTGTGCTAAAAAATCTTCATTGAAGTCTTTTATAGAATGATAAGGTCTGATAAGAAATAAAGAATCAGGGGAGATAGAGGATATTTAATTATTTTGATTGAATATATCTTTCACAGGACAGCACAAATTAATCAATGGGTTATAGTCAGGAATAAGGTTAATTATGTTGGAGAGTGACTCAAGTCCTTGAGAGATAGTTATTAGGAAATTAGAAAGATAGAAATTCAAAATATTAATTAGTAGGGGGAAGTTTGTATCTTTTTAGGGTAATAATGTATCTTCAACTCATATAGAGGGTGAATCTTGCCCTAGAAGCTAAACCCCCAACAGGAGAAAATAAAGTTTGATATCCTGAGAGGCCAATTATTACATAGAGGATGTGGGAATGAGAAGAGCACTGTTTACTAATGTTAATATCAGTTGAATGTGCCCTAGACCTGATAATATGTTATGTATGAGAGGGATGAAGTGAAAAAGGTTTCTCAATAAAACCTGGGAAGCTTCTGAAGTCAGATATGTGAAATTGAAGTAAGCTAATACAGATGCTAGAGGAATTATGCAATGATTCCATCTTGAATATAAATTAATTATGAGAGGAAAGACAATAATTCAGGAAGAAATTACTATTTATAAAAGACTAAAAAAATTTCTTGGAAAAGTAAGTCACATGATTTGAATGATGAACAGATTTCCAATAATTTTCAGATATTTTTAAATCACTCTAGGTTGAGATAAACCATCAGGAAATATGTCAGAAGCTAATATTAACTGAATTATAATTTGTACATAGATTGAAGTCACAAGAGGTCCCACTTGACCAATGATAATTTGTAAAATTAATGATTGGTTTTTTCATGTATAATTTGAGCTCCACTTGTTTAAAATATGAATTAAGTTTTTCTCCCAAATTAAAAGAATAGATTAGGAAAAATTGAAAAGAAAAAAAATACTGAAACTTCCACTTTTACAAAAGAAGAAACTGAATTTTTGACATGTGAAAAATGCTTATGGACACATAAATACATCCAGTAATTCTCTCATGTTTCTATTATCTAGTATTGAAATAAAAATGCAGGATCTGAAGGGCCTTGTATATGCTCTAACTTTAAAGTCCTGTTTTAAAAAACTGCACAAAAATGAGTTAAAATAAAAGTGGATCGCAATCAAAGTATATGAAAAATCTATTATTGCACATGCCTTGTAATCTTACTTGATTTCTGTTTAAAATCCATAGCACAGGTTCAACTTCTTATAGTCAAAAAAGTGTTAGTAAGTTTATGAGATTAAGTATATCTAATAAAATAATTTTCTTTTAATAATAAATATTATATTATATTTTTCCTCTGGAATTCTCTTAAAAAAGTTTTAAATAGTAAAACCAGATTTTAATTCACTGAACTCAAGTTCCAGTACAAATAAAGAAATTCATAAAGATACTCAACAATATATATTTACAAAAAACCTCAGCAACTTGAAGTGCTCTACAGTCATTCCCTGGGGTGCCCTACCCTGCCCCCCCTTTTGGCAGCCACAAGGCCTTGCACAAGCCTCTCAAAATAACACTTACTTACTTCAATTTTTTCATTCTTACTTAGCATATTTTTATCATATACTCTGAATTTTTTCATAGAATGAAGTTTTAAAATGAATCAGATAAACTTTTCAACAAAAGTTTAAGGCAACAAGTTGCATCATGTTTTCAATAACAGCAGCTCAGAAAAAAAAAGAGGCAAAATATGAGGCACCATGTTGCCCCATATTTCACTCTTTGGTCAAAGGCAGATGTGACATACACTAGGGTTCATCTGCATAAATATGAGGTGGAATGCTGCCTCATTGTTTGCTTTCTGATAAATATTGAAAGTAATGGGTAGGTTAGTTGCTTACATGCATACATGAGGCAACATGTCGCCTCATATATGTATGTGGGCAACTTTCTCTCTCACATTGAAAAAAAATTACAAATAGAAACTGAATATTTACTTTGCATACATGAGGCAACATGTCGCCTCATGTATGCAATAACAAAATCTCAGAAAAAAAAAGAGGTAAAAGATGAGGCACAATGTTGCCTCATCTTTTTCTTGTTTGTCAAAAGCAGATGTGAAATACACTAGGGTGCATAGGAATAAAGATGAGGTGGAATTTTGCCTCATCTTTTGCTTCCTGTAAAATAGTGAAGCTAACTGGTAGGGTAGTTACTTACATGCATAGATGAGGCGACATGTCACCTCATGTATGCATGTGGGCAACATTCTTTCTCACATTTAAAAAAAATGAGAAAAAACTCAATATTCTAATTGCATACATGAGGCAAAATTTCGCCTCATGTATGCAATAACAGAAGCCCAGAAGAAAAAGAGGCAAAAGATGATGCTTCATGTTGCCTCATATTTTGCTTGTTGGTCAAAGGCATATGTGACATACATTAGTGTGCATTTTTATAAAGATGAGGTGGAATGTTACCTCATCTTTTACTTTCTGGTAAATAGTGAAGGTAGTTGGTAGTGTAGTTTCTTACATGCATACAAGAGGCGACATGTCGCCTCATGTATGCATGTGGGAAACTTGCTTTCTCACATTGTAAAAATAAAAATTCTACAAAAAAAATTTAAATATTGTAATAGCATACATGAGGCAACATGTCGCCTCATGTATGCAATAACAGCAACTCAGAAAAAAAACAGGCAAAAGATGAGGCACCATGTTGCCTCATCTTTTTCTTGTTGGTCAAAGGAAGTTGCCACATACACTAGGCCATATTTTCTCAAAAAGATGATGTGGAATGTTGCCTCATCTTTTTTTTCAGGAACATAGTGAAGATAATGGGTAGGGCAGTTGTTTACATGCATAAATGAGGCAACATGTTGCTTCATGTATGTATGTGGGCAACTTGCTTTCTCACATTTAAAAAAAATACAAAAAAAAACATAACATTATAATTGCATACATGAGGCAACATGTCGCCTCATGTATGCATGTAAACAACTACCCTACCCGTTACCTTCACTATTTTCCAGAAAGCAAAAGATGACACAACATTTCACCTCATCTTTATGCAAATATGGCCTAGTGTATGTGGCATCTTCCTTTGACCAACAAGCAAAAATAAGGCAACATGGTGCCTCATCTTTTTCCTGTTTTTTTTTTGAGCTGCTGTTATTGCATACATGAGGTGACATGTTGCCTCATGTATGCAATTACAATATTTAATTTTATTTTGTAGAATTTTTTTTTTTACAATGTGAGAAAGCAAGTTTCCCACATGCATACATGAGGGGACATGTCACCTCATGAATGCATGTAAGCAACTACACTACCCACTACCTTCACTATTTTCCAGAAAGTAAAAGATGATGCAACATGCCACCTCATCTTTAGGCAAATTTACCATGTCCTGGTGATATGAATTAATGTTCTGCATCATGTTATGAGGACATGGTAGATATTTTGTATGTACAAAAGTGTGCCAACATATCATTAAGGTACTATTTTGGATTGAAACATATTTGTTAGCATATGTAGGAGAACATGTAGCAGCATGTTGCCTCATGTTTTACATATCTTGTATAGTAAATTATATTGTGATTGGATGGATGAAATGCTATTATGGGAAGGGTTTGGTGAACTTTTCAATTTTAGATGAAAGTATTATAGATGAGGCAGTTTTCAGATCCCTTCAGAGGTGCAGCACATGAGAAGCTAATAAATTTTCTTATATAGCTAATGATAAATAAACCTATTCTTAAAAGATAGAAAAGTTGAATCTGAAAAAATTGAAGTTAAACTTTCTAAAAGAAGAGAATTAATAGTATTGTTTATATAGCTCTAAAATAGTTATTATAAATTTATATCACATTTATTAAGTTGTGTGATGGAATAATCAAAATTTATTCATATTTTTTGGTCCGTGAAATTACTGGATTTTTTAAAGATATCTGTATTCACTCTGATACTGAGGAAAGACAGGATGGGAGTAGTGTCATAACTCCAATCCTATGGAGGAGTGCTTGTTTTACTTGATGTTTAAATAAACTTAAAAAAGGGTGGATGTCTAAATTTCTTTCAAGTTTTCAATCTCAAACATATAAGTAAGCTATCAGAAGAAGGTTGATCAAAAATTGAAGGTCCCTAAACCCCCAGAAATGGAAGGTGTTCAGCCTTTTTCAGGGCCCAGGAGTTTTCCTATGGATCATATTGTTGAAGAATATTTTACTGAAAAACTTCCAAAAGTCTTTCTAGAAGAAGCACACAATTATAATTTGTCTGTGACAGTGTAGTTCATTTTTGATACTGAGAAAAAGGTCATTTTTGAAGATTTATCAACTTTTATAGATTTTTACCATTGCAAAAGTCAAGCTAGTTTGAAAGGAGAACACCTTTAGTTTTTACAGAAGGATAAATTGTCTCATTTATTGATACTAACTGCAGCTGTACTGTTTTTAACAAAAAAGAATTCTAGTTTTAATCCTTATTTTTCATCATAGCATAGAGCATACATGTAATCTGTTTAAATACTTTAAATTTCCCCTCCCTAAGTTTCTAAAATTACCCTTTAACTAAAATAATTATTAAAAAGTTTAAATAAAATCAGATTGAGTACTATAAGGTGCCTGATTAGCTAGTTATGTTTGGTGAAAGTACACTTTTTTCTTGCCTATTTATATTTTTATCTGCTCTTTCATATTTTTTTTCAAATCCTTTTGTTTATCACTATAGGGTAAAACTTCAAATGATCAACTCATCTATTTTTTTTTAGATTATGGTGAAGTATATTACTGAAACTATGATTCAATTTTAAAAATTACATGTTTGAGATTAATCTGAATGAGTGCATTCTTATATATATATATATATATTTATAAAATTTCAAGTATAAGTCTATTTTTAAATTGAGATTCTAACTCTTGTACCATAAAAAATTCATCAAGTAATTTTAAAAATTTCACATTATTTTCTAGAATTCATTTTGAAAATATGGTAAAATTAATAACATTATATTATTTCATGTAGTAAAATTTTCAATGATTAAATTAAACCCACACTTCCTTCACAAAAACAGGGTATGAGAATTTTATATGTTCTTTCATTGAATTTTGTCCTGGTAAAGTTTATGTTTCCAGCCTGCAGAAAGAAAATTATGAAAAGGTATTGCATGGCCTGAATTAAATGTTGTAAAGGAACTTAGTATGAAGGACTTCTTGCCTGGAAAATGAAGCTAATATAAAACTAAGGCAAATTTTTTGAAAATTACTCAAGTTCAAATTAGATAGACAGCTTCAACCATAAGCATTAAGATATAATTTTTCTAAATTTTTTTTGTTTGGTACAGTGACATTCACAGTTTTGGTTTGGCTTGTAACTAATTTAAGCAAAAAATTTCCTTCAAAGGTTACTTCTGATGTTACTTTAAGATACCTGAAAAACCACTTGACTGCAAGTTGTCCAACTTTTGACCTGGTGTGTAGGACTGTCTACATTTCTGGCGCTTAACGTGGGGTAAGACCTGCTAGTTCTTTGGAGTCTCTGTTATCTTTGGTTGGTTATTTTTAGTGATTTTCTTCTGGAAGAATGGCTTCTTGTTCCTCTATTCCTGTGGTGACTGTCAGTGGGGGAGATGGTCCTCCTGCTGTGATGGTCAAGGAATGTGTTAGGATTAAAACTTGGGATGGTTCCAAGTTTAATGGGGAGGATGTCAAGTGGTTTCTTGAGAAATATGAAACTGCTTCTGGGGTGGATGGTGCTTCTTACCTGGACATGGTGAAGCAGATCATTTTCTTCATTGGTGGTAGGGCAGTGGAGAAGGAGGTTGTAGCCATGTCTGGCTACAAGAAGAGGGATTGGAAGTTGCTGTGCAGGGAGATGGTGGATAGATGGGGTGTCAGGTTCACTATGGTGGATCTGAACAAGGTTTTCAGAGAATGGAAGCTTTATGGTGGTGTTGGTAACTTACTCAGTTACAGGAAGTTTCTGCTTCAATTTGATCCTGTGGTAGAATATTTGGTGGAAGTGGAGGAGGTGGCACATGAAAATGCTGCCAAAGATGTTTTTTTGGTCTGCTCTGGCTAGAGATGTCAGGATGGATGTTGTCAGCCTAGATATCCCTAGGACTGAGTATTTCTTATCATTAAAATAAGATAAACTTAAGTACATTGAGCTTATATCTTAAAAATAAGGTTAAAACAATAATATATATGATTATATTACATATATAAATAATTATTACACTATTATATAAATTATAGTAGTTTAAATAGCTTATCCATACCCTAAAAATACTTATTAAGGTGTTAATAGAGTCATAATATACTTATTTTAAGTGATATGAAGTTATTATTGACATACATAAGCTTATATGTATACATAAATCTCATATTCAGTGAAATATGCAGTATATTATGTATATTTAGGTATATAAGTGGGTATTAGCCTCTTAATAGCCTATAAAATTTGTTTTTTTGTTTATTTTAGATCATATGGACGTATCCAGTGGACTCACAACGCCTACAGAAGCATAAACATTTATTTCAGGCACATACACTCACTCTGGACAACTTAATCTGCTTCCTTGGATGGATATTCATGGATTTATGGGTTGGGAGGTCATTGCTGGGTTAATATGGATTCTTAGAGATGTTATTGGGGGCTTGGATATTTCATATGTTTCCTATATATGCTTTGGGTTTCATTATATCCTCTTTGGATGAGTTATTTTACCTGTTTCTTTATGGTATCCGCTTTTATCTGGATTTTCTATTTATGGTATAGGTTTGTGATATCATTAATTGTGATGGAGGGTCCTTACTGGAGGTCTGGGTGTTGAATCTGCTTGAAGTGGACGCCATGGGGAGGTGATGGGTCCTCACAGTGCTGTAACTGCTGGCGATAGCAGTGACATCATCTGGATTGAAGATCTGTGCACTCCAGTGGATTTTGATATAAGTAAGGGAGGATTTTGACAGTTATTAGACATCATTCACTTACTACAATTAAAAAAAACACTAAAATACAATTATTATCATATAGAAATATATTATAAAGCTATTATAAATTGATATTATCTTTATATAAGCTATAGCTATATTATATTCATCTATTTTCCACCACTAGCATGCATTTAAATCCAAGTATTGTGAGTTTTATTTGAGTATAACTATTTTATTAGTCTTCCCCTGAGGTTTAATCACTAAATCATTTATCAATAAAGGGTAGGAACATAAATAAATACTATTATATCATACTTAAACACTAGATACACTGACAATTGGGGGTCTTTCCTTGATTATTATTGATTTTTTAGTATAAGCCTTGGGACTTGATTTTTACTTTAGTATAGCTCAAAATAACCAAATATTTGGGTCTGCTTCATATTAGTAGGTCATTATAACTCAATGATTGCAGAAAAGAACCCTTATAATAATTGTACTAATTTTTTATAATAAAAATTAGGTATTTACAGTAGTAACTGTACCCAATATAAACATAATTTCACTTGGTATTTGGTCACCAATATAAAGCCAATTTATCTGTTTTTTGTTTAAAGCTTGGTAAGCTATTTATCCACCCTTATAAAGGTCTAGTTAAACCTATTATTTTATTTTTAACTGATTTTTTGAACTTTTATTACATTTTATTTAAGGAAATACAGATTGAAATTCAGGGTAAGCTCCAGTGCTTTTTATTAGTAATAAAATTGCTAATACTTTTGATCTACTGATTCCAATTGGTTTTCCTTTTTTTAGACTTAATATATTGTTATTTTTATCAATATGAGTGCTCCCCAGGACAATGTAAGTGTACAGCCTGCTTATAATACCAGGTCTGAATCTAATAAAAACATTGCTCCAGGACATAACCATGGAGGGTCAGTCATATCCCCAGGCAGAGCAAATGAGCATAGAAGAAAAGGAAGCCCTCTTAAAAATTATTTCTATTAAAAAGATGTCTCCTCCTCTTCAGGATCAACTATCCCATCTGGAAAAACAGGTATTGAAGTTGGAAGAATCAAAATCACTAATGCTCAAGGAGGTAGAGCAATTACAAAACAATTTCAAGGTAGGATTTCAGCAGATGAACCAATCATTGGCAGATCTAAAGGGAGGCCAGCCAACTCAGCAACCCCCTACCCCAGGAGGGTCAGACCACTCCCAGGAGAAATTCCTGGTAGAAAATTGTAAGTGGGATTGGTTCCATCAACAATGGGCCAGTCACAACTGCAACAACGATCCTCCTCCTAATCAGAGTTCCTCAGTTTACCCCTACAAGGGAAAACAAAGGCACCAAAAATAAGGGCTCAAACAAATTCCATGGTAAGTAGATTACCCTCTCAAAATGATCACAATACTGGTAATTACAATGTAGGTAATATTATTGATGTCAAATCTGTGCAGAAAGTAGAGGAGTACTTAAGTAAATTAGGTTTTAATGTAGATACACCTGACTTGTCTTTTGTCAATAATAACAGTAGTATTTATAATACAGTTAATCCTCAGTTGCCACCACGTATTAGTGAGATGAGAAGTTCACAAGAGAGTGAAAGAATTGAGATGGATGACATGGAGTATTTTAACAATAATCCAACTGTCCATAGAATCGCTTCAGCATTGTGGAATAGAATGACTGATTGTGAGGAACAGACAGTTAAGCTCACAAGTGATACAATTTAATCCTTAACATTAAATATTTCTCAACTGGAAACACGTAATAAAGAGTTAGAGAATGAACATTTTGCTCTAATTCTTAAATATGATTCATTGAGTAGTAAATATAATGAACTTTCAAACAAACTCTGTGAGTTGGAAAAGTTGTATGAAACACATGTATTGAAAACTGAATCAAGAACTAAGTTATCTTTTTCCCAGACAAATCAAAGTGTCTCTGAGCTGCTAGAAAGATTAACTAAAGTTGAGATTGAAACTGCCAATCTACTAATGAACCAGGATAATCATAAGTATACTCAGTATAATAATAATCCTTTCATTGGCAAAAGAGAATCTCATTCTTTCCCTATATCACCACAACTAAAACCATCTGGTGGTAGTTTCAAATCTGAAAATGTAAGTCACAAATCCGTACAGGAGAAAATACAAGACCATTTATCAAGAGTAAATGAGTTGTTGAATTTACCTAAGATTGGTGAAATAAAATCCAATCAGAAGAACTGGCCTAAGATAGATCAGTACCCAACTTATGATGGGGAAGCCAGCTATGATTGGAAACATTTTATTCAAAGAATTGACAATATGAAATTCTCATATAAGTTACCAGATGAAGAAATAACATCAAAATTGATCTCTTTATTTAAGGATGCTGCTTTATTATGGTTTGAAGCTGTTTTAAATGAGGGTGGAGATTACTCTTGGGCTGAATGGAAACAACTAATTGAAAAACAATTTTGGAGGTTCTAAATTCAGACTCACTCAGAAGAGACTTTATGAGAAAACTAGGTATAATCAGTTGAATGGTGACAATCCTATGGTATTTTTAATGAATTTAAATAAAATTTTAAAAGCTATTGAGTCTCACATGGATTTTAACTTGTGGAAAGATAAGATAATATATAAGTTACCTATATCTATCAGAGACTTTGTTGTAGCTAGAATAATTAATGTTACTGAATATTCTGAATTTATTAATATTTGCAATGAAATATTATTAAACCATAAGTATGAAGCAAGGTATTCCACTTATAAACAAAATGTTGAACCTGTAAAAAATCAGAATTCAAAGAAACTTAAGGAGAAGCAGAAAAAACCTACTGCACCTGTAGTACCAAAAAGGTATGAGACAAATACTTGTTATAAGTGTAACAAACCTTGGGTTAAAGGTCACAAATGTGAGAAGAATATAAATATTGTTGAAAATCAACATGATCTGAAATTGAAACATAGAAAAGTAAAGATTCCAGTGATTATGACAGCAATATCTCACACAGTGATGAAAATGAAGTCTGTATGTTGGAAGATAATTTGTCCATCTTTGACAATCCAATATTAAATATGGACTCAAATGAATCTTTAATGAATTTTGAGGATGCTGAAATCATTAAAGATATACAAGCTGACAACTTTAGAATGACACCTATCACGGTTCCAGCTATCATTTCTGGTGAAAATGTTAATATAGTATTGGACACAGGAGCTGCTGGTTCTGTTGTTTCTACCAATACATTGCAGAAAAATGATAGTGAATATAAGTCTAAGCTTGAACCCCTTCAAAGTAAAAATTAGAGAGGTTTTGGATCAGTACTACATCCCATTGGTAGATACAAAGCTGCTGTTTTCTTTAGACACCAACATGGTTATGTAAGAATAATTGTGACTTTGTAGTAATGGATAATACTAACTTTAGTAACTGCTTTATCATTGGAAATGATATTCTCCCTAAGTTTGGTGTGAAATTAGACCCTGCTAATAACAATTTTACAATTGGCATGAATTGTAAAAGGAAATTTAAAATAAATTCTTTTAGCACAGTATTACACATTGAGTCAGTAACAAATTCTCCGTTCAAAGGAAGAGAATCCAATGAGATGGAACTTCTGGAAACATAAATTTCAAAAGCATCATTTGGCACTCAGATAAGTAAAGCTGAGAAAAATAATATTTTGGACTTAATTAAAGCATTTCCAATGGCTTTTGCACATGGTACAAATGAACTCGGCCTTGTAAAAGATCATGAAATGAAGATCAGTTTAACCTGTGATATGGATAATATTCCTGCTAGTCTTAAAAATAAACCATACCCTGCTTCACCAATGAAAAGGAAAGACATAGAGGATAATATTAATATGTTATTGAAAATGAAAATTCTTGAAAAGGTTGAAACTACACCAAAATATTGTGTAATATCACCAGTGCTAATTTCTTATGAACAAGATAAAGCAAGACTGTGCAGTGATTATAGAGCATTAAATAAATTTTGACAGTAGATGATATTTATCCTTTGCCAAGGATTGCCTCTATACATGCTACCATCAAAGGTGCTAAGTATATAAGTTGCTTAGATGGAAATAAAGGGTACCATCAAATTCCTGTTGAAAAGAATTCACAGAACTTTTTGTTGATAACAACAAACATGCGAATTTATAAATACGTCAGGATGCCATTTGGACCAAAAAATGCTCCATCGGTATTTCAGAAGTTAATGGATATAACATTCCATAATGAAATGATTGAGGGATTGTTGATGGTATACATTGATGACATCATATTGTTCTATATGACTTATGATGAACACTTAATCCATTCAAAGAAGGTATTTCAAAAAATGGATGAAATAAAAGTGACCCTTGCATTGAAAAAATGTAAATTTGGGTTTGAATCTTTAAAAGTGCTTAGTCATATTGTATATGGCTTACAAATATGTGTAGACCAAAATAAGGTGGCTTCAATAAAGAATATTGTCATTCCTCAAAATGTAAACGATGTACAATCTTTTCTTGGTATGTGTGGTTATTATAGTCAATATATAAAAAACTACCAATTAATTGCTGCACCATTGATCACACTGATAAAGAAAACAGAAGCTTTCATTTGGAATAATGAAAGACAACAGGCTTTTGATAAGTTGAAAGAATGTTAAATTACAGCTCCTATCTTTGGATTACCAGGTTTTTAATTGCCTTTTGTATTATATACAGATGAAAGTTTTATTGGTCTGGGTGCTGCTTTGCATCAAAAACAACTTATTGAAGGAAAAACGTCAGAAGTAGTAATTTGCTATATTTCACGTACTCTGAGAAGTAGTGAATCGAAATATGGTGCTACTCAACTTGAATATTTGGCAGTAGTATGGGCTCTTGAGAAGCTACATTATTACCTTGATGTCCAAAAATTTGAGTTAATAACTGACTGTAGTGCAGTTAAGTCACTCATAACCATAAAAACTCCTAATAGACACATGTTTAAATGGCAATTAGCTATACAAGAATACAGAGGACAGATGACTATTACACATAGAGCAGGAACCTAACACTCTAATGTAGATCTGTTATCTAGAGTACCTCTGCCTAATAATGATGATAATCCTGCTTATGTTCCTGAATCAGGGATTATTAACATTTATGGCATTTATATTGTAGATCTTGAGGATGAATTTATGCAATCAATTCTTGATATGTATGCTTCAGATCCTGACTTGAGTAAACTCACTACAATATTAAATTATCCATCTAATGCTTCAATGAATGTTTTAATAAAAACATTACCAAATAAGTATAAAGAGGCATTAGAAAAAGGAAAATTTTCCTTTGAGGATGGTTTTATATATTACAGGAAAAAATTAAGTAATGTAATTGTAATTTCCCCTTCAACAAAGGAGTTAATGCTAAGTATATGTCATGATGATATATTAGAAGGTCATTTTGACCACCATAAAACATTAACCAGAGTAAAAAACACAGCTTGGTGGATTAACATGTCTGAGGATGTTCAGAAATATGTTGAGATATGTGATTTTTGTCAAAAATCTAAAAGATTAAAAGTCAAAAGAGCTGGTTTATTACAACAAATTGAGCAACCAAAAGCTCCATGGGAAATTATTAACATGGACTTTGTAACAGGTTTGCCAATAGCAGGGAATAATATTTATAACTACTGCTGGGTAATTGTAGATAGATTTACAAAGATGTGTAAATTTATTCCTACCCACAAAGAGGTTTCTGCAAAGGACTTAGCTTTTTTATGGTGGAGGCAAATGTTAAATATAGAAGGTTTCCCCAAAGCAATAGTTTCTGAAAGAGATCTTAAATTTACTTCTGAGTTCTGGACATCACTTATGGATGTTTCAGGGTGTCAATTAAAACTTTCTACAGCACACCATCCGCAAACTGATGGGCTAGCAGAAAGAATTATACAAACTTTAGAAGATATGATAAGAAGATATTGTGCTTTTGGTATTAACTTCAAAGACAATGAAAAATTCACGCATGATTGGTAACCCTTATATCAGGTTTAGAATTTGCATACAATAGTACAGCACATTCTGTCACTGGCAAAAAGCCATTTGAGTTATGGTTGGGTTATGTACCTAATACCCCTGCTAAAACTCTTAATAAATTACCTAGATTGGATATCCATCTAGGTACTAAATCTTTTCTTCAGATGCAAGAATTATTCAGAAAACATGCTCAAGATTGTATAAATAAGGCATTTGAGTATGAAAAGAAAAGATGGGATAAAGCCCATAAAGAACAAAAGTTCAAAGAGGGTGATAAAGTCCTTATTTCAACACTAAATTTCAATTAAAATGGTAATGTTAAATTGAAGGATCCATTCATTGGACCATTTGTAGTTAAAAGGATGGTTGGCAATAATGCTGTAGAGGTTATCCTATATGCACCTTATGATAGAAAAAATCCAGTATTTCCTATTTCTCTTATAAAACCATACTATTCTAATGATACTGCTCTATTTCCAAAAAGATCAGGAAGGCATAAACAGCAGCCTGAAGAAATAGTTGAAAATGCAGAAATTGAAAAGATACTTAAAAAGAGACATCTTACTAAAGAAAAGGGAGTTTAGTATCTATTAATATTTAAAAAGAAATTAAGTGAATATGACCAGTGGATTCCAGAAAATGAAATTTCTGATCTTAAAAATCTCTTAAAAAAATTTAAATCAAAATAATACTGTTTATTCAGTATATGTATTATAGAAATTTAAAAATATTTTCTATTCACTCGTTGTGGTAGCCTAAAGTTTAGTATGGCACCTAAGTACGTAAATGGAGTTATTACGGCGTGCAAGATTGGCATTATTATTTTTTATATAAGGGTTTTATTTAATTTATTGGAGTTTAAAATATGAAGAAATTGGTCACGAGCGAATGCCTACACAAATACAATTTATTTTACGGAGAAAACTTATTTTTACGGTCTGAAAAATTTATAAGTATCAAGTCAAGTCACTCAAAAGCCTTGGGAAATTTTCCCAGAATTTTTACTATTTTTCTGATATTTTTAAATGAATTTTAAAGTTTTATAGAAATATTTACGTTTTCAAAAATTACTTAACTTTGATGAATTTTCACGGGGTAATTAGATCTGCGCAGACTACGAAAATTAGTTTGATATGTAAATGGGAAGTAGCTCTATTATGTGTAATTTTTCTAGATTTTTTATTATAGTTTTAAGGTTCTAATTGAGTCTGGAAGTCCGGACGGACTCCGTACGGGCTCCGGATTGACTCTGGAAGAGCTCTGGAGGGGAAAACTTAGGCACGTGACTAGGAATACTTAAGCGCTTCTCAAACTCGAAATTGAGAGGGGGGACACATCATAAAGCTTAATCATTGACCACCACGGTCTCATTTTTTATTACTCAACAAATTAAAATAAATTGTAATACCCTTATAACTTTATATTTTATATATAACATTTTAGAAATACTACTCAACAATTTAAATCACACTTCATATAGGGTATCTTTAGAAAGGTCTTCATTGCTGGGACTTGATTATTGCTGTCTCATAAAAATTCAAATTATTATAAAAACATAAAAGTCAATCTTTTCAGATCCTTCACTGGTACACCTTAATTGTTGTTATCAGTATTTCTTTCTCAACAGCCACTTTCATTAAATCTCAATAAGCGTTAATTATTTTAGAGTTTCATTATTTTTAATCAATCAGATCCAAGTAGACTGGTTAGCTTAGTGATTTAGAATTCCCATTTTGTTATTTTATTGGAAGGATGGGGTTTTCAGCTAAATCCACATATCTCCTCCGGATTCTGCTTACAGCAAGGCGACTGTAAGAGTTTACCTTACCATAGTTGGCGCCCAACGTGGGGCTCGAAATCTCTAGCTTTTTCTAGGACTTTCTTGGATCTAGTACTTTCTTAGCCTGCAAGAGGCTTATTCTCTGGAAATCTAATTGGATTTTTGTTATTGGCCTGCAAGAGGCTTGTTATTTTAACGGTTTTTAACGCTTTTCTTATGTTTTGGGATGTCTTCTACTAGTGGAACTGCTGTGTTGGCTGCTGGTGTACCTGTTAGGGCATCAGTGAGGATTGTATCTTGGGTTGGGCCCAAGTTTTCTGGAGATGATTTAGAAGGATTTTTACATAGGTATGAAACTGCAGCTGCAATTGATGGTGAAGCAGATTAGGTTCTTTATTTTGGACAGAGAGGTGGAAAAGAAGGTTATTTCTATGGATGGTTATAAAGATCAAGATTGGAGAAAGCTCAAGATGGAAATGGAAAAAAGGTGGCCAAAAGTTTATTTATTGGAGGATCTAAAGGATATAGCTAGGAAATGGGAATCAAAAGGTGGTGTAACATCTCTGCATCAGTATCATCAGTTTATGGTTGAATTTCAGGTGGTTCTGGATTATTTGTTGGAGTATGAAATTTTATTTCATGATAATGCATCAAAGTATATTTTTTGGGATGCTATGGGGAAAAGGTTAAGAAAGATGTTTTGATGGTGCTTATTAATGCGAATTTAATGAAGGATTTCCCAGATGGAGAAACTAGGATTCCTGGTATGGAGGTGCTAAAGAAGGCTATTTTAGAACATCTGGATACTCATAATTCTGTTGATTTGGACTCTGGAAAAGAGGTTTTTCTTGCTCAAGAGATAGAAGAGGGCGGTTTAGAAGAATTAGCTTCTGTTGAATTTTTGGATTCAGCCATTCCTGAAGATTTTGTCCAGCCTGAAGATATTATTTTTGTTGACTCTTCTGTTTGGAAAGAAGAGGTTTCTGAAGATGAAGATATTATTGTCACTGATGAAGAAAATTTGGATGTTGGGGATAATTTTGTTTTGGATAATTTGGAATTTGATTTAGAGGAATATTTACCTCAGGTTTTGTCTTCAAAAGCGGAAACTGTCTGCATTTCAGATGTGGATATGGTTTATGAATCTGGTATATGTATGGTGGATTTGTTTCAATCTCAGGAAGAGATTTTTATGGAGGATATGGTTTTCCCTGCACTAATAAAGAGTGTAGTGGCATTTGATAATAGAGTGCATAAATTGGATGCACTCATATTTTGGAAAAGGGTTGTTCATTTCTTATGTCCAATGGTAGGACAAATTATGGGGGTTTATTTTTGGGTTTTATGGAATCGGTGGATAAGCCCTTGGGGCAAAATTATGGATTATCTCCAGGGGATATCAAGAATATAATTCCTCCGAAATGAGGATAAACTACCTAAACTCGGCTGAAATTTTTTTTTTTATCGTTATGTCTTCAATTTATTCAGGATTCAAATTATTATGGATGCCCTCATTTTTTGGGGTAGCAGGGGCTGATCACTCTAATGTTGTAATCTCTCCTCAGGATGAGATCCCGGATTGCAATAGGTCAGCTCACTTGGAGATAATTCAAGTGGATTCTCAATTATTTTCTGTTAATATTACTTTGGAGTGCAAATACGTTATGGACTTTTCTATATGTTTATTGGATTTACTTTGTTTTTCTATAAAATTTAAAAATGGTAAAAAAGGCAAAATGGGCCAAATCAGGTTGGATAAAAATTGGAAGGGTATGTTTTATGGCCTCCAGCAAGAGGTTAAACTGCAAGTATCTCCTTCTATTTTTGGCCTCCAGCAAGAGGTTAAACTGCCAACTTTCTTTACGGGTGATTTACTGTTGGATAAGGGAAGCAAAGGTGTTGGAAAATCTTTTTATAAATTAGACGAGGGAAAGGAGAAAAGGGTAAAATTTAAAAATGAAATAAAATATTTTTCTAATTTTTCTTATTCTGATTCTGGCGATGAAGAAGATTCATTTGATGAAAGTTTTAATGGCGATACAAAAGAAAATGTTTTACCTCAAGTTTATTTAGATGTGGATGCAGCCAAATATAAGAAGGTAGCAAATAAAGTTTGACCTATTAATGAACCGCTACCTGCTGAATTAAATCCACCTTTGAGAAGACCAAGGTTATCAAGAGATCCTTATAAAAGTCCCTTGTTAAAGAATCCGCCTGAATTTTCTGAGACATCAAGAATCACTTTTGAGAGACTGGGTGTTGTTAATTTTGGACCTGATGGTTGGTTGTCTGGAGAAGAGAAGAAGTTGTTTTTGGATGTGATGGTCAAGCGAGAGAAGGCCATTGCTTTTGTAGAAGAGGAGAGGGGTGTGTTGAAGCATTCCTATGGGGAGCCTTACAAGATTCCTGTGGTATGTCATGAACCATGGCAGCAGAAACCAATTCCTATTCCGGCTGCATTGAAAGAAGCTTATATCGAAGTTGTCAGAGAACGGATACGCACTGGACTGTATGAGCAATCAACGTCAAGTTATTCTAGTCCGGTATTTTGTATCAAGAAACCAAATGGCAAGCTTAGAGTTGTTCATGATCTTAGGGAATTAAATAGGGTTACAATAAAGGATGCTGGGATACCGCCTAGTGCTGAGGAGTTTGTTGAAGCGTTTGCAGGGAGAGTGTGTTATGGTTTGGGAGATATTATGGGTGGATATGATGAGAGAGAGTTACATCCGGACTCAAGGCCACTCACTATGTTCGATACACCACTAGGACGTTTACAGTTAACAAGATTACCTCAAGGAGCAACAAATTCGGTTGCAGTTTATCAAGCTCAGATGGCTTGGATCCTTCAAGATGAAATTCCACAATATGCTGGAATCTTTATAGATGATGGAGGAATTAAGGGACCAACAACCAACTATGATAACCAGGTGTTGGAAGAGAATCCCGGGATACGCAAATTCATTTGGGAGTTTTCAATTACTTTAGAAAGAATCTTGTTTCGAATTGAAGAGGCTGGCTTAACTATTTCAGGTTCAAAATTTTCATGTTGTGTGCCAGCCTTAGAAATATTAGGCCATGTGGTATGTAGAGAGGGTAGGATTATGTCCAAGAAGAAAGTTAACAAAATTCAGTCCTGGCCAAGACCCAAGAATACGACCGAAGTTAGAGGGTTTTTAGGCGTTTGTGTATATGTTAGAATGTTTATCAAGGACTTTTCTTCATTGGCAGCTCCATTGAGACGGTTAACGAGAAAGGATGCAGACTGAGAGTGGGATGAAGAGTGTGAGAAGGCGTTTGTGAAGTTGAAGGAGGTTGTGGGGAAGGATTTAGTCCTGCACAAGTTGGATTATGGAAAGATGCTGGTAGAATTTATTTAGCAGTTGATTCAAGTCAGGTTGCAGCTGGGGCGGTTTTGTCTCAGATGGATAAAGCTGGTTACATCAGGCCAGTTAGGTATGAATCTGTAGTATTTACTGAGGTCGAATCAAGATATTCTCAACCAAAATTGGAATTATGTGGTGTGGCGAAAATACTGAAGAAACTTCAGCATATTTTGTGGGGGCAACATTTTGAGTTGCAAGTGGATGCGAAATCGTTAATCCAGATGATTAATTCCCCAAGTTTACCGAATGCACCCATGACGAGATTGGTAGCTTTTATTCAACATTTTTCGTTTGATTTAGTTCATAAGCCTGGCAAAACTTTTACTATGCCAGATGGTTTATCAAGGAGACCACCCACTGAAGAAGATTCAGACTCAGAAGAGTTCGATGAAGATATACCTATTATCAAAGCCAGCACTAAAGGAGCTGAAGACTTTGCATACCTCCCCCATGAGGTTAAACTGGCAGGACTATTGTGTTTAGATTATGATGATGATGACCTCCACCAAGAGGATAAACTGGAAAATAGTTTTTATGTTAATAAAGGTGTTGGAAAAGGTGTAGATAAATTCGGCAGAGAGGAGGTAGAAGAAGATGTGGTGTATGTAGAGGAAAATGGATTGGTAGTGTGGGATAGTAGTAAGTTAAGGAATGTTGTATATGTTGGAGAATTAGAGAATTTAAATAAAAGGGTGGATAAAGAGAAAGAGGTATTTTCAAATACGGTTTACGAAGGATCCAAAGGTTCAGAAGAAAAACGTCGACATAGCTCGATTAAAAATTTATTTAGAGGTCAACGATTATTGGCTAATTCATGTGCAGGTGATATTGGTGATAGAGAAGTCCCTATTGATGTTATATTAATCAATTTTCAAGATGAAGTCTGGGGTCAGACTGGTTTTTATTTTTTGTTAGTCAAATATATGTTGACTTTAGAGAGGCCAGAAGATTGTGAAGACGATGAATGGGTAGCTATCAAGAGGAAGTCATCTACGTTTTACCTATCTGGTCGAAGTTTAATGAGGAGAAGGTATCCAAATCCTCAAGTAGTTATAACTCAAGAGAAGGGGCAAGAATTAGTTTTGAAATCACTGCATGAAGATCTTGGGCATAGAGGCGTTGGAGAAACATTTAGAAGAATTTCTGATCGATTTTGGTGGCCTGGCATGAAGATGGCTGTTAAACAGTGGGTTCAGTCATGCGAAGAATTTCAAAGACGAAGTTATTTAAGGCCAAAAGAACCTGGACGCGCAACCGGTGAATATACGCTCTTTGGAAGAGTTAGTTTAGATGCCGTTCATATAAAAGAGGGACGGTATAAATATTTAATTGTGGCCAGAGATGATTTATCTGGTTGGGTAGAGGCAGCGCCTCTTATTAATTTAACTGCCAAAAATGTGGCAGAATTTTTTTTGAATAATTGGGTATATAGGTATGGGGTGATGAAGTTGGTGAAGGTAGATGGAGGTCCTGAATTTGGGACAGAGTTTAAAGAGGCCGTATTGAAAGTTGGATCAAAGGTTAGGGTAGCAACCCCATATTATCCTGAAGCTGAAGGCATGGTGGAAAGAGGGAATCAAGTTATTAAGGATGCTTTAGTTAAAATGTGTGGGACAAGTGCTGAAAAGTGGAGGCACTATTTACCTTTAGTTTTATTTGCTGATCGAATCACTGCCAAAAGGACGACCGGATTTTCACCTTATGAACTTTTTTTTGGACAGAAAGCAGTTTTACCGGTTGATTTAGAAGCTGAATCATATCTTGGAGTTGACTGGGGCACGGTCAAAACTACTGAAGAATTATTGTGTGCAACAATGATGCAGCTAGAAAAGAAAGAAGAATATTTAGAAAAGGCATATTCGCGGATGATGAAGATCCGAAATCAATCAGTCAGATATTGGGATGAGCGGTTGGCACATAGTTTAAGGAAACCTTTGAACCCAGGTGATATGGTGCTGGTGTATAATAGGAGTTTGGAAAGTCAGTGGGGAAAGATTTTTGCAGATAGGTGGAATGGACCGTATAAAATCAAGGAGCAAGTTTCTGGCGGTTCATATGTGCTAGAAGAGTTGGATGGAGTAGTATTAAAGAAGAGGGTAGCATCCGATCAAGTGAAACGGTTCTATCCTAGAGGCACCAGGAGTGCTGAAGTCTAACTCCGAAATGAGGATAAACTACAATTTTAATGACTTTTATTAAATTTATACCTCCGCAATGAGGATAAACTATGATTTTTATAAAAATCTTATCAACCTCCGCAATGAGGATAAACTATCTTCTTTTATAAAAATACTTTACTGTCGTTACACTGCATATGGGTGACAAAACTATGATGAAACTTAACGAAATTCAAGAAGACCTTCTTTAAAATTTTCAAAAAACTTAAAATTCTTAAAATATGGGTGAAGATAGTGTTGGAAATTTTTTTTAAATTTATTGGAAGAAGTGTTCACAGGGGAACCTTTTTAATTTAATATTGGCAAGTGTGGGGGTAATTGATGGGCTGGCTGCTCTATACACAATTACCCCATAATGTTCGTTTCCAAAATTTTCCCTGTTTCTAGTTGAATCCTGGCTTTGTCTTTTAATTATAGGAAGTCCACTAAGACTATAAACTGGAACGAATCAAGAGACACCGCTCTCAACGCCGGATTGTAGATTTTTTTTATTTTAATTTTGTTTTTGATTTTTTTATGATAGATTGTGATTTCTTTTCTTTAATATATATTATGAATTATTGTAAAGGTGATGCTCACTGGTGGTCTCTAATCATTTTTATAAATTGGAGGGAGCCCACCCAGTGATCATCATTATAAAAATTATCTTCTAAAAAACTTTCATTTATTTTCTTTTCTTTTCAATTTCTCAAAATTGTGTAACCACATCAAGTTGCACTTGGATGTGGGTATGATGTCGAGGGTACGGCTCATCAAATGGCCGGGGGGCATCTTTTAAAATTTTAATTTTGATAATTTTTTTATTATTACTTTTTTTATGTTTCTTTTCACATTTGTTTATCTTTCTTTAAAAATTAAATTTTAACTTTTATTTAAAAACTATCTTTTCTAAATCTTATATTTTAAATTAAAAACAAATTAAAATAAAATAAATAAATATAAAATAAAATAAAAATAAAAATAAAAATAAAAATAAAAATAAAAATAAAAATAAAAATAAAAATAAAAATAAAAAATAAAAATAAAAATAAAAATAAAAATAAAAATAAAAATAAAAATAAAAATAAAAATAAAAATAAAAATAAAAATAAAAATAAAAATAAAAATAAAAATAAAAATAAAAATAAAAATAAAAATAAAAATAAAAAATAAAAATAAAAATAAAAATAAAAATAAAAATAAAAATAAATAAAAATAAAAATAAATAAATAAAAATAAAATAATAAAAAAAAAAAAATGAAAAAATTAATTAATTAAATCAAAATTTTTTATTATATTTCTTAGTTTTATTTTTCAGTCTTCCTTCTTTTTTAGTTTATTCATATAGTTTAGACAGGAAACAGGGCCTAGGGAAACTCAATACCTATGGGATTTTACTTCAAGACATCTGTTAGTCCTCCAAGACTTTAAACTGGCTACTTTTCAAGACGTTCTTTAAGGTTTTTTTTTTATATACGTATTTTGAATCTGTTAGTCCTCCAAGACTTTAAACTGGCTACTGTTCAAGACTTTCCTTAAGGTTTTTTTTATACGAATTTTGGAGCTATTAGTCCTCCAAGACTTTAAACTGGGTACTGTTCAAGACTTTCTTTAAGGTTTTTTATACAAATTATGGAGCTGTTAGTCCTCCAAGACTCTAAACTGGCTAATTTTCAAGACTGTCATTAAAGATTTTATATTGGAGCTGTTAGTCCTTCAAGACTTTAAACTGAATTTCAATGATAATCAAGATTTTATGGATATTTTCGGAGATGGATTTCTTTTATATAAATCAAATGTTAGGTCCACCAAGACCTTAAACTGGACTGTTATCAAGCTGTTGGGTCCACCATGACCTTAAACTGGATTTCTTATCAATTAAATGTTTGGTCCACCATGACTTTAAACTGGTAGTTCATTCATTGTTTAGTCCACTATGACTTTAAACTGGAAAATTAATATCTGCAGGATAATTCAACATTCATTGGTCCACTATGGCCTAATACTGGATTACTTGTCGATCAAATGTTTGGTCCACTATGACATTAAACTGGATTATCAAATTTATTCAATCTTTGGTCAAGCCTAGGCCTTACTTAGGAATTTATCAAGTTATTTATGCACCTAAACGATCTTTGGTCCACCAAGACCATAAACTGGCAATCAATTATATGTTTGGTCTACCAAGACTTTAAATTGGAATGTCAATCTTGTTTGGATAACTCAATTCAATCTTTTAATTTATCACTGTCCACTAAGACTCTAAACTGGTTATTCAATTATTTCTGGAATTGGGTGCTGATAAGCTTTAGGAGGTTAAAATTTTAGGTGGTGATGATGCTAAGGAAAGAATAATGGTTAATTAGGTGAAATTTGTGGCACTTTAACATGGTCTAAAGTTAATATTATTATTGGAAGCCTGGCAAAAGTATTATATGGGTTTGCTGCATAGCAAAGTTTGAAAATTGTGATGAAGGAATCAGAAGTTAGGATGGTAGTTGGATTTTAGGGAATGATTTTTTTTTAGTGCCTCATAGTTAGGCCATTTTTTTTGGTGTGAAGCTTGGAGGACCTTATGGCGAGATTGGAATCATAGAATTCGGCTCAGTGGGGGGCCCTATGAGGTTGGAATCTGGAGTATTCAGCTCATAGGAAGATCCACTCTCTCAATGCTGTGACAAGAAGGAAGACTGGTTAATGGGAGTCTGAAGGGATTCAAACCTTGCTCTCAGTAGTGGAATCATCACAAGATTTATATTATTTTATTTTATGTTATATCAAGCCAGAGAAGAAGAAACAACGTTTTTATTATAAAGAATTAAAAGAAGACCAGCTAAAGCAAATTTATCAAATTATTTTATTAGAAAGGATAATTCTTTTGGAATTTCTCAATCACTTATGCAAAGTTTTTACGAATGGGGACATTCTCAATTGGAGGGAGGATGTGGTAGCCTAAAGTTTAGTATGGCACCTAAGTACGTAAATGGAGTTATTACGGCGTGCAAGATTGGCGTTATTATTTTTTATATAAGGGTTTTATTTAATTTATTGGAGTTTAAAATATGAAGAAATTGGTCAGGGGAAATGACTACACAAATACAATTTATTTTACAGAGAAAACTTATTTTTACGGTCTGAAAAACTTATAAGTATCAAGTCAAGTCACTCAAGAACCTTGGGAAATTTTCCCAGAATTTTTACTATTTTTCTGATATTTTTAAATGAATTTTAAAGTTTTATAGAAATATTTACGTTTTCAAAAATTACTTAACTTTGATGAATTTTCACGGGGTAATTAGAGCTGCGCAGACTACGAAAATTTATTTTGTATGTAAAGGGGAAGTAGCTCTATTATGTGTAATTCTTCTAGATTTTTTATTATAGTTTTAAGGTTCTAATTGAGTCTGGAAGTACGGACGGACTCCATACAGACTCCGTTTTGACTCTGTACGGACTCCGTACGGGCTCTGGATTGACTCTGGAAGAGCTCTGGAGGGGAAAACTTAGGCACGTGACTAGGAATACTTAAGCGCTTCTCAAACTCGAAATTGAGAGGGGGGACACATCATACAGCTTAATCATTGACCACCACGGTCTCATTTTTTATTACTCAAAAAATTAAAATAAATTGTAATACCCTTATAACTTTATATTTTATATATAACATTTTAGAAATACTACTCAACAATTAAAATCACACTTCATACAGGGTATCTTTAGAAAGGTCTTCATCGCTGGGACTTGATTATTGCTGTCTCATAAAAATTCAAATTATTATAAAAACATAAAAGTCAATCTTTTCAGATCTTTCACTGGTACACCTTAATTGTTGTTATCAGTATTTCTTTCTCAACAGCCACTTTCATTAAATCTCAATAAGCGTTAATTATTTTAGAGTTTCATTATTTTTAATCAATCAGATCCAAGTAGACTGGTTAGCTTAGTGATTTAGAATTCCCATTTTGTTATTTTATTGGAAGGACGGGGTTTTCAGCTAAATCCACATATCTCCTCCGGATTCTGCTTACAGCAAGGCGACTGTAAGAGTTTACCTTACCATATCGTTACTTTTAATTAAAATGTCTTAAAAAAATTTTTATTTTTTTTTTTTGGTGAAGGGGTGTCATCCTAGATATCCCTAGGACTGAGTATTTCCTATACTTAAAATAAGATAACCTTAAGAACATTAAGCTTATATCTTAAAAATAAGGTTGAAACAATAATATATTCGATTATATTACATATATATATAATTATTACACTATTATATAAATTATAGTAGTTTAAATAGCTTATCCATACCCTAATAATACTTTTTAAGGTGTTAATAGAGTCATAATATACTTATTTTAAGTGATATGAAGTTATTATTGACATACATAAGCTTATATGTATACATAAATCTCATATTCAGTGAAATATGCAGTATATTATGTATATTTAGGTATATAAGTGGGTATTAGCCTCTTAATAGCCTATAAACTTTGTTTTTCTGCTTATTTTAGGTCATATGGACGTATCCAGTGGACTCACAACGCCTACAGAAGCATAAACATTTATTTCAGGCACATACACTCACTCTGGACAACTTAATCTGCTTCCTTGGATGGATATTCATGGATTTATGGGTTGGGAGGTCATTGCTGGGTTAATATGGATTCTTGGAGATGTTATTGGGGGCTTGGATATTTCATATGTTTCCTTTATATGCTTTGGGTTTCATTATATCCTCTTTGGATGAGTTATTTTACCTGTTTCTTTATGGTATCCGCTTTTATCTGGATTTTCTATTTATGGTATAGGTCTGTGATATCATTAATTGTGATGGAGGGTCCTTACTGGAGGTCTGGGTGTTGAATCTGTTTGAAGTGGACGCCATGGGGAGGTGATGGGCTGTCACAGTGCTGTAATTTCTGGGGATAGCAGTGACATCATCTGGATTGAAGGTCTGTGCACTCCAGTGGATTTTGGTATAAGTAAGGGAGGATTTTGATGGTTATTAAACATTATTCACTTACTAAAATTAAAACAAACACTACAATACAATTATTATCATATAGAATTATATTATAAAGCCATTATAAATTGATATTATCTTTATATAAGCTATAACTATATTATATTCATCTATTTTCCACCACTAGCAAGCATTTAAATCTAATTATTGTGAGTTTTATTTGAGTATAACTATTTTATTAGTCTTCCCCTGAGGTTTAATCACTAAATCGTTTATCAATAAGTAGTAGTACCATAAATAAATACTATTATATCATACTTAAACACTAGATACACTGACAGATGTGTTGAAGGAGTTGTCAAGGAAGGACTTGATGAAGACTCTTTCCAATGGGGACCAGAAGTTTCCTGCCTTGGACAAGGTGAAGGAGGCTGTGGAGGCCCATTTGAAGTTGTTGGCTTTGGACACCTATCAAGAGGGGTTTGCCAAGTATGTCAGCAAAGTCAGTGAGTCTTTGGCTGAAGAGGAGAGTAGGGTGAAGAAGGAAGAGAAGAATATGGTGGAGGTTCCTAATAAGGAGAGAGACTCAGTGGTGAGGCAGTTGGCTGATCTGAAAAAAAAGCTACATATTTTTGTTCAGGAGGCTAAGAAGGTCAATAGGGCACTTTCGCAGCCTAGAGATCTTTACAGGAGGGCTGGTAGGAGTGATCCTTGGGTCTGCTCATATTGCAGCAGGAGATGGCAAAAGTCTAATGATTTTTGGCCTCTGAATAGAGATGTGTCAGAAGGAAAGGTGGAGTTTGACAGCAGTATGTTCAGCTTGCCTGATGGTTCATTTGTGAAGCCATGAGAGGGGCAGGATCCTGTTGATTTGGTCAGGAGAAGAAATGGTCTCAATTAGAGGATGCCAAGGTTTGAGGAGATCCCTGATCAGGGGAAATCTTCTGTTAAGGAAGATGATGATGTCAAGGGAAAGGGAAATTAGGTTAATAAAGTCTGTTTTTCTACTTCCTCTGGTGGGTTGGAGTTGTATTCTTGTGGAGGACAGTCAAGCAGCAAATGCTTGCTGGTGTCTATGATGTTGAAGCTGGAAATGTGGGAAGGCCTAAGAGAATTTCTCAGGCCCAACCAAAGCCTAAGGCTTCAAAGGTGGATCATAAGTTTAGTGCAGCCAGGAGGAAGTACAGCAAAGAGGAGCTGTACAAGATATAGAAGGGGATTGCTGATATGGGCCCCCCCAATATTAGTGCATCTGACATGAATGGTGAGCCAATGCCAATGGATTTTGATTCTGACTCAGAGGAGGATGTCCCTTTGGATTTATTGCCAAATACTGCTGGAGTTAGAGGTGTTGGTGAGGGATCAGGTTTTCTTCCTCTTGATGGAAAATCTGTTGGTGGTTCTTGTCCTCAGGAGATTTCTAGGACAAAGGTAGTGAAGCCAAGGGCTCACTTTGAGTGGCCAGTAGTTTCTGGCCAATCTAATGTTATGGACTCGGTTCTGGAAAGAATGAATCAGGGTCAGGTTGCCTTTCTTATGAGGAATTTTACCCTATCAGTCCTGGGTTGGCTGATAGACAAAAAAAATTGCTGACCAGGAGAAGGGTTTCTTCTGGTGAGGTGGAATACATTTTTGATTCTGCTGAGAAGTTTGGTGAGGGGTTGCACACTTATTTTTTAGCTCCTCTGGGTTATGTCAATGTAACTCTGAATGGCATGGAGGCTAGGGAACTGGTGCATTCATGTTCTCAGATTAATCTGATTTCTTTGTTGGAGGCTACTCATCTGGGCCCCCCATCAAGACAGGAGTTGGTTTAAATTTAAGAGGGATTGGTGGCCATGTCACTGAGTTGATTGGGACAGCCGAATTTGTAAAGCTGGATGTTAGTGGAGCCTCCAGAAAGGTTCATTTTTATGTTGCCAAAGTAATGTAAAAGCTGTTTTGGGTGGACCATTTTTGTTGGATTTCCAGGCAAGAATTGGTTATCAGTTTGACATGGAAATCAGTTTGGAGTTGACTGGTGAAGATGAGAGGAGGCTTCACATAAGGTTATCAACTCATGGAGATGATGGTTGGGAGACCAGGCCAGGCTTGTCTTCAATGTGCCAGTGCATGGATTGTTGTAGGAGATGAAAAGAAGTGGGCGCTGCCTCTGGTTTTTTGGAGTGTGTTTTAGGCTCTTGTGAGAGTTTGACTTTTTTAGAGTAATAGGGGCTGATTTCCCTAGTGCTACACCCTCTCCCCATGATGAGGAAATCCCAGGTTGTAGTAGGTCAGATCCCATGGAGATATACCAAGTGGATTTTCAACTTTCTCTTTTTAATGTTTCTCTTCTTTGCAAGTATTCTTCATGTTTTTTATCAATTATCTGTTCTCTCTCAAGATTTTCAATTATTTTCAATTTAAGTTCAAAAATGAAGATTGGTTATATATCTTTATTGAAAGATATGCAGAAAATTTTTGGAGTGGTGAGATTGGGGTCTAAAAGTAAGTCCTCCTAATTATGCACTGCTAGGGTTTCTTTTACGCCTTTCATAAACATTACCTTGGCCATGTCTGTAAGCATTGGGGAGTTCCATGGTTATTATTGTAGGATGGAAGAAAACTCAAGAAAAGAAGATAAAAATATCAAGATAACTGAGAAAAAGCAAGAAAAAAATCTGAAGATAATTAAAAAAGAAGAAAAGAATTTTTTTGTAAAGATTATCAAGATCAATTGTTGGGCCTCCAGCATGAGGTTAAACTGCACAAATTTTTGAAGAAAGAAGATCATCAAGATCAATTTTTTGGCCTCCAGCATGAAGTAAACTGTACAAATTTTTGAAGAAAGAAGATCATCAAGATCATTTTTTCAGCCTCCTGCATGAGGATAAACTGCATAATTTTAGAAAGTGTGATTCAGAAGATGAAACAAGATTTGAAGATTTTGAAGATGGAAGTGAGGGCAAAGATGTGGAATTGCGGAAAAGCTGTGGAGTGGTGAGATTGGGGTCTAAAAGTAAGTCCACCCAATTGTGCACCGCTAGGGTTTCTTATACTCCTTTCAAAATCATTACCTGGGACACACATCTGAGCAATGGGGAAACCCTTGGTTTTTGTTCCAGGTCTGGTGATGAAGACATCCTGAAGATCCCTCAAGTTGACGCTGAAGCTGCAAATTACAAGAAGGTAGCCGAGAAGATTAGGTCTGTCAATGAGCCTACGCCTGTGGGTTTGAATCCTCCTTTGATGAGGCCTTCCTTATCAAGAGATTTGTAGTTTACTCCTCTGGTGAAGAATCCTACTGATTTTTTAAGTCCAGTTTTCTGTTTTAAGAAACAGAATGGGAAGTTATGGGTGGTGCATGATCTTAGGGCCTTGAATAGAGTCACTATCAAGGGTGCAGGGATGCCGTCAAGTGCGGAGGACTTTTTTGAAGCTTTTTCTGGAAGGGTATGTTATGTTTTGGGAGATATTGTGGTTTGTTATGATTAAAGGGAATTTCACACTGATTCAGGGCCACTCACAATATTTGGGACTCCTCTGAAATATTTTAGCTTACTAGTTTTCCTGAAGGAGCAACTAATTCAGTAGTGGTATATCAAGCTCAAATGGCTTTGATTTTATAGGATGAGGTTCTGACTCATGCTGGTATTTTATTGATGACATTGGAATCAAAGGACCTTCCACTGATTATGGAAATGAAGTGCTGAAGTAGAACCCAGGTATAAGGAGAATTGTTTTGGAATATGCAATTACTCTAGAGAGAGTATTGTTTAGGATTGAAGAGGCTGTTTTGACTATTTCTGGGTCAAAGTTTTGTTGTTGTGTTCATGCTTTGGAAATTCTGGGTCATGTCCTATGTAAGGAGGTAAGAATTATGGCAAAGAAGTAATTTAATAAAATTCTGTCATGGCCAAGTCCAAAAAATACTACTGAAGTTAGGGGAATTTCGGGTGTTTGTGTGTACGTCAGGATTTTAATTAAATATTTTTCCTTGTTGGCTTCACCGTTGAGAAGGTTGACCAGGAAAGATTCGGAGTGGGAATGGACTGAAGAGTGTGAAGAGGCTTTACAGAAATTGAAGAAGGTGGTAGGTGAAGATATTATTCTTCACAAATTGGATTATGGAAGGGAAGCTGGGAAAATTTATCTGGAAGTGGACTCAAGCTATATTGCTGCTGGTGCTGTTTTGTCTCAGGAGGATAAAACTGGGAGGGTCAGGCCAGTACGATATGAGTCTGTGGTGTTTAGTGAGGTGGAATCTAGGTATTCTCAACCTAAGTTGGAATTGTGTGGTGTAGCAAAAATTTTAAAGAAACTACAGACGGTTTTGTGAGGGCAGCATTTTGAGCTGCAGGCGGATGCGAAATCTTTGGTTCAGATGATCAATACACCTAGTCTTCCAAATGCTCCAATGACTAGGTGGGTGGAATTTATTCAAAATTTTACTTTTGACCTGGTGCACAAGCCAGGTAAGACTTTAAAGATTCCAGATGGATTATCAAGAAGACCACCCACAGATTATGATTCTGATTCTGAAGAATTTAATGAAGATTTTCCAGTGGTTAGGGCCATCACATAGGGTGATGAAGATTTTTCTCTTCTCCCCCAAGAGGCTAAACTGGATGATTGTTCTTGCCACCCCCAAGAGGTTAAACTGGATGGTTCTGATCTTGATTCTGGCAATCAGGATGTTTTTGTTGATGAAGATGGGGCATTTGTTTGGGATGGCTCAAAACTGGAGAATGGTGTTTTTGTTGGTGAAATGGATTCTCTTAAGATTCAGTGGAAGAAAAAGGAGGTGCCAAAGTTTAAGGATTGGTGTCCTGAATGGGCCGGTCGTGTTGCTCATGTGTACACTGGAGATATTGATTACAGGGTTATACCCTAGGATATTGTTTTGTTGGATTTTGAAGATGAGACCTGGGGTCAGATTGGGTTTTATTTTATTATGGTTGAATATCTGTTAACCTTAGAAAGGCCAGATACTTGTGATGATGATACTTGGGTGGCAATCAAGAAGAAGAGTCCTGGATTTTATGTGTCAGGAAGGATGTTGATGATGAGGAGACATCCAAATCCTCAAGTGGTTGTGACTCAGAAGAAGGGTCAAGAATCGGTTTTGAAGTCTTTGCATGAATACCTTGGTCATAGAGGCTTTGGGGAGACTTATAGAAAAGTAGCAGATAGATTTTGGTAGCCAGGTATGAAGTTTGAAGGGCAGGGTTGGGTTCAATCTTGTGAAGAATTTCAAAGAAAATGTCACTTGAAACCTAAAGAGGTTAACCGTGCTACTGGTGAAGCAACTGTGTTTGAAAGAGTCAGTTTGGATGCTTTCCATGTCAAAGAGGGAAGGTATAAATACTTGATTGTTGCTAGGGATGATTTGTCTGGTTGAGTTGAGGCAGTGCCTCTGGTGAATTTGACTTCCAAAACCGTGGCAGAATTTTTTAAGAAAGAATGGGTATTTAGGTATGGATTGATGAAGTTGGTGATGTTGATGGTGGGCCAGAGTTTGGAGCTGAATTTAAAGAAGCGGTGGCAAGTATTGATTCTAAAGTCATAGTGGCTACACCTTCTTATTCTGAAGCCAAAGGAATGGTTGAGAGAGGCCATCAAGTTATCAAAAATGCTTTGGTGAAAATGTGTGGAGATAGTGCTGAAAAATGGAGAAATTATTTACCCTTGGTTTTATTTGCTGATAGGGTCACTGTGAAAAGGACAACTGGTTATTCCCATTATGAATTAATTTTTGCACAGAAAGCTGTTCTACCAGTGGACTTGGAAGCTGTCTCTTATCTTGGAATTGATTGGGATGATATATTCTCAAGAGAAGATTTGCTCTGTGCCAGGATGCAACAGTTGGAATGTAGAGAGGAATGTCAAGAGAAGGCATACTCTAGAATGATGAAGATAAGAAATCAATCAGTCAGATACTGGGACAAGAATTTGGCTCATAGTCTCAGGAATCCCTTGAAACCTGGTTATTTGGTTTTGGTGTATAATAGAAGTTTGGAGAGTCAGTGTGGAAAGATGTTTTCTGACAGATGAAATGGACCTTAAAGAGTCAGATCTCAGTTGTCTGGAGGTTCTTATGTTTTGGAGGAGTTAGATGGCGCAGTATTAAAGAAGAAAGTGGCTGCTGATCAGGTGAAGAGATTTTACCCTAGAGGTATGAAGAGTGAAGAAGATAGACTTTGTAATGAGGATAAACTATGGACCATTCTTTAATTTTGGATTTTGGTGATGCTGTGCATCTGTTTTTTTTGGAAACTTTTTTTTAGAAGGTACCCATGGGTGTGGCTTCTAGATTTTATTTTGGCAAGTGTGAGGGTGACTGATGGGCTGGCTGCTCTATCAACAGTTACCGTAGATTCTCTGTTTCCAACCCCTTCTCTTAATTTGGTTGAACCCAAGTATTGGTTTTTCTTCACAGGTTCTAGTCCTCTATTACTTTAAACTAGAAATTATTTTGGTCTTCATGTGTTGGACTCTTCACGCTCATTGGTTTTGGTTTAATGTGTTGGATTTTGTGTTTTTTTGGAAGGTACCCAGGGGGGGCTTCTATATTTTATTTTGGCAAGTTTGGGGGTTACTGATGAACTGGCTGCTATGTAGAACAGTTACCCCATAATGTCTGTTTCAAGTATTTTGTTTGTCCTAGTTTAATCCTAGTTCTGGTTTTTGTTATTCAGGTTTCAAGTCCACTATGACTTTAAACTGGCTTACTGGCTTGGGACAGGCTTCTTTCGTCTATTTGGTTTAGTGGGGGATCACTGGTGGTCTCCCATCATTTTTACTTATTGGAGGAAGCCCACACAGTGATCATTTCTTTGGACTGGACTTTCTATAGAGCTGAATTTATTTTTGTTTTCTTTTTTTTAATTTTTGTGTCTATGTCTAGATAGTAGTTATAGATTATTTTCTTTTTTCTCTTTTTTTCTTTTAGTTTTTGATGAGAGTTATTAGGATATAAAGAGGGAAAAATTATAAAATTATATTATATGGTGTTATCACATCAGGGTCACCTAGATGTGGGAAAGCATTGGTTTTGAAAGGTTCATCATTTGGCTGGGCAATGCTATATTCTTTCTTTCTCTTATTATTCTCTCAATTTCTAATTATTTCATCTTTATTTTTTATTTCAATTCATTTAAAGATTATTGAAAAGTGTATCCACATCAAGGTGCACTTGGATGTGGGTAAGATATCAGGGGATCAGCTCATCAATTGGCTGGGGGTTACCATTAGTAACTATTATTTGTCTCATGTTATTATTATTATTCATTTCATTTTAATTTTTCAACTCTCATATTTTTGGTTAATTTTCTTTTTTATTTTCAAGTTTTTTTTAGTATGTTAGTAGTTTAAAGAAATATATATAAAATAAAAATAAAATATAAAAATAAAATAAAATAAAATAAATAAAATAAAAATAAAAATAAAACAAATTTATATATATATATTTCTGTTAATTATTATTGTTCTCTCTATTTAGTGATTTATTAATTTATTTCTTGTTTATTTTAATGTCTGGAAGAAGAAGCCTCTGGCGTTTGCTCCAGATTATGTTGGAGTTTTTGCTTTTTGTTAGGATGGGAAGAAGAACTTTGTTCTTTGTGGTGTAGGCGGCTGGAAAGAGTATATGGATTGTACTGGTCAGGTACCAGAGTGGAAGGTAATTTTTGGGAAGAAGTGGAAGAAGCGGGAATCAAGTTTTGGAAGGTGTGCTTGATTATTCTATACATTTTCTAGTGGTCATCAAGGAGCTTTTTCCTCATATTCCTATCAAAGTCATTTAACGGACCATGGACGGAAAAGGCCTTAAGCATGTTTGAACACATCATGCTTAGGTGTTGTTTCATGTTGGCGTAATCCAGCGTTAAGGTAGTTTCTAGAGGTTGGCCAATCCCAATTGTAGTTTCAAGAGGCAGGGTTCCAACTACCCAGAAGAATTAGATCAGTAATTTTTCTCTGTTAAAGAAATTGGATTTATTAATTTGGTACTTACAGATTGAAGCTCATTAAATTTGTAATTGGCTGGGATTTGAGCTGTTGAAGAAAGCTGAATGGATGTTGAAGGAGGATCAACCAGATAGAGGTATGGATCCTCATGATCATTCCCTAAATGGTGTTGAGAAGATAAAGTAGAAGAAGGAAGTTTCTGTGGCCTGGTTGGAGAAGCAGGACTGCTTTTGTTGTTGTGGATATTATTATTGCTTGTCCCAGATGGGTTGGACACTGGTGGTGGAGAACCAGGGTTGTTGAAGGAAGGATCAGGAGAAGTTGACCTGGAAACTGATAGTTATTTGCTAGATGAAGATCTAGAAGAAAGGGAATAATCAGAGGAATAATTAGCATCCAGATGAGAGGTGTAGTTAGTTCTTTTTAAAGTAACTGGAGATTTTTGTTTGGAAGCAGCGTTGCATGCTCTGGTGTTTACAGGAGGTCCTCTGGCAGGTTTGCTAGAGTTGTGGGAATTTTTGGGGATGTCTGTGGAAGAAATTTGGTGTGTACGCATTGCTCTGGGAGCAATAGGAGGTGGTTGCGTAGAGTTTTTGGTGTTTAATGGTGTATTTTGGCTGTTATCTGGCTGAAAATGGGAGTTTTGAGCCTGATTTTTGCTTTCTGGCAAGGCAGGCAGGCCGCCTGGATGCAGTCTAGCAGCCTTTCAGCAGATTTTTAAGCCTTTTTGGCCAAATTTTCTGAGATAAAAGCAGATTCTTGAGAAGATAAAGTAGGTCTTTTGGGGAGTGATTTGGGAATAGAACAATGTGATCTTCTGGAAGGAGTGGAAGATAAAGAAGAGGAAGCAGGTCCAAGTTCTGGTGACCTGGTAGGAGATCTGGATATATATTTGTGTCAGTGTATCTAGTATATAAGTATTTTTTAAAGTATTTGTTAATGGTCCTACTACTTATTTATAAATGATTCAGCGATTAAACCTCAGGGAAAGACTAATAAAATAGTTATACTTAAATAAAACTCACAATACTTGGATTTTAATGTGTGCTAGTGGTGGAAAATAGATAAATAGAATATAGTTATAGCTTATATAATGATAATATCAATTTTTAAAGGCTTTATAATATAATTTTAATAGATAATAATTGTTTTTAAATGTTTAATTTAATTGTAGTAAGTAAGTGATGTCTAATAACCACCAAAATCCTCCCTTATACCAAAATCCACTGGAGTGCACAGACCTTTAATCCTGATTATGTCATTGCTATCCCTGGTAATTAAAGCACTGTGAGGGCCCATCACCTCCCCATGGCTTCCACTTCAAGAAGATTCAACACTCAGACCTCCAGTAAGTACCCTCAATCACAATTAATGATAACACAGACCCTTACCATAAATAGAAAATCCAGATAAAATCGGTTACCATAAAGAAACAGGTAAAATAACTCATCCAAAGAGGATATAATGAAACCCAAAGAATATAAAGGAAACAAATGAGATGTCTAAGCCCCCAATAACATCACTAAGAATCCATAGTAACCCAGCAATGACCTCCCAACCCATATATCCATGAATATCCATCCAAGGAAGCAGATTAAGATGTCCAAACTGAGTGTATGCGCCTGAAATAGATGTATATGCTTCTGTAGGAGTTTTGAGTCCACTGAATATGTCCATATTACCTAAAAAAGCAGATAAACAAAGGTTATAGGCTATTAAGAGACTAAAACCTACTTATAGAGCTAAATATACATAATATACTGCATATTACACTGAATATTAGATTTATGTATACATATAAGCTTATGTATGTCAATAATTACTTAATATCACTTAAGATAAATATATTATGACTCCATTAAGACCTTAATAAGTATTATTAGGCTATGGATAAGCTATTTAAACTACTATAATTTATATAATAGTGTAGTAATTATATATATAGGTAATATAATCATATATATTATTGTTTTAACCTTATTTTTAAAATATAAGCTTAATGTACTTAAGGTTATCTTATTTTAAGTATAGGAAATACTCAGTCCTAGGGATATCTAGACTTACACCCCCTCACCCAAAAAAAACAATAAATAAATGTTAAGACATTTTAATTAAAAGTAAGGAGTGAATAGAAATTTTTTTAAAATTTCCATAATACATATACTGAATAAACAGTATTATTTTGATTTAAATTTTTTCAAGATATTTTTAAGATCAGAGATTTAATGTTCTGGAACCCACTGGTCATATTCACTTGATTTATTTTTAAATATTAATAGATACTAAACTCCCTTTTCTTTAGTAAGGTGTCTCTTTTTAAGTATCTTTTCAATTTCTGCCTTTTCAACTATTTCTTCAGGTTTCTGCTTATGCCTACATGATCTTCTTGGAAAGAGAGCAGTATCATTAGAATTGTATGGTTTTATAAGAGAAATAGGAAACACTGGATTTTTTCTATCATATGGTGCATATAGAATAACCTCAACAGCATTTTTACCAACCATCTTTTTACCTACAAATGGTCCAATGAATGAATCCTTCAATTTAAAAATACCATTTAAATTGAAATGTAGTGTAGAAATAAGGAGTTCATCACCCCCTTTGAACATTTTTTCTTTATGGGCTTTATCCCATCTTTTCTTTTCATACTCAAACGCCTTATTTATACATTCTTGAGCATGCTTTCTGCATAATTCTTGCATCTGAAGAAAAGATTTAGTACCTGGATGGATATCCAATCTAGGTAATTCATTAAGAGTTTTAGCAGGGGTATTAGGTACATAACCCAACCATAAATCAAATGGCTTTTTTCCAGTGACAGAATGTACTGTACTATTGTATGCAAATTCTAAACCTGCGATAAGGGTTACCCAATCATGCGTGAATTTGTCATTGTCTTTAAAGTTGAGACCAAATTCAAAATATCTTCTTATCATATCTTCTAAATTTTGTATCATTCTTTCTTCTAGCCCATCAGTTTGTGGATGGTGTGCTGTAGAAAGTTTTAATTGACACCCTGAAACATCCATAAGTGATGTCCAGAACTCAGAAGTTATTTAGGATCTCTCTCAGAAACTATTGATTTGGGGAAACCTGCTATATTTAAAATTTGTGTCCACCATAAAAAAGCTAAGTCCTTTGCAGAAACCTCTTTGTGGGTAGGAATAAATTTACACAATTTTGTAAATCTATCTACAATTACCCAGCAGGAGTTATAACTCTTATGCCCTGCTATTGGCAAACCTGTTACAAAGTCCATTTTAATTATTTCCCATGGAGCTTTTGGTTGCTCAATTTTTTTAATAAACCAGCTCTTTTGCCTGTTAATCTTTTAGATTTTTGACAAGAATCACATGTCTCAACATATTTTTGATCATCCTCAGACATGTTAATCCACCAAGCTGTGTTTTTTACTCTGTTTAATGTTTTATGTTAGTCAAAATGACCTGCTAGTATATCATCATGACATATACTTAACATTAACTCCTTCATTGACGGGAAAATTACAATTACATTACTTATTCTTTCCTGTAATATATAAAACCATGCTCAATGTAAAATTTTCCTTTTTCTAATGCCTCTTTATACTTATTTGGTAATGTTTTTATTAAAACATTCATTGAAGCATTTGATGGATCATTTAATATTGTAGTGAGTTTACTCAAGTCAGGATCTGAAGCATACATGTCAAGAATTGATTGCATAAATTCATCCTTAAGATCTACAATATAAATACCATAAATGTTAATAATCTCTGACTCAGGAACATAAGCGGGGTTATCATCATTATTAGGCAGAGGTACTCTAGATAACAAATCTACATTAGAGTGTAAGGTTCCTGCTCTATGTGTAATAGTCATCCATCCTCTGTATTCTTTTACAGCTAATTGCCATCTAAAAATGTGTCTATTAGGAGTTTTCATGTTTAAGAGTGACTTAACTGCACTACAGTCAGTTATTAACTCAAATTTTTGGTCTTCAAGGTAATAATGTAGCTTCTAAAGAGCCCATACTTCTGCCAAACATTTAAGATGAGTAGCACCATATTTCAATTCACTACTTCTTAGAGTACGTGAAATATAGCAAACTACTACTTCAGACATTTTTCCTTCAATAAGTTGTTTTTGATGCAAAGCAGCACCCAGAACAATAAAACTTGCATCTGTATACAATACAAAAGGCAATTGGAAATCTGGTAATCCCAAGATAGGTGCTGTCATCAAACATTCTTTCAACTTATCAAAAGCCTGTTGTTTTTTATTATTCCAAATGAAAGCTTCTGATTTCTTTATCAGTGTGGTCAATGGTGCGGCAATTAATTGGTAGCTTTTTATATATTGACTATAATAACCACACATACCAAGAAAAGATTGTACATCCTTTACATTTTGAGGAATTCCAATATTATTTATGCAGCCATTTTTTTATGGTCTACACATATTTGTAAGCCAGATCTAATATGACCAAGCACTTTTAAAGACTCAAACCCAAATTTACATTTTTTCAATGCAAGGGTCATTTTTATTTCATCCATTTTTTGAAATACCTTCTTTAAATGGATTAAGTGTTCATCATATGTCTTAGAGAGCACTATGATGTCATCAATGTAAACCATTAACCATCCCTCAATCATTTCATTATGGAATGTTATATCCATTAACTTCTGAAATAGTGATGGAGCATTTTTTAGTATAAATGGCATTCTCACATATTTATAAATCGCCATCACCACAGGAAATCTGGGGGTGAACTGCTAGCAGTTCCTTCTATTTGAAACTATCAGGAATTTTTCAGGAAACTGTGGGAAACCATCCTGAAACTGTCAGAAATATGTTTTTAATTCTGATGAAAAAACATTGAAAAAATAAACTGTCACCAATTGAATCCCGAAAAATCCCTCCTTGAGCAGAGCTTAGGAACCACATTGAACATCAGTTAATATCAGGTTTGGCAAAAGGTTGAACAACATCACTTAGCATAACTTAATATTCAAATATTAAAATTGAATATATGTTGCGTGTATGATATAGATGCATATGCATTTGAATTTGCATGGTGGATACTTATTGCATGTTGAAAATTGATGTGAAATGCCTATCTAAAGTGTATGCATAATGACTACAAAGAATAAATATGCATAAAAAATATGCATAGTGATTATGCATAAAAATATGCATATTTAATTTGCATAAAAATATGCATATTGAATATGCTTAAAAAATATGCATATTGAGTATGCAAAAAAAGGTGCATATATGTATATGAATAAAATATATTAATATGCATATAAATCTGTATAATGAATATGCATATCCATATCCATAAATATGCATAATGATTGAAAAATGAAAAAAATGATGCTTAACAAATATATTTTATGCATAAATAGAAATATGCAATATGAATTCATATTGCATACAGATAACACTGGCAAACCAACTTGACCAAAACTCATACTAAATTTTCATTCTGGACTAAAGGTGTGAGGGAAGGAAGAAAAACAGTCTGACGTTAGAAAAATGCTACATGCACTCATATTGTAGCAGAGCAATTGAGAAGTGCTGAATTATGGTTGGTGCCCATAATTTAGCATGATATCATAATTTTATTTTATTGTTTTTAATATTGAAAAGACTTTAGGTCGGTTGGTATGGATCTAGCTGTGCCAGGGTCTAATCTAATTATTTTAACAATTTCTTAATAATTAATGGGTTTTAATACAAAAACAGGTTGTATTTTTTGTGGGATATCGGATATGATAAGGTCTTTTGTAAAATAACTTATATTGTTCAAAAATGTTCCTGAATCAGATGTGGGATAATCACTACAAAAAATTGTAGTACTGTGGGCAATAAAATATATGCACAAGCAGTAAAGAAAGGACTGAGTGAACCCTTTTTGTGCTGTGGGAATCATTAGAGTGGAATTGTGGATGAAAAATATAATTCATTATTACCATTTTATTTAATCAAAAAATTTAAAATATTAAAAAGAACTATTGATAAATTGGTATTTGACCTTTGTGCCTCACTCATATTTATCATTTGATTGATTTTTTGTCAGCATTATGTTATTAATATTATAAGTATAGCAAAAACTCGTGTGCCCAACGCATACCAGGTGATGTTACACCTTTTATAATATTATTAAATAAAGGTAAAATAATATGAAAATGATTTGTTTTACAAAAAATAAATTGATATCCAAAAGCAATATGAGGGATAAAAAGGTAAAATTAAAGGGATCAAATATGAAATAAAAAATTATAGTAAAATTCCTGCCATCAAGAGCAAGTAGACATGATGGGGTGAATGCCCACTAGTGGCACTAAACTTGGACTATAATTTCTTTTTTGTAAAAATAAAAAAAATCCACTTGAGCTTTACCAAAACTTCAGGATGACAATTTTGCCATATCAAGCAACTTCTAGTGCAATTATTGAATAAAAATTCATTTTCATTGCAATAGAGAGAATTTATCACATCAGACTGCATGTGACAAAAAGTGTCCAGCACAAGTTTGGCCAAACTTGTGCTGGACACATTTATGATGGAGAGTAGCTAGGGTGGATTTTTTCTTCAGTTCATCTGGTATTTCTTATAAACATGTCCATTGGTACTTGATCTTTGTGCCTCACTCATATATATCATTTGATTAATTTATTTTCACCATTATATTATTAATATTATAAGTATAGAAAAAACTCATGTGCCAAATGCATACCAGGTGATGTTACACCTTTTATAATATTATGAAATAAAAGTAAAAAAATATGAAAATGATTAGCTTTACAATAGTTTAAATAAATATTTAAAAAATAGAGAAATAAAAAAGTTAAATTAATCTCAAAGAGATCAATTATGAAAAACAAAATACTAGTAAAGTTCTTGCTCTCAAGAGCCAGTAGAAGTGTTGAAACAAATGGGAGCCATCAGGGCTAAATTTTAATAAGTGACCTTTTTTTATAAAGATAAAAAATTATACACCTGAGGTTTGGAAGAACAACACATGGATGATTCAGCTAAACAAAACTACTTGTAGTGAAGTTTAATAAAAAAATGTTTTTTTGTTGCCATAGAGAGAATTGATCCCATCTGACTGCACGTGACCAAAAGTGTCCAGCACAAGTTCGGCCGAACTTGTGCTGGACACTTTTATGATGGAGAGTAGCTTGGGTGGAAATTTTCTTCAGTTCGTTCATCTTGTATTTCTCATAAACATGTCTACTGGTATTTGATCAGTCTGTATCTTTCATATTTATCATCTGATTAATATTTTATCACCATTATATTATTAATGTTATTAGTATAGCAAAAACTTGTGTACCAAATGCATACCATGTGAAGTTATACCCTCAATATTTTTTTAAAATAGACGTAAATAAATATGGAAAGGATTAGTTTTACAAAAATTGAATAGAAATTTTAATGTAAAAAGAGGAATTAAAGAGTAAAATAAAAGTCAAAGAGTTAAAATATGAAAAAAATAGTAGTAAAATTCCTGCTATCAAGAGCCAGTAGAGGTGTTAAAGCAAATGGGAGCCATCAGGGCTTAATTGTAATAAGTGAACTTTTCTTTAAAGATAAAAAATTATACACCTGATATTGGGCTGAACAGCAGGTTGATGATTCAGCTAAACCAAACTACTTCTAGTGAAATTTGATAGAAAAAATATTTTGTTGCCTTACAGAGAATTGATCCCATCTGACTGCACATGACCAAAAGTGTCCAGCACAAGTTTGGCCAAACTTGTGCTGGACACTTCTATAATGGAGAGTGGCTGGGTTAGAATTTTTCTTCTGTTCATCTGGTATTTCTTACAAACATGTCTACTGGTATTTTATCTTTGTGCCTCACTCATACATATTGTTTGATTAATTTTTTGTCTTAATTATATTATTAATTATATAAGTATAGCAAAAAATTGTGTGCCAAATGCATACTGAGTGATGTTACACCTTTTATAATATTATTAAATAAATGTATAAAAATATTAAAATAATTTATTTTCAAAATTATTAATTGATATCCAAAATCAATATAAGGAATAAAAAATTAAGTTAAAGGGATCAAATATGAAAAACAAAATCTAAGTATTATTCCAAATATCAAAGGCCATCAGAGATTCTGAAGCAAATGAGAGCCATCAGGGATAAATTGTACTAAATTGACTGTTTTTTAAAGATAAAAAATTTTGTACCTGTGGTTTGGAGGAACTCTAGGTTGATTATTCAGCTATATCATACTACATCTAGTGAATTTTCTTATCAAATAATTTTTTCATTGCCATAGAGAGAATTGATCCCATCTGACTTCACCTGACCAAAAGTTTCCAGCACAAGTTCAGCTGAACTTTTGCTGGACACTTTTATGATGGAGAGTAGCTAGGGTGCAGGTCTTCTTGAGTGCAACTGTTATTTTTTTAAAACATGTCAACTGGTATTTGATCTTTCTGTGTTATTCATATTTTATTATCTGATTAATTTTTTGTCATTAGAATATTATTAATTTTATTAGTATAGAAAAAAGTTGTGCACCAAATGCATGCCATGTTATATTACGCCTTTTATAATATTATTAAAAAATGTTTAAAAAATGTGAAAATGATTTTTTTTCCAAAATTATAAATTAATATCCAAATGTAACATGAGTGATAAAAAATTAAAGTAAAAGAGATCAAATATGAAAAAGAAAAATTCAAGGAAAATTCCTGCCTTCAAGAGCCAGTAGAGGTGTTGAAACAAATGGGTGCGATCAGGGCTAAATTTGATAAAATTTAATTTTTTTAAAGATAAAAAATTTTTCACCTGAGTTTTGGAAAGACTCAAGGTTGATAATTCAGCCATACCAAACTACTTCTAATGTAATTATTTAGCATTTCTTTTAATTTAATTTTCACAGAGAGAATTGATCCCATCTGACTGCACCTGAACAAAAGTGTCCAGCACAAGTTCGGCCAAACTTGTGCTGGAAACTTCTATGATGGAGAGTAGCTAGGGTGGAAGTGTTGCTCAGTAAATCAGTTTTTTGTTTTTCACATTTCTATTGGTTTATTAACTTTTTTTTATCATTCATATTTATCTTATAATTAATTTTTTGTCACCATATATATTATTAATTTTTCTATTATAGCAAAAACCTGCATGCCAAATGCAAAATTGGTGATGTTACACCTTTAATAATATAATTATATAAAGTTAAAAAAATATGAATATGTTTAGTTTTTAAAAAAATAAATGGATATTTAAAATTAAAAAGAGTAATAGAAAAGTAAAATGAAAATAAATGGGATCAAATACAAAATAAAAAATACAAGTAAAACTTTGCTATCAAGAGCCAGAAGTGGTGTTGGGACAGTTTGGGAGCCCTAGGTCAAGACTTGGTCTAAACTTACTTTTATGTATAGCTAACAGACTTTGAGCTGAGGTTTGGACAGACTTCCAGGGGACAATTTTACAATATTAAACATTCTTTACTTCAATAATTGAGTGAAATATCATTTTCATTGCCATAGAGAGAATTTATCTCATATGACTTCATGCAACCAAAAGTGTCCAGCACAAGTTTGGCCGAACTTGTGCTGGACACTTTTATAATTGAGAGTAGGCATACAGCAAATATTCTTAAACTTAAAAGGGATTTCTTATAAACATTTCCACTGGTATTTGATCTTTCTGTGTCATTTATATTTACCATTTGATTAATTTTTTGTCATCATTATATAATTAACGTTATTACTATAGTAATAACTTGTGTGAAAAATGCATACCAGGTGGTGTTCCACCTTCAATCATATATTATTAAATAAAGGTATAAGAGTATGAAAATTATTTATTTTAAAAATTAAAAATTGATATACAAGGAAATATGAGCAATAAAAAAGTAAAATAAAAGGGATAAAATAAAATAAAATCTAAGGAAAATTCCCACTATCAATAACAAGTAGAGGTGTTAGATCAAATGTGCACCACCAGGGCTAAACTTGGACTATATTTTCTTTTTTGTTAAACCAAAGAAAGTGTCCTGATCAGTTTTGAAAAATCATCAGGAGTACAGTTTGGCAATATCAAACTACTTATTGTGCAATGATTGAGAAAAATGTCATTTTCATTTCCATAGAGTAAATTTATCCCATCTGACTGCATGCAACCAAAAGTGTCCAGCACAAGTTCGGCCGAACTTATGCTGGACACTTTTATGATGGTGAGTATCTAGGGTGCAGGTCTTCTTCAGTTCATCAGGTATTCCTTATAAACAAATCCACTTGTATATGCTCTTTCTGTGTCATTCATATTTATCATTTGATTCATAGTTTTTCACCATTATACTATTAATGTTATTAGTATTGAAAAAAATTATAAGACAAATGCATACTGGGAGATGCTACATCTTTAATAATCTTATTAAATAAAAGTAAAAAAAATATGAAAAGTATTAGTTTTACAATAAAAAAATTGATATTTGAAAGCAAAAAGAAGAATAAAAAAGTAAAATAAACGTGATTAAATATGAAATTAAACATTCAAATAAAATTTCTGCCATCAAAGAAAATTTGAGTTTTCAGACCAAAGTTGCACCACCAGTTCTAGATTTGGATTATATTTTCATTTTTTTAAATTAATAAAAGTGTCCACCTGAGGTTTTCAAAAAAATCAGGAGGATAGTATAGCAGTATAAAACTACTTCTTGTGCAATTATTGAGCAAAAATTCATTTTAACTTCCATCGAGTAAATTTATCCCATATGACTGCATGCAACCAAAAGTTTCCAGCACAAGCTCAGCTGAATTTGTGCTGGACACTTTTATGATGGAGAGTAGCTAGGGTGCAAGTCTTCTTCAGTTAATCTTATATTCATTTTAAAAATGTCTATGGGTATTTGATCTTTCTGTGTAATGCATATTTATTATTTGATTATTTTTTAGTCACCATTATATTATTAATGCTTTTAGTATAAAAAAAACATGGGTATTGAATGTACACTGTGTGATTTTACAACTTTAATAATATTATATAATAAATGTAAAAAAATGTGAAAGTTATCAGTTTTACCAAAATAAAATTGATATTTAAAAGCTAAAGGATATATAAAAGGGTAAAATTAAAATTAAAGAGATCAAACATGAAATAAAGATATTAAGTATAATTTCTGCTATCATGAGCCAGTAGAGGCTTCAGAAAAAATGGGCACCATCATAGATTAACATGGATCAAATTTACTTTTTACCAAAGTAAAAAATTGTCTACCTTAGGTTTGGACAAACCTCTGGGGGACAATTTGTCCATATAAAACTACTTTCAGTGCAATGATAGAGTGATCATTCAGTCTCATTTCTATAAAAAGAATTGATTGCATCTGATGGCATGAAACCAAAAGTGTCTAGCACAAGTTTGGCCAAACTTGTGCTGGACACTTTTATCATGGTGAGTAGCCAGGGTGCAAGTCATTTTAAATCATCTGGAATTACTTATAAACATTTCCACTGTTATTAAATCTTTGTGCCTCACTCATATATATCATTTGATTAATTTTTTGTCACCATTATATTATTAATATTATCAGTATAGCAAAACCTTGTGTGCCAAATGAATACTGGGAGATGTTACACCTTTTATAATATTATTAAATAAAGGTAAAAAAATATTAAAATGATTTATTTTACAAAAAATAAACTTCTATCCAAAAGCAATATGAGAGGAATAAAGTAAAATAAAAGAAATCAAAGATGAAAATTAAAATCCAAATTAAATTCCTGCCCTAAACAGAAAAAAGAGATGTTGAATTAAATTAGCACAATCAGGGCTAAAATTGCAATAAATTTTCTTTTTTGTAAAAATAAAAAAAAATCTACTTGAGCTTTACCAAAACTTCAGCATGAAAATTTTGCTATATCAAACTACTTCTAGTGAAATTTTTTATCAAAAATTTATCTTCATTTCCATAGAGAGAATTGCTCCCATCTGACTGCACCTGACCATAAGTGTCCAGCACAAGTTCGGCCGAACTTGTGCTGGACACTTGTATGATGGAGAGTAGCTAGGGTAGAATTTTTCTTCAGTTCATCTAGTATTTCTTACAAATATGTCTACTGGTATTTTATCTTTGTTCATCACTCATAAATATCATTTGATTAATTTTTGGTCGCCATTATATTATTAATTTTATAAGTATAGAAAAAACTCATAAGAAAAATGCATACCAGGTGATGTTATGCCATTTATAATATTATTAAATAAATGTATAAAATTATGAAAATAGTTTATTTTGAAAATTATTGATTGATATCCAAAAGCAATATTAGGAATAAAAAATTAAGTTAAAGGGATCAAACATGAAAAAAGAAATCCAAGTAACATTCCTACTATCAAAGGCCAGTAGAGGTGTTGAAGCAAATGAGAGCCATTGTCGATCAGTCGTCTAGAAGAAGGTAAGAAAAATAGGAGAAAAGGAGAAGAGAAGGAGGAGGACAAGGAAAATAAGAGGTATAATTTGTAATAGTATTTTTAATTTTATTTAAGAGGGAAAACAACGGCGAGCAACTTTGAGAGATGACTAAAGATTGGTATTTATTAATAATAATATTATTTAATGTAAGGGTTCTGCGCGGCAAACACTTTTAATTACTATCAGACTTAAAGCAACCTTTAATTTGTTATATAGACTTTTAATTAGATTTGTATTACTAATAAAAAATATAAACGTAATAAAATAGTTATTTAATTTTTTGAGTGTTTAATAAGTGATGAGGCTACAGGGGATTATCCAAGGCCCTTTTATAGGCAATGGGTCCTCTGAAGCGCTACTATATTTGTAAATACAATGATTAGAATAGAATAAAACAAATATATCAAAGAGTAAATGAAACATAACAATATAGAGAAAAACATGAAACAATTAATTAAAACCCCAATTAAGAATCCAATTTTCCCGCCATTAATTCCCAAATCAGTAAGTGAAAATAGTGAATAACTAAACAAGATTGGAACATACGAACTATGAGAAAAATAATTCCAAACAGATAGTACAGTCTTTTTAAAGGATATTTTAAGTGAAACAAACATACTTTGACGCAACAAAACATGTAATTAATCTCAATTTAGTATAAATTAATTTATCTGTTTTTTCTAACACAATTAAGGGTCAAAAGAAGCGTCATTAATTATTGTTTAGTATCATATGAGAGGTATTATTTAATATATAAATTTAAGTAATTAATTTAAATATATTATAAATCAATTTTACACTTATAATTATAATATATGTTTTTCAATTAATTAAATATAAATTTATAATTATTAAATACACAAAAATGCGCCATTATTTGTAGAATATATTATATTATGTTCAATTTAACTGTATATAAAAATTTATATAACCAATAAATTTAATGTAACACTTGTATATAATAAAATACTTATATAATTTCATTATGCAATAAAATATTAAGTTATATTCATTAAATACAATTCATACCCACTCTTTCAGGTTTTATAAGTTATATATCATTTACTGGACTCCTGGAATAGCCTGGCTGACACTCCCTCACTCTAAAAAAAACAATAAAAAAATGCTAAGATTTTTTCTTTTTGTATTTTTTCAACAGAGCAGGCAGATTTGAAATTTCCTTGCCAGGTATCCATGCATCATGTTCAGATGATTTGTTCTTATATCTCAATAAATATTCAGTACCTCTCTCAGAAGTGATAATTCTATCATTGAGAATTTTATCAATTTCTGCTGTTTCTGTGACTTCCTGAGGGTTCTTCTTAGGTCTTCCTCTTCTTTTTGGAAATAAGTCACTGTTGGAAGTATAAGGCTTAAGCAAAGAAATGGGAAAGACAGGATGTTTCCTATCATATGGAGAATACAATACAACTTCTACTGCATTATCACCAACCATTCTTTTAACAACAAATGGTCCTACAAAAGGATCTTTTAACTTGTGGTTACCTTGTAAATTGAAATGGACAGTAGAGATCAACACTTCATCACCCTTGTTAAATGTGTATTCTTTATGGGATTTATCCCATCTTTTCTTTTCATATTCAAATGCTTTATCAATACAACTCTGAGCATGTTTTCTGCATAGCTGTTGCATTTGCATAAAAGATTTTACACCAGGGTGTAGTTCCAACTTAGGTAATTTATTATTGAGAATCTGAGCAGGAGTGTTTGGGACATAACCTAACCAAAGCTCAAAAGGCTTTTTCTCAGTGACAGAATGAACAGTGCTATTATATGCAAATTCAAGACCAGGTAAAAGAGTGACCCAATCATGAGTAAATCTGTCATTGTCTTTATATTCTAAACCAAAGGCACAATACCTTCTAATCATATCTTCCAGAGTTTGAATCATTCTTTCAGCTAGACCATCAGTCTGAGGATGGTGAGCTGTAGACAATTTTAACTCACAGCCACAAATATCCATCAAAGAGGTCCAAAACTCAGAAGTGAATTTTGGATCCCTATCAGAGATAATGGCTTTTGGAAAACCAATAATATTAAACATGTAAGACCACCATAAGAAAGCTAATTCTTTGGTGGATACATCTTTGTGGGTTGGAATAAATTTGCACATTTTTGTGAATCTATCAACTATTACCCAACAAGAGTTAAAGCTGTCTTTACCTGCAACAGGAAGACCAGTGACAAAATACATATTAATGATTTTCCAGGGAGCACTAGGTGCTTCAATATGTTGTAATAACCCTGCTCTCTTACCCGTTAACCTTTTAGATTTTTGGCAGGAATCACAAGATTCAACATATAATTTTGTGTCTTCAGACATATTAGCCCACCATGCAGTGTTTTTGATTCTAATCAATTTTTTTTCAAGATCAAAATGACCAGCTAATATGTCATCATGACAAAGTTTGAGGATAGTTTCTTTCATTGAAGGAGGAATAACAATTACATTGGTAAGCTTCCTTCTATAATATATATAACCATCTTCAATAGAGAACTTTCCTTTATTTAAAGCATTTTGTTACTTTGCAGGAAGAGTTTTTATTAATGCTTGAATTGAAGCATTCTTAGGATCATTCAAAATAGTAACCAATTTATTTAAATCAGAATCTTTATCATATGAATCCAGTATTAACTGTAATAACTCTTCTTCCATATCAACTATGAATATACCATGGATATGAACAGTATCATCTTCAGGTACATAAGCAGGATTGGAGTCATTATTTGGCAGAGGCAATCTGGAGAGCATATCAACATTAGAGTGAACATTTCCAGATCTATGGATAATAGTCATCTTTCCTCTGTATTCTTGAACAGCAAGTTGCCACCTGAACATATGTCTGTTAGGTGTCTTGAGGTTTAAGAGAGATTTCACAGCACTACAGTCAGTTACCAACTCAAATTTTTGGTCATCCAAGTAGTAATGAAGTTTCTCAAGAGCCCAAACAACTGCTAAGCACTCCAATTGAGTGGCACCATATTTCAATTCACTATTTCTTAAGGTTCTTGAAATATAACAAATTACAACCTCTGAGGATTTATCATTAATAATTTGCTTTTGGTGAAGGGCAGCACCCAGACCAATAAAGCTAGCATCTGTATAAAGGACAAATGGCTTGTTAAAATCTGGAAGAGCCAATATAGGGGCTGCCATTAAGCAACTTTTTAATGTATCAAAAGCTTTTTGACAGTCATTATTCCAGAGAAAAGCAACATCTTTTCTGGTCAGTTTTGTAAGAGGCAAGGCTATGACCTGATAATTTTTAATATATTGTCTATAATAGCCACACATACCCAAAAAACTTTGGATTTCTCTTACAGAAGTTGGTGCTTTCACATTTTGAATGGCAGCAACTTTATTATGGTATACACAAATTTGTAAGCCTGACACAACATGGCCAAGGACTTTCAAAGATTGAAAACCAAATTTACACTTTTTTAAAGATAAGGTCATATTGATTTCATCCATTTTTTGGAAAACTCTATTCAAGTGAATCATATGTTCATCAAAAGTTTTAGAAAAAACAATAATATCATCAATATAAACCATGAGCCAACCTTCAATAATTTCTTGATGGAAAGTGTTATCCATGACTTTCTGGAAAACTGAAGGAGCATTTTTAGGGCCAAATGGCATCCTAACATACTTATATATTCCCATATGAGTAGCAATGAGCAAAAAATTTTGAGATATTTCTCAACTGGAACTTGATGATAACCTTTATTACCATCCAGACAACTAATAAATTTTGCACCTTGCAAGGTAGCATGTATTGAATTAATTCTGGGTAAAGGATAAATATCATCAACAGTATAAGTATTTAAAGCTCTGTAATCTCCACATAATCTAGCTTTATCTTTTTCATAAGAAATCAAGACTGGGGAGATGACACAATATTTGGGGGTGACATCCATTTCTCAATGATATTCATTTTCAATAATGTTTCAATATTATCTTCAATATCTTTTCTCTTTGATGGAGAAGCAGGATATGGTTTTTTCTTAAGGGAAGGAGGAATATCACTCAAATTACAGGATAAGGTAATTTTCATCTCTTCCTGAACAATTCCCAAGACATGAGAACCATGAGCAAAAGCCATAGGGAAAGAGGTAATAGAGGCAACAATAGAATCCTTTTGTTCACTAGTCAACTGATCACCAAAAGAAGCGGTATTTATTTCATTTAATAAATCATCCAATTCAGTTGTTGTTCTACCTTTACACTGGATCAGTGAGTTACAAGATTTCAACAAATGCCCAGAAGTTCTAGGAGAGGAAATTTTGAATTTTCTTTTCCCATTCATTCCTAAGGTAAAGCAATTATTTGCTGGGTCCAGTTTCACACCAAACATGGTTAAAATATCATTTCCCATAATAAACCAATTGCTCAAATTATCATTTTTCATGACAACAAACTCACAAATAGCTCTGACAAAACCACCATTATATTTGAAGAATACAGAGGTTTTGTTTTTGCCAATAGGAAATAAGGTAGAACCATACCCTCTCCATTTTTCAGAAGTTATAGGTAATAATTTACTCAAATATTCCTTATCCACTGAAGCCAAATCTTTTTCAGATACTACACTTCCTCCAGCACCAGAATCAAGAACTACATCAACATTTTTACCATTAATGATAACAGGTGCCTTTAAAGGGGATATAGGAATAGAATTGTTAGTAATATCTTTAGTTATCTCAGCATTTTCTACTGAAGATAAATTCAATACACAATCTTCAGATATATTATTTAAATAATGGACATCATGTTCCAACATTAAAACATCTTTAACAGATTCATTGTCATAGGAGATATTACTTTCACAGTCACTGGAAGAATTACTGACATCAAGTTCAACTTCATCAGTGTCTTCATTTTGTTCAACAAGATGAATTTTCTTGTCACAAACATGACCCTTCTGCCACGGTTTGTTACATTTATAACAAGTATTTGTTGCATATTTTTTAGGTGCAACTGGGGCAGAGGGTTTACCAGATTTTTCTGGGAGCTTTATAGAAGGTTTATTCTGATCATTATAAGATTTACTAAGGTAATTCTTTGGTTCATATCTATGGTTGAGTAGTACTTCATTACAGATATTAATGAAAGAAGAATTTTCTCTTACATGCTCAGTTCTAGCAACAATCAAGTCCCTAAGAGAATTTGGTAATTTATACAAGATTTTATCTCTCCAAATATCATAATCCAACTTTGGATCAATTGCTCTAAGGATTTTAGTTATTTTCATCAGAAAAACAATGGGCTTTTCAACAGAGGAGGATACATATATAGTATTCTCATACAGTCTCTGCTGAGCTAACCTGAATTTTGAACCACCAAACTGATTCTCAATCAAGGATTTCCAATCATTCCATGTATAATGATTGTTATCTAAGAGGACAGATTCATACCACATCAAGGCTACATTGGAAAATAAAGAAATTAGCTTAGAAACAATTTCCTCATCAGGTAGTTTATAAGATCTCTTTAAATTATCAATTCTTTGGATAAAGTGTTGCCAATCAGAGGAAGAATCACCATCAAAGGTAGGATATTGGTCTAACTTAGGCCAATTTTTCTGACTACTGGGATGGTCCACTTTTTGGTTTGAATTATTTATTATTAATAATTCCTGAAGTTTAGCCAGGTGTTCAGAAATTTCATTATTTACAGAAACAGCTGGTGCATGACCATCACAAGATTTTTTGCTAGTAGCAAAAGATTTTACAGACTCATTGTCAGTTTGTTTAATGGTTGAAATATGAGGAAGAAAGGATGAACCTTGCTCAGGTTTTTTCCCTTTATTTTTATGCAGCTTATTAACAGAAATCTCATTTAAATCATTATTGATGGTTAAGGTTGAGAACTTTTCCTGTAGGTCAGACACATAGTTTCTTATTCTTGGAATTTCAGACATCTGGTCATTTACTTTTGCAAGAGATAGAACATTTCTGTCCTCAGAAACTTAGTGTTTGGTACTTAGTGCATGGAAATCATTTTTTAGCTTCTTAAACTCATTTTGCAGAGATTTTATTTCATTCTTGAATGAATAATTTTCCTCAATAAGGGGTTTCATTTCACTCAAGGTCTTATGTAGACTGATATTTCTATCTGAGATAGCTCTATGGTCACTTCTTATTTGTTTTTGTTGACTAAGAACAATATTCAAGGTTTCTTTGATTTTTAAATAAGCTGTATCTTGTACAGAAGAACTCAATTTACATTGCAAGTGCAAATTATTTAATCTATCATTCTCATGGATTAACACATCTCTCAAATGCTTGTCTTTCACAACATTAAAATCAAGGGTATCTTTCAATATTTTTTCAGAAGATTTCTCAATTAAGGTATAGACTTCAGGGGAAACAGAATCATTCTTAATTGCAAGAGAAGGATTAATTAAAGATGTAGAAGTTAAATGTAAAGGTTCATCAAATGACAATTTGCTAATTACATCAACAGGGCTACTAGTTACAGGAAGCTGTCTTTTAACAGGTTTAACTGTTCTTTAACCATGTTCAATAATATTACCTGCAGAAGAAGATTTATTAGAAAACATACCCAAGTGACTATCAACCAAATTACTTACCATGGCAGAGGAGGAAACTTCCCCTGGGACTGGGTTTGGGATTGTGCTTGGGCCTTCTTTCTCCTGCCTTGTTGGTAGGGATGAGGAGGTGGATGGAAATTGGGTGTTCTGGATGGGCCAGGCTGATGATGAGGAGGGTGTTGCACATTCTGTTGGTAGTGAATCATTAGATAATCACATTTCCATTGCTCTACTTCCATAGCATTTGGATTTTGGATGGTTGAGCTGGGTGGCTGTGAAGGTTGAGCCTGAAACTGAGGCTGATTGGGAGGCAACTGAGGAGGGGCCTGGGCCTGAATCTGGTTCCTGAGTTCTTGGACCTGATCCCACAATGTGTCTACCTTTGCTTTGTACGTCATATTTTCTGTCTTCAACTCTTTTATATGACTGGATAGGTTGCTGATTTGTTGTGGCAGAGGAAGCTTTTTTATTTTGAAGCACTCTTTCAGGTTTTATAAGTTATATATCATTTACTGGACTCCTGGAATAGCCTGGCTGACACTTTTGGTCAGGTGCAGTCATATGAGATCAATTCTTGCTATGGCAATGAAAAAAATCATTTTCTAATTAAAAGTCTATATAACAAATTAAAGGTTGCTTTAAGTCTGATAGTAATTAAAAGTGTTTGCCGCGCAGAACCCTTACATTAAATAATATTATTATTAATAAATACCAAGCTTTTGTCATCTCTCAAAGGTACTTGCCGTTGTTTTCCCTCTTAAATAAAATTAAAAATACTATTACAAATTATACCTCTTATTTTCCTTGTCCTCCTCCTTCTCTTCTCCTTTTCTCCTATTTTTCTTACCTTCTTCTAGACGACTGACCGACAAAAAGTGTCCAGCACAAGTTTGGCCAAAATTGTGCTGCACACTTTTTTGATGGTGAGTATCTAAGGTGCAGCTATTCTTCAGTGCAACTGGTATTTTTTTAAAACATATCTATTGGTATTTGATCTTTCTGTTTTATTAATATTTTATCATTTGATCAATTTTTTGTCACCATTATATTATTATTTTTATTAGTATAGCAAACAAACATGTGCAAAATGCTTACAGGGTGATGTTAAACCTTTAATAATTTTATTAAATACAGGTAAAAAATTATGAAAATGATATGTTTTACATAAAATTAATTGATATCTAAAAGAAAAAAAAGGGATAAAAAGAAATAGGTTGAATAAAAGGGATTTTATATGAAATTATTAATTCAAGCTAAATGCCTACTTTCAAGGGTCAGAAGAGGTGTTGGATAAAATGGGCATCATCAGGAATAAAATTGTACTTAATTTGATTTTTTGAAAAACTAAATGAAGTTTTCAACTGATTTTTTTCCAATATTTAGTTGGAAACTTTGTCTATATCAAATTACTTCTAGTACCATGATTGACCAAATTAAATTCTCATTTCCATATGCAGAATTTTATCTTGTTCATAAGAAATAAGCATTGGTTATATTACACAATATTTTGGTGTAGTTTCAACCTCTTAAGAATGTTCATTTTCAATAACATCTTAATATTATCCTCTATGTCTTTCCTCTTCATTGGTGAAGCTGGGTATGGTTTATTTTTAAGACTAGCAGGAATATTATCCATATCACAGGTTAAACTAATTTTCATCTAATGATCTTTTACAAGTCCAAGTTCATTTGTACCATGCGCAAAAGCCATTTTAAATGCTTTAATTAAGTCCAAAATATTATTTTTCTCAGCTTCACTTATCTGAGTGCCAAATGATCCTTTAGAAATTTCTGTTTCCAGAAGTTCCATCTCATTGGATTCTCTTCCTTTACACGGAATATTTGTTACTGAATCAATGTGTAAGACTTTGTTAAAAGAATTTATTTTAAATTTCATTTTACCATTCATGCCAATTGTAAAATTGTTTTTAGCAGGATCTAATTTCACACCAAACTTAGTCAGAATATCATTTCCAATGATAAAACAGTTACTACAGTTAGTATTATCCATTACTACAAAGTCACAAGTTACTCTTACATAACCATGTTGATGTTTAGAGAAAACAGCAGCTTTTTATCTATAAATGGGGTGTAGTACTGATCCAAAACCTCTTCAATTTTTACTTTGAAGGGGAACAAGCTTAGACTTATATTCACTATCAATTTTTTGTAATGTATTATTAGAAACAACAGAACCAGAAGCTCCTGTGTCTAATACTATATTAATATTTTCACCAGAAATGACAGCTGGAACCATGATAGGTGTGATTCTAAAGTTAACAGCTTATACATCTTTAATGATTTCAGCATCCTCAAAATTCAATAAAGACTCATTTGAGTCCATATTTAATATTGGATTTTCAAAGATGGACAAATCATCTTCCAACATACAGACTTCATTTTTATCACTATATGAGATATTTTTGTCATAATCACTTGATTCTTTACTTTTTTCAGTTTCATTTTCAGATTCACATTGATTTTCAACAATATTTATATTCATCTCACATTTTTTACCTCATTTATTTTCAAATTCATGCAAAATTTTAATAAAGGAAAAAACAAAATGTGGACCCTTATCTTTGCCCAAAGATCAGGGTACAAATCATTAATTTTCATGTAGTTTTTGAATAACAGCAAAAAAATATTATTGGACTCTGATCATGGCTTGAATATTAGGGTACACTTCTCAAAATCTTACATACAATTTAGTCCGGGTAAAAAATACAAAGGTGGACTCTGATCTTCGCCAGAAGATTAGGGTACACATCATCAATTTTCATGTACTTTTTGAATAACAGAAAAAACATATTTTTAAATTCTGATCTTGCCTTGAAGATCAGGGTACACTTCTCTAAATGACTCTTACAATTTTAATCAAGCCCAATATACAATGGTGGACTCTGATCTTTGGCTGAAGATGAAGGTCCACCTTTAAAAGTATCACTGAAAACATAGTTGCATGAAAAAATACCATAGTCAACCCTGATCTTAGGGAAAGGATCAGTGTACACCTCTAAATTTATTTCATATTATTTAAATCATGCAAAAATACAATAAAGGAATCTGATCTTCCCCTGCAGGTAAAATTTTACCTGAAAAATTTTCAAGTAAAGTTTAAATATTCTTTCTAAAACCACATTTTAATCTTGACCTGTAGAGATTAATCATGGTTAGTTTGTTATAATTTATGCATGAAAAAAACTTCAAATTCTAAAAATCAAGGGCTATATATAATATTATTTTTATATTTGCTAAAATAATGGTGTTCATTGTTGAATTTGGAATATTTAACATTTATTGATTGCTTTAGATGGATGCCTACCTGTGGCTTTTTCTCCTAATCGTATTTTCTTGAAATTTGAAGAGGTTTACCCTGATCTTTGGCCTATTTTTGGATGCAACCATTTGTTCAATGATATTTGTACAGGTGGACCTTCATCTTTGGCTAAATATCAGAGTCCACCTTTTTTAACTTTTCCCTTGATTAAATTGTATGACAGATTTTTAGAAGTGTACCCTAATATTTGAGCCATGCACAAATATGTTTTTGCAGTTATTCAAAAACTACATGAAAATTAATGAGGTGTACCCTGATTTTCGGGCAAAGATCAGGGTCCTCCTTTTGTTTTTGCCTGTATTCAAACTGTGCATGAATTTGAAAATAAATGACCCTTGTTCTAACACCTTCATCAGAGGCATCCATTTTATTTTTTCCTTTCTACACATTGCACTTGAAAATTGAAGATGTGTGCCCTGATTTGCACACAAAGATCTGGGTACATATGTTTTTACTCCTATTCAAATATTTCTTTAAATTTGAAGGGGTGTACCCTGATCTTCAGCCAAAGATCAGGGTACACCATGGTACTTTTGCCTGCAAACATGTGTTCAGTGATATTTGAAGAGGTGGACCTTCATCTTTGGCCAAAGATCAGATTCCACCATTGCATATTGGCCTTGATTAAAAATGTATCAGAGATTTTGAGAAGTATACCCTGATCTTCGCCTAAAGATCAGGGTACACTTGTATTTTTTTGCTTCTATTTCAATCTGTTTTGGAATATCAATTAGGATTACCCTTAACTACCACTGTAGGTTAGAGTACACCATTTTAATTTGAATGTGTTCAAATTATTCTTTTCCTTTTCTTCATCCAATTATATTTTTGATGAGTATATTATATTCATTATTCCTTGCCTTTGTATACTCCTATTATTATCAGGTATAAAACTGCTACTTTCTTTCTATGAATGAATATATCATTTAATCATTAGACTTAAGAGTTTTTACATTTTTTATGATTCTGTACTTCATATTTAATTGTTGATGTTTTTTCATTTACCTATTCTTCTTTTCTAACACTTTATACTTATTAAATACATTTATAACTGTCATGTTATTTTTTAAATTTGTTTATAATTCTTATTTCTCCATCATTCCACACTCCATTCGCATACCTCATATTTATTATTATTCACATTTAATTTTAATCCATCTATTATAATAATTCCACATTTTACATAATTCTTGCATTTTTCTTATTTCTAAATTTTTTTAATTTTTAATTTTTAATTATTATTTTGAAAGATTCATATTATTGTATCTATTTAAATCAATATTATATCAAGTATAGAATCTATATATATAAATATGATCAATATTTACTCTTTAATACTTGGAGTTTGAAATAATTATGTATCAGGTTGGACTATATTCAAATGATTCAAAAAATCTGCAGTTATTTCACGGGCTATTTCCAAATGTGATGGTGTAAAGAAGTCTTGCATATTCGCTTGATTTTTGATGATTTTGTAAAAAAGACCTATTATGTAGCTATTGAGGTTTTTCCATATACGTTCTTCTGAATTAAATGTGCAATTACTTTTTTGTGAATACAATCAACCTGACTTATAAATGCTAAACAATCACTGATACTTGCAAATCTATAATCATGCAAACATACAAATAAAACCCTTACCCCATCTATCAAATACTTAATAAAAGGTTGAAAGTTGTGATTTTCTGTGCTTTGTTCAATATGAATCAGTGACCTTTCTTCTGCATTCTTGGATCCAGACTGAATCAATTCTACACCATCTTTTTCTTTTCTTTCTGCTTTTCTAATACTGTTTTTAGTTTTGCCTGTGATCTTGCATACAATTTCAAGTATGACTTCAAACAGTTGTAAAGACATTTTGAAATTTTAAAAGCGGTTTCATTGAGTTGGTCATGGCTTTGTACTTCTTCATCTCACTTTCTGAACTCGAAATTGGTGGAGTCTTGTTCATTACTTTGTCAATATAATTGATTAATAGAAGACTTTGTGTTACCGTATCATCATTCTCTATAAGTTCAGGTAGAGGTTCCTGATGTGTTTTATTTGCCATTAAATCTAGAAATGAGGCAATCAGGGTCAACCAGTAGTGTTGAGAATGTGGGCTGACAAATTGACATCAACTAAGCAAAAAAACAGGTGGGTTTCTGTATTCAATGTCTTATTTTTACACAAGTCCCCATAAGTTTTATTCAATGATTTTGCATTGAACTCTGCAAGTTTTGAAAAGTCAATTTGATTGGTTGAGTACCATAGTTGTGTAGATTCATTTAAATCCAAAAATTGAGGGCCTAAAATAAGAGTCATAAAGTTATTAAATATATAAATTATATTTTCAATAGTGAAGAAATTACCCAATTCATTTTCAGCATGAGTGCCTTGGGTGAAATGAAACAAGAACGCATTAAATGACAGTGTTAAAATGTTTTCAGTTCCTCAAAAATTCAGAAAGAATTTGATTGCATTCCATGCCTTGTTCACCTTTTGCCAGCTGATTTTTCCTTCAAAAAAATAATAAAGCTCTTTGATCTCTTATTTTAAATCCATATCGTTAAACAAGACGGCTCTTTTGATGTGGAAGATACTACAGAAATTTTAAAAATTTAGCCACATTTTTTTTGAATAAAAATATTAAATACACATAATTAATGGTTCCATTGGAGAATTTGGTACCACATCATCCCTTTCAGTTGCTTCTTCAGCTGCAGCTTATATCTCTCTGCTGTGATTCTCACTGGCAACAATTGGTGTTTCTTTTTTCTTTTATGAATTTTCTGCATCTATGTCTGTGTAAATATTATAAAAAGAAATGTGTCAATTTCACAAAATAAATGTTAAATTATCAGCTATGATATTATATTTATCCTTTACCTTCTACAGATTCACCTTGATTGTTTTTCCTAAAGTTAAATTGCACAACAATAGTTTATGAGAAGGGATATCAGTATATCCCATGAAAGTTGTATGAATAAAGTTATACTTACAAATTACTTAATAACGTTGGGTCTTCTTGTCTTTCACATTCTTCTTCTCCATCAGGAGTAGGAGATGAAGAATATTCTGGAACCGATGAAGAGCTTAATGAGGTATGTGCTCTTTTTGTCCAATGAGTATGCTCCAACCTCTTTTTTACATTTCTTGAAGCACTACCCGATTCCGACTCTTGTGCCTCCTTGAACTTAATATGAGAATATTTGGGAATTTGCTTAGTATCTAGATATGCTAATAATTATAAAAAATAATGTTTTAGATTCAATAAAAATTAAAGTATGAAATTACTCACATTTTTTTGATGTTTAAAAAAGTTAAGAAACAATGAAGCTGAGTCCACATATGCCTTGTGAACTCTCATTTCTTCTAAGTCTTAAACAAAAGATGCTGCTTGTTCCTCCATCATATTGAGTTTTGCATAGTATTCTTCAGCCGTAATCTCAATAATTTCTGACTGAAGTGCTGGCTCCCTAAATGTTGATTGTAATGGATTGCTTGATTGGAGTGAAAATTTTTCAAAAGTGGCAGTCTCATTGAAATTTTCTTTTATCTCTTGAGCATCTACATACAAAATGAAAAGTAAGCTTTCACATAAATTGTTTTTTATCACTGACTTATTAATAACCGGATGATGGTGTTGCATTTTTCTTAAAGCCTAAGGACAGGACTTGTCAGCCTAAATATCCTTAGGAATGAGTATTTATTATGCTTAAAATAAGATAACCTTAACTAGATTAAGCTTATATCTTAAAAATAAGGTTAAAATAATAATATATATTATTTTATTATATATATATATAATTATTATTCTATTATATAATTTATAATAGTTTAAATAGCTTATCCATGGCCTAATAATACTTATTAAGGTGTTAATGGAGTCATAATATACTTATCTTAAGTGATATGAAGTAATTATTGACATACATAAGCTTATATGTATACATAAATCTCATATTCAGTGAAATATGCAGTATATTATGTATATTTAGGTATATAAGTGGGTTTTAGCCCCTTAATAGCCTATAACCTTTGTTTTTCTGCTTATTTTAGGTCATATGGACGAAATCAGTGGACTCACAACGCCTACAGAAGCATAGACACCTATATCAGGCGCATACACCCAGTTTGGACAACTAAAATTACTTCCTTGGATGGTTATTCACGGATTTATGGGTTTGAAAGATGTTTTTGGGTTAATGTGGATGCTTGGGGATGTTATTGGGGGCTTGGACATTTTATTTGTTTCCTTTATATGCTTTTAGTTTCATTAAATCTCTTTTTGATCATTTATTTTACCTGTTTCTTTATGGTATCCGCTTTTATCTGGGTTTTCTATTTATGGTATGACTCTGTGTTATTATTAATAGTGATGGAGGGTCCTTACTGGAGGTCTGGGTGTTGAAACTGCTTGAAGTGGACGCCATGGGGAGGTGATGGGCCCTCACAGTGCTGTAATTGCCGGGGATAGCAGTGACATCATCTGGATTGAAGGTCTGTGCACTCCAGTGGATTTGGGTATAAGTAAGGAGGGATTTTGACGGTTTATTATCATCATTCAATTACTACACTTCAAACAAACACTATAATACAATTATTAACATTCAGAAATATATTATAAAGCCCTTATAAATTGATATTATCTTTATAAAAGCTATAACTATATTTTATTCTTCTATTTTCCACCACTAGCACGCATTTAAATCCAAGTATTGTGAGTTTTATTTGAGTATAACTATTCTATTAGTCTTCCCCTGAGGTTTAATCACTAAATCATTTATAAATAAGTAGTAGGACCATAAAATAACACTATTATATCATACTTATATACTAGACTATACTGACAATTGGGGGTCTTTCCTTAAATTTTACTTATTATTTAGTATAAGCCTTGGGACGTGATTTTTACCTTAGTACAACTCAAAATTAACCAAATATTTGGGTCTGCTGCATATTAGTGGGTCATCATAACTCATTGATTGCGGAAAAGAACCCTTATAATAATTGTACTAATTTTTTATCATAAAAATTAGATATTTACAGTAGTAACTGTACCCAATATAAACCCAATTTCACTTGGTATTTGGACACCAATATAACACCCAATTAAATTGGTATTTGGCTAAAGCTTGGTAAGCTAATTATTCACCCTTATAAAAGTCTAGTTAAACTTATTATTATATTTTTAACAGATTTTTTTGAATTTTTCTTATATTTTATTTAAATAAATAAAGATATAAATTCAGGGTAAGCTCCATTGCTTTTTTATTAGTAATATAATTGCTAATATTATTTGTCTACTAATTCCACAGAGTTTTTTCCTTTTGTAGACGTAAAATATTGTTATTCTGAACAATATTAGTGCTCCCCAGGATAGTGTAAGTGAACAGCCTGCTTATAATACCAGGTCTAAAGCTAATAAAAACTTTCCAGGACATCACCATGGAGGGACAACAGTACCCCCAGCCAGAAAGCATGAGTATAGAGGAAAAGGACGCCCTCTTAAAAAAGATAACTATCAAAAAGATATCTCCTCCTCTTCAGGATCAACTGTCCCACCTGGCCAAACAGGTTCTGAAGCTAGAGGAATCAAAATCTCTCATGTTCAAAGAGGTAGAGCAGTTGCAAAACAATTGCAAGGTAGGATTTCAGCAGATGAATCAGGCAATGGCAGAATTAAAGGGAGGCCAGCCCAGTCAATCAAATCAGCAACCCCCTACCCAAGGAGGGTCCACTCACTCCCAGGAGAAAATCCTGGTAGACAAATGGAAATGGGACTGGTTTCACCAACAGTGGACAAGCCACAGTTGCAACAGGGATCCACCCCCTCATCTGACTTCCTCAGCTCACCCTTACAAGGGAAAAAAGCGCCAAAAATCAGGACTGGCAACCATCCCTTGGTAATTCTATTGATGTTAAATCTGTACAAAAAATAGAGGAGGATTTAAGAAATTTAGGTTTTAGAGTAGATACACCTGACTTGTCTTTTGTCCATAATAACAGTACTATATACAATGATAATACAGTTAATCCTCAGTTGCAACCACCTACTAGTGAGATGAGAAGTTCACAGGAGAGTGAGAGAATTGAAAAGGAGGACATGGAATATTTTAACAATAATCCAACTGTCCATAGAATTGTTTCAGCATTGTGGAATAGAATGACTGATTGTGAGGAACAGACAGTTAAACTCACTAGTGATACAATTTCATCCTTAACATTGAACATTTCTCAATTAGCAACACGTAATAAAGAATTAGAGAAAGAACATTTGTCTCTAACTCTTAAATATGATTCATTGAGTAATAAATATAATGACCTTTCAAACAAATTTTGTGAGTTAGAAAAATTATATGAAACACACTTATTAAAGACTGAATCAAGAACAAAGTTATCTTTTGCCCAGACAAATCAAAGTGTCTCTGAGTTGCTACAAAGATTAACTAAAGTTGAGATTGAAACTGCCAATCTACTAATGAACCAGGATAATCATAAGTACAATCAATATAATAATAATCCTTTCATTGGCAAAAGTGAATCTCATTCCTTCCCTATACCACCACAATTGAAACCATCTGGTGGTAGTGTCAAATCTGAAAATGTAAGTCACAAATCTGTGCAGGAAGAAATACAAGACCATTTATCAAAAGTGAATGAGTTGTTGAATTTACCTAAGATTAGTGAGATAAAATCCAATCAGAAGAACTGGCCTAAGATAGATCAGTACCCAACTTATGATGGGGAAGCCAGCTCTGATTGGCAACATTTTATTCAAAGAATTGACAACTTGAAATTCTCATATAAGTTACCAGATGAAGAGATAACATCAAAATTAATTTCTTTATTTAAGGATGTTGCTTTATTATGGTTTGAAGCTGTCTTAAGTGAGGGTAGAGACTACTCTTGGGCTGAATGGAAACAACTTATTGAAAAACAATTTGGAGGTTCTAAATTCAGGCTTACTCAGCAGAGACTGTATGAGAAGACTAGGTATAATCCGTTGAATGGTGACAAACCTATGGTATTTTTAATGAATTTAAACAAAATATTAAAAGCCATTGAGCCTCATATGGATTTTAACTTATGGAAAGATAAGATAATATACAAATTACCTATATCTGTCAGAGACATTGTTGTAGCTAGAACATTAAATGTTACTGAATATTCTGACTTTATTAATATTTGCAATGAAATATTATTAAACCATAAGTATGAATCAACGTATTCCACTTATAAACAAAATGTTGAACCTGTAAAAACTCAGAATTCAAAAACACTTCAGGAGAAGCAGAAAAAACCTACTGCACCTGTAGTACCTAAAAAGTATGAAACAAATACTTGTTATAAGTGTAACAAACCTTGGGTCAAAGGTCACAAATGTGAGAAAAACATAAATATTGTTGAAAATCAACGTGAATCTGAAACTGAAACTGAAAAAAGTAAAGAATCAAGTGATTATGACAGCAATATCTCATATAGTGATGAAAATGAAGTCTGTATGTTGGAAGATGATTTGTCCATCTTTGAAAATCCAATATTAAATATGGACTCAAATGAATCTTTAATGAATTTTGAGGATGCTGAAATCATTAAGGATATACAAGCTGATAACTTTAGAATGACACCTATCACGGTTCCAGCTATCATTTCTGGTGAAAATGTTAATATAGTATTGGACACAGGAGCTGCTGGTTCAGTTGTTTCCACTAATACATAACAGAAAATTGATAGTGAATATAAGTTTAAGCTTGAACCACTTCAGAATAAAAATTGGAGAGGTTTTGGATCAGTACTACACCCCATTGGTAAATACAAAGCTCCTGTTTTCTTTAAACACCAACATGGTTATGTAAGGGTAACTTGTGACTTTGTAGTAATGGATAATACAAATTGTAGTAACTGTTTTATCATTGGAAATGATATTCTGACTAAATTTGGTGTAAAATTAGACCCTGCTAATTACAATTTTACAATTGGCATGAATGGTAAAAGGAAATTTAAAATAAATTCTTTTAACACAGTCTTACACATTGATTCAGTAAAAAATTCCCCGTCTAAAGGAAGAGAATCCAATGAGTTGGAACTTCTGGAAACAGAAATTTCAAAAGCATCATTTGGCACTCAGATAAGTGAAACTGAGAAAGATAATATTTTGGAATTAATTAGAGCTTTTTCAATGGCTTTTTCACATGGTACAAATGAACTTGGCCTTGTAAAAGAACATGAAATGAAAATTAGTTTAACCTGTGATATGGATAATATTCCTGCTAGTCTTAAAAAGAAACCATACCCTGCTTCACCAATGAAGAGGAAAGACATAGAGGATAATATTAAGATGTTATTAAAAATGAACATTCTTGAGAAGGTTGAAACTACACCAAAATATTGTGTAATATCACCAGTGCTGATTTCTTATGAACAAGATAAAGCAAGACTGTGCGGTGATTATAGAGCATTAAATACATTTACAGTAGATGATATTTATCCCTTGCCAAGGATTGCCTGTATACATGCTACCCTTAAAGGTGCTAAATATATAAGTTGCCTAGATGGAAATAAAGGGTACCATCAAATTCCTGTTGAAAAGAATTCACAGAACTTTTTGTTGATAACAACACACATGGGAATTTATAAGTATGTCAGAATGCCATTTGGACCAAAGAATTCTCCATCAGTATTTCAAAAGTTAATGGATATAACATTCCATAATGAAATGATTGAGGGATGGTTAATGGTATACATTGATGACATAATAGTGTTCTCTAAAACTTTTGATGAACACTTAATCCATTTAAGGAAAGTATTTCAGAAAATGGATGAAATAAAAATGACCCTTGCATTTAAAAAATGTAAATTTGGGTTTGAATCTTTAATAGTGCTTGGTCATATTGTATCTGGCTTACAAATATGTGTAGACCAAAATAAAGTGGCTGCAATAAAGAATATTGGCATTCCTCAAAATGTGAAGGATGTACAATCTTTTCTTGGAATGTGTGGTTTTTATAGACAATATATAAAAAACTACCAATCAATTGCTGCACCACTGACCACACTGATAAAGAAATCAGAAGCTTTCATTTGGAATAATGAAAGACAACAAGCTTTTAATAAGTTGAAAGAATGTTTAATGACAGCTCCTATCTTGGGATTACCAGATTTCCAATTACCTTTTGTATTATATACAGATGCAAGTTTTATTGGACTGGGTGCTGCTTTGCATCAAAAACAACTTATTGAAGGTAAAATGTCAGAAGTAGTAATCTGCTATATTTCACGTACTCTGAGAAGTGGTGAATTGAAATATGGTGCTACTCAACTTGAATGTTTGGCAGTAGTATGGGCTCTTGAAAAGCTACATTATTACCTGGAAGACAAAAAATTTGAGTTAATAACTGACTGTAGTGCAGTTAAGTCACTCTTAAACATGAAAACTCCTAATAGACACATGTTTAGATGGTAATTAGCTGTACAAGAATACAGAGGACGGATGACTATTACAAATAGAGCAGGAACCTTGCACTCTAATGTAGATCTGTTATCTAGAGTACCTCTGCCTAATAATGATGATAATCCTGCTTATGTTCCTGAATCAGAGATTATTAACATTTATGGCATTTATATTGTAGATCTTGAGGATGAATTTATGCAATCAATTCTTGATAATTATAATTCAGATCCTGACTTAAGTAAATTAACTACAATATTAAATGATCCATCTAATGCTTCAATGAATGTTTTAATAAAAACATTACCAATTAAGTATAAAGAGGCATTAGAAAAAGGAAAATTTTCCATTGAGGATGGTTTTATATATTACAGGAAAAAATTAAGTAATGTGATTGTAATTCCCCCTTCAATGAAGGAGTTAATGTTAAGTATATGTCATGATGATATATTAGCAGGTCATTTTGACTACCATAAAACATTAACCAGAGTAAAAAACACAGCTTGGTGGATTAACATGTCTGAGGATGTTCAGAAATATGTTGAAACATGTGATTCTTGTCAAAAATCTAAAAGATTAACAGGAAAAAGAGCTGGTTTATTACAAACAAATTGAGCAACCAAAAGCTCCATGGGAAATCATTAACATGGACTTTGTAACAGGTTTGCCAATAGCAGGGCATAAGAGTTATAACTCCTGCTGGGTAATTGTAGATAGATTTACAAAGATGTGTAAATTTATTCCTACCCACAAAGAGGTTTCTGCAAAGGACTTAGCTTTTTTATGGTGGACACAAATGTTAAATACAGCAGGTTTCCCCAAAGCAATAGTTTCTGACAGAGATCCTAAATTTACTTCTGAGTTCTGGACGTCACTTATGGATGTTTCAGGGTGTCAATTAAAACTTTCTACAGCATACCATCCACAAACTGATGGGCTAGCAGAAAGAATGATACAAACCTTAGAAGATATGATAAGAAGATACTGTGCTTTTGGTCTTAATTTTAAAGACAATGACAAATTCACGCATGATTGGGTAACCCTTATCCCAGGTTTAGAATTTGCATATAATAGTACAGTACATTCTGTCACTGGCAAAAAGCCATTTGAGTTATGGTTGGTTTATGTACCTAATACCCCTGCTAAAACTCTTAATAAGTTACCTAGATTGGATATTCATCCAGGTACTAAATCTTTTCTTCAGATGCAGGAATTATGCAGAAAACATGCTCAAGAATGTATAAATAAGGCTTTTGAGTATGAAAAGAAAAGATGGGATAAAGCCCATAAAGAACAAATGTTCAAAGAGGGTGATGAAGTCCTTATTTCAACGCTACATTTCAATTTAAATGGTAATGTTAAATTGAAGGATCCATTCATTGGACCATTTGTAGTTAAAAAGATGGTTGGTAATAATGCTGTTGAGGTTATTCTATATGCACCTTATGATAGAAAACATCCAGTATTTCCTATTTCTCTTATAAAACCATACCATTCTAATGATAATGCTCTCTTTCCAAGAAGATCAGGAAGGCATAAACAGCAACCTGAAGAAATAGTGGAAAAAGCAGAAATTGAAAAGATACTTAAAAAGAGACACCTTACTAAAGAAAAGGGAGTTGAGTATCTATTAAGATTTAAAAATAAATCAAGTGAATATGACCAGTGGATTCCAGAAAATGAAATCTCTGATCTTAAAAATCTCTTGAAAAAATTTAAATCTAAATAATACTGTTCATTCAGTATATGTATTATAAAAAAAAAAATTTTTTTTTATTTCATTCCTTAAGATTAATTAAAATGTCTTAACATTTTTTTTATTGTTTTTTTTGGGGTGAGGGAGTGTCAGCCTAAATATCCTTAGGACTGAGTATTTCTTATGCTTAAAATAAGATAACCTTAACTAGATTAAGCTTATATCTTAAAAATAAGGTTAAAATAATAATATATATTATTTTATTATATATATATATAATTATTATTCTATTATATAATTTATAATAGTTTAAATAGCTTATCCATGGCCTAATAATACTTATTAAGGTGTTAATGGAGTCATAATATACTTATCTTAAGTGATATGAAGTAATTATTGACATACATAAGCTTATATGTATACATAAATCTCATATTCAGTGAAATATGCAGTATATTATGTATATTTAGGTATATAAGTGGGTTTTAGCCCCTTAATAGCCTATAACCTTTGTTTTTCTGCTTATTTTAGGTCATATGGACGAAATCAGTGGACTCACAACGCCTACAGAAGCATAGACACCTATATCAGGCGCATACACCCAGTTTGGACAACTAAAATTACTTCCTTGGATGGTTATTCACGGATTTATGGGTTGGAAAGATGTTTTTGGGTTAATGTGGATGCTTGGGGATGTTATTGGGGGCTTGGACATTTTATTTGTTTCCTTTATATGCTTTTAGTTTCATTAAATCTCTTTTTGATCATTTATTTTACCTGTTTCTTTATGGTATCCGCTTTTATCTGGGTTTTCTATTTATGGTATGACTCTGTGTTATTATTAATAGTGATGGAGGGTCCTTACTGGAGGTCTGGGTGTTGAAACTGCTTGAAGTGGACGCCATGGGGAGGTGATGGGCCCTCACAGTGCTGTAATTGCCGGGGATAGCAGTGACATCATCTGGATTGAAGGTCTGTGCACTCCAGTGGATTTGGGTATAAGTAAGGAGGGATTTTGACGGTTTATTATCATCATTCAATTACTACACTTCAAACAAACACTATAATACAATTATTAACATTCAGAAATATATTATAAAGCCCTTATAAATTGATATTATCTTTATAAAAGCTATAACTATATTTTATTCTTCTATTTTCCACCACTAGCACGCATTTAAATCCAAGTATTGTGAGTTTTATTTGAGTATAACTATTCTATTAGTCTTCCCCTGAGGTTTAATCACTAAATCATTTATAAATAAGTAGTAGGACCATAAAATAACACTATTATATCATACTTATATACTAGACTATACTGACAGGACTGATGATAGCTCAGAACTTGAGTCTGAAATGCTATAAGATTATAAAAAATTAGAATGAAGAGGAAAATAATCTTTATTAATAGATGAATTATTTAAATTTAACTAATCTATCAAATGGAGAAAATATTTGAGAACAATAATGTTTTGTTTTATTTAGACAAATGTGGGATGATGTGAAAAAACGTTGAAATCAGACTCCCTTATATAATTATTGAAGCCTTCATTCTTAAATAATGGTAATGTTTTTCCCTGAGCAAACTATTGTGCAATTTGAAAATTTTGATTGCATATGCAACCCCCATTGTTTGGTTGTTAGGGAATACCTTTCAAGGAAAGACAGGCGAAATAAATTTCAAACCAAACATGCATTGTAAACAATTATTCATCTAAGCACTAAGTCCTTTAATAGCTATACTTCAGCTGGTTGAGAAAAATTCAAATTAAATGATTTTCCATACATTAAACTTTCTAACACTCCTCATGCAGAACGTTTAAAATGATTTGAACATCACTAAAATGGCCTTAGGCATATGCACCATACACTTAAACCATTAAAAAAACAATTATGTAAAATTCACCAGACTAAGTTTGAATATGTACCAAACTTTTCCCCACAACAAGCTCCCACCTGTGTTCAACCAGGGTTCAGCATGAGTTTGGCACAAGTTAAAAATGAACTTTAACATTTTTTAAGTGATATACTTCAAAAAATTTTTAGGAAAAGAAATATGCCACATAATAATCACCTTAAAAATTATACAATGGCTAATATAAATATTCAATCCAAATCAAAACGGTTATTAAAAATTACATTGAACATTCGTTAAACATATTGATTAAAATTGGAATGAAACTTAGCTTTTAGTGAAAGAATAAACTTTCAAATTTTTGCTTCTTAATGCCGGTTGACCTACCTTGGGTTGTCTAGTATTCATGTACTTAAATTTAAAATTTTCATTAGACTTTTTTATTCCACTATTGCATATATTTGATCACTATGATTATCCAATGCATTTGTGCCAAAACGGCACATATCACAGGTAAACACCTGTATGTCTCAATCAAGCCTACACACACTTAATTGTTCTATAATATGAATCCAATGATTAAAACTTAAAAATTTTCACTGCACTTTTGGCTCATTTACATTTAAAGATATATTTACAAATAAAACACTTTTTTTCTTACTATTTATAATTAGATTAGGAAAAAAGCTGGTTGGCAGGTAAATACAATTTCAGCATTAATCCCCTGTAAGAACAACTATGTAATATCTACAGTAAAAAATATATTTCTCATATGATATATGAAAGAGCTTCTAATAAATATAAATATTTACATAAATTATTCAAGCTTGAATAAATCTTTTCTAAATCAACTTCATTTTTAGCTGCAAGAATATCACTTTCAATATTATTTAGACTTTTTAAAAAATCACTTGAGTAAAAATTTCTGGCAATTTCGGGGAACACCAATTATACCTTTTTTTGAAGATTTTTTCTCAGAATAGCGCTGTGGTATGCGCCTCGCAGGAAGCGTGATTTTAGACCAATCAGCGCATGTAGTCCAGGAAGAACAAAGGGGAGTTAGCACAGCAGGAAATGTTAAAATATAATATGTATTTGTGTGTTTAAATGAACAAAGGAAATGGAAGCGCGGAAAAAGATTAAGGGCCTGTGCGCTGGGATTTTGCAGCAAGATGTGCCACACAATAGGGAATTGTGTATTATTAACTTAGGACTATTACGTGCTAAACAATATGGATTTGGGCTTTCCAAAAAGTATGTGTTATGCATTAAGAAGAAAGTCATGGATTAAGGGCAACTCAAGTGCATGGTATGCTGTACCGCGGCCAGTTGGGAAACTCACTGAGACAAGTAATGAAGAAGGCTAACTAGTTAAGCAAGCTGCCAGAACTACGAACCTAGTATTAAAGCAAAGAGAGTGGGGACTCAATCGTAAAACTACCCAAGAGTTAAGGAAACTAGACGCAGAGTTAGGATAAGTCAAACCTGGAACTAGTGCTGAAACAAAACAAGGTATAGTTAAAATTGCATATGTGGAGAATCAGTGAAACAAGTTAATACTAGTGTTAGTAATTATAGGGTCTGATTTAGGCTCTGTAGTTGTTGCAAGCAGTGTAAGTAGCATACTAATAAATTAGTTATTGTTATACTAATGTGGCGCTAGAGTCAGCGCTGGAGATCCATTAGGGAACTGTGTCTTGAGCGCTGGAAGAATATAAAAGGAGGACTATTAGGTAGGGACAAAGGGAGAGGACTGGTCGATCTATCTATTTAGTTAATAAAATAAGAAAAATCGCATTATTTGTCATTTTAAAAAGCATATCATAGAAAAATCAATATAGAGATATACGTGTAGCTATAGTCATAGTACCCAGTATAAGATATTAGATCTTTTTGTGATTAATTGTTTGAGATAGTATTAAAAGGTATTTTCTGAGTCTTTTAGAGTTTGTGCGTCTGTGTGTGTATTTCATATAGTATAGTGAAAGAGCGCAACATAGAGAGAATATATAGATTCAGTGGGATTAACTATTATTAGAGATATTTTATTACTATAATAAGGCATATTCAAAGAGAGTGCTTCAAGAGGGAGTGGCTGTGGATAATAGCGCTTGTTAAGAATAGAAATATCCAGATAGTAATACTTGTTTTTTTTCCTTATCTTTAACTCATCTCAACTTATAAATTTCTAGTCAAATATTAGTGTTACACATTATTAGACTGTCTTTAAAAATAAGAGTGGCAGGCTCTTCTTTTTATAAATTAAAAAGGAGAACCAACCCATCTTGCATTGTGTCTACTTCTTAGTACTTTAGAACAGTCTACAGCGCTCATATGTCTTTTTATACTGGAGACAAGCCCTTTGATTTATTGCTAACAAAAATGCTACTTTATCAAGTAAATGGATACACTCAGTGAGTTGTTAGCTTTTTCATGCAGGTATAACACGTATTGGAGGAGTTGTAGACTCTTTTTCTTCCTCGATATCTGATGTGAATTCAGTTGTCAAAAAGTGGGCGATAAAATCTTCATTTCCATGGCAGTATTTATGCAATATAGTCCAATGTGTTTCAGCTATCTAAAATGTTAAATAAAATCATATCTTGTAAGTAGCTTTTATTTTGAAAGTTTATGGGAAATTCTCACTTTTTTTTGGTGTCTTTGCACTTGTGCCTTGGAACGTTTATCTTCTTGATATCTGAAAGCGAAGTATCTTTTCTTCCTTTATACTTCCTCAATTCTTGACCTTTATTTAAAAACTACTTTTCAAAGACAATTGAAATAAATTTGAATTTCTCTGCATCCACCCAATTCACCGTCTTAAGCCAAGTCGGTAAAAATTCTGCCAAAATTGCCAATACTACTTGATTCCTGACTGATCCTGAAAATGATTTGCATGACCATTCAAAAGTAAGTCTCGGGAATCCTTTTTCTTGTAAGTCCCACTCAAGATTTTTCTTCAATTTCATCGGGAAAGGAGGACCACCAGTAATTTTCAATAAATCACTTGTAGGCTGAAAAGCAGGCAAACCAATTTTTGCTCCAATTTGAGCAGCTGCAGTTCTAGCTAAATAGTCTTTATCAGCAGCAGTTTTTGGCTGATGAATTGAGAAAACCTTTTCAATTGCCTGTCAAAGTAGATTCTTTTTGTTCTGAGTCCAATTAAGCCAATTTTTAACCTCCTCTTCAGTTGGGCTTTTTGGATAGTGATTCAGTTGTGTTGGGCCACCCAGGAACACTCTTAAGAAGTGATGAATATTTTGGCTGATTGTTTCAGAACTTCTGGGTGCATTCCTTGCTTTCGAGATGGATTTTATGACTTTTTCTTGATGAGCCTCTGCTGTTCTTCTCTCAGCCTTTTTCTTTTTTGCCCCTTAATATTATTTCATATCTTTGGATCAAAAGTGCCTACAAAACAGGAAAAAAATTTAATAGATCATTAAAAGTACATTTGCATTTATCATAATAATTTCAAGTGCTCAACTTGAAAATTCAGGTTCATCTGGATTTTTTTCAGTATTCTTGGGCAGGAAATCATTTGCCTTCCTCATATCATGATCTTTGTCCATACTTTAATCCTTTACAATAATTTGTTTAAAATTGTTTTTAATTAATCAGAGAAAAATTTATAAAGAGTTTTGGAATAGGGCTTGAAAATTGCCTTCCTAAACTGAAATGAGTATTATTTATACTTCCCACCTTACTTATTACTTTTTCTAAATTTTTTTATCTCTGTTGAATTCATACAAAATTTATGTTTGATATCTCATAATGCTGAGTGATGTTTGGAATTATGCAACTATTTTTTATATCACCTTATTAAGGCATCACTCATTCAAAAAAATCTTTATTCTCCCATTCTCCACCCAAAATTGTGCCATTCATCACTTTGCTCACATTACCACTCCTTTAAAATGCCAAAGGATCAAAATTTACTCAAACTGCTCCTTTTCAGAATAATTAGTTTTGAATTACAATGGACCTCAACCCAACAGCCATTATAATCTTTTATTTCATACCAAAAGTTCCTCGCTGATGTTTCAGAATAGCTCCATGTCCTATTATCAAATTTTCACTTACAACAATAGTGGCAGCCTTAAATTACCTGAGTACTCTGCTATTTAGAAGAGTATGACTCACATAAGGATTCTTGTGTGTTTCACTAGGCAGGATTTCTTTGAAAGGACTAACAATCACCCAAAACTCTCCCTTGTCCTCTTTTGATGTGTATAACATATCAATCTTACCAAAACTCCAATCATCACAATATTTGAGTTTGATTTTTGAGTTACCTTCATGCTTAGATTTTGTCATAAATTTTTTTCCTTTTAACACAAAGCTTCTGAGTACTTGAACCATTCTTTCATTTTTGATCTCTGATAATGACAACTGCCGTCTTAAACTATCTTTTCCAATTTGTGCTTTTGCCAATTTTTGAAAAATTGCTTCATCCAGCATAATACACTCTTTCACACTATCCAAATCTTTCAGCATTTTTTCATCTTTTTTTAGATCCATGTTTTCTTCTTTTTCATACTGCGTTAGAACTGTCTTGACATGCCAATACTTGAGAATTGTTTTTGGTATCTCATCTTACATAAAAATAGGATATTAATAATTGTTAAATATTCAATGAAAAATTTTATTTTGACATACAAGAATGATGATTATTTTAAATACTTGAAAGTTTACCATTTATTCTTTCAGCAGCCCATGTGGAAATATAAGCAGGTGGCCCAAATTTTTTTATCACATCAGGTGAACGCTGAGTTAGATGGAGGTTTGGTTTTATCCTTTGATGTTTCCATCCACTCTGAAGACATTGGCAATGTAGAAAATCCTATATTACTAGCTATAGGCCTTAACCTAGGGAGTTGGATAAAAACCATAGAGAAAATCCCCTGTCCCTTTTGAAAAATATAAGTAAGATTTACCTGCTACAGCAAATTGGTTCCTGTTGTTTAAAGCCCCTTTTCCAATACACTTGACTTTCTGATAAGCCAAGAAAGTAGTCTCCAGACAGACTACCAAACCAAAGAACTGAAATGTAGACCAATGTCCACACCAGAGAAAGCAATTATACTTGATGTAGGTTGCAAATTCACACCAGAGACAGCAATAATACTTGATATAGCTTGAAAGACTACACCAGAGAAAACAGTTGCTAAAGTTGAGTTAAATGAATAACTAACCTTGCAACAAACACAGCCAATTGTGGCCAAAAAACAGTGAAAACTGAGTGAGGAACAAGGATATCACCTCTGGATGGTTGTATGATAATTAAGGTTGCCCCAAACTGTCTTATTCACTATATACACACAGACCACTATCTAAGAGCCCATGCACACCCACGAGTTTGGAATTTCTGGCCGCCAAATTGCATAAAACCCCTCTAGAAACGCTTTTCAGCCTTCTAGCACTGAGGCGGGCGGTCCTCCCAATGTCGGGAGGCCCGCCTGAAGCGGCAGGACCGCCCTGAAGCCAGAAAACCACCAAAAACACCCAAAATACTTAGAAAAATATACTACGACTACTAAAACCTTTAAAACACATAATTAAGCTACACCAACATTGAGACATGAAACGTAGAGAAAAATTATCCGGTTCCAATGGTATTAAGCACTTAACCCTAAGACTTTAGGTTAGCCCGTAAAATGCAAAAAACAATATTAAACAGCTATCTTTTGAAATGAAAAATGAGAAATAATCCCTTAAATACTTAGAATATGAAAAATGTCCACAAGACGTAAAATATAGAGAAAAACTGGGGCTATCCAATTGTAACACCCACATCCCTGCAGTCCCAATATTCGTCGAATAATTTCAGAAAAACACCCAATTATTGAACAATCTTATTTAAGACATATCAAAACAACACCAAACAGACCAACAAAGGGCTCCGCCAATGTTGGAAGAACACATCCTCCCTCCAATAGAGAATTTCCACATTCTTCTTAATCGCAACAACCATGTTCAGCTTCCTCTGAAAATCTGCTACTGACATGGGTCCTTGCCAATACTGCATTGACAACAATCTCATCTGTACCATAACACCTCCAGCTCATCCCTAAAGAGCCTCCTGTGATGCCTGTCACTCTAGAAAGAAGACTTGTTTCAGACCTGGTCCATTGTCCTCTTCATCATCTTCTTCTCCTCCACAACCTGATCCACCTTCCGCTGTGGTAGCCTAAAGTTTAGTATGGCACCTAAGTACGTAAATGGAGTTATTACGGCGTGCAAGATTGGCATTATTATTTTTTATAAAAGGGTTTTATTTAATTTATTGGAGTTTAAAATATGAAGAAAATTGGTCACGAGCGAATGCCTACACAAATACAATTTATTTTACGGAGAAAACTTATTTTTATGGTCTGAAAAATTTATAAGTATCAAGTCAAGTCACTCAAGAACCTTGGGAAATTTTCCCAGAATTTTTATTATTTTTCTTATATTTTTAAATGAATTTTAAAGTTTTATAGAAATATTTACGTTTTCAAAAATTACTTAACTTTGATGAATTTTCACCGGGTAATTAGAGCTGCGCAGACTACGAAAATTAGTTTGATATGTAAAGGGAAAGTAGCTCTATTATGTGTAATTTTTCTAGATTTTTTATTATAGTTTTAAGGTTCTAATTGAGTCCGGAAGTCCGGACGGACTCCGCTTTGACTCCGTACGGACTCCGTTCCGACTCCGTATGGACTCCGTATGGACTCCGTTCTGGCTCTGTACGGACTCCGTACGGGCTCCGGATTGACTCTGGAAGAGCTCTGGAGGGGAAAACTTAGGCACGTGACTAGGAATACTTAAGCGCCTCTCAAACTCGAAATTGAGGGGGGGGACACATCATACAGCTTAATCATTAACTACCACAGTCTCATTTTTTATTACTCAACAAATTAAATAAATTTGTAATACCCTTATAACTTTATATTTATATATATAACATTTTAGAAATACCACTCAACAATTTAAAACACACTTCATACAGGGTATCTTTAGAAAGGTCTTCATCGCTGGGACTTGATTATTGCTGTCTCATAAAAATTTAAATTATTATAAAAACATAAAAGTCAATCTTTACAGATCTTTCACTGGTACACCTTAATTGTTGTTATCAGTATTTCTTTTCTCAACAGCCACGATCATTTAATCTCAATAAGCGTTAAATATTTTAGAGTTTCATTATTTTTATCAATCAGATCCAAGTAGACTGGTTAGCTTAGTGATTTAGAATTCCCATTTTGTTATTTTTATTGGAAGGACGGGGTTTTCAGCTAAATCCACATATCTCCTCCTGATTCTGCTTACAGCAAGGCGACTGTAAGAGTTTACCTTACCATAGTTGGCGCCCAACATGGGGTTCGATTTCTCTAGCTTTCTTTAAAAGAATTACCTGGATCAAGAACGTTATTAGCCTGCAAGAGGCTTATTTTCTGGAACTCTAATTGGATTTTTGTTATTGGCCTGCAAGAGGCTTGTTATTTTATCGATTGTTAACGCTTTTCATTACTTATTGGGATGTCTTCTTCTGCTGTTGCTTCTGGATCTTCTAACCCTCTTACTCCCTCAGTTAGAATTGTTTCTTGGGATGGCCCAAAGTTTGATGGGGAGGAGGTTAAATGGTTCATTAGCAGGTATGAAGCTGCGGCTGCTGTTGATGGTGCTTCTCATGTGGATATGGTGAAGCAAGTTAGGTTTTTTATTGCTGATAGGGAGGTGGAAAAAGAGGTTATTGCTATGCAGGCATTTAAGGACAAGGATTGGGTTAAGCTTTCTAAAGCTATGGTTGATAGATGGGGTTTTAGGTTTACTATGATGGACCTCAATAAAATTGTTGGAGACTGGCAAGCAAAAGGTGGAGTTTCTTCTATGGCTGACTTCAAAAAGCTGTGTGTTCAGTTTGATGAAGTGGTGGAATATCTCATACTGGTGGACGAGTTAGTGCATGAGAACCAAGCAAAAGATTTGTTTTGGACAGCATGCAGTAGGGATATTCGAATGGACGTCTTGAAGGATCTTTCAAGAAAAGATTTGATGAAGGAACTGCCTAATGGTGAGCAGAAACTGCCGGCTCTGGAGGTTATCAAGGACAACATTCAAGCCCATCTAAAGTTATTGGCGTTGGACAAATATCAAGAGTCATGCACTTAATATGTTAGCAAGGTTAGCGAAGTTTTGGCCGAAAAGAACGATATTATGGTCAAAGCCCAGGAGGCCAAGAAGGCTCAAATGGGATTACCTGCTGCTAAAGTGGAGGGCAATGTAGATAATAAGATGGTTGATCATTTGGCCGATTTAAAGAAACAATTAAAAATATTTGTTCAAGAGACTCAGAAGGCAAACAAGGCCCCAATTGCTTCTTCGTCGACGTCAACTTCTTATCAGTCCAGAGGTTATGAACTTCGAAATTATAATGGCAATAACAACGGTAACCGCTTCCCAGGCAATGGGAGAAATGGTGGGAATGGTGGTAGTAATTATAGAGGTGGCTATGATGAGCCAAAGGTGTGCTCCTATTGTAATAGGAGAGGGCACAGAGCAACAGTTTGTTTTGCTCTTGATAAGGATATGGATGCTGGGCGAGTTTTATTTGATGGTAAAGTTTATAAATTTTCCGATGGTTCGTTCATCAAGCCCAGTGATGGACAGTCTCCTTCTGATTTGGTCAGAAGAAGTTTAACGGCTGAAAGGAGAGCCAGATTTGAAGAGGTGACGGATGAAGATGTTAATGCCAAGGGTGGCAAAAATGGTAATGGTAATGGTGGTAAAGCTGACAAGGGCAAGGAGAAAGAGGTCAGTAAAGCCACATTTTCTACTTCTTTTGGTGGTTTAGAGCTGGCGACGGTTGCCCAGGTGGAGGGCAGCTGTATGGCTGGCGAATACAATGTTAATGCTGCTAGAAGAGCAGCTGCTATTAAGGCGAAAAGTAGCATCCAGAGCCAATTGAGGGCTAATCCTGGCAAGGCCAATAACAAAGTGAACCCTTACTCTAAGGACAAGAATTCTAGTGCTCAAACTGCCGCCAACAAATTGAACCCTTACTCTAAGGACGAATTATATAAAATGCAGAAGGGGATTGCTGATATGGGGCCCCCTAGTTATGGCAAGTTTGATTTAAATGGTGAGCCTATGCCAGAGGATGATTCGGATTCTGAGGAGGACGTACCGTTGGCGTCTCTACCCAGACCAAGTTTTAGCGGTCCCATCCCAATGGAGGGAGTAAGAAGGACTAGCGATGGATCAGGATTAGTGCAAGAAGCTGGTGACGGAGTTAGGGTTATAGAAAGTGAAGATGGCTCGGTTGGACCTCAAGAGGTACCCAGGGCCAAGGTTGTTAAATCAAAGGTCCAGTATGAGCGGCCAGTAGTTTCTGGTCAAGCTAATGCAATGGACGCAGTTTTGAATACGGTGAATCAACTGCAGATTCCCTTATCTTTGGGGGAGTTATTTACGATTAGTCCGGCGCTTGCTGAAAAGCAAAAGAAGCATTTGACGAGGCATCGGGTTTCCACTGGAGAGGTGTAATATATTTGTGAAAATGCTGAAAAGTTTGGGGAAGATGTAGATACACATTTTTCCGCTCCCCTGGGTTACCTGGTGGTAACCCTTAATGGTAAAGAAGTAAAGGCCTTGGTCGATTCAGGGTCTCAAATTAATTTAATTTCATTGGAGCAAGCGACGAGTATAGGCTTGCCAATTAAAAGTGGAACTGGGGGAAACCTCAGAGGCATTGGAGGGCATGCAACCGAGCTGATGGGTACAGCTGAGCATGTCAGGTTAGGCATTGGTGGATCTGTTGGTAAGGTTCACTTTTATGTGGCCAGAGGAGCAGTCAAAACTGTTCTTGGTGGTCCTTTTTTGATGGATTTTGAGGCCAGGATAGGGTATCAAGCTGGCATGGGGATTAGTTTGGAAATCACCGGTGAAGATATGCGGAGGTTACATATGCGGTTAGTGCCTCCTGGAGATGAAGGTTGGGAAACACGGACAGGGATTACTACTCTGTGCCAGTGTTGTGTTTGCACCAAGAAGCGGCATATAAAACGGACGGCTTCTGGTGAATTATGTTTGTTGGAAAGGGATGGATGCCCTCACTTTTTGGGGTAGCAGGGGCTGATCACTCTAATGTTGTAATCTCTCCTCAGGATGAGATCCCGGATTGCAATAGGTCAGCTCACTTGGAGATAATTCAAGTGGATTCTCAATTATTTTCTGTTAATATTACTTTGGAGTGCAAATACGTTTTGGACTTTTCTATATGTTTATTGGATTTACCCGGTTTTTCTATTAAATTTAAAAACGGTGAAAAAGGCAAAATGGGCCAAATTAGGTTGGATAAAAATTGGAAGGGTATGTTTTATGACCTCCAGCAAGAGGTTAAACTGCAATTATCTCCTTCTATTTTGGACCTCCAGCAAGAGGGTAAACTGCGAAAATCTCATCAAAACCAAATTAAAAATCTCAGTATAAGTAAAACACAAAAAAATAACTTATGTGAAAAGGTTATTCCGGACCTCCAGCAAGAGGTTAAACTGCAATTATCACCTTCTATTACGGACCTCCAGCAAGAGGGAAAACTGCAATTAACTCATCAAAACCCAATTAAAAATCTCAGTATAATTAAAACACAAAAAAATAATTTTTGTGAAAATTCTATTTTGGACCTCCAGCAAGAGGTTAAACTGCAATTATCTCCTTCTATTTCGGACCTCCACCAAGAGGATAAACTGGAAAATAGTTTTTATGTTAATAAAGGTGTTGGAAAAGGTGTAGATAAATTCGGTAGAAAGGAGGTAGAAGAAGATGTGGTGTATGTAGAGGAAGATGGATTGGTAGTGTGGGATAGTAGTAAATTAAGGAATGGTGTATATGTTGGAGAATTAGAGAATTTAAATAAAAGGGTGGATAAAGAGAAAGAGGTATTTTCAAATACAGTTTTCGAAGGATCCAAAGGTTCAGAAGAAAAACGTCGACATAGCTTGATTAAAGATTTATTTAGGGGTCAATGATTATTGGCTCATTCATGTGCAGGTGATATTGGTGATAGAGAAGTCCCTATTGATGTTATATTAATCAATTTTCAAGATGAAGTCTGGGGTCAGACTGGTTTTTATTTTTTGTTAGTCAAATATTTGTTGACTTTAGAGAGGCCAGAAGAGTGTGAAGACGATGAATGGGTGGCTATCAAGAGGAAGTCATCTACGTTTTACCTATCTGGTCGAAGTTTAATGAGGAGGAGGTATCCAAATCCTCAAGTAGTTATAACTCAACAGAAGGGGCAAGAATTAGTTTTGAAATCACTGCATGAAGATCTCGGGCATAGAGGCGTTGGAGAAACGTTTAGAAGAATTTCTGATCTATTTTGGTGGCCTGGCATGAAGATGGCTGTTAAACAGTGGGTTCAGTCATGCGAAGAATGTCAAAGACGAAGTTATTTAAGGCCAAAAGAACCTGGACGCGCAACCGGTGAATATACGCTCTTTGGAAGAGTTAGTTTAGATGCCGTTCATATAAAAGAGGGACGCTATAAATATTTAATTGTGGCCAGAGATGATCTATCTGGTTGGGTAGAGGAAGCGCCTCTTATTAATTTAACTGCCAAAAATGTGGCAGAATTTTTTTTGAATAATTGGGTATATAGGTATGGGGTGATGAAGTTGGTAATGGTAGATGGAGGTCCTGAATTTGGGACAGAGTTTAAAGAGGCCGTATTGAAAGTTGGATCAAAGGTTAGGGTAGCAACCCCATATTATCCTGAAGCTGAAGGCATGGTTGAAAGAGGGCATCAATTTATTAAGGATGCTTTAGTTAAAATGTGTGGGACAAGTGCCGAAAAGTGGAGGCACTATTTACCTTTAGTTTTATTTGCTGATCGAATCACTGCCAAAAGGACGACCGGATTTTCACCTTATGAACTTGTTTTTGGACAGAAAGCAGTTTTACCGGTTGATTTAGAAGCTGAATCATATCTTGGAGTTGACTGGGACACGGTCAAAACTACTGAAGAATTATTGTGTGCAAGAATGATGCAGCTAGAAAAGAAAGAAGAATATTTAGAAAAGGCATATTCGCGGATGATGAAGATCCGAAATCAATCAGTTAGATATTGGGATGAGCGGTTGGCACATCGATTAAGGAAACCTTTGAACCCAGGTGATATGGTCTTGGTGTATAATAGGAGTTTGGAAAGCCAGTGGGGAAAGATGTTTGCAGATAGGTGGAATGGACCGTATAAAATCAAGGAGCAAGTTTCTGGCATTTCATATGTGCTAGAAGAGTTGGATGGAGTAGTATTAAAGAAGAGGGTAGCATCCGATCAAGTGAAACGGTTCTATCCTAGAGGCACCAGGAGTGCCGAAGTCTAACTCCAAAATGAGGATAAACTACAATTTTAATGACTTTTATTAAATTTATACCTCCGCAATGAGGATAAACTATGATTTTTATAAAAATCTTATCAACCTCCGCAATGAGGATAAACTATCTTCTTTTATCAAAATACTTTACTGTCGTTACACTGCATATGGGCGACGAAACTATGATGAAACTTAACGAAATTCAAGAAGACCTTCTTTGAAATTTTCAAAAAACTTAAAATTCTTAAAATATGGGTGAAGATAGTGTTGAAAAATTTTTTTAAATTTATTGGAAGAAGTGTTCACAGGGGAACCTTTTTAATTTAATATTGGCAAGTGTGGGGGTAATTGATGGGCTGGCTGCTCTATACACAATTACCCCATAATGTTCGTTTCCAAAATTTTCCCTGTTTCTAGTTGAATCCTGGCTTTGTCTTTTAATTTTAGGAAGTCCACTAAGACTATAAACTGGAAAGAATCAAGAGACACCACTCTCAACGCCAGATTCAAGATTCTTTTTATTTTATTTTGTTTTTGATTTTTTTATGATAGATTGTGATTTCTTTTCTTTAATATATATTATGAATTATTGTAAAGGTGATGCTCACTAGTGGTCTCTAATCATTTTTATAAATTGGAGGGAGCCCACCCAGTGATCATCATTATAAAAATTATCTTCTAAAAACTTTCATTTATTTTCTTTTCTTTTCAATTTCTCAAAATTGTGTAACCACATCAAGTTGCACTTGGATGTGGGTATGATGTCGAGGGTACGGCTCATCAAATGGCCGGGGGGCATCTTTTAAAATTTTATTTAAAAAAATTTTTTAGTACTTTTTTTATCTTTCTTTTCACATTCATTTATCTTTCTTTAAAATTAAATTTTAACCTTTATTTCAAAACTATCTTTTCTAAAATCTTTTATTTTAAATTTAAAAAAAAAAAAATTAAAAATTAAAAAAAAAAATAATAATAAAAATAAAAATAAAAATAAAAATAAAATAAAAATAATAAAATTAAAAAAAAAATTAAAATTAAAATTAATTAATTAAATCAAAATTATTATTATATTTCTTAGTTTTATTTTTTTAGTTTTCATTCTTTTTAGTTTTATTCATTTAGTTTAGATAGGAAACAGGGTCTAGGAGAACTCAATACCAATGGGATTTTACTTCAAGATATCTGTTAGTCCTCCAAGACTTTAAACTGGTTACTGTTCAAGACTTTCCTTAAGGGTTTTATACGAACTTTGGATCTGTTAGTCCTCCAAGACTTTAAACTGGCTACTTTTCAAGAAGTTCTTTAAGGTTTTTTTTAATACGAATTTTGGAGCTGTTAGTCCTCCAAGACTTTAAACTGTCTAATTTTCAAGACTGTCATTAAAAATTTTATATTGGAGCTGTTAGTCCTTCAAGACTTTAAACTGAATTTCAAGGATGTTCAAGATTTTATGGATATTTTTGGAGATGGATTTTTTTATTTTTTATCAATCAAATGTTAGGTCCACCAAGACCTTAAACTGGAGTGTTATCAAATGTTAGGTCCACCAAGACCTTAAACTGGACTGTTATCAAGATGTTGGGTCCACCATGACCTTAAACTGGATTTCTTATCGATTAAATGTTTGGTCCACCATGACTTTAAACTGGTAGTTCATTCATTGTTTAGTCCACTATGACTTTAAACTGGAAAATTAATATCTGCAGGATAATTCAACATTCATTGGTCCACTATGGCCTTATACTGGATTACTTGTCGATCAAATGTTTGGTCCACTATGACATTAAACTGAATTATCAAATTTATTCAATCTTTGGTCAAGCCTGGGCCTTACTTAGGAATTTATCAAGTTATTTATGCACTTAAACGATCTTTGGTCCACCAAGACCATAAAATGGCAATAGATTATATGTTTGGTCCACCAAGACTATAAACTGGAATGTCAATCTTGTTTGGATAACTCAATTCAATCTTTTAATTTATCACTGTCCACTATGACTCTAAACTGGTTATTCAATTATTTTTGGAATTGGGTGCTGATAAGCTTTAGGAGGTTAAAATTTTAGGTGGTGATGATGCCAAGGAAAGCATAATGGTTAATTAGGTGAAATTTGTGGCGCTTTAACATGGTCTAAAGTTAATATTATTATTGGAAGCCTGGCAAAAGTATTTTATGGGTTTGCTGTATAGCAAAGTTTGAAAATTGTGATGAAGGAATCAGAAGTTAGGATGGTAGTTGGATTTTAGGGAATGATTTTTTTAGTGCCTCATAGTTAGGCCATTTTTTTTTTGGTGTGAAGCTTGGAGGACCTTATGGCGAGATTGGAATCATAGAATTCGGCTCAGTGGGGGGCCCTATGAGGTTGGAATCAGGAGTATTCGGCTCATAGGAAGATCCACTCTCTCAATGCTGTGACAAGAAGGAAGACTGGTATATGGGAGTCTGAAGGGATTTGAACCTTGCTCTCAGTAGTGGAATCATCACAAGATTTATATTATTTTATGTTATATCAAGCCAGAGAAGAAGAAAGAACGTTTTTATTATAAAGATTTAAAAGAAGACCAGCTAAAACAAATTTATCAAATTATTTTATTAGAAAAGATAATTCTTTTGGAATTGCTCAACCACTTATGCAAAGTTATAAGAATGGGGACATTCTCGATTGGAGGGAGGATGTGGTAGCCTAAAGTTTAGTATGGCACCTAAGTACGTAAATGGAGTTATTACGGCGTGCAAGATTGGCGTTATTATTTTTTATAAAAGGGTTTTATTTAATTTATTGGAGTTTAAAATATGAAGAAAATTGGTCACGAGCGAATGCCTACACAAATACAATTTATTTTACGGAGAAAACTTATTTTTATAGTCTGAAAAATTTATAAGTATTAAGTCAAGTCACTCAAGAACCTTGGGAAATTTTCCCAGAATTTTTACTATTTTTCTTATATTTTTAAATGAATTTTAAAGTTTTATAGAAATATTTAAATTTTCAAAAATTACTTAACTTTGATGAATTGTCACGGGGTAATTAGAGCTGCGCAGACTACGAAAATTAGTTTGGTATGTAAAGGAGAAGTAGCTCTATTATGTGTAATTTTTCTAGATTTTTTATTATAGTTTTAAGGTTCTAATTGAGTCCGGAAGTCCGGAAGGACTCCGCTTTGACTCCGTACGGACTCCGTTCCGACTCCGTATGGACTCCGTACGGACTCTGTTCTGGCTCCGTACGGACTCTGTACGGGCTCCGGATTGACTTTGGAAGAGCTCTGGAGGGGAAAACTTAGGCACGTGACTAGGAATACTTAAGCGCCTCTCAAACTCGAAATTGAGGGGGGGGGACACATCATACAGCTTAATCATTAACTACCACAGTCTCATTTTTTATTACTCAACAAATTAAATAAATTTGTAATACCCTTATAACTTTATATTTATATATATAAAATTTTAGAAATACCACTCAACAATTTAAAACACACTTCATACAGGGTATCTTTAGAAAGGTCTTCATCGCTGGGACTTGATTATTGCTGTCTCATAAAAATTTAAATTATTATAAAAACATAAAGTAGATCTTTCACTGGTACACCTTAATTGTTGTTATCAGTATTTCTTTTCTCAACAGCCACAATCATTTAATCTCAATAAGTGTTAAATATTTTAGAGTTTCATTATTTTTATCAATCAGATCCAAGTAGACTGGTTAGCTTAGTGATTTAGAATTCCAATTTTGTTATTTTTATTGGAAGGACAGGGTTTTCAGCTAAATCTACATATCTCCTCCGGATTCTGCTTACAGCAAGGCGACTGTAAGAGTTTACCTTACCATACCGCCAGCACCAAAAGATCCAGACCATCCATCCTGATCCCCAGACTGGTCAACAAATTACACCCTTCAAAAATGAGTGCCAACTCCACTACAAACACTAGCTCTTCTAACCCTGGGCCTTCTAATGGTAAGATCAATACTTTTTCATACTGAAATTCAATCTGACCAATTTCCAGCTCATTCCAATCCAGACAGTGATGATGACAATGTGGGAAACCTTGAAGAACCCCCACCTAATCCATTTCCAACAATCAAAAACAACTTCCAACAACATTCTTCTCAACAGAAGCATCTCATCCTAGATTACTTCCAATCCGCTCCTTCCAGGAACCCACAGGAACTTGAAAAAAGGAAAACCCTCATCAACCAGTTCAAAGCCAATGTTGAACATTTTTTTACATCTCTTGATTCTTTTCTGTAATTACTTCTTGCCCAAAAATCTTGACTTAGAAATAAAAAAATTCCTCATTTTAAAGTTTTGGGGGACTAATCCTCAGTTTTAAGTCTTTGGGGAATAACAGTCCTCATTTTATAGTCTTGGGGGACTCAAAAACCCTCAGTTTATAGTCTTGGGGGACTCAAAACCTGAATCATAAAGACAGAACCAGAGATAAAAACATTGAAGACCAAAGAAACAAACTAAAAATCTGGTGTAACTGTTTTACAGAGCAGCCAGCTCATCATTTCCCCCCACACTTTCCATAACAAAATTCAGAGACTCCCCCTTGAATGCTCTCTGCCAGAATCACACCAAATCCACATTATCAGTTTATAGTCCTGAAGGACTCAAACAACAACCATCCTAAGTATATATTCTTGGGGGACTGTACCATTTCTCAGTTTAAAGTCTTGATGGACTTCCAGTGTTAAGTTCAAAGTCTTGATGGACTATCCACATTTTGCATATAAGGGCCTAGCCACCTGCAGGCACAGTTCCCCACAGGCAACCAGCTGAACTTCTACTCTTTCTTCATTATCTACACATCACTGACAAAATTTTCATTCATCTCTTTTCTCTTCATTGTTTTTCCTTCACAAATCATGGCTGAATTTCCAGACTTTGACCCATTGGACCTTCCCTGTTTCACTGCTCCAAAGGACTTTGCTTGTAAACAGTGCATCCACATGTGCAGGCCTTGTACCTTCACTCTTCCTACTCCTCAAGCCAAATTCTATAACAGAGCCTGTGATTCTTGCAACTCTAAAAAGAAAAGATGTGAAAGAGACCCCAACTATCCAATACCTCTGCCTTCACCTTCACACAACTATATTTCCAGATCTCCTACCTGGTCATCAGAACTTGGACCTGCTTTGTCTTATTTATCTTCTGCCCCTTCCAGAAGATCACGTCGTTCTATTCCCAAATCACTCCCTAAAAGACCTGCTTTATCTTCTCAAGAATCTGCTTTTATATCAGCAAATTTAATCAAATCAGCTTCAAAATCAGCTCCCATGCTGCTAGACCACTTCCAGGAAGCCCTCCCAACGCCGGGCGGCCTGCTCGCCTTTCCAGAAAGCAAAAATCAGGCTCAAAACTCCCAAATTCAGCCAGATAACAGCCAAAATACACCATTAAACACCAAAAACTCTATGAAACCACCTCCTAGTGCTCCCAGAACAATGCATACACACCAAATATCTTCCTCAGACATCCCCAAAAATTCTAAAAACTCTAGAAAACCTGCCAGAGCACCTTCTGAAAACACCAGAGCATGCAACACTGCTTCCAAACAAAAATTTCCAGTTACTTTAAAAAGAACTAGCTACACCTCTCATCTGGCCAACAATTATTCCTCTGATGATTCCCTTTTTTCTAGATCTTCATCCAGCAAATCACAATCAGCTTCCAGGTCAATTTCTCCTGATCCTTTCTTCAGCAACCCTGGTACTCCACCACCATTGTCCAACCTGACTGGGCTAAGAAATAATAATATCCACAACAACAACAGCAGCCCTGCTGCTCCAACAAGGCCACAGGAACTCCCTTCTTCTCCTTCATCTTCTCAACACTATTTAGAGAGTGATCATGAGAATCCATACCTCTATCTGGTTGATCCTCATTCAACATCCATTCAGCTTTCTTCAACAGCTCAAATCCCGGCCGCTTACAAATTTGATGAGCTTCCAATCTGTAAGCACCAAATTATTAAATCCAATGTCTTTAACAGAGAAAAATTACTGATCTAATTCTTCTGTGTAGCTGGAACCCCGCCTCCTAAAACTACAATTGGGATTGGCCAACCTCTAGAAACTACCTTAACGCTGGATTACTCCGACATGAAACAACACCTAAGCATGATGTGTTCAAACATGCTTAAGGCCTTTGCCCTCCACTGTCCGTTGAATGACTTTGAAAAGAATCTGAGAAAAGAGCTCCTTGATGACCACTGGAAGATATCTAGAATAATCAAGCACACCTTCCAACACTTGATCCCCGCTTCTTCCACTTCTTCCCAAAAATACCTTCCACTCCAGTACCTGACCATTACAATCCATATACTCTTTCCAGTAGCCTACACCACAAAGAACCCAGTTCTTCTACCAATCCTAACAAAAAGAGAAAACTCCACCAAAATCCGGACCGATTTCCGGAGGCTTCTTCTTCCTGACATTAAAATAAACAAGAAAGAAATTAAAAAGTCACTAAATAGGGAGAACCATAATAATTAACAGATATATATACAAAAATATTTGTTTTTTATTTTTATTTTATTTATTTTATTTTATTTTATTTTATTTATTTATTTTAAACTACTAACATACTAAAAAAACTTGAAAATAATTAACAAAATTAACCATAAATATGAGAGTTGAAAAATTAAAATGAAATGAATAATAAAAATAACATGAGACAATTAAAAGTTACTAATGGTATCCCACATGAATATTAATAACAACAAGAGATAACTAATAATTACAAATGGTATCCCCCAACCAATTGATGAGCTGATCCCCTGATTCCTTAACCACATCCAAGTGCACCTTGATGTGGATACACTTTTCAATAATTTTTAAATGAATTGAAATAAAAAAACAAAGATGAAATAAATAGAAATTGAGAGAATAATAAGAAAAAGAAAGAAAATATCATTGCATGGCCAATTGATGAGCCTTTCCCAGCCAATGCTTGCCCACATCCAGGTGACCCTGATGTGGTAACACCATATAATATAATTTTGTGATTTTTCCCTCTTTATATCCTAATAACTCCCATAAAAAAATTAAAAGAAAAAAGAGAAAAAAAAGAAAATAATCTAAAACTACTATATAATTAAAAAAATCCAGCTCCATGGAAAGCCCAGTCCAAGGAAATGATCACTGGGTGGGCTCCCTCCAATAAGTAAAAATGATGGGAGACCACCAGTTATCCACCACCAAAACCAAAGAAGTCTGTCTTGGACCAGTAAGCCAGTTTAAAGTCATACTGGACTTAAACCCTGAATAACAAAAAACCAGAACTTGGATTCAACTAGGACAAGCAAAAATACTTGAAACAGACATTATGGGTTAATAGTTCTACAGAGCTGTCAGCCTAGATATCTCTAGGACTGAGTATTTCTTATGCTTAAAATAAGATAACCTTAATTAAATTAAGCTTATATCTTAAAAACAAGTTTAAAATAATAATATATATTATTATATTATATATATATATAATTATTACTCTATTATATAAATTGTAGTAGTTTGAATAGCTTATCCATAGCATAATAATACTTATTAAGGTGTTAATGGAGTCATAATTTACTTATCTTAAGTGATATGAAGTAATTATAAACATACATAAGCTTATATGTATACATAAATCTCATATTCAGTGAAATATGCAGTATATTATGTATATTTAGGTATATAAGTGGGTTTTAGCCCCTTAATAGCCTATAACCTTTGTTTTTCTGCTTATTTTAGGTCATATGGACAAAATAAGTGGACTCACAATGCCTACAGAAGCATAGACATCTATATCAGACGCATACACTCAGTTTGGACAACTTAATTTACTTCCTTGGATGGTTATTCACGGATTTATGGGTTGGAAGGTCATTTCTGGGTTAATGTGGATGCTTGGGGATGTTATTGGGGGCTTGGATATTTTATTTTTTTCCTTTATATCCTTTGGGTCTCATTAAATCTCTTTTTGATTGCTTATTTTACCTGTTTCTTTATGGTATCTGCTTTTATCTGGATTTTCTATTTGTGGTATAGATCTGTGTTATCATTAATTGTGATGGAGGGTCCTTACTGGAGGTCTGGGTGTTGAATCTTCTTGAAGTGGACTCCATGGGGAGGTGATGGGCCCTCACAGTGCTGTAATTGCCGGGGATAGCAGTGACATCATCTGGATTGAAGGTCTGTGCACTCCAGTGGATTTGGGTATAAGTAAGGAGGGATTTTGATGGTTATTTATCATCATTCACTTACTACAATTCAAACAAACACTACAATACAATTATTAGCATTCATAAATACATTATAAAGCCATTATAAATTGATTATATCTTTATATAAGCTATAAGTATATTTTATTCATCTATTTTCCACCACTAGCACGCATTTAAATCCAAGTATTGTGAGTTTTATTTGAGTATAACTATTTTATTAGTCTTCCCCTGAGGTTTAATCACTAAATAATTTATCAATAAGTAGTAGGAACATAAATGAACACTATTATATCATACTTATATACTAGACTATACTGACAATTGGGGGTCTTTCCTTATTTTTTACTTATTATTTAGTATAAGCCTTGGAACGTCATTTTTACTTTAGTATAGCTCAAAATAACCAAATATTTGGGTCTGCTACATATTAGTGGGTCATCCTAACTCAGTTATTGCGGAAAAGAACCCTTCTAATAATTGTACTAATTTTTTATAATAAAAATTAGGTATTTACAGTAGTAACTGTACCCAATATAAACCCAATTTCACTTGGTATTTTGTCACCAATATAACACCCAATTAAATTGGTATTTGCTTAAAGCTTGGTAAGCTAATAATTAACCCTTATAAAGGTCTATTTAAACTGTTTTTTTTATTTTTAACAGATTTTTTCAAATTTTTCTTATATTTTATTTAAATAAATAAAGATATAAATTCAGGGTAAGCTCCAGTACTTTTTTATTAGTAATAACATTGCTAATAACTTTTGTCTACTAATTCCATAGAGTTTTTCCTTTCTGTAGACATGATATATTGTCATTATTAACAATATTAGTGCTCCTCAGGACAGTGTAAGTGAAAAGCCTGCTTATAATACCAGGTCTAAAGCTAACAAAAACTATACAGGACATAACCATGGAGGGTCAGCAATACCCCCAGGCAAGGAACATGAGCATAGAGGAAAAAGACACCCTTTTAAAAAAGCTAACCATAAAAAAGACGTCTCCTCCTCTTCAGGATCAGCTATACCACTTGACCAAACTGGTTTTGAAGTTGGAAGAATCCAAGGCACTCATGTTCAAAGAGGTAGAGCAATTACAGAACAATTGCAAGGTAGGGTTTCAACAAATGAATCAGACACTGGCAGAGCTAAAGGGAGGCCAGCCAAGTCAACCAAGACAGCAACCCCCTATCCCAGAAGGGTAAACTCACTCCCAGGAGAAAATCCTGGTAGACAAATGGAAGTGGGACTGGTTCCATCAACAATGGACCAGCCACAGCTGAAACAGGGATCCACCACCACATCTGACTTCCTCAGTTCACCCTTACAAAGGAAAAAAGCGCCAAAAATCAGGACTGGAATCTATCCCATGGTAAGTAGATTACCCTCTCATATTGAACACAATACTGATAATTACAATATAGGTAATCCCATTGATGTTAAATCTGTGCAGAAAATAGATGTGGATTTAAGAAATTTAGGTTTTAGAGTAAATACACCTGACTTGTCTTTGTCCACAATAAAAGTACTATTTATAATGATAATACAGTTAATCCTCAGTTGCTACCACCTACTAGTGAGATGACAAGTTCACAGGAGAGTGAGAGAATTGAATGGAAGACATGGAATATTTTAACAATAATCCAACTGACCATAGAATTGTTTCAGCATTGTTGAATAGAATGACTGATTGTGAGGAACAGACAGTTAAGCTCACTAGTGATACAATTTCATTCTTGACATTAAACATTTCTCAATTAGCAACAAGTAATAAAGAATTAGAGAAAGAACATTTGTCTCTAACTCTTAAATATAATTCATTGAGTAGTAAATATAATGAACTTTCAAACAAATTCTGTGAGTTAGAAAAATTGTATGAAACACATTTATTGAAAACTGAATCAAGAACTAAGTTATATTTTGCCCAGACAAATCAAAGTGTCTCTGAGTTGCTACAAAGATTAACTAAAGTTGAGATTGAAACTGCCAATCTACTAATGAACCAGGATAATCATAAGTATAATCAATATAATAATAATTCTTTCATTGGCAAAAGTGAATCTCATTCCTTCCCTATACCACCACAACTAAGATTATCTGGTGGTAGTGTCAAATCTGAAAATGTAAGCCACAAATCCTTACAGGAGGAAATACAAGACCATTTATCAAGAGTGAATGAGTTGTTGAATTTACCTAAGATTAGCGAAATAAAATCCAATCAGAAGAACTGGCCTAAGATAGATAAGTACCCAACTTATGATGGGGAAGCCAGCTCTGATTGGCAAAATTTTATTTAAAGAATTGACAACTTAAAATTCTCATATAAGTTACCAGATGAAGAAATAACATCAAAATTAATTTCCTTATTTAAGGATGTTGCTTTATTATGGTTTGAAGCTGTCTTGAGTGAGGGTAAAGAATACTCTTGGGCTGAATGGAAACAACTAATTGAAAAACAATTTGGAGGTTCTAACTTCAGACTTACTCAACAGAGACTTTATGAGAAAACTAGGTATAATCCGTTGAATGGTGACAAACCTATGGTATTTTTAAGGAATTTAAATAAAATATTAAAAGCCATTGAGATTCATATGGATTTCAACTTATGGAAAGATAAGATAATATATAAATTACCTATATCTGTCAGAGACATTGTTGTAGCTAAAACATTAAATGTTACTGAATATTGTGACTTTATTAGTATTTGCAATGAAATATTATTAAACCATAAGTATGAATCAAGGTATTCCACTTATAAACAAAATTTTGAACCTGTAAAAATTCAGAATTCAAAAACACTTCAGGAGAAGCAGAAAAAACCTACTGCACCTGTAGTACCTGAAAAGTATGAAACAAATACTTGTTATAAGTGTAACAAACCTTGGGTTAAAGGTCACAAATGTGAGAAGAATATAAATATTGTTGAAAATCAACATGAATCTGAAACTGAAACTGAAAAAAGTAAAGAATCTAGTGATTATGAAAGCAATATCTCATATAGTAATGAAAATGAAGTCTGTATGTTGGACGTTGATTTGTCCATATTTGACAATCCAATATTAAATATGGACTCAAATGAATCTTTAATGAATTTTGAGGATGTTGAAATCATTAAAGATATTGAGATACATGATGATAACTTAAGAATTACACATATCATGATTCCAGCTATCATTTCTGGTGAAAACGTTAATAAAGTATTCAACACAGGAGCTTCTGGTTCTGTTGTTTCTACTAATAAATTACAAAATATTGATAGTGAATATAAGTCTAAGCTTGAACCCTTTAAAAGTAAAAATTGGAGAGGTTTTGGATCAGTACTACACCTCATTGGTAGATACAAAGCTGCTGTTTTATTTAAACATAAACATGGTTATGTAAGAGTAACTTGTGACTTTGTAGTAATGGATAATACTAGCTGTAGTAGCTTTTTTATCATTGGAAATGATATTCTGACTAAGTTTGGTGTGAAATTAGACCCTTCTAATAATAATTTTACAATTGGCATCAATGGTAAAAGGAAATTTAAAATAAATTCTTTTAACGCAGTCTTACACATTGAGTAAGTAACAAATATTCTGTGCAAAGGAAGAAAATCCAATGAGATGGAACTTCTGGAAACAGAAATTTCTAAAGCATCATTTTGCACTCAGATAAGTGAAGCTGAGAAAAACAATATTTTGGACTTAATTAAAGCATTTCAAATAGCTTTTGCACATGGTACAAATTAACTTAGCCTTGTAAAAGATCATGAGATGAAAATAAGTTTAACCTGTGATATGGATAATATTCCTGCTAGTCTTAAAAAGAAACCATATCCTGCTTCACCAATGAAGAGGAAAGATATAGAGTATAATATTAGGATGTTATTAAAAATGAACATTCTCGAGAAGGTTGAAACTACACCAAAATATTGTGTAATTTCACCAGTGCTAATTTCTTATGAACAAGATAAAGCAAGACTGTGCGGTGATTATAGAGCATTAAATACATTTACAGTAGATTATATTTATCCCTCACAAAGGATTTCCTCTATACATGCTACCCTTAAAGGTGCTAAATATATAAGCTACCTAGATGGAAATAAAGGGTACCATCAAATTCCTATTAAAAAGAATTCATAAAATATTTTGTTGATAACAACACACATGGGAATTAAAAAATATATCAGGATGATATTTGGACCAAAAAATTCTCCATCAGTATTTCAGAATTTAATGGATATAACATTCCATAATGAAATAATTGAGGGACGATTAATGGTATACGTTGATGACTTCATAAGGTTCTCTAAGACATATGATGAACACTTAATCCATTTAAAGATGGTATTTCAGAAAATGGATGAAAAAAATGACCCTTGCATTGAAAAAATGTAAATTTGGGTTTGAAGCTTTAAAAGTGCTTGGTCATATTGTATCTGGCTTACAAATATGTGTAGACCAAAAAAAGTTGGCTGCAATAAATAATATTGGAATTCCTCAAAATGTAAGGGATGTACAATCTTTTCTTGGTATGCGTGGTTATTATAGACAATATATAAAAAACTTTCAATCAATTGCTGCACCATTGACCACACTGATAAAGAAATTAGAAGCTTTCATTTGGAATAATGAAAGACAACAGACTTTTGATAAATTGAAAGAATGTTTAATGGCAGCTCCTATCTTGGGATTACCATATTTCCAATTACCTTTTGTATTTTATACAGATGCAAGTTTTATTGGTCTAGGTGCTGCTTTGCATCAAAAACAACTTATTGAAGGAAAAATGTCAGAAGTAGTAATTTGAAATATTTCACGTACTCTAATAAGTAGTGAGTTGAAATATGGTGCTACTAAACTTGAATGTTTGGCAGTAGCATGGGCTCTTGAGAAGCTACATTATTACCTTGAAGACCAAAAATTTGAGTTAATAACTGACTGTAGTGCAGTAAAGTCACTCTTAAACATGAAAACTCCTAATAGACACATGTTTAAATGGCAATTAGCTGTACAAGAATACAGAGGACGGATGACTATTACACATAGAGTAGGAACCTTGTACTCTAATGTAGATCTGTTATCTAGAGTACCTCTTTGTAATAATGATGATAATCCTGCTTATGTTCATGAGTCAGAGATTATTAGCATTTATGGCATTTATATTGTAGATCTTGAGGATAAATTTATGCAATCAATTCTTGATAATTATGATTCTGATCCTGATTTGAGTAAACTCACTACAATATTAAATGATCCATCTAATGCTTCAATGAATGTTTTAATAAAAACATTACCAAATAAGTATAAAGAGGCATTAGAAAAAGGAAAATTTTCTATTGAGGATGGTTTTATATATTACAGGACAAAATTAAGTAATGTAATTGTGATTCCCCCTTCAATGAAGGAGTTAATGTTAAGTATATGTCATGATGATATATTGGCAGGTCATTTTGACAACCATAAAACATTAACCAGAGTAAAAAACACAGCTTGGTGGATTAACATGTCTGAGGATGCTCAGAAATATGTTGAGACATGTGATTCTTTTCAAAAATCTAAAATATTAACGGGAAAAAGAGCTGGTTTATTACAAAAAATTGAGACACCAAAAGCTCCATGGGAAATAATTAACATGGACTTTGTAACAGGTTTTCCAATAGCAGAGCATAAGAGTTATAAATCCTGCTGGGTAATTGTAGATAGATTTAAAAAGATGTGTAAATATATTCCTACCCACAAAGAGGTTTCTGCAAAGGACTTAGCTTTTTTATGGTGGACACAAATGTTAAATATAGCAGGTTTCCCCAAAGCAATAGTTTCTGAAAGAGATCCTAAATTTACTTCTGAGATCTGGACATCACTTATGGATGTTTCAGGGTGTCAATTATAACTTTCTACAGCACACCATCCACAAACTGATGGGCTAGCAGAAAGAATGATACAAACTTTAGAAGATATGATAAGAAGATATTGTGCTTTTGGTCTTATTTTAAAGACAATGACAAACTCACACATGATTGGGTAACCCTTATCCCAGGTTTAGAATTTGCATACAATAGTACAGTACATTCTGTCACTGGCAAAAAGCCATTTGAGTTATGGTTGGGTTATGTACCTAATACCCCTGCTAAAACTCTTAATAAGTTACCTAGATTGGATATCCATCCAGGTACTAAATCGTTTTTTCAGATGCAAGAATTATGCAGAAAACATGCTCAAGAATGTATAAATAGGGCATTTGAGTATGAAAAGAAAAGATGGGATAAAGCCCATAAAGAACAAATCTTCAAAGAGGGTGATTAAGTCCTTATTTCAACACTACATTTCAATTTAAATGGTAATGTTAAATTGAAGGATCAATTCATTGGACCATTTGTAGTTAAAAAGATGGTTGGTAATAATGCTGTTGAGGTTATTCTATATGCACCTTATGATAGAAAACATCCAGTATTTCCTATTTCTCTTATAAAACCATACCATTCTAATGATACTGCTCTATCTCCAAGATGATCAGGAAGGCATAAACAGCAACCTGAAGAAATAGTTGAAAAGGCAGAAATTGAAAAGATACTTAAAAAGAGACACCTTACTAAAGAAAAGGGAATTGAGTATCTATTAAGATTTAAAAATAAATCAAGTGAATATGACCAGTGGATTCCAGAAAATGAAATCTCTGATCTTAAAAATCTCTTGAAAAAATTTAAATCAAAATAATACTGTTTATTCAGTATATTTATTATAAAAAAATTTTTTTTTAATTTTTCTATTTCACTCCTTACTTTTAATTATATGTCTTAACATTTTTTTTATTATTTTTTTGGGGTGAGGGAGTGTCAGCCTAGATATCCCTAGGACTGAGTATTTCTTATGCTTAATATAAGATAATCTTAAGTAAATTAAGCTTATATCTTAAAAATAAGGTTAAAATAATAATATATATGATTATATTACATATATATATAATTATTACTCTATTATATAAATTATAGTAGTTTAAATACCTTATCCATAGCCTAATAATACTTATTAAGGTGTTAATCGAGTCATATTATACTTATCTTAAGTGATATGAAGTAATTATTGACATACATAAGCTTATATGTATACATAAATCTCATATTCAGTGAAATATGCAGTATATTATGTATATTTAGGTATATAAGTGGGTTTTAGCCCCTTAATAACCTATAACCTTTGTTTTTCTGCTTATTTTAGGTCATATGGACAAAATCAGTGGACTCACAATGCCTACAGAAGCATAGACATCTATATCAGATGCATACACTCAGTTTGGACAACTTAATTTACTTCCTTGGATGGTTATTCACGGATTTATGGGTTGGAAGGTCATTTCTGGGTTAATTTGGATGCTTTGGGGTGTTATTGGGGGCTTGGATATTTTATTTGTTTCTTTATATCCTTTGGGTTTCATTAAATCTCTTTTTGATTGCTTATTTTACCTGTTTCTTTATGGTATCTGCTTTTATCTGGATTTTCTATTTGTGGTATAGATCTGTGTTATCATTAATTGTGATGGAGGGTCCTTACTGGAGGTCTGGGTGTTGAATCTGCTTGAAGTGAATGCCATGGGGAGGTGATGGGCCCTCACAGTGCTGTAATTTCTGGGGATAGAAGTGACATCATCTGGATTGAAGGTCTGTGCACTCCAGTGGATTTGGGTATAAGTAAGGAGGGATTTTGACAGTTATTTATCATCATTCACTTACTAAAATTCAAACAAACACTACAATACAATTATTAGCATTCATAAATATATTGTAAAGCCATTATAAATTGATCTTATCTTTATATAAGCTATAACTATATTTTATTCATCTATTTTCCACCACTAGCACGCATTTAAATCCAAGTATTGTGAGTTTTATTTGAGTATAACTATTTTATTAGTCTTCCCCTGAGGTTTAATCACTAAATCATTTATCAATAAGTATTAGGACCATAAATAAACACTATTATATTAAACTTATATACTAGACTTTACTGACAAGAGCAGCCAGCTCATCAGTTACCCCCACACTTGCCAAAATAAAATCTAGAAGCCCCCCCCCTGGGGAACTTCTAAAGAAACAAAAAATCCAAAACATTAACCCAAAACCAATAAGCGTGAAGAGTCTGGCACTTGAAGACCAAAAGAATTTCCAGTTTAAAGTCATAGAGGACTAAAACCTGTGACAAAAAACCAATACTAGGGTTCAATCAAATTAAGAGAAGGGGTTGAAACAGACAATCTGGGGTAACTGTTGATAGAGCAGCCAGCCCATCAGTCACCCTCACACTTGCCAAAATAAAATATAGAAGCCCCACCCATGGGTACCTTCTAACATGAATTTTCCAACAAAAAAGATGCACAGCATCACCAAAATCCAAAATTAAAGAATGGTCCATAGTTTATTCTCATTGTGGAGTCAATCTTCTTCACTTTTTGTGCCTCTAGGGTAAAATTTCTTCACCTGATCAGCAGCCACTCTGTTCTTTAAGACTGCTCCATCTAACTCCTCCAAAACATAAGAACCTCCAGACACCTGAGATCTGACTCTGTAAAGTCCATTCCATCTGTCAGCAAACATCTTTCCCCACTGACTTTCAAAACTCTATTATACACCAAACCAAACACCCAGGTTTCAAGGGATTCCTGAGTATATGAGCCAACTTCTTGTCCCAGTATCTGACTAATTGATTTCATACCTTCATCATTCTAGAGTATGCCTTCTCTTGACATTCCTCTTTACATTCCAACTGTTACATCCTCGAACAGAGTAAATCTTCTGTTAAGCATATATCATCTTAATTAATTCCAAGTTAAGAGACCACTTCCAAGTCCACTGGTAGAACAGCTTTATGCCCAAAAATTAATTCATAAGGAGAATAGCCAGTTGTCCTTTCCACAGTGACCCAATCAGAAAATAACACCAAGGGTAAATAATGCCTCCATTTTTCAGCACTATCTCCACAAATCCTCACCAAAGCATTTTTTATAACTTGATGGCCTCTTTCAACCATGCCTTCAGCTTCAGGATAATAAGGTGTAGCCACCCTGACTTTAGAACCAATACTTACCACAGCCTCTTTGAATTCAGCTCCAAATTCTGGCCCACCATCAACAGTCACCAAATTCATCAATCCATACCTAAATACCCATTTCTTCTTCAAAAATTCTTCCACATTTTTGGCAGTCAAATTAACCAGAGGCACCACCTCAACCCAACCAGACAAATCATCCCTAGCAAAAATCAAGTATTTATACCTGCCCTCTTTGATATGGGCAGCATCCGAACTGACTCTTCCAAACACAGTTGTTTCACCAGTAGCACAACCAACTTCTTTAGGTTTCAAGTGACTTCTTCTTTGACATTCTTCACAAGATTGAACCCAACCCTGCACAGCCAACTTCATACCTGGCCACCATAATCTATCTGCTACTCTTCTATAAGTCTCACAAAAGCCTCTATGACCAAGGTCTTCATGCAAAGACTTCAAAACCAATTCTTGAACCTTACTCTGAGTCACCACCACTTGAGGATTTAGATGTCTCCTCCTCATCAACCTCCTTCCTGACACATAAAAGCCAGGACTCTTCTTCTTGATTGCCACTCAAGTATCATCATCACAAGTATCTGGCCTTTCTAAGGTTAACAGATATTCAACCATAATAAAATAAAACCCAATCTGACCCCAGGTCTCATCTTCAAAATCCAACAAAACAATATCCTAGGGTACAACCCTGTAATCAATATCTCCAGTATACACATGAGCAACACAACCAGCCCATCCTAGACACCAATCTCTAAACTTTGGCACCTCTTTTTTCTTCCACTGAATCTTAATAGAATCCATTTCCCCAACAAAAACACCATTCTCCAATTTTGAGCCATCCCAAACAACATCCCCATCTTCATCAACAAAAACATCCTGATCGCCAGAATCAAGATCAGAACCATCCAGTTTAACCTCTTGGGGGAGGCAAGAACAATCATCCAGTTTAGCCTCTTGGGGGAGAAGAGAAAAATCTTCAGCACCCTTTGTGCTGGCCCTAACCACTGGAACATCTTCATTAAATTCTTCAGAATCAGAATCATCATCTGTGGGTGGTCTTCTTGATAATCCATCTGGAATCTTTAAAGTCTTACCTGGCTTGCGCACCAGGTCAAAAGTAAAATGTTGAATAAATGCCACCCATTTAGTCATTGGAGCATTTGGAAGACTAGGTGTATTGATCATCTGAACCAAAGATTTCGCATCCACCTGCAGCTCAAAATGCTGCCCCCACAAAACTGTCTGTAGTTTCTTTAAAATTTTTGCTACACCACACAATTCCAACTTAGGTTGAGAATACCTAGATTCCACCTCACTAAACACCACAGACTCATATCGTACTGGCCTGACCCTCCCAGTTTTATCCTCCTGAGACAAAAAAGTACCAGCAGCAATATAGCTTGAGTCCACTTCCAGATAAATTTTCCCAGCTTCCCTTCCATAATCCAATTTGTGAAGAATAATATCTTCACCTACAACCTTCTTCAGTTTCTAAAAATCCTCTTCACACTCTTCAGTCCATACCCACTCTGCATCTTTCCTGGTCAAGCTTCTCAAGGGTGAATCTAACAAAGAAAAATCTTTGATAAAAATCCTGATGTACACACAAACTCCCAAAAATCCCCTAACTTTAGTAGTATTTTTGGGCCTTGGCCATGACTGAATTTTATCAACTTTCTTCTTTGCCATATTTCTTTCCTCCTTTGATACGACATGACCCAGAATTTCCAGAGCAGGAACACAACAACAGAAATTTGACCCAGAACTGGTCAAACCAGCCTCTTCAATTCTAAACAATACTCTCTCTAGAGTAATTTCATATTCCCAAACAAATCTCCTTATTCCTGGATTCTCCTTCAGCACTTCATTTCCATAATCAGTGGAGGGTCCTTTAAATCCACTGTCATCAATAAAAATTCCAGCATGAGTCAGAACCTCATCCTTTAAAATAAAAGCCATTTGAGCTTGATATACTGCTACTGAATTAGTTGCTCCTTGAGGCAATCTAGTGAGCTGAAATCTTCCCAGAGGAGTCTCAAACATTGTGAGTGGCCGTGAGTCAGCGTGAAGCTCACTTTCATCATAACCACCCATAATATCTCCCAAGCCATAACATACCCTTCCAGAAAAAGCTTCCACAAAGTCCTCCGCACTTGGCGCCATCCCCCCATCCATTGAGTATAGGCACAAAGTTCAGGATATTGTCAAGCAGATTTCAATCTCATTTGAGTATGAGTTCAGTCTGAGTTCAGTCTGAGTTCCATCTGACTTCAAGTTGAGGACTTGCTAGCAAGTCCCCCCCCACCAAATATTTGGGGAGGACTTGCTAGCAAGTCCCCCCCAAATATTGGGTGGTGTACTATACTATGTATTGATTAAGTTCAATATTTAATTACTTTTGTTTTTTTCAATTTATTATTGATTTAAGCATTAAAACCTTATGTATCTTGAATCACTAAAGATTTATACAAATCTTTAAGCTAGAGTTTTTTTTCAGTTAAATTTAAAATGAAGGTCTCCACTTTAGTATAATAGGGTGAAGAATTTAAGACCATAACTCAGTATTCATATGTTTGATATAAAACTGCTTCTGTAGTAGGAAATATATGATTAAACTGAATTCTGATGTTTGGTAATACAATAGCATCCACTCTCTTATTTTTTAAAAACTCTTATTTCAATTTCTCTCAAACACTTTTTCTAATTTTCTCACTCTTACTAGCATCTTTATATTTGATCATATTTACTCAACAAATGTTTTTCTACCTTCCTTTCACCTTTCACCTTTCACCTTTCACTTTTCTCTCCTCTTTTTTACTTTACTCCCTATCCCACAAAGTTTAACCTGTTTCATGTCCCATAATATAGCTCCCTGATCCTTCCAATACCCTTCAATCAAAAATTAAACCCATTCTGATCCCTTTTTCTATCTTCAATTAAATTTACGGCCTCTTTAAACCCATTTTACTTCCCTCTCTACCCCTTTTTTTCAACCCATATCTCCAATTTTTATCACCCTTTGCATTTTTCTGCACTTAAACTCTCATCAATCCCTTTTCATTTTCTTCTCGAAAAAAATCTCTTGATTTTTATGAGCTATAAGAGGCATAAAAGTCTGAGGAATTGATAAACAGCAATGGAGAGAAGTGGAAAGAGGTAGGGGTGCTTTTAAAGGGTCAGAGAGTGTTTGATAGCAGAAGAAAGGGTTTAAAATCATGGAAAAAACTGTGTTGATAGAAAATAAAAGAAATTTTCTTCAAGGGAATAATATTAAAGATAATTATTTATGTAAGAGAGAAGGGAGGGATGGAGAGGTAAGTAATAGTGCTCTACAAAATAAAATAATAATAAACTGTGAGAACAATGTTATATAGCATGGAATCAGGAATGGAATCAATTCAAAAAACAAATAGAAATCAAATAAACCATTTTTATACTATTCATTCCAATATAATTTCATTTTATGTCTTTCTTTTTTCATATTTTGAACATAAAGGGTTAATATATTGTAAAAAATACTATTACATGCATATCTTATTTATTTACTGAATAAAAAACAGAATAGATAATTATATTGGAGCTTAACTTTATCACCAAAGGATTATTCCATTCATTTCTATAAGTGTTTTACACTTTTCAGGTATTTTAAATATTAATAATGGTTTGTAAAATCATTTTGAATAATTAGCATTCAATTTTTGTTTAAAATTCTTACTTGGGAAATTTATTGGAAGATATTAATTTCCAAAATATTTTTTTGAATGATTTACTATAGTGCCTTAGAATTTCACCATATATTAACAATTAAGTAAAGTTATTTGAACATTTAAGATCACTTTTTTTTACTTTTAAATTGGGGTGTGTCTAGTTTTGCATGCAACAAAGTATAAAATTATTTTAAACATTTTGTAGCTTTCCAGACTGGCTTAGCTGTGGGGAGGGCTGATTTCAACATACCATTATAAAATTGTATTTTTAATGCTTGAAAATTGTTTCAAAAAATGTTCACATGTACTTCAATAAATAATCAAGTCAGCTTCATCAGAGGTTCAATGTATTTTCACACTTTATTCCTTATTATTTCATCACTACCTCAATGTGTGCTCAATTAGATATGAATTTAGGTTCAAGGTTGCGGACTTTCTAGCAAGCCTGCCCCTCATATTGCATGGTGTTTCATAAAGGTCTGCTGAGGCAGTGACATGTGGGGTGGGTTTTGGCATGAAGGACCAATGGGATTTGTCTGCCTGAAAGGGGAGACTGATTTCCACATCAGTGTTGCCATATGTGCTAAGTTTTCAGGGGTGGTAGTAGTAGTTGCAGTGGCTTGAGAAGTTAAGGTCTGAGTGGGGTGATTATTTATAGGGCAATGGACCTATGGTAAGGTCCCCTATTGCCTGCATGAGATCATCAAGCATTGGGTTCAGTTCCAACAATTTGCACAGCTAATGTAAGGTATTTGTTTGCTAGTATGTGAGGGTATTGTTTTGATAGCAATATTTGGTTTAGCAATAGTGGAAAGGGGTGTAGGGGTGTATGTGAGAGGGGATTTAGGGGAAGGGGGGGTTTGTAGGCAATATTTTAGGTGTGGTATTTGTGTTGCACAAGGAGGGTGATGGGGAGGCAGGTATGGAGGTAAGTGTAGGGGCAGGGGTAATAGATAGAGTGCATGTTGCAGTGCATATTAGGATGATGAGGATTATGAGGGTCAATACCAATGCTGCATAGCTCTTGGTTGGAGATCAAATAGGTGATTCAGGACAGTTTATTTTCACCAGCAGAAGGTAAGTCTTTCTCAGACATGCACTGGGGGTCTTTTGGCTACTAACATTCTTAGTGTTGTTAATGTTGTGGAGTTTTTTACAGCTAACATTTCAATGCCCATGGGTACAGCCCATAACCTGTAGCACAGTGTCAGCCTGTAGATCTCCGGAAAGAACCATAACTTCATTACTTTACCTGTAGCACGGTGTCAGACTGTAGAGCTCCGGAAAGGACCGGAGAACAGGAGACGCCGTAACTAGACTATATACAATCCTACATAACTAAGTACATAGTCCTGGTGACATAACAGATAGGCACGTGCTGCGACTTGTTGAGGGGGTGGGTGTTATCAAATGTGTAACCTACTCAACTGCGGCGCAGTATTTTAAACCTATATTTGTATTTAATTAACAACTAATAAGACATCGTAGCCACAATAAATAGAAGGACTATAATTCTAACAATTGGTTGTCGTAGGACAGTCTGCGATAGCACTCTCCCATGTAGTGTCAATTCAGTTTATGACAGGTTGTTTGACTTCTCTTTCAACTTAGATGATGAAGAAGGGCAAAACAAGAGAGAAATCAACCCGGTTGACACATAATAAATTGGAGATATCAAAGAAAAACTGCAGCTCAACTTTTGGGCTGTCAATAAATTTTGAAAATTTTCATTTTTGTCTCAATGTTTTCGGATCTGGCTGTAAAAAGTAAGAACAGGATAAATAAGATACAGCAAAACCTGAAAAGCTTGCGGGTTTCTTGTCCTCGATTCTCCGCCAAAAACATGAGTTTAGGTTGCTTTTGGCAAGGAATAAGTGGCAAGAACACCGTAAGCTTTTCCGGTTTAGCAGTAGTTATCAGAAAGAAAGAAAATTTAGTTTAACAGGTGACGGAGATCAATAAGTAGAGTAACGGATTTTTAAATTTAACATTTCTTGCCCGCTATGTACGTTTCTTATCTTCGTAAAGTTTTGCGCTCATCAAAAAGAAGGAACGAGTATTTAGCGAGGGCTACAGCGTACAAGATATAAAAAAATGAAGCAGTTGTATACTTCCTCTTTTTTTTTTCTCATATGAATTGTACTCAGCTTCTAACAGGTGTTGCATGACATTCATGCAGTGCTAATCTGTTTTTTATGTCAACCTCGAAACGATGCCCACCCTCAAGAATTCCACTGGTGAGTTTATAATTTTCTAGGAACTAGCTATTTTTCCCCTACCTTTTCTGGAACTTTAATTATTCCGATAATTTTCATTAACTTGTTGCTCTGCAGAATGTTATTTTCCCGAGACTTTTCAGTTGTACTTATTGTTGCACTTTGCTATCATTTCAACCATCATGGAAGAGCTTACGAAAATTACAAATCAGCTTTACCCTTAAGTCTGACGGAAAATATTAATTCTCACAGAAATTTTGAAACCAGAATTTCTCCCACTTTTCTAGATCACTCTCTTCTTCCACATCTGCATGCGGACGTGGACAAGTCTAAAGTTGATAAATATCATAATGTTAACTTGATTACCTACAAGGAAAGTGGGAATCTTGACAAGGTCTACAAAGGAATAACAATCTCTGAATCAGGCGTACTAAGTAAGTTGACCACCTTTTTTTAGGCAGGCCTTTAAGGGACCATCTTTTTGAGCTGCAACGGAGACCACCTTTTTATTTTTAACTATTTAGTTAGCATTATATCTCGCTTGTGACTGCCCTCCACTGATGATAGTGTTAGATTCCCCTTGCTTTTTCCAGCTGTAAGAGTTAGTGTTAGATTCCTATAACTATTTAATTCTCTAGAGGTTAATAGCGTTAGATTACCATTACTTTTCCTCATTCTTGAAGTGAGCGTTATTGTTTTAGTAGCTGGCTAAGGTGAAAATGGACAATTGAGACTAAAAATATAATTATAGTCCCCGAAGCAGCAAAAAAAGTGGCCCCTTAAAGGCCTCCCTTTTCTTAACTTTGGATTTACCTGTAATTTCTATCATTCTAACCTAGAATTCCATCGTCAACGAGGCGACATCCCCTTGAATTTCCTGATATCGATTATATTTGCCTACAAGCCGATTTTCGAATGGAAAACACAGTTTTTGAAAGGCTGGATCATTCTCAACAGCTTAGACTGGAAGCCCGAAGGTATTTTTCAGCTATGTTCATGGATGTAAAACTGTTTGACAAGCGATTCCTTTAGGTTACTTGAGTTTCGTGAAAAGCTCTTTTTACTGGCCTAAGGTTAAAGCCATCAAGCCGTTCCTGGAAGTAGTGTCCTCTGTAAATGAAGAAATTTCACCTAATTTGAACAAGGTTTTTGGCGAAGTAAAAATGGAAACACATGATGTGATTTTAAAACTGAAATGTTTGTACCGAAAAGGCGCCTCTAGGACTAATTGGTCTAAGTTACTTGCTGAAGCAAATATATCCAACAAAAGAAGCGAAATTGGCAACGGTTTGTTATTGATCTTAATTCATTTTGAATGTAAAACATTCTTAAATTTTCAAGTTTTTCTTGCAGAGGTAGCGATGAGAATTTTATATTATGTTTGTGCAAACATAAATGCAAGTATAAGACATGACCAGACGATTATCAATAACCCTAACCATGAAAGCAATATTTTTTTAACTGAACCACTGGTTTATTCAAAAATATCTTCAAAGTCAGCCGAGATTTACAAGTTTTTATTACCAATTGTCATACCTTATCACTCTAGATTAGAAAAGCACTTTAATGCACTTACTAATATTCTCGGCAAGGTTGAAAATAAAATGAGGTTTTCTTCAAAAAAAACAATGCACAATCAATCTGAATTTAAGGGTGAGTTGCTATTATTTCTCACGATAACTTTTTTTTACTAACATTGCCCCATTTGATGAAGATATTTTTTCTGGAAATTTTTACTTTGTTTTACTACTTCAGAGGAGTATATTGGGTTCTCTCATCCGTGACACCTCGATATGTCAAAATTTAACAAAAGTTATGGCTGAGCCTTGGAGAAATGACAGAACGAGGAGCAAATTTTCACATAGCCTTATCGAAGCTTGTCAAGATAGATGGCCTCAAATGACGACACAAGCAGTAACTAACCAAATATTTGAAGAAAACTGTGGTGCCACCGATTTGATAACTAGAATTTTTTGGTATGAAGTACACAGATATGCCAAGAAAGCGATTTTCTCGAGTAAACTGACGTCCGATAAAATGGGCAAGTGTTGATTTCCGTCCATATTTTTGCGTGATACGCATTTTAGTGTCTAATGAATTGAAATGCATCCGGATGCATAATTGAATCCTAGACCCGAAAATTACATCGACAGACTTTCCAATGTGCAAGACTGAGAAAAGAGCTTATATATTCTTGAAAAAACCTGGAAGGAAACGATCGCAAGACGAATGGCTAAAAAGCTGTGCTAAGTTCTTGGTTACCTTCTCAAACAGAAAGTTTTTCTTGCCTTTTTTTACAACCTTCACAAACTTATGCTTCGCGCTTCATAGCCCCAGTTTTGCTTCAAGGCATACTGAAATGTCTGGTTCTTCATGGGTATATTTTAAGGAATTTTTCTACCGAGAAACAAGGTGTATCCTCTAGCCAAATAACTTATTTAATCAAGAAAAAACTATTGACGATAATTTTATGTTCATCGTATCAGAAACATTTTCCGCTTCATGCGTGTCAGGTTACCTTGGAGTCAACAGGTTATTCGAATACGATTCTCAATTTTTGTACTTGCACCATGAACAGATTTCAGTAATTATGCAATCCATAATTGCACTAATCCAGTTCAAATTCAGTTTACGGAAACCTCTGGGAAAACGCTTTCCTGACGACAAGTATAATTTTGGGGCCATGTTGCAGAACAATACTTTTTATTTTAATCCTTGTAGTTCGTACTCTGAATATACACTTCTGAATACAGACTGATCCTTGTTGACTGCAGATTATTTTTTTCATTCGTGGTATTTGTATTTCTCCAACACTAAAAATAATACAAGCTGGAATTGGGGTCATGTGTTGAATGGCTGGTATCTTGAAATCATAAAATATTTTGAAATGGATGATGAAAATTTCCTGGAGGAGTTTCGGCAGTTGTATGAGCATCTAAAGGAAAAGATCCAACTTCTTCAATCTTTAATTTTTTCTACCTCAAAAAAACTTTTGCTAGCAATTATTAATGAGACTGAAACTTTTAAAACTGGTAAGAATTTTTGTGTTGTAAAGCAACGAAAGAGATAAAAGAAACCTTGCTTTTTTTATATCTAGATATCCATAAATTTATAAACTTAAAGATGTTAATAGAATTTAAGACCTGGGAGATGGCCACGAAAAATGGCTTTCAGGGGCACATAATTGAAGAATATATTAAAAATCAATGGACCCCTGAACACACTGGATTTTAACTTTATCTGCCACCATTTACAAGATATTAGTTTGTTAAATAAGAAAAGAAGGAACTTGGGAAACCAAAAAAACCAGATAATTCGCAGTTGGAAGCTTGAGGGATCATAATTTAATGGGTCAAAGATGGTGGTTTATAACAGAATGGTTGTATTTCTTTATAAGCATAGATTATAGTTTATATAAATAAGAGAATGTCCAAAAGTTGAGATAAAGTCGCTCATTGGGGTAAATTTGGTGAAAGTAGTGTTTTTTTAAAAACCTATTGAATTAGTTGATGAATCCAGTTAACTTTATTGTAATTTTCAAATTTTCTGATTAAAGTTTAGGAAAAACTGTTGGCCTACTCTATTATTTCTTAAATTTCACATTTATGCACTTTATGTCACTAAATTATGCACCTTCTCACATACCAAATGAATGTCATATGGTCCTGGGCTACTTTTCTACATATTCTCATAATTGGTGCTATTTTCTTTTACTCACAAGCATATGTGAGGCATGCTCTAAATTGGATTTGATGTGGAGTCAAGACTCTCAGAGTGTTATATTTAAAATTAGAATTATCTTCTTACCATTGAAAAAACTATTGTAACCTCTTCATCTGAAAGGCAATCAGAAATTGTCACCAGACAACCTACACACAAGGTGAAAGGTGCTCCTAAATAAGTGAGATCTGGGATTTAGAGTTGAAATTGCTTTGAGGCACAGAGGAACACCTTGAAGAGGTGGTTTAAGGTTATGTAAAAGGAACTTATCCTGCTTTGAGATATGTTCAATTACAATATTAATATAAATTTAATGTTGATACTAATATTTGAAGAAATCTCATAAAGGGTTGGAAACTTAATAATCAAGGGAAAGGATTTAAAGATTTAGGTTTGATTTAAAAATGATTATTAAGAAAAGAAAGGAGACAATCATATCCCAATATATGTTACTATAAATTAAACTACTGTTAGGATTTGGGTTGACAGGGAAGGATGAGAAGCACTATGGGTGCCATACATTTTAATCAGCAGGAAAGAGGGAAATTACATAAGGGGATATTATGGGGTAAGTGCTGTGGGGTGCTCCTCATTGGAAAACTTATTTAGAGCATCTACCCCCATTGCAGTAAATTTTCAGTAGATACTTGCATAATTGCTGCATCCATTGTTACTGAAATGAGGTTTCACACCCTTGTATGCAGATTCAGTTAGCAAACACGCGATGGGAAAATTTTGTCACCCTTGTGTTGACTTTCCCATTCAGTAAACTCCACTTTTTTTTCTTGCGTTCTCACTACTCATTTCACTCTCCTCAACTTTTCAGATGGAACAACTCATACTTGATGAATTACTTACAATGGAAGAAGAAATAATTGTATTTACAGAATTGCTAAACTCATATGATACAACAAGGCCTAAAAAAAAAAGAATTAATAAATCGAGACTGTGTTGAAGGACATCAACACTTGATGAAAGATTATTTCAATGTTAATTGTACATACAACAACCATCTCTTTGAAAAACAATTACAAACAAGCAAAGAACTATTTCAAAAGCTGTCTACAAATTTACAGGAACATAATACCTTTTGGGTTTGGAAAAGTGTAAGTCAATTAACATATAATAGTTTTCTGACTCTAATTTTTTATTCTACAGGACTGTTGTGGCCAAATTGGTTTATCACCAGAACAAAAAATTACTTCTGTTCTACGTCAATTGGCCTATGGAGTCTCTGCTGATAGCACTGATGAATATGTTTGGATTGGAGAGACTACAGCACTACAATTCCTCAAAATATTCATCAAAGATATTATTACATTATATAAATCTGAATACTTACGTCAACCTACGCAAGAAGAAAAGAAATTTATTCTCGGAGAATATGAGGAACGTGGTTTCCTAGGATGCCTTGGCACAATCGATGGCATGCATTGGGCTTGGAAAAATTTTCCAGGAGCATGGGCAGGTCAGTTTCATGGCAAAAAAGGTTCACCTACAATGATTTTGGAGGCGGTTGTCAGAAAAAGCTTACGTTTCTGGCACTGCTTTTTTGGCTCCCCTGGCTCCTTGAATGATATTAATGTGCTTCACAGAAGCAGTATTTTTGATAAACCTCTTTCAGGAACACAAGATACGATAAAATTTAAAATTAACCAACACAAATATTCAAACGCCTACTATCTTGCTGATGGAATATATCCTTCCTGGTCATCTTTGGTCAAAACTATTCCTCACCCGCAAGATGCTTCAAGTAGATACTTTGCTAAGCTTCAAGAGGCTGCACGAAAAGATATTGAGCGTGCTTTTGGCGTATTGCAAGCCCATTGGGGAATAATCACCCAACCTTGTCATCTATGGGACATTAATTCTGTAAAAGATGTCATGACATGTTGTGTCATTCTTCACAACATGGTCATAGAATCTAAGTCAGAAAATGATCCTTACATTTCAAATGAATCAATCAGCAGTCAAATAATTACCAACCACAATGATCCAATCCTCTCCAATACATTATCAAACTACATCCGCCGTAATCAAGAGTTACATAATTCAAGTATACACTTCCATCTTCAAGAGGAACTTAAAGCACATAACTGGGCATCTAGAGGGAATTTGGATATCTGAAGTAAAAAAAATTGAAAAGTAAGTGATAAATTTACAGTGCACATAAAATAATAAGGCTACTATTATAAAAGGTGAATTGGATATTATATTGCAAGATGAGAAAATATGATATTATATTGCAAGATGAGAAAAGAAGTGAGCTGAAATGGGCATTTTGAAGAGTATTTTTATATTCAAATCTGGGTCTGGTAGGATAGAAAGACACGACAAAGCCTTCTCCTTCTTCTGGAATTTTTGTTGGGTGTAAATAATTTGTGGTGTTAGCTTGATCGAAGAGAAAATAATATAAGATAATGAAAAATAAAAACAATATTAATAAATAAAAAAGAAAACATTGTATATGGATGATTTATATTTAATAATTATTATTTAGAATAAATAACATTTTTGTTAAAATTATATTTAAATAGTTGCACATAAAAAAATATAAAAATACTTACCTAACCATAAAAACAAATAATTTAATGTCTTATAGTCTACTCAAAAGGCAAGAAGGATAGTATTATAAATGGGGAATTGGATATTATATTGCAAGGTGAGAAAATATGATATTATATTGCAAGATGAGAAAAGAAGTGAGCAGAAATGGGCATTTGGAAGAGTGTTTTTATATTCAAATCTGGGTCTGGTGGGATAGAAAGACACGACCAAGCCTTCTCCTTCTTCTAGAATTTTCATTGCCTGTAAAAAAAAATAGAAGTTAGCTTGAAGCAAGATTAAGAATTAGGAAGTAAGATAGAAATAAAAATAAATTAGCAATTAGCAAAATTAAAAAAAATAGGAGAGTAAATAAAACTAAAGTAGCAAAATTAAAAAAAAAGAGAGAAAGAAAAAATTTACTCACGTTGAGGGAAGATTGACTATTTGCAAATCCTCTTGGACAAGGATTTACCGGCAATAGTCTATGGTTGGATCAAAAAAAAACCTCATTCAGGAGTGAAGTATTTTCTCTATCCATCCATAGGCTGTTTCCAGATTTCCCTTGTCCATGAGGATGGGAATAACAAATTTTTCCTGCTAGTGGGATACACCTGAAAAATTTGTTATTCCCATCCTCATGGACAAGGAAAATCTGGAAACAGCCTATGGATGGATAGAGAAAATACTTCACTCCTGAATGAGGTTTTTTTTTGATCCAACCATAGACTATTGCCAGTAAATCCTTGTCCAAGAGGATTTGCAAATAGTCAATCTTCCCTCAACGTGAGTAAATTTTTTCTTTCTCTCTTTTTTTTTAATTTCGCTACTTTAGTTTTATTTACTCTCCTATTTTTTTTAATTTTGCTAATTGCTAATTTATTTTTATTTCTATCTTACTTCCTAATTCTTAATCTCGCTTCAAGATAACTTCTATTTTTTTTTACAGGCAAGGAAAATTCTAGAAGAAGGAGAAGGCTTTGTCGTGTCTTTCTATCCCACCAGACCCAGATTTAAATATAAAAACACTCTTCCAAACGCCCATTTTTGCTCACTTCTTTTCTCATCTTGCAATATAATATCCATTTCCTCTTTTATACTAGTAGCCTTATTGGTTTTTGAGTAGACTATAAGATATAAATTAATTTCTTTTGAAATGTATAATTTTTTTTTTTTCAGTTTTTATGTGCACCATTAATTTTAGATATATTTCTTATACAGACAAAATAGGGGGTGTCAGTTCTGGCAAATCCGCACTTAAGTGCGGATTTCAAACCAAATCAGCACTTAAATTTTGCAAAAAAGTCACTTATTTCAAAAAAGGGTGTCAGTTATGACCTCAAATCAGCACTTTTTTCCTGTTTTTTTTCACAACCACATTTTGGCCACAAAACATCCCTTCCTTTCTTACCCCATCCCTGTCACATGTGACACACTGACCTTCCTCGCTACCTACCCATCAATCCTTGGCACACACCCCTTCCTGACATTTTCAATATTTTGGCCAGGTATGTTTACATTCTTTTTTACTTATTTCTTCTACTTCTTAATCTTTTTTCTATGGGTGTCAGTTCTGACCTCAAATCTGCACTTTTTTCGTGATTTTTTTTTCAAAACTACATGTTGGCCACATCATCCCTTTCTTTCCCATACCATTTTTAACTCTCCAAATGTCCTCTTTGTGTACTTCATTCACTTGGGTTGGTATTTTGGTTTGTTGCATATTCATTTTTTTTTGGAATTTATGGTGAATTTTTTTTTTTTGGATGGCTCATTGGTTTTCTTTCACCAGCTCAACATGAAATTGCATATTTTGTCAGTGATTTTTTTTTTTCATTCATCCCTCATATCCTTTTCCTATTCTCCTCCAACATCCCTCAAACAATTTGGTTTCATTCATTTTGTCATCTCATCTCTCCAGGTAAGTCATTTTATTCTTTTTTTTGATTTTTTGATTACTATTATAATTTTTTTTTTTCGGTTTATTTAATTTTTTTTATCTAAATTTTTTTTGTAAGTGGTTATTTTGGATTTCAATGGTATAATTAACCTTTTTTTCTCTCCCTCTTTACTTTCTTTTTTAGCTCCATCACCCTACTCTTCATCCCTCCTTAGCATGGTCATTATCCCCCCTTTCCCTTATTTCACTTTTTTTTGGCTCCATTTCATTGAAACACATACATTGCACATTCTTTATGCATTTCACTTACTCCATATTCAATTTCCCCACAATTCCAACATCAATCTTTCTCACTCTATTTTTCCTACTTTTCAATCAAGGTAAGTTTCATCTCCTTTTTTTCATGCCTATATGATATCTCATTCCTTTTATGAAAATTTCATACTTAAATATATGTATGACTCTTATCTGGAAAACAGTGAACTTATAAAACTCCTTTTGATCTCATCTTCATTACCACTTTTCAAGTTTTTGTAAAATTTTGAAAATCAGACTCGGAATTAGTGTTAGGTTTACTCAAATCTAATGTTCTTTTTACTGAAGATTCTCCTGAAGGCTACCTTTCATTTCCCACAAACAGATTTGAATTTGATTCAGTGGTTGCTGAGATATTGACCGTTAAAGTTGAGCCTTTTTTTTCCCAATTTAAATTTTTATTTCATTTTTTATGTAACAAATTAGGGTTAGGTTTATATAAATCACATGTCCTTTAACTGAAGATTCTACTAAAGCATATCTTTCATTTCCCTCAAACAGGTTTGAATTAGGTTCAGTGGTAGCTGAGATTTTGAACTTTGAAGTTGAGCCTTTTTTCCAAATTTCACTTGTCTTATTTCACATTTTTATATTGCATATTAGGGGGTATCAATGTTCAGGGATCCGCAATTAGGGATCAGGAATTTTTTTTCCCGGGATCAGACATTATTAATTGCGGAAGATTCTTATCCACTAGCCCCAGGGCTAGTGGATAAGAAATCCAAGATAATGCATTATCCCGCCTCTTATACCCCAATTTCCATTCCTAATTCCTGATCCCAAACTCATCTCATCCATGATGGATTTTTAAGAAAGTCACATGACTTATAATTGCTGATGCCATCCTTAAGTATTTCCTCACTCTATGCTACTTAATTTTGGTGGCGAACACTTAAGTTTTTTTTCTATCTACACACCCCAACTGCACATTTGGCGGTGAATTCCCACTTCCCTCATCACATAACCCTTCCACCAGCAACAATGAAACACCTCTCTACTAGGAAGCTACTTCACTCAACAATGAATGCTATCACTTTTCTTTTAGTTCTTTACTATAAATCTGACTCTGATTTGGAAGATGCTTTAGCTTATATGTGTTTTCTTTCCAAAAAGTGTTACATCATCACCAGGGGGCCAAATCTTTATCATGATCCCCAATATGATCTGGCCTCCATTCTCAACATTCCTCATTTAAACTTCACACAACTTTTAAGAACTTCTCCTGATTCTTTCTTCAAACTTTATCAACTCATCTCCGATCATCCTATCTTCCATAACAATTCTCATAACAAACAGCGTAATCCTGCCATCCAACTTGCTGTTGCTCTATGTCGCTTTGGATCAAATGGAAATGGTGCTGCCGTAAGACGTTTGGATAATCTCTTTAACATAGGATATGGTACCGTGATATTATACACCAAGCGCTGTATGATTGCTATCCTTTCCCTCAAGTCTCAAACTCTTGCTTGGCCAACTCCAGAACAGCGACTTGAATCCTCTCAAGTAATGCAAGCTGAAGGTTTCCCTGGCTGTGTAGGTTTTGTTGATGGCACAACCATCCCTTTGAGTCAAAAGCCTGCAATTACTCTCCAACATTTCTCTTCACCCTTTTAATTTTTAATTTTTATGTTTTCATACTTTCCAAATGTCCTCTTTGTGTACTTTAATCACTTGGTTTTGTATTTTGGTTTGTTGCATATTCATTTTTTTTTTTGAATTTACGGTGAATATCTTTTTTTTGGATGGCTCATTGGTTTTCTTTCACCAGCTCAACATGAAATCGCATATTTTCTGAAATTGCATATTTTGTCAGTGATTTTTTTTTTCATTCATCCCTCATATCCTTTTCCTATTCTCCTCCAACATCCCTCAAACAATTTGGTTTCATTCATTTTGTCATCTCATCTCTCCAGGTAAGTCATTTTATTCTTTTTTTTTGATTTTTTGATTACTAATTATAATTTTTTTTTTTTTCTGTTTATTTTATTTTTTTTATCTAAATTTTTTTTGTAAGTGGTTATTTTGAATTTCAATGGTATAATTAACCTTTTTTTCTCTCCCTCTTTACTTTATTTTTTAGCTCCATCACCCTACTCTTCATCCCTCCTTGGCATTGTCATTATCCCCCCTTTCCCTTATTTCACTTTTTTTTTGGCTCCATTTCATTGAAACACATACATTGCACATTCTTTATGCATTTCACTTACTCCATATTCAATTTCCCCACAATTCCAACATCAATCTTTCTCACTCTATTTTTCCTACTTTTCAATCAAGGTAAGTTTCATCTCCTTTTTTTCATGCCTATATGATATCTCATTCCTTTTATGAAAACTTCATACTTAAATATATGTATGACTCTTATCTGGATAACAGTGAACTTATATAACTCCTTTTGATCTCATCTTCATTACCACTTTTCAAGTTTTTGTAAAATTTTGAAAATCAGACTCGGAATTAGGGTTAGGTTTATTCAAATCTAATGTTCTTTTTACTGAAGATTCTCCTGAAGGCTACCTTTCATTTCCTGCAAACAGATTTGAATTTGATTCAGTGGTTGCTGAGATATTGACCGTTAAAGTTGAGCCTTTTTTTCCCAATTTAAATTTTTATTTCATTTTTTTATGTAACAAATTAGGGTTAGGTTTATTTAAATCGCATGTACTTTAACTGAAGATTCTACTAAAGCATATATTTCATTTTCCACAAACAGGTTTGAATTAGGTTCAGTGGTTGCTGAGATTTTGACCTTTGAAGTTGAGCCTTTTTTCCAAATTTCACTTGTCTTATTTCACATTTTTATATTGCATATTTAGAGGATAAGGATTCTGAAACTCTTATATGATTATTATCTAGGCATTTCAATTATATAGGCATATATTTGTTGGTCAAGAATATCACTAAAGCTCAAAAAGATGAAGATTTTCGCTTATGGGACACTCTACCTTCCTTTGACTCTTTTCTTGCTTTTCAACTCAACAAGCTCTGTAATAAAGCATTTGAAAAAAATCATGAACTTGCAACCAAAGTTGGAATACCGAATTGGTGTGACTCCGAATTGGAAGATATCAGCCACGAATATCTTTTATTTTCTAATGTTATTATCACTCATTCTGGATTCCACAATAGGATTCATATCGATAGGAATGATGCCAATTTTCTTACTTTTGGAATATTCTCATATATCAATCTGATAACTGGCCACCCAATACCATCTCCAGCTAAAATCAAAGGACATGGTTTATATTTTCCAGACCACCGGTGCATCATTGATTTTGGTTTGGGAAATGGTATCATCAAAACTATTTGGAATTCTTCTAAGGATAATCATCAAACGACCAAAGCTCCTCCTGGTTTGAAATCCTGTCAAGATTTCACTCATTTCGGTTGCTCATTTCAAATCAGTAATAAGTTGATACAAAGAATCAATAAGGTAAAGAAAGAAGGTAAAGTTATTCGATTTAAAAAAACTTTATCTAGATCCAAAAAGTATGGGGATTAGAGTTGTCATCGAAAATTTTATATTTTTTCATAAATTTTTAATAAATATTTTTTATATATCAATTTTCTCAAATAATGTGATGAGCCATCGACCTTGTGTTGTATAACAGGTAATCATGATAACATTTATTTGTTTCATGGAGTTCCTCTTTCCTATACCTGTAGAAAGTCCCAAACTTATGTTTCTTGACTTGGTCTGCATTTTGGCTTGAGGGATTGTCATTACTTTAAACTAGGGAAATTGATATATATTAGATATTTATTTAATAATTTATGTAATTATATTAAATTTAGATGACTTCCACCCCTTACTTCAATAAAATGCAGGGGGGGGTATTGCCAAATTTTCAAATCTGACATGTGAAATTGATGACTTAGAAAATTTTTGGTGATACCCACCCCTTGCTTCAATAAAATGCAGGGGAGAGTATTGCCAATTTTTTTAAACAGATATAGAATTTTTTTGACTTGTAAATATTTTTGTGATACCCGTCCCTTACTTCAATAAAATCCATGGGGGGTTGTGCCAAAATTTTTTATAAGACTTGTGAAATTCTTGACATGTAAGAATTTTTAGGATACCGGTAAAATGCAGGGGGTAGTAAAGCCAAATTTTCATATAAAACTTTCAAGATTCATGACATGAAAGAATTTTTGTGATACCCACCCCTTACTTCAAAAAAATCCAGGGGTGGGGGATTGTCAAATTTTCAAAGGAGACTTGAAAATTTTATTTAAAAAAAGAATATTTAACATTAAAATACGATATTTCAAGAAATACAGAAAATAATTGTAAAATTTATGTAAAAATAAATATGAACACATGAAGTGTGAAAGAAATAAAAGAAACTAGTCAACAAAAAATTTCATTAAACGTTCTATTTCTTCAACAGATTTGTTTGCTTTAATGCATTTGATCAAGAAATCTTTCTTTTTAGAACTTTCTTGGAGATCATGCTTATACTTCATCTGTTCCATTAAGTTTTGATGCTCGAGTGTTTTTTCCTTATTTTTGGATTTTTCAATACTAAGAGTTAACTCAAACTTCTTCTCCTCCAAATCTTGGGCCCTACCATCCTTCTGTAAAGAGAGCTCAAACTTCTTCTCCTCCAAATCTTGGATCCAATCATCCTTCCGTAAGGAGAGCTCATACTTCCTCTCTTCCAAATCTTGTACTCTGTCATCCCTCCTTAAAGAGAGCTTGTATTTCTTCTTTTCAAAGCTCAGAGTCTCTTTAGCAATTTCCACTTGTTCTAGAGTGAGAATAAAAATTAACATAAAGTAGAAGAAAAGCAGAGTAAAGTAATAAGAGGTATGATATCACTTAGCAGCATCACGTTTCTCTAAAAACGGTTCCATCAAAGAAAAAGGTGTTTGTGATGAAGTATCACTTTTTCGTCTTCCTTGGGAGAGGAAATTTAGACTAGTTGAAGCCCTTCTCTTTTTGTTCAACGTAGCATTTTCCTCCTCATCATTGTCACTAGCTTCAGACTCAGTTGATTGAGGATCCTGGGTTTGTTCATCAGCCTTTTAAGAAATAAGAAAAAGATAAGTAAATAAAAAAATAGAATTGATAAGATAAAAGAAACAGACCTGAGTTAGATTGGGTTGGGTTAAATCTCCAATAGGATCAATAGCAAAGCTATCTAGATTTGTAGAATTTAGAAGAGGGGAGGCTTGAGTGGAGGAAGAGGATGGGAAAAGATTTGCTTCGACATCATGTTTGGAGATAGGATCTTCTCCATCCAACATGTTTACAGGATTAACATTGGCTCGCTCTCCAAAAATTGCATCCATCTCTTTAAAGTAAGGACATAAAGAATCAAGTTTATTGTCTATGGATTTTATACCCTTAGTTATATCAATGTCAGTAACCTCAAAACCAGTTGAAGATGAAAGAGCCTTTGCCTTCTTGTATTTTGCTCGATAATGCTTGAAGCTTTCAGACATCTGTTTAGGCAAAAGATCAATCCTTCCCTTGGTCTTATTGCGTAATTCATTTGCCATTAGAAGATAGCCATTAACTTTTGATGTGGGGGGCTGTCCTACTTTAGTGGCATACTCAGTACCAAAACAAGAATCATAGTTAGATTTGGTTTTCAGCCAGTTGATAAGAATGAGATGTTCATCTTTTTTTAATTGAACAGTCTTTGATTTCTTGGCTGAGCGGGGGAAAGAGGAAGTAGTGGGAATTGAAGAACAACTGGGTGATGGCTGCCTTTGAGAAGATCTAGGATGACGAGGCATGTTATTATAAATGAAGATGAAAAGGAGCAGAAACAAGCAGATGAGATAGCGAGATGAAAAGGAGAAGAATCAAATAGATGAAATGGGGAGAAATTCTGAGCGGATAGAATGAACAGGATGGGATGAGAATGGAAGTGCGCAGCAAGGTAGAAGGCTGGGATATCCAGAAAGTTGTCCAAGATGTGGTTATCAAATATTGAGGATAAAAATGTCAGATAAGAGGTGAACATTGACATGTAAAGTGTCTAATAACCCAATTATTAGCAAAAATAATTGCGGAAGATAATTGAGGTATGCAGATTATTTTCCGCAATTAATTTAATTGCGGATCGGTCAACATTGATACCCCCTATTTAGAGGATAAGGATTCTGAAACTCTTATATGATTATTATCTAGGAATTTCAATTATATAGGCATGTATTTGTTGCTCAAGAATATCACTAAAGCTCAAAAAGATGAAGATTTTTGCTTATGGGACACTCTACCTTCCTTTAACTCTTTTCTTGCTCTTTGAATCAAAAAGCACTGTAATAAAGCATTTGAAAAAAATCATGAACTTGCAACCAAAGTTGGAATACCGAATTGGTGTGACTCCAAATGGGAAGATATCAGCCACAAATATCTTTTATTTTCTAATGTTATTATCACTCATTCTGGATTTCACAATAAAATTCACACCGATACCAAGGACACCAATTTTCTTACTTTTGGTATATTCTCATATATCAACCCGATTACTGGCCAACCAATACCATCTCCAGCTAAAATCAAATGACATGGTTTATATTTTCCAGACCACCGGTGCATCATTGATTTTGGTTTGGGAAATGGTATCATCGAAACTATTTGGAATTCTTCTAAGGATAATCATCAAACGACCAAAGCTCCTCCTGGTTTGGAATCCTGTCAAGATTTAACACATTTTGGTTGCTCATTTCAAATCAGTCATAAGTTGATTCAAAGAATCAATAAGGTAATGAAAGAAGGTAAAGTTAATAGATTTAAAAAAACTTTATTTAGATCCAAAAAGTATGGGGATTAGAGTTGTCATCGAAAATTTTATATTTTTTCATAAATTTTTAATAAATATTTTTTATGTATAAATTTCCTCAACTAAAGTAATGGGCCCACGACCTTGTGTTGTATAAATGGTAATCATGATAACATTTATTTGTTTCATGGGGTTCCTCTAGCCTATACCTGTGGAAAGTCCCAAACTTTTGTTTCTAGATTTGATCTGCATTTTGGCTTGAGGGATTGTCATTACTTTAAACTAGGGAAATTGATATATATTAGATATTTATTTAATAATTTATGTAATTATATTAAATTTAGATGACTTCCACCACTTACTTCAATAAAATGCAGGGGGGGGGGGGTATTGCCAAATTTTCAAATCTGACATTTGAAATTGATGACTTAGAAAAATTTTGGTGATATCCACCCTTTGCTTCAATAAAATGCAGGGGAGAGTATTGCAAATTTTTTAAAACAGATATGGAATTTTTTTGAATTGTAAATATTTTGGTGAAAATTTTTGACGAGAATGTGAAAGTAATTGTTTCCACCTTGAGAAGGTTTCTGGCTCAAAGGAATAGCAGTACCATCAACAAAACCAATACATCCTGGGAAGCCCTCTGCTTGCATAACCTGAGATGATTCAAGTCGCTCTTCTTTTGTTGGCCAGGTGAGAAGTTGAGATTACAAGGAGTTGATGGCAGTGATACATTGTTTGGTATAAGTGTTAACTGAACCATACCCTAAATCAAAGACATTTTCTAAACGTTTCAAAGCGGCTCCATTACCATTTGAACCCAAATGACATAGTGTGATAGCCAATCAAATTGAAGGATGTTGTTGTTCTTTTTGAGAATTATTGTGAAATATGGGTTGATCCTGAATAAGCTCAAGCAATTTAAGGTAACAATCCTGAGAAGTCCTGAACAGCTGTCTAAAACTGGGTGTAGATAGTTTAAGAAGTGTTTGGATGGTGTACTTGGGGGTATGAAGTACTTGAGGCTTTCTGGGAAGAAGGTAACGTTTCCTGGCCATTTTTGATAAAAAGACAAAATCTTCTTCTAGATCAGAATCAGAATTGCAATCAGAGTCCAAGAGCAGTTCAAGAGCCATGAAAGTCATTGCTTTATGTAATTTATCACGATTTGAAAGTGAGGAAGGCATAACTCTTATATGATATGATATGAAGATGTAAGTGATGTAAAATGTTTTGAGTTATGAAGTGTTATTCTGCGGAGTGCTGCGTATGGATGGGATGATTCTGACAAATCAGTGAAATGGGACTTGATGGTGAAATCAGCACTTTTGGTTGAGAAAGTGCGGATTTGAGTGAAATAAGTGACTTATTTCATTTTGAAATCCACCAGTATTGGGGCTAGTGTGTTTTGGAAATCCGCACTTATTTAAGTGCGGATTTGTAAGTGCAGATTTGCCAGAACTGACACCCCCTAATATTTATCTACAAAAACGCATTTATTTCATTTTATTTAAAGGTATAATTATCATCACTAACCAATTTTTTTTTTAAATTTGCTTTCATACTTTGTAAAATAAGTAAATCATCTGCCGTCTCACAATCTTTTTCTTTTGTGTGTAAAACTTTAGGATCATTAGCCATCATTTCACTGACAGACTTCTCATCATTTATGCTACAATTTATTTCTGAAAGTCTCAGTTGTCTTACTTTAATATCTAGATTTTTTTCTTCAATAGCTAGCTTTCTTTTCTCAATTTCTAGTCTTTCTTCTTCAATCTTTATTTTATCATTTTTTAATAGAAGATTCTCTCTTGTTAGTTCATTTCTTGACTCGGTTAGCCTATTTGTGTTATTTATGGCAGCTACACCTTTTTCGGAAAGGTCATTGAAGAGGGATGTGAGTAAGGATTTATCTTCTTCCATTCATTCAGTAAGGCACCTTTTCTTTTCAGCTTTTATCCCAAATGGACGGACTGTAAATCCACTAGAGGCTGGAGAGGGTGTTGGTGGGTCACTAGTAAAGTCTTCAGTCCCATTGCTTTCGTTCCCACTTAAATCGACCGTTACACTATTTGGGACCTTGGTTGGTTCCATTCGCCACTTTAGAGCAAAATTTAACTTCTCCCAAGCAGGAAGACTTTTAAAAGCTGACTTTTTTTGTCATTGATAAAGAGATAAGGAAGTTTGTAACCAGTCACTTGGTGAGGCTCCACTGGGAGGATTCCTTTCGATTGAGTAGTAGATAGAGCTGAACTTAAGGTTTGCCGTGTTGAGAGCCTGCCATCTATATTATAAAAAAAGTAAGTTTAAAATAATTAAAAGATATCTTTATAACTTGAAACTGACCTTATTCTGATTTGATCATAGTCTCGGTAGTGCACAGAACTGAATTGGTTGAAATGTGCTTAAATTTTATTATAAAATGTTTCACCAGATTGGTAAGTTGCAAATTCTGGTTGCTCGCTGATGTGAATCCAGGAGATAGCTAACTGCTCTTCTTCTTGGTGGTTCCAATTAGGGGATCACTTTTTCTTAGCTTTCGACGTGTTTATCATGTTAGATTATTTTAGGAGTTTTAGGACAAGGTGTTAAATGAGGAAAATGGGTAGATTGAAGGGCTGTGTAGTAATAAGTGTGAATTATGATATGAAAAAGTTTTTTTACAATAAGTAGTGACACGTCAAATTGTTCAGCAGTTACAAGATGGAGTGAAAATAATTGGCAGGAAGAATATTGAATTACAGAATGAGGTCAAAAGGAGCTCAGTAACTTTAGTTGACAGTCTAAAGTACATTCTGAATTCACTAGCTAATAGAGGCCTTTAATGAAACGAGGGTTAAGGTTCACGTCAAAATGCAGTAAAATATGCATACCAAACCAATTTACCAACACGGAGGTAGATGCTCTTAGTAATCAAGTTACTTATTAGTCTCCTGTATTTGTAAGCCTCATTGTTGGAGGACCCAACATAGTCAGTCTAGTCAGTCTTAATTCTGTATCAGCAGATTCAGTCCCATCTTTGACTATTCTTAGCATTATTAGTAGTCCACCCTCTTAGGTGTTAGAATTTTTTCCAATCTGTAACTGGCCCACTACAAAAGAATAATGAACCCCTCAGGTCAATCGAATGCATTTCTCCTTGTTGCAGTGCAAGAGCAGATGGCATGCTTGCAAGAACAGAATTCCAGACTCATGGAATGTCTAGCAGTGGAAAAATCCTCATTTTGTGGCCCCACAGAGGCAGATTTGGATGCTGCTGAAGCTGAAGCACAGCCACTGCCCACCACACTAGTGCCACCCATCAAAGGCCCAAAGATTTCAGTCCTAGCAATCTTCAATGGAAAGCAAGGCCCCTGGACAGATCAGTATGCATCACAGGTGAACCTCCATGTTCTCCTCAATGGCTAGCAGCTCCCAGATGAGAAATCAAGACTTGGATTGGCAATATCTTACCTCACAGAAAAAGCAGAATTCTGGGCAAGGACATATACAAAAGAACTCCTTGAAGGTGCCAATGTGGCAACAAATTTTTTCCATTTCATGACAGCATTTGAGCTATCTTTTAGTGATACTGATGTGGGCACAACCTTGGAACATGGTTTAAACCAATTAAACCAGAAACTTTCATTGGCTGAGTATTTGTAAGAATTCTGGGGCCACACCAGCTACTTCACAACATGGGGAAAACAAGCGCTCATGTTTCACTTCAGGACTGGCCTTTCACAAAGAATCAGAAACACCCTAATCAGTAACTCTGGTCCAATCTTTCTCCAAGAACTCATGGAGCTGGCAATTTAAATAAATTATGAGTATATGTATTAAAAAATGGATTCCAGAAGTGGCACAGCTATGTCTCATCAAGTGGAGCCAGAGCCTGGGACACAAATTCCATGGATATTGACACAGTAAATTCACAGGGCACTAGTGGGAGAAAGAGGCTTTCAGATGAGGAATACCAAAGGTGCATGAGTAAAGGTTTGTGTCTAATTTGTGGAAGAAGTGCTCACTTTAAAATGGAGTGTAGGGGGGAAATAAGGGTTAGTGAAGTGGAGGATAGTGCAGGTAAGTTTCAGGTAAAAGACAGTGCTTAGGAGTGAAGGGTGTGCCCTCCTTGAGCAAAGTGAAGGGAATGTATAAATTGAATTCAGTAGAAGAATTGTCAGAATTGTAGAAGAAGAGAGTTCTATAATACTAAGTAATAGACACAATCCAAGATGGGTTGGTTCTCCTATCCAAAATTAATTTAAGACAGAAGTGCCTGCCACTCTAATTTAAAGACAATTCAAACACAGATGCAAGTGTGGTGGAGGATAGAAGAGTAGAGATAATTATTTTTAAAGGAATTTAAAAGAAAGGAAGTAATATATTATAAATATATGAAATCTATCTGCTATCTAGATATATTTTCAGTAAGCACTAGTACTCTCAGTCACTCATACTTTAAAGCACTCTCTCTAATACTATTTTTACTTTAGTAATAAAATAACTCTACAGTGCTACTTCTGGTTATTGTTGGTTTCATGTTTAGGTTAGCTCAACAAAGGCAGTTTGAAAAAGCTAGATATAGCTCTTCCTTTACTGAAAAACCTATTGAGCTCCTGATGAAACTTATGAAGATTGTGAGGGCGATGAACCAAGATATGAATTTTGAATTATGGAAGGACAGGATATGGCTCTGTTTTGTCCCCTATTGGTAAATACAAAGCAAGAGTATTTTTCAAATATAACCATGGTTTGTAAAATCTATGTGTGACTTTTTAGTTATGAAAAATGATAACTTGAGCAGTTGGTTCATTACGGGAAATGATATTTTAACCAAATAAGGCATAAAATTGGACCCCTCAAATCAATGCATCACAATGGGGATGAATGGGAAAAAAAAATTTAAAATTTTCTCCCCCAAAAAATTATTAACACCAGGATTGAACACATGTCATTCTGTAGTTCAATATAAAGGAAGATATACAAGAGAAATTCCTGCTCTTCTGTCTGAAATTGACACAGCTTCTTTTGGAGAACAACTTTCTGGTGAGGAAAATGATTCCATCATCCAATTGATAAAATCTTTTCCTATGGCCTTCGCTAATGGGTCACATGAAGTAGAGTTTGTAAATGAAGAAATGAAGCTCTCATTATCTTGCCCATTAACTAAAATACCACCTATTTTAAAGAAGAAGCTTTACCCCGCTTCTCCCACAACGAGAAAAGATATTGAAGACAATATCTCTACCCTTTTAAAAATTATTATTATTGAGAAGTTAGTTGAAACACCTAAATATTGTGTTATCTCACCTGTTCTAATTTCTTATTTGAAAGATAAAGCTAGGTTATGTGGTGATTATAGAGCATTAAACACTTATACTGTAGATGATATCTATCCTTTATCCAGAATTACCTGTATACATGCTACCTAACAAGGTGCTAAATTTATCAGCTGTTTAGATGGTAATAAAGGATATCACCAGGTACCTGCTACAAAGAATTCCCAGAATTTTCTGATGATTGCTACTCATATGGGTATTTAAAAGTATGTTAGGATTCCATTTGGCCCTAAAAATGCCCCTTCAGTTTTTCAAAAAGTTATGGATAACACATTGTGTCAGTGTATCTAGTATATAAGTATGATTTTAATAGTATTTATTAATGGTCCTACTACTTATTTATAAATGATTCAGTAATTAAACCTCAGGGGAAGACTAATAAAAAAGTTATACTTAAATAAAACTCACAATAGGGGGTGTCAGTTCTGGCAAATTTGCACTTAAATTTTACCAAATCCGCACTTAAATAAGTGCGGATTTCCAAAACACACTAGCACCAATACTGGTGGATTTCAAAATGAAATAAGTCACTTATTTCACTCAAATCCGCACTTTCTAAACCAAAAGTGCTGATTTCACCATCAAGTCCCATTTCACTGATTTGTCAGCATCATCCCATTCATACGCAGCACTCTGCAGAATAAGACTTCATAACTCAAAACATCGTACATCATTTACATCTTCATATCATATCATATAAGAGTTATGCCTTCCTCACTTTCAAATCATGATAAATTACATAAAGCAATGACTTTCATGGCTCTTGAACTGCTCTTGGACTCTGATTCCGATTCTGATTCTGATCTAGAAGAACATTTTGTCGTTTTATCAAAAATGGCCAGGAAACGTTACCTTCTTCCCAGAAAGCCTCAAGTACTTCATACCCCCAAGTACACCATCCAAACACTTCTTAAACTATCTACACCCAGTTTTAGACAGCTGTTCAGGACTTCTCAGGAATGTTTCCTTAAATTGCTTGAGATTATTCAGGATCATCCCATATTTCACAATAATTCTCAAAAAGAAAAACAACATCCTTCAATTCAATTGGCCATCACACTATGTGGTTTGGGTTCAAATGGTAATGGAGCCGCTTTGAAACGTTTAGAAAATGTCTTTGATTTAGGGTATGGTTCAGTTAACACTTATACCAAATGATGTATCACTGCCATCAACTCCTTGGAATCTCAACTTCTCACCTGGCCAACAAAAGAAGAGCGACTTGAATCATCTCAGGTTATGCAAGCAGAGGGCTTCCCAGGATGTATTGGTTTTGTTGATGGTACTACTATTCCTTTGAGCCAGAAACCTGCTCAAGGTGGAAACAATTACTTTTAATGTAAAAAGAGGTAGATTATTTTTAACTCGTTTCATTCTCTTTGAAACTAACACAAACAAATATATCTTCTTTATAGATATTCAATTTCCGTTCAGCTTATATGTGACATAAACAAAAAATTTATATCATTCTTTGCTGGCTATCCTGGCTCATGTCATGACTCCTACATCTTCCAAAGAATGCAAATTTCAAATGAACCTGGAAAATTCTTTGATGAAGATCAGTATCTTCTTGCAGATTCTGCTTATGTGAATGGAAAGTATGTACTTCCTGCTTTTTGGGGAGCAGCTTCAGAAGACAGTCAAAATGCCAAATTCAACAATCATTTGGCAAAGTCAAGAGTCCGTATTGAACATTCTATTGGAATCTTGAAAGGCCGTTTTTCTAGCTTAAGGGAATTAAGAAGTCCTCTTAGAAATAAATCTGAAATGCAGGCGGTGATCAACTGGATTCTGTGTTGCACTATACTTCATAACCTACTTGCTGACCTCAAAGATCAATGGTTAGAGCTGTATGAAGATGAACAAGTTGATTCACCTCCGACTATATCCAACACTTCTATTTCTCAATCAACTAGTATAAGGGCAAAAATTCTTCCAATAACACTCCAACATTTTTCAACGCAATTTTAATTTTTTTTTTCTTTCTCTTCAAATGATCAATTTGCATGTGTTATTCACTGAGAATGGTAAATTTTTTTGCATATTTTTTTGGTTTTTGAATTTGCTGCTAAAGTCTTATTTTTTTTTCTGTCTGTGTTTTCTTTCATCAACTCAACATGAAATTGCATATTTTCAGCAAAAGCATATTTTTTCAGTCACTCTCTTTTTTTTCTTCACTCATATCCGTTTTCTCCTCTCTTCCCACATCACTCAATCAATTTCACTTATATTTCTTTTTTCTCAACTCATCTCTTCAGGTAAGTCATTTTATTTGTTTTACTTAATTTTTTGCTAATTTTTTTTTTTTTTGGTTTTTTTGTTTTTTTGTTTTTTTTGTTTTTTTTTTGTAAGTGGTTGTTTTTAAATTTATAGGTAAAATTAACCTTTTTTTTCTCTCTCTCTCCCTCTCCCTCTTTTCTCTCTTTATCCCCCCTTGGCCTGGGCTTTTTCCCACCTTTACCCTCTCCTTGGAATGGATACATCCCCCTTTTCCCCCCTTTGGCTGCCTTATTCCCCCCTCCTTGGCTCACTCTAACCTCCCTTTTCTCCCTCTTTGGTCTCATCTCTCCCTTTCTCCCCCTTGTTGGTCTCCTCATTCCCTCCCCTCATTCCCCTCCACCCCCCACCAAATCCACCAAATCCCCCCTCCAAATCCCCTCCAAACCTGCCTCTAACCCCCCCTCCAAACCCCCCTCCTATCCCCCTCAAAACACCCCAAATCCACCCTCAAATCCCTCCTACCCCCCCTTAAATATCACTTAACGATTCGGTAACGAATCGTTAAGTAAATTGGAGGGGAGGTTAGGGGGGTTTAGAGGGGGGTATTGGGGGGGTTTCAAGGGGGATTTAGAGGGGGGGTTGGAGGGGGGTTAGGGGGGGTTTGGAGGGGGCGAAATGAGGTGGATTGAAGGGGGTGTTGGGGGGGGGTTGCAGGGGGTTTGGAGGGGGATTTGCAGGGGGGTTTGGAGGGGGATTTGGAGGGGGGTTTGGAGGGGATTTGGAGGGGGGTTTGGAGGGGATTTGGAGGTGGATTTGAAGAGGAGATTTGGGGGATTTGGAGGGGGGATTTAAGGGATTTGGTGGGGGGATTTGGGGGATTTGATGGGGGGTGGAGGGGGGGGTTTTACAAGGGTTTTGCCAAAGTGTGAGAGGGGTTTGGAGAGGGGAATTTAGGGGAATGGGGAAGTGATAAAAAAAATTTAACAGTTTTTTGATTTTTTTTTTAATTTTAGAGAAAAATATTCATCAAGTTCAAGTTAAATAAAAAAATTCTTATTAGTCTTTTGAGGATTTTTTATTTTTTAATTTAAATTAAGTGAGTTTTTTTTTAATGTATAATTTTGGGTGTTTGAAAAGTAACAAATTTTTAAGTAGAAAAATACATGTCTTTAACTTCAGATTCACCACTTACCTCACTCTCATCTTCTTTAACTTCGTTATCATCTTCAAATTCAACTTTTTTTCAATCATCATCTAAAACATTGTCAAAAAATGAACAGTATCAAAATAAAAGAAATTATAAAATAATAATTCACTTGGATCAATTATTTGGCCATATTTCAAAAATAAAGTACTATAAAACTAAAGTTGAAAGAAAAAAAAATATCCAAAAACGTTACCTGAAAATATACATTATTTAACTGAAACTGGAGGTGATGAAGTTAAAGCTGTTATAATTAATACTTTCAAACCTCAATTTATTTACGAAAACCATTCTTTTAATGGTTTAAAAGATGAATCATTTAATCAACTCTGCGATCTCATAATAACACTCTATCAAATGGCTTTGGTTTGCTTATCTTTAAGGAATAAGAATTTGTTGGGTGGAATCATGATTGGAATTGGATGGAGACCAGGAATTTATAAAGGTTTTTCTCTTGGTATGTTTAAAAAAATTTCTGGATTTTTTAATATCATTTTACTGAATTTAATTCAAATAGGCATATATTCTTTACTCAGATCTTTATCTAAAGCTGAATTAGATAATGATTTTTGAAAGTGGAATACTTTACCTTCATTTAATTCATTTCTTGCTCTTCGACTTAAAAAACTCTTCAATAAAGCTTTTGAAAAAAATCATGAAGTTGCTACGAGACTAGGAATACCAAATAGGTGCAACTCTGAATGGGAAGATATTAGAAGTGATTATCTAATTTTTTCAAATGTTATAATCACTCATTCTGGATTTCATAATCAAATTCACACCAACTCAAATGATGCCAATTACCTCACTTATGGAATTTTCACATATATTAATCCTATCACTGGACAACCTTTTCCGTCACCTGCAAAAATTAAAGGACATAGATTATATTTCCCGGATCATAGATGTATAATCGATTTTGGATTAGGAAATGGAATCATCAAAACAGTTTGGAATTCTTCTTACAATAATCACCAAACCACAAAGGCTCCTCCAGGTTTGGAATCTTGTCAAGACTTCACGCATTTTGGTTGCTCTTTCCAGATCAGTCAAAAGTTAATCCAACAAATAAACAAGTTAAAAAAAGAAGAAAAAGGTAATAAATTTAAACATTCTTTAGGTAGATCTAAAAAGTATGGGGATTCGTAGAGTCACCAAATATTTAATATTCTTCCATAAATTTATAATAAATAAATATGATATTTCAATTTATGAAATTAAAGTAATGGGCCCACGACCTTGTGTTGTATAAATGGTAATCATGATAACATTAATTTGATCCATGGGGCTCCTCTAGCCTATACCTGTGGAAAGTCCCAAACCTAGTTTCTAGACTTGATCTGCATTTTGGCTTGAGGAATTGTCATTACTTTAAAAGTAGTACATTTGACATATCTTATTTATATATTAATTAATTTATGTAATTATATTAAATTTTGATGACTTTCACCCTTTACTTCAATAAAATGCATGGGAGGGTATTGCCAATTTTTTAAATCTGACATGTGAAATTGATGACTTAGAAAAATTTGGTGGTACCCACCCCTTGTTTCAATAAAATGCAGGGGAGGGCATTGCCAATTTTTTAAATCTGACATGTGAAATTGATGACTTAGAAAAATTTAGATAAGCAAACTTATTGACTTGAAAGTAAAGATAGAAAAGTTTTATTATATTTTCAAATTTTTGTCAAAATAAAAGTATAAGCAAACTTATTGACTTGAATGTAAAGATAGAAAAAATGTATGATATTTTTAAAAATTTGTCAAAAATAACGTACTATATTCAAGACCTTTTATAAGTCAGCATATAAGAAAATATTACCAAAAAGAAATCAAAAAAAATTAAATTAACTAGAAAAACAATTTATCAATTGAAAAGGTCAAGTAATTTTTTAATGTCCTCATAAGATTGGCCATTTTTTACACATTCCATAATGAAATCTTTTTTTTAAAACTCTCTTGTTTTTCCAATTCACAAGTAGCCATTTCTCTTTGAAATTGACGGTCATTTACTCTTTCCATCTGCTCTGCCTCAAATTTTTTTTCTTCCAAATCTAAGGCTTGCTAATCTTTCCTTAGCATATGATCAAACTTCATCTTCTCAAAGTCAAGGGCATTATTCGCAATAGTTGATTTTGCTGAGAAAATTAAATTGAAATAAATAAATAAATGAGTTAATGATTAAGATATATAGTAAACAAATCTTACTTATATCTTTTTTTTCAAAATAATCCTCAAGGGAGCCAAATGAGCTTGTTGAAGTATTACCATGTTTTAATAGATGGTTCAAGTTCATTGAAGTTGAGGCTCGACACTTCAGTTTGGAGTTTGAAAAAGAGGCTTCAGGAAGTTCATCTAAAGCAGCTTCTAAAGTGGGATACACATTTCCAGAATCGAGATTATTTAATGGAGTTTGAGTTTGAGTAGGAGGAGACTAGAAAGAAAGAGAAATTCTGAGAAGAATTGAAGAAAAAACAAAAAGTAAACATACATTTAACTTTTGGGCCTCTGAGGATTCAGATCTGCTCCGATATAATTGTTCTGCTTGATAGTTGGGATCATCTTCAGCTGAACTATGGTTAGAAGGTGGAGGGGATTGATTTCCTTCAAGTAAAGGTGTGTCAGGAGGATTATAGGAAGGTTTGGATCCATAGGGTATATCCTTAGTAGTATTGTGTAGAAACCAAGGGTTTACATCAACTCGGGAGCCAAAAAGATTATCCATTTTCTCATAGAAAGGACACATGACATTGAGCTTTTCGGAAACAGTAGTAATTCCAATCTCCAAATCATCATCGTCAATACCAAAGCCAGTTTCATTTGCAGCATGATGAGTCTTTTTATATTTTGATTGGTAACTCATAAATCTCTCCTTCATTTGTTTAGGATTGATATCGATTCTCCCCCTTGTTTTCTTCCTTACTTCATTGGCCATCAATAAGTAGCCATTAACCTTTGTAGAAGGTGGACATCCAATACGAGTGGACTTTTCACATCCAAAACATGCTTCAAAATTTGATTTTATTTTAAGGAAGTTAATTATGATGAGATAATCATCCTTTTTAAGCTGACCTGAACCTGACTTTGATTTTTCAGGTGTAGGGCTTGCTTTACGAGGAGACTTTTGTGACAAAGCAGATTTTTGAGTTACCTTTTGAGATTTGGAATTTCTGGGAGGCATTATGAAACTGGCACATAACAAGAAAAAAGATTAAGAGGTAGAAGAAATAAGTAAAAAAGAATGTAAAAATGCCTGGTCAAAATATTGAAAATGTCAGGAAGGGGTGTGTGACGAGGATTGATGGGTAGGTAGAGAGGAAGGTCAGTGTGTCACATGTGACAGGGATGGGGTAAGAAAGGAAGGGATATTTTGTGGCCAAAATGTGCTTGTGAAAAAAAACGGGAAAAAAGTGCTGATTTGAGGTCATAACTGACACCCTTTTTTGAAATAAGTGACTTTTTTGCAAAATTTAAGTGCTGATTTGGTTTGAAATCTGCACTTAATTTAAGTGCAGATTTTACAGAACTGACACCCCCTAATACTTGGATTTAAATGCATGCTAGTGGGGGAAAATAGATAAATAGAATATAGTTATAGCTTATAAAATGATAATATCAATTTATAAAGGCCTTATAATATATTTCAAAATAATAATAATTGTGTTTAAATGTTTAATTAAATTTTAGTAAGTAAGTGATGTTTAATAACCATCAAAATCCTCCCTTACTTATACCAAATCCACTGGAGTGCACAGACCTTCAATCCAGATGATGTCACTGCTATCCCCAGCAATTACAGCACTGTGAGGGCCCATCACCTCCAAATGGCTTCCACTTCAAGCAGACTTAAGGCCCAGACCTCCAGTAAGGACCCTCCATCACAATTAATGATAACACAGACCCATACCATAAATAGAAAATCCAGATAAAAGTGGATACCATAAAGAAACAGGTAAAATAACTCATCCAAAGAGTATATAATGAAACCCAAAGCATATAAAGGAACCAAATTAACTGTCCAAGCTCCCAATATCATCCCTAAGCATCCATATTAACCCAGTAATCATATTGCAACCCATACATCTGTGAAAATACATCCAAGGAAGCAGATTAAGTTGTCCAAACTGGATATATGCGCCTTAAATAGATGTATATACTTCTGTAGGCATTGTGAGTCCACTGGATACGTCCACATGACCTAAAATAAGCAGAAAAACAAAGTTTTTAGGCTATTAAGAGGCTAAAACCCACTTATAGACCTAAATATACATAATATACTGCATATTTCACTGAATATGAGATTTATGTATACATATAAGCTTATGTATGTCAATAATTACTTAATATCAATTAAGATAAATCTATTATGACTCCATTAACACCTTAATAAGTATTTTAAGGCTATGGATAAGCTATTTAAAATACTATAAGTTATATAATAGTGTAATAATTATATATATATGTATTATAACATATATATAAGTGTTTTAACCTTATTTTTAAGATATAAGCTTAATGTACTTAAGGTTGTATTATTTTAAAAATAAGAATTACTCAGTCCTGGAGATACCTAGGCTGACACTCCCTCACCAAAAAAAACAATAAAAAAATGTTAAGACATTTTAATTGATAAGTAAGTAGTTAATAGCAAAATAATTTTTAAAATTTCAATGTTACATATACTGAATTAAACAGTATTATTTTGATTTAAATTTTTTCAAGAGATTTTTCAGATCAGAGATTTCATTTTCTGGAATCCACTGTTCATATTCACAAAATTTATTTTTAAATCTTAATAGATACTCAACTCCCTTTTCTTTAGTAAGGCACCACAGAAAATTTGGGGGGGTATTGCTAGCAATACCCCTCATTTAAAAATGTTGGGAAGTGGTTGGAAAGCTGTTGGAAGGCTGTTGGGAGTTCATTGTGAAACCAGATTTAAATTAATTGGACAAAGATTTGGTAATCAGTTAGACCTAGGTTCAACCAAACTCAATCACAGGTTTCTTGGAGCTTGGTGATTACTTTGATTTTGAGCTGAGCACAGATTGAGCAAAGCTTGAACATATCACTTAACATATCATAATATTCACTTTCCCATCTTGTGGAAAGCAAAATTTGATATTCGTTCTAAGAATATCTACATATATTTTCTTGCCAAGTTGGTAACAGAAGGTTAAACTGTAGTATCTCAATTATTACACTAGACTACATAGATATTTGATAAAACATAAAATTCAAATCAATTTTAATATTATTGAGATCACTATAAGTGTCTTTCCAAAGACTTACAAAAAGTATGTTAGTATCAAGACATCGTTCTAGGTAGTAGTTTCAATTTGGATTTTGAACTGACATCTAAAGCATTTTACTATTAGACAGAAAGATAAATAAGTGTAATAAGAGTGAAATTATTCTATTTTGTGATTATAATGTAACAATAAAGCACATTTTTATTGAGAAAATTTTTCTTCCTCCACAAACCAAAATTTACTCTATAGGCTCAAGATTTATTTTTAAGCCATATTATTCATTTCAGTTATCATTGATTTACTTCCAATATTTATTAAAAAGATAATAATAATACATGTGAAAGAATTATGAGCTTAGCATAGCATATACTAAAAAGTTATTTTGTCGTTTTATTCAAAACTGATTCTTCATTTTTTGCTTCAATTCATCTTTTAACAACCACTATCTTCAGATACTATTCTTACTTAATATGTCAAGTCTCAGATGTGTTGGACAGTTCTCAATAACAATCGATCAAATTTATATGAATGTAATTTCAAGATTTCAAAACTCACCGACCCCCATGATTTTACAGCGAGGCCATTCGAATGTTCATATTTTTGGACTATTTGAAGAAAGAAAACCAACCCTTGTCGGTAATCTTTCTCAAGTGCAGAGTCAGCACATTGGACCACTATTGGGTGAAATTGGCTCTGGATCTCACCATTTAAACCAAAGAAGTGCCTTGAATCCTATGAAGCCTTTCTATTTTCATGCTTACTTGGTTCCAGTTTTTGGTAATCAGTATCAACTTTGGGGATGCCTCTTTTCTTCAAGTACACTAATCAGTCTTGCTAAAGAAGCATTTTCTTCTGCACAAATCGATTTATGTCCAATCCTGAACTACGACTCCACTATCTTTTTTAATATCCCGCATGTAATTTTTGAAGGCTCTTTCCAAATATCTCAGAGTACTCAAGATGGGAAAGCTGATCAACTTATCCGAGGAATCAAAACAGTTCTCAAAACACATCAACTTCAAGCAATAAATTTTATGATTGAAAATGAACGAATGTTAAAGGAAAAGTTGGATATCATGTGGAGGCACCAGGACAACCATTGGCTTAGAGCTGGATTCGATGACTATAAAGATCAGTTTCCTAACAATCAATTAACGCCTGAAGGAAACGGGTCAATACTTGCTGATGATATGGGTTTGGGAAAGACACTTTCAACTCTTTCTCTTATAAGTGCAACTCAAGGTGAAGCAAGACAATTCCAGGTATCAGAAAATCAAGAAGGTATTAATCGGAGTTCAGCCACACTGATTATATGCCCCCTGGCAACACTATCGAATTGGATCAATGAAATAAGTGTGCACTTTGAAGATAATGCGCTTCCTTTCAAGGTTCTTTATGGGAAGGATTGTCAAAATACTAATGTCAATGAGCTACAGGACACTGCTATTGTTTTAACGACCTATGAAATAGCTAGCCCAACGATGTCAAAAAATCAAAGCCAAAAAAAGATACCGGTGACTCAAATGCTCTTTTGGTATAGAGTTGTTTTAGATGAAGCTCAGTTAGTGCCCATTTCTATATCTAAAACTTAAAACTTAATTTTTATAATCAATTTTTATAAATATTCTTTTAGTTACATTAAAGATCCTTACTTGCAGAGGGCTCAAACAATATTTGACTTGGAATCCCAACACCGACTATGCTTGACTGGAACTCCACTTCAGAACAGGCCCACTGACCTTCAAAGTCTCATATTTTTTCTTAGAATCGAAAAGTGGCAAGAAGACTGGTTATGGAAGAATTTCCTTTTTCCAGGTTTGCAAAAAGGAAAGGCTAATTCTATTAAATCAATCAATCACTTAATGAAAGTCATAAGCCTACGTAGAACAAAGGATGCAATTTTGTCTCTTCCAAAAAAGATTCAAAGGGGGATATCGGTTCAATTAGCAGATCCATGGAGGTCTAAACTTGATGTGCTTCAAGAAGGATTCACTGAGCGATATGGGCCCTCCAGAAGCACTGACTTCCCTTGGGACTCATCTGAGTTTCTAAGAGAGCTGATGATTTTAAGAAAATTCTGCAACCATCCAATCTACGAAAATCTGGATGAAACTCCAACTTTTGATTTCACCTGGCAGCATTCCGCAAAGATTTGTCATCTTATGGGCCACTTAAAAAACTTTTTGTCTGGTGAAAGGGATATAAATTTTCCAAAAGCTGTTATATTCTCCAACTTTGCAGACTTTTTGCAGATGTAAGTGATTCTATAATGAATTGTTTTACAAAATTGTGTTGGCTTTTTAAAAACAATTTTCTAATATTTCAAAATAGAATAAAAATGGCTTTAGATGACCACAATATTAGGTATACCCAGCTTACGGGTGAACTCAGCAGGACAAAGCGAGACAAAAATATGCATGAATTCCATTTTAATAAAAATTGCCAAGTTTTGGTTGGAACGATTCGGGCTGCAGGAGTGGGTATAGATCTCAGGTGTGCTCAAAATGTATATATAATGGTGAGCTCAATGTCTTTTATTTCATATTAAGAACAAAAATATTAAATTTTTTATATGTTCAATGTTGAAATAGGAGCCAAATTGGAATCCAGCAGTTGAGCAACAGGCTTTTGATCGGCTGTATAGAATGGGGCAGCAAAATGAAGTAAATGTTTTGAATTATTTTGTACAAGGAAGTATAGAATTCAGCATGTATAAGATTCAAAGGAAAAAAATGGAGCTAACAATGTAAGCCAAATTTCATTTCTATAAATTTTAATGATAATAGTAATCATTAAAATTATGTTTTTGTTTTCAAGGCTAAGTGTCCCAAACAGTGGAAATGAGGAGTATGAGTGTGCAAACCTATTATTAAGGGAGTTTGTCAATCACTCACATTAGAGGAAGAAAGAATTTCAAGGAGAGCAGGTAAATTTATGGGATTTTGAGGATTTAAAAGTCTGAGTTGTTGAGGATTTAGAGATGCAAGATATAAGGGAGAATAACAGTCATTCGGCAAACCCCGGGGGACATGAGAAGGATTAAGGTTAGGGGATAATGTTGAAACCAAACTGATTCTTTTGTACAAGGCCAAGTCCTTTAGCACACTTCCAGAGTAGGTTGAATTATCTCAAATATCAAAGTGTTGTTGGTCAAGATATTGTGCAACTTTAGAAAAATCTTCAGACCTCCATTGCATTAAGATACGTCTTAACAATCCATCATTATCAATTTCGGTGTCTGAACAACACTTGATGTTTGTGAAAAGGTTGTGATAAGTTTCACAATGTGGAAGTTGTTTAAGAAGTTTAGTTCGGTTAACTGAATTCTAAGAATCTTTGTTATTTGAAATAAAGGTCATAAATAAAAACGGTTGAAAAAAAAGGGATTTTCATACTTTTTTTTTTATTCTATATTTATGCTTTCTCACTTTGATTATTTCTTGAGAGCTATGAGAATCCTTCCCAAGTCTTAATCTATCAGCATGACCTAAAAACCAACGGTGAAGAACTCCTATTTGATTTGAGAAGCTAATTTGAGTTGAGTCAATCGGATATGCAATCAAATTATTGGTTTTTAAGGCATTGTCCCAGTGTTTAATGAGAATATTTGCCAAGACCTGGTTCCATTTGTCAAACCAATCTAGGTTCCAAGCGAAAGTTGATCCTGGGAAACCACACATGCGAAGGTGCTCAATAAAAGATTCACGGAAAATTGGTGGAAACTTTTCCGAAACTGCTGAATTTGATTCTGGATGAGGTAGTTCAAAGGCAATGTTGCAAGAATTCATGTCGAATGATGAAAATCTGTCTAATTGCTCTTCAGTAGGGTTTTGTTTCCATCCATTTGATTCTGGTGACATATCCAAAAGTGAATGACAAAAATTGTGTATAGATCTACAAAAGTGAGAATTGAATGGAGGCAAAGTCTCATTAATAATTCTATTAAGTGTTCTTGTGTTTGTGGGCAGGTTTCCATGAGGAAAGTAAGAGCTACTAGGGTTCATAAATAATTAGATTAAGAAAGTGTTCAATTAAATTAAACAAGGAGGAAGGATAAATTGTTGAGCTCCAAAACTTTATGATCAAAGTTGATTTAAGGAGAAATATCACAAAAATTAAGAATAAGAAATATTTTGACTTTATGGAATTATAATATGCATAAATTATATTTTTATATGCAACTTGAACTCAAAAGGAATGGTATAAAATAAAGAGAATGATTATGTGATAAAAGCAGACTCATTTAAGAAACGGATTTTTTTTTTCTTTTCAAAAAATTCTTCCACAAAAATAATTTGTTAAATGTGAGGCTATGTTCATTTTTTGATTACCAAAAAATTATTTTTGGTCCAATATGATAGTAATACATATTCTATTGAATAATTTCTTCATCACATTTATGTATGAAAAGTTATACAAGTTTTCAGCTTTTATGCAATTCTTTAAGGTTTACACTTTTGTAGCATCTATTATTTGAGTATTTTTGATTTTTTCTTTATAGAAAATTCTACCTAGTACAGACCAATTTTCAAATTGAAAGAAATATGTTTGTGATTGTTTTTTACAAAATATTAAACTTATTTTTGGGTTTAACTTTGATTTTTGGGGTAATTTTTTAAAAATTATGTTAAAAATATGGATTACTTTTCTTATAGTCCATAACTAAAATTTTTTATCAAAATCAAATAATTATAGGGTAGTTAGATATAACTCAGAAGGCATTTGATAGAAAAATAATTAAGATGCTTGTGCGTGCAACAGAATTTTTTCTATGATAGAAAATATTCTGATAAAGATGCATGCATTGTTGTACAAATGCAGAGAGTATACAGAATACAAATAAAGTAGACTGCATAACTTTAAATTAATATATAATTTATCCGATTAAAAATTAAACATTTAAACTTAAATAATTTCAACACATATTCCATCATATTCTTTTGATAAAAAAATGTAGCTTATATTAGCTAGTGCCTTTCAAAAAAAGGAATACCTTCAATCGGTAACTTCGAATAGCTAACTTATTCCTACAATTATCACAATTACAATGCCTCCATTTTTTCATGTATGTCAATGTCAAGATCTTGGATGTGTCAATAGAAAGTATCAAACTTCTTCTGGGTCCTTTGAAGTTGGTATGGCTTTCAAAAGCTCTAATTCTTATGCAAAACATCAAGAGGAAAGAAATAGGAAGGCCCAGATGGTTATTTCTTCCAACAATCCACTTAACATTGGAAGTTCCCGCTCCACAGAAACAGTAAGCTGTATATCTATAGTTCAATGTTAGAATTAAAGTCTTTATGATGTTTCAATGATTTATTACATAGGGGCAGTTGCTATTGGGGGCAGAAGTATCTTCCACAGTCTCTAGAAACTCAAATCTTGGGGAACGGTATAGCCAAATAATTATGTGGCAGGCAGCAAAGCTTTCTCTGATTCATCATTTGAGCAAAGAAGGTTGTACTCAATTTTTGGATGAAGAAATTAAGAAGCTCAAACTTCTAGGTGATAGTGGAATACTGGATTCTGATAGCATTTTCCGCCTGGTCCCACGCTCGATAGATACAGTTTTTAGTCGATTAAAGCTCAATCAATCATTTTTCACTAAAACATGCTGTCCTAAATGCTTTGCTCTTTATGAGTATAACTCTGAATCTCAACCATCTATACTATGTTGCAATCAACCGTTTCTTTCATCATCAAAGCGCTATTTAAAAATGTTTGGAGCAGGACAAATTGCAGTTAAATGTGATGAAAGGCTGTATTTGATGGAGGAACATCAAGAACATGTAAAATACTTATCTCTTAAAACATTTCATCACCATTCTTTTATTGACTGGCTTAAGGAAAAGATCAAACTGTTCAAATTTGAGCTTCTGATTGAGAAGAAAACCCCTGTGGCAGAACGTGTAGAGTGTGATTTGATGAAGGATGTTTGTGATGGTTCAATTTGGAAAAACTTTCCCATAACCACTCCAGCTCTGGATAGCAATGATGATGAATATACGATAACTTCAGGCAACTTAATGTTTACTTTATATGTCGACTGGTTTAGGCCTGGTGGCAATAGGATTGGAGGTCATCAGAAGTCTGTAGGCAATATTATGATGGTGTGTATGAACCTACCTCAAGAAGATAGATACAAAATGGAAAATCTTTTTTTGTATTCTATTATACCCGGACCAACAGAACCCACAAGTGAACAGCTTAATCACCTTCTAAAACCACTGGTTAATGATCTACAAACTCTATGGGATGGTATATTGATTGAAAAGACACATCTTTATCCACGAGGCCGGAAATTAAGAGTTGCATTGTTCTCTTTGATAGGTGACATTCCTGCAATACAAAAATTGGCTGGCTTTTCGAGTCACTCTGCAAAAATGTTCTGCTCTTTCTGTAATATCTCTAAAGATAAAATTAGTGAAAAGAATGTGGGAAATTTTTCATTATGGAATCATGAGGATCATATGTGCTGGGCAACAAAGTGGAAAAATTCTAAGTCACATTGGGAGCGTGTATCAATTGTTCAAAATCATGGGGTACGATGGAGTGAGCTGAATAACCTTGAATATTGGCTTCCAACTGAATATTGCTCAATTGATGTTATGCATTCACATATGCTTGGCAACCTAAAAGATCACAGTCTAAGCTATTTTCAAATCCAAAATGCAGCAAAAGATCTAGAAAGAAAGCTGGAAAAGGATAAAAATTGGCATGTAAGAGAAGAAGATGATGATTTCTTTTCTGATACTTCACTGCACAAACATTCGAAAAAACGTAGAAGTAGCTTAAGCACCACGAATAATGATGATGATGATACAGGACACACGAGACAGCACAAGCGGCAAAGACGTACGAGTTCAAGACAGTCATCAAGTCATCATGGACTAGATAATGAAGGATTGGGAACAAATCGATCAAGAAGCCAGAGTAGGTCATCCAGCTCCAAATTTATTCCTCCATATAGCGATGTGGCCTCAATACAGTCTCACAGAAGTGACAGTAGGAATTCATTGTATAACTTAAGGCAAAGAGGCATTAGCATATCACAGAGTGAAGGATCTCACTCATCAAATGAGACAGCTAGAGATGAAGAAAATAAAAGGAAAGGTAAGGAGAAAGAAAATGAAGGTAGTAGTAATCCACGAATCACAGCAGCAGAGCTACAGGTTGTATGGAAGATGATTGATCAAGTAAGAAGACCTTCCTGGCTAACACGAGTTCCAAAATCAGTAGGATCTAAAAAGGCAGGATCCCTCAAGGCAGCAGATTGGCACATGCTGTATACTCTCTACTTCCCTTTGTCACTTGTACCCCTTTGGTTTGAAAAATTTAAAGAATCTGAATCTTCAGCTTCCTCAGCTGATAAACCAAGAGAATATTATCTTCTCAAGTCACTTGTAACATTATGCTCGATCACCAATTTTTTGACATTAAAAAATATACAGACTAATGAGCTTAAAGATCTAGATCAATTTCTGTTAGAGTATCGTGAGTTCCTTGAAGAGGTTTGGAAGAATATTAATGCAAAGCCAAATCTGCAAATCACTCAACATTATCCTGAAATGATAAAGCGTCTTGGTCCACCATCAGGTACAGCTACTTGGTCTGGAGAGCGGGTGAATCATATATTATCTGAAATTCCAAACAATCACCATCCACGTATGTAATGTTTGTAAGCAATGATTTAAAAACTCAGCTGTGCTAATTTATTAATATTTACCACAGGAGAGATACCGCTAACAATGCTCAAACATTGGTATTGGAAGTCTAGGGTATTAGATCTTGGTGAAGCTGAAGATAATGATCAATGTGAGACTAAAAAAATCCATATTGATCTCGATAAACAAAACAAATGGATCCATCTAAGTATGGCATTATTTACTAAATGGGTAAGGGCACGAATGGGAAAAGAAACTTCAAGACGGGCTTTGACACCATCGGAGAAAAGTGGGGATCGGGTAGTTGAAACTGTAGCAAGCATATTGATACATGGAAAGAGGTTTACTAGTTACCATCGACACATTGCTAATTCAACAATTGAATTCTACTATGGAAAAGATAGCCAGTTTGGGCAAATTGATGATCTTTTCAGATCAAAGGAAGAGATTGATCAAATATATTCAATAGTAAGTCCTTTCAAAGAGCTCCATCCAGAAGAAACATCAAAGGATCCCTATGAGCTTTTCCCACAAGTGCATTGTCGGTTAGTAAGAGTAGCCAAAGCAACTCAAATTGTGATTAAGAAAGATGCAATAATTGGACATGCAGCTACTGTCGAGCACAAAAAAGGAATGTTTGGAATCAAAGATGAGGTTGTCACTGCCATTGGACTGCAGACAGTAGTGAGTGAAAAAATTAATCAAATTTATTTTCTGTTGACTAACATCTTTGTGTTAATTTGGGATTGGGGAAATTTGTAGGATTGGTGATATTTGTAAATGGTGAAAAAAAAATTCAATGCTCGATTAAAAAATGCAATGCATCCAACTTACCTTATCATAAATCAGTGAACAATTACTTTGGTTGCTTTTATTGCGAGAGAACCCATGCTTTCAATGAGTCATTTTTATCTTAAATGTAAGAATGAAAGAAATAAAATCATGATAATGAGAAATATGATAAAATTTTTACTTAATGAATGATCTTCTTGCTCATTCATCTACTATAAATAGTTTGACCTTCCAACTTTAGCTGATAGCTATATATTATTCACTTTATTTTTCGACAAGAGAACATACACGTTTACAAGACTATATACATAGTATCTTTTTTTACTTTAGCTTTGATAGGTATAAATTTTAACAACTGATTATTTTTATTTTATTTTATTTTATTACAGTTCATTATGGATGATAATTTTGAAGGGATGTCTGTTGACCCAACCGATTCTGATTGTTTTCCGCCTCAACATACTAATACTGGAAATACTCCTCCACCTCCAGATGCATCTCAATCTGTACCACCTAATCCTAACCCACCACCTAATCCCGATCCAGGCCAAGAGTCTCATTCAGAACCGAGAAATTTTAATCCCAATCATCCTTCTGCTTCTGAAAGTGCTAATCAGCAAGCTGATCAGCTAGGCAGAGATTGGGCTAGTGAAGTATTGAGGAAATTTTTCGGAGACCAATCATCATCTGCTCAGCCTAACCAAGGAGCAAGCACAAGTGGAGCAGGTAAGTCAAATTTGTAGTGTATTCTTTTATTGAAAAATAACCAATTTAATTAACTTATTTGAATTGTTAGTGAACCCCTCAATCATTATGGGTATCAGTGATTACCACAGACTCAATTCAGCAGAGTCTCATGAGCGAGAACGGGGGTTAAGGGCTGTAAGAGGCTTAGTTAGAAGGAATGATGTTCCCAGGAGCTCGGACAGTCTAAATAGAAATATTTACCACTTTCTGAAGTATTGTCTTGGGGGACCAACACAAATATCAAAATATCCTGCGAGCCCAACACCTTTGGAGATTGAAAATTGGAAAGATTGGAGCCAATTCAAACTAAAAACCATTCAAACTGTCCTAACCCAAGTCCAATCTTCTAACCGTGCCAATTCTGCAGCTGATCGACAATTTCTGATAACCAATTCTATAGCCTTCTTGCGATCCAAAATTTGACTACCCAAATTTTTTCCAGCACCTGAGCCTTGAGGACTAAAAGGAGGAGTTCCGATCCCACTTTCTGTCAAAAGAAACTTAGAGCGTGAATTGCAAGAAAAAGGTTTTTGGAAATTCACTTTTGATTGGACTTGCCGTGATTTTTCAGAATCAACTTGGAATCAAGTCATGGGAAGCATAGTATGCGACCACTGTACCAGATGGCTCACCACCTTGAATACAATCGATCAGTCAAAGCTTCAGTTCACTCAATGTGTTATTGAGAAATGGGTAGTTAAAAAGGGGAAGGAGATGATAAGGTTGTTTGGGCAAGAAGAGGAAAGGGTAGCAAGAGAAAAGATTGAAAAGAGGGCAAGGGCACAAGTAAAACATTATTGGACCAAGGTAAGTTTTTTATTTTACTTTGCTTTTTGTTATTATGAAGCTGATTTAGTTGGAATTCAGATTGCTAGTGCACGCTACAAGTTAGCAAGAGATCTCTGCAGTGATGTGCCAGGTTTTGTTGTGCTTTTTCATGATACTAGGTGCATCTCTGATATCGAGGAAGGCCCATCACCAGCCCCAACTGCACCTATCCGAGCTATTCCTCGATGGCGAAATCCTGAACTCAATGATTTGTTTAAAAAAATGGATAAGATGACAAAGGACTTAGCCCATACACCAGCTCAAAAAAAATCAGCATTAAAAACATATTCACGGTCATCAGAAAGGACAGTTGCACAAAATGGTATATCCAATGTTCCCAAATACCTCCCCAAGAATTGCTATTCAGCAAAATTTTTGCAAGGATTATCTGTGAATGAACGTGAGTCACTTGGGGTTGGAGCTGATATTGATCTGGTAAAGATTCGGGAATCAATTAATAGAGCATCAACATCATCATAACTTAGGTATAACGGTGATCCTCTGTGTAATATAGCTATCTTATATTGAATTTTATGTATTCTGTTTTTTTTCAAAGCAGCTTGGTAAATGTTATAAAGTGATATTGAGAGAGAGTAACATTTTATTTAAGAAAAACAAATAATGTATGAGATATAAAAATGTATTTTCAACAAATTGATGGTCCATACCTCTTTATGTCACTTTATGTATCCATATTAATTTCAATCGAATTTAATGTTGACCAATACATAGTGAATACACGCTATGCCACTTATACTTGCCAGGCATTGCTACCATTAAATATGCCAGTATCAAAAATTAATTTCGATCGAAATTAATGAGCATGATAATCATGAATTTCTGGAGTCAACTGCTTATTTTTATGCATGGTGCCTTGCCAACATTAATTTCGATCAAAATTACTTTTGATACTGGCATATTGCATGGTGTCTATTCCTGGAAAGTGTAAGTGGCATAGTGTGTATTCATTACGTATTGGTCAACATTAATTTCAATAGAATTTAATATTGACATTTTCATATTGAACCCAAACCAGCAAATGACCCAAAAAATTCTTCATAAAACTGCTCATTAGTTTCGATCGAAATTAGTGAGCACCATATACATATTGAATGGTAGTTATATCTGATGTGTGTAAGTTGTAAAGCTTGTGTTCAATGTTTATTGGTCAACATTAATTTTGATTGAAATTAATATTAATGTGTAAATGATATTTACATGCTCAATATGCATTGTAATGTGTTTACTTAAGAATAGAGTGCCCTACTTTTCATCTTACATAAAAATGCTTGGTGGCATGTCAAATTCAATTTTTATTAAAATTAATGTTGACATGTTACCATGCATAACAGTAAGCAACTGACTGAATAAATTGATGATAATCATGAACCTTAATTTCGATCGAAATTAATGTTGCCAAGTGCAGATTGAAAAAAAGCTATGCCACTTACACTAGCCAGGCATATCTACTATTTATTATGTATTGGTCAACATTAATTTTTATAGAAATTAATATGGATATGTACATTTTATATTTACCCTCAACATGTATAGTAAATTTCAATACTTAAAAATACTTGCTGTCCTTTACATGTCATGCAAAAAAGCATTATATCATTTCAACATTAATTTTGATCAAAATTAATGTTGGAATGCCATTATGCATTGAAACAACTAACTGACTGAAAAAGTTCATGATCAAAATGCTCATTAATTTTGATCAAAATTAATGTTGACCAATACATATTGAATATAAGTAATCTCTGCTTACTCAGACCAGATATAACTACCATTCAATATGTATATGGTCAGCCTTAATTTCGATTGAAATTAATGGGAAGTTTTATGAAGAATCTTCTGGGTTGTTTTCTGGCTTGGGTTCAATATGCAAATGTCAACATTAAATTTGATCGAAATTAATGTTGACCAATACATAATGAATACACACTATGCCACTTACACTTTCCAGGCATATATACATGCAATATGCCAGTATCAAAAGTAATTTCGATCGAAATTAATGTTGGCAAGGCACCATGCATAAAAATAAGCAGTTGACTCCAGAAATTCATGATTATCATGCTCATTAATTTTGATCGAAATTAATTTTTGATACTGGAATATTTAATGGTAGCTATGCCTGGCAAGTGTAAGTGGCATAGCATGTATTCATTATGTATTAGTCAACATTAATTTCGATTGAAATTAATATGGACATGGACTATGCATAAAATTCCTATAAGTATAGGTAAGCTAAGCAGTTAGATAAACTGGTTTGATCAAGTACACCATATAAAAATTGATGTTTTAATGCCTTGGTTAATTTCAATCAAAATTAATTTTAAGCCATGCATGTTGAATTTTATCTATGTCTGTGTAGTCCATGTGAAATGGCTTGTATTCAATATGCAGGGGTCTATATTAATTTCGATCGAAATTATGAGGTTCATTGCCTCATAAATTTGATGGTTTCTGTCAGTGTTTCATGCATGGTGCCATATGATACTTGTTGATTCCTATCAAAATTAATTTCAACACCAATATATTGAATACAAACCATGGCACTTACAGTACTTGGTCATAGCTAAAATTTAATATGCTAGTCTCAAAATTAATTTTGATAGAAATTAATCAGGATCCATGAAGTTTATCAATAGTGTATCAGTTAAGTTTCAAGTCATATGTTTCATCATTTTCTTGCACCCATTTCTAGGTTATCTCAACAATTTTTTTCAAGTTTTATTATATTAATCAAAACTGTGGTAAGTTGTGAAAAATTAGCTAATCCAAATCTCAAATTGAATATTAATATTTTAATAATTTTGAATGTTGCTTAAGGTATTTCATTGGGTGATTCATAATAATATTTTATCAACTTAGTAGTCCCATAACTTTTGAAAAGTAACAATTTTGGTATAGTTAGGGACAACAATGCAATATCTTGTGCAGACTAAGATATATTGTAAAATAAAACTATTCAATTTTTTTTTCCCTTAGTTGTATCCAAGTTTATCAATGGTTTGGTCACGGTGCCCACACCCTAGCCTGACACTCCTCCTGTCACTTAAAAAACAAATTCTTATCTTAAATTTTAATGTTACCAATTTTATATTTATAATTCATTTCTTGTTTGATGAGGCATATCAGTATATATGTGAATCTCGCATTGTCATCTGAAAGTAAATTTAACAAATATTCATAAAGGATTATCCTTTTTTTTTCATATGATATACTAATTAAGTGTATCTCCATTGTTTAGGAGTAAATTCTAATTTAAAAAATTTTGTATTTACCCGTGGCAATTTGCATATGGGATATAAATTTGTTATTATTTGTTTTTCACACTAAAAGTCCCCAAAGAATTACTAGTATTTTCTGTTAGCTACATCAAATTTCGCTTCAATATAAACAGATTGTGATTTAGCATGTTACTCAGTTTACCCCACTATGAATAATACATGTTAAAAAAAGCTCAAATAATATAAAATCCCCCTCTTTATGTTTTCTGTTTCTTTCATCCTCACTTTAATTTTAATCTTATTCAATTTTTTATCCTATTAAATTATCAACTTCAATTTTCTAGAATAGAGTTTCTTATAATTATTCATCATATTACATCATAATTTTTTGATATCGAATACTTTTTTTTAATATTCATTAATCAATATGTCTAGTATACAAAATCCTACACCTCCACTTTGTATGTATATCATGTTCCTCTCTCTTAATTTATATATTTCACTTATGTTCTATATCTTTTTTTTTCAAAAATTTGATTTTCCAGCACCCAAATGTGTTTCATCCCACTCTCTGATTGATACTCGCTTTGAAGCTTTTGAGCTTGCACCATGTCTGCCACATGGCATGGCACCTAACCCTCCTGTACTTAGCAATGAGAGGCAGGAAATAACAAGAGTTCAGTATCGCAATTTACTTGAATTGGCTAGAGATAAAACAGAAGAGCTTGTCAAGATCCTTAACAATAATCCTTCTCCTTCATATTTATCTAACCCTTGTAATGACTTACTCCAATATGTGAAAAGCCTTGAAAAATGTATGTTCATCACCTTTTTTGTCTCCTTTTAAATTAGTAGATAAGATTATTAATATTTTTTTTTCTTCATATATATTTGTAGCTTATGAGGAGGGTATGATTCCTCCTGATGAAGTCATTGTCATTAGGGATGATGATGAGACAGATGAACCATCAGCTTCAACTCATGCTTCAACTTCTAAGGAAAATCTTGAAACACCTGTTATCCGCTCCAAGAAAAAGAGATTATCCCAAGGCTCCTCTTTTGTTCAACGTATTAAACCGGCTTCTGCTAATGAATTTTCTGATGTATCAAATAATAAATCTCAAAAAAAAAGCAAAGGTTTTGATAATGAGTATATTCTTGTTTCCTTTTTTTTTATTGTTATTCTTTTATCTTTAAAATTCAATCATATATCTCTTTTATTGCTTACATATTGTACTTTTTATCTTTCTTTTGATATTTTGTACCAGAAACTCACCTGCTGTAGATTGTTCCATCCATAAACGCCCTCTCCCTGATGAAGATGATGAAAAGAGCAATGAAAATAGCGATGATCAACTGTCAGAATATGAAGCTATGCTTGTTCATCAAAAAAAGCAAAGTTTAAAATCTTCTTCAAGACATGTTGATATGTTTGATAAAGATGATGATTCAAACAGCTCATCACCAAATTCCTTCATTTCTAAGAAGCAATACCCATCACCTCCTAAATTACCTACTTTGACCTCTTTGAAAGCTTCTCTACCAATGAAATCAACTCCAATCAAGATATCAAAAAAACCTCTAACTTATTCACCCTCAGTTCTAAAAGAATCTGATTTGCAGGAGGAATTCTGTAAAATTCATAATTTTTATAAAGGTAGAATCAGCACGGCAAAGGTCCTCAGGTCGTGGTTGGAAATTGTTACTCTCCTCGAATTACGCTCTTCCACTTCTTCCCAAGAACCCATGTCAAATATTCCAATGTTTACTTTTCATTGGGAAAAATCTTGTGGAGAAGATTGGCTTTCAAAACTTACTGAGTTATGTAAGTTACCATAATTTTTAGTCTTGACTTTTGTTCTTTTACTTATTTTTTTTTCCTTTTGTAGCAAATATTTTTTTAGAGATTGATAGCTCACAGCTATGGGTACTCGATAATATTGATTTCAAAAAAATGGAAGATTTATGTGATCCTGATGGTTTAAATACTGAAATTCTTTCCTCAACAAAGAAAACGGATCACCCTGAATCCAATCTTATCCGAATGCTCATGAGATTAATGATCCCAAGTGACCACTGCCGTTCTTCATGGGTATCTCTTATATCATCTTCACTTTATCTGACCGCACATGAATTCAGCCAGCTTCCATCACATCAAAATATTAACTCAGATTGTCCAATTGAACGTGGTCTTCAGCTTCTAGCTCACCTTTCAAATCTGAAGAGTCCGATTTCTGATGGCTTAGAAGTTGGTCCCACTGCACTTCAAACCCGTGATATATCAATGTCAACTCTTCTTCAAATCAGCAATATTATCATTGATATAATTATGTCAATTATCATTCTTAAATCAAAATATTGTGCTGCAACAATATCAAGTGGCAAGACTAGTGAAGCTCAACAATCAAGTGAGAAAAACGAAAATACTGAACTGACTATAATGAGAGAGAAACAAAAGGCTGCACTAAACAAAATAAATTCTGAATACTCCCACCACCGATATCAATCTTTCACATTCTATATAATTGATGGTGTCCATGGTTTATTTCTGAGCTCTCAAGATCATAGATTGGCTTCAGCAGCTGATTGCTTGGAGGTAATATCAGAAGTTAAGTTTCTTAATTTACATGAAAAAAAAATCATTTGATGGAAGAAATAATTTGGAAAAATTTAAATAACTATATTTTAACATTAATAAAACCTTTTATAGGCAAGTGTGATCCATTTCCTTTAAAATTTGATACCCCAAGTCCTCTGGGAATTGCTAGGGCTATTTCTGCAGATTTTCTTAATCACTGGAGCTCCATTCAGCCAGTATCACCTTTTTTTGCTAAACATAGCCTTTCAATAAATTAATATTCCAACATGTAAATAGATAAAGTTCTGTCTATATGATATATCTTGTATAATTCAAGTTATTTTCCTTCAAATACGTCAAAAATGTGACCATCTTTGAAATTTATTAAGTAACCTTTGACATGATTTTCTAAATTAATTATTAAAAAAAATTATTGTAAGTCCAGCAATAACAAAGATTTTAAAATCTACTTATATGATTTCAAATACTTGTATTAAATTCTTAAATATTTTATTGTTTATATAAAAATATGATAACTGCTCTAGTTTTGTTACTTTACCTTTAATATTATATAATCTATTAATTATTACAAATATTTTCGTTGATTGTAACATTTTTGATCAGAAGTAGAACAATTTAAATAATTAAATGAGTACATTCTTAAAAAAATACAATTTAATCTATTATTGATTCAAAATTCTTTCTTCAACTCTTTATTATTAACTTTTTTATTAATAAGCCTGTTTGACCTAAAATACTATACAGTTAATTTGGTAGCATTAAAAGCACATTTTTATGGCTAATATATTTCAAATTCTTTATTATAGTTTTTTTTATTTTAGAACCTTTGCTACCAATTTAATAAAAATGACATTTAAAGATTTCACAACTAATATATTTCCTCAAAAGTAAATCAAATTTTCTTATAATATTATGAAAAAAAATTATTTTATTTCACAAATAAAAAAAATAGATAATACTATAATTATCAAAACTGAAAATGTTACAGCTACTCCCAGTATTTATCATGTTTAAATTTGCATTAAGTTGTGTATATATAATATAAATTTTTAATATTTATATATCTAGATTTTTTAGATTTGTCTTAACATTAGATAAATAATACTTTGCTGATTCTATTTCTTCCTCTATTAAGTCATCTCTTTTCAAAAAAACTCTCAAAGCACTAATCAAATATTCTAACCTAAATTTTTCTTTTTCAATTTCTAAGTATTCTGAAATATCAATATCAAAAACATTAAGCTTTTCTATAGCATGAAAAAGTCTAGTGCTGATTTGAATAGAAGAACCTATCCTAGTGAAGCCAGGAATTTCATGACATCTTGAGGTGAAATGCCTTAGTTGATTGGCAGGCCATAATGTCACTGTTATTCCATTAGTTGCTTCAAAGTTGATTTTACTTCGAATTTCGGGAAACATAAGTTCTCCACCTATTTGTTGTGGTTGGGTCTTATCATACTTCATATGAATGGTGTTTTTTTCTGTATCTTTAGGAAAAAATATTCCTAAAGTATACTCACTTGCATCCTTATCGAGATGAACCTCATTAGAGAACCCATTACCATTCCCTCCAGATGTCCAAGTTAAATTACTAGCAAACGGTACACCCTCTTCTTCACTAGAAACTTTTGAAAATCCAGGAATACCAAGTTTTGCGCAAAGATTAGTTGCCTCATTGTACTTTACATATGATATTTTTTTAAAAAAATATTCAAAGTACATTGCAATCCTCTTCATTCGTTTTTTATATTCATCCGTTTTTACAATATCATCAGTGTATTCATCTGCAAGGAAAAGCATTCAAAAATTCAGTATTTAAATTAAAAAAAGTGATACTTACGAATATGTAAAGATTTCTTTCTATCTAAAATAAAGCCACCACCAAACATTTTTCCAAAACCACCAGCTCTTTGATGATAACCATTATTTTTAATTTCATGTTCGCAGTAAGAAAGATCCTTAATGCATCGCACCGTAGCTTCTAACATATCTAGTTCTTTGAGCTCATGAATTTCAAAAGTCTGCACAAGAACATTAGGTATTAAGACACCTTTTGGTTTATAAATACTACATCCAGAAAAAAAATTGTAATAATTATTGCAATCTGTCATATTATTTGCATAAGATTGTGCATAGAAATGTGGCTTCTTCCCGTTTGTATCCATTCCAAGAGCGTTTACAAGTTTCATTCCAGTAGCAATGTCTTTCACCCACCTATTGTTAGAGTTCTTCCCTGGCCATTTTTTTTTTCAAATCGTTACTCATTGATGGTTCAATCCTAAGAGAATTCAATTTTGATTTAAAATAGAAAAAAATCAAAAATTAGAAAATAGTAACATAATTTCAATTATCAGTCAATGATACCTTTAACTTTATCATATCTTCAATATTAGAAATACAAAAGTTAGCATATCTACATATTAGTAAATTTATATACTTTTTCTTTATTTCAAATATTAAGAAAGCGTTTCAAAGGTATACTTTATTAAATTATACATATAAAGAGTATAGCTTTATCCTGTATGCATTCAGCAAGTACGAGATTTGGCTCTACACTTAATATTAATAATATAATGAAAGTATAACTCCAATACACTAGTAATATTAAAAAATTTACGGAATTATGATATCCACATATATAAAATGAAAAATCTTTCTCTGATCAATATATTGACTTAGAAAGTTATACTTCAATAAATTATTAATTTTTAAATTGTAGCATTGTCCTGTATGCTTTCAGCAAGTACAAGACTTTGAAACAACTTAAAAATCAATAAATTAAAGGTAAAGTACAAACAATCTAATTATTATTATGAAAAGCAAAACATTATCCTGTATGCTTTCAGCAAGTACGAGATGATGTTTTACTTTTCATATTAATAATATAATGGTTGAGAAAGTATTAAAGAAATATAGAAAAATGATAAGCAAAACATGAACTTACATGTCTATAAAATATTCTTCCATTTGTAGCTGATTGATCAAAATTAATTATAAAGTTTATTTTATAATCACTGTTTTAAAAAATAAATGGTTAGATAAATAAATTGAACATTTTTGATAAGGAATAAAGAAAAGTAAATTGACAAACAAATAAAAAAACTTTAAGTTAACTGAAAAAGAATTATTTTATAATGAATCGAAAGGGTACAGTAAAAGATACCATAAAAATAAATTCAGAATTAGAATCATTAGATTAACTTGTCAAAAGTTTAAAAAAGTGTAACAAACCAAAATGATATGAAATGCAATAGCAAGAAAAATTTGCTTACTGGTAATCAGATAAGGTCAAGAAAATAGTACCAATAATTAAAAATGATAAAGCAAAAATATGATTGATAATTTTTGAAAAAGGTAAGTGAGAAAGAGAAAGGAAAAAGAAATTGGGTGGCAAACAGATATATATATCATGAATTTTCACTGATCACATTTTCAAAAAAATGCAGCTCTCCAAGTCATATGATAAACTTCATCTAAATTCCAAGAATGATGTTGCCAAGGCACTGTACACAGCATGATCATTTTTTCCTATGCATATACTAATTCCAGCTAGAATTTACTTGGCTGCATGTTGTACAGATGCACATTTGTGGAACACTGAATTTCACATCTAAAAAAAATTGATGCCACATAATTCTAGCTACCATGTTTCACGTAGCTAAAAAACATACACTCATCACATTTAAATTTACATTGTGCCAAAATTAATTCATTTTTGAATTTTTTTAAAGGAAACTATAATGTGCACCACCTATTTCTAAAATATGAACCTCCGCACCATATTAAATTGGGAGACTTTTAATTATGCAATTTTTTTGCCGTGACCTTTTTCCTGATCTTACTTGGTTCAAAATATTGAAACATGGCCAATGTTGATGAAAGAAACATTTGATTTTGTTTCTATGTGTAACAATGGAAGGCTGTTTCTTACTGGTTGAAGAGTGTTGTATATTTTATTTGAACAAATTTTTATTTTTTTATGTATTTTATTTAAAAAATTTACTTTTTATTGCAGCCAGATTTATACTGGCTGCTTTTTAGAAACCTTAATTTATGACCCAAGGCTTTGAAATTGGCTTGGGTCCCTTACATTGCAATTTTGTACTTCCAGCCAGGTTTCCCCTGGCTGGAAGTGTCTCTTTCAAGCAATCGAAGTCGCTTTTAGTGACTTTGATTGCTTGCTGTAATGTTTGCCACCCTCCCAGCTTATTTACTAGGCTGGGAGGTGGCCAAAGCAGTGTGCAACGCGCGTTGCTGCTGCAAGTAACGCACGTTGCACAATTGCTACCATATTTCATGCAGCTGATATCAAGTCAGCTGCATGAGATATGCGCAGCATGTGCAATGCGCGCTGCATGCAGCAGAAACGCGTGTTGCATGCAATGCGCATTACTTGCAGCAGCGATGCGTGTTGCATGTGCTGCATGCAGTGCATTGCACAGCCAGTTTTTTTCTGGCTGTGCAATGCACACAGAGAAACCAAAGTCCCTGCAAGGGACTTTGGTCTCTAAAATGGAAGCGACTTTCCCTACCAGGTGCAATCTGGTGGGAAAGTGAGAGAAACGTTAGACCGAAGTTGTTTGAAAGCAACTTCGGTCTTAAAAACATTAAAAATCATTAAAAAAAAAAGAGAAATGTAGAAAAAAAAAAATTAAAAATTAAAATGTGAGTATAAGAAAAAAAATAAGTTCTAGTGATACCAAAAATCCAAGCCAATTTCATTTGGCTTGGTTATTTAATAATTATTTTTTAATACATTAAATTTAAAATTCAAACACCATAAAATATATGAATTTTTTTTATATGAATATTATAAATTTAATCTACCTCTTTCTCATAATTATATTTATAATTTTGTTTTTTTAATTTTTGACATTTAAGTTTATTTTTTGGAAATACAAAATTAAATTTTCAACTAAATTTTTTAGTAAGGTAAAATAAATTATAAATTTGACATTTTGTAATTGAATAATGAAAAAAATTTTAAATTTATTTAAAAAATATTTTTGTTAGAAGAATACAAATATTTTAAGGGTAGAAATATGGTGCAAATTGTAAGTAAAAAAAATTATATTTTTTTTTGTGAGGGGTTATTTTTATTTTTAAAAATATTTTTCAAAAACATTCATTAAATACTGAATTAAATTACTTTGAAACTCAAATTTTTTGTAAAATAATTAAAAATGAAATAATAATATTGTTGTATTTGATATAAAATTTGAATTGGTAATAATAATGTCTCTTTAAGTAAATTTAAAAATCATTTAAAAAGACCATGTTGATAAGTACTTCATTTTTGATATACAATGGTTATATATATATCTTATATATATTTCTTGAGTGTTATTTTTATATACATTCAATAAAATTTGTAATATAAAATGCCATTTAATAATTAATTAATGTTCAACTTAGTTATAACAACTTCATATTTAATACCAGCCACTAGTATTTACTTTTTAATTTAAAACTCCAATATAATATGAGAGTATCCTTATTTTGTCTGTATGTAATGAACAACAATAGCAGACCATAAATGAGCGGGTAATTAATTACAATAAATAGTTGAAGAATAACCTATAAGAAATGATAAGTTTATCAAAAAGAGTACATTAAAAAAATATACTTTTGAATTTTTTTTGATATAATTTGGGTAGTTAAATGAAAATTTAAATTATCAGACATCAAAATGGATAAAATCTAAAAGTAGTGTTTATATAATAAGCCTCATATAAAAAAAGGATAAAAAATCTACTATGTAACTAAATTATTAAATATTAAGGTATTATTAAAATTATTGAAAAACTTATTTTACAGTTATAATGAAATCTAAATGTGAAAATAATGGTGGGATAATAGTAAGACTATGTGGAAACACTTTAATTTATACATACTTTCAACTATGTTCAGATAAAAAAATTGTTAAAATTGTATAATAACATCTAGTTAAAAGTGATGCAATTTTATTTAGATCAAGAATAAATTTTTCTGAGGAAAAACTAATTAAATTGAGATATGCCCATCTCCTTTCAAGAGATAGAATAATAATAAAAATTTAAAAAATTATAATAAGTATTCTTAATCACCATTTTTGAAAAGTCTCTAGTAAAATTCATTATAATATATCATTCATTGATTACATTATATGGAGTTTCATCCATAAATTTTATTCTTCTCTCATGATGCAAGGGTACTATGTATGAATTTCCACATGTTAAATCCAAACCTGCTTTAAGGCTAGTTTACAGGTAGAGCTATTAAGTTTCCTTAAATTCTAAAAATAACTTATGCATTTTACTAATTATTTTTTTCTTGTTTTCTTTCCAAAGTTGTTAGAGTTGCTTAATTAATACTGTTATCTTGATTGTAAGATATATAATTTTTTTTGAATACATGATTTATTGTTTCAAAAATTATATTATAAATTTAAATCATTTATTTCATTTTCTAAAGCTTCATTGTCAAAGACACAACTCCATTTTCTATTACTTAACAAATATATAAAATGTGATAGTAAAATTTAAGGAATTTTCTTTTTGAGAGGGTCAAACTATATTGTGAAGATTTTTATCTAGAAATTCTTGTACTCTAAAACCAAATAATTTTCTCCCTTAAGTAAGCCATTTCAAAAATATGAGAATATAAACAAGAATATTAACTTATCTTATTTTTATTTTCTTTACTGAAAGTTTTAGTTCAATCCCTTTTTTTATATGACATTAGTATAAAAACATGGTTAAATGCTACTATATAATTAATTTTTATTATATATATATATATATATATATATATAATATATATATGAAATATTTAGAAGGTCATCCTTTTTTATTTACTTGAATAAATGGCTCAATTATAATACCCAACACTTATTAATGTTTCCCAAACTCAATAACAAATTTCTCATATGAAATATTAGCTTCTAATATAAGAAGTTTATCTATAGATGATATTCAACATGTGATTTTACTTTTTAGATTCAGCTAAAATTAAACAAAAGGAGAAATCATGCATATGTGTATAAATGGTAACCATATGTTACTTAGAGGATTGCGAAATTCACTCATAAGAATGGTTTAAGTATTAAAATAAATTGAGGTCATTATTTTCTAGTATTTGAAACTAATTAGGAAATTATTCTAAAAATAGATTTTAATGTGTATCATGTTTAAAAAGTTGGAAATATGATTTTTGAAAATTGTGAGTTTCTTATGAGATACCAAGCTTTAGTTTACATTGTTTCAAGTAGAATAGAATTTTAGTATTAGAAATTGAAAGCAATGTACCATTATCAGATTTTAACTGTGTTCTACTTATAGAATGATTACATAACATTAAACATTATTTAAATCAAAAAGGTTAAAAAGAAATTTAGAATTTTACCAAATTTCACCATTTATTAATCTTTGATTTGAAAACAAACTATGATGTACACTCACTAGAAATAAGCAATCCAAATTTTAACATAATTTATCAATCCAAAAATAATGAGTCAATTAACATGAAAATATATATTATTTCAAAACCAATTCTCTAGATTTAAAATATGATGCTTTAATGAAAAATTATTACAAAACTTTAATGCAATGAAGTCTCTTAAAAAATTCAAAAATAGAATATCAAAACAAGTAATTTCTGCAAAAAAAACTACTAACTATTGTAGATAAAGCATAAAAATAAGTCATATTTTTTAAAAAAATGATCTAACAATATTTATTTTTGTTAAAAAAATCAAAACATTGTTAAGTTTGCTTGTTATAATAATGTTAAAATCCACTAAACATTATCTAAAGGTGGTAAAATATGTTAAAAATAAGTTGAATTTTATGAGATAAAAATCAAAAATTTTGTATCATTTCCTGTTGTGCTATGACTTTATTCCACCCTTTTTATCTGATTCTTCCAGTATTACTTTGCTATGATCACTAGTTTTCAAGTTAAAATTTACAAATGTTCATTATACTTGATAATATGAAAAATAACTCAAACTTTTATAACTACAAAATAAGATTTTGTAACTCCTTCTTTCAATCAATATTTGAAGAAATTTTTAGTTTATTTGAGTAATGATTTTAAGAATAACAAAAAATTTGAAATTCACAAGGAATTATTTCCAGAGACTATAATTATTTACTTGTGTAATGCATGAGCTACTTATCAATGATGTAAAACATCAGAAAAGTAAGTTATAGTTATAAATCTACATATTATACTGTTTCTGGTATATATATCTTCAATAAATCTTTTAAACTTATCTTAGCCTACATACCACACAATAGAAAATCATTATATTAAAAAAGGAAAAAATTCTATGATAATATCATAAAGAATGATAACCATGGATTAATATTCCATAAAAATGGTTAATAATATTTTAAGAGAGCCTAAATCAGTATTCTTTCATCAAAATATATCCTTTTTGTCTTTGTAATTTATTCCAAACAAATTTTTTGAAAGTTGAATCTATATATCTAATGCCAAAACCACTATTAAGTTCCCTCTTAGACTTTTTAAGAAATTATATATATATATATATGTATATATATATATTATTTATCAAAAATTGAAATAAAGAATAAAAACATAATTTTATTTACCTTTAATTATTTAAATATAGAGTATTTTCAGAATGCATTGTGGTTACTTGTGAAGGTTAGAAGATTTGAAGTTGGATTTATGAGTTTTTAGAAGGGCAAATATTGTAAAATTCTTTCATAAATATTTATTTCATAGTTTCAAATGTTGAAATCTACAAACTAATGGGATTTAAAATTATATTGAGATTTAAAATCTGTTTTCTACTCAAGTAAAATAAAATAAAATGATGATATCAAAATTGAAATTAAGTTTAAACTTTTGATATGCTCTATCTTCAATTTTATTGATAGTGCATCAAAAATTTAATAATTTTTTTTTCCTTCATCACTTTTTACATAAAAGATAGTTTTATCATTTTATGAATTAAAGATTGCTTATATAAATTTAACATCTATGTCAACTATTTATGACTATTAATCTATATAATAAATTTTTTAGAAGAAAAAATAACATCAGTATATACTGACTTTGAAATTATTCAATTTAAAATAGTTTACAGGTAGATAATGAAGGGTGATTTCAATTTTGAATATGAATTATAGAAGTCTTATTTTGTCAATTTTAATTCTTTTTGAGCTCAAATGTATCCACCGCAACTTATGTAAGAATAAAAATTATTTTTATTGAAATTTACATGAGAAAGGATGCCTATTATTCAAAATAAAACTTGCTCTAATGGTGTTTTTCAATCATTATTTCCATTCATAACAATAAAAAACATTTCAATTTGCTGATGTTTTAGTTTTTGATATCCCCAAGTTTATATCTCAGGTGTACTATTCACAAAATTATTAAAAATATAATTTTCGAAATACATGATAAACTTGAAAGTGAGGGGGCATTAAATTTTTAAAAATGAATTGTAAATTCAGGATGGATAGTATTTTTTCTATTTTCACAAATGAACAATTTTTTGTTTCAATTAATCCAGAAAGAAAATTTTGTTGTAAGCATATTATATTATATTTATTATGATTTTAAATACTATATTTTCAAGATTTGTGTTTAATATTTCCTGTGAAAGTTAATGTTAATGTGAATTTAAAGTAAGCTTGAAGAAATTTAATCAATAGGCATATTGGATATTTAAAATAATATTTTGCTCCAATCTTGAATCATCCTGGGCTAAAAAATATCCCAAATAAGGTTTTTGTGGGTCAATTTGGATTTAAGTAGGATTAAATGAGGTTTAATAAAGGACAGATAAAAGGCTAAATTCATTACTAGTGACTTTTTTCTCAAAATAGTTATAAAATATGTATCATTCTGGAATCAAGCTTCAATAAAGTTGAATTGAAACAGAGATAATTTCTAGCAGCACAACACCATATTTACAAAGGTGTAAAATACCTCAAATATTACTCATAATATAGGAAGGCAAGGAATCTACAAAATTCACATTTCAAACAAGGATTTATATTTTGAATTTTAAATTGAGAAATGGAATATTATTTTCCAATTTAAATATCTATTAGTCATTTTACCAAAAGTTTTCAGTAATCAGATTAAATTTTGATGGTATTTTGTTGTAGATTAATCATTTTGATGAGACATTTACTCAAAATTACTGGTTTCGTTTCTAATATTCCATGTGAAATTCATTACGAATCTTTTTGAAAGTGAATAGTTGACATATTGGATATGCAAAAGCTTATGTTAGATTAAAGTGAGATCAAAGGGAGTTTAACTGATGATCAAATTAGGATTTTACAAGATCTAACGGTGATCAATGTAGGTTCATCTTGAGCTCAATTTGTGACAAATCTCTGACTAAATGTAAGGCCAAACAATTTCCTACATGGTGATGATGTGTGCATAATTCAAGCATAGATTTGTGGCTCAACGGAGTTCAAGCAAGGGGTATTGCTAGCAATACCCCCCCATTTTTTCTGTGGTGAGGTGTCTCTTTTTAAGTATCTTTTCAATTTCTTTCTTTTAAACTATTTCTTCAGGTTGCTGTTTATGTCTTCCTGATCTTCTTTAAAATAAAGCAATATAATTAGAATGGTATGGTTTTATAAGAGAAATAGGAACACTGGATGTTTTCTATCATATGGTGCATATAGAATAACTTCAAGAGCAATGTTTTCAAACATCTTTTTAACTACAAATGGTTCAATGAATGAATCCTTCAATTTAACATTACCATTTAAATTGAAATGTAGTTTAGAAATAAGGACTTTATCACCCTCTTTGAATATTTGGTCTTTATGGGCTTTATCCCATCTTTTCTTCTCATACTCAAATGCCTTATTTATACATTCTTGAGCATGTTTTCTGCATAATTCTTGCATCTGAAGAAAAGACTTAGTACCTGGATGGATATCAAATCTAATAAATTTATTAAGAGTTTTAGCAGGGGTATTAGGAACATAACCTAACCACAACTCAAATGGCTTTTTGCCAGTGACAGAATGTACTGTACTATTGTATGCAAATTCTAAACCTGTGATAAGGGTTACCCAATCATGTGTGAATTTTTCATTTTCTTTAAATTTTAGACCAAAAGCACAATATCTTCTTATCATATCTTCTAAAGTTTGTGTCACTCTTTCTTCTAGCCCATCAGTTTGTATATGGTCTGCTGTAGAAAGTTCTAATTGACACCCTGAAACATCCATATGTGATGTCCAGAACTCAGAAGTAAAATTAGGATCTCTGTCTGAGACTATTTCTTTGGCAAAAACGGCTATGTTTTAAATTTGTGTTCTCCATAAAAATTCTAAGTCCTTTGCAGAAACCTCTTTCTGGGTAGGAATAAATTTACACATTTTTGTAAATCTATCTACAATTACCAAGAAGGAGTTATAACTCTTATTCCCTGCTATTGGCAAACCTGTTACAAAGTCCATGTTAATAATTTCCCATGGAGCTTTTGGTTGCTCAATTTGTTGTAATAAACCAGCTCTTTTGACTTTTAATCTTTTAGATTTTTGACAAGAATCACATATCTCAACATATTTCTGAACATCCTCAGACATGTTAATCCACCAAGCTGTGTTTTTTACTCTGGTTAATGTTTTGTGGCTGTCAAAATGACCTTCTAACACTACGCAATATAGGGGGTGGACTTGCCAGCAAGTCCTCAACCTGAACTCAGATGGAACTCAGATGGAACTCAGACTGAACTCATACTGAACCCATACTGAACTCTACTTGAACACCCACCTAAAACTGTTCTTCTGAGTGGTGTTCATTCCTGATTGTATGGCTCCTTTATCAATAGCTCAATGTGTGTTCAATCTATGGTGAGTTTGGGTCCAAGGTTGCGGACTTGCTAGCAAGTCCGCCCCCCATATTGTGTGGTGTAATATATCATCATGACATATACTTAACATTAACTCCTTTGTTGAAGGGGAAATTACAATTACATTACTTAATTTTTTCTGTAATATATAAAACCATCCTCAATATAAAATTTTCGTTTTTCTAATGCCTCTTTATACTTATTTGGTAATTTTTTTATTAAAACCTTTATTGAAGAATTAGATCGATCATTTAATATTGTAGTGAGTTTACTCAAGTCAGGATCTGAAGCATACATATCAAAAATTGATTGCATAAATTCTTCCTCAAGATCTACAATATAAATGCCATAAATGTTAATAATCTTTGTTTCAGGGACATAAGCAGGATTATCATCATTATTAGGCAGAGGTAATCTAGATAAAAAATCTACATTAGAGTGTAAGGTTCCTGCTATATGTGTAATAGTCATTCATCCTCTGTATTCTTGTACAGCTAATTGCCATCTAAACATGTGTCTATTAGGAGTTTTCATGTTTATAAGTGACTTAACTGCACTACAGTCAGTTATTAACTCAAATTTTTGGTCTTCAAGGTAATAATGTAGCTTCTCAAGAGCCCACACTACTCCCAAAATTCAAGTTGAGTAGCACCATATTTCAATTCACTACTTCTTAGAGTATGTGAAATATAGCAAATTACTACTTCTGACATTTTTCCTTCAATAAGTTTTTTTTGATGCAAAGCAGCACCCAGACCAATAAAACTTGCATCTGTATATAACACAAAAGGCAATTGAAAATCTGGTAATCCCAAAATGGGAGCTGTCATCAGACATTCTTTCAGCTTATCAAATGCCTGTTGTCTTTAATTATTCCAAATGAAAGCTTCTGATTTCTTTATCAGTGTGGTCAATGGTGCAGCAATTAATTGGTAGTTTTTTATATATATTCTATAATAGCCACACATACCAATAAAAGATTGTACATCCTTTACATTTTGAGGAATTCCAATATTCTTTATTGAAGCCACCTTTTTTTGGTCTACACATATTTGTAAGCCAGATACAATATGACCAAGCACTTTTAAAGATTCAAACCCAAATTTACATTTTTTCAATGCAAGGGTCATTTTTTTCATCCATTTTCTGAAATACCATCTTTAAATGGATTAAGTGTTCATCATAAGTCTTAGAGAACCTTATGAAGTCATCAATGTATACCATTAATCATCCCTAAATTATTTCATTATGGAATGTTATATCCATTAAATTCTGAAATACTGATGGAGCATTTTTTGGTCCAAATGTCATCCTGATATATTTTTTAATTCCCATGTGTGTTGTTATCAACAAAATATTATATGAATTCTTTTTAATAGGAATTTGATGGTACCCTTTATTTCCATCTAGGCAGCTTATATACTTAGCACCTTTAAGGGTAGCATGTATAGAGGAAATCCTTGGTGAGGGATAAATATATTCTACTTTAAATGTATTTAATGCTCTATAATCACTACACAGTCTTGCTTTATCTTGTTCATAAGAAATTAGCACTGGTGAAATTACACAATATTTTGGAGTAGTTTCAACCTTCTCGAGAATGTTAATTTTTAATAACATCCTAATATTATCCTCTATATCTTTCCTCTTCATTGGTGAAGCAGGATATGGTTTCTTTTTAAGACTAGCAGGAATATTATCCATATCACAGGTTAAACTTATTTTCATCTCATGATCTTTTACAAGTCTAAGTTAATTTGTACCATGTGCAAAAGCTATTGGAAATGCTTTAATTAAGTCCAAAATATTGTTTTTCTCAGCTTCACTTATCTGAGTGCCAAATGATGCGTTAGAAATTTCTGTTTCCAGAAGTTCCATCTCATTGGATTTTCTTCCTTTGCACAGAATATTTGTTACTTACTCAATGTGTAAGACTGTGTTAAAAGAATTTATTTTAAATTTCCTTTTACCATTGATACCAATTGTAAAATTATTATTAGAAGGGTCTAATTTCACACCAAACTTAGTCAGAATATCATTTCCAATGATAAAAAAGCTACTACAGCTAGTATTATCCATTACTACAAAGTCACAAGTTACTCTTACATAACCATGTTTATGTTTAAATAAAACAGCAGCTTTGTATCTACCAATTGGGTGTAGTACTGATACAAAACCGCTCCAATTTTTACTTCTAAGGGGTTCAAGCTTAGACTTATATTCACTATCAATTTTTTGTAATGTATTAGTAGAAACAACAGAGCCAGAAGCTCCTGTGTTGAATACTTTATTAACATTTTCACCAGAAATGATAGCTGGAATCATGATAGGTGTCATTCTTAAGTTATCAGCATGTATCTCAATATCTTTAATGATTTCAACATCCTCAAAATTCATTAAAGATTCATTTGAGTCCATATTTAATATTGGATTGTCAAATATGGACAAATCAACGTCCAACATACAGACTTCATTTTCATTACTATATGAGATATTAATGTCATAATCACTTGAATCATTACTTTTCTCTGTTTCAATTTCAGATTCATGTTGATTTTCAACAATATTTATATTCTTCTCACATTTGTGACCTTTCAACCAAGGTTTGTTACACTTATAACAAGTATTAGTTTCATACTTTTTAGGTACTACAGGTGCAGTAGGTTTTCTCAGCTTCTACTGAAGTGTTTTTGAATTCTGATTTTTAACAGGTTCAATATTTTTTTTATATGTGGAATACATTTTTCATACTTATGGTTTAACAATATTTCATTACAAATATCAATAAAGTCAGAATATTCAGTAACATTAATTGTTCTAGCTACAACAATGTCTATGACAGATATAGGTAATTTATATATTATCTTATCTTTCTATAAGTTAAAATCCATGTTAGGATCAATAGCTTTTAATATTTTATTTAAATTCATTAAAAATACAATAGGTTTGTCACCATTCAATGGATTATACCTAGTTTTCTCATAAAGTCTCTGCTGAGTGAGCCTGTATTTAGAACCTCCAAATTGTTTTTCAATTAGTTGTTTCCATTCAGCCCAAGAGTAATCTTCACCCTCATTTAAAACATCAAAGAATAATAAATCAACATCCTTAAATAAAGAAATTAATTTTGAAGTTATTTCTTCATCTGGTAACTTATATGAGAATTTCAAGTTGTCAATTCTTTGGATAAAATGTTGCCAATCAGAGCTGGCTTCCCCATCATAAGTTAGGTACTGATCTATCTTAGGCTAGTTCTTTTGATTTTATTTTATTTCACTTATCTTAGGTAAATTCAATAACTCATTTCCTCTTGATAAATAGTCTTGTATTTCCTCTTGTAAGGATTTGTGACATACATTTTCAGATTTGACACTACCACCAGATGGTTTTAGTTGTGGAGGTATAGGGAAAGGAATGAGATTCATTTTTTCCAATGAAAGGATTATTATTATACTGAGAATACTCATGATTATCCTGGTTCATTAGTAGATTGGCAGTTTCAATCTCAAATTTAGTCAATCTTTGTAGCAGCTCAGAGACACTTTGACTTGTGTGGGAAAAAGATAACTTAGTTCTTGATTCAGTTTTCAATAAATGTGCTTCATATAGCTTTTCTAACTCACAGAATTTGTTAGAAAGTTCATTATATTTATTACTCAATGAATCAAACTTCAGAGTTAGAGACAGATTTTCATTCTCTAATTCTTTATTTTGTGTTGCCAGTTGAGAAATGTTTAATGTTAATGATGAAATTTTATCACTTGTGAGCAAAACTGTCTGTTCCACAATGCTGAAACAATTATATGGACAGTTGGATTATTGTTAAAATACTCAATTTCTTCCTTCTCAATTCTCTCACTTTCTTGTGAACTTCCCATCTCACTAGTAAGTGGTGTCAACTGAGGATTAACTGTATTATTATTATAAATAATACTGTTGTTTTTGACAAAAGACAACAAGTTTATCTACATCAACACCTAATTTTCTTAAGTCCTCCTCAATTCTCTGTACAGATTTTACATCAATAATATTACCTATATTGTAATCATCAGTATTGTGTTCAATCTGAGAGGGTAATCTACTTACCAAGGGATTTGTGTGAGCCCTGATTTTTGGCACTTTTGTTTTCCCTTGTAGGGGTGAACTGAGGAAGTCTGATGAGGATGAGGATCCCTGTTGCAGCTGTGACTGGACCATTGTTGATGGAACCAATCTCACTTCCATTTTTCTACCAGGATTTTCTCCTGGGAGTGATGTGACCCTCCTGGGGTATGGGGTTTCTGACTTGGCTGGCCTCCCTTTAGCTCTGCCAAGGTTTGATTCATCTGCTGGAATCCTACCTTGCGATTGTTCTGCAATTGCTCTACTTCCTTCAGCATGAAAGACTTTGATTCCTCCAACTTCAGGACCTGTTTTTGCAAGATTGGACAGTAGATCCTGCAGAGGAGGAGATGTCTTTTTTATTGCAATATTTTTTAAGAGGGCCTCTTTTTCCTCTATACTCATTTTCTCTGGCTGGGGGTATGATTGACCCTCCATGGTTATGTCCTGGAGCAATATTTTTATTAGCTTTAGACCTGGTATTATCAGCAGGCTTTTCACTTACATTGCCCTGGGGAGCACTCATATTGATAAGAATAACAATATTTTACGTTTAAAAAAGAGAAAACCTATATGGTAATTAGTAGACAAGAATTATTAGCAATACAATTCCTAATAAAAGCTCTGGAGCTTACCCTGAATTTATATCTTTATTTATTCAAATCAAATATAAGAAAAATTTGAAAAAATCTGTTAAAAATAAATAGTAAGTTTTACTGGACCTTTATAAGGGTGAATAAATAGCCTACCAAGCTTTAACCAAATACCAATTTAATTGGATGTTATATTGGTGACCAAATACCAAGTGAAATTGGGTTTATATTGGGTACAGTTACTACTGTAAATACCTAATTTTTATGATAAAAAATTAGTACAATTAGTATATGGATTCTTTCCTGCAATAAATGAGATATGATGACCAACTATTGTGCAGCAGACCACAATATTTGCTTTGTTTGAGCTATACTAAAATAAAAATCATGTCCCAAGGCTTATATCTAATAATCTATAATAATCAAGGAAAGACCCCCAATTGTCAGTGTATCTAGTATATAAGTATGATTTTAATACTATTTATTAATGGTCCTACTACTTATTTATAAATGATTTAGTAATTAAGCCTCAGGGGAAGACTAATAAAATAGTTATACTAAAATAAAACTCACAATACTTGGATTTAAATGCGTGCTGGTGTTCGAAAATAGATAAATAGAATATAGTTATACCTTATATAATGATAATATCAATTTATAAAGGCTTTATAATATCTTTCTAAAAAATAATAATTTTATTTAAATGTTTAATTAAATTGTAGTAAGTAAGTGATGTCTAATAACCGTCAAAATCCTTTCTTACTTATATCAAAATCCACTGGAGTGCACAGACCTTCAATCCAGATGATGTCACTGCTATCTCCGGCAATTACAGCACTTTGAGGGCCCATAACCTCCACATGGCTTCCATTTCAAGAAGATTCAACACCCAGACCTCCAGTAAGGACCCTCCATCACAATTAATGATAAGACAGACCCATACCATAAATAGAAGATCCAGATGAAAGCCGATACCATAAAGAAATAGGTAAAATAACTCATTCAAAGAGTAAATAATGAAACCCAAAGCATATAAAGGAGCCAAATAATTTTCCAAGCTCCCAATAACATCCCCAAGCATCCATATTAACCCAGTAATCATATCCCAACCCATAAATCTGTGAAAATCCATCCAAGGAAGCAGATTAAGTTGTCCAAACTGGATATATGCGCCTGAAATAGGTGTATATGCTTTTGTAGGCATTGTGAGTCCACTGGATACGTACATATGACCTAAAATAAGCAGAAAAAGAAAGGTTATAGGCTATTAAGAGGCTAAAACCCACTTATAGACCTAAATATACATAATATACTGCATATTTCACTGAATATGAGATTTATGTATACATATAAGCTTATTTATGTCAATAATTACTTAATATCAGTTAAGATAAATCTATTATGACTCCATTAACACCTTAATAAGTATTATTAGGCTATGGATAAGCTATTTAAACTACTATAAGTTATATAATAGTGTAATAATTATATATATATGTATTATAACATATATATAAGTATTTTAACCTTATTTTTAAGATATAAGCTTAATTTACTTAAGGTTATCTTATTTTAAACATAAGAATTACTCATTCCTGGAGATACCTAGGCTGACACGCTCTATCAAGGGATAATTGAAGGATGGCTTATGGTTTATATTGATGATATCATTATATTCTCAAAAACATTTGAGGACCATCTTAACTACCTGTGTAAAGTGTTCCACAAAATGGATGAAATAAATATGATGCTTGCTTTGAAGAAATGTGAATTAAGTTTTTATTCTTTAAAAGTAGTTGGTCATGTTGTTTCAGGGTTACAGATATGTGTTGACCAAAACAAAGTGGTAGCCATACAACAGGTGAAGGCTCCTACCACAGTTAGAGAGCTCCAGAACTTTTTGGGAATGTGTGGATACTATAGACAGTATATTAGAAATTACCAAGTCATAGCTTTACCCCTTACCCAATTGACTAGAAAGGATGTTGATTTTGTCTGGAATAGTGAAAGACAGAGGGCGTTTGACACTATGAAACACTGTTTGATGTCAGCACCAATTCTTGCTTTACCTGACTTTAATCAACCATTTGTTTTGTACACTGATGCCAGTTTTATTGGTCTTGGTGCTGCCCTCCATCAAAAATAAGTGATAAATGATAAAGTATCAGAAGTAGTAACTTGATATATTTCAAGAACCTTGATAAATAGTGAATTGAAATATGGTGCCACTCAGCTTGAATGTTTAGCCGTAGTGTGGGCTCTAGAAAAGCTACATTATTACCTAGATGACCAGAAATTCAAACTTGTCACTGACTGCAGTGCAGTTAAATCCCTTTTAAACTTGAAAACACCTAACAGAAATATGTTCAGATGGAAGTTAGCTGTTCAGGAATACAGAGGGAGAATGACAATTACTCATATGGCTGGTATTTTTAACTCAAATGTGGATATGTTATCAAGGTTACCTTTACCAAATGTTGACTCTAATCCTGCTTATGATCCTGAGGATGAAATATTACATATTCATGGGATATATGAGGTTGATATGGAGGAAGATCTATTACAGCATATTCTGGATTCATATGATAAGGTCACTGACTTATTAAATTTATGCACCATATTAAATGATCCAAAGAATGCTTCAATGCAAGAATTAATTAAAACCCTTCCATTAAAGTACCAAAAGGCTTTGGAAAAAGGTAAATTTTCAATTGATGAAGGATATCTATATTATAGAAGAAAGCTGAGTAATTTCATTTTTAATCCTCCTTCAATGAAAGAAATCATATTTAAAATTTTCCTGATGACATATTAGCTGGACATTTTTATCTTTAAAAAACAATGATCAGAATTAAAAACACTGCTTGGTGGGTTAATATGTCTGAAGACACCAAATTATATGTTGAATCTTGTGATTCTGGCCAAAAATTAAAAAGATTGACTGGTAAGAGAGCTTGATTAATGCAACATTTTGAACCTCCTGATGCACCATGGCAGATAATAAACATGGATTTTGTAACAGGATTACCCATTTCTGGAAAAGACAGTTATAACTCTTGTTGGGTTATTGTGGACAGATTCACAAAAATGTGTAAACTTATCCTTACTCACAAGGATGTTTCCACTAAAGAATTAGCTTTCATATGGTGGTCTCATATGTTTAATACTGCTGGTTTTCCTATGACCATAATCTCTGACATTGACCCTAAATTTACTTTTGAATTTTAAATGTCTATGATGAATGTTTGTGATTGTGAACTGAAACTTTCTACTGCCCATCATCCCCAAACTGATGGATTAGCTGAAAGAATAATTCATACCTTGGAGGAAATGATAAGAAGGTATTGTGCCTTTGGCCTTGAGTATAAAGACTATGACAGATTCTGTCAGCCAGGCTATTCCAGGAGTCCAGTAAATGATATATAAATTATAAAACCTTAAAAAGTGGGTAAGACTTGTATTTAATGAATATAACTTAATATTTTATTGCATAATGAAATTATATAAGAATTTTATTATATACAAGTGTTACATTAAATTTATTGGTTATATATATTTTTATATACAATTAAATTGAGCATAATATAATATATTCTACAAATAATGGCGCATTTTTATGTATTTAATAATTATAAATTTATATTTAATTAATTAAAAAACATATATTATAATTACAAGTGTAAAATTGATTTATAATATATTTAAATTAATTACTTAAATTTATATATTAAATAATACCTCTCATATGATACTAAACAATAATTAAGGACGCTTCTTTTAACCCTTAATTGTGTTAGAAAAAACAAATAAATTAATTTGGACTAAATTGAGATTAATTGCTTGTTTTGTTGCGTCAAATTATTTTTTTTTCACTTAAAATTTCCTTTAATCAGAATGTACCATCTGTTAGGAATTATATTTCTCATATTTCCTATGTTTCCAATCTTGTTTAGTTATTCACTATTGTCACTTACTGATTTGGGAATTAATGGCGGGGAAATTGGATTCTTAATTGGGGTTTTAATTATTTGTTTCATGTTTTTCTATATATTGTTATGTTTCATTTACTCTTTTGATATATTTGTTTTATTCCATTCTAATCATTGTATTTACAAAGATAGTAGCGCTTCAGAAGACCCATTGCCTATAAAAGGGCCTTGGATAATCCCCTGTAGCATGATCACTTATTAAACACTCAACAAATTAAAATAACTATTTTATTACGTTTATATTTTTTTTATTAGTAATACAAATCTAATTAAAAGTCTATATAACAAATTAAAGGTTGCTTTAAGTCTGATAGTAGTTAAAAGTGTTTTCCGCGCAGAAGCCTTACATTAAATAATATTATTATTAATAAATACTAAGCTTTTGCCATCTCTCAAAGTTGCTCGTCGTTGTTTTCCCTCTTAAATAAAATTAAAATATCCTATTACAAATTATTCCTTTTATTTTCCCTTGTCCTCTCTCTTCTCTCCTCCTTCTCCCCTAATTTTCTTACCTTCTTCTAGACAACTGACCGACAGATTCACTCATGATTGGGTTACATTAATTCATAGGTTGGAGTTTTCTTATAATAGCACTGCTCATTCTGTTACTCAGAAAAAGCCTTTTGAGCTCTGGCTTGGATATGTTCTAAATACTCCTTCCCAAATGCTCAATAATAAAATACCTAAATTGGATTTACATCCTGGTGTAAAATCTTTTCTTCAAATGCAACAACTTTTCAGAAGTCATGCTCAAAAATGTATTGAAAAATCTTTTGAATATGAGTAGAAGAGGTGGGGCAGATCCGATAAATAATAAACTTTTAAAAAGGGTGATGAAGTACTTATTTCTACAGTCCACTTCAATATAAAATTTAATAACTTATTAAAAGACCCATTTTTAGGTCCATTTGTTGTCAGAAGAATGGTTGGTGATAATGCAATTGAAGTTATCTTGTATTCTCCATATGACAGAAAAAATCTTGTTTTTCCAATATCTCTTTTGAAACCTAACACATCCAATAGTGATTTATTTCCCAAAGGAGGGGAGTACCAAAAAAGACCCCTAAGGAAATCTCTGAGACAGCAGAAATTGATAAGATTCTAAATGAAAGAATAGTTACTGCTGAAAAAGGTACAGAATACTTATTGAGATTCAACAATAAATCTTCTGAATATGATTCTTGGATACCTGGGAAGGAGATATCTAATCTTCCTACTCTGCTAAAGAAATATAAAAAGAAAAAATCATAGCATTTTTTTATTGTTTTTTTAGAGTGAGGGAGTGTCAGACAGGCTGCTAGACTTACCCAGTAAAATAATAAATTATTTACTGGATGAAGCCATGCCTTGTTTTTTTAATTATTTGATTAAAAATTAGTTACATTAAAATTACCTATAATAAATTAACTAATTAAATAATAGAAAATTAATGAATAATTGAAATTAAATATAACAATGTCCCTTATATTTTTATTCTCTAACACCGTGCTCATTGACAGGTTGAAAGAAATAAAAATTTATATTAAAAATAGATTTTAAATTAAAATAAAATTTTAATATTCAAATAAAAATAAATATATGCAAAAAATTCAAATTTCTTATATAGAATTGATTTTTACAGTAAATATTAAATAAATTAATGTATTCCTGTCATAATCTGTAAATACATCTTTTTGACGCCTTCTTTTTAGAACAACTTTATTATTTGAAAACATTCCTTCTGGAATATTCCTTTTCTCTCTCTCTCATACTACTGTTTTAGAACTTTTTTGTTGTGCTTTGTCCCTCCTTTGCCTATATAAGGCCTCTCTTTTGGTTTTTTTCATCATTCCTTACTTAATAAATTAACAAACAACTTATTTTATTTAATTCTTTATTACTATTTATTATTGCTTTAGTATTTACATTTATGTAATTCTAATCAATTAATTAGAGTAATAATTTACATTCTTACCTCTCTATATTGATTAAAGTAATTGAAAAGATAAAGGAATACGTACTCCAAAACTTGAAGACCTAAAGTCCCACTGATACTGCCGTTGGACTGCCGTCAAAACCATCTAGACATAAAAGACCCCTTGACAATTTTCCAAATATAAACATGGTTTTTTAAGAGCTATACGTGATTTTTTTGTCATGAAAAATGATAAATTAAGCAGTTGTTTCATTGTGGGAAATGATATTTAAACCAAATATGGCATAAAATTGGATCCTTCAAACCAATAATTCACAATGGGGATGAATGGGAAGAGAAAATTTAAGATTTCCTCCCATGAAAAATTATTAACACCAGGATTGAACACATGTCATTCTGTGGTTCAATATAAAGGAAGATCTACAAAAGAATTAGCTGCCCTTCTGTCTGTATTTGACAATGCTTCTTTTGGAGAACAACTTTCTGGTGAGGAAAAAGATTCCATCATTCAATTGATAAAATCTTTTCTATGGCCTTTTTAAATAGGTCACATGAATTAGAAATTGTAAAAGAAGAAATGAAGCTCTCATTATTTTGCCCATTGACTGAAATACCACCTATTTTAAAGAAGAATATTTACCCTGCTTCTCCCACAAAGAGAAAAGATATTCAAGACAATATTTCTACCCTTTTAAAAATGAACATTATTGAAAAGGTAGTTGAAACACCTAAACATTGTATTATCTAACCTGTCCTAAATTTTTATTAGAAAGATAAAGCTAAGTTATGTGGTGATTATAGAGAATTTAACACTTATCCTCTTGATGATATCTATCCTTTACCCAGAATTATCTCTGTACATGCTACCTTACAAGGTGCTAAATATATCAGCTGTTTAGATGTGAATAAGGGATATCACCAGGCTCCTTTTGAGAAGAATTCCCAGAATTTTCTGATGATTTCTACTCATATGAGTATTTATTAGTATTTTAGGATGCCATTTGACCCCAAAAATTCTACTTCAGTTTTTTAAAAACTTATGGATAACACATTCCATCAGGAAATAATTGAAGGATGGCTGATGTTTACATTGATTATATCATCATATACTCTAAAACATTTGATGACCATCTTAACCACCTGTGTAAAGTTTACCATAAAATGGATGAGATAAATATGACACCTGCCTTGAAAAAATGCAAATTTGGTTTTTATTCCATGAAAGTGCTTTTTCATGTTGTCTCAGGTCTTCAGTTATGTTTTGACCAGAACAAAGTGGCAGCTATACAACAGGTGAAAGCTCCTACCACAGTTAAAAAGGTCCAGAGATTTTTGGGAATGTGTGGATACTATAGAAAGTATATTAGAAATTATCAGGTAATAGCACTACCTATTACCTAATTTACTAGGAAAGATATTGCTTTTTTCTGGAACAGTAAAGAAAAAGAGCTTTTGACACTATGAAACATTGTTTGATGTCAACACCAATTCGTGCTTTGCCTGAATTTAATCAACCATTTGTTTTATACAATGATTCCAGTTTTATTGGTCTTAATGCTTCTCTCCATCGAAAACAAGTTATGAATGATAAATTATCAGAAGTAGTAATTTGATATATTTCAAGAGCCTTGAGAAATAGTGAGTTGAAATATGGTACCACACAGCTGGAGTGTTTAGCAGTAGTGTGGGCTCTAGAGAAGCTACATTGTTACCTGGATAACCAGAAATTTGAACTTGTCACTGACTGCAGTGCAGTTAAATACCTCTTAAACATGAAAACACACAATGTAAATATGTTTATATGGCAGCTAGCTGTTCAAGAATACAGAGGGAGAATGACAATAATTCATATGGCTGGTATTTAATCAAATGTGGATATGCTATCAAGGTTACCTTTACCAAATGATGACTTAAATCCTGCATATGTTCCTGAAGATGAAATAGTTCACATTCTTTGAATATATGTGATTGATATAGAGGAAGAGCTATTAAATCTTATTCTGGATTCATATCATAAGGACACTGACTTAAAAAAGTGATGTACCATATTAAATGATCCAAAGAATGCGTCAATACAAGCATTAATTAAATCCCTCCCACCAAAGTACCATAAGGCTTTGGAAAAAGTAAATTTTCAACTTATTAAGGCTACCTCTATTATAGAAGAGTATTAAGTAATGTTATTGTTATTCCTCCTTCTATGAAAGAGATTATCTTGAAGATTTGTCATGATGACATATTTGCTGGACATTTCTATCTTGAGAAAACAATGCTCAGAATTCGGAACACTGCTTGGTGGGTTAATATGTCTGAAGACATCAAACTATACGTTGAATCCTGTGATTCTTTCCAAAAATCAAAAAGATTTACTGGTAAAAGAGCTGGATTAACCCAGAATATTGAAACTCCTGATGCACCATGGCAAATAAAAAACATGGACTTTGTAACAGGATTACCCATTTCTGGGAAAGACAGTTATAAATATTTCTGGGTTATTGTGAACAGATTCATCAAAAATGTGTGAATTTATCTCTACCCACTAGGATTTTTCCACTCAAGAATTAGCTTTCTTGTGGTGGTCTCATATTTTTAATACTGCTGGTTTTCCTATGGCCATAATCTCTGACAGAGACCCTAAATTTACTTCTGAATTTTGGATGTCTAAGATGAATGTTTGTGATTGTGAACTGAAACTTTCTACTGCCCATCATCCCCAAACTGATGGATTAGCTGAAAGAATGATTCAGACCTTGGAGGACACGATAAGAAGTTATTGTGCCTTTGGCCTTGAGTACAAAGACTATGACAGATTCACTCATGATTGGGTTACCTTACTTCCTAGGTTGGAATTTTCTTATAATAGCACTGTTCATTCTGTTACTCAGAAAAAGCCTTTTGAGCTCTGGCTTGGATATGTTCTAAATACTCCTGGCCAAATGCTCAATAATAAAGTACCTAAATTGTATTTGCATCCTGGTGTAAAATCTTTTCTTCAAATTCAACAACTTTGCAGAAGTAATACTCAAAAATGTATTGAGAAATCTTTTGAATATGAGTAGAAGAGGTGGGGCAGATCCAATAAAGAATAAACTTTTAAAAAGGGTGATGAAGTACTTATTTCTACAGTCCACTTCAATTTAAAATTTAATAACATATTAAAAGACCCATTTTTAGGTCCATTTGTTGTCAGAAGAATGGTTGGTGATAATGCAATTGAAGTTATCTTGTATTCTCCATATGACAGAAAAAATCTTGTTTTTCCAATATCTCTTTTGAAACCTTACACATCCAATAGTGATTTATTTCCCAAAAGTAGGGGAAGACAGAAAAAGACCCCTAATGAGATCACTGAGACAGCAGAAACTGATAAGATTCTAAATGGCAGAATAATTGCAGCTGAAAAAGGTACTGAATACTTATTGAGATTCAAGAATAAATCTTCTGAATATGATTCTTGGATACCTGAGAAAGAGATATCTAATCTTCCTACTCTGCTAAAGAAATATAAAAAGAAAAAATCATAGCATTTTTTTATTGTTATTTCAGATTGAGTGAGTGTCAGCCAGGCTTCTAGAATTATCCAGTAAAATAATTAATGTTTTACTGGGATGAAGCCATGCCTTTTTATTTCTTATATATTATTAATTATAATTTTTTTTCTTTTAACTTAATTGTAATAAATTAGCTAGTTTCAAAAAAAAAGTTAATTTAGTAAATAATTAAAATTAATATTAAATGTCCCTTTTTTTCATATTTCCTAACACCATGCTCAATGCAAGTTAAAAGAAATAAAAATTGATATTAAAATAAAAATTAATATTAGGGGGTGTCAGTTCTGGCAAATCCGCACTTAACTTAAGTGCAGATTTCAAACCAAATCAGCACTTACAAATCAGCACTTAAATTTTGCAAAAAAGTCACTTATTTCAAAAAAGGGTGTCAGTTATGACCTCAAATCAGCACTTTTTTCCCGTTTTTTTTCAAAACCACATTTTGGCCACAAAACATCCCTTCCTTTCTTACCCCATCCCTGTCACATGTGACACACTGACCTTCCTCGCTACCTACCCATCAATCCTCGGCACACACCCCTTCCTGACATTTTCAATATTTTGACCAGGCATGTTTACATTCTTTTTTACTTATTTCTTCTACTTCTTAATCTTTTTTCTATGGGTGTCAGTTCTGACCTCAAATCAGCACTTTTTTCGTGATTTTTTTTTCAAAACCACATGTTGGCCACATCATCCCTTTCTTTCCCATACCATTTTGTACTCTCCAAATGTCCTCTTTGTGTACTTCATTCACTTGGGTTGGTATTTTGGTTTGTTGCATATTCATTTTTTTTGGAATTTACGGTGAATTTTTTTTTTTTGGATGGCTCATTGGTTTTCTTTCACCAGCTCAACATGAAATCGCATATTTTCTGAAATTGCATATTTTGTCAGTGATTTTTTTTTTCATTCATCCCTCATATCCTTTTCCTATTCTCCTCCAACATCCCTCAAACAATTTGGTTTCATTCATTTTGTCATCTCATCTCTCCAGGTAAGTCACTTTATTCTTTTTTTTTGATTTTTTGATTACTAATTATAATTTTTTTTTGTTTTTTTCTGTTTATTTTATTTTTTTTATCTAAATTTTTTTTGTAAGTGGTTATTTTGGATTTCAATGTTATAATTAACCTTTTTTTTCTCTCCCTCTTTACTTTCTTTTTTAGCTCCATCACCCTACTCTTCATCCCTCCTTGGCATGGTCATTATCCCCCCTTTCCCTTATTTCACTTTTTTTTGGCTCCATTTCATTGAAACACATACATTGCACATTCTTTATGCATTTCACTTACTCCATATTCAATTTCCCCACAATTCCAACATCAATCTTTCTCACTCTATTTTTCCTACTTTTCAATCAAGGTAAGTTTCATCTCCTTTTTTTCATGCCTATATGATATCTCATTCCTTTTATGAAAAGTTCATACTTAAATATATGTATGACTCTTATCTGGATAACAGTGAACTTATAAAACTCCTTTTGATCTCATCTTCATTACCACTTTTCAAGTTTTTGTAAAATTTTGAAAATCAGACTCGGAATTAGGGTTAGGTTTATTCAAATCTAATGTTCTTTTAACTGAAGATTCTCCTGAAGGCTACCTTTCATTTCCCACAAACAGATTTGAATTTGATTCAGTGGTTGCTGAGATATTGACCATTAAAGTTGAGCCTTTTTTTTCCCTATTTAAATTTTTATTTCATTTTTTTATGTAACAAATTAGGGTTAGGTTTATTTAAATCACATGTCCTTTAACTGAAGATTCTACTAAAGCATATCTTTCATTTCCCTCAAACAGGTATGAATTAGGTTCAGTGGTTGCTGAGATTTTGACCTTTGAAGTTGAGCCTTTTTTCCGAATTTCACTTGTCTTATTTCACATTTTTATATTGCATATTTAGAGGATAAGGATTCTGAAACTCTTATATGATTATTATCTAGGAATTTCAATTATATAGGCATGTATTTGTTGCTCAAGAATATCACTAAAGCTCAAAAAGATGAAGATTTTTGCTTATGGGACACTCTACCTTCCTTTAACTCTTTTCTTGCTCTTCGACTCAAAAAGCACTGTAATAAAGCATTTGAAAAAAATCATGAACTTGCAACCAAAGTTGGAATACCGAATTAGTGTGACTCCGAATGGGAAGATATCAGCCACGAATATCTTTTATTTTCTAATGTTATTATCACTCATTCTGGATTTCACAATAAAATTCACACTGATACCAAGGACACCAATTTTCTTACTTTTGGTATATTCTCATATATCAAACCGATTACTGGCCAACCAATACCATCTCCAGCTAAAATCAAATGACATGGTTTATATTTTCCAGACCACCGGTGCATCATTGATTTTGGTTTGGGAAATGGTATCATCGAAACTATTTGGAATTCTTCTAAGGATAATCATCAAACGACCAAAGCTCTTCCTGGTTTGGAATCCTGTCAACATTTAACACATTTTGGTTGCTCATTTCAAATCAGTCATAAGTTGATTCAAAGAATCAATAAGGTAATGAAAGAAGGTAAAGTTAATCGATTTAAAAAAACTTTATTTAGATCCAAAAAGTATGGGGATTAGAGTTGTCATTGAAAATTTTATATTTTTTCGTAAATTTTTAATAAATATTTTTTATGTATCAATTTCCTCAACTAAAGTAATGGGCCCAGGACCTTGTGTTTTATAAATGGTAATCATGATAACATTTATTTGTTTCATGGGGTTCCTCTAGCCTATACCTGTGGAAAGTCCCAAACTTTTGTTTCTAGATTTGATCTGCATTTTGGCTTAAGGGATTGTCATTACTTTAAACTAGGGAAATTGATATATATTAGATATTTATTTAATAATTTACGTAATTATATTAAATTTAGATGACTTCCACCACTTACTTCAATAAAATGCAGGGGGGGGTATTGCCAAATTTTCAAATCTGACATGTGAAATTGATGACTTAGAAAAATTTTGGTGATATCCACCCCTTGCTTCAATAAAATGCAGGGGAGAGTATTGCCAATTTTTTAAAACAGATATAGAATTTTTTTGACTTGTAAATATTTTGGTGAAAATTTTTGACAAGAATGTGAAAGTAATTGTTTCCACCTTGAGCAGGTTTCTGGCTCAAAGGAATAGCAGTACCATCAACAAAACCAATACATCCTGGGAAGCCCTCTGCTTGCATAACCTGAGATGATTCAAGTCGCTCTTCTTTTTTTGGCCAGGTGAGAAGTTGAGATTACAAGGAGTTGATGGCAGTGATACATTGTTTGGTATAAGTGTTAACTGAACCATACCCTAAATCAAAGACATTTTCTAAACGTTTCAAAGTGGCTCCATTACCATTTGAACCCAAATGACATAGTGTGATGGCCAATTGAATTGAAGGATGTTGTTGTTCTTTTTGAGAATTATTGTGAAATATGGGATGATCCTGAATAAGCTCAAGCAATTTAAGGAAACATTCCTGAGAAGTCCTGAATAGCTCTCTAAAACTGGGTGTAGATAGTTTAAGAAGTGTTTGGATGGTGTACTTGGGGGTATGAAGTACTTGAGGCTTTCTGGGAAGAAGGTAACGTTTTGTGGCCATTTTTGATAAAAAGACAAAATCTTCTTCTAGATCAGAATCAGAATTGCAATCAGAGTCCAAGAGCAGTTCAAGAGCCATGAAAGTCATTGCTTTATGTAATTTATCACGATTTGAAAGTGAGGAAGGCATAACTCTTATATGATATGATATGAAGATGTAAGTGATGTACGATGTTTTGAGTTATGAAGTGTTATGCTGCGGAGTGCTGCGTATGAATGGGATGATGCTGACAAATCAGTGAAATGGGACTTGATGGTGAAATCAGCACTTTTGGTTGAGAAAGTGCGGATTTGAGTGAAATAAGTGACTTATTTCATTTTGAAATCCACCAGTATTGGGGCTAGTGTGTTTTGGAAATCCGCACTTATTTAAGTGCGGATTTGGTCTAATATAAGTGCGAATTTGTAAGTGCGGATTTGCCAGAACTGACACCCCCTATTGAAATAAAAATTAAATAAAAATAAATATATACAAAAAATCAAATTACTTATTTAAAAATGAAATTTACAGTCATTTTTAAATAAATCAATTTATTTTGACACATACAGTAAATACATATTTCAAATAAATTCTTTCTAGAACAATTAAATTGTTTGAAAATATTTTTCTGTAATTTTCTTTTCCTTCTCTCATACTCCTGTATATAAGATTTTAACTCCGTGCTTTGTCTCTTTTTTACCTATATAAGGCCTTCCCTTTCTGGTTTTTTTGGATCATCCTTTACTTAATTATTATTTTATTATACAATTACTTCAATAAATTATTTATTAATACTATTTATTGTTTATAGTATTTACTACAAAGTAATTATAAATCATATGTTATAATAATAATAGTAAAACATTTTACCTTTTAAAATTGAGTAATTAAAGTAAAAGATAAATTGATACGCACTTTGACTTTGAAATCTTCAAATAAACCTACCAACGCTATTATACCTCCATTAAAATCATTAAGACCAAAAGGACTCCCTGACAAAAATATTTAAAAAGTTCAGGATCATTAGAAACATTAACAGCTGGTTATCAGGATGTTTTATTTGAGTCATTGAGGTAGCCTTCCCATTCCATGTGCTATTGAATTCAGATTTTTACTTCAGGAATAATGAATATGACCACTTCTCACTCTAGATGATCTTCTACTTCAACCTGTTCTGGAGGAGGTTGGTCCTTTCCTGGGTATATTTCATGAGCTAGTTCAAGGAGAGATATGTGAAAGATAGGATGAATCGATGGCCATTTTGAGATTAGTTTGAGTTTAAATATGATTTTAGAGACTTAAAAATAAATCTTAAATGGTACTAAGTGCTTCTTAGATGGTCTCTTTGGTGGTTGAGTGGTTGAAATTTTTAGAGTCATGCCATTCTTTTTCACCGGGTCTAAAATGTGGAGAAGATTTTCAATGTTTGTTGGCCTGTTTCTGTATCTTCCATTTATTTCTTTTAGGTTGTAATGAGCTTTGCTTGAATTTGTGAGATGTCTCAAAGATATTTTTCAGCTGAATGATTTATTCCTATATGAAATGGATTGATTTAAACATTTCAATAATAGAATTTTTTGAAGGGATATTTCTTTTTTGAAGAATGTGTTGAGCTTTTGCAGGCAAATTTGGCCAGTGTCAACCATGTGGTCCAATTTCCTTGTTGATAATTGAAATAAATTTAAATGTATTGTTTGAGTATTTGATTGACACTTTCAGTTTTCCCATCTGTTTCAGGATGATATGCAGTAGAAAGATTCCTTGTAATATTTAATTTTTGACAAAGTTGAGTCCGGAAAGTAGAAAAAAATAGAGAACATATATCAGAAATAATATCAGAAGGCAATCCATTGTTAGCAAATAAATATTCTAGAAATATTTAAGCTAAATATTTGGAATTAGCATTAGTACTAGTTTCAATAGATATAGACATTTTAGAGCATATATTAACTATGACCAATATAGCATCAAAATTATCTGATGGTGTTATTGAGAAATGAAATCCATTTAAATTGAGTCTCAAGGTTTAAAGGAGATTGGAAGTGGTTGGAGAAGCCTATACTTTCTGTGTTGAGGTATCTTGTCTCTATTACATTTGTAATAGGCTTTAATATAGGCCTTGATTACATTGCTCATACCTGGCTATAAGATATCCCTTGCTATTAACTGGTAGGTTTTGTCAGCCTAAATATCCTTAGGACTGAGTATTCCTTATGCTTAAAATAAGATAACCTTAATTAGATTAAGCTTATATCTTAAAAATAAGGTTAAAATAATAATATATATTATTTTATTATATATATATATAATTATTATTCTATTATATAATTTATAATAGTTTAAATAGCTTATCCATGGCCTAATAATACTTATTAAGGTGTTAATGGAGTCATAATATACTTATCTTAAGTGATATGAAGTAATTATTGACATACATAAGCTTATATGTATACATAAATCTCATATTCAGTGAAATATGCAGTATATTATGTATATTTAGGTATATAAGTGGGTTTTAGCCCCTTAATAGCCTATAACCTTTGTTTTTCTGCTTATTTTAGGTCATATGGACGAAATCAGTGGACTCATAACGCCTACAGAAGCATAGACACCTATATCAGGCGCATACACCCAGTTTGGACAACTAAAATTATTTCCTTGGATGGTTATTCACGGATTTATGGGTTGGAAATATGTTTTTGGGTTAATGTGGATGCTTGGGGATGTTATTGGGGGCTTGGACATTTTATTTGTTTCCTTTATATGCTTTTAGTTTCATTAAATCTCTTTTTGATCTTTTATTTTACCTGTTTCTTTATGGTATCCGCTTTTATCTGGGTTTTCTAATTATGGTTTGGCTCTGTGTTATTATTAATAGTGATGGAGGGTCCTTACTGGAGGTCTGGGTGTTGAAACTGCTTGAAGTGGACGCCATGGGGAGGTGATGGGCCCTCACAGTGCTGTAATTGCCGGGGATAGCAGTGACATCATCTGGATTGAAGGTCTGTGCACTCCAGTGGATTTGGGTATAAGTAAGGAGGGATTTTGACGGTTTATTATCATCATTCAATTACTACACTTCAAATAAACACTACACTACAATTATTAACATTCAAAAATATATTATAAAGCCCTTATAAATTGATATTATCTTTATAAAAGCTATAACTATATTTTATTCTTCTATTTTCCACCACTAGCACGCATTTAAATCCAAGTATTGTGAGTTTAAATTGAGTATAACTAATTTATTAGTCTTCCCCTGAGGTTTAATCACTAAATCATTTATTAATAAGTAGTAGGACCATAAAATAACATTATTATATCATACTTATATACTAGACTGTACTGACAATTGGGGGTCTTTCCTTATATTTTACTTATTATTTAGTATAAGCCTTGGGACGTGATTTTTACCTTAGTACAACTCAAAATTAACCAAATATTTGGGTCTGCGGCATATTAGTGGGTCATCATAACTCATTGATTGCGGAAAAGAACCCTTATAATAATTGTACTAATTTTTTATTATAAAAATTAGATATTTACAGTAGTAACTGTACCCAATATAAACCCAATTTCACTTGGTATTTGGACACCAATATAACACCCAATAAAATTGGTATTTGGCTAAAGCTTGGTAAGCTAATTATTCACCCTTATAGAGGTCTAGTTAAACTTATTATTATATTTTTAACAGATTTTTTCGAATTTTTCTTATATTTTATTTAAATAAATAAAGATATAAATTCAGGGTAAGCTCCATTGCTTTTTTATTAGTAATATAATTGCTAATATTATTTGTCTACTAATTCCACAGAGTTTTTTCCTTTTGTAGACGTAAAATATTGTTATTCTGAACAATATGAGTGCTCCTCAGGATAGTGTAAGTGAACAGCCTGCTTATAATACCAGGTCTAAAGCTAATAAAAACTTTCCAGGACATCACCATGGAGGGACAACAGTACCCCCAACCAGAAAGCATGAGTATAGAGGAAAAGGACGCCCTCTTAAAAAAGATAACTATCAAAAAGACGTCTCCTCCTCTTCAGGATCAACTGTCCCACCTGGCCAAACAGGTTCTGAAGCTAGAGGAATCATAATCTCTCATGTTCAAAGAAGTAGAGCAGTTGCAAAACAATTGCAAGGTAGGATTTCAGCAGATGAATCAGGCAATGGCAGAATTAAAGGGAGGCCTGCCCAGTCAATCAAATCAGCAACCCCCTACCCAAGGAGGGTCCACTCACTCCCAGGAGAAAATCCTGGTAGACAAATGGAAATGGGACTGGTTTCACCAACAGTGGACAAGCCACAGTTGCAACAGGGATCCACCCCCTCATCTGACTTCCTCAGCTCACCCTTACAAGGGAAAAAAGCGCCAAAAATCAGGCCTGGCAACCATCCCTTGGTAAGTAACTTACCCCCTCAGATTAAACATAATACTGATAATTACAATATAGGTAATTCTATTGATGTTAAATCTGTACAAAAAATAGAGGAGGATTTAAGAAATTTGGGTTTTAGAGTAGATACACCTGACTTGTCTTTTATCCATAATAACAGTACTATATACAATGATAATACAGTTAATCCTCAGTTGCAACCACCTACTAGTGAGATGAGTAGTTCACAGGAGAGTGAGAGAATTGAAAAGGAGGACATGGAATATTTTAACAATAATCCAACTGTCCATAGAATTGTTTCAGCATTGTGGAATAGAATGACTGATTGTGAGGAACAGACAGTTAAGCTCACTAGTGATACAATTTCATCCTTAACATTGAACATTTCTCAATTAGCAACACGTAATAAAGAATTAGAGAAGGAACATTTGTCTCTAACTCTTAAATATGATTCATTAAGTAATAAATATAATGACCTTTCAAACAAATTTTGTGAGTTAGAAAAATTATATGAAACACACTTATTAAAAACTGAATCAAGAACAAAGTTATCTTTTGCACAGACAAATCAAAGTGTCTCTGAGCTGCTACAAAGATTAACTAAAGTTGAGATTGAAACTGCCAATCTACTAATGAACCAGGATAATCATAAGTATAATCAATATAATAATAATCCTTTCATTGGCAAAAGTGAATCTCATTCCTTCCCTGTACCACCACAATTAAAACCATCTGGTGGTAGTGTCAAATCTGAAAATGTAAGTCACAAATCCGTGCAGGAAGAAATACAAGACCATTTATCAAAAGTAAATGAGTTGTTGAATTTGCCTAAGATTAGTGAGATAAAATCCAATCAGAAGAACTGGCCTAAGATAGATCAGTACCCAACTTATGATGGGGAAACCAGCTCTGATTGGCAACATTTTATTCAAAGAATTGACAACTTGAAATTCTCATATAAGTTACCAGATGAAGAGATAACATCAAAATTAATTTCTTTATTTAAGGATGTTGCTTTATTATGGTTTGAAGCTGTCTTAAGTGAGGGTAGAGACTACTCCTGGGCTGAATGGAAACAACTTATTGAAAAACAATTTGGAGGTTCTAAATTCAGGCTTACTCAGCAGAGACTGTATGAGAAAACTAGGTATAATCCGTTGAATGGTGACAAACCTATGGTATTTTTAATGACTTTAAACAAAATCTTAAAAGCCATTGAGCCTCATATGGATTTTAACTTATGGAAAGATAAGATAATTTACAAATTACCTATATCTGTCATAGATATTGTTGTAGCTAGAACATTTAATGTTACTGAATATTCTGATTTTATTAATATTTGCAATGAAATATTATTAAACCATAAGTATGAATCAAGGTATTCCACTTATAAGCAAAATGTTGAACCTGTAAAAACTCAGAATTCAAAAACACTTCAGGAGAAGCAGAAAAAACCTACTGCACCTGTAGTACCTAAAAAGTATGAAACAAATACTTGTTATAAGTGTAACAAACCTTGGGTTAAAGGTCACAAATGTGAGGAAAACATAAATATTGTTGAAAATCAACATGAATCTGAAAATGAAGTAGAAAAGAGTAATGATTCAAGTGATTATGACAGTAATATCTCATATAGTGATGAAAATGAAGTCTGTATGTTGGAAGATGATTTGTCCATCTTTTACAATCCAATATTAAATATAGACTCAAATGAATCTTTAATGAATTTTGAGGATGTTAAAATCATTAAGGATATATAAGAAGATACTTTGCTTTTGGTCTTAATTTTAAAAGACAATGACAAATTCACGCATGATTGGGTAACCCTTATCCCAGGTTTAGAATTTGCATATAATAGTACAGTACATTCTGTCACTGGCAAAAAGCCATTTGAGTTATGGTTGGGTTATGTACCTAATACCCCTGCTAAAACTCTTAATAAGTTACCTAGATTGGATATTCATCCAGGTACTAAATCTTTTCTTCAGATGCAAGAACTATGCAGAAAACATGCTCAAGAATGTATAAATAAGGCTTTTGAGTATGGAAAGAAAAGATGGGATAAAGCCCATAAAGAACAAATGTTCAAAGAGGGTGATGAAGTCCTTATTTCAACGCTACATTTCAATTTAAATGGTAATGTTAAATTGAAGGATCCATTCATTGGACCATTTGTAGATCAAAAGATGGTTGGTAATAATGCTGTTGAGGTTATTCTATATGCACCTTATGATAGAAAACATCCAGTATTTCCTATTTCTCTTATAAAACCATACCATTCTAATGATACTGCTCTCTTTCCAAGAAGATCAGGAAGGCATAAACAGCAACCTGAAGAAATAGTGGAAAAAGCAGAAATTGAAAAGATACTTAAAAAGAGACACCTTACAAAAGAAAAGGGAGTTGAGTATCTACTAAGATTTAAAAATAAATCAAGTAAATATGACCAGTGGATTCCAGAAAATGAAATCTCTGATCTTAAAAATCTCTTCAAAAAATTTAAATCTAAATAATACTGTTCATTCAGTATGTGTATTATAAAAATTATTTTTTATTTTATTATTTCATTCCTTAAGATTAATTAAAATGTCTTAACATTTTTTTTATTGTTTTTTTTGGGGTGAGGGAGTGTCAGCCTAAATATCCTTAGGACTGAGTATTCCTTATGCTTAAAATAAGATAACCTTAATTAGATTAAGCTTATATCTTAAAAATAAGGTTAAAATAATAATATATATTATTTTATTATATATATATATAATTATTATTCTATTATATAATTTATAATAGTTTAAATAGCTTATCCATGGCCTAATAATACTTATTAAGGTGTTAATGGAGTCATAATATACTTATCTTAAGTGATATGAAGTAATTATTGACATACATAAGCTTATATGTATACATAAATCTCATATTCAGTGAAATATGCAGTATATTATGTATATTTAGGTATATAAGTGGGTTTTAGCCCCTTAATAGCCTATAACCTTTGTTTTTCTGCTTATTTTAGGTCATATGGACGAAATCAGTGGACTCATAACGCCTACAGAAGCATAGACACCTATATCAGGCGCATACACCCAGTTTGGACAACTAAAATTATTTCCTTGGATGGTTATTCACGGATTTATGGGTTGGAAATATGTTTTTGGGTTAATGTGGATGCTTGGGGATGTTATTGGGGGCTTGGACATTTTATTTGTTTCCTTTATATGCTTTTAGTTTCATTAAATCTCTTTTTGATCTTTTATTTTACCTGTTTCTTTATGGTATCCGCTTTTATCTGGGTTTTCTAATTATGGTTTGGCTCTGTGTTATTATTAATAGTGATGGAGGGTCCTTACTGGAGGTCTGGGTGTTGAAACTGCTTGAAGTGGACGCCATGGGGAGGTGATAGGCCCTCACAGTGCTGTAATTGCCGGGGATAGCAGTGACATCATCTGGATTGAAGGTCTGTGCACTCCAGTGGATTTGGGTATAAGTAAGGAGGGATTTTGACGGTTTATTATCATCATTCAATTACTACACTTCAAATAAACACTACACTACAATTATTAACATTCAAAAATATATTATAAAGCCCTTATAAATTGATATTATCTTTATAAAAGCTATAACTATATTTTATTCTTCTATTTTCCACCACTAGCACGCATTTAAATCCAAGTATTGTGAGTTTAAATTGAGTATAACTAATTTATTAGTCTTCCCCTGAGGTTTAATCACTAAATCATTTATTAATAAGTAGTAGGACCATAAAATAACATTATTATATCATACTTATATACTAGACTGTACTGACAGGTTTAATCAACCCCAAATAAACAGCTAATGGTGAATCATGTTGACTATTGAAAATCCATCCTTTAATATCCTTATTGGTGAGTATGACTACTCTACCTTTAAAGACTAATAGACCTGATTCTATACTGAATCTCTTGGCCCCTCTTTTCAAGAGTATTTTTCCTCTAAACCTGAACAATAATTTTCCTTTGAATGAGATTCTAGAATTTTGGATAGTGAGTTATTAATTGATTGAGTTCTCACTGCATTAAGTTGATGAGTTGGTAACATTTATTTTTTTAAGATTTATTTTACATTCTCTGGAGTTCTATCTGAAAATTCCTCCCCCTGCTGTGGGTAAATATCATCCTTATGTAAAAAATATGAAGAACTACACAACTTTTACCTGGCTGGTAGGTAATAGTAAAACTAAATTCAGATAAAAATTCAGCCCATCTAGCCTGACATCTAGTGAGTACTTTGGAGGACATGAAGAATTTCAAAGCATTTTGATCAGTTATTACATGGAAAGAAATAATAAGACTGAGAAGAAAAGAACACAATTTTTTAAGACAATGAAAAATAGATAATAATTCCTTATTGTGAGATTTGTTGTTTAATTCTGCTGCAATAAGTCTGCCTGACTCAAAAGCAACAGGATGAAACAAATTTGTTTCAGGAATGAGTTGGGATATGACCCTCTGTTATAGAATAATTGCTAGAATCTTTCTTGACTATTGTTGAAGAAGTAGGATCAAAATTTCAAAGAATTGGAGCTTTAGTAAACATAGTTTTCAGAGCTTCAATTCCTTTTATGCTGTATTGTTAAAAATAAGAAATATCTTTACTACAAAGAGAAGTTAGATTTTTAATAGTTTTAAATTAATATTTAGTAAATTTTCTATAGAAATTTGCAAAACCTAGAAATCCTTATAAGGATTTTAGAGTTTTTGGCTCCATCCATTCCAATACTTTTTGGAACTTTTTATCACAGGTGAAAAAATAAGTGAACTACACATCTAGTTGTTCTTTTGGTTTCTGAATGTCACCCTGTGTGTGACTCTGGTAGTGACCCTTTCTGACCCCAAATCAATTTATTTTTCACCTTTACACCTCACAATATGTTTTTAGTTCCATTCATGAATTCTACCTTATTTCTACCATTCAGTGTTGCATTTCATAACTTTCCCTTTATATTGTTCACTATCCCATTCCACTTCTTCTATATTATATCATTATCTCTAATATGATTGTGAGCTGATTGTTTTCTAGAACTTTTTTTCATATCATATCATCAGAATCTGATAATTGACAAACTTCATTATTTACTAATTCTTCAGCAGATAGAAAAATGATAATGGATGTTATTTATTCTAATATAAATCATCTTTTGTTTATTTTCATTTAAAGGACCAATAATCCCCAGATTCCTCTGAGGTTGAGTTAGCTGTTTTTAGAAATTTTCTTATAATTCCATCTGTCTCAACATTTTTTTACCTAAGAGTTTTTAAAGTTGAGCTAGATTTTTATTTATTATCAGAAGGTAGAATATCTTTCTTTAATGTTTTATTTGAGCTACTCTTAGATTACTATTAAAAGAGAATTTAGTATCAAAAAATTTTAATAGCATAGATGGCTTGTACCCTCAAGCTGGGTTAATTTTTATGATTGTTAATTTTAGCTTTCCTTTTTTTATTTGGCAGGAGATCCCTACTCAAAGCACAAATGTGCAAAAACTACACCCCCCCCCTATGTATTGAAGAATAGGACAAAATTACTAGATCTTAGTGGCCCAGTAATCAATTCAGTGACATTTGCTAACCATTATGATGATATAATGCAACTGGAGTTGAAGCTGGTGTAAAGGAGCCTATAGCTTGAACAATCTAAGCTTCAACAAAGACTCTGCTATGTTAGTTAAGTGTTAAAAGTAATGCACAGTATTTTTCTCACTACTTGTCCAAATTTTTTATTCTCCAAAACTATACTCAAAAGTGAAAATTTTTGAAGGTGAATGAACAATTTTGCTTGCCAGTCTTCATTATGCAATATGCAAATCAATATTGAATATCCTTTTTTTTAATACTGTTGATATAATATTTTCAACAACAAATTAAAAATTAAGTAAAAGCTATTTTGTAATTCCAATAGATTAATAAGCTAATATTATAAATGCAAAACCATTAAGCTATTCAGATTGAAAATCTAAGTAAAATTGGCAAAGTTATAGCCATTTCATACCAACATGTGATTTTCAATAAGAAGTGCTATAAATCACTCAAATTTCAAGCTAAAATAATAATTTCAGGATATAGATAGCTTCATATAGTTATTTCAGACTCAATGAGCTAATCAGGTTTAGAATCTAAGTAATATTGGCTAAGTTATAGCCATTTCAACATAACATGTGATTTTCACTAAGTGCCACATCTTGCTGATTGACATAACTTGACAAATTTTGCTTTGATCTTATATATTAATAGTTCTTTGGATTCAAAGTCACTATATAAAGCATTCTATATCTTGAGATTATTATTGTAAGTTGAAATTTGAGCAAGATATAGCACTTCTTAGCCAAAATAACATGTCAGGTTGAAATAGCTAAAACTTAGCCAATTTTACTTAGATTCTAAATCTGATTATCTCATTAAATCTAGAATCACTATATGAAGCTTTCTATATCCTGAAACTATTATTTTAGCTTGAAAGTTGAGTAAGATATAGCAACTCTTAGTGAAAATCACCTGTTAGGATGAAATGGCTATAAATTTGCCAATTCTACTTAGATTTTAAATCTTAATAGCTCATTGGTTTTTCCATTATTATAATAACTTATTTATCTATTTTAATTAAAAAATAGTTTTAACTTAATTCTTAATTTGTTGTTGAAAATATTATTTCAACAGTATCAAAAAATAGGATATTCAATATTGATTTGCATATTGCATAATTAAGACTGGAAGCAAAATTGTTCATTCTCCTTCACAAATTTTTACTTTTTAGTATAGTTTTGGAGAATAAAAAATTTGGACAAGTAGTGAGAAAAATACTGTGCATCACTTTTAACACTTAGCTAACATAGTAGAGTCTCAGTTGGACCTGAGATTGTTCAAGATATATGCTCCTTTACACAAGATCAAACTCCAGTTGTCTTTCATTATCATAATGGTGAGCAATTTTCAATGCATTGATTACTGGGCCTTTTAGATCTAGTAATTTTGTCCTATTCTTCAATACATAGGGGATGGATGTTGTTTTTGCACATTTGTGATTTGAGTAGGGATCTCCAGCCAAAAAAAGGTAAAGTTAAAATTAAAAATCATTAAAATTAACCTAGCTTGAGGGCACAAGCCATATATTCTAGTTAAATTTTTTGTTAATATATTTTCTTTTAATAATAATCTAAGAGTAACTCAAATAAAGCATTAAAGGCAGCTATTCTTCCTTCTGATATTAAACCAACATCTAGCTCATGCATAATGCATAATTAATACTGCAAAGAAAAATAGTTCATTCTCCTTCACAAATTTTCAATTTTTAGTATAGGTTTGGAGAATAAAAAATTGGACAAGTAGTCAGAAAAATACTGTGTATAGCTTTTAACACTTAGCTAACATAGTAGAGTCTCAGTTGAAGCTGAGATTTTTCAAGCTTTACACTCCATTTCACCAGATTCAACTCCAGTTTCCTTTCATCCTCATAATGGTGAGGGACTGTCAGTTCATTGATTACTGGACCACTAAGATCTATTAATTTTGTCATATTCTTCAATACACAGGAAAGGAGTGCTGTTTTTGCAAATTTGTGCTTTAAGTAGGAATCTCCTGCCAAAAAAAAAGAAAAACATGACATGGTTTTCTGTAAATTTTTTCATTTTATTGCATTAATTTATCTTTAATAATGAAATTTTTCAGAGTAGACTGAATTATGTTACATTTTTTGTAGGAGTTTTTAACCTGTGATGTAAACATAACATAATTTTCCCTTGGTACACATCAAAAAAACTGTGGGGTATTATGTCTTCTTTTCTTTTTAAATTATTTGACTTTTTAATTGCCCATTTTTTTTGATTCCATTTTTTCCCACCACATATGTACATCCAGTTATTATTTCTAAAATAAAACCACCACAAAAAACCTGGAAGAACTTGCTAGCAGGTGCCAAACCCTCAACCCACTTGTGATTAAATCATAACTCAGATCTGATACCATGCAAACTGGAACTCTCAGTGTTCAGTGCACATTTAGCTCAGCTTAATTACAGCTTAGTTAAAAATTAAACAAATCAAGGATAGGGATTAAAACCTGCTATCAGGTGCCCACATTTTTTTCTGGTGAACTCTAAAGGAAATATTTAAATAGTTTCATTTTGTGCTTTAAGCCTTTTTCAAACAGAATGAATCCCAATATTGCAAATATGTAAGTAGATATGTTGTTAAAATGTTTTTTGTTCTAAAGAACAAGACAATATAGAGAGATGGTAAGCAGTTAGAAGAAAAATAGGAAAAAGAGTTATGAAAAAGTAAAAAAGGGGGAAGAAAGAAATTATACAATAAGAAATAAAGGGATAATGGAAAGAAGGAAGAAAGTGGATAAGCAAAAAAGTGAGTTTTTATAGACATCAAAAGGGGCTAATGGCTCAAACAAGGTCAATCCAAGGTATTGAGAAAATCACAACCAGGGCTTGAACAGGGACAAGAAAAAGAATTAGATTTCTAGTTCACTCATTTTTTCTCCTGTGTATTATCCATGAATAATCCATCAGTAGAAAATTCAAAGCCTTAGAAGTTGACATATTTTAGGTGGAATTCACATTTAGTGTGCTTTGCCTAGACACTGTGTTCTTGAAGGTGATTTTAAACCTATTGGAAATGATGAATATTTTTATTAAGAGTCTAAAAGAAAATTAAGATTTCATATAAATAGACAAAAACAAACTATTCAACAACATTATGAAAGATTTCATTGACAAAAGTTTGAAAATTCTATGGTTCATTAAGCAATCCAAAGGGCCTAACTAAATTTTGAAAGCTGCCAAATCTGTTGTGAATTGCAGTTAAAATTTCATGGCCTTCTGCAATACATATAAGGATATAAGTGCCTCTGAGATCAATTTTAGAAAATAAATAAGCACGATTGAATAAATTAAGAAGAAATGACATAGGAGGAAGTGAATAAGTGTTCTTCTTAGTTTCTGTGTTGAGTCCTTTATATTAAACACACAGCCTAAGACTTCAATCCTTATTTTTTAAAAAAAGGACTGGAGAACTGGTTGGGGATTTCCTGGATCAAATTAAACTTTTTGCTAAATTCTCTGAAATGTAGTCTCAAAGAACTTGAGACTCTCCCTTCAAAAAAGAATAGAAAGGACCTGCCAAAGGTTCTCAAACTATTAACTCTATCTGATGATCTTAGGGTCAATAAGGTGGTAACTTGTTTGCCTTAAATATTGAGAAAATATAAATTAAATTATGGTAGATTTCCAGTAGAGTCAATTTAATTGCTTGAATATTTGTTTGGTCCTCCTTTTCATCTTTGAATAAAGCTTTCTAGGGTAGACCTGAACTTAGAGATAAAAATTTGGTTACTTTGAGGATTTTTAAATCCACTTTGAGAAAAATGATTGAGCTAGAATATTTAACCAAGTGCTAATTGAAAGAAGTATCAGATTCTTGCAATAAATATGGCGGAGAAAAGTCCTCTAGCAGGACATTATCAAACAGGTTGTTTAACTCCCTATTTACTTGCATTGATGAATGAGAAATATACTTAGAACAAGGGGTGATCAATCTCTGTGAGCAATCAATCACTGGATTCAAATTCTTTAAAAATTTATGGCCAAGAATGGTATTGTCCATCCTTGGGGCATCCAAGACTGTGAATTCCCACTTGAAGGCAGGAAAGTTTGGAAAGTTTAGAGCCTGTAGAAATTTTATAACCAAATAATTGAATTCCTCTTATTGGACCAGATAAATTTGGATTTTTTCAATATCTACAAATTTTAGTGAAAGTCTCTCAGCAGAAGATAAAATGATAAATGAAGTTGAAGCTCCAGATTCAGTAAGAGAACTGAAGGAAATATCCTCCTTAAAAAGAATTAATCTTAAATGGTGTGGGGAAATTCCAGTAAATATGAGATAGAGATTCTGTGCACTAGAAGAGATTAAAAGGGTTTCTTTGAAAACAAGAAAGCTATTCACTACTTTTTTTACTTGGAACTAGTGCTTTCTCTATCCTTTAACTTAGCACAATCTTCTGACTTTTGCTTACCACCACAACTTATAAAAAAACCATTATATACTCTTCTCTTTCATTAAGCTTTCTTTCATTCCCCTTTGTGCAATATACCTTGCTTATATCTCTGGGGGTTGAGCTTTTGTATTGAGTTTATCCTTACCCTTTAGCCTGGATTTGTATTGCATCAATGAAGATTGATTTGGACAAGAGTAATTCAAAAAATTTCATGATTTAAAATAAGATCTGTTGTGGAAGTCTAAAGTTTATTACAGCACTAAAAAATGCTCAAATTTTTTTTTCCTTGCCTATAATAGAGTTTTAAAGAGTTAATTAATTTTAGTATAATTTTACTATGAAGAAAATGGTTGGTTATATGGAAATAATTGGTCTAATATATGCATCAAAATTAAAATATTTAATTGAAAATTTAGAAATGCTTCTATAGGCTTAAAAATACATGGAATAAAACATTAGGCATCTCAAGAACCTTTGAAAATTTTTGGGTAATGTTTACTATTTTTCTTATAATTTAAATAATTTTATGAAGTATTTATGATTATTTTTGATTCTTGTTAATTTACTTAACTTTAATAATTTTTAGATCAATGAATAGGGTTTACAGGCAACCAAAATTGGATTAAAGTTTCTCCAGATGTAGCCCTATCATCTGTATTTTTTTAGATTTTTTTAAGGTTTTGAGGTTCTAATTGAGTGTGGAAGTCCATAAAAACTACAGAATTTTCTGGAAAAACTCCATACAAACTCAATGAGGGAAAAGGGAGGAACATGACTGGACTATGCATATAAATTCTTTGGACTCAAATCAGACTGGTAATAGAGCAATCTGACAATATAATGCACATAATATAAAAATATATTGAATAACCACCATCATTTTAACATAATATTTCAAAATTTGTAATACCATTACAAATAAATCATTTTATATAACATCTCATATATTTTAAAATACAACATATAAATATATCCATATAGGATATCATTAGAAAGGTCTCAAATACAAGGACTCAATTTTAGCAACTGTTAAAAAAATAAAGACTTAATAAAAACATATTAATTCAATAATTAAATAACATTTCTGAGTACAAATTTATTGTGGTATTTCTTTATTTTAACCAAAGAACACAGATTCAAAAATCTCAAACTGTTAAATAAAACTGGTCAACTAGTCATTTTTTATCAAGTAGACACTTAAGCTTAGTTAATTTTAAGATCTTTATTTACTTAAAGGGACAGGTTTTGCTTAGTTTTACCAAACCCCCTTTGATTCTTCTTACAGCAAGGACACTGTAAGAGTCTTTCTACACCATGAATGAATTTATGGGAACAGCTTTCATTTTAGAGTCATCCTTGATAAGCAAAATCTAGTTTGAGAGTCCTAACCATCAAATCTGCCAAAGTGGTAATTTTTTTACCATGAAGATTCAATCAATCCAGAATCCTTGAGGATAGTTCCTTTTTGAAATGATACTTTAAAGCTGAATCATTCCAACCTACTTGAATTTTTAAGGCCCTGAAATTTGAGATGTATTCTGAAACCTTACCATTATCATTCATGCAAGGAAACTCAAGTTTGATTTCTGCATTATTGGTTTCATTTGGGTCACCAAAAAATGTTAAGAGTTGATCCTCACACTTTTCAAAATTCTTAATAAGTAAATAGGGCTCCATTGAAGAAAGGATGAGAAGTTAAGGTTCAAACCATCTTGATGATTTTCCAGCTGAAAATGAGGATGTATAAATAAGCTATGAGCACTCCATGTTAAATTTTTGCAGGTCATTATGGAAAAGTAACTTGCATATTTCAAGAAAGACCGCAATCTTTCTAGTTTTCTCAATTAAATTTATAAGGGGATTTCATCAAAGGAGTTTTGAAATTAGGTTCCTCAGAAGGGGTAGGATTTGAAATTGTTTCTACAATGAGTTTCATGAATTGTTTCAATGAAGTAAATGGGCCAGGATCTGAATGGTTTTTTAAAGGGTTGAAAGCCAGGGCCAATGGTGCCATGTTCATGATGTCCTTGCCTTCTTCTCCTTCACTAGAATCTTTGAAATCCTGAGGAATATCCTCCACAGATTTATTTTAGTTTTCCCTTTACTTTATATCAAGAAGTTTAAGGGAGTGAGTTTTGGAAACAGGTCACACCACACAATATGTGTCAGCCTAAATATCCCTAGGACTGAGTATTTTGTATAGTTAAAATAAGATAAATAAAGTAAATTAAGCTTATATCTTAAAAATAAGGTTAAAACAATAATATATATGATTATATTACATATATATATAATTATTACTCTATTATATAACTTATAGTAGTTTGAATAGCTTATCCATAGCCTAATAATACTTATTAAGGTGTTAATGGAGTCATAATATACTTATCTTAAGTGATATTAAGTAATTATTGACATACATAAGCTTATATGTATACATAAATCTCATATTCAGTGAAATATGCAGTATATTATGTATATTTAGGTATATAAGTGGGTTTTAGCCTCTTAATAGCCTATAACCTTTGTTTTTCTGCTTATTTTAGGTCATATGGACGTATCCAGTGGACTCACAATGCCTACAGAAGCATAAACATTTATTTCAGGCGCATACACTCACTCTGGACAACTTAATCTGCTTCCTTGGATGGATATTCATGGATTTATGGGTTGGGAGGTCGTTGCTGGGTTAATATGGATGCTTGGAGATGTTATTGGGGGCTTGGATATTTCATATGTTTCCTTTATATGCTTTGGGTTTCATTATATCCTCTTTGGATGAGTTATTTTACCTGTTTCTTTATGGTATCCGCTTTTATCTGGATTTTCTATTTATGGTATAGGTCTGTGATATCATTAATTGTGATGGAGGGTCCTTACTGGAGGTCTGGGTGTTGAATCTTCTTGAAGTGGACGCCATGGGGAGGTGATGGGCCCTCACAGTGCTGTAATTGCTGGGGATAGCAGTGACATCATCTGGATTGAAGGTCTGTGCACTCCAGTGGATTTGGTATAAGTAAGGGAGGATTTTGATGGTTATTAAACATCACTTACTTACTACAATTCAAATAAACATTACAACACAATTATTATCATAAAGAAATATATTATAAAGCCTTTATAAATTGATATTATCTTTATATAAGCTATAACTATATTATATTCATCTATTTTCCACCACTAGCATGCATTTAAATCCAATTATTGTGAGTTTTATTTGAGTTTAAATATTTTATTAGTCTTCCCCTGAGGTTTAATCACTAAATAATTTATTTAAAAGTAGTATTATTATTAATAAATACTATTAAATCATACTTAGATACTAGATACACTGACAATATGGGGGAAGACTTTCTAGAAAGTCTGAAACTTTGAACCCTAATATATATATTAAATTGAGCACACATTAAGGCAGTGGTAAAAAAATCATGAAGAAATAGTGGATTTACTTTGAAAACACCTTGAAACTTATTTGAAACTTTATTTAACCACAGTTGATTAATAATTCACAAATATTTAAACTTGAATTAGAGGATTTGTTGAAGGAATAAAAAATAAATGAGCCCCACTATCAATCTATCCTTGCAGATTCATAAGATTCTGAAAAATTATACAGTTTTTTCATTTCTTGAATCTAATGAAACTATCATATACTTTGAATTATAAGAGATTTCACAAAAATATATAAGATATTCACCCTATAATAGTAGGGGGTATCAAAGTTAAAAATTTGTAATTATTTAAAAGGCATTTCACAACACAAAAAGAACATCACAAACGTGACATTAACTTTCAATAAAAAGGTGTTTTGGGGGCACAATATGTCATATTATAAAAACTAGTCATGGTTGATTTGGTGTAAATAACAGGTATTTTGAAATGGAAGATTTCTAACTTTGATACCTCTTAATATATATATAAAACATCCAATTTTCTAAGAAATAATGCATTAAGAAATATTTATTGAATTTCTATATTTCATCAAATTTTTATCAGTTAAAAATTGAGAAATAAATGCCTTTTCTCATTATATCAATAAATATTATTAGTTATTTATCCATTTTAAAAGCATTTGTGGAAGTTTAAACATTTAAATATAAATTTAGTTAATAGAAATTTTTTAAAAATTGATTTACATACCATATTTATCTAAGTTAAAACAGGATATGGGCCCAGTTCTATTAAAAATATAACTTATCATAATCTCCATTATATCAAAAGAATAAAAAATCCAAGTTTAATGAGAATAAAATCTATGGTTAAAAAACATTGAAAAAAAAATTAAGTTTTTTTCTAGATGTTTCATTCGATTATTATTTCCAAGTCTCATAATATATTATATCATTTTTGTGCTTACATTGTTTTTTAAAATGTTCCTTAATAGTACTTTTCTCCCTTAAATTTCACATATCATTCTTCTTCTATCTTAAATTTTCTCCCTCTTACATCTTATTTAAGTCTACCAAGAACTCTCCAATCCCAAACCCTTATTCCCCCTTCTTCACCACTTGTCAGCCAGGCTATACCAGGAGCCCAGTAAATTGTATTTTAATCTATTGGAGCTTAATAAGGGCGAAAAATTATGCATTTTATGTATATAAATTAATAATATATTGCATAATAAAATTACTAAAATAAGGGTTATATTAAATTTATTATTAAAAAAATTATAGATACAATTAAAACTCATAAAACACTTTATATTCTATAAAATGTTGGCACATTTTTCATGTATTTAATACTTATAAATTATTATTTAATTTATTAAATATATTATAGTTAAAAAATCAAAATATTAACTTATAATATAATTAAATAAATAAATAAAATTAAAAGTATTAAATAAAACTTTTATATCATATGAATTATGAATATTGAGCGCTTTTTTGACTCATAATTATGTCATTAAGACATTATATTAGTTAAAACATTTTATTTAATTAATTACAAATGTTTTATTCTAAAATTTAGTAATAATATTAAATTAATAAATTGTTTTAACTTAATTTAATTCTTGCAGTAATAAAATGGGTTATATTAATTAATATCTTATGTTTCAGACATAATTAATTAATAACACTAATTATTATATTAAAATAGTTTAATTATTATGTTTCACTTAAAATTAACTATTATCAAACATGTTATAAATTGAATTTGTTAATACTTCAAGTGTTTCAATCTTATTTGATTACTCACTTATTTTAAAGATTTTTTTGGGGTTAAATTGGTGGATTTTTCGGGCTCTTGCTTATTTTTTAATTAATTGTTTTATATTTTTTCCCTTACAGCTTCTGTACACTTATTTTTAATAATTAATTTTTCTTATTTTATTTTTTTAGAATATAATTTTTTGTGGTGCTTCAGAGGGCCCCTTGCCTATATAAGGGCTTTGGGGAACCCCTGTAGCTCTATCATTTATTATACACTCAATCTTCAATACATTTTTAATATAATACTTTTATTATTATTTTTATTAGTATTATAAATCTAATTTAAATTTTATATACATAACTAAAGGTTGCAATAAGTCTAATAATAATAACAGTGTTTACCACGCATTGAAATAACTCTTATTTAAAATATATATTTTATAATTTTTTAACCCTCAGTATTTTGTCAAGTCCCAAGTAGTCCTTGTTGCCTTTTTCTCTTAGAATAATTAAAAATACTTTTATTATTTTATTTCCCTCCCTATCTTCTCCTCCTCCTCTCCATTCTTTCCCTTTTCCTCTTCCTCTTCTAGAAATCCGGCCGATACCACTAATCATCTCATTACACCCTTCCTCACTTAGTTTGCTCCCAATAACACCCAATTTAATCCCCTCTACACCACTCTCTACCCCAACTTTCTCAATATAAATTTTTTTCTCTCCTTCTAATCCCTTTTACTCTATAGGCAGAAAAGGGGGTGAATTGTAAATCCATAGGGGGGAATGAAAATTGAAAGGGTGGATTGGGGTGGGGTGAAGAGTGAGAAAAAGGGGGTGAAAGTGAATGTATTGTAATTAGTTTTAAAAGGAATGAAGCAGATTTGAGGCAAAAATAGATAGGTTGAGATTGAAAAAGGTGGGGTAGGGTAGGGAGAGGTAAGAAAGGAGTGGTGAGGGATGAGAATGCAGGAAAAAGGGGTGGAATTGTTTCAAAAGTGAGAATAGAGTGGAGGGGAGTAGTGAGGAGGGCTTCTACTTAGATTTTGAAGCTTTTGGAGTGTAGAAAATGTATCAGGAGGTAAATAAAAGGGTGGGGGGTGTTAATAGAATTTAAAGAAATGAAAAGGCAGAAAAATTTGTGGAGAGATTGAGAGGTTTTCCATTGAGGTAGGAAAAAATGGAGAGTGAACTCTATTCTTCAGGCAAACAACAGAGTCCTCCCCCTCAATATACAGCTCTACTCTGCAAATATGAAAAATGATTGATAACTATTTTTTATTGATATTATTGAACTGAAACCTATAGTTTATACATATTTATTTTATATTTTTGATTTACAATGCACTTTAAAAATAAGAAATTAATATAGTAAAATAAATGGTAATGAAATACTATTTTGCTTTTTTACACAAGAATTCACAGTATGCTTCTGATAACTATACATGATTTAAATAAATAATATAATAGTAAAGTTTTAGTAAAAAGTTGAAAACTAAAATAAAAAATTTTAAAAAATTTTAAACTATTGAAAATATGTATTTTATGAGTTTATTGTATTTCTTAAAAATGTAATAGTAAAATATGTTGGTTAGATTAAAAATAGCTTTGTATTAAATAAAATAGTTCAAGTAAAGGTTGAAAAAAAGATTTATCTACATATATAACCATTTAGCTTTATTTCTTGTTTTGTTATTACTATATATAACTGGGTAATTGAATGTATTAACAGAAATTTTAAGAAATTTTAATAAGTTATCTGCTTCAATATATTTAGGATAATCTATTCAGTAACAGAAAAAAATTTCTGAGTCCTTTCTTTTATAATTTTTACATTGCAAGACTATATACATTTTAAAAAAAATTATTTATCAAGTTTTTTGTGGAACTTAGATTGAGCTCTCAATGCAATCCTGTTTCCAAGTGTGATTAAAGCTAAGTTAAGCCATTAAAAAATTAATAATTTTTCAGAAGTTTTATTATGTTTTTTAAATATAAATATGATTATATTTCTATATCAAAATATTTTTATTAAATACTTTGAAGTTCTGAAAATAAGTGCAAATTAGGAATCATTTTGAGAAAATATTATATTAAAAATAGCTTTAAGTTGATTATATATTATTATGATATAAGTTCTTTCAATATGACAGACTAAGAAACTAACTAAAAATTAATTTTATACAACTATATTATATAAAAAAGGTATCAGCTCTTTGGCTTAGATTTGAAGTACTTCAAAAAAAAGTCTTTTTGATTTGGGTTCACCTTATATAGAGTCTTCAGAGCATCATATTAATTTTTTTACTTATATTTGTAAGCCAAGGGAAAGACTCACAGGATTAAATTGGTGGTTTTGTAAAAAAGAAAAATAAGTAAATATCTTTTAAATCAATATATATTTTTATAAAAAGTCAAATTTTAATATTTATTTTTTGTTTTAAATAATTAATGAAGATTTTAAATTTTTCTATTTAAATTAAGTTTTATAGAAATACACTCATTCAAGTATTGATTTGTGATAAGGCCAATTTCAAGAAGATTCATAAATTCTTCTGTTTAAATAAAATATCAAAGGAATTGTTTTTCATACACTTAGAAATTGAATAGAAACATCATATAATATCTACCAATTAGCATGAATATCATAGTTCCAATAAATCATTGATAAATCCTAAACCCATATATTTAATTTTAGAATTGTGTGCAAGTGTTCAGTTGTGAATTACTCCTATCAAAAATTTTATTCTAAAAACTAAAAAATTTTACCTGCAACATTTCACTTAATGTATTTTTAAACACCATAGAATTGAAATATTTTTTCTATTCATTATAAATATAGAATAAAATTATCTTTAATCAAAATATGATTTACTTTTCAGCTGATTTGCTACACAGGTATAATATAAAGTACCTATTGTTTCTTTTTTACAAAATGAATATCATATAATAGTTTTTCAATTTGAAAGTGATAGAATTATGAATAAGTACCACTTCTACCTATTTAATTCAGTTCTTGAACAAAAGTACAATCAAAATATTTACCTGAAGCACATTGTTTAACAAGAGAGCACTTTTCAAATTATATGGTGCTAATTCCCAGGCTGACACTTAAATTATCCCACAATACAGCATTGAAGAAAAATCAAGCACTAAAATTAAAGTTTAAATAAATCTATACTACTTTGTTGTTATTATCTTTAAAGCTTTACATCTAGCTTGAATTTCAGTATTTCATATGGAAAATTTACTGAGTAGTGATTAATTATTTCAACCCATGAGATTACTCTACCAAATAACCATAGTTACATAGAATTTTGGTGATATACATCATGAAGAGTTCCAGAATATCATATATCACCACGCAATATGGGGGGCGGACTTGCTAGCAAGTCCGCAACCTTGAACCCTAATTCATATCTTTTTGAGCACACATTGAGGAAGTGATGAAACCATCATGAAGAAGTATTGAATTTACTTTGAACACAAATGGGGCTACAAGGGCTGGAAAGGCTGGAGAGAGGGGTGAGGAAGGGTGTATGGGGTAGCGAAAAGGTTGGGAAAGAGTTGGAAGGGAAGATTAAGGGTTCCGAGGCATTTTAAATGAAGAAAAGGGTCTGGGAGAGGTTGAGAGGGGTGAAATGGGGATCAAAAGAGGATGGCATACAATGGGGCTGGGAGGATAGCGAAAGGCATGGGAAGGGAAGACAAGCATGTGTTGATAGAATTGAAAGGGATGGAGATTGGTGCAAACAGAGTGTGAAAATAGGAGGATGAACTCTGTTCTTCGGGCGAAGAACAGAGTTCACTTCCATAAAATATTAGCTGAAACATAGTTTTCAATTCTGTAAAAACAGTTGTAAGTAATAGAAAAAGTCACTGATTTTTTTTATATGTAATCTGAAATTTTTTAATAAAATTATTGTATTTAAGAATTGCAATATTGTCAATCAATTTTTATTGATCAAATTAATTTAATAAAGTATTATTTTGATAAGCTGTTTCAAAAAATACTTTGCATTGAGTAGACTCATGGAATGATTTTTTCTGGCTTCCATTCAGTTATCCTCACACTTTCACTATGTTTTCAATATAGATCCATTGTTATTTGTGTGATACTTCAAGTGAAAGTTCAGTATTACTTCAGTCTGAGTTCCATCTGATTTCCATCTGACTTCAAGTTGCGGACTTGCTAGCAAGTCCTCCCCCTATATTGCGTGGTGTATGTATTACATTTAATAAATTTATATTGCAAAAACTCTTAGCATTTGAATATTAAATAGAACAAAAAGAGCAAAAATATATTTCCTTTAGAATTTAATCATCATCTTGCATATAAAAATTGAAAAAAACTGGATTAAAATCCACTGGTTTAAGAATTATGCTTCTTTTTAGACATATAATTAAAAAAAATATCAATTATCAGTGCTTAGTTTCAAGAAACTTTGAGAGGAATTCATTGAAATAGAAATTAGGAAAACATATTTCTATCTTTAATTTTTTTAATTATGAGTTTTTTCACAATATTCTAGAAAAATACTTGAAAATTTCTATGGTTCAATATTATTATTAAATAAATCTATTGAATTGAAAATAATTATATTTCATAATCAGAAATAATAAAAATATAAAAAAAAATCAGGTAATATGGTTTAAGTTAAAAAATGAAAGCTTCAAACTCTTGGTTAAAAGGAGTTATCAATAAAAAGAAACACTGATTATTTTATATATTTTTTCAAAAATAAACTAATAAAATAATTAAAGAGGTTAAAAGTGTTGCTTTTGAAATAAATTTTATTGTTTTTAGTCTTTTTCAGGATCAAGTGAAATTTAAAATGAAAATTAAATTGTGTTATATGAAAAAAATTCTGTGAAAGGATCAGATTCTTAATCTGCCCTTGTTATTATTTCTATAAATTATTCATTAAACTTTCACTATTATTCCAGAATAGACTCATCAATTATTTTTTGAGAGCTCAATATGAATTCAAAGTAAATTCCAGTATCAGTTCATTAAAAATTCAGTCTTAGTTCCATATTTTCAGAATAGTTATCTTGTTTCCTTTCTGTTTCTTTCTCATATGTGTTATTTTTTTCTCTTTTCTCTTCAATTATATATTCCTGCGTTTTCTTTATAGTCCCTTGATGTAATACATTCTCATGCATTATTCATAGAATTCAGTCTTACCATACAACATACAACCTCTTACATTAGTCATGCTTACATTAGTTTGAGTATCCCTGTGTTGTCCTTCATGTAATATCTCTCCTACACCTCCTTACTCCTGTAAATGTTTGGGCTCACTGAGATAAAGGGAATTTTCTTTCTCTTCTTTTTCTCCCAAGAATGTTTGTCCTATTTACAGGTATGTATTTGTTTTCACCTTTAAATTAATTTAAACATACTAATCATTTATTACCCTTATTATAAAAAACTAGGTATAACTGGCTCCTATATTTGAATAAGTTGTGCATTACTAATTTATTCATTGGCTTTATACCAAAGACTTCTCCTTCATAGATTATGAGACAGGGTGTTATCCACTACTCTTTACTAGAATTAATACTTTTTCTACTCAATGGTGCCATCCACAAACTAAATCTTATTGCTCAGATGCAAACCTCAGAAGTCTCAACTTCCACTCATGGAATTCCACTCCTAATGAAGGATAACTACCCTTTTTGGGCCTCTAAGATGAAATCCCTCTTCCTCCAGCAAAACCTCTACGACCTGGTTTTAACCAATTCCAAGGCTGACACTGAAGAAGAAGCTAATTCTTTTAAAATTTGAACTCAAAAAGCTTCTGGTTTCATCCAAAAGTTTCTCAACCCTTATCATATGTAGTGCTTTGTTGAATATAACAATATCCTAGATCCCCACAGTCTCTGAAAATTGATTGAGGATCACTATTGCTCCTCCAGTGAAAGCAACCAAATGCATGTCTTTCAGAAATTTACTCACCTTACCTACCTGGGTGACATCACTAAATATGTTGATCTGATTAAAATTTTGGAATTCAAGTTGGGAGTTGTTGGCGTGGAACTCAAACAAAACTTATTAGTGTCTTATTTTCTTTTTAAATTTCCTCCTGAGCTCGATACTTTTTGTGATTCCCAGAAAGAAATGGCTAGCACTTGGGGTGAATCCCTGACTGTGCAAAAACTTATTTCAGCGCTAAACAATCATCTTCTTCAAAATGAACCCATTGTTACATCTCAATCTACTTCTCTAAAAAAATCTGACCAACGTTTCTATGAGATTCTCACAGGCAGAAGACATAAACCTAAAACTAAGCATTCAGAAGGTGAATGTTTTTAACTCCATCCTAATTCATGAAAAGAAAAATACAAATCAAATGCCAAGACTAACTTTGCCATAGACTTATCCTCAATAGAAACTCCTTCTTCTCAATACCTCTCTGCGATTTCTCATAACTCTCTATATGAATTTATTCTTGACAGTGGCACCACAAAACATATGATATGCAAAAAGTCCCTTTTTCTATATTTCACTGATAATCTTTCACTTATTTCATTTGGAGACAGCTCTACTATGTGCAGTGAAGGTTATGGCAACATTGAAATCCTCATTTATAACCAAAAATTTATATTAACACATTGCCTTTATGTCCTGAAATGAAATTGAACCTCATCAGTCTCACTGCCATACACAAAAATCACCATTATCTTTCCCTTGTTCTTTGAGATTCTAAGTTTAACTTCCAAATTAACCAAAAATCTCTCCTTCACAGACTTATTAGTGATAAACTCTTAGTTATCCAGAATTCCTTCAGTATGTCCTCTGATTCAGTTGCTCTAGTATCTTCCACTGATCCATTTATGCTTTGGCCCAACAGGCTAGGCCATCCCGGTCAACATGTTATGAATCTTCTTTCTAAAATTTCTTCATTTCCATGAAAAAATAACTTCTTTTGCAAGTGTTGTGTCAATTCAAAGAATTATCACCTTCCTTTTTCTGGCTCATTGACTAAAGCCTCACGACCTCTTGAGTATATTCATGCTGATCTGAGTGGATAAATCTCTCCACCATCTACAGGCAGTAATCTCTATTATTACCAGCTTACTGATTATTACACCTCATATTTTTTTGTATATATCCTTAAAAATAAAAATGTTACTTTGAAAACCTTTATCCAATTTAAAAAATCTATTGAACTATCTTTAAACAAAAAAATTTTTCATCTAATAAATGACAGGGGAGGAGAATTTATAAACCATAAGTTCAAAAATTTCTATTTGAATAAGGTATTCAAATGCACGGTACCACATAATAGACCCCACAACAAAATCCTGTAGCTGAAAGGGGTAATAGGACAACTACTGAAAAAGCAAAAGCCTTGCTCTTCCAAGCAAACTGTCCACCTGAACTTTGTGCCAAAGAAGTCACAACTGCTGTTTATCTCTATAATCAAACACCCACTTCAACTCAAAACATGCTGTCACCTTATGAGAAATTATATGGTGTACCTCCTAAATTGAGCTACCTTCATACCTTTGGATGTAGCACCTATTCATTGATAACAAAATATAAAAGAAAAGGAAAATTCTCAGCTTTCCAACACCTTATCCTCATTGGATTTGATGAAAAATTGAGCTCCTACCAGCTTCTAAATCCTAATAATCATATTTTATCTTATTCTCACAATGTGGTTTTTAATTAAAATGAGTTTCTCTATCATTCTCTTAAAACTCCTAAGTTTCCTCAGTCACTACCTTATCCACAAATCCAAGAAGACCCTACCAAAATCCCTCTTCCCCCATTATCTCCATCTCAAAATGCTTCTAATCCTTACAACACTCCACCCTCTAGTAGGGTTGTTCCTCATGACCTTAATAATCATCCACCTCACCAAGTTCCAGTGTCTGAACATTTCACATATATACCTGAATCAATACCACCTCCCTGAGAGATCTCTTTGAGCATTGATCAAAGGAATATTGTGGCTTATCCCAGGACCCATCACCTGCCTAATCAATCACTTCTTTCCTCTACTCTCCCACTAGCTGTCAATGTTCCTATTCCTTCTCATTATACTGCTGTAGTTAATGGTGAACATGGTTCTTCATGGAATAGCGCTATCAAAACTGAACTTGAAAACATGAAAACCCATGAAGTCTGGAAAATTCACAAGAGATATTCCAATATTAACCCTATTGGTTCCACATGGGTCTTCACTTTAAAAGAAAATCCTGATAGTAGTATTGGTAAATTCAAAGCATGCCTATGCACACAAGGTTTCTCCCAAAAACCAGGTATTGATTACTTTGATACTTATGTGCTTACCGGTTGCCTTACACATTTCAAGTCTTATTAGCACTCTGAGCTGAGCAGAACTATCAAATGGAGCACATGGATGTCAAAGGTGCATTCCTCCATGACAAATTATCAGGAGAGGTATACATATGAGTTCTTAAAGGAGTCATTGTTGATCCCCAGGTAGCCAACCCTGCTCTTTGACTTGAAAAATCATTCTATGGGCTTAATAAATCTCCACAATGCAGGTCACAAGAAATTAACTCCTTCTTTGACTCTGTAGGATTAGTGGTTTCAGAAGCTGACCCTTGTCTTTTTCTCTCTCTTGACTCAAATTATCCAAATTTTGTTTATCTCCATTTTGACAGCCTGGCTGTGTTTGGCAAAAACCTTTCTCATTTCAAAACTGAAATCTCTAAAAGATATAACATGGAATTTTTGGGTGATCTCAACTGATTCTTAGGAATGAAAATCACAAGAAATATTCCCAACAAATCAATAAGCCTATCTCAGCCTACCTGTATCCTGAACCTTCTTAAAACCTATAATTTGTACAATTGTAAATCAGTGGCAACTCCAATTCTCCCACATTATCAACTGAAAACAGCAATTACTCAAGAAAATGAAAACTTTATGAAATTTAATGAAAACTATCAAAGCGCCATAGGGTCCCTTAATTACTTAGTAAAGTGCTCTTGTCCTGATCTGGCCTGCCCTGCAAGTAAACTATCATAACGACTTTAAGAACCAGGTATAAACCACTGGATCACATTCAAACATACTCTCCGGTACCTTGCTGGAACAATTGATCTCAACCTTAAATTTTCTAAAAGCTCTTCATCTGCTTCAACTGGTCAGCATTCTTGGTTGCATCCAACAGGGTTTGCTGATGCAGATTGGGAAGGATGTCCAAATACCAGAGGATCCACATCAGGCTATCTCTTTATTTAATAATGGAGCTATCTCTTGGCAATCTAAGAAAAAAACACTTTTGCCCTGTCTGCATCAGAAGCTGAATATTGCTCCTGTACATCTGCAGGTAAAGAAGGAATTTGTCTCAATAATATATTTACTTCCCTATCTCTACTGACTCCTACACCCCTAAATATTTTTGGTGACAGCCAGGGAGCAATCGCTCTATCTAAAAATCTGGTATTTCAAGCTTGTACAAAACACATTGAGGTTCAATATAACTGGCTTTGTGATAAAGTGCTGGCAGGTAATCTACATATCCCTTATACTCCAACTACTGACATGCTAGCCAATAGTGTGACCAAATACATTCCTAATCAATCTCTGAGAAATTTTTGTAATGCTTGTAGACTTTCATCTGAAGAGCCCCAAGCAGGGAGGGTGTCATAATATTTATCTTGTTTCCTTTTGGTTTCTTTCTCATATGTGTTATTTTTTTCTCTTTTCTCTCCAATTACATATTCCTGAATTTTATTTATCATCCCTTGATGTGATAAATTCTCATGCATTAGTCATAGAATGCAGTATTACCATACAACATATGACCTTGTATGTTAGTCATAATTACATTAGCTTGAGTATCCCTGCATTGTCCTTCATGTAATATCTCTCCTACACCTCCTTACTCCTGTAAATGTTTGGACTCACTGATATAAAAGGCATTGTCCTTCTCTGCTTTTCCTCCCAAGAAAGTCAGACCTATTTACAAGTATGTATTTGTTTTTCATTTTATATACTTTAAAAATACTACTCATTTATTACCCTTATTATAAAAAACTAGGTGTAACTGGCTCCTATATATGAATAAGTTGTGCATTACTAATTTATTCATTGAATTTATACCAAGGGTATTCTTTACACATGTATTTACTTTTTATATACTTATTGCAATTTAACCAAGTGAGTCCATCTTATTTACAGGTATAACTGGCTCCTATATTTGAATAAGTTGTGCATTACTAATTTATTCATTGGCTTTATACCAAAGGTATAACTGGCTCCTATAATTGAAATAAGTTGCGCATTACTAATTTATTCATTGGCTTTATACCAAAGACTTCTCCTTCATACATATGCTCTCCATCTAAGTTCAAGTTGAGGACTTTTTAGCAATTTCCCCCCCAAATATTTTGTGGTGTCATATTAATGGTCTGCCTCTAGAAGGAGCTCTTGTATTAGCACCTGCAGGAGGAGTACATTGAGTGTGTGCCATTTAGATTTAGCACATGAAAAATACATAGTAGTACAAACAATGAAAACTATCAAGAATTAAATTATACTGCCACCGGACAGCCTATGAAAAAGTTCAAGTGTGTTCCTGAGTAATTTAGATTGGGGAATCAGAGTTAAAACTTCTTTAAGGCACAGAATAATACCTTGAAGAAGTGGTTCAAAGATATTTTAAAGGAGCTTATCATGCTTCAAGATATTTTTGAGTAGAAGATTAATATAAATTTGAAGAGATCTCACAAAGTGTTTGAAACTTATTAATGAAGGGAAATGATCTAAGAATTTATTATTGGTTTAAAAATAATTATTAATAAAAAAAATTAAACCATAATAGCCCAATATATATTACTATAAATTTAACTACTATCACAACAATATTATAATTTAATTATAAGAAATTTCAAATCACAACTAACACCATTTATATAGACAACTCCACCTTGCATTGAAAACTTTAATAAAATTCATTTCTATACCACAGAACCCTTAATTTTTTATTCCTGTTCCTACTCTTAGACTCATAAACAATCCTCAGAAACATAATAAACCAACTTTGAGAATATTTCATTGACCATAGTGCTAATAGTACATAAATTCATTTAAATTGAAAAGCATGGGTGCATAATTGAAGTTAATTGAATAATTTAGATTTAGAACTTAGACAAAGCACAGTCAAATAAGCAATTCTGAATTGAGAAAACAAAGGAAATGCAGTTGCTAATAAAATTTAACTTATGGATTTAGTTGAGATAATTGTGCCCTGGATTATGGACTTGGTGAGCTGCTTTTGTTTTTAGTGTAACATGTTGTGTGACAGATATATAGCAGTATTTAATATTTAATCAGATAATTCCTTGTGGGATTTAATAAGGAATTAGAAAGCATGATTAATTTTCCACATGAGACCTTCTGTGAAATTATAACTAAATTTGGGGCTTTTTTTTGTATTCTGGAAAAGCTCAGCTGATCCACAGACCCATTTTTTAAATTCAAGGCCAAAATAATTATATTTTAAGGTATTTAAAGTTAGAAAACTATCATTAAATAGGGGGTCTCAAAAATTACCATGTACAACAGAAAAATATTCCACAAAACAGGTACCAAACCCATCATCAGAAAATATAATATACCTTCCCTGAATAGGTGTATTTAAAAAGTGTATTTGTCCCCAAAAATATCTTTTTTGGGTACAACAAGCTATTAAAACACTTAACATCTTCATCACAATTAGTGAGCACTAGCTACAGACATGCCAACACAAAAGTTTTGTTTTACCTATTCCTTAAGGGATTATTCATACAAGTAAAATATTTGACATATCAGCACTAAATTAATCCTTTAGTCATACACTTGTGCTTAACTTTCATTAATTTTTACCAACATGCCAATTTCACTCCACCATCAGCTTAATATCACTGCTATGACTATAGCCCTTAAACTGAGGGTTAACTCTGATACCAAATTAAATTCTTAACTTGGATTGGCTTTTATGTTTGACATGCTGGGAAACTGCCATTTATTTTCCAGAACACCTTTTGAAGAACACCAAAACAGATATCATCTTGATGTTTTTTACAACATTTCTGAAGTTAGCTTTCAACAAATTTTTTGTACAACCTTTCCAATATTTCTCAATTTACTTGAATTAATCCAAGAATACTTTATTTTAAAAAAAATTATCATTTGCCACAAAGAGATCCATCTGCTCAAATCTCTGTTGCACTTTCTCATTAGAACTGTACTATTTCTTATTTGTATTCATTTTGGAAAACAACCATGCACCATACAGATGAGTTTTTTTGTTTCAGTATTTGATGTCTCTAAATTTTTTGTAAGTCAAAAATTTACATTTTTTATATGGAAAATTTTGCAATACTCTTTACTATAGTTTATTAAATTGGGGGTTTTTGATAATCTGTTTTTAGAATAATTACATAAATAATGTTGAGACCACCAACATGAGGCAGTTAAACAAGTTAAAGTAATAAAATTTTTTTACAAAAAATGTGGTATGAATATCACCTGAAAATGTATGCACTTAATTGAGGGAGCTCAAGGAAGCTGGGAGTCAAAAATTTAGAATAACTTTGAATGTCATTCAAGGCAGTTTGAAACACCAAGAGGTAAATTTTAGAATGTAGGGAAACTCTCAGAAGTAGGTTTTGAAATTAGTAAGGAAATATTATCATTTATAGATGAGCAAATTCGAAAAAATTTACTCCAAAGGAAAGAGTAAAATTTATAATAATTGTAAGTAATACCCAGTGCAAGTACCCTTGAGTATGTACCCAAAATTTAATCAATCCATAAAAAATCTTTAATAACTTTCTATTTTCCTCACTTTACATCTGTTAATGAAGAGCATACAAATTAAGCTAATTAATATCACCACACAATATGGGGGGTGGACTTGCCAGCAAGTCCGCAACCTTGGACCCAAACTCACCACAGATTGAAGACACATTGAGTTTTTGATAAAGGAACCATACAATCAGGGATGAACACCACTCAGCAGAACAGTTTTAGGTGTGTGTTCAAGTAGAGTTCAGTATGGGTTTAATATGAGTTCAGTCTGAGCTCCATCTGAGTTCCATCTCAGTTCAGATTGGGGTCTTGCTAGCAAGTCCACCCCCTATATTGCATAGTGTATATAATTCTAGACTAATCTAATTTATTGACTCAGAAAAATTAGGATAAAAAATAAAATTAATAGTGATCTAAGGAAAAGTAATAACCCAGTTAAACACTGTAGCATATCAAAATTGATAGTGCTTTTCTTTTGGTAGTTGGGTCATTTGAGTCTTTTTTGGTATTTCTGTCATTTTTGAGTGCTCAGAATTCTTACAGGATTAAGTCATGATAGGGTCTATTTTATAGCCCTACTTTTTTCATGAATTAGGTGTTTTTCTCTTATTTTTATCCCACAGATTAGTGGTGTTATAAGAGATTTTGTTGTTGTCATAGTGTATTTCCATGTTTTTATGCCTTGTAAAGTGTTATGGACACTTTATGAGTAGTCTCAAGAGGCAGGCTACCTGACCACCTTTTTTATAGTAAGATGCTTAAGTGGTTTCAGGGATTTCTATGGATTTTATGTATTTGAGTACATATATTTTAGATAACTTTATGTACAATACCATGAAAAATGTCTATAAATTTTTGTTTTTCTAGAAAACAACTTAAATAATTTTTAATTCTCAAACTTGCAACTCACTTTCTGCATCTTTTAAGTCTGTAGATTAAATTTATAAAGCAAGAAATCACATTGCTCCCAAAGTTGTTTTATAAATATGAATCTTCAGAGAAATACAAGAGAATAAATTAAGAATGAGAAGTCCCACAAGGGTAAGACTTCCTTATAAAAAAAGATATACACACATGATGATAATGTGAGACAATAAACTGAAAAAAATAAAGTTAAAATGAGATTAAACAATATATTTATGGATTAGGGTCATCATGGATCATTAGAAAAATGATAGCTATTTGATTGTGTTATATTGTGAATAAAGTTTTCAGAGGAATATTTAAAAACCATCTGTTTTACTTTCTTCTAAATCATATGAGTATTTGTGAATTCTTGTTGCTGTTTTAGATGGTGTCAAAAAACAACAGGGGGGACTGGGATGAAATCACAGAAAATTTGAGGTTCAATATATATGTTGAGGAAAGGATACCTAGATCATTTTAGAACAGTTTATTAGTTTAGAGGCTGGAGAACATTATTTTATATATCAATCTTGATATTAAGGAAAAATATCCTATACATAACCCTTTCCATCCACAGGAAAAATTGAAAAAACAACTCAATTTTTTTAGCATATAAATCAATATGTCTTGAGAAAAATGAGATAAGAACTGAATCATATTATAAATTATAGGTCAATTAGTCATATTCTGAGGATAATAAAGTAGTTTGAGGAGTTGATAGTGCTAGATAATGAGATGTGGTGGTTGCTAGAAGACTCTATGCATAAATAATTTCAAGGACTTCTTGAAGGTTACTTTACGTATATGTAGAAATAAAGAGAAGCATAAAGGTATAAATTAAGCAATTATCTCATTTCTTGGTGAATTTTCTTCTTGTGATCTTTATTTCATTTTTTGAGGCCACATTTTTCAATGCTATGGTGCTAGGTTAGTTCTTCAGTGATCTCAACACTTGTAGATTTTGTCTCAGGTGTAGCTTTTTAATTTGCATCAAACTAGAAAGAAAAATCTGGCATCTGAAGAACGGTGCTCACCCCTGAATGAACTATGATATTTCAATTGGGGGGAGGCACCTTCTAGCAAGTACCAACATTTTTTTGTGGTTTCAAGTATTATTGCTGTTAAAGTGCAATCATGTCACCATTAGGTATGTGTTTTCTTGGGTGTGTTTTTCACTAAATTTAAGATGTTTTTGGTTTTAAAAAGCCTTTAATGGCTACTTTCTTGACTTTTTAGGTATTCAATATATTTTTTTTGGAGGGTTATTGGTGAAGTTCTATAATTTTCATTAGAAGATTTATCTCACCTGACCTTCCTTCTTTTTAGCTTTTTTGTAATTTAATTGGTGAAGGCCTATATCTAGTACTATAAGATTTTTTGTATTTACAGTGCCCAACATGGGTGAAAATTTTCTAGCGTTTGGAATTACTCTTACTGTTGGACTCTTTTCTTTAGTAGAGTTCTGTGGTTAGAAATTTGATTTTAGACTCTGTTGGAACTTGGCTTCTGGATCTTCTTTTCCTGCTGCTGGTGCTTCAGAGGATTCTCTCTTTCCTGTGATCTTAGGGCTCTCATTGAGGATAAATTCTTGAAAGGTGAAAGTTTTTTTTGGGGAAAACCTAAATTTTTTTCTAACCTTTCTTGAGGCTTCTGGGAATGTAGATGGGGATAATCACTTGGACGTGGTGAAGCAGCTCATATTTTACATTGATTATAGTGTTCTTCTGAAAGAGGTAGCTGCTATTGAAATATATAGAGGGAAAAATTGAAAGAATTTGTGCCTGAAAATGATGAACAGGTGGGTTTCAAGGTACTAAATGGTGCACCTGAAAATGATTGCAAGAAAATAGAAGTATTATGGTGTGGTGAATACCTGAAACTCCTCAAGAAAGGTTTTGGCTCAGTTGAAGCCTATTATGAATTTCTTTTTGGATATGCTGAAGCTTGAAAATATATATTCCACTAGGGATATCTTTGATCTCCCTTGGAAAGGGATTTTAGTGTTAAGGTGCTGAAGGAGTTGGCTAGGAAGGATAAAATAAGGCAGTTTGTACTTCTAACCAGAAGATAATTACTATGGGATTAGTCAAGGAGTTTGTCAAATACCACTAGAAGTTAGTGTAACTGTAAAAAATCCATAAGGCTAACATCAAATATGTTAGTAAGTTCAGTGAGACCTTTACTTAGAATTTCAAGAATTCCAAGATGAAGAAGGATAGTTCAAGTAAAGTGAATGCGCATTAGAAAGAAAAGGAGGTGGATATTTTTGTGAAGCAACTCTCTTATCTGAAAAAAAACTTCATATTTTTGTTCAGGAGGCTCACAAGGTGAAAAAAGTGTTTTATCAGTAAAGAGGGTTCGAAAAGAGGGCTGGTAGAAGTGATCCTAGAGTTTTCTCTTTCTGTATAAAGAAAACATACAAGTGAGATGACTTTTTGGAGCTGAAAAATATTTTTTTTGAGGGAAATGTGGAATGTGATAGGAAGATCTTTAATTTCCTGACAGATATTTTGTGAAGCCTAGTGATAGTCAGTCTCCTATAGACCAGGTGAGGAGGAGGCAAAATGCTAACTTCAGGAGTCTAAGATTTAAAGGTTTTTTAACTGAGATATCTTCCACTAGTAAAGTTAAAGAGGATGCTAAGGTAAAAAGAAATTATACTTAAAAGGTCTCATTTAAATATTTTTTTGGTAGTTTTAAACTTTTCTCTTGTGAAGGAAAGTCAGGTTGGGAATGCTTGGCTGGGGTTTATGATGTAGAAGCTGTATAGTTTGGAGGGTCTAAAATTAGGGCTCGGGCCCAAACAGAGCCTAAGTCCCCAAAGTTTGATCCTAATCTGGGTTCAGCTAGAAAGAATTCTCAAAAATATGAGCTGTACAAGATGAAGAAAGGAATGGCAGATATGTGCCCCCTGTCATTGTTAAATTTAATTTGAGAGGTGAACCAATGCCTATAGATGTTTATTTAGACTCTTAGTAGTATTTTCCCTTGTATTTACTTACAGAACCTGCTGAAGTTAAAGGGCTGCTGAAGAGTCCAGTTTTGTTCCTTTTTCTAGGAAATCTGTTGAGGGTTCTGGTTTGTTTCCAAAAGTATCTTCAAGGACAAAGGTGGTGAGCCCAAGGCTTTACTTTGAATGGAAACTCTTTAAATTTCAGATTAATTTGATGGAATATATGTTGGAGAGGATGAATTAGGGTCAAAACTTCCTCAATTATTTGTAGTTTTATTCTAAAATTCCTGGTTTAGCTGTTATGCAAACAAATTTTTGACCAGCAGAAGGGTGTTCTTGGAGGAGGTGGAATATTTTTGATATTTTTCTTGGAGGTTTAAAGATAATTTGAAAAATCTTATTTTATGCTCCCTTGGGCTATGTAAATTTAACCCTGAATGAAAGAGAAGCTAGGGCATTGGTGGATTCAGTTTCTCAAATCAACCTTACATAATTGTAGGAAGCTAATTGTCTGGGCCTCCCTATCAATTATTGTATTTGTGGGGGAATTTGTGGTCATTTTAGTGACTTGGTGGGAGTTTCTGAATTTTTGGATTTGAATATTGGTGGAGCCTTAGTGAAGTTTCTTTTTATATTTCCAAGGGGGAAGTCAAAGCTGTGTTTATTGGGCAATTCTTGGTGGAATTTAATGAAAGTATATTTTGTCAGTTTGATGGAGGAATCAGTTATCATTTTACTGGTGAAGATTAAAGGAGGCTTCACATGAGGTTTTCACCTTCTGTAGAGGATTGTTGGGAGACTAGGCCTGGATTGACATCGATGTGACAGTCTTTAGATTATTTTAAGAGGAGAAGAAATTAAGTTCTGCCTCTTTTATATTTGTTTTTGGCTCAGAATCCTGCGAGGGTCTGTATTTTTTAGAGTTAAGAGGGCTGATCACCTTAGTACTACAATGTCTCCACAAGATGTGGAAATCTCAGGTTATAGTAGGTAAGCTCACTTGAAGATATACCAAGTGCATTTTCAGGTTTAAGTTTTTAATGAGTCTCTTCTCTTCAAGTATTTTTCAAGTTTTTTTTTTCAATTGTTTCTCTCTCTCAATATTCTCAACTATTTTTTATTTAAGTTCAAAAAAAAGATTGGTTAAATATATTGTGTAAAGGTAATGAGGAAAATCTTTGGAGTAGTTAGATTGGGGTCTAAAAGTTGGTGCTATCAATGGTTCACCACTAGTGCTTCTTCTGAATCTTTAGAAAAAATTACCTTGGCTACTCATTGTAGAATTGGGGAAACCCCTGTTAATTTTTTAGGAAAGAAGAAAAAGAAGAAAAAAAATTAAGTCAAGAAAAAAAGAATAAAATCTAAAGATTATGAAGAAAAAAATAATTTTTTTTTGAAAACTATCAAGATCTTATTTTTAGTCTTGAGTATGAAGTTAAACTGGACAGATCTGGTGTACTTTGTTCTTCAGATAATTCAAGAATTAAATATTTTGAGGCCTGTAGTGATCTTGGAGATAAGGAATTCATGAAAAGATTTGGGGTGGTGAGATTGGGGTCTAAAAGTAATTTCTCCCAATATTGCATCATTAGAGTCTGTTCCTCACCTTTCAAAAATATCACCTTGGCCACAAATGTGATAAATGGGGAAATCTTTGGTTTTTTTAGCTCTTTAACTGAAAATATCCTTAAGATTACTCAAGTTGAAGGTGCAGCTGTAAAATATAGGAAGGTAGCTCAGAAAATTAGGTCTATTAAGCAGCCTATTCCAGTGGGACTAAATTTCCCCCTGAAGAGGACTCAAATCCAAAGAGATTCTTATTGTTCCCCTTTGGTTAAGAAACCAACATATTTCATTGAAAGTTCTAGTGTGAATTTGAAGAAGTTGAAGATGATCAATTCAGTTCCTAGTAGGTGGTTTAAAGAAGAGGGGGAGAAATTCTAATTAAATGTGTTTGTGTTGAGGGAACAATCTGTGGCATTTTTTGGAAGAGGATGGAGGTGTGTTTAAAAACTCTTATTTTGAAACCTACTTGATATCGGTGGTTGGTCATTAACCTTGTCAAATTAAGCCAATTACAATTCAAGCAGGTATTACAGATGATTTTGCGGAGCTTTCTAGGGAAACAGTTGGGGATGGGTTATATGAAAAGTCAAAATATAGCTATTTTAGTTTTTTTTCTGCTTAAAGAAGAATAATTAGAAGTTAAGTGTGCCTTATGATCTCAGGGCTTTTAGCAGGGTCACTCTCTATGATGCTTGAAAGCACAATGTTCAGAGGTTTTTCAGAAGATTTTCTGGAAGGGTGTGTTATGTTTGGGTAATATTATGAGTGGTTATGATGAGAGAAAAATTAATGTGGTTTAAAAGACTCTCACAGATATTGAGACTCTTTTGAGAAGATCAAAGCTTTCCAGATGCCAGTTTATCAAGCACAGATGGCTTAGATTTTTCAGAATGAGGTCCCTACTCATTATGGTATTTTTATTGGTGATGGAGGAATTAAAGCCCCTCAACTGACCATGGTAATCATGTGTTGAAGTAAATATAGAAAAATATCTTACAGTAATGATGAAAATGAGGTATTTGTATTAGAACAGGATATTATGTTCCTGAATGATTCAATAACTCCTACAGAAGCATGTTTAACTTCCATTGAAGAAGCTGAAATAATAAAAGATTTAAATCATGATACTTATAAAATGTTCAGGGCTTTTGTCAGGCTAAGATCAACTAAATGGACGTGAACTAGCTTGAAAAGTCTTTTTCTAGAAGATTTTAAAGGGTCCTATATGAATACTGTAGTATAAATCCAACAAGTAGTAAAATATGATTCAGACTAAAGGTTTCAGTAATATAATTCTCACTATTCTTACATGTGGCTTACAATCCTTTTAGTTGGTAGAAAAATAGATTCAATAATTTCAGATACTATTAAAAAGTCTTATAAAAGTACTAATTGAGTTGTATTGTAATTTGTTGGGTTATATTGGATAAATTGAAGTGAACAAGAATGTAGAAAACAAGACCCAAAAACCTCCTCCTTTTATACACACTGAGTTCCCCAATAAATCCCTTGATGTACCATCCAATACAATGTTAATGACGCCTCAAACAACTAATAGACCTCTCCATCAACACCCGTAGTGGCCCATGACATAATTAGACAAGCAACAACCACCAAAATCCTATTAATAATAAGGGAGATCCATCAAAATTAAAGAAAAGACAAAAAGAGAGTATATGCGTATAAAACAATGATACAAAAGACTAAAGGACACTTTTTAAGGTTAATAATAGCTTAATAATAAGGGGAATCTACTGTAGAAATGGAGGGGCTAATCCTGACATTATACTACGTGAAATTCCCATCCAAAAATAACCAATATTGACTGAGAAACCACCCAAAAACTTAAAAAAGAGCGTGAGATGTGGGGTAACTACATGCAGTCCTCTGCAGGCGCTTGCACGGGTAAATCCTTGACTAAATTTAGGCGAATTTAAGCATGGTGATGAAATAAGGTGCCAAGAGTGAGGTTATTAATGAAATTAGTGCATATAAACAAGGTCAATGCACTATTAATTAAGCTAGGACACTAAATAAGCGCCTGTCGCCTATTTTAGTGTGTTTCCCCACAGTGGGCGTAGAATGTGGTGTAATTATAGTGTGAAAAAGCTAACTTTGCTAAAAATGAAGCTATTCACACAGGAAAAAAGCAGGCAGTATGTGGCCAGTACACAGAAGCCATTTCTGGCATAAAAAACACCAAATTTTAAAAGTGTTATTTTTATGCATTTAAATAGCCAAATCAATAGTCCTAAATGAGACCAATTGATCTGGCAAAGCGCATTTTTGATATTCTCAATTTTATAGCGCATATAGTCAACTTTTAAGTGAAATAAGGCGCATTTCTTGTTTTTTGCGTAAAACAATGAATATAACAGCTTTAAGTGTACTTAAAAATTATGTAGCCTTATACTTAAGGTTCTTAAGATTACCCTAACATATTCCAACTTAATATTAAGTACATAAGACCTATAAAAGGTGGATATATGCGTGTATATAAGGTGTTATAATGGCATTTTTTGTGTATTATCATAATTTTACTTATGTATACTGTTTATGTACTCTTATTTATTGTTCCCATGTATAGTTCATGTGTTTAAAATAACTTATAAGCACTTTTTACTCAGTTCTGGGTATATACAGGCTGACAGCTTATTCCAACTGCCTTATCATTCCCTGATTTTTGAATTTATGTAAATTTTTTATTTTTTAAATTATTTTTTTTCTTTATTCTTGTGTTTTAGATTTATTTTTCTGTTATTTTTTTGATTCATATTATTTTCTGTTTCTTTTTATTTTTTTTTATTACCAGCCTTTGGTTTTCCACAAGTGAGTGAATATGAACCATAATTAATTTAAAAGTTTGCATAAGAAATACACTAAAGAGAAACACCTGGAAACTGCTAGAAGATTCCATTCAATAAATTCATTTTTCATTCAAGAATAATTCACAATTGATGCCATGTAAGCTGAAGTTTTCAGTGTTCAGTTGTCTAAGAATAATTAGAGCTAAGCTAAAATCAAATCAAATCAAATATAGGTATTTTAACCTGCTATCAGGTGCCAAAAAAGATTTTCATGTGATAAAATAATATTGAAGTACATAAAATGAGTGTATCCAAATAATACTGGCATATATACATTTTATAGAGTTGTGAAATTCATACAGTGGATATGAAGTAATACTTGAAATTTTATTTATCCATATAACAAACACATAAATAAATGTTTACAATGTGTAAACTCACAATCTGAGGAAAAAGCCTGTATATTACCTTCAAGATTACTCAAATTGAATTCCCCACAAAATATAGGATGTGGAGTCACTAGTAATTTTGTAACATTGGACTCTAAATACCCCAAAAATGTAAAACATTTTGAGGCAGTAATGAAAATACTTCATAATAAGAGTATAATGTTACTGAAAATTACTTGAATAGAATTTGATACCCAAATTAAGTTACATACATGTCAATTTCAAGAATTTCTTTAGCTATTTCTGAGATAATTCACAGTCATTTCTGATACAATTCTCAGTCATTTTTCAGCCAACGCTCAGCCTTTTTTGAGCCAATTCTCAGTCATTTCTGAGACAATTCTAAATCACTTCTGAGCCAATTATGAACCATTTCTGTGCCAACACTCAGACATTTCTCAAAATTTCTTGCTCCTTTTTGAGACAATGCTCAGTCATTGCTGAGAAAATTCTAAGTCATTTCTGAGAAAATTCTCAGTCATTTCTGAGACAATGCTCAGTAATTGCTGAGATAATTCTCAGACATTTCTAAGACAATGCTCAGTCATTGCTGAGAAAATTCTAAGTCATTTCTGAGAAAATTCTCAGTCATTTCTGAGACAATGCTCAGTAATTGCTGAGATAATTCTCAGACATTTCTAAGACAATGCTCAGTTATTTCTGAGAGAATTCTCAGTCATTGCTGAGACAATACTCAGTCAATTCAGAGACCATTTGAAGTTATTTCTGAGAAAATTCTCAGTCATTTCTGAGGAAAATTTTCTCAATAATTACTGCCAAAAATCTAAGTGAGTAGTGAGATAATTCTAAGGAATTTTTGAGGAGAAAATTCTCAAGAACTACTGAGACATTTCTCAGTAACTTCTGAGACAATTCTCAGTAACTTCTGAGAAAATTCTCAGTAACTTCTGTGAAAATTCTAATTTATTTTTAAGACAATTCTTAGTCACTTCTGAGCTAATACTAACACCATGAAATATTTGGGGGGACTTTCTAGCAAGTGCTCAAGTGGAAGTTAGAAGGAACTGAGAATGACTCAGACTGAGCTTTACTTTGAACTCATCAATAAATATTGACCAAGGATAGATGATTCTTTATTAAAAGCATTATGAAAGTGTATTCAAAACTCTATTTAAATCAGAATAAGGAAATACTAACAATATTTTCAATCAAAAATACCTTTTTGATGAAATTTATTTAAATCATATTTTTCAATTAAAGTTGAAGAATAAGAAGACATAAATTTAATTTATGTCTTACATGAGAATTAATTTTAAAACTTTTAAGAAATTTAGTAAATATTACTGAGAACATTAAAAAACACCAGTGACTTTTTATTAACAATCTATTTTTTCAGAATCCAAGTCTTCAATCTTATTGATGATACCATACAAAATGAAGTTTTCTTGGATGTATTACAGGAATTTTTTGCTAATTCTTGAATTTATTTTCTATTTAAACAAATTATATTTCTAAAAAAATAGAAATACTTCCTAGAAATTATTATACTTTAGCATACTGTATTAAACACACAAAACCATAAAAATAAAACATGGTAATTTTTTTATATTAAAAAAATTGACTCAATGAGGAGCTTTCACTTCTCAATTTCTAAAATGAATATAAATTAAAATAATTTGATTATCTATCTTAAATAATGGGTAATTATTCCAGTATCAGGGACCAATCTTCTTTATAAATGTTATAAATTCATAATGATGATACAAGCTGTGACAAAATTAATATATATATATTTAAGATTAAAATATGTGCTCAAATAAATAATCATTGTATCATATATATTTTAGAAGTAAAATACTTACTTGAAATTCTCAAAACTATTCATTCAATCTGCCAGTATTCAGTAAGCCTATTTTAGTTTGGTTCAGGGATTTAAAAAAGTCATAAAAAGTCAATGCTACTCAGTAAATTTATGTTTTTAAATAAAAAGAATTGAAAATATTTCAAATTTCAAAGCAAAAATAATATAAATGACAAAATATCATTTAAAAAATTAAACTTAATTCTTTATTTTTCATGAATTAAATAATTAAGTATAAAAAAAGTATTTACCTGAAGATATCCTGAAAATTATACAAATTCTTATTTTTATCTTTTGTATTTTAATTTTTGCTTTTTTTGAGGGACTTTAATGATAGATTAATGTGGACTTTTATCTATCATCCTATTATTAGGGGGTATAAATGTTGACTGATCAGCAATTAAATTAATTGCAGATAAAAATCATTTTATCCCAATTATCTTCCACAATTATTTTTGCTAATAATTGGGTTGTTAGAGGTTTTATGCGTCAATCTTCACCTCTATCTGACATTTTTATCCTCAATTTTTCATAACCACATCTTGGACAACTTTCTGAATGTGCAAGCCTCCCTACCTTGCTGCACACTCCCATCCTGTCTTATCATTTCTATTCAAAACCACTCCCCATCTCCTCTATTTTTTCTTCTCCTTTTCATCTTCAAATACCTCAACATTCCCCGTCATCATAGATCTTCTCAAAGGAAGCCTTCACCCAGTTCTTCTTCAAATCCCATTAATCCCTCTTTCCCCAGCTCAGCTGAGAACTTAAAGACTTTTCAACTAAAAAAAGATGATCATCTCATACTTATCAACTGGCTAAAAATCAAAACTAATTATGATTCTTGTTTTGGTACTGAGAATGCAACCAAAGTAGGATGGCCCCCTGAATCAAAATCCAATGACTATCTTCTAATTACCAATGAATTATGAAATAAGACAAAGGGAAGGATTTATTTTTTGCCTAAACAGATTTCTGAATTTTTCAAGAATTACCAAGCCAAATACAAGAAGGCAAATACTATTTCATTTTCTACTGGTTTTGGTATTAACGACATTGATATCAGTAAGGGAATAGAATCCATAGATGATAAACTTGTTTTCTATGTCCATACTTTAATGAGATGGATGATATTTTTGGAGAGCAAGCTGATGTTAATCCTGCCAACATGTTGGATGGTGAAGATGCTATCTTCAAACATGATGTCAAAAGAAATCTTTTCCATCCTCTTCCTCCACTCAAGCCTCCCCTGTTCTAAGTTCAACAAATCTAGATAGCTTTCCAGTAGATCCTTATGGTGATATAAAACAACGTGATCCCACTCCAGTAAATTTTTATTTCTTGTCTAGTTGTTTTATTTTTTTATTTTTAAAAAGGCTAATAAAAAACCCCAGTATCCTCAAGCAAGTGAGTCTGAAGCTAGCATCAATGATGAAGAGGAAAATGTTACCTCTAAAAAAAGTAAAGAACATCAACTAATTTGAATTTAAAAAGTCATAGAAAGAAAAACAGAGATAGTTTTTCCCAAACCCCTTTTTCCCCCATTGATGATTTTCTGAAGAAACGTGAATCTGGTAAGTGATATAATACCTCTTAATAATTAAGTGAGCCTTTCTTTTCTTTTGTTAATATTCCTTTTCACTCTATTTAATGTAGAAGTTGAAAGAGATACTCTTAACTTTCAAAATAAACAATATGAGCTCTATTTACAAAGGGATGATAGGGCACAAGACTTGGAGGAGAAGAAATTTGAGCTTTATTTACAGAGGGATGGGAGGGTACAAGACTTGGAGGAGAAGAAATTTGAGCTTTCTTTAAAGAGGGATGAGAGGACACATGATTTGGAGGAGAAGATAATTGAGATAAAGAAAGAGGAGAAGGCTCTTAAGTAAAATTTCCTATTGAATCAAATGAAACTCATGTATCAACTTGAAGAAGGTTCAAAAAGAAATATTTCTTGAGAGATTGTGTTAAAGCTAATAAATCTATTGAGGGAATTGAACGCTTAATTAAAATGCTTGATAACTAGTTTTTTTTATTTTGTTTACAAAGTTTTCTTGATAGAATGCATTAATGCTAATAATCAATCATTGGCACACACTCCTCACTGAGATTTGAATGATTCACCGTGGGAAATCTAGGGGTGAACTGCTAGCAATCCTCTCTCCTGAACTTTAGAGTGTCCCTAATTTTTTTGAAAATACTCTCCCCTGTGTTTTACTATAAAAGGGGGTGGGATTCACCATTTTTTTCTAAGTCAGAAAAAAAATTATGACAAAAAAAATGGCAATACCCTCCCCTGTGTTTTATTGAAGTAGGGGCATAGATTGCCAAAATTTATGTACATTGCATAAATTAACATGAAAAAAAGTCTTATAAGATAATTAAAAAACCTTAATTAATGAGAATTCAAGTAAAAATGTGATTGGAAATCACCTGTGGCCAAATTCAATGAAATCAAACACAAATGTATACATGAACCCCATGAGAAAAACATATTTCCTCATGATTACTGTAATATGACACACAGCCAATGGATCATTAATTTAGGTAAGTAGATTATCATATATGGCTTTTAAAATGATAATTCATGAAAAAAAAAGTTTACAACCTATATGGCACCCCACACTTTATCTTTCTACCTAATGTTTTTTTTGCCTCACCTTTTTCTCTTACCTTATCAATCATATTGACCAGATCCCTATTAATTTGAAATAAAAATCTTAAATGTGTGAATTCTCACAGGATTACAAGCCAGGTGGTGCTTTAGTTGTCTGGTGATTATGAAGATTCAAATACCAAATGGCTGCAATTATTCCATTTCCTGTTCCAAAGTCAATAATACATCAATGGTATGGAAAGTATAAACCATAGGCTTTTGTAGATAAAGAGGGTGAGGGGATAGGAAGACCATTTTTTGGATTAATTTATGAGAATATTCCAAATGTGAGTGAGTTGAGATCATTTTTATCCATGTAAATTTTGTTATAAAAACCACCAAAGGTTACCGTGACATTAGAAGCAAATTTTCAAATTTGAACAAAAACTTGAGCAGTGATGATGAAAAGTACACAAAGAGAGAGATAAAAGCCTAGATAATAATCAGATAAGAGTTCCAGAATTCTTATTCTCTAATTATGCAATATAAAAATGTGAAATAAGAGAAGTGAAATTTGGAAAAAAAGGCTCAACTTCACAGGTCAAATACTCAGCAACCACTGAACCTAATTCAAACCTGTTTGTGGGAAATGAGAGAGAGGCTTTATTAGAATCTTCAGTTAAGGGACATGTGATTTAAATAAACCTAAACCTAATTTTTTAAATAAAAAAATGAAATAAGAATTTAAATTGGGAAAAAAAGGCGCAACTTTAAAAGGCAATATCTCAGCAACCACTGAACCAAATTCAAATCTGTTTGTTGAAAATGTATGTTAGCCTTCAGGAGAATCTTCAGTAAAAAGAAAATTATATTCAAATAAACCTAACCCTAATTCCAAGTCTGATTTTCAAAATTTTTCAAAAACTTGAAAATTTGTAATGGAGAAGAGAACAAAAGGAGTTTAATAAGTTCACTTTTATCCAGAAAAGAGTCATACATACATATAAGTATGAAATTTTCATAAAAGGAATGAGATATCATATAAGCATGAAAAAAAGGAGATGAAACTTACCTTGATATAAAAGTAGGAAAAATAGAGTGAGAAAGATTGATTTTGGAATTGTGGGGAAATTGAATTTGGAGTAAGTGAAATGAATAAAGAATGTGCAATGTATGTGTTTTGATAAAATAGAGCCAAAAAAAAGTGAAATAGGGGAAAGGGAGGAATAATTACCATGCCAAGGAGGGATGAAGAGTAGGGTGATGGAGATAAATAAGAAAGTAAAGAGGGAGAGAAAAAAAGGTTAATTTTACCATTGAAATCAAAAATAACCACTTACAAAAAAAATTTAGATACAAAAAATAAATAAAAAAACTTATAACTAGTAATCAAAAAATAAAAAAATAAAATAAAATGGTTTACCTGGAGGGATGAGATGAGAAAATAAATGAAACCAAATTGTTTGAGGGATGTTGGAGGAGAAGAGGAAAAAGATATGAGGGATGAATGAAAAAAAAGAAACAGTGAAAAATTATGTAATTTCAGAAAATATGTGATGTCATGTTGAGCTGGTGAAAGAAAACCAATGAGCCATCCAAAAAAGAGATATTTGCCATAAATTCCAAAAAAAAATATACAACAAACAAAAATACCAAGCAAAATGAATAAAGTATAAAAAGTGGCCATTTGGAGAGTATGAAAAAAAAAATTAAAAGGGTTGTGTGTCAAACAGATGGAGGGTGATTGGCATAATGATAGAGCATATGTCAGTTGAATGAATGTTTTGTGATTCAAGAGAGGGGAGAGCCCGCACTGTTTCAGGATCCTTTTCTTCATAAAGATCACCCCACTCATCCTTTAAATTAGCTAAGATATTTTGGAGTATAATGCAAGTCATTATCCAATGATTTGAAGTTTTTATTTCCATTTTTTTTGAAATTGGATTCTTAGTTTCTGGAGACTAGAAAATCTTCCCTCTAAAATCCCAATAGCATGTTCAATCCATACTCTTGATTGGGTAAGGTGATAATTGAAGGTGGTTTTGGGGTGATTTTCTAAGGTTGAACCACAGAATGCAGGTATAATGTACATTCCACTTGCATATGCTGATTCTGCAAGGAGGTACTTATATTTGTCAAAGTATGAGTCAGGAATTTGAGAAATCTTCATTCTTTAGAAGAAGGAAGAGTCATGACACGAGCTGGGGAAGCCACTATGAAAAGCAATAAAATTTTTGTTGATGTCACAGACAAGTTGAACAGCAATAGAGTATCTACAAAGAAGATAAAAAGTTAGTTTATGAAAGATGAGAAATTGGAGAACATTTTGAAGAAACCTTTTTTTGCAATCAAAATAATGGTTTCCATCATGAGAAGCCTTTTGACTCAAAGGTATAGTTGTACCATCAACAAAACCTACACATCCAGGGAAAGCTTTGGCTTGAATTACTTGAGAGGTTCAAGTCGCTGTTGTGGAGTTGGCCAAGCAAGTTTTTGAGACTTTAGAGAAAGGATAGAAATCATGCAGTGCTTGGTGTATAATATGATGGTTCCATATCCTATGGTAAAAAGATTATCTAAATGTCTTACAGCAGTACCAATTCTATTTGAACCAAAGTGACATTGTGTAAAAGCAAGTTGAAATTCAGGATTATGCTGTTTGTTATGGGAGTTATTATGGAAGATAGGATGATTGGAGATGAGTTGAGAAATTTTGAAAAAAGAATCAGGAGAAATTTGAAATAGTTGAGGAATGTTGAGAATGGAGTGGAGATCATATCTGGGATCATGATAAAGATTTGGTTCCCTTGGAATGATGTAACGCTTTTTGGAAAGATAAGACATATAAGCTAAAGTGTCTTCCAAACCAGAGTCAGAATCAGAGTCAGCAGCTAAAACTAAAGTGATAGCATTCATAGTTGTGTGAAGATGCTTCCTACTAAAGAGATGATTCATTATTGTTGGTAGAAAAGGTTGTTGGTAAAAGGTTTAGGTGATGACTGGGAAGTGGGAATTTTGCACCAAATGAGCAGGTGTGGTGTGTAGATAGAAAAAAATGTTATTTATTTTCCACCAAAATTAAGTATCATAGAGTTAAGAGACTCATAAGGATGAGAAAAAATGTTATGTGTTTCACTACGCAATATAAGTGGTGGACTTGCTAGCAAGTCCCCAACCTGAACTGAGATAGAACTCAGACTGAACTCATACTAAACCCATACTGAACTCTACTTGAACACCCACCTAAAACTGTCCTTCTGAGTGGTAATAATCCCTGATTGTATGGTTCCTTTGTCAATAGCTCAATGTGTGTTCAATCTGTGGTTAATTTGGGTCCAAGGTTGCGGACTTGCTAGCAAGTCCACCCCCCATATTGTGTGGTGTAAGTTATTTTTCAGCCAATGATCAGTCATTTCTAAGCCAATTCTCAGTCATAGCTGAGATAATGCTTATTAATAGCTGAGCCAATATTAATTAATTTCTTAGACAATGCTATTATCAGTGGTAGATAAGAAAATAGTCACTTCAACTCTCTTACTGAATTTTTTTTAAGGTCAATCACAAATAATTTGGAGCTCATACACCATGCAATATGGGGGGGCAGACTTGCTAGCAACTCCGCAACCTTGAACCCTAATTCATATCTTTTTGAGCCCACATTGAATTAGTGATGAAATCACCAAGAAAAAATATTGTCATTCTGGTGAACTCAATATGAATACAACTTGAACATTTAATGAAACATAGGTAATAATACTTTGAACAAATCTTGAGATATGAAGAATGAGAATTTTTTATAGAAATTTTAATACAGTGCATACCACACTCAAATTAATCTGAAAAATACATATTTTAAACTATTTAAGCAGTTTCTTTTCAATTTAAAAAAAAAGAAAACCAATGTATAGATCCGGCAAGATACCATCTGAAATTATTATATAAATTTCTTTGGCCAGAAATACATGGAGAAACTACAATTTGAAATATGTCAATTTGTTCATGAAAGGTTATTTTGTGCATTTATATTATTTATTGTATTATTTTCAAGAACTGAAAAAATTATATAATTATTTCATGAATTGATAATATTGAATATTATAAATCATTAAAATATCTAAAGAAGGTGCAAAAATCTTAAAAATGATGTTACAAAGACTTTACTTAGACATATAATTTTCAAATTCAATTGACATGCTATATTTCACTATTAAATATAAAAAAAATTTCATACTAATATTTATTAAAATTAATTTCCCCTCTTCTTCAAAATTTTAAAAATATTAAAATGTAGATTTTTATTTGATTTAAGTAAATGAAGAGAATAACAGTATAGGAGTTGTGGATTTTTAGGATTCAAGGAATTTCTGTGCCCACTCTTTGTAACATATTTTATATATTTTATATTTTTTGTATATTTATTTTGTATTAATATCTTCTTTTATTGTCTTTTTTTACTCCCTCTCAAGAATACCTCACTCCTTTCCCTTTGAAATATTTCTTTATCTTCACCTCATCCTTCTCCCCAAACTTTTCACTCCCTTTGTCATCATTTTCAACCCCTATCCACATTTGCCTCTCCCTCTCCATGCCTCTCCACCCCTCTCCACTCCTCTCCTTCCAGTTCACTTACCTCCCCATTTATCCCTAACACTTTATTTTTATATACAGAAATAGGAACTGAGTTGAAAGGGAGGAAATTGGGTTTCAAGGATTGTGGAGGCGAGGTAAACGGGAGGAATGGGGCTACAAGGGTTGGGGAGCCTGGAGAGAGGGGTGAGGAAGAGTATATGGGGTAGCAAAAAGGTTGGGAAAGAGTTGGAAGGGAAGATTAAGGGTTCTGAGGCGTTTTGAATGGAGAAAAGGGTCGGAGAGAGGTTGGGAGGGGTGAAATGGGGATCAAAAGAGGATGGCATACAATGGGGCTGGGAGGATAGCAAAAGGAGTGGGGAGGGAAGACAAGCATGTGTTGATAGAATTGAAAGGGATGGGGATTGGTGCAAACAGAGTGTGAGAATAGGAGGATGAACTCTGTTCTTTGGGCGAAGAACAGAGTTCACTTCCATAAAATATTAGCTGAAACATAGTTTTCAATTCTGTAAAAACAGTTGTAGGTAATGGAAAAAGTCACTGATTTTTTTTATATGTAATCTGAAAGTTTTTAATAAAATTATTGTGTTTAAGAATTGTGATATTGTCAATCAATTTTTATTGATCAACTTAATTTAATTAAGTATTATTTAAATAAGTTACTTCAAAAAATACTGTGCATTGAGTAGACTCATGGAAAGATTTTTTCTGGCTTCCATTCAGTTATCCTCACACTTTCACTAGGTTTTCAATATAGATCCATTATTATTTGTGTGATACTTCAAGTGAAAGTTCAGTATTACTTCAGTCTGAGTTCCATCTGACTTCAAGTTGAGGACTTGCTAGCAAGTCCCCCCCAAATATTGCATGGTGATAGTTTTTGAATGCATCCTTAAACATTTTGTCAACTTTATAATGCTAACACTCCTTAACATTAACATTGTCCAAGTTTAAAAATTCACATTTTAAATTAGCGTTTTATAGCTAAACCGACATTTCTTAAAGTTTTCTCTTCACGCAAAATACAAAAATGCTTAGGGGTTTCTTCAACTTTTAATTTAATCTTATTTTTATTTTTTGGCTTGTAAGCCTTTTCGACATTTTTACCAGCCAAAATATAAAATTGTTGGAAGTATTGTATGTTTTGTCAAAAAAAAAAAAAAAAAAAAAACTTAAAGCATCGTTTGTTGGACCGTATATTTCATATTAGTTCAACTGATTTAGTCGGGAGGTTCTGTGGCTCCTGACATCATAGCAAAGGGATTTTCGGGTGGCTTAGTTGCGCAGCTGGATTTGGTTCAACCGTTGGGTGGGACGGAAGGCTTCCGTGTCTTTGAATCAGGTAGGTTTTAGTATGAAAGTGGATGGGAATAGAGAACGTGAGAAATAGGCTGATGAGTGATAAAGAAAACACACAATGAGGTGGTTTTATAATATCTTAAAGAATGTATTTAATTATATTTTGGAATAAACTACTTATCTTTGTCATTATTGTATGTACCTTTATCATTTGGATCGCGCGTTGAAGCTACCTTGAATCTCATACACTTCAATACTCCACATCAGGCGATATAAGTTATAAAAAAAGTGAAATCTATTTCTTTGTCTCTAATTGCATTAATCCACAATAAAATGTGAATGGAGGAGGGCACTTGCATGCAAGCCTGAAACCCTTAATTTTCATTTTATTCCCGAAAACAATGAAAGTAAAGTCAGTTTAGAATATATTTAAACTTATCCGATGCCTTTGCATGTCTTTGTGTAACTTTGTTCAATGGCTAGACTCAAAACTAAATTGATATAAGTACAGAACGGACCTGCAAACAACTTTCAAACACTCTCACCGCCTTTCCTTTTTCTGCTCTTTCTTTCTTTTTCCTTTTTCTCTCCTGACACTACCCTCTGTCCCCTCCCCTCCCCCTTAATAAGAAACCCTCTTTTTGTTGTGAAAATGTTGATGAAACTTTGGACTTTGTTTATTTTTTATTCCCTTGGTATCACTTAAGGCTACGAAATAAAATAAATCATTACTAAAAATAATAATATAAATTATCGTATTATGCAAAAATTAATTTTAAGTATAAACATACAAACATTTTCAAAATAAATAGATAATTAAATAAAGGTGAGCCCGAATACCTTGAGTAAAAACTGCAATCAAACGTAAAAATAACATATTCGGGGATGTAAAAGTTGAGAAATAAGCGATTAAAGACTAGTAATTAAATTTGATGAAATCATCACTCATTAAAATTTGGTTCCTGAAACACACTACCTCCAGAACTGGTATATTTCAAAAAAATAAGTAAATAATTTTATCAAAACAATACTTTTCAAACCCAAAAGATTGCGTTCATTATGTTTAAAATAACTCATTTGTTGTATTGAGGGTCGGTTTGTTATGACTGTTTTCCAACTTTGACATCCCTTACTTTTTAATATTATTGAAACCAAACGCCTCTAAGAAAAAATAACATAATACCATTAGCTAGTTAAGTACATTTACTGAGATGGGAATAGTAGGAAACAAAGCCAGGGCGAGTCACCCCCCATTAACTGATTCAAAATCTAGAACGAAAAAAACCTTTTGATCTTATCCTCAATCATTTATAATTATTTTGCCTGTCTAAAAACCATGAAGCGGAAAACAATGTGAGTTCTAGTCTAATAGGGAGATAAGTTGAAGATTATTCTGAGAGAAATAGAGGCGATTTAAGGATGATAATTGATTGTGGTGTGTGAACTAGTAGTTGAGTGAATCATGTTAAACATGTCCACAATGCTAACGTTAAATAAATGACGGCAAGGAGCTGGCGAACTTAAAAATCAAGAACAACAAGAATGGGAAATTTCCCCTTTTCCCGTCGCGAAAACTTGAAGCATTTTTTTCTCATACAATCTCACCAAGCAAGGGGCATGAAGGGACAGGGAACGACCAAGGACAACTTGGAGCATCTCCTCTCCAATGTCCTTAATTCAATTTGGCCCGAATTACTGTTAAGGCTTTGCCTTTACAAATAAGGTCACATTTGTTGACTTCCTCCTCCACTACACCCCAGATTACCTCTTACCCTATTAACACTATGAGATTTCTAAATCCTCTCCTCTTCCACTTCCCTTTCACTTGATTATGTCCTATCTTAAACCGCCTTCTACCCAGTATACAACTAAGTTATAATTATCTACACGTGCGGTTGGTCATTGTGTTCCCTTATCTTCCCTTCCCTTAGTTTTGTGAGACTCTAAGAAATATAAAAAATAAAAAATAGTGAAAAACCTGACAAGCGATTATGTTAAGCAAAAAAAAAAAAAATAAGAAAAAAAGAAAAAGAAAAAGAAAAAAACACCACCAAAGTGAGTAACCAGTAAAAGAAAAGTAAAAGAGTGAAGTATATAAAATTCTTAAAACTCTCTGTCTGTCTTCGACTCTTGCCTTACAACTTGTAAGTGATATAAAAATAAAAAGTAGGAATAACTTATTATGGTATCAACTGAAACAATAGGGGGTATCAAAGTTAGAAATCTTCCATTTCAAATACCTTTTTTTCCCACCAAATCAGCCATGATTATTTTTTAATACATGGCAAGTTGTACCCCAAAAACACCTTTTTACTGAGAATTAATGTCAAGTTTGTGGCTTTCTTTTTGTGTTGTGAAATACCTTTTAAATAATTACAAATTTCTAACTTTGATACCCCCTAATATATATATATATATATCATTTATTAAAATTCTTTTCCATATTTCTCATTCATCTATCTCAACTAGATGGTATACATTTTACTAGCAGTTTACAAAATTCAATGATTTAGAGGTATTTTTTATTTTTATAGTCACACCAATCAGTTCTTCATTTGAAATCGAGATGCCGTAACATTTAGTTAGGGCTTCAGTAATTTTTAAACTTAAATTATGGTCAAGAACTTTCTATGCTGCTAACGATGTTAAACATTTTTCTTTGTATGTTTACCCAATTCTTATCTTAAGAAATAAGGTTTTTCATTTTTTCCCTTACTAAACTTTAATCCATTAGAAGATTTAAAAGCGATCTTAATACATGATAAGTTTGGTGGGTTCAACTACAGATATGTTCACCAAAATTATGTGAGAATCGAGTACTGGAGAAGATTAAGTTACAAAATATCGGGCGGGCGTGAGAAGAGAAGAACTTCAAATTATGAAGCTCATAATTAAGCAGAGCGGAACTTTATGTTGACAGTTTTTTTTGAATATGTGTTTGATCCTTTTATGGAACTAATATAGATTTGAACCGTCTTTTAATCTCAGCTTCAATTGCTTGACGTTCGTAGGCAGCTCCTCCCTTGCCAGATGAATCCTAAAATGAATGTGATATCAGACTTCAACTTGTTCAAAGTAAAAAGATCACCGAGTTAGAGCAAACCTGAAGTACAGCCTGATTTTCCTGTGCACGTCTTGCTAAATATGGCATGGCGTCACTCACCTGGCCGAAAGGCAAATATTTGAATGTAAAGGGTTGTAAGAGCTTTTGGCCATCTTCTTGAAGGGGAGAGGTGACAATCTGGGCTAATGTATGCGTTAAATTATCCTTTATTCCTATATGAAAAGATGAAATATAGTAGATTATTATTTTCCGGTAGTTTTAATTATAAAGCCAATTCACTCATCGATAATTCAGGACCATTTTGTGCTTGACAAAAATCAGAAAACAAAATAAAAGCGTACCATAGAGTTGCCCAAACATAATCCTACCCCTGAGCTTATCACTCAGCGAAAGCCTTTGATTTTGATCAATATTGCTTGCCAAGCCTTCCTCATCCCTCAACTGAGACAGAACTTTGCGAACCGAAAAAGGATTATGAGATGCCACCATCAGCCCCATTGAGGGACGATTGACGATTTCTCTTCTAGAATCTTCGGAGATACGGTGAACTAATTGTCGCATAATATCATCAAAGCATCTATCTGTCTCTTGTTTAGAGTTCCACACAGGACACTCTTCAGAAGTATGAACATCTTGTAAGAACAACTAGTTAACTCACTGTGTTTTTCTTTCTATTTTTATCCGTTTTATAATTATAAGAGTAGTTATTGACTCAACCTCCATAGAGATCACATCACGTCTTATTTTTCTCACGTTTTTCTATGTTGTTCTTATTTTATGCTATTCATTCATCCCTGTCCTCATTGAGCGAGACACTAACTTAAATACTGGGTCTTGTCATTTCTTTTTGCCCGTCTTTTATCTCGCTCAATATTATTTCATTATTTTTATCTTTAGGTCAGGACTAGTTATTTGTAAACACTTATCTTGTTATTAATTTTCCATTTTATTCATGTACATAGGTAACAGCGGCAAAGACCACTTAATAGGGCAGATCGTTTATTGACGTCTGTTTTATTTTTATATCTAAAAGGTTAGACTTTTGTATTTAGCTGTTATTCTGTTTATGTATTAGGTCTTTTATCTCGCTCAATATTATTTCATTATTTTTATCTTTAGGTAACAGCGGCAAAGACCACTTAATAGGGCAGATCGTTTATTGACGTCTGTTTTATTTTTATATCTAAAAGGTAACAGCGGCAAAGACCACTTAATAGGGCAGATCGTTTATTGACGTCTGTTTTATTTTTATATCTAAAAGATTCGAGTTGTTTTAGGTTATGGGCCCAGTGTCCTTGTGAATGTCATCAAACGATATATTTACAATCCCATCTCCAGCTTCAACGAACGAATCTGATTACTCGTCAACAAGTTTTAATACTGCCCGTCCTTCATCACCATTGAAAATGGACTCAAATAATGATTCCTCTGGCGATACCCTCAGAAATATTCCTGTACTGAGTGTCGGAAATTTCCATGAATGGAGGATAAGAATGAGAGCCCTGCTCACTTATCAGGATCTCAAAAACCTTGTATTTGGTCTTGAACAACCGCCGCCGGAAGACGCTGCCCAAAGTCTTAAGTTAGATTTTCAAAAGAGAGCCGACAAGGCAACAAACATTCTCATTTCAAAACTTGACGCCGCCAATATTGCTGCTTTTGTGACTGATGATGATATGGACAAGCCTTGGCAAATCTGGACAAAGCTGAGCAACCAATATGCTGCAGCCGATGCGTCAAACCGTGCCTCGATATTTGCCCGATATCACGATGTCAAATGCCAAGAAGGCAATCTTATGAGCTTCGTGAATGATCTACGAACCAGAATTAATGAGCTGGGGTCTGTTGGTGTCTCAGTTGAAAGTGAAAATGAAGCACATCGATTATTGAGACAATTGCCAGAATGTTACTCAACCCATAAGGCATTGATTCTACATGCTTGTGAAGTGACTCAAACCCATCTTTCCGTTTCTAATCTACTCTCACGATTGGCCCGTCTTTCTTCTGAAATTGAATCAGAGAATTCCACATCATCTCATTCCGCCTTGATAAATAAAACAAAATCTAATCAAAAACTAAAGTGGGAATTTTGTCGAGACGGAAAACATAATCCGAAAGCGAAACATTCTGAAGAGGATTGTTTTCAATTGCATCCGGAAAAACGTAAAAATCGAGTAACTGCTAATAGTTCCAAAGCTAGCGAAGAAGTACATGCAAGTATCAGCTGTGGACCTGCAAAAATTTTCAAAGCAAATATTTCAAATACTTCTTCGAAAATGCTCATTTTTGACAGCGGAGCAACTGTTCATATGATCAAGAAACGGTCAAATTTTAAAACATACTCTCGCTTCCGTCGTCCAATCAAGCTTGGTAATGGCACCATAATTTATAGCTCGGGAAAGGGTTCGGTCAACCTTGTCACACCGAGGGAAGTCATAACTTTGACTGACTGCTTGCATGTTCCTGAAATCAGCCAAAACCTTATTGGAATCGGCCCGTTTATCTCACATGGTTGTGATCAACACATGAATTCTAATGGAGAATTAACAATCACAAGGTCGAACGAAATTATTCTTGATGGCAAATGGGATGACTCTGAAGGACTTGTAGTGTTGAATGCCAATTTTGGTGAGCACCATGTTCCCGTTTTCAAATCTCTTTACGCTTCAAACTCAAAAATGCTTTGGCACTTCAGATTAGGACATTCGAATTCCCAATATCTTGATAAAATTCAGTCTAAAATAGGGTTTAAATTATGCGATGATTTTAATTTCTGTGAGCCCTGTGTGAATGCCAAGCACCATCATAGTCCATTTTTAGGAACTGTCCCAAGAGGAACTCGCTTTCTAGAATTCTTACATTGTGATTTAAGTGGCAAAATTACTCCTGCAACTTACGGAGGAGCCAATTATTATTTCAAAATTACAGATTCTTATTCTTCTTATCGCTTTGTATTCCTTTTATCTAATAAATCTGATACTTTCAAAGCATTTTTGCAATTTAAAACTCAAATAGAGAATTTATCAAATCTTAAAATTGGCAATTTCGTGTGTGATGGTGGAAGCGAATTCATAAATAAAGATTTCAAAGATTTAAGTGTCAAAGATGGCTTTAAAATGATTGTTACTTCTCCTTATACGCCACAGCAAAATCCTATTGCGGAACGTGGCAACAGAATTACCACCGAAATGGCTAAATCTTTACTTTTTCATGCAAAAATGCCGATTGAGTTCTGGGGCGAAGCAGTCAACACTGCAGTCTATCTTGAGAACAGATTACCATCGGCTTCATTGAGTTTTGATACACCATTTAAAGTGAGGTTTGGCAAGGATGCAAAATACGATCATCTTAAAGTTTTTGGATGTGCTGCTTATGCACTCATTGACAAGTCAAAAAGAGGAGGAAAATTTTATACGAATTCAATAAAATGCTGTTTTCTGGGCTATGCTGAAGATGTGACATCATATCGATTGCTTCGACTTGATAATAAAAAGATAATATACTCACATAATGTAATTTTTGATGAAACGTCTTTTCCTATTCAGGACTTATCGTCAGAAACACAATTGTCAGAAATCTTTACTGAAGATGTTGTCGCAATTACATCTGATTTCTCTGAAAATATACCTTTAACTCCCTCTGATAATCATTCGTCAAATCACATACCTTCGACTGAATCTGAAGATCCCCCCATTGAAAAACCAAAATCCATTAATAGATTTTGGGATTATCAATTAACTCCCAACATTGCTTCTAACGATATTAGCTCTTCAATTGACTCATCCAACATTATTGAAGGTGGTCGGAAAAGAATACCAAGGAAGCTGAATTCAGCCTTTGAAATCAAAAACTACTTATCAATTACAAACGTTATTAGTGCACATGCAACACATGATGATGTACCCGACATTCAATTATCAGATCCACTTACTTATTTTGAAGCAATTAATCGATGTGATGGTGATTTTTGGCTCGATGCCATTAGTCAAGAGTTGAAAATGATAGAAAATCAAAGTGTCTGGAATATTGTTGAACAACCAGAAAATGTTCCTACGATAGGGTCCATATGGGTTTTTAAGATTAAAAGAGATGCAGATGGTCACATTCAAAAATATAAAGCTCGACTTTGTGCACGAGGCTGTTCACAAAAAGCTGGAATAAATTATTTTGAGACTTTTGCTCCAACTGGACGACTCACCACATTACGAGTTCTCATCAGTCTTGCAACACGAGAAGATTGGGATTTCATTCAGATGGATGTCAAAGGTGCTTTTCTCTATGGAAAACCTGACGAAGACGTTTATATGAAAATTCCTCTAGGCATGAAAAGGCCTCCCAATCTTAAAAATCCAGTTTTATTGTTAAAGCGTTCACTTTATGGTTTAAAGCAGGCCTCTAGGTGTTGGTACACAGAGTTAATTAATTTCTTCTATTCCCTTAATTTTTATCCCTCAGCTGCGGATCCTTGTCTCTTCATACATGAAAGTACTACTCATCCTTGTTACGTCCATGTGCATGTTGATGACCTTTCCATTTTTGGTAAGGATATTGATTGGTTCAAAGTTGCCATTCAATCAAAGTTTGATATGGAAGATCTTGGAGATGCAAAATTTATTTTGGGAATGAGGGTTACGAGAAATAGAAATACCGGTACCTTATCTCTTTGTCAAGATCAGGAGATTAAGGATTTACTCACTTCTTATGACATGTCAAATTGCAAGCCATCTAGTACTCCAATGACAATGAACACTCAACTGGTACCAGCAACTGAAGACGAAATAAAACAATTCTCTCAACTCAACATCAATTATCGACGAGCAGTGGGTCGATTAAATTACATCACTCAGGCAACTAGACCAGATATTGCCTTCATAAACAGTCAACTAGCACAATACTTAAATGCTCCTGGTATTAAACATTGGTTGGCATTCAAAAGGGTCCTTCGCTATCTGCGAGGTAGTATCAATCTATCACTTACTTTTCATTCAGATGATCCTTTTATCAATGAGGGTCACTACAGTTATTCACTTCCTACTGGTTTTGCTGATGCCGATTGGGCAGGTTGTCAAGTTACTCGACGCTCAACTACTGGATATGTTTTTATTATCAATGGTACTGCTATCAGTTGGCGCTGCAAGAAACAACCTACAGTTGCCCTTAGCACTACTGAAGCTGAATCTAAAGCTACAGTTGATGCAGCGCAAGAGGCAATTTGGATGCAGACTCTCTTTAATGACCTTGGATTTGACTGTAAATCTTCCTCAAAATTATTTTCCGATAATCAAGGTTGTATTTCTTTGTGCAAAAATCCCATGTTTCACGCTAGAACTAAGCATGTTGAAATCCAATTTCATTGGATTAGAGAGCAAATAATGTCTGGAAAAATTGACCTACAATATACGCCATCAACTGATATGATTGCTGATGTCTTTACTAAGGCTCTTAGCAAGGAAAAATTCAGAAAATTTGTAGACAAAATTGGTTTGAACGGTATGATTGATAGCAAGGAGGGGTGTAAGAACAACTAGTTAACTCACTGTGTTTTTCTTTCTATTTTTATCCGTTTTATAATTATAAGAGTAGTTATTGACTCAACCTCCATAGAGATCACATCACGTCTTATTTTTCTCACGTTTTTCTATGTTGTTCTTATTTTATGCTATTCATTCATCCCTGTCCTCATTGAGCGAGACACTAACTTAAATACTGGGTCTTGTCATTTCTTTTTGCCCGTCTTTTATCTCGCTCAATATTATTTCATTATTTTTATCTTTAGGTCAGGACTAGTTATTTGTAAACACTTATCTTGTTATTAATTTTCCATTTTATTCATGTACATAGGTAACAGCGGCAAAGACCACTTAATAGGGCAGATCGTTTATTGACGTCTGTTTTATTTTTATATCTAAAAGGTTAGACTTTTGTATTTAGCTGTTATTCTGTTTATGTATTAGGTCTTTTATCTCGCTCAATATTATTTCATTATTTTTATCTTTAGGTAACAGCGGCAAAGACCACTTAATAGGGCAGATCGTTTATTGACGTCTGTTTTATTTTTATATCTAAAAGGTAACAGCGGCAAAGACCACTTAATAGGGCAGATCGTTTATTGACGTCTGTTTTATTTTTATATCTAAAAGATTCGAGTTGTTTTACATCTTCCCAATGCTTAGTTTCAGCAACCAGATAAGCACCACGAACAAGTTTTATTCCCATTGAATAACCGTGTTTGTCAGCTTCGTTAATAGCTGTGGACAATCGAGCGGGCGTAGACCTTAGAAGTGCTTGAAAAGTATAATAGACGGTTGGACTTGACACTGATGAACTGGAATCAGCCACGTTGAATTCTGATGCTAAAGCGGTTGTGACACGATCCAATGCAGGCTTTCAAAAACCAAGTGATAAAAGTATCCACATCAAATGATTAATGAACAATTTGATGTGGGGACTTAAAGTAAACTACCTACTTGGAACCAGCTATACTCAGCATCAACCATAACGACAACATTTGCTTCCTTCGCCTTTGCACATATTCTGCGCATGTGAATCATTAGTTCATTCAAGGTGATATAATCTTGTTTACTTAAATAGGATTGAGAAGTTAGTGGAAATACACTCCCACTAGGATCAAAAGGTGATATTTTTTCGACCAATAGAAGATCAGATGCTCTTTTAAAGACATATGGATCTGTCACCAAACCGGAAAGTTTAATTGCCACTGTAGTGGGCTTGATAGGAATTGAGCCAGTCGGGAAGGAGACTTCTTCCGCAGGGGTAGCAAATCTAGAGGCAATATCAATGGCTTGAAAGGTGGCATCCAGATGCTGCTTGCTAACTTCACACCAATCGATTTTAGCACCGAATCCCGGTCCTTCTACAGAATAATTTAATAGACTTCCAAAATTATGGGCTAATAGTTTAGCAAGAACAGGAAGGCAACCTTCTGGAGTTTCGCCTCCAGCGTACTATTCAAATTTATTCAACAAATAAAAATAGCCAAGAAAACACTTCAATCAGTAATGTAACATTAATGATTTCCAAGTTTGACTTTTACCTGATAAAAAAAAGTCTGTTTCATGAACTAAATATGTTTGAGATTAAATTAGAAATTTGGAAGTATGAGCTCCGATTCAAAATATTTAATAGAAAAAATATTTGAAACTCAACAGATTCAGCAAAAGACCAGCAAAATGGACCCAAAATCGGCACAGCATCACACACAGCGTGGTACTTGTCGAGAAAAATTGGGCCATAAGTTACAACCCAAGGAACTTCACACAATGCAAAAGTAATCCAGCTTTTCAAAAGTTCACTCTTTGTCAACAAAGACAGATGGGAATTGGCAACAGAAAGTTGAAGGGGCTCAAACGCTTGCAGAGGATCTTCTCGCTTCAACGTAGCTATAACTTCACTTGATGACGTTCCTGCGAAATAAAATAAAGTAGTTCCCAGAACTACAATAGTTCCTATAGTTGCCTTGCTTAAAATTGTTAAGTTGGAGCCTCCAGAAATCCAAGGAAAAAGTAAAGAGGATTTGGAGTTGACGGAGTTTCCACCAATATTTTGGGACTTGTAATCAAAGCTAAAAGTTGATTTGTGTGACGGTAAAAAAACATGAAAACTCCGGTTTGATATAAAACTGGGTGGTATAGTGCGCGTGTGAAAGTTAAAAAATGAGGAGGAGGTACAAAACCTAGTATGAGAGGAAAGAGTTTTGGCAGAACGAAAAGTCCTGATCATAGCAGTCCTATCTAAAGAAATTTAAAGAGTGAAAAATTGCAGAGTGTCTAGCTAATGAGAGGTATAGGAAGCAAGACACTGCCTGCTGTGTTGACCATTTTTATACCCGTTTTTATCCCCCTCCGTCTAACAACAAGTCTCACTACAATATTTTTCTCAGTCAAAGTTAAGTTATGGGTTTAACTCATCTGGTTGATTGGCTTTTTGCGCATTGACCAAGGTTACGCAGGTGATTTCATTTCAACTACATGTCAGCTACCCCTTTCACGTGAAACCACGTCGCAAAAAGTCTCAGGTCATGTCGACACCGGCTCAAAAATCTCGGTACAGCCGACGGTATCCAAATTAGGAACTCGGTCATTCGGATGCTGCAAACATCTGTTATCAGTTTTTTGGGCTTTTATAAAACATTAACCTAAGAGCTTGTTTTCAACATATTGTTGACTTGTCAGGCGTAGGCTGGCTCCTCAATTTTGATCAGTCCTTTTTCGTACCGCTTTTATCCCCATAAACTGTTTTTTATAGATAGATCTAGAGCTATTAAAGTGTATCAGACCATATGTGAGACGCTCTACCTTTTTGGTGAGTGAGCAAGTTTACCTGTTCAGTCGAACCAGACATGAATAACGACATCTAATCACTTTAAGTAAGCATCACTTATACCAGATTGGTCGCATAGAAGTCTTTTCTCCGGGCTTGACCATGATAACTGCTGTTGCACGTAACATAACAAGGTATTAGCATGAACTTGCGGACAAAATACTGGGACTCGGAAAGAAAAGTCTAGATATGTTGGCAAGGGGCAAGTCTTAGCTTGAAAAAGTGTGGGGACGGTTCGGAATGGCCGATTTTTCGTGAATTTTACCTGTGTAGAATAAGATGTTTCTGACACGTAGTTGACTGTTTAATTGTTCAATTGACATATCCATGGATCTCGCGTGTGAATGAGAGAAAGAGAATAATTTTGCAAGTAATTTAATAGGATACCAACATTTACTTTAGCGGTGAATTTTCTGATGATTCATTAAAGTTTGTATACATTTTCAGGTTTTTTACTACTGACAGATACTGGCGCACAAAAAAATGTGTGTTGGTTGATGATGTACTATTTGTTTAAGGGTGATATATGAAAATTAATAGTACGTTTATCGGAGCAGGTGTGGTGTAAAGATTAAATACGGTAGTTATGTGAAAGTGTATTACAACCAAAGGAGCCGAAATTCAATGTAGCACAAAGATTGGAAATACATCATTTGGTCGCTGATGTAGTGTGAGAGCGTATTTATTATCCCAAATCAAAAACAAGTTCATTTTGCCATGCTGTTGAACATAAGGTGTAATATGAGGTAAAAGTGAAATCTAGAACATGTAAGCTCCTACCAGTCATCCACCTTTAGAAACTGCTAATATTTTAATGTTACAATAATATTTTCATGTTTGTTGTTGTTATGAAGTTAACCTGCGTCACTTATGAGTTTTTGGAATTCCAAAAGTTTAAAAGAAACCAAGATTCGATTGGATAAAGTTGAAAAAAAAAGTTTTCATGTTGAAATGTGAAACAATGACACAAGAAATTAAATCACATTGATAATAAAGGAATCATCTATTTATTGTTGAAAAAAATTTGACTTTAGAATAACATAATTATTCTTATCTAATAATATTGGTATCATCATACCATAATGGGGTTCAACTAACTCGTTGATGGTGTTGGCATGATAGGCTGAATTAAATGGCATTGACTTAAATTAATAGCTCATCTCATTTTCAAGATAAAGAAAACCAACCAAAAAGACACCATGTGCCTCTTTTGAAAGAAGGCTTGATCTAATTAAAAAAGCATTTTTTATGTATTTAAAAATGCTTCATTACTATTATATGAAATAATACTCAATAAGAGCGCAAAATATCTTGCAGGTAAGCCTAAGATTATTGATCTCCATTTCTGGCTAAACTAAATTTCCTTTTTTTAGCAAGAGACTAAGGAACTAGTTGGATTCTTAGAAGTTATAAAAGATTTCAATGTAAATCAATATTTTTCTCCTGAAACTAAAAATTCTCCAGTGGCCAATTTTAGATTCAATGCTGGAAGTAAAAAGAAAAAATCTCAAATCTCAAAAGTTAATAGTTTATTTAATGAATAAGTTTCAAACATGATAATGATCATCAAGATTTCTTTAGAATGAATGAACATAGAGACTTCAAAAAATATATAAAAGTAATTAAATATTAAAATCCCCTCAAAAAACTAAACAGCTTAATTATCACCACAAAATATTAGCTGGAAGCTTCTAGCAGATCCTTATCCCTAATGTATTTTTGTATCTTAGCAAGTCCAATCAGATAAACAGTCTCCTTAAAAAATTTACGGGGAGCTATGTAACGTGCGATTCCTACTTTCCATGTTGACTGCATTTGCTAAAAATCCATACAATTTGCTGCCTAAGAGCTGTGTCAAGTCATAAATAGCGTCCATAATTTGGCCCTCAAAAAATAAAAAAAATAAAAAAAATCATGGTCTGCTAGCAGGTACCAAATTCTTTTTGCTTCTTGGTGACCTAATGTCTAATCACAGTGAACTCATAGTGATGTCAAACTGTGGACAGTCTACATAATTTCACTGAACACTAGTTGGAACAACTCACCACAGAAGTACAAATTCTCAATTAAGGATGATGTTAGAATTACTCCTTACTATAATCAAAGCTGAAAATAGGGACCTGTTGGCGAGTACCAGGAAATTTTTTTTGTGGTGGATACTCTTATCCTTCATTAATTAATAAATGTATGTATATACTTTCTCCTCTACGAAAATATCCCACACAATTCTCAAGCTTCTGCTATTCCTTACAAGCCCTTTAAAGCCTCTTGTCCATAAGTGTAGGCCCCTCTTCAATCTTGGAACCCTCGCATAGACACTTGTGGCTCTCTTCTTCGCCTGCTAAACCTCACTTTGTAACTACAAAAAAAAATTATAAGGAAATTAAATATGACCCAGCATTTCACATTGATGAAGGGTCCATGACGGAGTAAACTCTGACACAATCTCCTTCATATTTTTCTTTTTTGACTAACCCTGCAAGATTACTATTAAGGAGGAAAAGGATAGTGTCCCCTACAGGAGTCGAACCTGTGACCACTTATGACATGTTAGTTGCTCTAACCACTGAGCTAAGGAAACCAGTGCGAGGTGTACCCACAACACCCCCCCGTGCACCGAGCTGACTAGGCAACTACCTTACCGCAGCCTGGGGATTAGCCAGATAACGCTGGGCCCATAACCTATTAAGGAGGAAAAGGATAGTGTCCCCTACAGGAGTCGAACCTGTGACCACTTATGACATGTTAGTTGCTCTAACCACTGAGCTAAGGAAACCAGTGCGAGGTGTACCCACAACAATTACCCAACTCGTTTCTTCTTTCACGAAACATGCTGAGCCATATTTCTTTCTCGGAAGCTACCGGGTTTACGTTCCCTTTTTTCCCTTGTATGTACACACACTGCCCCCTTTTTTTTACTCTTTAATGTCCAAAGATGAGAGAGATACTAGATCTTACGATAAAAAAGCGGCAAAGTGTACATTTATTATGGCTAGCAAAGAAAACGGAGATTATGATAGAGAAACTAAGAAAAAAAATTGTAAAATTAAAAGCTTTAGCTATTTTTGTACCTGTCGTAGTTGATTACATGGTCAAGAACCACGAGGGTCAAAGGACGGATATTTTTGACAGCATGTCACAGAACCTGGTGGAGGGGTATGAAAAGAGACAAAAAAAAATCAATTGAAAAGGTGAGATTTATTGGGAGGGTAAATGGTAGTGACGAATGTCCTCTTAGGGGGTGTACTAAAATCGTTCTGAAGTTCTCGAAGTGAGGGACTGAGGTTCGTATACAATAGGAGTAATATATTGAGAAGGCAGCAAATCGGTGGCGTTCGTCTAACTCAGTTTCGCAAAACATTTGAATAGGATGAAAATGTTCTCTTGATGGTGGGCGTTACTTCTTTCAGCGACGTGGAAAACATGCTGTTGCTGGGGAATCGGGTGTCGTCGTTGTTGATTATTTTTCTACTTTGTTTTCTTGTTATCTCTGTCCTCTTCTTTTTTTTCCCGAATAGTTTCTTGTCTTCTTTTTCATTATTTTTTTAAACCTGGTCTACTAGTAGTTAATAGTCAAGGAGATTCAAGATATAGGGATCAGTAGTGCAAGGGTAAATTGGGAAAGAATGGAGGGAAAATGGGGAATGAGAATTTATGAAGTCAAAGTGAGAATATGATTGATACTATCAACCTAATTCAGCCCAAAATCCTGTTATAGATAATTAAGGATTTTGAAAATAATGGGGAGTTTTAAATCCTGCATACGACACTTCTAGACATCTGTAATGAATTGGCGCTAGTGACATTCAGTGGTGGTACTTCGCCCGGGAGACGCCCTGACAGAGCCGTGAAGTAAAAAACGGACCTCAGCATATAAATGAGACTTTCTTCATCCCTGAGACATTCTCATCCTATTATTGTGTCGACATGATCCTAGCTCAAGATATCAAAAAAAGCTTATGGAGTAAAAAAATAAATATATTAATTTATGTGTGTAACGAGTCATCCTTTTTGGCAACTAGGGAGGGAAAAACACCAACTGAAATTTTGAATCTAGTAATCCTACTCATTAAAAACAATACTTGAAAACTTGAATAAGGAACAATATTTGTGAATACATCACAGATTGACACACCTAAACCACACATGAAATATGATGTGATTTTTATATGGTCGAAAAACAATCCGAGTTTTTTTTCTCTTCCGTAAGAAAAATAAATACTGGAGAAAAAGTCACTAAAATTTCAACTGCCATAATGCACGCTACTTCCTCTCAAATATAGAGCTATTTGAAAAAATCTTGCTGTGTTTTTGCCTTCCATCCCCCGCCAAAAATGTGAGTTTAGGTTACTTTTGGCGGGGGATGAGAGGCAAAAAAAGAGCAAGGTTTTTCCAATTAGCTGTACCTCCCGGCGGAAATTTTATCAAAGTCAGAAGTCCACTAATCAAGGACATGCAATTCAGATTAAAAAATATACCTGCAAGGTGGAGAACAATAGAGAATAAAAGTGTTTTTACCACAAGTATATTAAAGATATATGGAATATTACTGGTGAGCTGCTTGACAAAAAAAAGTATCTCACAAATGGCATATTTCTGATTGGCATGGTCTCAATTGAGTATAAGAAAAATCATAAGAGCAAAGGCTTGCAAGAGGAAAGGAATTATTAATTTTGTGATTTATTTCTTTCATTCAAATATATGGAATGCAGATTTGTAAACTTTAATATCCAAACTAATGAACTTTTGAAAATTAGAATGTTTAACTTTTAAAATATATAAGACTCAAGGATTAAAATTTTAAAATTTTAAATTTTGTGTGATGGGATGATTAACTTATGCTTATTTTTCTAAAATTTATTTCTTTACCTTGTGTCCCCCCTGCAGTAGAATATTCTCATCTTGCATGCAAATACCTACACTAGGTGATATCAAAGTACTCACTCTTGTCAGTAATTTAATGGTGGATAAACGTCACAATACCCTAATTTTCTTATGTCATTTTTTTCAAAATAGGGGGTCAGTTCAGGCAAATTCACACCTAACTTAAGTGCCAATTTCATATCAAACCAGCACTTAAATTTTTCAAAAAAATGACTTATTTCAAAAATGGGTGTCAGTTCTGACCTCAAATCAGTACTTTTTGCATGATTATTTTTACAACCACATGTTGGCCACAACATCCCTGTGACATCTCACACACATATCACCCTCACTACCCAACTATCCTTGGCACACACCCCTCACTTATTAAGGGATATCAATGTTGACCGATCTTGTCAGTATAGTCTAGTATATAAGTATGATATAATAGTGTTATTTTATGGTCCTACTACTTATTAATAAATGATTTAGTGATTAAACCTCAGGGGAAGACTAATAGAATATTTATACTCAAATAAAACTCACAATACTTGGATTTAAATGCGTGCTAGTGGTGGAAAATAGAAGAATAAAATATAGTTATAGCTTATATAAAGATAATATCAATTTATAATGGCTTTATAATATATTTCTGAATGCTAATAATTGTATTTTAGTGGTTGTTTGAATTGTAGTAATTGAATGATGATAATAAACTGTCAAAATCCCTCCTTACTTATACCCAAATCCACTGGAGTGCACAGACCTTCAATCCAGATGATGTCACTGCTATCCCCGGAAATTACAGCACTATGAGGGCCCATCACCTCCCCATGGCGTCCACTTCAAGCAGTTTCAACACCCAGACCTCCAGTAAGGACCCTCCATCACTATTAATAATAACACAGATCCATACCATAAATAGAAAACCCAGATAAAAGCGGATACCATAAAGAAACAGGTAAAATAAATAATCAAAAAGAGATTTAATGAAATTAAAAGCATATAAAGGAAACAAATAAACTGTCCAAGCCCCAATAACATCCCCAAGCATCCACATTAACCCAGAAACATCCTTCCAATCCCATAAATCCGTGAATAACCATCCAAGGAAGTAATTTTAGTTGTCCAAACTGGGTGTATGCGCCTGATATAGGTGCCTATGCTTCTGTAGGCGTTGTGAGTCCACTGATTTCGTCCATATGACCTAAAATAAGCAGAAAAACAAAGGTTATAGGCTATTAAGGGGCTAAAACCCACTTATATACCTAAATATACATAATATACTGCATATTTCACTGAATATGAGATTTATGTATACATATAAGCTTATGTATGTCAATAATTACTTCATATCACTTAAGATAAGTATATTATGACTCCATTACCACCTTAATAATTATTATTAGGCCATGGATAAGCTATTTAAACTATTATAAATTATATAATAGAATAATAATTATATATATATATAATAAAATAATATATATTATTATTTTAACCTTATTTTTAAGATATAAGCTTAATATACTTAAGGTTATCTTATTTTAAGCATAAGAAATACTCAGTCCTAAGGATATTTAGGCTGACGCTCCCTCACCCCAAAAAAAAACAATAAAAAAAATGTTAAGACATTTTAATTAAAACTAAGGAGTGAAATAATAAAATAAATAAAATAATTTTTTTAATACATATACTGAATGAACAGTATTATTTAGATTTAAATTTTTTCAAGAGATTTTTAAGATCAGAGATTTCATTTTCTGGAATCCACTGGTCATATTCACTTGATTTATTTTTAAATCTTAATAGATACTCAACTCCCTTTTCTTTAGTAAGGTGTCTCTTTTTAAGTATCTTTTCAATTTCTGCCTTTTCCACTATTTCTTCAGGTTGCTGTTTATGCCTTCCTGATCTTCTTGGAAATAGAGCAGTATCATTAGAATGGTATGGTTTTATAAGAGAAATAGGAAATACTGGATGTTTTCTATCATAAGGTGCATATAGAATAACCTCAACAGCATTATTACCAACCATCTTTTTAACTACAAATGGTCCAATGAATGGATCCTTCAATTTAACATTACCATGTAAATTGAAATGTAGCGTTGAAATAAGGACTTCATCACCCTCTTTGAACATTTGTTCTTTATGGGCTTTATCCCATCTTTTCTTTTCATACTCAAAAGCCTTATTTATACATTCTTGAGCATTTTTTCTGCATAATTCCTGCATCTGAAGAAAAGATTTAGTACCTGGATGAATATCGAATCTAGGTAACTTATTAAGAGTTTTAGCAGGGGTATTAGGTACATAACCCAACCATAACTCAAATGGCTTTTTGCCAGTGACAGAATGTACTGTACTATTATATGCAAATTCTAAACCTGGGATAAGGGTTACCCAATCATGTGTGAATTTGTCATTGTCTTTAAAATTAAGACCAAAAGCACAGTATCTTCTTATCATATCTTCTAAGGTTTGTATCATTCTTTCTGCTAGCCCATCAGTTTGTGGATGGCGTGCTGTAGAAAGTTTTAATTGACACCCTGAAACATCCATAAGTTACGTCCAGAACTCAGAAGTAAATTTAGGATCTCTGTCAGAAACTATTGCTTTGGGGAAACCTGCTGTATTTAACATTTGTGTCCACCATAAAAAAGCTAAGTCCTTTGCAGAAACCTCTTTGTGGGTAGGAATAAATTTACACATCTTTGTAAATCTATCTACAATTACCCAGCAGGAGTTATAACTCTTATGCCCTGCTATTGGCAAGCCTGTTACAAAGTCCATGTTAATGATTTCCCATGGAGCTTTTGGTTGCTCAATTTGTTGTAATAAACCAGCTCTTTTTCCTCTTAATCTTTTAGATTTTTGACAAGAATCACATGTTTCAACATATTTCTGAACATCCTCAGACATGTTAATCCACCAAGCTGTGTTTTTTACTCTGGTTAATGTTTTATGGTAGTCAAAATGACCTGCTAATATATCATCATGACATATACTTAACATTAACTCCTTCATTGAAGGGGGAATTACAATTACATTACTTAATTTTTTCCTGTAATATATAAAACCATCCTCAATGGAAAATTTTCCTTTTTCTAATGCCTCTTTATACTTAATTGGTAATGTTTTTATTAAAACATTCATTGAATCATTAGATGGATCATTTAATATTGTAGTTAATTTACTTAAGTCAGGATCTGAATTATAATTATCAAGAATTGATTGCATAAATTCATCCTCAAGATCTACAATATAAATGCCATAAATGTTAATAATCTCTGACTCAGGAACATAAGCAGGATTATCATCATTATTAGGCAGAGGTACTCTAGATAACAGATCTACATTAGAGTTCAAGGTTCCTGCTCTATGTGTAACAGTCATCCGTCCTCTGTATTCTTCGACAGCTAATTGCCATCTAAACATGTGTCTATTAGGAGTTTTCATGTTTAAGAGTGACTTAACTGCACTACAGTCAGTGATTAACTCAAATTTTTGGTCTTCCAGGTAATAATGTAGCTTTTCAAGAGCCCATACTACTGCCAAACATTCAAGTTGAGTAGCACCATATTTCAATTCACCACTTCTCAGAGTATGTGAAATATAGCAGATTACTACTTCTGACATTTTACCTTCAATAAGTTGTTTTTGATGCAAAGCAGCAACTAGTCCAATAAAACTTGCATCTGTATATAATACAAAAGGTAATTGGAAATCTGGTAATCCCAAGATAGGAGCTGTCATTAAACATTCTTTCAACTTATTAAAAGCTTGTTGTCTTTCATTATTCCAAATGAAAGCTTCTGATTTCTTTATCAGTGTGGTCAGTGGTGCAGCAATTGATTGTTAGTTTTTAATATATTGTCTATAATAACCACACATTCCAAGAAAAGATTGTACATCCTTCACATTTTGAGGAGTGCCAATATTCTTTATTGCAGCCACTTTATTTTGGTCTACACATATTTGTAAGCCAGATACAATATGACCAACCACTTTTAAAGATTCAAACCCAAATTTACATTTTTTCAATGCAAGGGTCATTTTTATTTCATCCATTTTCTGAAAAACTTTCCTTAAATGGATTAAGTGTTCATCAAAAGTTTTAGAGAACACTATGATGTCATCAATGTATACCATTAACCATCCCTCAATCATTTCATTATGGAATGTTATATCCATTAACTTCTGAAATACTTATGGAGCATTTTTTGGTCCAAATGGCATTCTGACATACTTATAAATTCCCATGTGTGTTGTTATCAACAAAAAGTTCTGTGAATTCTTTTCAACAGGAATTTGATGGTACCCTTTATTTCCATCTAGGCAACTTATATATTTAGCACCTTTAAGGGTAGCATGTATAGAGGAAATCCTTGGCAAGGGATAAATATCATCTACTGTAAATGTATTTAATTCTCTATAATCACCGCACAGTTTTGCTTTATCTTGTTCATAAGAAATTAGCACTGGTGATATTACACAATATTTTGGTGTAGTTTCAACCTTCTCAAGAATGTTCATTTTTAATAACATCTTAATATTATCCTCTATGTCTTTCCTCTTCATTGGTGAAGCAGGGTATGGTTTCTTTTTAAGACTAGCAGGAATATTATCCATATCACAGGTTAAACTAATCTTCATTTCATGATCTTTTACAAGGCCAAGTTCATTTTTACCATGTGCAAAATCCATTGGAAAAGCTTTAATTAATTCCAAAATATTATCTTTCTCAGTTTTACTTATCTGAGTTCCAAATGATGCTTTTGAAATTTCTGTTTCCAGAAGTTCCATCTCATTGGATTCTCTTCCTTTAGACGGGGAATTTGTTACTGACTCAATGTGTAAGACTGTGTTAAAAGAATTTATTTTAAATTTCCTTTTACCATTCATTCCAATTGTAAAATTGTTATTAGCAGGGTCTAATTTTACACCAAATTTAGTCAGAATATCATTTCCAATGATAAAACAGTTACTAAAATTAGTATTATCCATTACTACAAAGTCACAAGTTACCCTTACATAACCATGTTGATGTTTAAAGAAAACAGCAGCTTTGTATTTACCAATGGGGTGTAGTACTGATCCAAAACCTCTCCAATTTTTATTTTGAAGTGGTTCAAGCTTAAACTTATATTCAATATCAATTTTCTGTAATGTATTAGTGGAAACAACTGAACCAGCAGCTCCTGTGTCCAATACTATATTAACATTTTCACCAGAAATGATAGCTGGAACCATGATAGGTGTCATTCAAAAGTTATCAGCTTGTATATCCTTAATGATTTCAGCATCCTCAAAATTCATTAAAGATTCATTTGAGTCCATATTTAATATTGAATTTTCAAAGATGGACAAATCATCTTCCAACATACAGACTTCATTTTCATCACTATATGAGATATTGCTGTCATAATCACTTGATTCTTTACTTTTTTCAGTTTCAGTTTCAGATTCACGTTGATTTTCAACAATATTTATGTTTTTCTCACATTTGTGACCTTTGAACCAAGGTTTGTTACACTTATAATAAGTATTTGTTTCATACTTTTTAGGTACTACAGGTGCAGTAGGTTTTTTCTGCTTCTCCTGAAGTGTTTTTGAATTCTGAGTTTTTACAGGTTCAACATTTTGCTTATAAGTCGAATACCTTGATTCATACTTATGGTTTAATAATATTTCATTGCAAATATTAATAAAGTCAGAATATTCAGTAACATTTAATGTTCTAGCTACAACAATATCTCTGACAGATATAGGTAATTTGTATATTATCTTATCTTTCCATAAGTTAAAATCCATATGAGGCTCAATGGCTTTTAATATTTTGTTTAAATTCATTAAAAATACCATAGGTTTGTCACCATTCAACGGATTATACCTAGTCTTCTCATAAAGTCTCTGCTGAGTAAGCCTGAATTTAGAACCTCCAAATTGTTTTTCAATACGTTGTTTCCATTCAGCCCAAGAGTAGTCTCTACCCTCACTTAAGACAGCTTCAAACCATAATAAAACAACATCCTTAAATAAAGAAATTAATTTTGATGTTATCTCATCATCTGGTAACTTATATGAGAATTTCAAGTTGTCAATTCTTTGAATAAAATGTTGCCAATCAGAGCTGGCTTCCCCATCATAAGTTGGGTACTGATCTATCTTAGGCCAGTTTTTCTGATTGGATTTTATCTCACTAATCTTAGGTAAATTCAACAACTCATTCACTTTTGATAAATGGTCTTGTATTTCTTCCTGCACGGATTTGTGACTTACATTTTCAGATTTGACACTACCACCAGATGGTTTTAATTGTGGTGGTACAGGGAAGGAATGAGATTCACTTTTGCCAATGAAAGGATTATTATTATATTGATTATACTTATGATTATCCTGGTTCATTAGTAGATTGGCAGTTTCAATCTCAACTTTAGTTAATCTTTGTAGCAACTCAGAGACACTTTGATTTGTCTGGGCAAAAGATAACTTTGTTCTTGATTCAGTTTTTAATAAATGTGTTTCATATAATTTTTCTAACTCACAGAATTTTTTTGAAAGTTCATTATATTTATTACTCAATGAATCATATTTAAGAGTTAGAGACAAATGTTCTTTCTCTAATTCTTTATTACGTGTTGCTAATTGAGAAATGTTTAATGTCAAGGATGAAATTGTATCACTAGTGAGCTTAACTGTCTGTTCCTCACAATCAGTCATTCTATTCCACAATGCTGAAACAATTCTATGGACAGTTGGATTATTGTTAAAATATTCCATGTCCTCCTTTTCAATTCTCTCACTCTCCTGTGAACTTCTCATCTCACTAGTAGGTGGTTGCAACTGAGGATTAACTGTATTATCATTTTATATAGTACTGTTATTGTGGACAAAAGACAGGTCAGGTGTATCTACTCTAAAACCTAAATTTCTTAAATCCTCCTCTATTTTTTGTACAGATTTAACATCAATAGAATTACCTATATTGTAATTATCAGTATTATTTCCAATCTGAGAGGGTACTTTACTTACCAAGGGATGGTTGCCAGTCCTGATTTTTGGCGCTTTTTTCCCTTGTAAGGGTGAGCTGAGGAAGTCAGATGAGGGGGTGGATCCCTGTTGCAACTGTGGCTTGTCCACTGTTGGTAAAACCAGTCCCATTTCCATTTGTCTACCAGGATTTTCTCCTGGGAGTGAGTGGACCCTCCTTGGGTAGGGGGTTGCTGATTTGATTGACTGGGCTGGCCTCCCTTTAATTCTGCCATTGCCTGATTCATCTGCTGAAACCCTACCTTGCAATTGTTTTGCAACTGCTCTACTTCTTTGAACATGAGAGATTTTGATTCCTCCAACTTCAGAACCTGTTTGGCCAGGTGGGACAGTTGATCCTGAAGAGGAGGAGATGTCTTTTTTATAGTTATCTTTTTTAAGAGGGCATCCTTTTCCTCTATACTCATGCTTTCTGGCTGGGGGTACTGTTGTCCCTCCATGGTGATGTCCTGGAAGGTTTTTGTTAGCTTTGGACCTGGTATTATAAGCAGGCTTTTCACTTACACTGTCCTGGGGAGCACTCATATTGTTCAGAATGACAATATTTTACGTCTACAAAAGGAAAAAACTCTATGGAATTAGTAGACAAAAGATATTAGCAATTATATTACTAATAAAAAAGCAATGGAGCTTACCCTGAATTTATATCTTTATTTATTTAAATAAAATGTAAGAAAAATTCGAAAAAATCTGTTAAAAATATAATAATAAGTTTAACTATACCTCTATAAGGGTGAATAATTAGCTTACCAAGCTTTAGCCAAAAACCAATTTAATTGGGTGTTATATTGGTGTCCAAATACCAAGTGAAATTGGGTTTATATTGGGTACAGTTACTACTGTAAATATCTAATTTTTATGATAAAAAATCAGTAAAATTATTTTAAGGGTTCTTTTCCGAAATCAATGAGTTATGATGACCCACTAATATGCAGCAGACCCAAATATTTGGTTAATTTTGAGCTGTACTAAGGTAAAAATCACGTCCCAAGGCTTATACTAAATAATAAGTAAAATATAAGGAAAGACCCCCAATTGTCAGTATAGTCTAGTATATAAGTATGATATAATAGTGTTATTTTATGGTCCTACTACTTATTAATAAATGATTTAGTGATTAAACCTCAGGGGAAGACTAATAGAATAGTTATACTCAAATAAAACTCACAATACTTGGATTTAAATGCGTGCTAGTGGTGGAAAATAGAAGAATAAAATATAGTTATAGCTTATATAAAGATAATATCAATTTATAATGGCTTTATAATATATTTCTGAATGCTAATAATTGTATTGTAGTGGTTGTTTGAATTGTAGTAATTGAATGATGATAATAAACCGTCAAAATCCCTCCTTACTTTTACCCAAATCCACTGGAGTGCACAGACCTTCAATCCAGATGATGTCACTGCTATCCCCGGCAATTACAACATTGTGAGGGCCCATCACCTCCCCATGGCGTCCACTTCAAGCAGTTTCAACACCCAGACCTCCAGTAAGGACCCTCCATAACTATTAATAATAACACAGATCCATACCATAAATAGAAAACCCAGATAAAAGCGGATACCATAAAGAAACAGGTAAAATAAATAATCAAAAAGAGATTTAATGAAACTAAAAGCATATAAAGGAAAAAAATAAACTGTCCAAGCCCCAATAACATCCCCAAGCATCCACATTAACCCAGAAACATCCTTCCAATCCCATAAATCCGTGAATAACCATCCAAGGAAGTAATTTTAGTTGTCCAAACTGGGTGTATACGCCTGATATAGGTGCCTATGCTTCTGTAGGCGTTGTGAGTCCACTGATTTCGTCCATATGACCTAAAATAAGCATAAAAACAAAGGTTATAGGCTATTAAGGGGCTAAAAACCACTTATATACCTAAATATACATAATATACTGCATATTTCACTGAATATGAGATTTATGTATACATATAAGCTTATGTATGTCAATAATTACTTCATATCACTTAAGATAAGTATATTATAACTCCATTGCCACCTTAATAAGTATTATTAGGCCATGGATAAGCTATTTAAACTATTATAAATTATATAATAGAATAATAATTATATATATATATAATAAAATAATATATATTATTATTTTAACCTTATTTTTAAGATATAAGCTTAATCTACTTAAGGTTATCTTATTTTAAGCATAAGAAATACTCATTTCTAAGGATATTTAGGCTGACAGATCTGCAATTAAATTAATTGTGGATAAAAATCATTATACCCCAATTATCTTCCACAATTATCTTTTCTAATAATTGGGTTATTAGACATTTTATGCGTCAATTTTCACCTCTATCCAACATTTTTATCCTCAATTTTTCATCACCACATCTTGGACAAATTCTGTCATAACCACATCCTGTCTATTCATTTTATCTGTTCAGAACCCTTCCCCATCTCATCTGTTTATTTCTTCTCTTTTAATCTTCAAATATCTCAACATGCCTTGTTGTCATAGATCTTCTCAAAGGCAGGCTTCCCCCTGTTTTTCTTCAAATCCCACTACTCCCTCTTTCCCCCTCTCAGCTGAGAAATAAAAGACCGTTCAAATAAAATAAGATGATCACCTCATACTTATCAACTGCCTAAAAACTTATGCTAATTATGATTTGTGTTTTGGTACTGAGAATTAAACTAAAGTAGGACAGCCCCCTGCATCAAATGTCAATTTATCTCTTCTGATGGACAATGAATTAAGAAACATGATAAAGGGAAAGATTGATATTTTGCCTAAACAGATGTCTGAACACTTCAAGAACTCTTGAGCCAAATACAAGAAGGCTAAGACCCTTTCATCTTCCACTGGTTTTGGTATTACCAAACATGATGTCACTAAGGGCATCAATTCTATAGACAATAAAATTGATTATATATCTCCTTATTTTAAAGAGATGGATTCTATATTTGGAGAGAAAGCGGATGTTAATCCTGCAAACATGCTGGATGGAGAAGATGATATCTCTGAACATGATGTCAAAAGAAATATTTTTCCTTCCTCTTCTACTCAAGCCTCCCTTCATTTGACATCCATAAATCAAGATTTCTTTTCAATAGATCCTTATAGAAATATAAATCAACCTGATCTCACTCAAGTGAGCTTTTATTTCTTGTCCAGTTGTTTTATTTTTTTATTTTAATCTCTTTTTCATATTTCTAAAAAGGTGAAAGAAAAAACCCAGGAGCCACAATCAAGCAAGTCTGAAGCTAGCATTGATGATGCAGAAGAAATTTTTACTTCCAAAAAAAAGCAAAGACCATCAACTACTCTGAGTTTCAACAGTCAAAGAAAACAAAACAGAAATAGCTTTTCCTAAACCCCTTTTTCTTCCATTGATGATTTTCTGGCAAAACATGAATCTGGTAAGTGATAGCATACCTCTTAATAATTAAGTGAGATTTTCTTTTCTTTTGTTAATATTCCTTTTCACTCTAGGTAAAGTTGAATCTGAATGAGATACTCTTAACTTTTAAACGCAACAATATGAGCTTTCTTTATGCAGGGATGATAGGGAACAAGACTTGGAGGAGAAGAAATTTGAGCTTTCTTTACAGAAGGATGAGAGGGCACATGACTTTGAGGAGAAGAAATTTGAGATAAATAAAGAGGAGAAGGCTCTCAAGTACAAATTCCAATTTAATCAGATGAAACTCAAGTATCAACTTGAAGATGGTTCCAAAAAGAAAGTTTTCTTGATAGAATTTGTTAAAGCTAATAAATCTGTTAAGGAAATTGAACTCTCAATAATTTTTTTTGATTGATTAATAGTTTTTTGTTCTATGTCCCATTTCACTTGGTTATAATTTTTGCACATGACAGTTAACTAGTGTGACAGCCTAGATTTCTAATTATAGTAATTCCATATAAAATAATACTATTTTTGACCATGCACAGCCTACTATGGATTTGGCCATGCATAGTATACAACCTACAACATTAGCATTACCTTTCCCTCAAATAAGTTAGCAGTATTGTTTGCTAAAAAAAGTAAGCAGTATCATGCCCTCAATCAAGTTAGCAGTATCACTTGCTCATTCTCATTCCTCAATTTTAGGGTTAGAATGCCATCATTTTCATTGTGAACATTAGTGTTAGTGTTAGAATTAGTGTTAGCATTAGGGTTAGGTTGCATAGATGGTTTCTTACAGCAAAAATTATGTGATACAGATTGTCAATGAATAAAATAGTTATTTTATTTATATCTAATAGGTTGTTTCCAGGCACTAATATGCAGGTATTAACAATAATTAGAAGTTAAGGTTTACACTGGTGTAGAAAGTTCTAAAGTACTAAGAAGTAGAAACAATGTGAGACAGGATGGTTCTTCTTTTCAATGTCTAAAAAGAAGCGCCTGCCACTCTGATTTTAAAGACAGTGAAATAGTGTGTAACACTAATATCTGACTAGATAGTTTATAAGTTGAGAGATGAGTTAAAAGATAAGGAAAAAAACAAATATTACTATCTAGATATTTATATTCTTAATAAGCACTAGTAGCCGCAGCTACTCCCTCTTGAAGCACTCTCTTTGAATATGCCTTATTATAGCAATAAAATAACTCTAATAATAGTTTATCCTACTGAATCTATATATTCTTTCTGTGCTGCACTTTTTCACTATAATATATGAAATACACACACAGATGCACGAGCTCCAAAAGACTGAGAATATCTCCAATATTCTCTTAAACACTTAATCACAGAAAAATGCAATCTCTTACTGTTATCAGAGTAATCAAAAAATAGACAAATTGCTATATATCACAATATATTTTGAAAGTATATAATATGAGGCTCTAATGTTTGTAATCTAATGACTGATTTATATAATAATTTTCCTACCTAAAGACTACTTCAACTACTCCTATTAGATAGCCTTTCTTTTTTATATTTTTCTCTTCTCCAGAAACAGTTCCTTAGTGGATCTCCAGCGCTGTCTCTAGCGCCACATTAGTAAAACAATAACTAATCCATTAGTAAACTAAATACACTGCTTGTAGCAACTACAGCCCCTAAACATACTCTATGCTTACTAATACTAGTATTAACTTGTTTCACTCATATTCCACATGCGTGCTTATGACTGTACCTTTGCATTAATTCAGAACTACTTCCCACGTTGACACCTTTCAGCGCTGATCCTTGTCTCTTCAACTCTTGGGTAGTTCTGTGATCAAGACCCCATTCTCCTTGCTTCAATACTAAGTCCATAGTTCTGACAATTAACTTAACTAGTTAGCCTCTGAAACTTACATTAACTGTCTCAGTAAGTTACCACACTAGCCTCTGTGCAGTATACTATGTACCTGAGGCCTTCATTGAGCCATAATTCCTTCCTTAACACATAACACACAATTATTGGATAATCAAAATCCATAATTTTCAGCACTTTCATTCCTAAGTTGAAAACACACAATTAAATATTTATAAAAGCGCTATCTACTGTGTTATGATTCCCCTTTATTCTTCCTGGGCTACACAAGCTGATTGGTCCAAAAGATAGGTTACCTGTGAGGCGCATACCACATCCTCCCTCTACTCGCAACTGTCCCCAGGAGCCTAAAAATACCCTGCACCTTGTAGCATTTCCTCCCTCCATTTTCTATAAATCATCATCATCATCTTCCCCTTCTTATATTCTTGTATCTCTTTTTATTTATAACTTCTAAATAATGAACGCAAGAAACACTACCATTAATACCGAGAATACTGCCAACATTGTGAATGCTATCTGACAGTTTGTGTGCATGCAGCCCCCTGCTTCTCCTCCCATGACGCCAGTCACTACGCTGATGGGTAGGAAAAGATGCACCTGCTGCATCAAAAATGGCATAACCCCCTTCCACTTTTCAAAAGCCCACCATGGAAACACTAATTTTAATGTAAGTTTTCCTTCATTTTTCTTCCTTTCCTTTCATCCTATCATTACTAACTTCCATTTCCTTTTCCTCCTAGTCATGCAATTTTTTCAAATGTTGCAAAAAGAAATGTAGCTACAATGGGCTGCCCAACATTGCGCATTTAGACCCAAATGCCTCTACTACAGACATAATAAGTCAGATGACAATCAAGCACCCTGGGCCTGCACCAGCTACACCATCTGACAACAAACATGTCAAGGTTGGTTTCCGAGCGCCTACTCCCAGTAGTGTCACTTCAATTCCTAGATCACTCTTTTCAGAAGAGAGTACCCATACTGTAAGTTCCTTTCTCTTCTTCTTCCTCTTCTGACCTAACACTAATACCCTTCCTTTCTTTTCCAGAATGGGCCAGCCACTCCTTACGCTGAGATGCCTCCTCCACAAAACAAACCACTGTTCCTTCCTGATCTGGAAGAAGATCCGTTCAGGGATGCCGCTGATCTTCTGGAGTGTGCACCTCGTACACCAACTCCTGACTGGACTTCCATGCAGCCAGTTGGTGATGCTGTCATCCCAGATAACTGGCCTGTCAATACCCCTTTGTTCTACAACGAGGCAGAGCAGCCATGACTCAAAGCTGGGAATTCCCAGAGCATATTGCCTGTGGGCCATACAATGCAACCATGCATTGAATGAGCAAAATGTTCACTGCCATTGAGCTATTCCTCAAAGCAGTCCCGGTCTATACTCGCACCAAGTATAACCAACACACACAGCTAATCACTGTCTTGCAATGAAACATGCAAGAGGCTGTTAATGACTGGGCTTTCCGTGTCCCAATCTTTGATGACGCAGAATACTAAGAAAAATCTTCTTTTCTTCATCTACATTGTATCCTTCTTTATATAACATGTACATAACCTGTAAAAAGTAATAAAATATCTTATATTCTCATCTTAAATTCTTTGTGAGAGCCCTTCAACTACAAGATGAGTTTCCAAAAAAAAATCCTTCTTCCAAACTTTCCAGCGCACCCTTTTACTAAGTTCTTCTAAAAGATGAAACAACAAAAAAACAAAAAAAACAAGATCAGCGCTACTCCCTATAGCAGAAAATAAATCCTCTGCTTCATATACGCATGACTTCCCTTGAAATCTTCAGATCTTTGCAATATATGACTTTCCCTTGACTGAGACAGATTCCACTTTTCCCTTGGGTCCCTCTTTCTATGATGAAAATCCTTCACATCTTCCTTAGAGACCATTTAGTGCTCAAGTCAGATATTGCGCAACTGATGCCTTTTCTATAATTCCATTCTTAGCCTATAAATAGACCATCTAATAATCAACATTTCCATCATCTTAGTATCATGACTAAATACCGCACCGTTCCCATAGATCAAGTGTGCTCTTTCTGCAAAAGTCACAATTTACATTGCAACTTTTCTAGACCTCGGGGGTATGCCTCTATTAGACCTACCTGCAATAATTGTTTTAGATATCATAAGACTTGTAACACCTCCCTAAACCAAAAATATTCCTCAGCCTACTGGCTACATTTGTTTCCCACCTAGTTCTACCAGTAGCCCTCCTATAATAACCACTACTAGTCCTACCAGCGTTAATTCTTCTCCCATTACTGATGTCCCTTATGAATCATCATCACTTCCCACTTGTTCCAGGTGTGAAATATCCATTCATCCTAGCGCTGCACCTTCTTCCGCCCCAAGCTCTAATGCTTCTATGCATTCAGGCTCTTCTACAGCTTCTCCGTAAGTGGTTACTTTCTCCATGCCATCAGTGCACCCCCATAAATTTTTAGCAATTAAGTTCCTTTCATTATACTTATGCCTCCATTAACTACTGACTCCTGTTCTATCTTGTAGGCTTCAACAAATCCATCTCCCTGGGATGGGCTCCTATTCCACTACCTGTTTTACATTCAATGCAAATGTTTTCCAGATTTTGCCTTATATATGACGCTATGTCTCTATCCTATAATCCTGCACCAGCCTTTTCTGAAGTTGAGCTCAAAGCTCCTTATACTCATATAAAAATGATAGGTCAGCTAATGAATGAGATCAGTTCTTTAACTATTCTTGGATTCCCTGCCAATCCTCATTGCTTCATCATTACTGAACAATGGAAAGGATATCCTAATATCTTTAACAACGGAACTGAATAATCCACTAGCACTTTCCCTATAATCCTTCTTTTTCCAAATTCTCTGTACATAGTCTCCATCTTTTACTATTCCTTTAAATAAAAATCCTAGAAATGGCGCTATTCTTTTACACCTGTCTTAAATATTAGTTGTCTTTTAAATTTGGAGTGTCTTAATTGAGCTCCCTCCAATTTCTTTAAAAGACTATTGACCCTGTAAAAAATCATAGAATAAACTTTAAACATTAAAAAATTTTACTGCCTTTACTGCAATACAAAAATACATGATGTAAATAAGTATTCAACTGTAGAGCACCCCATCTATAAATTTTTATTCCACTCCTGGTTGATTAAACCATTGGCTAAATTCATAGTGTCTTTTGCGCTTACATGGTATGCATCTCCTTCAATCCATTTGCCTATTTGTTCATGTCTCCTTGAACAATTAAAATATAAGAATCCATTTTTCTCTATGCCCTCATCTGAGCGCTTATGCCAGTTGCCTGTTCAGCCATAGTCCTCCTAACTTCCAGTTAGCGCCCTCTACCCATCACAACTGCGTCAAAGCCTCCTGTGAGTCCTCTTAGAAAAATAAACCTTAAACATAATTTGTTAGTTTAACCTCTTCCAGGAGGAAACATAAAAAAAATTATAAAAAAGAATATTGATAGTTTAGCCTCTTCCTGGAGGTTATTCTGGAAGTTTTCCCTCATTCCGGAGGTTATTCTGTACCACTGGAGCACCCCTTGGGTAGAACCTTTTGATCTGATCTGCTGCTACACGTCACTTCCATTCAGTACCATTCAATTTCTCCAGTAAATAAGGCCCTCCAGTTATTTGCTTCCTTATCCTATAAGTACCATTCCATCTGTCAGCAAACATTTTACCCCATTGGCTTTCTAGACTTCTATTATAGACCAAAACTAAATCTCCTGGGTTCAATGGCTTCCTCAATCTATGCGCTAAACGCTCATACCAATATTGAACTGATTTTTCCCGGATCTGCATCATTTTATCATATGCCTTTTCCACAAACTTATCTTTCCTTTCAAGTTGCGCTACCCTTGCTAGAATTAAATCTTCAGTTGAGCACACTTGATCTCAATTGCATCCTAGAAAAGATCCAGCCTCTAGATCAATAGGTAGTACTTCCCTTTCACCAAAAATAAGTTCATATGGTGAAAACCCAGTTGTTCTTTTAACTGAAATCCTATCTGCAAAAAAAACTAATGGCAAGTAGTTCTTCCACTTTGCACCATTATTTCCACATAACTTAACCAATGCATCCTTTATAACTTGATGCCCTCTTTCTGCCATTCCTTCTGCTTCAGGATAATAGGGCGTTGTAACTCATAGCTTAGCACCTATATCTTTGACTACATCTTGGAGTTCTCCAGAAAATTCAGCGCCTCCATCCACGGTTACCATTTTCATTACCCCATACCTATAAATCCATTCTCTCTTTAAGAATTCAGCTACATTACTCGCCTTAAGGTTTACCAACGGCGCTGCTTTGACCCATCTTGATAGATCATCCCTGGCTACTACCAAGTATTTAAAGAGTCCTTCTTTTATATGAACTGCGTCTAAACTGATCCTACCAAAAGCAGTATCTTTTCCCCTCGCTCTACCTTTCTCTTTTGGCTTTCTGTAACTCCTACGCTGACATTCCAGACAGGATTTAACCCAATCTTTTACCTTTTTCTTCATATTGGGCCATCAGAATCTTTCCCTCACTCTGCAATACATCTCATCTTGACCTCTATGACCTAAATTCTCATGCAACTCGCTGAGTATTTTCACCTTCCTTTCCCTAGTTTGAATGACTAACTGAGGAAAAAAAGACTGATTCCTCCATAACTTCCCATCTTCAATAAAATAACTTTTGCGCACTTCTTGATATTGCGCCAAACCTTTTCATCATAAAAATCTGGTGAACTACTACCTTCCAGATATAACCTTAACAATTCTGCTACCTCATCAGCAAGTGCATCATCTTCAGAATACTCCCCATTCTCTGGATGAGTATTATTATCTTGACTTCCCCTTGAGTTGTCTTCATCATCTGATTCTTCCACTGTCTCTTCCAGTGCACTCCTTGTTGCTACATTAAATTCAGCATTTCCTAAATCCAGTTGCAGACTACCTTTGCTACAAAAATCCTTTGTGTCATAATCACCTAGTTTATTGTCTTTGTCAATCTCTCCTAAAGTTACTAGTTTATTGTCTTTTCAGAAGCGACTATCAAATCCTTCATAACAATAATCTATCCAGTTTACCCATCTTTTATCTTCTTCTAATTCCTTTGCTTCTGAGTCTTCTTCACACAATGGCCTTCTGGATAACAAATCTGGAATTGTGAAAGACTTCCCTGGCTTATGCACTAAGTCAAAGGAAAATAAATTAATCTGCGCCACCCACCTAGTCATGGGAGTATCTGGAAAACTCAGGCTACTAATCATTTGCACCAACAATAGGGCATCAACCTGAAACTAAAAATGTTGCCCCCAAAGCATCAACTGTAGCTTCATAAGCACTTTTGATACTCTGCATAACTCCAGCTTAGACTGATAGTACCTAGACTCTAATTTGGTAAAAGTCTTAGATTTGTAAAGGACAGGTCTTTAATAAACTTCCTCATCCTCCTGCATCAAAACTGAGCCTACTGCAGACACACTAGAAACAACCACTAGAGTAATTTTCCCAGCGCCTGGTCCATATTCCAATCTTTTAAAAAGGATATCTTTTCCTACAATCCTTTTTAATAACTTGAATGACTCTTTGCATTCCTCTGTCCAATCCCATACAACATCTTTCCTTGTTAAGCGTCTTAAAGGTGAAGACAGCAAAGAAAAATCTTGAATAAACATTCTTACATATGTACAAATGCCTAAAAACACTCTAACTTCTGTAGTATTTCTTGGTCTCGGCCATGTAAGCACCTTATTCTTCTGCTTCTCAGCAATTATTCTCCCTACCTTGCATACCACATGTCCCACTATATCTAGCGCTGGAACACAACAAGCAAACTTGGAACCAGAGATTGTTAATCCTGCCTCCTCTATCCTAAATAGCACTTTCTCCAGGGTAATCACTTATTCCCAAACAAACCTTCTAATATACAGATTCTCCTCTAACACTTCCCCATCATAATCACTGGCTGGTCCATTTATACCACCATCATCAATGAAAATTCCCACATGCTCTGGAATTTTTTCCTGAAATATCCACATCATCTGCTCTTGGTATACTTCCACAGAATTTGTTGCGCCTTGCGGTAACCTTGTCAACCTGAAACGTCCCAGTGGTGTTTCAAATGTAGTCATGGGCCTGGATGAGTCTTCTAATTCACACTCATCGTATCCTCCCATGATATCACCTAATCCATAGCATGCATGTCCCGAAAAAGAATCCACAAACTCTTCTGGAGCTGGTGTAATACCTGTGTCCTTTACCTTAACCCTGTTCATCTCCCTAAGATCATGCACTACCCTCAATTTACCACTGTGATTAATAACACAAAACACTGGACTTGAATAACTAGACATAGACTGTTAATACAAGCCAGACCTTAACCTTTCCCTAATTAATTCTGCATACTCTTCTCTTATAGCTGTTGGTATTGGAAAAGCTTTCTTCTGCCCCGGAGCATGAGGTATGACTGGAACAATATAAGGTTTACCATAATAGTGTTTCAACAAACCTCTTTCCTCATCATAAAAAGCAATAGCCATCTCCCTAAGAACCATAACATGTAAAAACAACTTCTTTTCTTCCTGAGATAACCAATCCTCTGGTCCAAAATTAACCATCTGAAGCCTCTTCATCTTTATTCTACTAGTAAGCGTAATCTCAGGCAGAAACTTTGTTAAAGGAGTATCATAAGGAATCCTAGACAGCCCAGGCCTCTGAAAAGGAGGATTCAAATGCTGCATTGGTACATTTACTGGTTTAACCTTGACAGATACTGGTTTATACTTTGATGCAAAACAGCACTTTCTGCTTCCTTCATTACTTAAAATAAAACCCTTTCTAATATAACTATGGGTTGTACCTAACTGCTGTTTTTTTCTTTTCTTTTTAATATAAGTATAAGAAAATCCATAATAAAAGAAATCAAAAAGCCTAGGTATAATACATTCTACTTTAGTATTACCAAGACACCTATGAAGTACCACTTTACATATCCCCTCTTGTTGGACTGACTGGTCACTATCTGGGTTCCTCTCATCCTGTGAGACAGTAACACCTAAAATTCCAGCCCCTAATGAAAATGTTGGCGCCTTCCTAGCGGTCGCCCTATCTCCTGATCTGAGACTTCCTCATAAAACTCTCTTTCTTTCTCTAATCTCACAGCTCCAAAGTACTTAGTTTCCCAGCCACTATCATTAGGCACTACTAAAACTGCTGTCACTAGAATACCATCATCTCCCATAATCCTTATTCCAATAGTCTTATTCAAACAAAAATCAATAGTTGCAGAATAATCCATTAAAAATGGTGTGCCTGAAACTGGTTTAACTACACCCATTGGAACATAAAAATGAATATCTCTTGTTGCTCCAACAACTCTAGTGCATACATACTCTGCTACACCTATAACAGACAGCCTACCTCCACCAATTCCTGCAACAGTGCCATCACCATCTTTTACAGGAAGACCTAGCTCCACAGCATCATCCACTGAAACCACATTAATTTGTGAATCTGTATCCACTAACGCTCTAATCTGCTTACCATTTACAGTAATTGTCAAATACCCTAAGGGACCTGCATAATGTGGCGCCCTAGGCAATCTAACAAATGGCTGAAATGACTTCTCTCCTACATCAAATTCAGCACAATTAGCAATCCTTTTCTTCCTGAACTTATCCACAATTCCATTTGCTACATCTGGTGCTACTGCTGTCAGCACCCCCAATGGAACTGAAACTGTAGTTTTTAAACGTTTGGCAACTAAATCCTCAGCTGCCTTACGAAAATAAGAGTGAACTGAGCGCTGCATTTTCCATTTAGGTTGCATTTCCTTTGCACCAGCTTTCGCTCTTCCAGGTAGGTTCTTTGGAGTATTATGCCTTGCTTCTGGCATATCTTCAGCAGGTACCACCCTTTTCTGTACTACCTCTGGCTCCTCCATTTTCACAGGTTGTTCTTCTACCTGATGATACACACAGTACCCAACAGGTTCCATACCATCAATTTCAACATCTCCAATAGGCACAGGTGTATTCTCTCTAGTAGTATACCCTACTTCCTCCATATCCTCTGGATTTGCATACCTAGCACCAGCTCTTCTTGGCCTACTAATCGTTGGTGGGGCCATTTTCTTGTGCTTTTCTGCAAACATCTCCAAATGTGCTGCAGTAAGTGGCACTGAAACCACTCCTTCTTTCACTTTAAAATACAACACTGCGCTAGTAGCTGCAAAATTAACTGATTTTGCATCCTTGTCTTTCTCATTGGCTTCAGGCTCCTTGCCCTTGCTTGCCTTGCCCTCCATAGACTTCTTATTAATATGATCAATGACCATGGTTTGTATCCCTCAATCCTTGTCTTTAACAAGCTTAGTCCCATTTTCCAACATAAGAATAGTTCCATCTTCATAAACTAACCTCTCCTCTTTATCCTTTTGAAGTGCATTACACCTCATCCTAGTATGCCCTTCTTTATTAAAATAGTGACATACCATAGTAGAAAAACACAATGGTTGGGAAGAGCTCTAGGGTCTATACACCTCCTTCATTTTTTCTGCTTCAATTGTTTTTTTCTCCAATTTTTTAATCCTAGCCATAACAGAATCTGGCTCTCTAGTAAAAACTTTAGCTTTAGGAGACAACACCTGAGGAGACAACTGAACATCAGATGCATCCTTGTCCACTTCCTCATTATCTAAAGCAACTCTAACTGCACAATGCTCAACTTGATGCAACTTCTTTTCAGCTTACACTGCTGTCTATACTTCCTCAAATCCAGGGTACTTATAATTACCATCCCTCTTCTTGACTAATTTTCCTTTGTTATCCAAGCACCTCTTTTCCCAGTCTTCCACTTCTGGTGCTAATGCTTCACAAAACCAAGGTAAAGATGCATTATTATCACTAAAATCACAATGCAATATAGGGGGTGGACTTTCTAGCAAGTCCCCAACCTGAACTCCGACAAAACTCAGATGGAACTAAGACTGAACTAATACTGAACTCATATTGAACTCTACTTGAAGACCCACCTAAAACTGTTCTGCTGAGTGGTGTTCATCCCTGATTGTATGGTTCCTTTGTCAATAGCTCAATTTGTGTTCAATCTGTGGTGAATTTGAGTCGAAGGTTGTGGACTTGCTAACAAGTCTGCCCCCCATATTGCGTGGTGAATCTTCATTACTGACCAAATACTCGACCATTTGATAAAACTCTTCCCTGAAAATTTTAATTTTCTTAGGCTCTCAAACACCCCCTCCAGCTTTGACCTTCTTTATCAAGACATCTAGATCCTTTATTGTGTACCTAGTTTCCTCAGTAATCTTTGGCCATCTCTTAAGCATCTGTTCCTTCAGCGCTGACCAATAAAGCTCTTTGTGACCCTTTAGATCCTCCAGATTATCCTTGCACTTGTTTGATACAAAGAACAATACTTATCACACCATGAACTTCAGCTGCCTGTTCAAACCTACATAAGAATTTCTTGGTATTAATTCCCACAAAAGGCAAGCTTTCATCATTACACCTAAAAATTGTAGTTACCCTCTGTGGCAACAACTCTGTCAAATTGGAAGATTTAACCCTCTCCTGACATCCCTTAGATTTAGTTGAAGTAGGTTCCATCTTCAAAATAAAAATCAAAACAGAATCCACAAAAATTAACACACACTTGATAATTCAATCTGACTATATCCACAACTCAGCCCTATGCTATCCTCTGATAACAGCTATTGATCCACTTGTTGTAGAACCTATGACTCTTCCACTGAAGCGCCAGCTTGATTACACCCTCTTGATAAAACCCTGAAAACCAAACAATTTAATCAAAACACTAGTTACAATTATGCCACTGTTGGGACACCAATTGTATAAAGTTCTAAAGTACTAAGAAGTAGAAACAATGCAAGATGGGTTGGTTCTTCTTTTTAATGTCTAAAAAGAAGCTCCTGCCACTCTTATTTTAAAGACAGCGCAATAATGTGTAAAACTAATATCTGACTAGATAGTTTATAAGTTGAGAGATGAGTTAAAAGATAAGGAAAAACAAATATTACTATCTGGATATTTCTATTCTTAATAAGCGCTAGTATCCACAGCTACTCCCTCTTGAAGCGCTCTATTTGAATATGCCTTATTATAGCAATAAAATAACTCTAATAATAGTTTATCCTACTGAATCTATATATTCTTTCTGTGTTGCACTTTTTCACTATACTATATGAAATATACACACAGATGCATGAACTCTAAAAGACTCGGAATATCTACAATATTTTCTTAAACACTTAATTGCAGAAAAATCTAATCTCTAACTGTTATCAGAGTAATCACCAAATAGACAAATTGCTATATATCACAATATATTTTGAAAGTATATAATATGAGGCTCTAATGTTTGTAATCTAATGACTGATTTGTATAATAATTTTCCTACCTAAGGACTACTTCCACTACTCCTATTAGATAGCCTTTCCCTCTTATTTTTTTCAGTGCTCCACACACAGTTCTCTAGTGGATCTCCAGTGCTGTCTCTAGTTCCATATTAGTAAAACAATAACTAATCCATTAGTAAAGTAAATAAACTGCTTGTAACAACTACAGCCCCTAAACATACTCTATGCTTACTAATACTAGAATTAAATTGTTTCACTCATATTCAACATGCGTGCTTATGACTGTATCTTTACATTGTTTCAGTGCTACTTCCCATGTTGACACATTTCAGCGCTGATCCTTGTCTCTTCAACTCTTGGGTAGTTTTGTGAATGAGCCCCCATCCTTCTTGCTTCATTACTAAGTCCATATTTCTGATAATTCACTTAACTAGTTTACCTCTGCAACATACATTACCTGTTTCAGTAAGTTACCACACTAGCCACTGTGCAGTATACTATGTTTTTGAGGCCTTCCTTGAGCTATAATTCCTTCCTTAATGCATAACACACAATTATTGGAAAATTCAAAACCATAATTTTCAGCACTTGAATTCCTATGTTGATAACACACAATTAAATATTTATAATAGCACTATCTACTGTGCTATGATTCCCCTTTGTTCTTCCTGGGATACACAAGATGATTGGTCCAAAAGATAGGTTACCTGCAAGGCACGTACCACAATGTGAAAAAATGGTGGAATTTTAAGAGTTCTGGATATAAGAAATTTGTTACTGGATGGTAGCAATTGAACAAACTATTTATTTATTGTGAATCCCTTTCTAAAATAAGCTAATTTTTATGTCTCAAGAATTTTATCAACAAGTTGGTTACCATGGATTTCTTTGAATGTTTGGCTCATGCATATCAACCATGCATTAAGTAGGTATCCATACTCTGCACCAGAAAAATGTTTCAGACTCGCTACATATTAACATGTTGCATACATGTTTATCAAACAAATTTTTTTGCACAAAGCATAATACAATGAGAGTATACAATTTGATCACATTTTTAAATATAGGAGAAAGTATGATATAACTTGAATCTAAATAATACCATTTAATTTATAATAATAAAGTTATTTAAGTGTTGCATTTCTTTTCTCTACAATCACCTGCATTAATAAAATTCTTCCAAGTAACAGAAAGCTTTCATTAATAATAACTATAAGATATAAAAAAATTTATAATATTTATTTTTCACAATATAAAATTACAGTCTGAAAAATAAATATTTTTTCAACAAAATATATTATTTTAAAATTTTTAAATCTTAGAGGTCTTCAAAGTAAAGCTTCCGGAATTCAAAAAAGAGAATTTGTATATTAAGGTGCCTATTCCAAACTCTGAAAAATTGGTATGTTTTTGAAGTAATTTTGGTCAATAAACTATACACCTACTAATAATGTGTTAATATAAATTTTTGAAATGAGTTTGTCAATAAAATTAACAAGCTCAAATAAGGTCATTAATTGCATTAAAATATTATAAAAATATTATGGAAAATCAAAATGATTCTGCATTATATTTTTACCCGTTTATCATGAAATAATTTTCTACTACAGCTGAGTTAATTCTATTTGAATTAATTATGAAGATACATAGATATACATATATTATAGAGAAAAATATTCATGAGAAAGCTCATCTTTCCGTCCACTCAACTCTTCATTATTAATTCTTTTCAAAATAAAACATTTATTATAGTAGTGTTTTTTTTGCCATATCCTTTCAAAATTTTATATTTTTCTTCATTTTACTTTTCATAATGTATATGGTGAGCCCTAGTTGTTCTTATTCTCCTCAGGGAAAAATACCTACTAATGCCTGTGTACTTAATAAAAGATTAAATGAGATACTCCCTCAATCAACTTCCCATTTTTTCAAGTCTATTTACAATTTATGTCGTGTTCTTTTGAATATTTCACCTCAGTCTAATGAATGGAGGCTGACACCCACTGAAGAACAACTACACAGGTTTTCATTGTTCAATATAAGCTTTCTCATTATTGATATTAATTCTCCATATCCTGAACAAAATTACTGTGTTTCTAAACAAATCCCTACTATATTCAACAATGATTTTAACCACTTTCTTCATCAATGAAACTTTCCCAGAAAAAGTTTGCTTAGAATCTTTATTGGTTTCACGAGTGGAATCATGTTTTGGCAAAAATTATCATTAAGCACTGTGATAAAGCTTCGGAAACTAATTATTTGGTTTCTTATTCAATGAACTCTACTCATATTTCCCACCTAAATCAAATGGGTGCTCTTTACCGCTGGTTTATAGGTTATGCTGATAAATTACAACTTGAAAAAGATTCTGATAGTTTCTCTCAGATAGTTAAAATAAGAAAGTATAAATATAAAATAAAAATAAAGTAAGAGCTAATATTTTTCTCCTATTTTTTCAACAAGCTTATATAATTTTGACAATCTTTTTCAGAATTCTTTTAACTGAACTCACCTTCTTAAACAACTTCCAAGAGGTGAAACCTATGAGAATCTTTTCAAAAATGTTGAATGTTGCTCAGACACCAAAATTGATGATGAAGGTTCTTTAAAGCGGATTTTATTGCCATGGAGATCTGATGAATTCTCATGACTTGTACCAAATCTTGACCATAAACACATTCAAATCCAAGAAAATTCCTCTCATTCAGGAGAAATACTTAAGAGCTTGGCGTTATATGATAGATTAAATTTGGTATCCTCAATTGAGACTCACTTTAATTCTTCTCAAGTCCCCAGGGGTTTGCCAAGTGACTTCTATTCTTCATTATATCATGCTTCTCTTAATCCTCAACAATTAAGACTTCTTAATTGTCAAGCCCCAATAAACATTTACTAAATACTTGAACAAATTTTTAATTCTAATGTGAGTTATTGATGAATTCCCTAATAAATAATCTAAAAGACTCATATTCCTTGTTTCCAATGTTTGGGACACTTAGCCTTAAAAAAATTTGAACGTATAAATTTTTTTTAGCTATGATTCAACTTTATTTAAAGAAAATTTCACCTACATTGATAGCTCAATCTTTTTTCTTTGTATCTTATAAATGCCAAATTCAATACTTCTGCTTACAAAATACTTGAGTACATGAACTTCATTTTGTTGGACCATTCTATACAGATGATCAACTGCTTGCTGTTCAACTGCTGGATTTCAATATACATTTTAATTGTGAGTTTAATGAATAAAATATTCAAGAGAAAAAATTAGTGTAAAACTTAGTTTTATTGGCTTGTAAAATTTGGTCCTTAGATTTTTCAACACTGGTTCTGAACTATTTATATTATTTTTCAAGTATAGGTAGACTTTGTATAGTACATTGAATTACTTTTAGTTGAAATTAAATTTACAATAAAATGTCACTCATTAATAGCAGGGCTTCTAAACTGTAAAGAATTCCCTTGTTATTGTTTGCTTAAACATTTAGGTAAAATCTCACAAAGATTTATTTATTAATCTTGCATCTAGCTTTTCCAAAAATTTATTACAAAAATTAAAAATCCTCCAAATTCTTATTAATCCTAAATTATTTCAAATATATTAACAAAAATAAAATTTCCATGTTGTTTGATTTTTTGACTTACTAGTGTCTGAAGTCCAACAGCAGTGATAACATTGTACTTTATTCCAAACATTTCTCTTTGGTGCTGTAAAGTGGCCGCATGTCCAATAATTGAATCTTGATTTATCACAATTTGTGTTGCTTTTTCTACTCTCACTAAACGGCAATGCACTTGTGGAAACCCCTCATAGGGTTTCTTTTTTGTATCTTCTGGTATAAGCTCTTTAAATGGACTTACAATTAGATACACTTTTTCATTATTGTCCTTTGAACTAAAAATCTGATCAATATGCCCAAACTGACTATCTTTTCCAAAGTAGAATTCAATGTTAGAATTCCCAGGATTCTGGTCATGAGTAATATAACACTTTCCATGGACCAATATTCTTGCTACATTTTCAACTACCCAGTCTCCTGCCTTCTCTATGGTAACAAAGACGTTTAGATGTCTCATTTCTAAAGTGTGTCCTTACCCATTTGTAAATCAGGCCTCAGTTAAATTTATATGTCTTTTTTTGTATTGTGTTCAATTTTTTTAATATTAGATCCATACTGAGCCTCATCTTCAGCTTCACCTAGTTCCAATACCCTAGACTTCTGATGCCAGTGCTTTAGCATGGTTTGTGGTATTTCTTCTATGTTCAATAACAATAAATTAGCTCATTTGCGTTTTTAAGCACCCAATTACCAAACTAAATACCTGGATGATGATTGTTTGTAATTTCCAATAAATCACCATTAACTCTTTCAGCAGCCCAAGTAGACATACCTACAGGTTGACCAAAACGTTTAATCATTTCTGGAAGATGTTGAGTGAAATGCAGATTCGACTTAAAGCTGATATTTTTCCAACCTTATTACAAGCAGTTACAATACTCCAATAGCAGTTGTTTTAATTCATCAAATTCATCAGTGGATACATTTTTTAAAGTGAAAAAGTGGGTAATTGAACTTAAAGTGGTGAATGATTTGAGAAGATAATATTATCTAGTTTTGTGTTCTGATGTCACTGATGTCTCAGCTTGATTTGATTTTTATACACAAAGAAGGATAAGTGACAAAGCAAAGTAAAAAGTATAAAGTACATGCGACTCTGCAGCTTTGATGGAAACCTGAATTTTTGGATCATACTTGTTTTGCCACTTGTGAAATTCAGGAGGGTTTTTTTGTTTTCTCAATCACATTCCAGACTGTCTCTAGCTCAGTGGCTGACAATCATGGATTTCTAGTTCTTTTGCTTTCTTTCTCTTTGCCCTTCTTTTTATCTTCCTTACTTCAAATAGTCTCAAATGATGAATTAGATCTTTCACTCTCAGATATTCTAATACTCATTTACCTTAAGTTATAGGTCGAATTTCCACTTCCACTTCCAGAAGCATGTTTGAGCCAAAATCTATGGTCCAAAAGTGATTTTAAGAACTTTATGACTTTTTCCAGCTGTTTGATCCTTCTGATTCAGCTCCTCTGCTATCCATTCTAAGATATGTTTGTGATGGTCTTGTTGTACTTGTATATATTAGTCTTTTATGCCGTCCCACTGGTTCAATATTATCAGCATCACTGCTGATTAATCTGATTCTACGTTTTTTATATTGCTTATTTAGAAATATATCAGAACATGCATCATCATCTTCTCTTCTTACATGCCAATTTTTTTCCTTTGTCAGCTTTTTTTCTAGGTTGATTGTGGCATTTTGTATTAGATAAACATTTAGACTGTGATATTTAAGATGTCCAAGCATGTGTGAATGCATCAAGTCAATTGAGAAAAATTCTGTAGGATTCCAATATACAAGGCTATTCAGCTTGCTCCATTGAACCCTATGACTCCTAACAATAGATACCTGCTCCCAATGTGACCAACACTTTTTCCACTTCTCTGCCCAGTGCATATGATCCTCATGAGAACGCTAGGAAAATTTTTCAACTTGATGATGACCAATTTCTTTTTTTGAAATGTGACAGATAGAGCAGAACTTAGTGGCTGAGTGACTTGCAAAACCAGAAATCTTTTGTATTGCAGGAATGTCTCCTATTAAAGAGAATAATACAGCCCTTATTTTTTGGCCTCATGGATAGTGAGGTGTTTTTTCAATAAATATGCCATCCCATAGAGTATTTAGTTTATTGACAAGAGGCTTCAAGAGATGATTTATTTTTTCACTCATTGGCTCAGCTAAACCAGGAATAGTAGCATACAAAAATTGATTTTTGGTTTTGTATCAATCTTCTGGAGGCAAGTTCATACACACCAACAAGATATTACCCACAGATAGCTGATGACCTCCAATACAATTGCCACCCAGACTAAACCAGTCAAAGTATAAACTAAACATTAAATTACCTTGTGTTTTTGTATATCCATCAACACTTCTATTGTTAGTCATAGAAATATCTGGAAAATTTTTCCATACAAAACCATCATCTACATCTTTCATCACATCCCTTTCCATCTTTTCTTGAAAATCATTTTTTTTTCTCAATCAGAATCTTGAATTCAATTAGTTGAGGCTTACCTGGGAGCCAGTATACCAAACTGTTGTGATGGAATGTTTTACAAGGATAGAAGATTGCTTCTTCTTGTTTGTACTTAGCCAAATACAAACTTTCATTATAATTGACAGTTTCTTCTCTCCGTTCTAAATATTTCAAATAGCACTTTGAGGATGAATAAAGAGGTTTAGTACAAGATAAGATTGATGGTTGGTTTTATGGGTTATACTCATGAAGAGCAAAGCACTTAGCACAGCATGTCTTGGTGACAAATAATGGATTGAGTTTCAATTTGTTAAAAACTGTCTCTAGAGAAAGGGGAATCAGGCTGATGATTCTACTAGTATCTAGTTTACCTACATCACTAAGAAGTTTGAGTTTTTTGATTTTGTCATGCAAAAATTGAGTGCAACCTTCTTTGCTTAAATGATGGATAAGAGAAAGTTTTGCTGCTTTCCACATTATCTTTTGGCTATAAATCTCTTCAAAATTCAAATCATTTGACTGCAGTAGCAATCCAAAGGTATCCGAAACAGGCTTCCCCTAAGCAAAGAAAAATAAAGATATTAATTGAAACATAATTTCTCTTTATTTACCAAATATTTATGTCTTACAAGATCTTGGATGTTAGATCCTAAGTAAGGTGAAGCGCTGGATGTACCAACCATCAGTGCTTTGAGAATTCTTTCCTCTTCATGTTTGGAGTATGACTGAGACATTTTGAAAGCTACACCAACTTCAAAGATTCCCAATGAGGTTTGATGCTTTCTTGATGAACATCCAAGCTCTTCAAATTTACAAATACAAAAAATGGTGGCATTTTAAGACATCTGGATATAAGAAATATGTTACTGGATGGTAGCAATTGAACAAACTATTTATTTATTGTGAAGACCTTACTAAAATAAGCTAATTTTTATGTCTCAAGAAGTTTATCAACAAGTTGGTTACAATGGTTTTTTTTGAATGTTTTTTTCATGCATATCAACCATGAATTAAGTAGGTATCCATACTCTGCATCAGCAAAATGGTTCAGACTCACTACATTTTACAATGATGCATACATGTTTATCAAACAGCTTATTTTGCACAAAGCATAATACTATAAGAGAATACAGATTGATTGCATTTATAAATTAAGGGGGAACTATGATATAATTTTAAGAAAAATAATACAATTTAATTTATAATAATAAAGTTATTTAAGTGTTGCAATTTTTATTTCTACAATCACCTGCATTAAAAAAATTATGCCAAGTAACAGAAAGGTTTCCACTAATAATCACTATAAGATATAAAAAAATTTATAATACTTATTTTTCACAATATAGAATTACAGTATGAAAAATAAATATTTTTTCAAAAAAATATATTATTTTAAAATTTTTAAATCTAAGAGGTCATCAAAGAAAAGCTTCCGGAATCCAAAAAAGAGAATTTTTACATTAAGTTGCTTATTCCAAACTCTGAAAAATAGTTATGGTTTCAGAGTAATCTTGGTCAATAAGCTATACAACTACTAACAATGTGTTAATATAAATTTTTAAAATAAGCTTGTCAATAAAATTGTCAGCCTAGATATCCTTAGGACTGAGTATTTCTTATACTTAAAATAAGATAACCTTAAGTAAATTAAGCTTATATCTTAAAAATAAGGTTAAATAATAATATATATTATTATATTATATATATATATAATTATTATTCTATTATACAGCTTATAGTAGTGTAAATAGCTTATCCATGGCCTAATAATACTTATTAAGGTGTTAATGGAGTCATAATATACTTATCTTAAGTGATATGAAGTAATTATTGACATACATAAGCTTATATGTATACATAAATCTCATATTCAGTGAAATATGCAGTATATTATGTATATTTAGGTATATAAGTGGGTTTTAGCCCCTTAATAGCCTATAAACTTTGTTTTTCTGCTTATTTTAGGTCATATGGATGAAATAAGTGGACTCACAACGCCTACAGAAGCATAGACACCTATATCAGGCGCATACACCCAGTTTGGACAACTTAAATTACTTCCTTGGATGGTTATTCACGGATTTATGGGTTGGAAGGACATTTCTGGGTTAATGTGGATGCTTGGGGATGTTATTGGGGGCTTGGAAATTTTATTTGTTTCCTTTATATGCTTTTGGTTTCATTAAATCTCTTTTTGATTATTTATTTTACCTGTTTCTTTATGGTATCCGCTTTTATCTGGATTTTCCATTTGTGGTATAGATCTGTGGTATCATTAATAGTGATGGAGGGTCCTTAATGGAGGTCTGGGTGTTGAATCTGCTTGAAGTGGACGCCATGGGGAGGTGATGGGCCCTCACAGTGCTGTAATTGCCGGGGATAGCAGTGACATCATCTGGATTAAAGGTCTGTGCACTCCAGTGGATTTGGGTATAAGTAAGGAGGGATTTTGACGGTTATTTATCATCATTCAATTACTACAATTCAAAAAAAACACTACTATACAATTATTAAGCATTCAGAAATATATTATAAAGCCATTATAAATTGATATTATCTTTATATAAGCTATAACTATATTTTATACATCTATTTTCCACCACTAGCACGCATTTAAATCCAAGTATTGTGAGTTTTATTTCAGTATAACTATTCTATTAGCCTTCCCCTGAGGTTTAATCACTAAATCATTTATCAATAAATAGTTGGACCATAAATAAACACTATTATATCATACTAATATACTAGACTATACTGACAATTGGGGGTCTTTCCTTATATTTTACTTATTATTTAGTATAAGCCTTGGGACGTGATTTTTACTTTAGTATAGCTCAAAAACAACCAAATATTTGGGTCTTCTGAATATTAGTGGGTCATAATAGCTCAGTGATTGCGGAAAAGAACCCTTATAATAATTGTACTAATTTTTTATCATAAAAATTAGGTATTTACAGTAGTAACTGTACCCAATATAAACCCAATTTCACTTGGTATTTGGACACCAATATAACACCCAATTAATTTGGTATTTGGTTAAAGCTTGGTAAGCTACTTATTCACCCTTATAAAGGTCTAGATGAACTTATTATTATATTTTTAATAGATTTTTTTGAATTTTTCTTATATTTTTTAAAAATAATTAAAGATATAAATTCAGGGTAAGCTCCGTTGCTTTTTTATTAGTAATAACATTGCTAATATCTTTTTTCTACTAATTCCATAAAGTTTTTCCTTACTGTAGACATAAAATATTGTCATTCTTAACAATATGAGTGCTCCTCAGGACAGTGTAAGTGAAAAGCCTGCTTATAATACCAGGTCTAAAGCTAACAAAAACTTTCTAGGACATCACTATGGAGGGCCAACAATACCCCCAAGCAGAAAGCATGTGTATAGAGGAAAAGGACGCCCTCTTAAAAAAGATAACTATAAAAAAGACGTTTCCTCCTCTTCAGGATCAACTGTCCCACCTGGCCAAACAGGTTCTTAAGTTGGAAGAATCCAAATCACTCATGTTCAAAGAGGTAGAGCAATTGCAAAACAATTGCAAGGTAGGGTTTCAGCAGATGAATCAGGCATTGGAAGAGTTAAAGGGAGGCCAGCCCAGTCAGCCAAATCAGCAACCCCTTACCCAAGGCGGGTCAACTCACTCCCAGGAGAAAATCCTGGTAGACAAATGGAAATGGGACTGGTTTTATCAACAGTGGACCAGCCACAGTTGCAACAGGGATCCACCACCTCATCTGACTTCCTCAGCTCACCCTTACAAAGGAAAAAAGCGCCAAAAATCAGGACTGGCATCTATCCCATGGTAGGTAGATTACCCTCTCAGATTGAACACAATATTGATAATTACAATATAGGTAATCCTATTGATGTTAAATCTGTGCAAAAAATAGAGGAGGATTTAAGAAATTTAGGGTTTAGAGTAGATACACCTGACTTGTCTTTTGTCCATAATAACAGTACTATTTACAATGATAATACAGTTAACCCTCAGTTGCAACCACCTACTAGTGAGATGAGAAGTTCACAGGAGAGTGAGAGAATTGAAAAGGAAGACATGGAATATTTTAACAATAATCCAACTGTCCATAGAATTGTTTCAGCATTGTGGAATAGAATAACTGATTGTGAGGAGCAGACAGTTAAGCTCACTAGTGATACAATTTCATCCTTGACATTAAAAATTTCTCAATTAGCAACACGTAACAAAGAATTAGAGAAAGAACAATTGTCTCTAACTCTTAAATATGATTCATTGAGTAATAAATATAATGACCCTTCAAACAAATTCTGTGAGTTAGAAAAATTATATGAAACACATTTATTGAAAACTGAATCAAGAAAAAAGTTATCTTTTGCCCAGACAAATCAAATTGTCTCTGAGTTGCTACAAAGATTAACTAAAGTTGATATTGAAACTGCCAATCTACTAATGAACCAGGATAATCATAAGTATAATCAATATAATAATAATCCTTTCATTGGCAAAAGTGAATCTCATTCCTTCCCTATACCACCACAATTAAAACCATCTGGTGTTAGTGTCAAATCTGAAAATGTAAGTCACAAATCCATTCAGGAGGAAATACAAGACCATTTATCAAAAGTGAATGAGTTGTTGAATTTACCTAAGATTAGTGAGATAAAATCCAATCAGAAAAACTGGCCTAAGATAGATCAGTACCCAACTTATGATGGGGATGCCAGCTCTGATTGGCAACATTTTATTCAAAGAATTGACAACTTGAAATTCTCATATAAGTTACCAGATGAAGAAATAACATCAAAATTAATCTCTTTATTTAAGGATGTTGCTTTATTATGGTTTGAAGCTGTCTTGAGTGAGGGTAAAGATTACTCTTGGGCTGAATGGAAACAACTTATTGAAAAACAATTTGGAGGTTCTAAATTCAGGCTTACTCAGCAGAGACTTTATGAGAAGACTAGGTATAATCCGTTGAAGGTGACAGACCTATGGTATTTTTAATGAATTTATATAAAATATTAAAAGCCATTGAGCCTCATATGGAGTTTAACTTATGGAAAGATAAGATAATATATAAATTACCTATATCTGTCAGAGATATTGTTGTAGCTAGAACATTAAATGTTACTGAATATTCTGATTTTATTAATATTTGCAATGAAATATTATTAAACCATAAGTATGAATCAAGGTATTCCACTTATAAACAAATTGTTGAACCTGTAAAAACTCATAATTCAAAAACACTTCAGGAGAACCAGAAAAAACCTACTGCACCTGTAGTACCTAAAAAGTATGAAACAAATACTTGTTATAAGTGTAACAAACCTTTGGTAAAAGGTCACAAATGTGAGAAAAACATAAATATTGTTTAAAATCAACGTGAATCTGAAACTGAAACTGAAAAAAGTAAAGAATCAAGTGATTATGACAGCAATATCTCATATAGTGATGAAAATGAAGTCTGTATGTTGGAAGATGATTTGTCCATCTTTGAAAATCCAATATTAAATATGGACTCAAATGAGTCTTTAATGAATTTTGAGGATGCTGAAATCATTAAGAATATACAAGCTGATAACTTTTGAATGACACCTATCACGGTTCCAGCTATCATTTCTGGTGAAAATGTTAATATAGTACTGGACACAGGAGCTGCTGGTTCTGTTATTTCCACTAATACATTACAGAAAATTGATAGTGAATATAAGTCTAAGCTTGAACCACTTCAAAGTAAAAATTGGAGAGGTTTTGGATCAGTGCTACACCCTATTGGTAGATACAAAGCTGCTGTTTTCTTTAAACATCAACATGGTTATGTAAGAGTAACTTGTGACTTTGTAGTAATAGATAATACTAACTGTAGTAACTGTTTTATCATTGGAAATGATATTCTGACTAAATTTGGTGTGAAATTAGACCCTGCTAATAACAATTTTACAATTGGCATGAATGGTAAAAGTAAATTTAAAATAAATTCTTTTAACACAGTCTTACACATTGAGTCAGTAACAAATTCCCCATGTAAAGGAAGAGAATCCAATGAGATGGAACTTCTGGAAACAGAAATTTCAAAAGCATCATTTGGCACTCAGATAAGTAAAGCTGAGAAAAATAATATTTTGGAATTAATTTAAGCATTTCCAATGGCTTTTGCACATGTTACCAATGAACATGGCCTTTTAAAAGATCATGAAATGAAAATTAGTTTAACCTGTGATATGGATAATATTCCTGCTAGTCTTAAAAAGAAACCATATCCTGCTTCACCAATGAAGAGGAAAGACATAGAGGATAATATTAAGATGTTATTGAATATGAACATTCTTGAGAGGGTTGAAACTACACCAAAATATTGTGTAATATCACCAGTGCTAATTTCTTATGAACAAGATAAAGCAAGACTGTGCGGTGATTATAGAGCATTAAATACATTTACAGTAGATGATATTTATCCCTTGCCAAGTATTGCCTCTATACATGCTACCCTTAAAGGTGCTAAATATATAAGTTGCCTAGATGGAAATAAAGGGTACCATCAAATTCCTGTTGAAAAGAATTCACAGAACTTTTTGTTGATAACAACACACATGGCAATTTATAAGTATGTCAGAATGCCATTTGGACCAAAAAATGCTCCATCAGTATTTCAGAAGTTAATGGATATTTCATTCCATAATGAAATGATTGATTGATGGTTAATGGTATACATTGATGACATCATAGTGTTCTCTAAAACTTATGATGAACACTTAATCCATTTAAGGAAAGTATTTCAGAAAATGGATGAAATAAAAATGACCCTTGCATTGAAAAAATGTAAATTTGGGTTTGAATCTTTAAAAGTGCTTGGTTATATTGTATCTGGCTTACAAATATGTGTAGACCAAAATAAAGTGGCTGCAATAAAGAATATTGGCATTCCTCAAAATGTAAAGGATGTACAATCTTTTCTTGGAATGTGTGGTTATTATAGACAATATATAAAGAACTACCAATCAATTGCTGCACCACTGACCACACTGATATAGAAATCAGAAGCTTTCATTTGGAATAATGAAAGACAGCAGGCTTTTGATAAGTTGAAAGAATGTTTAATGACATCTCCTATCTTGGGATTACCAGATTTCAAATTACCTTTTGTATTATATACAGATGCAAGTTTTATTGGTCTGGGTGCTGCTTTGCATCAAAAACATCTTATTGAAGGGAAAATGTCAGAAGTAGTAATCTGCTATATTTCACGTACTCTGAGAAGTAGTGAATTGAAATATGGTGCTACTCAACTTGAATGTTTGGCAGTAGTATGGGCTCTTGAGAAGCTAGATTATTACCTTGAAGACCAAAAATTTGAGTTAATAACTGAATGTAGTGCAGTTAAGTCTCTCTTAAAAATGAAAACTTGTAATAGACACATGTTTAGATGGCAATTAGCTGTACAAGAATACAGAGGACAAATGACTATTACACATAGAGCAGGAACCTTACACTCTAATGTAGATTTGTTATCTAGAGTACCTCTGCCTAATAATGATGATAATCCTGCTTATGTTCCTGAAACAGAGATTATTGACATTTATGGAGTTTATATTGTAGATCTTGAGGATGAATTTATGCAATCAATTCTTGATATGTATGCTTCAGATCCTGAATTGAGTAAACTCACTACAATATTAAATGATCCATCTAATGCTTCAATAAATGTTTTAATAAAAACATTACCAAATAAATATAAAGAGGCATTAGAAAAAGGAAAATTTTCCATTGAGGATGGTTTTATATATTACAGGAAAAAATTAAGTAATGTAATTGTGATTCCCCCTTCAATGAAGGAGTTAATGTTAAGTATATGTCATGATGATATATTAGCAGGTCATTTTGACTACCATAAAACATTAACCGGAGTAAAAAACACAGCTTGGTGGATTAACATGTCTGAGGATGTTCAGAAATATGTTGAAACATGTGATTCTTGTCAAAAATCTAAAAAATTAACAGGCAAAAGAGCTGGTTTATTACAACAAATTGAGCAACCAAAAGCTCCATGGGAAATCATTAACATGGACTTTGTAACAGGTTTGCCAATAGCAGGGCATAAGAGTTATAACTCCTGCTGGGTAATTGTAGATAGATTTACAAAGATGTGTAAATTTATTCCTACCCACAAAGAGGTTTCTGCAAAGGACTTAGCTTTTTTATGGTGGACACAAATGTTAAATACAGCAGGTTTCCCCAAAGCAATAGTTTCTGACAGAGATCCTAAATTTACTTCTGAGTTCTGGACATCACTTATGGATGTTTCAGGGTGTCAATTGAAACATTCTACAGCACACCATCCACAAACTGATGGGCTAGCAGAAAGAATGATACAAACTTTAGAAGATATGATAAGAAGATACTGTGCTTTTGGTCTTAATTTTAAAGACAATGACAAATTCACGCATGATTGGGTAACCCTTATCCCAGGTTTAGAATTTGAATACAATAGTACAGTACATTCTGTCACTGGCAAGAAGCCATTTGAGTTATGGTTGGGTTATGTACCTAATACCCCTGCCAAAACTCTTAATAAGTTACTTAGATTGGATATCCATCCAGGTACTAAATCTTTTCTTCAGATGCAATAATTATGCAGAAAACATGCTCAAGAATGTATAAATAAGGCGTTTGAGTATGAATAGAAAAGATGGGATAAAGCCCATAAAGAACAAATGTTCAAAGAGGGTGATGAAGTCCTTATTTCAACACTACATTTCAATTTAAATGGTAATGTTAAATTGAAGGATCCATTTATTGGACCATTTGTAGTTAAAAAGATGGTTGTTAATAATGCTGTTGAAGTTATTCTATATGCACCATATGATAGAAAACATCCAGTATATCCTATTTCTCTTATAAAACCATACCATTCTAATGATACTGCTCTATTTCAAAGAAGATCAGGAAGGCATAAACAGCAACCTGAAGAAATAGTTGAAAAAGCAGAAATTGAAAAGATACTTAAAAAGAGACACCTTACAAAGGAAAAGGGAGTTTAGTATCTATTAAGATTTAAAAATAAATCAAGTGAATATGACCAGTGGATTCCAGAAAATGATATTTCTGATCTTAAAAATCTCTTGAAAAAATTTAAATCTAAATAATACTGTTTTTTCAGTATATGTATTATTAAAATTTTTTTTTTATTTTCACTCCTTACTTTTAATTAAAATGTCTTAACATTTTTTTTTATTGTTTTTTTTGGGGTGAGGGAGTGTCAGCCTAGATATCTTTTGGACTGAGTATTTCCTATACTTAAAATAAGATAACCTTAAGTAAATTAAGCTTATATCTTAAAAATCAGGTTAAAATAATAATTTATATTATTATATTATATATATATATAATTATTATTCTATTATACAGCTTATAGTAGTTTAAATAGCTTATCCATGGCCTAATAATACTTTTTAAGGTGTTAATGGAGTCATAATATACTTATCTTAAGTGATATGAATTAATTATTGACATACATAAGCTTATATGTATACATAAATGTCAAGGGTCACTTTTGGTCTAGAAGCTTTGGTATGGTGTAATATGAAGATTTTAAGGATTTATTTGACTCTCAAAAGTTAGGTATGTATTTCTCAATCAAGTATGATTTCTTTTACTCAAAATAAGAGGTAGATTTAAATATTTTATATAAGTTATAGAATAGAATTACGTTTGTTGTAAGTACTAAAGATATAAAATATAATAAATAAGTTTTAGTGTTGTTGTTATTGTAATAAATGAGTTGGTAAAATAGAATGATCAAAAGACAACAAAAAGAGAGGCCTTTTATAGGCAAAGGAGAGACAAAGCACGGAAATCAAATTCTAAAAACAGTAGGAAGAGAGAGAGAAAAAGAACATTCCAGAAAGAGTATTTCAAATAATAAAGTTATTCCAAAAAGAAGGCGTCAAAAAGATGTATTTACAGAGTATGTCAGAAATACATCAATATTTTTAATATTTACTGTAAATGTCAATCCTAAATAAGATATTTGATTTTTTTGTATATATTTAATATTATTTGAATATTTAAATCTTATTTTATCTTTGTATTTTATTTTTTAAATATAAAGTTTTGTTTTTTCCCAACCTGTCAAATGAGCACGGTGTTAGAGAAAAATAGAAGGGACAAAATTATAATTTTAATTTTACTTATTTATTTAATTAATTAATTTAATTTTAACATTATGTAACTAGTTAATTTATAACTAATTTTAATGTAACTAAATCATAATTAAATAATAATTAAAGATGATAAGGTGCGGCTTCATCCAGTAAATAATTAATTATTTCACTGGGTAAGTCTAGTAGCCTGGCTGACAATAAATCTCATATTCAGTGAAATATGCAGTATATTATGTATATTTAGGTATATAAGTGGGTTTTAGCCCCTTAATAGCCTATAACCTTTGTTTTTCTGCTTATTTTAGATCATATGGACGAAATAAGTGGACTCACAATGCCTACAGAAGCATAGACACCTATATCAGGTGCATACATCCAGTTTGGACAACTTAAATTACTTCCTTGGATGGTTATTCACGGATTTATGGGTTGGAAGGACATTTCTGGGTTAATGTGGATGCTTGGGGATGTTATTGGGGGCTTGGACATTTTATTTGTTTCCTTTATATGCTTTTGGTTTCATTAAATCTCTTTTTGATTATTTATTTTACCTGTTTCTTTATGGTATCCGCTTTTATCTGGATTTTCTATTTGTGGTATAGATCTGTGGTATCATTAATAGTGATGGAGGGTCCTTACTGGAGGTCTGGGTCTTGAATCTTCTTGAAGTGGACGCCATGGGGAGGTGATGGGCCCTCACAGTGCTGTAATTGCCGGGGATAGCAGTGACATCATCTGGATTGAAGGTCTGTGCACTCCAGTGGATTTGGGTATAAGTAAGGAGGGATTTTGACAGTTATTTATCATCATTCAATTACTAAAATTCAAAAAAACACTACTATACAATTATTAAGCATTCAGAAATATATTATAAAGCCATTATAAATTGATATTATCTTTATATAAGCTATAACTATATTTTATACATCTATTTTCCACCACTAGCATGCATTTAAATCCAAGTATTGTGAGTTTTATTTGAGTATAACTATTCTATTAGTCTTCCCCTGAGGTTTAATCACTAAATCATTTATCAATAAGTAGTAGGACCATAAATAAACCCTATTATATCATACTAATATACTAGACTATACTGACAAAAATCAACAAGCTCAAATAAGGTCATTATTTGCATTAAAATATTATCAAAATAACTTGGAAAATCAAAATGATTCTGCATTATATTTTTACCCATTTATCATACAATAATTTTCTATTACATCTGAGTTATTTCTTTTTGAATCAATTATGAAGATACATAGATATCCATATTTTTTAGAGAAAGATAATCATGAGAAACCTCATCTGTCTATCAACTCAACTCTTCATTATTAATTCTTTTAAAAATAAAAAATTTATAATAGTAGTGTTTTGTTTCCGTATCCTTTCAAAATTTTATATTTTCCATAATTTTGCTTTTCATAACATATATGATGAGCTCTAATTGCTATTATTTTCCTCAGGTAAGAATACCTACTAACACCTGTGTACTTAATAAAATATTCAATGACATACTCCCTCAATCAACTTCTCAATTTTGCAGGTCTATTTACAATTTATGTTGTGTTCTTTTGAATATTTCACCTCATTCTAATGAATGGAAGCTGAATCCCACGAAAGAACAACTACACCGGTTTTCATTTTCCAATATAATCTCTCTCAACATTAATATTAATTTGCCATATCCTGAAAAAAATTAATTCATTTCTGAACAAATCCCTACTATATTCAACAATGCTTTTAACCACTTTCTTTATCAATGCGAATTTCCCAGAAAAATGTTTGCTTGGAATCTTGATTGGTTTCACGAGTGGGATAAAGTTTTGGCAAAAATTATCATTAGGCACTAGGATTTTCAAGGGGTCCTTTTGGTCTAGAAAATTATTTTGAGGTTTATACAAGGATTTTACGCGATTAAATGGACTCTCAAGACAATGTACGTAATTATTTATCACTTAGATTATTTTACTCAAATAATAAGAGGTAAAGTCAAATATTAATATAAATTATAGATTAGAATTACGTTGATGTAAATACTAATGATATAAAGTATAGAAATAATAGTAGTATTGTAAATGTAAAAAGTAAGGTAATGAAGGAATGTTCTGAAAAGCACAAAAGTGAGTGGCCTTTTATAGGCAAAACATGAGGGAATACAAAATAACGGAATTTACACCATCTACTGTAAGAATGTGAGAAAAAGGATGACTAAAAGGAGTACATATATGACATAAGAAAATAAATGAATTGGTACGTCAACAAGGGCATCAATTTTATTAGCAATAAAGTATGAGTTCTTTGGACTGTCAAAATAAGTTACATAACAATTAATTAATTATATTACTTTCACAGAATTCCAGATCTCTCAATGAGGTAATATAAAAATTTAAAAGTTTTTTATTATAATTTTATTATTAATTTTTATTCCCAATCAACTTATACTATTGAGCACAGTGTTAGGAAGTAAAAATGTAGGGGACATTTATTTACATTAATTATTTATACTACTTAATGTACTTAACTAGTTAGTTGTAAGTAATACTAAAGTAAATAATTAATTGTTAGTAAGAAGAAGGGGCGTAACTTCAACTCAGTAAAAAAATTAATTATTTTACTGGGTAAGTCTAGTAGCCTGGCTGACACTTCCTCACTCTAAAAAAAACAATTAAAAAAAGCAATGATTTTTTCTTTATATACTTTTTTAGTAGAGTAGGAAGATTAGATATCTCCTTTCCAGGTATTCAAGAATCATATTCAGATTAATTATTCTTGAATCTCAATAAGTATTATGTACCTTTTTCAGAAGTGACTATTCTGTCATTTAGAATTTTTTCAATTTCTGCTGTTTCAGTGATTTCATTTGGGGTTTTCTTTGGTCTTCCCCTCCTTTTTGGAAATAAATCACTATTGGATGTGTAAGGTTTCAGTAGAGATATTGGAAAAACAGGATGTTTTCTGTCATATGGAGAATACAGAATAACCTCAACTGCATTATCTCCAATCATTCTTCCAACAACAAATGGACCAACAAATGGATCTTTCAATTTGTTATTACCTTGTAAATTGAAGTGGACTGTAGGAATCAACACTTCATCACCCTTTTTAAAAGTGTATTCTTTATGGGATTTGTACCATCTCTTCTTCTCATATTCAAATGATTTTTCAATACATTGTTGAGCATGATTTCTGCACAGTTGTTGTATTTGAAGAAAAGACTTTACACCAGGATGTATATACGATTTAGGTATTTTTTTATTGAGAATTTGGGCCGGATTATTTGGAACATATCCAAGCCAGAGCTCAAAAGGTTTTCTTTGAGTAACATAATGAACAGTGCTATTATAAGCAAATTCCAACCCAGGAAGTAAGGTAACCCAATCATGAGTGAATCTGTCATTATCTTTATACTCAAGGCCTCAGGACCAAAGGCACAATCCCTTCTTATCATGTCCTCTAAAGTCTGAATCATTCTTTCAGCTAAGCCATCAGTCTGTGGATGATGGGCAGTAGAAAGTTTCAGATCACAACCACAAACATCCATCAGAGAGATCCGAAATTCAGAAGTAAATTTAGGGTCTATTTCAGAGATTATGGCTTTAGGAAAACCAGCAGAATTAAACATATGATACCACCATAAGAAAGCTAATTCTTTAGTGGAAACATCCTTGTGGGTAGGAATAAATTTACACATTTATTGAATCTGTCCACAATAACCCAACAAGAGTTATAACTGTCTTTTCCAGCAATAGGTAATCCTGTTACAAAATCCATGTTTATTATCTGCCATGGTGCATCAGGAAGTTCAATATGTTGCATTAATCCTTCTCTTATACCAGTCAATCTTTTTGATTTTTGGCAAGAATCACAAGATTCAAAATATAATTTTGTGTCTTCAGACATATTAACCCACCAAGCAGTGTTCTTAATTCTGATTATTGTTTTTTCAAGATCAAAATGTCCAGCTAATATGTCATCATGACAAATTTTCAAGATGATTTCTCTCATAGAAGGAGTAATAACAATAACATTACTCAACTTCTTCCTATTATATATATTTCCTTCATCAATTGAAAATTTACCTTTTTCCAAAGCCTTCTGGTACTTTGGTGGAAGGGTTTTAATTAATGCTTGTATTGAAGCATTCTTTGGATCATTTAATATGGTGCATAGCTTTTTCAAGTCAGTGTCCTTATCATATGCATCCAGAATAAGCTGTAATAGCTCTTCCTCCATATCAACCCCATATATCCCATGTATATGAATAATTTCATCCTCAGGATCATAAGCAGGATTAGAGTCATCATTTGGTAAAGGTAACCTTGATAAAATATCCACATTTGAGTGAACAATACCAGCCTTATGAATAATTGTCATTATCCCTCTGTATTCTTGAACAGCCAACTGCCATCTGAAAATATGTCTGTTTGGTGTTTTCAAGTTTAAAAGTGATTTAACTTCACTGCAGTCAGTGACAAGTTAAAATTTCTGGTCATCTAGGTAATAATGTAGCTTTTCTAGAGCCCACACTACAGCTAAACATTCCAATTGAGTAGCACCATATTTCAATTCACTATTTCTCAAGGTTCTTGAAATATAACAAATTACTACTTCTGAAACTTTATCATTTATCACTTGTTTTTGATGGAGGGCAGCACCAAGACCAATGAAACTGGCATCAGTGTACAAAACAAATGGTTGATTAATTTCAGGTAAAGCAAGAATTGGTGCTGACATCAAACAGTGTTTCATAGTGTCAATGGCTCTTTGTCTTTCACTATTACAGACAAAAGCAAAATCCTTTCTAGTTAATTGGGTAAGGGGTAATACTATGACTAAGAAATTTTTAATATACTGTCTATAGTATCCACACATTCCCAAAAAACTCTGGAGCTCTCTAACTGTGGTAGGAGCCTTAACCTGTTGTATGGCTGCCACTTTGTTTTGGTCAACAAGTATCTGTAAGCCTGAAACAACATGACCAAGAACTTTTAAAGAATGGAAACCAAATTTACATTTCTTCAAAGTAAGTGTCATATTTATTTCATCCATTTTCTGGAACACTTTACACAGGTGGTTAAGATGGTCCTCAAATGCTTTTGAGAATATAATGATATCATCAATAAATATAAACCATCAGCCATCCTTCAATTATCTCCTGATGGAATGTGTTATCCATAACTTTTTGGAAAACTGAAGGGGCATTTTTAGGGCCAAAAGGCATCATAATATACTTATAAATACCCATATGAGTAGCAATCATCAGAAAATTCTGAGAATATTTCTCAACAGGTACCTGGTGATATCCCTTGTTACCATCCAAACAGCTGATATATTTAGCACCCTGTAAAGTAGCATGTATAGAGCTAATTCTAGGTAAAGGGTAGATATCATCAACAGTATAAGTATTTAGTGCTCTATAATCACCACATAACCTGGATTTATCTTTCTCATAAGAAATTAGGACAGGTGAGATAACACAATATTTAGGTGTTTCAACTACCTTTTCAATAATATTCATTTTCAAAAGGGTAGAGATATTGTCTTCAATATCTTTTCTTTTTGTGGGAGAAGCAGGATAAGGCTTCTTTTTTAAACTAGGTGGTATATCAGTTAATGGACAAGACAATGAAAGTTTCATTTCCTCTTTAACTAATCCCAGTTCATGTGACCCATGAGCAAAGGCCATAGGAAAAGACTTTATCAAGTTAATGATGGAATCTTTATCCTCACCAGAAAGTTGTTCTCCAAAAGAGGCATTGTCAATTTCAGATATAAGGGCATGCATCTCTTTTGTAGATCTTCCTTTACATTGAACCACAGAATTACATGTGTTCAATTCTGGTTTCAACAATTATTTAGGGGAGGAAATCTTAAATTTTCTCTTCCCATTCATCCCCATTGTGAAACATTGGTTTGAAGGATCCAATTTTATGCCATACTTGGTTAAAAAAACATTACTAACAATAAACCAATTGATCAAGTTATCATTTTTCATAAATAAAAAGTCACACATAGCTCTTACAAAGCCATGGTTATATTTAAAAAAAACTGTAGCTTTGTATTTACCAATGGGGGACAAAAAAGAGACATATCAAAGCATCAGTTTTGATTTATAATCTTGAACCACTGAAGCAAGTGCTCTTTCAGATACTACACTTCATCCAGCTCCAGAATCCAGAACAACCTCAATTCTGGTTCCATTGATCAAGACTGGTGCCTTGAGAGGGGCAATAAAAATTGAGCTATCCTCAATGTTCTTTATGATTTCAGCATCTTCAACTGTAGATAAATCATTATTATAAATATCAATAGTATTTAAATAATGGATATCCTCTTCCAGCATCAAGATTTCTTGTTGAGATTCATATGAAATATTGCTGGAACAATCACTTGAAGTATCATCCAGTGCTACTGTGTCATCAGCATGCTCCTCTGTTTGTTCTACAAGATTTATCTTCTTGTCACAAACATGACCCTTCTGCAAAGGTATGTTGCACTTGAAACAAGTGTTTGTTGCATACTTTTTAAGTGCAACAGGGGCAGAAGGCTTTCCAACCTTTTCCAGAGGTTTCTGTTGAAATGTTGAGGGTTTTTCCCAAGTGGTTCTAGGAATGAATCTTCTAGCATCATATTTGTTGTTTAGAATAATCTCATTACAAGTATTGATGAAAGAAGAAGGTTCTCTGGTGAGCTCAGTCCTAGCCACTATCAAGTCTCTCAAAGACATTGGTAATTTATAAAGTATCCTGTCCTTCCATAACTCAAACTCCATTTTTGGGTCCATTGCTCTTAAGATTTTAACAAGTTTCATCAAGAACTAAATAGGTTTATCAGTAGAAGAACTATATTTAGTTTCCTTATACTTCCTTTGTTGAGCCATCCTAAACTTGGAGCCCCCAAATTGTGCTTTAATTAATTTCTTCCAATCTTCCCATGAGTAATCATTCCCATCTAATAGGACAGATTCATACCACATAAGGTCTAAATTGGTAAAAAAAGAAATTAACTTAGACACAACTTCCTCATCTGGGAGTTTGTAAGAGTTTTTCAAGTTATCAATTCTGCAAATAAATTGTTTTAATCAGAAGAAGAATCACCATCAAATGTTGAGTATTGGTCAAGTTTTGGCCAATTCTTTTGATTTGAAGGAGTCTCCTTAGTACTAGCTTGTTTGTGAGTAAGAAGCCGCTGTAACTTCTCCAATTGGGCTGTAATCTCATTGTTCAATCCTTCTGTTGAAGATCCTGGTGCATCATCAATTTTTGATGAAAACTCAGTGGTATCAACAGGTATCTCTGGAACTATTTTTACTTTAGATTAACTAGCCACAGGTAATATTTGAGCATCCTTCAACATATGTTCCTTTAAAGAAATTTCAGAATATTTCTGGTCATTCAACAATGAGTTCAATTTCTCTTCAATGGCTGTTAGTCTTGTTTTCATTCTTGGAAGACTAGATAAACTCTCATTGATAGTTGCAAAAGATTACTGATTTTTATTTTGAAAAGATGAATAATGGTCATTCAATCTCTTCAGATTCATCTTATCTATCTCCAGCTCTTCACAACAGATAGATACAGTATCTTTTAATTTGGACAAATTATTTTTGATATTTTGCCACAAAGCAACCTTCTTTTCATGAGTTGCCTTATAATTGAACAAATCATCAGAAACTTTCTGCAATTCACTCCTGAAGGATTGATACCCTTTCTCAGTTAATAAACCATTAAAAATCTGAGTTAATTGCATATTGTTCATAACATGATTATGTTTTGCAATAATATCTCTCAAGTACTCATCATTAATTTTTGCTACATCTGGAGTTTTTCTCAATAAGGAAACTTAGTAGCTTTACATACTCTCATAAAACTCAGGGTCAAGATTTTCATCAATTACCCCATATCAGGGTTAATCATTGAAGTAGCAATTAAAAGTAATGGATTAGATACATGAGTTATTTGTCTACTGCTCCCAGCCTCTACTGGTCTCAAGGTTTCTTCTTCCCTCTCAGATTTACCTGAAGGAACAGAATCAGCTACAAGAAATGGCACTTGAGAATCAATAGAGGGGCTTACCAGGGTTTTCTGGGTATGACCATATTTGTTTTTCTTCTTCTTTTGCCTCCTTGATAGGGGTGAGGAGGTGTGGGGCTCACCTGGCTGGGTTTTGATGGACCTGCCTGAGGTAACCAATGCTGATTTTGAGACAGGTTGTCCCAATGAGTGTTTAAACAATCCCATTGCCACTTGGACACCTCCACTTTCTCTTGCTGCTGAGGAGCCAATGGTTGATGATCCCTGGGGGGAAGCGGTTTCTTCTTCTCTTGAAGAAAGGTATCTATCTTTCTCACCTTTTCTTCCAGAGCATCTACCCTTGCCCTTACTCTCAAGTTTTCTGTCCTTAGCTCCTTTATGTGAGTTGACAGATTCTTTACCTGTTGAGGCAATGGCATCTTTTTTATCCTGAATCCTTTTGGAAGCTCTTCTGGTGGGTTTATTACAGGTTTCTGATCCTGAGTTGTGTCTACCAGGATTTCCACTTCTTCCATCTCCACATCCTGTTTGGGGCAAGGATTTATTAATTTGAGAAATACTTTTTGTTAAAGGAGAATTTACCAAAGTAGGATCATCATAATCAATTAAGTCTAGTTCCTCTTCACGTGCAGCAGAGCTACTTTGGTCAGTCATTCTTTTTTAAGATTTTACTGAAATGAAGAAAAAAGACAATGAGATGAATTAGTCTTTTATTTTTAATTTTTATTTAAAAGAAATAAAATAAAAATAATAAAAAAAATCTTTTCAGGATAAAAAATCAACTAAATAATAATTAATTTATTAATTCAAAATAATTTAAAACCAGGATTATAAAATAATCAACTGAAGAAATAAATTAAAATTTTTATTAATAATTTTAAGATAATTATTATCAGGATTTAAATCAACTGATTAATTAACTACCAGGACTTAATGTCAACTGAAGTAATCAAATATGAATTTTATTAATTAAAAAAAAATTTATTGTCAGGACAAATTGTCAACTGGAACAAATAAAATTTAATTACTCAGGACAAAATGTCAACTGAAAATTATAATAATTAATATTAAAATATAATTTTTTATTACTTCTAGGACTAAGAACACAATTTCTCTATTATTTTCAACTAGGAAAAATATAAAAAAATATAAAAAAAAATAATAATTCCAAATTACCAGACACCTCCCCCTTTAAAATGAGCAAATTAATTCCACTTACAGAGTGCTGATTAAAAGGAAATACGTAGCAAATGAAGAGTGCAAAGTGACCCACAAATAGTAAAATCAATAATTACCACAATATATACGTTGTTTAGTCAATATATGAACCTAATTTTTGGAGCGTAGTTTGATTCCCGTTTGCAGCAAAAATTTTTGTCACGTGACGTATGACGTTTGTCATTTTGTTGCTTTATTGTCCTTACAGGTACTCAAATGCCAATGGTCCCTTCAATTTACGCCATCGATAATTTGGAAAGGCCTCCAATTTTCAAGGGTTCCTTTTGGTCTAGAAGATTTGTTCGAGGTTTATACAAGGATTTTACGGGATTAAATGGACTCTCAAGACAATGTACGTATTTCTTTATCACTTTGATTATTTTACTCAAATAATAAGAGGTAAAGTCAAATATTAATATAAATTATAGATTAGAATTACGTTGATGTAAATACTAATGATATAAAGTATAGAAAAAATGGTGGTATTGTAAATGTAAAAAGTAAGGTAATGAAGGAATGTTCTGAAAAGCACAAAAGTGAGGGGTCTTTTATAGGCAAAACATGAGGGAATAAAAAATACGGAATTTACACCATCTGCTGCAAGAATGTGAGAAAAAGGATGACTAAAAGGAGTACATATATGACATAAGAAAATAAATGAATTGGTACGTCAAAAAGGGCATCAATTTTATTAGCAATAAAGTATGAGTTCCTTGGACTGTCAAAATAAGTTACATAACAATTAATTAATTATATTTCTTTCACGGAATTTCAGATCACTCAATGAGGTAATATAAAAATTTAAAAGTTTTTTATTATAATTTTATTATTAATTTTTATTCCCAATCAACTTATACTATTGATCACGGTGTTAGGGAGTAAAAATGTAGGGGACATTTATTTACATTAATTATTTATACTACTTAATGTACTTAACTAGTTAGTTGTAAGTAATACTTAAGTAAATAATTAATTGTTAGTAAGAAGAAGGGGCGTGGCCTCAACTCAGTAAAATAATTAATTATTTTACTGCTTAAGTCTAGTAGCCTGCCTGACAAGGATAAAGCTTTGGAAACTAATTATTTGGTTACTTATTCCATGGACTCTACTCATAATTACTACCTAAATCAAATAGGTGTTCTTCATCACTGGTTTATAGGTTATTCTGATAAATTAGGACTTGGAAAAGATTCTGATAGTTTCTGTGAAATAGTTAAAATAAGAAGGTATAAATATAAAATAAAAAAGAAAGTAAGAACTAATATTTTTCTCTTATTTTTTGCACAAGCTTATATAATTTTGACAATCTTTTTCAGAATTCTTTTTATCAAAATCACATTTTTAAACAACTTTCAAGTGGTGAAACATATGTGAATCATTTCAAAAACATCAAATGTTTCTCAGACACCGAAATCGACAATGAAGGTTCTTTTAAGCTGATTTTATTGCCATGGAGATCTGAAGAATTCTCACTACTTGCACAAAATCTCAACCATAAACACATTCAAATCCAAGGAAAATCCCCTTATTGAGGAGCAATACTTAAGAACTTGGCATTATATGATAGATTAAATTTGGTATCCACAATCAAGACTCACTTTTGTTCTTTTCCAGTCCCTAGGGGTTTTTCAAGTGACTGCTATTTTTCACTATATCTTGCTTCTCTTAATCCTCATCAATTAAGACTTCTTAATTGTAAAGCCCCGATAAAAATTTACTACATACTTGAACAAATTTCAAATTCTAATGTGAGTTGTTGATGAATTCCCTAATCAATAATCTAGAAGACTCATATTCCTCATTTCCAATGTTTGATACACTTAGCCTTAAAAAATTAGAACAGATAAATTTTTTTTATCTATGATGCAACTATATTTAAAGAAAATTTTACCTACATTGATAGCTCAATCTTTTTTATTTGTATCTTATAAATGCTTTATTCAATACTTCTACTTAAAAAATACTTGAGTACATGAACTTCATTTTTTTGGCCCATTCTATACAGACAATCAACTGCTGGATTCCAATTAGGCTCCTGTTTCAATATATTAAACAAATTCTCTTTTCAACCTTTTTTATTAAAATATAAGACTCTTTTACTTACAATTCTAGCTGAATTTGCGCACATATCAAGTCTATTCCAACTCCTGCAGCCTTGATTGTACCAAGAAAAACTTGACATCTTTCATTGTCAGACAGGCTACTAGACTTAACCGGTAAAATAATAAATTATTTTACTGAGTTGAAGCCACGCCCCTTCTTCTTACTAATAATTAATTATATACTTAAGTATTACTTACAATTAACTAGTTAAGTACAAGAAGTAGTATAATTAATTAGTATAAATAAAATGTCCCTTACAATTTTACTCCCTAACACTGTGCTCAATGGTATAAGTCAATGGGAATAGAATTTAATAATAAAATTATAATAAAAAACTTTAAAACAATTATATTACCTCAGTGAGAGATCTGGAATCCCGTGAAAGTAATATAATTAATTAATTATTGTGTAATTAATTGTGACAGTCCAAGCGACTCAAACTTTATTGCTAATAAATTTGATGTCCTTGTTGACATACCAGTATATTTAATTCTTATGTCATATATGTACTCCTTTCAGTCATTATTTTTCTCACATGCTTACAATATATGGTGTAAATTACATATATTTTATTCCCTCATGTTTTGCCTATAAAAGGCCTCTTACTTTGTGCTTTTCAGATCATTCTTTTATCACTTACTTTATTATTACAATTACAACACTACAATTATTTCTATAATTTATAACTTTAGTATTTACAACAGCGTAATTCTAATCTATAATCTATATTGATATCTTAAATCTACCTCTTATATTTGAGTAAATTAATCAAATTGATTTTTGAAATACGTACCTTTTGTTAAGAGACCTTTAAAACCCTTAAATATCCTGTGAAAACCTCGAATAAACTTCTAGACCCAAAAGGACCCCTTGACATTCATCATTTTTGAATTTTTCCAGATTTTCATCACTTTTTTTCATGCTCAACTTTCCTACAAACTCTGTGTAGCTAATTCAATGGTCATTCAAAGCATTTTTTATACTGTTTCAATGGATAGAATATTTAAATGTTGATTCAGCTAAAAATAAGTTATTGAGATAATTAATAGAATTACTTACATTTCCAAAAAGTTGGCATATTCTGAAAATATAACAGCCTTGGGACAAATTATCCCCCTTTCTCCCCTTAAAAAATTTAGTAAATGACTGATTAGATGTATAATCTTTGCTGAATTTCTCCACGTTGTAGACAATTCTATAGTACTAGCTATAGTCCTTGACCAAGGGAGTTGGAGAAAAACCAGAGAGAAAATCCCCTGTCCCTCTGGAAAAATAGAGTGAGATTTACCTGCTAGAGTAAATTGGTTCCTGTTTACCAAAAGCCCCTTTTCCAATACACTTGACTTCTTGATGAGCCAAGAAAGTAGTCCCCAGAAAGACTATCAAACCAAAGAACTGAAATGTAGAACAATGTCCACACCAGATACAGCAAAGATACTTGATGTAGGCTAAAAATCTACACCAGAGACAGCAATAATACTTGCTATAGCTTGCAAGACTATAACAGAGAAAACAGTTGCCAAAGTTAAGTTAAATGAGGAACTCACTTGCAACAAACACAGCCAAATTGTGGCCAGAAAACAGTGAAATATGAGTAAGGAATGATGATATCACCTCCGTATGGTTGTATGATAATTAAAGTTGCCCCAAACTGTCTTCTTCACTATCTAAACACAGACTTCTATCTAAGAGCCCATGCACACCCACCAATTTGGCGCCTGTACCCGCCAAATTGCCAAAAACCCTCCAGAAGCGCTCCCCGACCTTCTAAAACAGAGGCGGGCAGGCTGCCGCCTGAAGCGGCACGGCCTCCCTGAATCCAGAAAACCAATAAAACACCCAATCTACTTTGAAAAAATAACTAAAACTACTAAAACCTTTAAAACACGGAATTTCACTATAACAACATTGTGACATGAAATATAGAAAAAAAATTAGCTCTATTAAATGGTACTAAGCACTTAACCCTAAGACTTAATCAGCCAGTAAAACACGAAAAACAAAATTAAACAGCTATCTCTTTTAAATGAAAAATGGGGAAATGACCCCTTAAAACTTAGAATATGAAAAATGTCTTCAAGACATAAAATATAGAGAAAAACTGGGGCTATCCAATGATAGTACCCACATACAGGCAGACCCAATATCCAGGGAATAAAACCAGAAAAGTACCTAATTCCTTAGCAGATGTCAATTAAGACATGCACAAACAACACCAAATCTCACAACAAAGGCCCCTGCCAATGTTGGAAGACCACAGCCTCCCTCCAATTAAGAATGTCCACATTCTTTCTTCATCAAACCACCATGTTCAACCTTCTTCACAAACATGCCTCTGAAATGGCTCCTTGCCAATACTGCATTGACAATAATCTAATCTGCGCCATGACACCACCTGTCCATCCATATAGAACGTCCTGCAATGTCTGCCAGTCTAGAAAGAAGCCTTTCTACAGACCTGGTCCATTATCTTCTGCAACAGATTCACCTACACCTCAACCTGTTCCATCTTCTACCAGCACCAAAAGATCTAGGCAATCTATCCAGATACCCAGATTAATCAAAAATCTTCACCCTTCCCACAAGAGTGCCACAACCCATAAAACAACAAGTTCCACCATTCCTGGTCCATCTGATGGTAAAGATCTTTCATTTCTTCCTTCAAATTTAAAACTGATAACTTCTCAGTTCCTCCATCTTCTGATAGTGATGATGACAATGTTGGATCCATTGCACCACCAACACCAAACCACTTGCCCACTATCAAGGCCAAGTTCCAACAACACACATCTCAACAGAAACAACTTCTGCTTCGCTACTTCCAATCCACTCCTGCTAGAGATCCACAGGACATTGAGAACAGAAGACACCTCATTCATCAGTTCAAGGCTAATTCTGAACACTTCATTTCATCTCTTGTTTCCCTCTGTAATTCCACTAGTACTTGAGTTTGATTCAGAAAAGAAAAATTGACCACACCCTCTATAGGATGTAACCACAAAACAACCCTCAGTTTTAAGTCTTGGGGGACTCCAAAAACCCTCAGTTTAAAGTCTTGGGGGACTCAAAAACCTAAATCATAAACCCAGAACCAGAGATCAACCACATTAAGACACAGAGAAAAAACTAACATTCTGGGGTAATTGTGAATAAAGCTTCAAGCCCATCAATTACCCCCAAACTTTCCTTTTCTAAATTCGAAGGCTCCCCCTGTGAATACCCTCCACCAATCTTTCAAATCCACTCCAACAACAAAACCCATTCCTCAGTTTATAGTCTTGGGGGACTAACACAGTGTTCAGTTTAAAGTCTTGATGGACTAGATCCACAGTAGTAAAATTCAATTCATGAATAATTCTTTAACAACCAGCCAGTTTTAAGTCTTGGAGGACTAACAGAATTTTCAGTTTAAAGTCTTGATGGACTAGCAGAAATTCCATTTTAGAGTCATAGAGGACTGGAATAAAATTCCCATAAAAAAGACCCAGCCAATTTCATGCAATACACCCACGGCCAACCTGTGGAACTTCCACCTTCACTTCATCATCTACCCATCACTGACAAAATCTCCTTCTTATCTCTTTCCATCATCTTTTCTCACCACAAATCATGGCTGGATCCCCTGATGTTGACCCCTCTACTCTTCCTTGCTTCACTGCTCCCAAGGACTATGCCTGAAAACAGTGCATCCACATGTGCAGACCTTGCACATTCACTCTTCCAACTCCTGAAGCCAAATTCTACAACAGAGCTTGTGATTCTTGCTACTCCAAAAAGAAAAAATGTGACAGAGATGCCAGCTACCATATTCCTCCTCCTTCACCTTCTCATAAATACATCTCCAGATCCCCTACCAGATCCCCAGAGCTTGGCCCTTCCTCTTCCTCTTTATCTTCAGCACCTTCCAGAAGATCCAGAAGCTCAGCTTCCAGAACTCTTCCCAAAAGACCAGCCTTAGCTTCCCAATAAACTGCTTTTATCTCTGCTAAATTAGCTCCAAAAGCTTCAAAATCAACTCCTAGGCTTCTAGACCGCGCCCAGGCCGCTCGCCTGCCTCACTAGACAGTGAAAATCATGCTCAAAACCTCCAAAAACAACCAGAAAACAGCCAAATTCAACCAATCAACGAAAACAACTCCACACAATTACCTCCCACTGCTCCCAGAGCAATGCAGCCATCCCTTCCAAGGTCCAAAAACTCCAAATTTTCATAAACTTCTAGAAGACCTGCCAGAGGACCCCAAGAAGAAACCAGAGCACCCAACACTGCACCAAGGCAACAACTTTGTCCCCAGTTAAGACAACAAAACTACACCTCTCCTCTGTCAGCCAACTATTCTTCTGACAGTTCCATTCCCTCAAAAGCTCCATCCAGAAGAGATCAATCTGCTTCCAAATCACCCTCTCCTGCTCCATCTTTTAACAACCCTGGTACTCCAGCTGAATCCAACAGAAATATCAGCCACCACAACAACAACAGTCCCGCTGCTCCAACTAGGCCCCAGGAAGATCAGCCTCCTAGTTCACCTTCTCAAAATCTTTCAGAGGAAGACCAAGAGAATCCATATCTTTCCCTGATTGATCCACCTACTATGACCATTCCAAAATCTTCAGAAGTCCAAATTCCAGCTGCTTACAAATTTGATGAGCTTCCAATCTGTAAGTACCAAATTAATTCATCCCATTTCTTCAACAAAAATAATTACTTATCCAATTCTTCTTGTCTAGTTGGCACCCCTCCTCCTGAATCTACTATTGCAGTTGGCCAACCTCTAGAAACTTCTTTGACCCTGGATTATGGAGACATGAAACAAAACCTAAGCACTATGTTTTCCAACATGCTGAAAGCCTTTGCCCTCTATGGACCTTTGAATGACTTTGAAAAATCCCTGAGAAAGCACCTTTTGGACAACCACTGGAAGATGTCTAGGATCATTAAGCACACCTTCCAGCACTCAATTCCTGCCTCTTCTTCATCCTCCTCTGAACTTCCATCCAAAACCATTCCTGACCATCATAACCCATATAATCTCTCAAGCATGATGCACTTCAAAGAACACAGTGCTTCCCACAACCCCAACAAAAAACAAAAACAACATCATAATCCGGACCAGCCTCCAGAAGCTTCATCATCCAGACAATGAGCTCCTGCAAAAAGATTAGAAACATAATAATAGTATAAAACAATTAATAAAAATAATTTCAGAATTTTTTTTTTAAACAGTACCTTATTCTACTAAACTACTACTCATAAGAAAATTTGAAAATAAAATGTAAATGAACTAAATAAAATAACATGAAAAAAATAATTATATAAAAAAATGGTATTCCCCAGCCAATTGATGAGCTGATCCCCTGATACCTTACCCACATCCAAGTGCACCTTGATGTGGATACACAATTAAATATTTCAAATGATTAACAATAAAAATTTAGAAATTAAAGAAGATAATAAAAATAATGAAACACAGCAATAAATGAAATAAATAAAAAAAAGAAAATAGCATTGCCCAGCCAATTGATGAGCCTTTCCCCACCAATGCTTGCCCACATCCAGGTGACCCTGATGTGGTAACACCCTATATTTTTGATTTTATAATTTTAAACAACCCCAATAAAAAAATTAATAGAAAAAAAGAGAAAAAAGAAAATAATCTGAAACTACTATCTAGAAAAAACATAACTACAAAATCAAAGACAGTCCAGCTCCATAGATGGTCCAGTAAGGGAAAGTCTGGTCCATAGAAATGATCACTGGGTGGGCTCCCTCCAATAAGTAAAAATGATGGGAGACCACCAGTGATCCACCGCCAATCCAAAAGAACCAAAGATAAAGAAGCCAGTCCCAAACCAGTTTAAAGTCATAGTGGACTTGAAACCTGAATAATAAACAACAGAACAAGAATTCAACTGGAACAAACAAAATACTTGAGACAGACATTCTGGGGTAACTGTTCTACAGAGCAGCCAGCTCATCAGTTACCCCCACACTTGCCACAATAAAATCTAGAAGCCCCCCTGGGTACCTTCTAACAAAAACACAACATCCAACACAATAAACCAAAGCCAATAAAAGTGAAGAGTCCGGCACTTGAAGACCAAAGTAATTTCCAGTTTAAAGTCATAGAGGACTAAAACCTGTAAAAAGAAACCAATCCTAGGGTTCAACCAAATTAAGAGAAAGGGTTGGAAACAGACAATCTGGGGTAACTGTTGATAGAGCAGCCAGCCCATCAGTCACCCCCACACTTTCCAAGGCAAAATCTAGAGGCCCCGCTGTGGTAGCCTAAAGTTTAGTACAGCACCTAAGTACGTAAATGGAGTTATTACGGTGTGCAAGATTGGCGTTATTATTTTTTTTTATATATATATAAAAGGGTTTTATTTAATTTATTTGAGTTTTAAATATGAAGAAATTGGTCACGAGAAAATGCCTACACAAAAACAATTTATTTTACGGAGAAAACTTATTTTTACGGTCTGAAAAATTTATAAGTATCAAGTCAAGTCACTCAAGAACCTTGGGAAATTTTCCCAGAATTTTTACTATTTTTCTTATATTTTTAAATGAATTTTAAAGTTTTATAGAAATATTTACGTTTTCAAAAATTACTTAACTTTGGTGAATTTTCACGGGGTAATTAGAGCTGCGCAGACTACGAAAATTAGTTTGGTATGTAAAGGGGAAGTAGCTCTATTAGGTGTAATTTTTCTAGATTTTTTATTATAGTTTTAAGGTTCTAATTGAGTCCGGAAGTCCGGACGGACTCTGTACGGACTCCGCACGGACTCCGCTTTGACTCCGTACAGACTCCGGATTGACTCTGGAAGAGCTCTGGAGGGGAAAACTTAGGCACGTGACTAGGAATACTTAAGCGCTTCTCAAACTCGAAATTGAGGGGGACACATCATACAGCTTAATCTTTAACCACCACAGTCTCATTTTTTTATTACTCAACAAATTAAATAAGTTATAATACCCTTATAACATTTATTATTTTTACATAACATTTTAGAAATACAATTCAACAATTTAAATCACACTTCATATAGGGTATCTTTAGAAAGTTCTTCATCACTGGGACTTGATTATTGCTGTCTCATAAAAATTCAAATTATTATAAAAACATAAAAGTCAATCTTTTCAGATCTTTCACTGGTACACCTTAATTGTTGTTATCAGTATTTCTTTTATCAACAGCCACTTTCTTTAAATCTCAATAAGCGTTAAATATTTTAGAGTTTCATTATTTTTATCAATCAGATCTAAGTAGATTGGTTAGCTTAGTGATTTAGAATTCCCATTTTGTTATTTTTATTGGAAGGACGGGGTTTTCAGCTAAATCCACATATCTCCTCCAGATTCTGCTTACAGCAAGGTGACTGTAAGAGTTTACCTTACCATAGTTGGCGCCCAACGTGGGGTACAATTTCTCTAGCTTTCTTTAAAGACTTACTTGGATCAAGAACGTTATTAGCCTGCAAGAGGCTTATTTTCTGGAACTCTAATTGGATTTTTGTTATTGGCCTGCAAGAGGCTTGTTATTTTATTGATTTTTAACGCTTTTCATTACTTATTGGGATTTCTTCTTCTGCTGTTGCTTCTGGATCTTCTAACCCTCTTACTCCCTCAGTTAGAATTGTTTCTTGGTATGGCCCAAAGTTTGATGGAGAGGAGGTTAAATGGTTCATTAGCAGGTATGAAGCTGCTGCTGCTGTTGATGGTGCTTCCCATGTGGATATGGTGAAGCAAGTTAGGTTTTTTATTGCTTATAGGGAGGTGGAAAAAGAGGTTATTGCTATGCAGGCATTTAAGGACACGGATTGGGTTAAGCTTTCTAAAGCTATGGTTGATAGATGGGGTGTTAGGTTTACTATGATGGACCTCAATAAAATTGTTGGAGAATGGCAAGCAAAAGGTGGAGTTTCTTCTATGGCTGACTTCAAAAAGCTCTGTGTTCAGTTTGATGAAGTGGTGGAATATCTCATACTGGTGGACGAGTTAGTGCATGAGAACCAAGCAAAAGATTTGTTTTGGACAGCATGCAGCAGGGATATTCGTATGGACGTCTTGAAGGATCTTTCAAGAAAAGATTTGATGAAGGAACTGCCTAATGGTGAGCAGAAACTGCTGGCTCTGGAGGTTATCAAAGAGAACATTCAGGCCCATCTAAAATTATTGGCATTGGACAAATATCAAGAGTCATGCACTCAATATGTTAGCAAGGTTAGCGAAGTTTTGGCCGAAAACAACGATATTATGGTCAAAGCCCAGGAGGCCAAGAAGGCTCGAATGGGATTACCTGCTGCTAAAGTTGAGGGTAATGTAGATAATAAGATGGTCGATCACTTGGCCGATTTAACGAAACAATTAAAAATATTTGTTCAAGAGACTCAGAAGGCCAACAAGGCCCTAATCGCTTCTTCGTCGACGTCGACTTCTTATCAGTCCAGAGGTTATGAACGTCGAAATTATAATGGCAATAATAATGGTAACCGCTTCCCAGGCAATGGGAGAAACGGTGGCAAAAATGGTAATGGTAATGGTGGAAAAGCTGACAAAGGTAAAGAGAAAGAGGTCAGTAAAGCCACATTTTCTACTTCTTTTGGTGGTTTAGAGCTGGCGACGGTTGCCCAGGTGGAGGGTAGCTGTATGGCTGGCGAATATGATGTTAATGCTGCTAGAAGAGCAGCCGCTACTAAGGCGAAAAGTAGCATTCAGAGCCAATTGAGGGCTAATCCTGGCAAGGCCAATAACAAAGTGAACCCTTACTCTAAGGACAAGAATTCTAGTGCTCAAACTGCCGCCAACAAATTGAACCCTTACTCTAAGGACAAATTATATAAAATGCAGAAGGGGATTGCTGATATGGGGCCCCCTAGTTATGGCAAGTTTGATTTAAATGGTGAGCCTATGCCAGAGGATGATTCGGATTCTGAGGAGGACGTACCGTTGGCGTCTCTACCCAGACCAAGTTTTAGCGGTCCCATCCCAATGGAGGGAGTAAGAAGGACTAGCGATGGATCAGGATTAGTGCAAGAAGCTGGTGACGGAGTTAGGGTTATAGAAAGTGAAGATGTTATAATGGGGGGTGAAGATGGCTCGGTTGGACCTCAAGAGGTACCCAGGGCCAAGGTTGTTAAATCAAAGGTCCAGTATGAGCGGCCAGTAGTTTCTGGTCAAGCTAATGCGATGGACGCAGTTTTGAATAGGGTGAATCAACTTCAGATTCCCTTATCTTTGGGGGAGTTATTTACGATCAGTCCGGCGCTTGCTGAAAAGCAAAAGAAGCATTTGACGAGGCGTCGGGTTTCCACTGGAGAGGTGGAATATATTTGTGAAAATGCTGAAAAGTTTGGTGAAGATGTAGATACGCATTTTTCCGCTCCCCTGGGTTACCTGGTGGTAACTCTAAATGGTAAAGAGGTAAAGGCCTTGGTCGATTCAGGGTCTCAAATTAATTTAATTTCATTGGAGCAAGCGACGAGTATAGGCTTTCCAATTAAAAGTAGAACTGGGGGAAACCTCAGAGGTATTGGAGGGCATGCAACAGAGCTGATGGGTACAGCTGAGCATGTCAGGTAAGGCATTGGTGGATCGGTTGGTAAGGTTCACTTTTATGTGGCCAGAGGAGCAGTCAAAACTGTTCTTGGTGGTCCTTTTTTGATGGATTTTGAGGCCAGGATAGGGTATCAAGCTGGCATGGGGATTAGTTTGGAGATCACTGGTGAAGATATGCGGAGGTTACATATGCGGTTAGCGCCTCCTGGAGATGAAGGTTGGGAAACACGGCCAGGGATTACTACTCTGTGCCAGTGTTGTGTTTGCACCAAGAAGCGGCATATTAAACGGACAGCTTCTGGTGAATTATGTTTGTTGGAAAGGGATGGATGCCCTCATTTTTTGGGGTAGCAGGGGCTGATCGCTCAAATGTTGTAATCTCTCCTCAGGATGAGATCCTGGATTGCAATAGGTCAGCTCACTTGGAGATAATTCAAGTGGATTCTCAATTATTTTCTGTTAATATTACTTTGGAGTGCAAATACGTTTTGGACTTTTCTATATGTTTATTGGATTTACCCTGTTTTTCTATTAAATTTAAAAATGGTAAAAAAGGCAAAATGGGCCAAATTAGGTTGGATAAAAATTGGAAGGGTATGTTTTATGGCCTCCAGCAAGAGGTTAAACTGCAATTATCTCCTTCTATCACGGACCTCCAGCAAGAGGGTAAACTGCAAATATCACATCAAAATCCGATTAAAAATCTTGGTTTAATTAAAACACAAAAAAATAATTTATGTGAAAATGTTATTCCGGACCTCCAGCAAGAGGGTAAACTGCAATTATCACATCAAAATCAAAGAAAAAATCTCAGTATAATTAAAACTCAAAAAAATAATTTTTGTGAAAATTCAATTCCGGTCCTCCAGCAAGAGGTTAAACTGCCGACTTTCTTTACAGGTGATTTAATGTTGGATAAGGGAAGCAAAGGTGTTGGAAAATCTGTTTATAAATTAGACGAGGGAAAGGAGAAAAGGGTAAAATTTAAAAATGAAATAAAATATTTTTCTAATTTTTCTTATTCCGATTCTGGCGATGAAGAAGATTCATTTGATGAAAGTTTTAATGGCGATACAAAAGAAAATGTTTTACCTCAAGTTAATTTAGATGTGGAAGCAGCCAAATATAAGAAAGTAGCAAATAAAGTTCGACCTATTAATGAACCGCTACCTGCTGAATTAAATCCACCCTTGAGAAGACCAAGGTTATCAAGAGATCCTTATGAAAGTCCCTTGGTAAAGAATCCGCCTGAATTTTCTGAGACGTCAAGAATCACTTTTGAGAGACTGGGTGTTGTTAATTTTGGACCTGATGGTTGGTTGTCTGGAGAAGAGAAGAAGTTGTTGTTGGATGTGATGGTCAAGCGAGAGAAGGCCATTGCTTTTGTAGAAGAGGAGAGGGGTGTGTTGAAGCATTCCTATGGGGAGCCTTACAAGATTCCTGTGGTATGTCATGAACCGTGGCAGCAGAAACCGATTCCTATTCTGGCTGCATTAAAAGAAGCCTATATTGATGTTGTTAGAGAACGGATACGCACTGGACTGTATGAGCAATCAACGTCAAGTTATTCTAGTCCTGTATTTTGTATCAAGAAACCGAATGGCAAGCTTAGAGTTGTTCATGATCTTAGGGAATTAAATAGGGTTACAATAAAGGATGCTGGGATACCACCTAGTGCTGAGGAATTTGTTGAAGCGTTTGCAGGGAGAGTGTGCTATGGTTCGGGAGATATTATGGGTGGATATGATGAGAGAGAGTTACATCCGGACTCAAGGCCTCTCACTACATTCGATACGCCACTTGGACGTTTACAGTTAACAAGATTACCTCAAGGAGCAACAAATTCGGTTGCAGTTTATCAAGCTCAGATGGCTTGCATCCTTCAAGATGAAATTCCACAATATGCTGGAATCTTTATAGATGATGGAGGAATTAAGGGACCAACAACCGACTATGATAACCAGGTGTTGGAAGAGAATCCCAGGATACGCAAATTCATTTGGGAGTTTGCAATTACTTTAGAAAGAATCTTGTTTCAAATTGAAGAGGCTGGTTTAACTATTTCAGGTTCAAAATTTTCATGTTGTGTGCCAGCCTTAGAAATATTAGGCCATGTGGTATGTAGAGAGGGTAGGATTATGTCCAAGAAGAAAGTTAACAAAATTCAGTCCTGGCCAAGACCCAAGAATACGACCAAAGTTAGAGGGTTTTTAGGCGTTTGCGTATATGTTAGAATGTTTATCAAGGACTTTTCTTCATTGGCAGCTCCATTGAGACGGTTAACAAGAAAGGATGCAGACTGGGAGTGGGATGAAGAGTGTGAGAAGGCGTTTGTGAAGTTGAAGGAGGTTGTAGGGAAGGATTTAGTCCTGCACAAGTTAGATTATGGAAAAGATTCTGGCAGAATTTATTTAGCAGTTGATTCAAGTCAGGTTGCAGCTGGGGCAGTTTTGTCTCAGATGGATAAAGCTGGTTACATCAGGCCAGTTAGGTATGAATCTGTAGTATTTACTGAGGTCGAATCAAGATATTCTCAACCGAAATTGGAATTATGTGGTGTGGCGAAAATACTGAAGAAACTTCAGCATATTTTGTGGGGGCAACATTTTGAGTTGCAAGTGGATGCGAAATCGTTAATCCAGATGATAAATTCCCCAAGTTTACCGAATGCACCCATGACGAGATGGGTAGCTTTTATTCAACATTTTTCATTTGATTTAGTTCATAAGCCTGGCAAGACTTTTACTATGCCAGATGGTTTATCAAGGAGACCACCCACTGAAGAAGATTCAGACTCAGAAGAGTTCGATGAAGATATACCTATTATCAAAGCCAGCACTAAAGGAGCTGAAGACTTTCCATACCTCCCCCATGAGGTTAAACTGGCAGGACTATTGTGTTTAGATTATGATGATGATGACCTCCACCAAGAGGATAAACTGGAAAATAGTTTTTATGTTAAAAAAGGTGTTGAAAAAGGTGTAGATAAATTCGGCAGAGAGGAGGTAGAAGAAGATGTGGTGTATGTAGAGAAAGATGGATTGGTAGTGTGGGATAGTAGTAAATTAAGGAATGGTGTATATGTTGGAGAATTAGAGAATTTAAATAAAAGGGTGGATAAAGAGAAAGAGGTATTTTTGAATACGGATTTCGAAGGATCCAAAGGTTCAGAAGAAAAACGTCGACATAGCTCGATTAAAAATTTATTTAGGGGTCAACGATTATTGGCTCATTCATGTGCAGGTGATATTGGTGATAGAGATGTCCCTATTGATGTTATATTAATCGATTTTCAAGATGAAGTCTGGGGTCAGACTGGTTTTTATTTTTTGTTAGTCAAATATTTGTTGACTTTAGAGAGGCCAGAAGAGTGTGAAGACGATGAATGGGTGGCTATCAAGAGGAAGTCATCTACGTTTTACCTATCTGGTCGAAGTTTAATGAGGAGGAGGTATCCAAATCCTCAAGTAGTTATAACTCAACAGAAGGGGCAAGAATTAGTTTTGAAATCACTGCATGAAGATCTCGGGCATAGAGGCGTTGGAGAAACGTTTAGAAGAATTTCTGATCGATTTTGGTGGCCTGGCATGAAGATGGCTGTTAAACAGTGGGTTCAGTCATGCGAAGAATGTCAAAGACAAAGTTATTTAAGGCCAAAAGAACCTGGACGCGCGACTGGTGAATATACGCTCTTTGGAAGAGTTAGTTTAGATGCCGTTCATATAAAAGAGGGACGGTATAAATATTTAATTGTGGCCAGAGATGATTTATCTGGTTGGGTAGAGGCAGCGCCTCTTATTAATTTAACTGCCAAAAATGTGGCAGAATTTTTTTTGAATAATTGGGTATATAGGTATGGGGTTATGAAGTTGGTGACGGTAGATGGAGGTCCTGAATTTGGGACAGAGTTTAAAGAGGCTGAATTGAAAGTTGGATCAAAGGTTAGGGTAGCAACCCCATATTATCCTGAAGCTGAAGGCATGGTTGAAAGAGGGCATCAAGTTATTAAGGATGCTTTAGTTAAAATGTGTGGGACAAGTGCCGAAAAGTGGAGGCACTATTTACCTTTAGTTTTATTTGCTGATCGAATCACTGCCAAAAGGACGACCGGATTTTCACCTTATGAACTTGTTTTTGGACAGAAAGCAGTTTTACCGGTTGATTTAGAAGCTGAATCATATCTTGGAGTTGACTGGGACACGGTCAAAACTACTGAAGAATTATTGTGTGCAAGAATGATGCAGCTAGAAAAGAAAGAAGAATATTTAGAAAAGGCATATTCACGGATGATGAAGATCCGAAATCAATCAGTTAGATATTGGGATGAGCGGTTGGCACATCGATTAAGGAGACCTTTGAACCCAGGTGATATGGTCCTGGTGTATAATAGGAGTTTGGAAAGTCAGTGGGGAAAGATGTTTGCAGATAGGTGGAATGGACCATATAAAATCAAGGAGCAAGTTTCTGGCGGTTCATATGTGCTAGAAGAGTTGGATGGAGTAGTATTGAAGAAGAGGGTAGTGGCCGATCAAGTGAAACGGTTCTATCCTAGAGGCACCAGGAGTGCCGAAGGATAACTCCGAAATGAGGATAAACTACAATTTTAATGACTTTTATTAAATTTATACCTCCGCAACGAGGATAAACTATCTTCTTTTTTTTATCAAAATACTTTACTATCGTTACACTGTATATGGACAACGAAACTGTGATGAAACTTAACGAAATGCAAGAAGACCTTCTTTGAAATTTTCAAAAACTTAAAATTCTTAAAATATGGGTGAAGATAGTGTTGGAAATTTTTTAAAATTTATTGGAAGAAATGTTCACAGGGGAACCTTCTTAATTTAATATTGGCAAGTGTGGGGGTAATTGATGGGCTGGCTGCTCTATACACAATTACCCCATAATGTTCGTTTCCAAAATTTTCCCTGTTTCTAGTTGAATCCTGGCTTTGTCTTTTAATTTTAGGAAGTCCACTAAGACTATAAACTGGAATGAATCAAGAGACACCGCTCTCAATGCCGGATTCAAGATTTTTTTTATTTTGTTTTTGATTTTTTATGTTAGATTGTGATTTCTTTTCTTTAATATATATTATGAATTAATGTAAAGGTGATGCTCACTGGTGGTCTCTAATCATTTTTATAAATTGGAGGGAGCCCACCCAGTGATCATCATTATAAAAATTATCTTCTAAAAACTTTCATTTATTTTCTTTTCATTTCAATTACTCAAAATTGTGTAACCACATCAAGTTGCACTTGGATGTGGGTATGATGTTGAGGGTACGGCTCATCAAATGGCCGGGGGGCATCTTTTAAATTTTAAATTTTGATAATTCTTTTTACCTTTTTTTTCTTTCTTTTCACGTTCATTTATCTTTCTTTAAAATTAAATTTTAACTTTTATTTCAAACCTATCTTTTCTAAAATCTTTTATTAAAATAAAATTAAAAAAAAAAAATCTTTTATTTTAAATGGTAAAAAAAAATAATAATAATAATAATAATAAAATAACTAAAAAATAAAAAAAAAAGTCAAAAAAAAAAAAAAAAAAAAAAAAAAAAAAAAAAAAAAAAAAATAATAATAATAATAATAATAATAATAAAAGGTATTTTAGTTTTAGGTAGTTTAGATGTTTATATTTTATTTTTCAAACATTATTCAAGAAAGCTACATACCAGGAAGAACACCATCAAGGATTGTTATCTTTTGAAGAATTGAAATTAGAAAATTTAGAAGGACCTTGATTGATTTCCTGGGATTCGAATCTTATTTCACGGTCACGATAGTGTTGAAGCCAGTTGGCTATTTTGAAAAGGTCTCTTAACAGTTGCTCTCTCATCCAAGATTCTGATCTATCAGAGGGCGGGTATCGTTGGAAATAAGCGATAAGGTTATTAAAATTAGCAAAAAGCTTTTCAGACACTAGGTGAATTGGAACTCTAGGGAAGCTTGGATTAGGTTCTGGTAGTTCATAAGCAGAATATGAAATTGGAGAACCGGTGGACGCTTATCAAATTAAAATATCAGCAAATTAAAACCTGAAGATTAAGAAAATAAAAAGAGACAACTAACCTGTGTCAACACTATCATGATCATAGATAAATGGCTTACTTGGTAATGGAGTGGGATTTTTTATGTTTAGGAAAGGATTTTTTATTTTTGATAGATGAGGAGGACTGGTGTTGGATTTGGTGTTTGAAGTAGATGTTCTGGGCCTTTTGGATGATACAAGAGAAGATGAAGACTGCTGGCTATTATAGGACCTTTTGTGCTTCAAGATGTTGGAAGAAGGAGAAGAATTGTTAGAAGGTTGAAGCATGGCCCTGGGAGCAGCAAGAGCTCTTGGGGGACTAGCAGCAAGTCTAGATTGGAGAGAAGGACCCAGAGGATTAAGTGATGGAGAAAGGTTTAAATAGGCTGATGGAGAAAAAGGGATGGGATCTTTAGAGGTTGATGCAATAGGGGGTGGAGTAGAAGGTGAAGAAGAAGGAAGAAGTTTGCAGAAGGCGGCGAAGCTAGTAGCAGTGATGGGGAAAGAACCACAGTTCAAGCCAGAACATTTTCTTTTCTTCTCATAGCAGGATAAACAGGCCCTGTTATAAGTGTGCTTTTGCCAGTTAAAAGAGAAGATACATTCCCTATGGGTGAAGGCACAGTATTTGCAAGATTGATCAGCTGAAGCAATGAAGTCAGAAGGTTTCATCTTGTTAGGAGATATTTTTTTGAAGAAGAAAACTTGAAACTAGGATGAAGAAAGCTGGTGGCAGAATCTGGGTTCAAGGATAAAGAAGTTGTTAGGTCCACCAAGACCTTAAACTGGACTGTTATCAAGCTGTTGGGTCCACCATGAACTTAAACTGGATTTCTTATCAATTAAATGTTTGGTCCACCATGACTTTAAACTGGTAGTTCATTCATTGTTTAGTCCACTATGACTTTAAACTGGAAAATTAATATCTGCAGGATAATTCAACATTCATTGGACCACTATGGCCTTATACTGGATTACTTGTCAATCAAATGTTTGGTCCACTATGACATTAAACTGGATTATCAAATTTATTCAATCTTTGGTCAAGCCTAGGCCTTACTTAGGAATTTATCAAGTTATTTATGCACCTAAACAATCTTTGGTCCACCAAGACAATAAACTGGCAATCAAATATATGTTTGGTCCACCAAGACTTTAAACTGGAATGTCAATCTTGTTTGGATAACTCAATTCAATCTTTTAATTTAACACTGTCCACTAAAACTCTAAACTGGTTATTCAATTATTTCTGGAATTGGGTGCTGATAGCTTTAGGAAGTTAAAATTTTAAGTGGTGATGATGCTAAGGAAAGCATAATGGTTATTTAGGTGAAATTTGTGGCGCTTTAACATGGTCTAAAGTTAATATTATTATTGGAAAGCCTGGCAAAAGTATTTTATGGGTTTGCTGTATAGCAAAGTTTGAAAATTGTGATGAAGGAATCAGAAGTTAGGATGGTAGTTGGATTTTAGGGAATGATTTTTTTTAGTGCCTCATAGTTAGGCCATTTTTTTTTTGGTGTGAAGCTTGGAGGACCTTATGGCGAGATTGGAATCATAGAATTCGGCTCAGTGGGGGGCCCTATGAGGTTGGAATCAGGAGTATTCGGCTCATAGGAAGATCCACTCTCTCAATGCTGTGACAAGAAGGAAGACTGGTATATGGGAGTCTGAAGGGATTCAAACCTTGCTCTCAGTAGTGGAATCATCACAAGATTTATATTATTTTATGTTATATCAAGCCAGAGAAGAAGAAAGAACGTTTTTATTATAAAGATTTAAAAGAAGACCAGCTAAAACAAAATTTTATCAAGTTATACTGTTAGAAAAGATAATTTCTTTGAAATTGTTCAACATCATTATCAAAGCTTTGCATTAAAATTCTTCTTTTCATGAGGTCTTCATGGTTATTAGCTGGAGTTTCTTGAAAATAGGCCAGCATTTTTCGTTTCAACTCATTAGTAAAGTCAAGAAAAAGATAGCGATGAAAATTTGGGTAATGATTGATATAGTCCGTCTTCACTCTACCAACATCATCAGTGTTGGTTATTTTGACAGCTAGAAGTTCAAATATGTTATTAAGTCATAGGTTTAGTCAATTTTGATTAAAAGTTTTTTTTAGTAAGATAAATAGGGTCTTACATTTAGAGCCAGGAAACATAGTCTCAGCAAAGTTAGTTGGGGGTACTGGCGTTATAGGATTAGGATCTTGTGAAGGCAAAATTAGGCCGGGATCCGTTGATGAAGATTGAACTTTTGAAGCTGTTTTTGATCTTATTCGTTTTAAGAAGACAGGAATTTTGGATCGCTTTTTAGAAGTTGAGGGATCAGGGAGAGCTGCTGGTCCTAAATATACGTTTGTTTTAGAAGGAACTATTGGCCGGTTGCATTTGACTTTTTTCACACGGCATAAGTCGCAAGCTGTTCTGCCAGGAAGATTAGGGTTGGACATTAAAAAAGGTACCTGGTATCGAGCGCAGAGTTCACATGGAGCGACAAGTTCTTTGGAAGACATATTGATGAAGATGAATTTTATAGTTGATTAAAGAAGATGGTGGTTGAAGGTTAAAGATGAATATTGTGTTCGACCACTTATGCAAAGTTTTAAGAATGGGGACATTCTCGATTGGAGGGAGGATGTGGTAGCCTAAAGTTTAGTACAGCACCTAAGTACGTAAATGGAGTTATTACGGTGTGCAAGATTGGCGTTATTTTTTTTTTTTTTTATATATATAAAAGGGTTTTATTTAATTTATTTGAGTTTTAAATATGAAGAAATTGGTCACGAGAAAATGCCTACACAAAAACAATTTATTTTACGGAGAAAACTTATTTTTACAGTCTGAAAATTTTATAAGTATCAAGTCAAGTCACTCAAGAACCTTGGGAAATTTTCCCAGAATTTTTACTATTTTTCTTATATTTTTAAATGAATTTTAGAGTTTTATAGAAATATTTACGTTTTCAAAAATTACTTAACTTTGGTGAATTTTCACGGGGTAATTAGAGCTGCGCAGACTACGAAAATTAGTTTGGTATGTAAAGGGGAAGTAGCTCTATTATGTGTAATTTTTCTAGATTTTTTATTATAGTTTTAAGGTTCTAATTGAGTCCGGAAGTCCGGACGGACTCTGTACGGACTCCGCACGGACTCCGCTTTGACTCCGTACGGACTCCGTACAGACTCCGGATTGACTCTGGAAGAGCTCTGGAGGGGAAAACTTAGGCACGTGACTAGGAATACTTAAGCCCTTCTCAAACTCGAAATTGAGGGGGAAACATCATACAGCTTAATCTTTAACCACCACGGTCTCATTTTTTTATTACTCAACAAATTAAATAAGTTATAATACCCTTATAACATTTATTATTTTTACATAACATTTTAGAAATACAATTCAACAATTTAAATCACACTTCATATAGGGTATCTTTAGAAAGGTCTTCATCACTGGGACTTGATTATTGCTGTCTCATAAAAATTCAAATTATTATAAAAACATAAAAGTCAATCTTTTCAGATCTTTCACTGGTACACCCTAATTGTTGTTATCAGTATTTCTTTTATCAACAGCCACTTTCTTTAAATCTCAATAAGCGTTAAATATTTTAGAGTTTCATTATTTTTATCAATCAGATCTAAGTAGATTGGTTAGCTTAGTGATTTAGAATTCCCATTTTGTTATTTTTATTGGAAGGACGGGGTTTTCAGCTAAATCCACATATCTCCTCCGGATTCTGCTTACAGCAAGGTGACTGTAAGAGTTTACCTTACCATACTGCCGATGGGTACCCTCTAAAAAAAGTTTCCAACACAAAAGTTGCTCTGCAACACCAAAATCCAAAATTTAAAGAACGTTCCATAGTTTATCCTCATTGCAGAGTCAATCTTCTTCATGCCAAGTGCCTCTGCAATAGAACCTCTTCAACTGGTCTGCAGCCACTCTCTTTTTCAAGAATGCACCATCCAACTCTTCCAAAACATAAGAACCTCCAGACGCCTGAGATCTGACTCTGTATGGTCCATTTCATCTGTCAGCAAACATTTTTCCCCACTGACTCTCCAAACTTCTATTATACACCAAAAACAAACAACCAGGTCTCAAGGGATTCCTGAGTCTATGAGCCAGCTTCTTGTCCCAGTACCTGACTGATTGATTCCTAATCTTCATCATTCTAGAGTATGCCCTCTATTGACATTCCTCTTTACATTCCAACTGTTTCATCCTGGCACAGAGCAAATCTTCTGTTGAGTGCACATTATCCCAATCAATTCCAAGATAAGAGACAGCTTCTAAGTCCACTGGAAGAACCGCTTTTTGACCAAACATTTTTTCATAAGGAAAATAGCCAGTTGTCCTCTTCACAGTGACCCTATCAGCAAATAACACCAAGGGTAAATAATGCCTCCACTTTTCAGCACTATCCCCGCACCTCTTTACCAAAGCATTCTTGATAACTTGATGGCCTCTTTCAACCATGCCTTCAGCTTCAGGATAATAAGGTGTAGCCAATCTAACTTTAGAACCAACACTAGCCACAGCTTCTTTAAATTCGGCACCAAACTCCAGCCTTCCATCAACAGTCACCAACTTCATCAACCCATACCTAAAAATCCACTCCTTCTTCAAAAATTCTGCCACATTCTTGGCTGTCAAATTAACCAGAGGCACTGCCTCAACCCAACCAGACAAATCATCCCTAGCAACAATCAAGTATTTATACCTGCCCTCTTTAATATGGACAGCATCCAGACTGACTCTTCAAAAAACAGTTGTTTCACCAGTAGCACAGCCGACCTCTTTAAGTTTCAAGTGACTTCTTCTTTGTCATTCTTCACAAGATTGAACCCAACCCTGCACAGCCAACTTCATACCTGGCCACCAAAATCTGTCAGCTACTCTTCTATAAGTCTCCCCAAAGCCTCTATGACCAAGTTCTTCATGAAAGGACTTCAAAACAACTTCTTTAACCTTCTTCTGAGTCACCACAACTTGAGGATTAGGATGTCTTCTCCTCATCAGCGCCTTCCTGACACATAAAATCCGGGACTCTTCTTCTTGATTGCCAACCAAGTATCATCATCACAAATATCTGGCCTCTCCAAGGTCAACAGATATTCCACCAAATTAAAATAAAACCCAGATTGACCCCAGGTCTCATCTTCAAAATCCAACAAATCAACATCCAAGGGTACAACTCTGTCATCAAAATCACCAGTGTGAACATGAGCCAATAGACCAGCCTAACCAGGACACCAATCCTTAAATTTTGGCACGTCCTTCTCTTTCCACTGAACCTTGTGAGAATCCATTTCACTAACAAAAACACCCTTTTTCAATTTTGAGCTGTCCCAAACAACAACTCCAACTTCATCAACAAAAACATCCTGATCACCAGAATCAAGATCAGATCCAGCCAGTTTAGCCTCTTGGGGGAGGTCAGAACAATCATCCAGTTTAGCCTCATGGGGGAGGAGAGAAAAATCTTCAGCACACTTTGTGCTGGCCCTAACCACTGGAACATCTTCATCAAACTCTTCAGAACCAGAATCATCATCTGTAGATGGCCTCCTTGATAATCCATCAGGCATTGTAAAAGTTTTGCCTGGTTTGTGTACCAGGTCAAAAGAAAAATGTTGAATAAATGCCACCCACCTAGTCATAGGAGCATTTGGAAGACTAGGTGTATTGATCATCTGAAATAAAGATTTCGCATCCACCTGCAGCTCAAAATGCTTCCCCCACAAAACCGTCTGTAGCTTCTTTAAAATTTTTGCTACACCACACAATTCCAATTTAGGTTGAGAATACCTAGATTACACCTCATAAAAATCCACAGACTCATACCTTACTGGTCTGAACCTCCCAGTCTTATCTTCCTGAGAAAAAACAGCACCAGCAGCAATATAGCTTGAGTCCACTGCCAGATAAATTTTTCCAGCATCAACACCATAATCTAACTTGTGAAGGAAAATATCTTCACCAACCACCTCTTCAACTTCTGAAAAGCCTCTTCACACTCTTCAGTCCATTCCCAGTCTGCATCTCCCCTGGTAAGCCTCCTTAAAGGCAAAGCCAACAAAGAAAAATCCTTAATAAAAATCCTGACATATACACACACACCCAAAAGTCCCCTGACTTCAGTGGTATTCTTAGGCCTTGGCCATGACTGAATTTTATTAACTTTTTTCTTTGCCATAATCCTTCCCTCTTTACATACCACATGACCCAGAATTTCCAAAGCAGGAACACAACAACAGAATTTCGACCCTGAAATGGTCAAACCAGCCTTTTCAATCCTAAACAACTCTCTCTCTAGAGTTATTGCATATTCCCAGAAAAACCTCCTTATGCCAGGGTTCTCCGCTAACACCTCATTACTATAATCAGTGGATGGTCCTTTAATTCCACCATCATCAATAAAAATACCAGCATGAGTAGGAATCTCATCCTTCAAAATCCAAGCCATTTGCGCTTGATATAGTGCCACTGAATTAGTTGCTCCTTGAGGCAGCCTAGTGAGCTGAAATCTTCCCAAAGGAGTCTCAAAAGATGTGAGAGGCCTTGAATCTGTATGAAGTTCCCTCTCATCATAACCACCCATAATATCACCCAAACCATAACACACCCTCCCAGCAAAAGCTTCAACAAAATCCTCTGCACTTGGTGGCATACCAGAATCCTTGATAGTGACTCTATTCAAGGCTCTAAGATCATGAACCATCCTCAACTTTCCATTCTGCTTCTTTACACAGAAAACCGGACTTGAGTAACTGGATGTTGATTGTTTGTATAACCCAGCCCTGGCTCTTTACCTAACAATCTCCACAAAATCCTCTTTGATAGCAACTGGAATCGGAATAGGTTTGATTTGCCAAGGTTCATGACAAACCACAAGAATCATGTAAGGTTCCCCATAAGAGTGCTTCAACACACCCATTTCCTCCTAAACAAAAGCCACAGCTTTTTCCCTTAGCACAATAACATGCAACAACAACTTCTTTTCTTCTTCAGAGAACCACCCATCAGGACCAAAATTAACAACCTTCAACCTTTCCACCGTCACCCTAGCCGTCTCTACAAATTCTCGAGGATTCTTCACCAAAGGAGTACAGTATGGATCTCTTATAAAAGGAGGTCTCTTCAAGGGCGGATTCAAACCCACAGGCACAGGCTCATTAACAGGCCTAATCTTCTGAGCTACCTACTTATTCTTTACCGCTCCACCTTCAACTTCAGAGAGTCAGGAAATCTTCACCACCAGACCTGGAACAAAAACCAAGGGTTTCCCCATTGCTCACATGTGTGGCAAAGGTAATGTTTTTGAAAGGTGTAGAAGAAACCCTAGCGGTGCACAATTGGGAGGACTTACTTTTAGACCCCAATTTCACCACTCCAAGCTTTTCCGCAATACCAAATCTTCATCTTCACTTCCGTCTTCCAAATCTTCAAATCTTGATTCATCTTCAGAATTAACTCTTTTAAAATTGTGCAGTTTATCCTCATGCTGGAGGCCCAAAAATAGAACTTGATGATCTTCTTTATTCATAATTTTCTGCAGTTTAACCTCATGCTGGAGGCCCAAAAATTGATCTTGAAAATCTTCACAAAAATATTTTGAATCTTCTTTCTTCTTAATCTTCAGATTTTTTTCTTGGTTTTCTTGAATTATCTTAAAATTTTTTTCTTCTTTTCTTGAGTTTTCTTCTGACCTACAAAAATAACCAGGGGTTTCCCCAATGCTCACAGGTGTGGCCCAGGTAATTTTTTTGAAAGGCGTAGAAGAAACCCTAGCGGTGTACAATTTGGAGGACTTACTTTTAGACCCCAATCTCACCACTCCAAAACTTTTCTGTATATCTTTCAATAAAGATATATAACCAATCTACTTTTTTGAACTCAAATTAAAATTAATTGAGAATCTTGATAGAGAACAGAGACTTGATAAAAAATTTGATGAATACTTGCAGAGAAGAGAAACATTAAAAAGAGAAAGTTGAAAATCCACTCACAAAAAATGCCATTATAACACCTTATATACACGCATATATCCACCTTTTATAGGTCTTATGTACTTAATATTAAGTTGGAACATTTTAGGGTAATCTTAAGAACCTTAGGTAAAAGGCTACATAATTTTTAAGTACACTTAAAGCTGTTATATTCATTGTTTTATACAAAAAACAAGAAATGCGCTTTATTTCACTTAAAAGTTGACTATATGGTGTTTTTTATGCCAGAAATGGCTTCTGTGTACTGGCCACATACTGCCTGCTTTTTTCCTGTGTGAATAGCTTCATTTACAGCAAAGTTTGCTTTTTCACACTATAATTACCCCACATTCTACGCCACTGTGGGGAAACACACTAAAATAGGCGACAGGCGCATATTTAGTGTCCTAGCTAAATTAATAGTGCATTGACCTTGTTTATGTGCACTAATTTCATTAATAACCTCATTCTTGGCATCTTATTTCATCACCACGCTTAAATTTGCCTAATTTTAGTTAAGGATTTACCCGTGCAAGCGCCTGCCAAGGACTGCATGTAGTTACCCCACATCTCACGCTCTGTTTTAAGTTTTTTGGTGGTTTCTCAGTCAATTTTGGTTATTTTTGGATGGGAATTCACGTAGTATAATGTCAGGATTAGCCCCTCCATTTCTACAGTAAATCCCTCTTATTCTTAAGCTATTATTAACCTTAAAAAGTCTCCTTTAGTCTTTTATATTATTGTTTTATACGCATATACTCTCTTTTTGTCTTTTTCTTTAATTTTGATGGATTTCCCTTATTATTACAGGATTTTTGCGGTTGTTACTTGTCTAATTATGTCATGGGTCACTAAGGATGTTGATGGGCAGGTCTATTAGTGCATTTGAGGCGTCATTAAATGTGTATTGGATGGTATATCAAGGGATTTATTGGGGAACTCAGTGTGTATAAAAGGAGGAGGTTTTTGGGTCTTGTTTTCTTCATTATTTATCATATACAATTTAACCAATATAACCAAACAAATTACAATACATATCAATTAGTACTTCTATAAGACTTTTGAATAGTATCTGAATTATAAAATCTATTTTTCTACCAACTACAAAGATTGTAAGCCATATATAAAAATAGTAAGAATTATATTACTGAGACCTTTAATTTTGATTATATTTTACTACTCATTGGATTTATACTACAATATTCATATAGGACCATTTAAATCTTCTAGACAACTGACCATTCAAGCTAGTTCACGTCCTTGTACTTGACCTTAGCCTGACAGGTATAATCTAAAGTACTTATTGTGTCTTTTTTTACAAAATAAATATCATATAATAGTTTTTCAATTTGAAACTAATAGAATTATGAAGAAGTGCCACTTCTACCTATTTAATTCAGTTCTTGAACAATAATACAATATAACATTTCATCTGAAGCCCATTTTTTAACATTAGAACACTTTGTGAAATATATGGTGCTTATTCCCAAGTTGACACTGAAAATATCCCACAATACAGAATTGAAGAAAAATCAAGAACTAAAATTAAAGTTTAAATAAATTTATACTACTTTTTTTATTATCTTTAAATTTTTATATCTAGCTTGAACTTAAGTTTTTCATATGAAAAATATACTGAGTAGTGATTTATTATTTCAACTCATGAGATTACTCTACCAGATAACCATATTTACATGCAATTTTGATGAAATAAATCATTAAAATTTCCAGAATATCATGTATGTATTACATTGAATAAATGTATATTGCAAAAATTCTTAGTAGTTGAATGTTCAATACAACAAAAAAAAAAGCAAAAATTTATTTTCTTTTAATTTTAATCATCTTCTTGCATATAAAAATTTTAAAAAAATTGATTAAAATTCACTGGTGTAAGAATTATACTTCTTCCTAAACTTATAATAAAACAATTTATTAATTATTACTGCTTAGTGTAAAGAAGCTATGGGAGAGCTTCATTGAAACAGAAATCATGAAAACATATTGCTATCATTTATTTTTTAATTATGAGTCTTTTCACAGTATTATAGAATAAAATACCTGAGAATTTTGATGGTTCAATATGTTTGTTAAATAAATCCATTGAACTGAAAATATTTATATTGCATAATCAGAAATAGTAATAATAAAATCAGGTAATATGGTTTAAATTAAAAAATGAAAGCTTCAAATTCTTGGTTAAAAGGATTTATCAATAAAAAGAAACACTGATCTTATTATATATTTTTTCAAAAAGAAACTAATAAAATCATTATAGAGGTTAAAAGTTATTCTTTTTAAATATATAGTATAATTTTCAGTCTTTTTAATGATCAAGTGATATTAAAAATGAAAATGAAAATTTGTTTTATGAAAATAATTCTGTGAATGGATCAGAGTCTTTATCCACCCTTGTCATTATTTCTATAAATTATTCATTAAACTTTCACTAAGAGCTCAAGATGAGTTCAAAGTAAAGTTCAGTATCAGTTCATTATAAGTTCAGTCTTAGTTCCATCTCTGTTCCATCTAAGTTCAAGTTAAGGACTTGCTAGAAAGTCCCCCCCAAATATTATGTGGTGATAGCTGTTATTATCTGTAGGTCTCACTCTGCATATTTCATTATATACATATATCTTTTTTACTCAGCACTCTTTAGTTAGCATTAAATTGCTCAAACTGCAAGATAAGGTGTCAGGTATAAAATTGTTTTCCTAGTTGAACAAGATAGAGCAACATTGTTCTTAGTCCTAGAAGTAATTTAATTTACTTTATTTACTTAAAACATTATATTAATTAATTATTTCAGTTGAATAATTGTCCCAATAATTAAAATATTATTTTATTATTTCAGTTGAAAATTAGTCCTGGTAATTTATATAAAAATTTATATAAATTAATTATTTGATTTAGAATTTTATTAATAAATTATTTCAGCTGACATTTAGTCCTGGTAGTTAAGAAATATACAATATATAAATTAGTTATTTGGTTAAGAAATTTTATTAATTATTTTTAGTTGATTTTTGATCCTGATAATTAATATATTATTTTATTATTTCAGTTGATTTTTTCTTTAAAAAAAACCCTGGTAATAAATAATATCAATATTATAGTTTATTAATTGATTAAAAAATGTATTAATTAATTATTTCAGGTTATTTTTAGTCCTGATAATTGATATATTTTCAATATTTCAGTTTTTTAGTAGTCCTGGTAATTGATAATAAACTTTAAATACTTTTTATTTTATCTCTTATTTTTTTAACAAAAAAAAGAATAATAACTGACTAATATTATTATTTTTTCTTTCTCTCAGCTCAAGTTATACAAACAATGGCTAAATTAAACCTTTCTACCACCCATGAAGAGGAATTGGATCTTATTGATTATGATGCAAATTCTGTAAGCTCTCCTTTGCCTACAAAATTTCTTTAAGTTAATAAATTATTAAACTTTACAGGATTTAGAAATGCAGGAGGTGGAAATCAGGAAGCAATATCCTCCCCTGGACTCCAAGTCACAGGTACTCCACCTAGAAGAGCTTCCAAAAGGCTTCAAAATAAAAAAGTGCTAGTTCAGAAACAGTTAAACAGCCTGTCAATTCACATCAAGGAGTTAAAGTCAGAGAACCTCAAAATAAGGGCAAAGTTAGATTTGCTAGGAGAAAAAATAAGAAGAATGGAAACTCTTTTTCAAGAGAAGAAGAAACATCCACAGGTATCAAAAACCCTTCCACAGTTGGCTCATCAACAACAAGAGAAAGTGCAAGTGTCAAAATGGAAATGGGAATGGCTGAACACCCAATGGGAGACCTTAAGGCTCAGCAAATGCAACAGGCTCCTCAAGCAGGACCGTCCAGGCCCCAATATTTCAAACTCACCCTCCCTAACCCTTACCAAGGAGGCAGAAGAAAGAAAAACAATTATATTCAAATTATTCCAAAACCATGGTAAGTCCTTTCATTGAATCTCAAGTTCATTTTCTTGTTACTGATTCAGTTCCTTCAGGTAACTCTGGGATGGTAGATAACACTTTGAGACCAGGAGAAGCTGGTTCTAGCAAAAAAAGTAATCAATTTTCTAGTCATGTAAACACCTCTTTATTTTTTATAGCTACTTCAATTATAAATCCAGAGATAACTATTATAGACGAATCAATTGATCCTGAAGTTTATGAGACTCTTGAGAATTTCTCTATCTCTCTCCTGAGAAATGCTCCTGAAGTAGCAACTATTAATGATAAGTATTTGAGAGACATCATCAAAAAATAAAATCAGATAATTAATAACTTAAAATTGACCCAAAAATTTAATAGCTTGTTAACTGAACAAGGTTACCAAGAATGGAAAGGTGATTTGAATAGGGTATCTGGTTAATTGTTTAGGTAAAAAGTAAATTATGAAAATAAATTTGCTTTGTGGTAAAATATTAAGAATGATCTATCCAAAGTGCAAGAGACTATGTCTATCTGTTGCCAAGAGCTAGCAGGTCAGAAACTAAATTTAAAAAAAATTAAATGACCATTATTCATCTCTGCAAAATAAGAATCAATTATCTTTTGCAAGCATCAATGAAACATTAGCTAGTATTCCAAGTTTGAAAACTAGGTAAACAAAAATTGAGGAACAAATAATTTCATTGTGTTTTGACCAAAAATACTCTGTCACTTCTGAGAAGGAAATTGTTGCACAGGCTACTCCACATGTACCTGATCCAAGCTCCTCTAGAGAAGAATCAGTAAAAGAGAAACCTGTAGATAGTTCTGAGTTTCCATCAAAAATTGTTGATGCACCTTGTTCATCTGAAAATGTGTTCAATAATGAGATTACAGCTCAATTAAAGAAATTGAAACTTCTTCTTACACAGAAAAAATTAAAACAGAAAGAAATTACCTCAAATCAGAAAAATTGGCCCAAACTTGACCAATACCCAACATTTGATGATGATTTTTCCTCTGACTGGAAGCAATTCATCTGTAGAATTGATAATCTTAATAATTCTTATAAACTAACAGATGAATAAATTGTGTCTAAATTAATTTTTTTGTTTTCCAGTGTTGCCCTCATGTGCTATGAATCTGGCCTCTTATGTAATAATGATTACTCTTGGGAGGATTGGAAAAAATTAATTAAAGCACAATTTGGTTATTCAAAATTTAGCTTAGCCCAGCAAAGGAAGTATTAGGAGTCTGGATATAGCTCATCCTCTACAGAAAAACCTATTGAGTTCCTGATGAAACTAGTAAAAATCTTGAGAGCAATGGATCCAAAGAAGAATTATGAACTCTGGAAAGACAGGATCATTTATAAATAGCCAGTGTCTTTGAGAGACTTATTTTTGGAAGAACTGAATTCTCCAGGGAGCCTTTTTTCTTTATTAATACTTGTAATGAATTTCTTTTAAATAACAGGTATGAATCTAGGAAGTTCTTCCCAAGAACTTCAGTGGAGAAACCCTCCAACTACAAACAAAAACTTCCTGAAAATGTTTGTAAACCCTCTTCCCCTGTTGCACCTAAAAAATATGCAACAAATACTTGATTTAAATTTAGAAATCCATGGCAGAAAGGCCATGTTTGTGACAAGAAAATAAACCTTTTTGAACAAACAGAGGAGCCTGCTGATGGCACAGTTGCACTAGATGATACTTCAAGTGATTGTGCCAGCAACATTTCATATGAGTCTAACCAGGAAATATTGATTCTGGAGGAAGATATTAAATATTTAAATAATTTTGACGTTGTTAACAATGATTTTTCCACAGTTGAAGATGATGAAATCATAATAAATCTTGAGGACACCTCAATTTTTATTACCCCTCTCAAGACACCAGTTTTAGTTAATGAAAATAACTTTGAGGTTGTTTTGGATTCTGGAGCTGGAGGAAGTGTTGTATCTGAAAAAGCACTTGCTTCAGTTGAGCAGGATTATAAATCAAAACTTATGCTTTGATATGTCTCTTTTTTGTCCCCCATTGGTAAATACAAAGCTACAGTTTTTTTAAAATATAACCATGGCTTTGTAAGAGCTTTGTGTGACTTTTTAGTAATGAAAAATAATAACTTAAGCAATTGTTTCATTGTGGGAAATGAAATTTTACCCAAATATGGAATTAAGCTTGATCCTTCAAACCAATGCTTCTCAATGGGGTTGAGTGGGAAGAGAAAATTTAAAATTTCTTCCCCCTATAAATTATTTACATCAGGATTGAACACATGTCATTCTGTAGTTCAATATAAAGAAAGATCTAAAAAAAATTCCTACCCTTCTGTCTGAAATTGACACAGCTTCTTTTGGAGAACAACTTTCTGGTGATGTAAAAGATTTCATCATTCAGTTGATAAAATCTTTTCATATGGACTTTCCTCATGGGTCACATGAATTATGATTGCTAAAGGAAGAAATGAAGCTTTCATTATCTTTCCCATTAACTGAAATTCCACCTAGTTTAAAAAAAGTCTTATCCTTCTTCCCCAAAAAGAGAAAAGATATTGAAGACAATATCTCTACCCTTTTAAAAATGAATATTATTGAAAAGGCAGTTGAAACACCTAAACATTTTTATATCTCACCTGTCCTTATTTCTTATGAGGAAAATAAATACAGGTTATGTGGTGATTATAGAAATTCCATGTAAATATGGTTATTTGGTAGAGTAATATCATGAGTTGAAATAATTAATCACTACTTAGTGAATTTTCCATATGAAAGACCAAAATTCAAGATAAATGTAAAAATTAATAGATAATGAAAACAAAGTAGTATAAATTTATTTAAACTTTAACTTTAGTGCTTGATTTTGCTTCAATGCTGTATTGTGGGATAATTAAAAATAAAATAAAATAAACACAAACATCAGTAAAGTTATTTGCCATAAAAATGAATTTTAAAGTTATTTGGTGATAGATATACCACCTAAAGTCCTTGAAAAATAATAAAAATAAAATTATAATCAAGAAATTAAACCAAAAAAAATTTTGGTATCAGAAAATTAATAATCAAAATTATAAACACACCTAATTTAATTTTTTTCAGCTTGAACTGTAATTTTTTTTTAATATTCTGTAAAAAATAAAACAATAAATATTCAAAAAAATGTTAATAAAAATAACAAATTTTTTCTTTTACATACACCCATATTACCCCTCCTTTTCTGCTTCATTTACCTATTTTTGGTGTCCTCAAACCCCCCCTCCCCCTTCTTGATCTCCTCAAAAACCTCTTCTCCCCCTTTTTCACTAGGTCCTCCCCCCTTTTCCCCCCTTTAGGCTATCTCAAAATACTCACCTTCCCCTTTTCCATCTCTCTCCCCTCTCCTTCTCCCCTCCACCACTCCCCTTCCACCCCCCTTATCCCTTCTTCCCTTCTTCCCCCCTTATCCCTTCCCCCCCCCTATGGGGAGGGGGAGAGAGTTGAGAGATGGCCTAAAGGGGGAAAAGGGGGGAAAGAGCCTAAAGGTAGGAAAAATAGCACCTAAAGGGGGGGAAGGTGAGGAAGAGAATAAGGAGGGGAGGTGGTGGAGGGGAAAGGGAGACAGGGGAGAGTTGAGAGATGGCCTAAGGGGGGGAAAGGGCTTAAAAGGTTAAAAGGAGGGCCTAAAGGGGGGGAAAGGGGGATTGAGGCAGTCTAGAAGGGGGAAAGGAGGGGAAAAGGGCACAAAAAGAGAGAAAAGAGGGAGAGAAATAACAAAAAAAATTAGTTTAACCTTGAAAAAAATAAATAAATATAATAAAATAAAACAAAACAAAACAAAACAAAACAAAACAAAACAAAACAAAACAAAACAAAACAAAACAAAACAAAACAAAACAAAACAAAACAAAACAAAACAAAACAAAACAAAACAAAACAAAACAAAACAAAACAAAAAAAAGCAAAAATAAAATTCATGATTAGCAAATAAAAATTCAACAAAAATGAGAAAAATGACTTAACTGGTGAGATGAGTTAAAAAAAATGCAACCAAAATATTTGAGGGATGTTTGAGGAGAGGAGGAATAGGATATGATTGAAGAATGAAAAAAGAAAAGCTGAAAAAATATGTGATTTCATGTTGAGTAGGTGAAAGAAAACCAATGATCCATCCAAAAAAGAGATATTCACCATAAATTCAAAATAAAAATGAATATGCAACAAACAAAAATACCAACCCAAGTCAATAGAGTATACAAAGTGGAAATTTGGAGGGTATGAAAACAAAAAATTAAAAGGGTTGTGTGTCAAAATGGTGGAGGGTGATTGGCATAATGACAGAGAATATGTTGGTTGAAAGAATGTTTTGTGATTCAAGGGAGGGGAGAGCCAGTTCTGGTTCAGGATCCTCTTTTTCATAAATATCATTCCACTCACCACAAGAAATCTGGGGGTGAGCTGCTAGCAGTTCCCTCTATTTGAAACTATCAGGAATTTGTCAGGAAACTGTTGGGAAACCATCCTGAAACTGTCAGAAATATTTTTTTAAATCAGATGAAAAAACATTGAAAAAATAAACTGTCACAGATTGAATCCAGAACAATCCCTCCTTGAGCAGAGCTTAGGAACCACATTGAACATCAGTTAATCTCAGGTTTGGCAAAAGGTTGAACAACATAACTTAGCATACCTTAATATTCAAGTATTAAACTTGAATATATGTTGTGTGTTTGATATAGATGCATATGCATTTGAATTTGCATGGTGGATACTTATTGCATGTTAAAAATTGATGTGAAATGCCTATCCAAAGTGTATGCATAATGACTATGAAGAATAAATATGCATAAAAATATGCATAGTGATTATGCATAAAAAATATGCATATTGAATATGCATAAAAATATTAAAATTGAATATGCATTAAAAATATGCATATTGAATATGCAAAAAAAAGGTGCATATATGTATATGAATAAAATATATTAATATGCATATACATCTGTATAATGAATATGCATATGCATATGCATAAATATACATAATGTTTGAAAAATGCAAAAAAATGATGCTTAACAAGTATATTTTATGCATAAATAGAAATATGCAATATGAATTTATATTGCATACAGATAACACTGGCAAACCAACTTGACCAAAACTCATACTAAATTTTCATTCTGGACTAAAGGTGTGAGGGAAGGAAGAAAAACAGTCTGACATTAGAAAAATGCTACATGCACTCATTTTGTAGCAGAGCAAATGAGAAGTGCTGAATTATGGTTGGTGCCCATAATTTAGTATGATATCATAATTTTATTTAATTGTTTTCAATATTGAAAAGACTTCAGGTCGGTTGGTATGGATCTAGCTGTGCCAGGGTCTAATCTAATTATTTTAACAATTTCTTAATAATTAACAGGTTGTATTTTGTGTGGGATATTGGATATGATAAGGTCTTTTGTAAAAAAACTTAAATTGTTTAAAAATATTCCTGAATCAGATGTGGGATAATCACTACAAAAAATTTTAGTACTGTGGGCAATAAAATATATGCACAAGAAGTAAAGAAAGGACTGAGTGCACCCTTTTTGGGCAGTGGGAATCATTAGAGTGTAATTGTGGATGACAAATATAATTCATTATTACAATTTTATTTAATCAAAAAATTTATAATATTAAAATGAACTATTGATTCATTGGTATATGACCTTTGTGCCACACTCATATTTATCATTTGATTGATTTTTTGTCAACATTATGTTATTAATATTATAAGTATAGCAAAAACTTGTGTGCCCAATGCATACCGGGTGATGTTACACCTTTTATAATATTATTAAATTAAGGTAAAAAAAAATGATTTGTGTTACAAAAAATAAATTGATATCCAAAAGCAATATGAGGGATAAATAGGTAAAATTAAAGGGATCAAATATGAAATAAATAATTAAAGTAAAATTCCTGCCATCAAGAGCAAGTAGACATGATGGGGTGAACACCCAACAGTGGCACTAAACTTGGACTATAATTTATTTTTTGTAAAGATAAAAAAAAATCCACTTGAGCTTTACAAAAACTTCAGGATGACAATTTAGCCATATCAAACAACTTCTAGTGCAATTATTGAAGAAAAATTCATTTTCATTGCAATAGAGAGAATTGATCACATCAGACTGCATGTGACCAAAAGTGTCCAGCACAAGTTTGGCCAAACTTGTGCTGGACACTTTTATGATGTAGAGTAGCTAGGGTGGAATTTTTCTTCAGTTCATCTGGTATTTCTTATAAACACGTCCACTGGTATTTGATCTTTGTGACTCACTCATATTTATCATTTGATTGATTTTTTGTCACCATTATGTTATTAATATTATAAGTATAGCAAAAACTTGTGTGCCCGAGGCATACCAGGTGATGTTACACCTTTTAAAATATTATTAAATAAAGGTAAAAAAATATGAAAATGATTTGTTTTACAAAAAATAAATTGATATACAAAAGAAATATGAGGGATAAAAAGGTAAAATTAAAGGGATCAATTATGAAATAAAAAATTGAAATAAAATTACTTCCATCAAGAGCAAGTAGACATGTTTGGGAATATACCCACCAGTGAGGCTAAACTTGGACTATAATTGCTTTTTTGAAAACAAAAAAAGTGCCAACCTGAGGTCTAATAAAAATTCAGCAGAACCATTTAGCCATATCAAACAACTTCTAGTGCAATTATTAAGAGAGAATTTGTCAGCCAGGCTACTAGACTTAACCGGTAAAATAATTAATTATTTTACTGAGTTGAAGCCACACCCCTTCTTCTTACTAATAATTAATTATCTACTTAAAGTATTACTTACAATTAACTAGTTAAGTACAATAAGTAGTATAATTAATTAGTGTAAATAAAATTTCCCTTACAATTTTACTCCCTAACACTGTGCTCAATGGTATAAGTCAATGGGAATAGAATTTAATAATAAAAATATAATAAAAAAACTTTAAAACAATTATATTACCTCAGTGAGAGATCTGGAATCCCGTGAAAGTAATATAATTAATTAATTATTGTGTAATTAATTGTGACAGTCCAAGGAACTCAAACTTTATTGCTAATAAATTTGATGCCCTTGTTGACGTACCAGTTTATTTAATTCTTATGTCATATATGTACTCCTTTCAGTCATTCTTTTTCTCACATTCTTACAATATATGATGTAAATTCCGTATATTTTATTCCCTCATGTTTGGCCTATAAAAGGCCTCTTACTTTGTGCTTTTCAGATTCATTCCATTATCACTTACATTATTATTACAATTACAATCCAACCCTTATTTCTATATTTTATAACCTTAGTATTTACAACATCGTAATTCTAATCTATAATCTATATTGATATTTTAACACTACCTCTTCTATTTGAGTAAAATAATCATATTGATTTAGAAATACGTACTTTTTGTTGAGAGACCATTAAAACCTTTAAATACCCCATAAAACCTCAAATAAACTTCTAGACCCAAAAGGACCCCTTGACAATTGAAGGCCTTCCCGAATTATTGACGGCGCATCGTGATTTGAGGGCGTAAATCGAAGGGACCATCGGCATTCGAGTACCTGTAAGGACGAGAAAGCGACGAAAACGACAAACGTCATACGTCACGTGACAAAATTTTTTTCTGCAAACTGGAATCGAACCGCACTCCAAAAATTAGGTTCATATATTGACTAAACGTTGTATATATCGTGGTAATTATTGATATTACTATTTGTGGGTTACTCTTCACTCTTCATTTGCTACATATTTCCTTTTACTCAGCACTCTGTAAGTGGCATTAATTTTCTCATTTTACAGGGGGAGGTGTCTGGTAATTTGGAATCTATTTTATTATTATATTTTTTTTATTTTTCCTGGTTGACCATAATAGAGAAATAAGTGTTCTTAGTCCCAGAAGTAATAAAATAATTATATTTTAATATTAATTATTATAATTTTTCAGTTGACATTTGTCCTGATTAATTTAAATTTTAATTGTTCCAGTTGACAAGTTGTCCTGAAAATAATATTTTTTTAATTAATAAATAATTCATATTTAATTACTTCAGTTGACCTTGAGTCCTGGTAGTTCAATAAATTTTTTTTAATTAATAAAACTCATATTTAATTACTTCAGTTGACATTAAGTCCTGGTAGTTAAGTGATCAGTTTAATAAATTTTAAAAATAAAAATTTATATTTAATTACTTCAGTTGACATTAAGTCCTGGTAGTTAAGTGATCAGTTTAATAAAAAAATTTTACTTAATAAAGATTCATATTTAATAACTTCAGTTGACATTAAGTCCTGGTAATAAATTAGATGATTTAAATCCTGAAAATAATTAATTAAAATTATTAATAAAAATTTTAATTTATTTCTACAGTTTATTATATTATAATCCTGGTTTTAAATTATTTTTTGAATTAATAAATTAATTTTATTTAGTTGATTTTTATCATAAAAAAGATTTTTTTTTTTTCTGTTAAATAAAAATTAAAAATAAAGACTAATTAATCTTATTGTCTCTTTTCTTCATTTCAGTTAAATGTTAAAATGACTGACCAAAGTGGTTCTGCTGCATGTGAAGAGGAACTAGACTTGATTGATTATGATGAGCCTACTTCTGTAAGTTCTCCTTTAAAAGGAAGAATTTCTCATATTACTAAATCTTTGCCCCAAACAGGATGTAGAGATGGAAGAAGTAGAAATCCTAGTAGAAACAACTCAGGATCTGAAGCCTATGATAAACCCACCAGAAGAACTTCCAAAAGGCTTCAGGATAAAAAAGATGCCATTGCCTCAACAGGTAAAGAATCTGTCAACTCTCATAAAGGAGCTAATGACAGAAAACTTGAGACTAAAGGCAAAGGTAGATGCTCTGGAAGAAAAGGTGAGAAGGATAGATACCTTTCTTCAAGAGAAGAAGAAACCTCTTCCTCCTAGGGATCAACAACAATTGGCTCCCCAATCCCAAGAAAAGGTGGAAGTGTCCAAGTTGCAATGGGACTACCTGTCTCAAAATCAGCATCAGTTACCTCAGGCAGGTCCGTCAAGACCCAACTAGGTCAACCCCACACCTCCTCACCCCTATCAAGGAGGCAAAAGAAGAAGAAAGCCCAATATTGTCATACCCAGCAAACCCTGGTACGCCCCTCTATTGATTCTCAAGTGCCATTTCTTGTAGCTGATTCTGTTCTTTCAGGTAAATCTGAGAGGGAAGAAGAAACCTTGAGACCAGTAGAGGCTGGGAGCAGTAGACAAAAAACTCATGTATCTAATCCATTACTTTTAATTGCTACCTCAATGATTAACCCTGATATGGCTGTAATTGATGATACTCTTGACCCTGAGTTCTATGAGAGTCTGGAAAGTTACTCAGTTTCCTTATTGAGAAACACTCCAGATGTAGCAAGGATTAATGATGAGTACTTGAGAGATATTATTGCCAAACAAAATCATATAATGAACAATATGCAGTTGTCCCAGAGATATAATAGTTTGTTAACTGATCAGGGTTATCAAGAATTAAGAAGTGAATCACAGAGAGTCTCTGATGAATTGTCTCATTACAAAGCAACCCATGAAAAGAAAGTTGCTTTATGGCAAAATATAAAAAATGATTTGTCTAAACTAAAAGATACTTTATCTGCCTGTTGCCAGGAGATGGAGATAGATAAGATGAATCTGAAAAGATTGAATGACCATTTTTCAACTTTTCAAAATAAGAATCAGTTATCTTTTGCAACAATCAATAAGAATTTATCTGGTCTTCCAAGATTGATAACTAGACTAACAACCATTGAGGAGAAATTGGACTAATTGTTTTTTTATCAAAAGTATTCTGAAATTTCCTTGAAGGAACAGACAGCACAGGATGCTCCAGAGTTACCTGTGGCTAGTTCATCTAAAAGTAAATCAGTTCCAGAAATACATGTTGATACCCCTGAGTTTCCATTAAAAATTAATGATGCACCAGGACCTTTAACAGAGGCATTGAACAATGTGATTACTGCCCAACTAGAGAAGTTACAGCTTCTACTTACTCAGAAACAAGCTTGTACTAAGAAGACTCCTTAAAATCAAAAGAATTGGCCAAAACATGACCAGTACCCAACATTTGATGGTGATTCTTCCTCTGATTGGCAACAATTTATTTGCAGAATTGATAACTTAAAAAATTCTTACAAACTCCCAGATGAGGAAAATGGTGTCCAATTTTATTTCTTTGTTCACTAATGTTGCCCTAATGTGGTATGGATCTGTTCTCCTGGATGGGAATGACTACTCATGGGAGGATTGGAAGAAATTGATTAAAGCACAATTTGGTGGCTCCAAGTTCAGAATGGCTCACCAAAGGAAGTATGAGGAAACTAGATATAGCTCTTCTACAGATAAACCTATTGAGTTTTTAATGAAACTTGTAAAAATCTTAAGGGCAATGGACCCAAATATGGAGTTTGAGTTATGGAAGGACAGGATCCTTTATAAATTACCAATGTCTCTGAGAGACTTGATAGTGGCTAGACTGAGTCCTACAGAGAACCCTCTTCTTTCATTAATACTTGCAATGGGATCCTTCTAAAAAACAAGTATGATGCCAGAAGATTCATTCCTAGGACCCCTTTGGAGAAACCCTCCACTTACAACAGAAACCTCTGGAAAAGGTTGGTAAACCTTCTGCCCCTGTTTCACCAAAAAAGTATGCAACAAACACTTGATTCAAGTGCAACAAGCCTTGGAAGAAAGGCCATGTTTGTGACAAGATGATAAATCTTGTAGAAAAAACAGAGGAGAATGCTGATGACACAGTAGCAGTGGATGATACATCAAGTGATTGTGCCAGCAATATTTCATATGAATCTCAACAAGAAATCTTGATGCTGGAAGAGGATATTCATTATTTAAATACTATCGATATTGATAATAATGCTTTATCTACAGTTGAAGATGAGGAGATCATAAAGAACATTGAGGATAACTCAATTGTTATTGCTCCTCTTAAGGCACCGGTCTGGATTAATGTAACCAGCATTGAAGTTGTTCTGGATTCTGGAGCTGGAGGAAGTGTAGTATCTGAAAGAGCACTTGCTTCAGTGGATCAAGACTATAAATCAAAACTGATACCTATCATTTCTGAAAATTGGAGAGGTTATGGCTCTTTTTTGTCCCCCATTGGTAAATACAAAGCCACAGTGTTTTTTAAATATAACCATGGTTTTGTAAGAGCTATTTGTGATTTTGTTGTCATGAAGAATGATAAATTAAGCAATTGGTTTATTGAAGGGAATGATATTTTAACCAAGTATGGCATAAAATTGGATCCCTCAAACCAATGTTTCACAATGGGGATGAATGGGAAGAGAAAATTTAAGATTTCCTCCCCTAAAAAATTATTGAAACCAGAATTGAACACATGTGATTCTGTAGTTCAATGTAAAGGAAGATCTACAAAAGGGATGCATGCCCTTTTGTCTGAAATTGACAATGCCTCTTTTGGAGAACAACTTTCTGATGAGGATAAAGATTCAATCATTAACTTGATAAAGTATTTTCCTATGGCCTTTGTTCATGGTCACATGAACTGGGATTAGTTAAAGAGGAAATGAAACTTTCATTGTCTTGCCCATTAACTAATATACCACCTAGTTTAAAGAAGAAGCCTTATCCTGCTTCTCCCACAAAGAGAAAAGATATTGAAGACAATATCTCTACCCTTTTAAAAATGAATATTATTGAAAAGGTAGTTGAAACACCTAAACATTGTGTTATCTCACCTGTCCTAATTTCTTATGAGAAAGATAAAGCCAGGTTATGTGGTGATTATAGAGCACTAAATACTTATACTGTTGATGATATCTACCCCTTACCTATAATTAGCTCTATACATGCTACATTACAGGGTGCTAAATATATCAGCTGTTTGGATGGCAACAAGGGATATCACCAGGTACCTGTTGAGAAAAATTCTCAGAACTTTCTGATGATTGCTACTCATATGGGTATTTATAAGTATGTTAGGATGCCATTTGGCCCTAGAAATTCCCCTTCGGTTTTTAAAAAGTCATGGATAACACATTCCATCAAGAGATAATTCAAGGATGGCTGATGGTTTATATTGATGATATCATTATATTCTCAAAAACATTTGAGGACCATCTTAACCACCTGTGTAAAGTATTCCAGAAAATGGATGAAATAAATATGAAACTTGCTTTGAAGAAATGTAAATTTGGTTTCCATTCTTTAAAAGTTCTTGGTCATGTTGTTTCAGGCTTACAGATATGTGTTGACCAGAACAAAGTGGCAGCCATACAACAGGTGAAGGCTCCTACTACAGTTGGAGAGCTCCAAAGTTTTTTGGGAATATGTGGATACTATAGACATTATATTAAAAATTACCAAGTCATAGCTTTACCCCTTACCCAATTAACAAGAAAGGATGTTGCTTTTGTCTGGAATAGTGAAATACAAATAGCTTTTGACACTATGAAACACTGTTTGATGTCAGCACCAATTCTTGCTTTACCTGACTTTAATCAACCATTTGTTTTGTACACTGATTGGTCTTGGTGCTGCCCTCTATCAAAAACAAGTGATAAATGATAATGTTACAGAAGTAGTAATTTTTTATATTTCAAGAACCTTGAGAAAAAGTGAATTGAAATATGGTGCTACTCAATTAGAATGTTTAGCTGTAGTGTGGGCTCTAGAAAAGCTTCATTATTACCTAGATGACCAGAAATTTGAACTTGTCACTGACTGCAGAGAAGTTAAATCCCTTTTAAACTTGAAAACACCAAACACACATATGTTCAGATGGCAGTTGGCTGTTCAAGAATACAGAGGGAGAATGACAATTATTCATAGGGCTGGTATTGTTCACTCAAATGTGGATATGTTATCTAGGCTACCTTTACCAAATAATGACTCTAATCCTGCTTATGATCCTGAGGATGAAATTATTCATATACATGGGATATATGTGGCTGATATGGAGGAAGAGCTATTACAGCTTATTCTGGATTCATATGATAATGACACTGACTTGAAAATGTTATGCACCATCTTAAATGATCTAAAGAATGCTTCAATACAAGCATTAATTAAAACCCTTCCACCAAAGTACCAAAAGGCTTTGGAAAAAGGTAAATTTTCAATTGGTGAAGGATATCTATATTATAAGAGAAATTTGAGTAATGTTATTGTTATTCCTCCTCCTATTAGAGAAATCATCTTGTAAATTTGTCATGATGACATATTAGCTGGACATTTTGATCTTGAAAAAACAATGATCAGAATTAAGAACACTGCTTGGTGGGTTAATATGTCTAAAGACACAAAATTAAATGTTGAGTCTTGTGATTCTTGCCAAAAATCAAAAAGATTAACTGGTAAAAGAGCAGGATTAATGCAACATATTGAACCTCCTGATGCACCATGGAAGATAATAAACATGGATTTTGTAACAGGATTACCTATTTCTTGTAAAGACAGTTATAACTCTTGTTGGGTTATTGTGGACAGATTCACAAAAATGTGTAAATTTATCCTTACTCACAAGGATGTTTCCACTAAAGAATTAGCTTTCTTATGGTGGTCTCATATGTTTGATACTTCTGGTTTTCCTAAAGCCATAATCTCTGACAGAGACCCTAAATTTACTTCTGAATTTTGGATGTCTCTGATGGATGTTTGTGGTTGTGATCTGAAACTTTCTACTGCCCACCATCCACAGACTGATGGTTTAGCTGAAAGAATGATTCAGACTTTAGAGGACATGATTAGAAGATATTGTGCCTTTGGCCTTGAGTATAAAGATAATGACAGATTCACTCATGATAGGGTTACCTTACTTCCTGGGTTGAAATTTGCTTATAATAGCACTGTTCATTCTGTTACTCAAAGAAAGCCTTTTGAGCTCGGGCTTGGATATGTTCCAAATACTCCTGCCCAAATTCTTAATAAAAAAATACCTAAGTTGGATATACATCCTGGTGTAAAATCTTTTCTTCAAATGCAACAACTATGCAGAAATCATGCTCAACAATGTATTGAAAAATCATTTGAATATGAGAAGAAGAGATGGGACAAATCCCATAAAGAATACACTTTTAAAAAGGGTGATGAAGTGTTGATTTCTACAGTCCACTTCAACTTACAAGGTAATAACAAATTGAAAGATCCATTTGTTGGTCCATTTTTTGTCAGAAGAATGATTGGGGATAATGCAGTTGAGGTTATTTTGTATTCTCCATATGACAGAAAACATCTTGTTTTTCCAATATCTCTTTTGAAACCTTACACATCTAATAGTGATTTATTTCCAAAAAGGAGGGGAAGACCAAAGAAAACCCCAAATGAAATCACTGAAACAGCAGAAATTGAAAAAATTCTAAATGACAGAATAGTCACTGCTGAAAAAGGTACAGAATACTTATTGAGATTCAAGAATAAATCATCTGAATATGATTCTTGGATACCTGGGAAGGAGATATCTAATCTTCCTACTCTGCTAAAAAAGTATAAAAAGAAAAAATCATAGCATTTTTTTATTGTTTTTTTTTAGAGTGAGGGAGTGTCAGCCAGGCTACTAGACTTAACCGGTAAAATAATTAATTATTTTACTGAGTTGAAGCCGGGCCCCTTCTTCTTACTAATAATTAATCATCTACTTAAAGTATTACTTAAAATTAACTAGTTAAGTACAATAAGTAGTATAATTAATTAGTGTAAATAAAATGTCCCTTACAAATTTACTCCCTAACACTGTGCTCAATGGTATAAGTCAATGGGAATAGAATTTAATAATAAAAATATAATAAAAAAACTTTAAAACAATTATATTACCTCAGTGAGAGATCTGGAATCCCATGAAAGTAATATAATTAATTAATTATTGTTTAATTAATTGTGACAGTCCAAGGAGCTCAAACTTTATTGCTAATAAATTTGATGCTCTTGTTGACGTACCAGTTTATTTAATTCTTATGTCATATATGTATTCCTTTCAGTAATTCTTTTTCCCACATTCTTACAATATATGATGTAAATTCCGTATATTTTATTCCCTCATGTTTTGCCTATAAAAGGCCTCTTACTTTGTGCTTTTCAGATTCATTCCTTTATCACTTACATTATTATCACAATTACAATCCAACCCTTATTTCTATATTTTATAACCTTAGTATTTACAACATCGTAATTCTAATCTATAATCTATATTGATATTTTAACACTACCTCTTTTATTTGAGTAAAATAATCATATTGATTTAGAAATACGTACTTTTTGTTGAGAGACCATTAAAACCTTTAAATACCCCGTAAAAACCTTGAATAAACTTCTAGACCCAAAAGGACCCCTTGACAGAATTAATCACACCAGACTGCATGTGACCAAAAGTTTCCAGCACAAGTTTGGCCAAACTTGTGCTGGACACATTTATGACTGAGAGTAGCTAGGGTAGAATTCTTCTTCATTTAATCTGGTAGTTCTTATAAACATTTCCATTGGTATTTGATCTTTGTGCCTCACTCATATATACCATTTGATTAATTTATTGTCACCATTATATTATTAATATTATAAGTATATAAAAAACTCATATGCCAAATGCATACCAGGTGATGTTAAACCTTTTATAATATTATGAAATAAAAGTAAAAAAATATGAAAATAATTAGATTTACAATAATTTAAATACATATTAAAAAAAAAGAGAAATAAAAAAGTAAAATTAATCTTAAAGAGATCAATTATGAAAAACAAAATACTAGTAAAATTATTGCTCTCAAGAGCCAGTAGAAGTTTTGAAACAAATGGGAGCCATCAGGGCTAAATTGTTATAAGTGACATTTTTTTTAAAGATAAAAAATTATACACCTGAGGTTGTAAAGAACTGTCACGCGCCACGTGACACTTGAGGCAAAAGCAGCTCATTAAATCAATAATAAGGGGCTCAAATCCATACTCGAAGCGCAGAAAGCAATTCTCCATAGCAACTGCGACTTTCCTTTGTGTACTCCCTATTCAACCACGCTAGTCTAAACTCTAAATCTAAATTAGTCAATTTCCCAATAGTGTGTCTTAGTCTTTTTTTCAATAAGCGACGCACAGCACAATAGTTAATATAATAGTACATTAAAAGGTATATGAAATGTCTGTGGGTTATTAAGGGATAGTGAGCATGGAAGGAATGGTTAGTGGAGGATTAAGGGGTTAACGGATGTTAGTGAGGAGGGTCCAGGTGTAATGGATATATTTTAAATGGTTTTTGGTGTGTGGAATAGTGAATGGGTATGAGGTCAATGCGAGGAGGAGTAAAGGATATAAAAAGGGTTGGGTTTTTGGTACGATATTCCTTAGAATTTAATTATAAAATGTATTTATAGTTAATAGTGGTAAAACTCTAAAGTGAAAATCATTATTATTGTATCTTTCTTTCATTTCTCAATAATCACTTCTAAATCCTTAATCTTGATTGTTGAGTTTCCAACCCTTTGTTAGATTGTAAGAATTTTAATATTACCTTTCAAACTATATTAGGATTCTTCTCGAACATATCTCGAAGCAGTAGATCTTTCTTCAAGTCATCTTCGAATCACTTCCTTGAACCATCCCTCTGTTCTTCGAAGAAGTATCTAAACCTTTCATCTCACTTGCAGGAACATCCTCGACCTTGTGCGTAGGTCGTCCGGTGACAGTATAATTTAATTCTCCGTAGTTCTCATTCTTTCCACTACTACGTCCCTTTTCAGGTGTTTTCTCAAAATCCTTAAAATGGCACCTGTTCAACGCACTCCTCCTACAGGCGCTACTACTAGAGCTCGCGCCAGAGGCAGGCCAACAGCCACACGGCCTGTGTCCCGCACTCACTCCTTGGAGCCACTCGACCTTAGGGAACGGCAACATTCAGTCCAATCTGTAGAACACATCCCACAAGATTTTGATGATTCTAGTGATGATGAAGAAGGAGAGGATACAATGCACTAGGCACCATCCGCCCCTGCTAACTACCCTTCTGGTCACCCTTCAGAGCCTGGACCATCTAATTCTCTAAAAGATTTCATGAGACTTTTCATGAAGACTCTTTCAACTTCAACATCTTCAGAGGGATCTAAATTCAAAACTCCCTCTATGAAATCTCCTGATAAATTGGATGGAGAACATCCAGACAGATTGTGTCCCTTCTTGCAAACCTGCAAGCTCCTGTTCCATAATGACCCTTGAACCTTCAATAAAGACCAATAGAAGGTTGTTTATGCTTCTTCATTTCTGGCCGGAAAAGCAGCAAGATGGTTCGAACCTTATCTTCTCATGATCTCTTTGACAGAAACCCATTTACTTATTAATAATTGGGAAAAGTTCAAAGACCAACTCTTCACGTTGTTCGGTGACCCTAATGAAACTGACAACGCAGAAATTGAACTTGATTTTCTTTGCATGAGTGATAATTGTGAAGCCTCTGAATATATCTCGAACTTCAGAGCACTTCAAACTCGAGTAGGTTGGAATGATGCTGCTCTCAAGTATCATTTCAAAAAGGGAACTTCCTTCAAGGATTCTGGATCAATTAAATCTTCACGGTCAGAAAATGACTACTTTAACGGATTTAATGGATTGAACCCTTGAACTTGACGGCATTTACCAAGAACGACTGCAACATCGTCAATACGCCAACAAATCTCAAAGCCTAAATTTTAAGTCGGGACCTTCTTACCCACGAAAAACTCAATCCAAACCCAACAAGGGAAAGGACAAACCTCGACCGAAAAGCTTGACCCCAGGTGATATCAGCAAAGGACTGGATCCTAAAGGGGAACTTAAAGAAGCTGAGAGGAAGAGGCGAGCAGATAATGGGTTATGTATGTATTGTGGGGGTAAGCACAAGCTGGAAGATTGTGTAAAATTGAAGAAAAGAGAAGGTACTAGTTCGAAGTCAAAAAACTAGTAGATAGTTTACTTATGTGCAAAGCAAACTATCTTATCTCTCCCAGTGCACAGAACCTCCATGTCTTAAGACTGGAGTTGCCTTAAACCGCTTGAGATTCATTCTTTTTAAGGAGGATACCCCTTTCAGTTGTCTTATAGACTCTGGAGCTTCAATTTCTTTTGTCAGCTTATCTTTTGCCGAGAAGTTACAGCTGACATTTACAGATATTGATCGAACTCCAATTTACTTGGTCGAATCAGAGGAACCCAGATATTGGGTCAGTAAGAAAGTTTTATGGGTTTTCAACTATCACAATTTCCCCCCCTTCGAGTGGGAATTATCAGTCTTGGACGCCCCAAGGATGAACAATACCATTCTTGGCCATGACTTTTTAAAGCATTGGAATCCTGAAATTGATTGGACATGGGGATTGATCACCCCACGGACTAAGTATATTTCTGATTCTTCAATGCATTTCAATAGGGAATTAAACGACCTGCCTGACAATGTCCTGCTAGAGGACAAATCTCTGCCAGATGACTTGCAAGCATCTGATCTTTATTTAAATGAGCAATTGGATAAACCTTCTAGCTTGATGACTTCACTCAAAGAGGATTTAAATTGCCTCGAAGTAATCAAATTATGCTCTCTCAATTCTGGTCTTCCCTCAACAGATTCTCTCAAAGATGATGAGGACAACCAAATTGACGTTGAAGCCATTAAATCGACTCTACCAGAAATCTATCATAATTTCCTTGATGTTTTTTCAATTCGCAAGGCAAATAAGTTACCACCTCATCGACCCTACGACCATCAGATAGAGTTAATAGGTCCAGCACCTCCGGCAGGTCCTGTCTATTCCTTGTTGAAGGACAAATCTCAAGTTCTTCGAGACTACATTGCAGAGAATGTAGCCAAAGGTTTCATCAGAGCCAGTAAATCGCCAACCGGCTCCCCTGTCCTCTTTGTAAAAAAGAAGGATGGTAGTCTTAGGTTGTGTGTTGACTATAGAAAGCTCAACACAGTCACTAAGAAGAATGCATATCCTGTTCCTCCTATGTCATTGCTTCTTACCCTTTTTAATGGTGCTAATTTCTTTTCTAAACTTGATCTTAGAGGCGCTTACAATCTTATTCGCATTGTGGAAGGTCATGAACCACTGACTGCAATGTGCACTAGATTTGGTAGTTTTGAATATTTAGTTATGCCTTTTGGATTGTGTAACGCACCATCTACTTTTCAAACTTTTGTCAATGACATCTTTGAAGATGTTGTCGAACAATTTGTTGTTATCTATTTAGATGTTACTTTAATTTTCTCGAAGACACTAGATGAACATATTCATCATGTTCGACAGGTTTTAAATTGACTTTGAGATCACGGTCTCTACGCCAAGCATAATAAATGTGAATTCCATCTTAAATCTATTGATTTTTTGGGTTTTACATTATCCACTGATGGTTTAGTCATGGACGACAAAAAAGTTCAAAAGGTCCTGGAATGGCCTGAGCCCAAATCCGTAAAATCCCTCCAGTGATTTTTGTGTTTTGCAAATTTCTATAGAAGATTTATTAAAGATTACTCTAAAACTATTTCCAATCTTACTTCTCTTCTTAGAAAAGATATTCCTTTGGTTTTTACTTCTACACCACGAAAGGAATTCGAAGCATTGAAGACGGCGTTCACCACAGCTCCAATTCTTCAACACTTTGATCCTTCTGCTTCGACAATAGTCGAGACAGATGCAAGCGATTATGCTATCGCAGGTGTCATTTCTCAATTGAATCCAGAAACAAAACTGTTTCATCCTGTTGCTTTTGAGTCACCCAAACTCATTGCAGCAGAATTAAATTATGAAATTCATGACAAAGAGATTTTAGCTATTATTCATTGTCTTAAAAAATGGCGCTCTTTTCTTCTCAGCTTAGATAGTCCTTTTCAAATTTTAACAGACCATAATGCTTTGAAATACTTTATGTCTTCCAAAGTGTTAACCAGGCGTCAAGCCAGGTGGGCTGAATTTCCTTTTTCTATTTCCTATTGCCCAGGTAAGAACTGCATTGTCCCAGATATCTTGTCATGTCGGGACGAGGTTTACCCACAGCAGGTGGACGCATTTGCTGACAAAAACCCTGCAAATAAGAAATCAATCTTCAACGAATCAATGTTAACGACTCATCAACTTAATTTGATGACAATTCAATTGTTTCAAAATCCACTATCCAACATCCTCGAAGCTCAGTCGAAGGACAATTATTGTTAAGGGTTAAAAGACAAAATACTCTCAAAGCAAGGGGCCAAAAGATTTAGTATTGAATCAGGTCTATTAGTCTTCGAAGGTAGAGTAGTCACACCCGACAACAATGAGATAAAATTATGGATTTTCAATAGTCAATATGATTCTCCATTAGCTGGTCATTTTGGGGTTGATAAAACCTACCAGTTAATAGCGAGGGATTTCTTCTGGCCAGGTATGACCAGGGAAATAAAGGCCTATATAAAAGCTTGTTACGAATGTAATAGGAATAAGGCTCCCCTTCACTGGAAGTATGGGTTGCTTCAACCACTTCCTATTCCCTCTAAACCTTGGGAATCTTTATCGATGGATTTTATTTCTCAACTTCCTCTTTCTAATAATTTTGATGCTATATTAGTAATAGTAGATAGATTTTCAAAAATTTCTATTTTTATTAAAACCACTACTACTGCTACAGCAGAAGATTTGTCAAAATTGTTTCTAGAATATGTATTTTCCAAACACGGCTTACCTAATGATATTATTTCAGATAGAGGCTCATTGTTTGTATCCACATTCTGGACTCAACTGTGTCGACAACTCAATATCACGAGGAACCTCTCCACAGCCTATCATCCTGAAACCGATGGGCAAACAGAAAGGGTAAACTAAATCCTCAAACAATACCTTCGAATTTATGTCAGTTACCAACAAGACGATTGGACCACATGGTTACCATTGGCCGAATTTGCTTATAATAACTTGACTCATTCTTTGACACAACAATCTCCTTTCAAAACTGTTTATGGAAGACATCCTCAATTCAATTCAATCCATGTAGGAACTAATAATCCTGCGGAACATTATCTTTGAGCCATATCACGACTCCAAGAGGAACTTAAATCAAATTTGGAATTAGCGGTTTGAAGGTACAAGGAACAGGCCGACAAACATTGACAAACTGCTCCTTCTTTTAAACCAGGCGACAAGGTATGGCTCGACGCACGAAACATTTGAACAACTCGAACATAAAAGAAACTGGCTGAAAAACGCTTGGGGCCATTCGAAATCAACTCTGAAGTCTCTAAAACTGCATTTCGACTCAAGCTACCTCATAAATGGCAGGCTATTCACCCTGTTTTTCACGTATCTCTCCTGGAACTGGCTCGAGAAACATACCAGGGCAAGAACCAACTTCCTCCGGAACCGGTCAAAGTAGAAGACCATCTAGAGTGGGAAGTAAGCCATATCTTTGATTCAAGAATGCGCAAGGGGAAACTTCAATACCTCGTGGAATGGGAAGGCTTCCTCGATGACTCAGAAAAAACATTCTGGGAACCAGCCATCAATGTTTCTAACGCCCCTGAACTCCTAAAATCTTTTCATCTTAAATATCCTTTAAAACCAAAACCTTAAAACTCTCTTTTACTTTTTTTTTCTTTCTTTTTTTTTTCTTTTTTTTTTCTCTGTTCTTTTTTTCTTTTAAAATCTAAAACATTTTTACTTCTAAAAAAATTCTTTTGTTTTCTTCTTTATTCTTTTTCTTTTCAAAATTTTTCAACTTTCTTTAAAAAAAAAATTAAATTAAATTAAAATAAAATAAAAACAAAATTAAAATTAAATTAAAATTAAATTAAATTAAATAAAATAAAAATAAGAATAAAATAAAATAAAATAAAACAAATAAAGATAAAAAAAAAATTCTTCTCAATTTTCTATATACATTCTTTCTATAAAATTTTCTTTTCCTTGAACTATCAAAATTCTTCACGAATATTACACGACCATCTTTCTCAAACTTTACTTTAACTTCTAAATCACTCTTTTAAATTCTTCAAAACAAATTACTTCTTTCTTTCAAAATCCTCTTGAAATTTTTATTTCTTCTTTTCCTTTTCTTTCTTTTCTTTTTTCAAATAACTAAAATACCTCAAATCTTCAATTAACAAACTTAAATAACAAATTTTTTTCTTTTCATTAAATTTTCTTTACAACAAATTTTTTCAATCAACTATTTCTTTTTCTTCTTCTTCTTTCTTCTCTCATTCAAATCTTATAAAAATAAATATTAAAATTCTAAATAAAATAACAAAATAAAATAACTAAATACAAATTGTTTATACATTCCTTTTTCTTCTTTTCTCTTTTATCTTCTCCAAAATTTCCCTTATCTCCTTTCTACATTTTTTAAAATTCTCCCCCTCTCCTACCGGAATGAATTCCCCAAGTTCAAGTAGCTCCTTGGCTAAGTTGAAGGAAGCAGCATCAACAATTTTATCGGATTTTTTTCTCGCCTCTCAAGTCTTCAATAAATTTTGCTCGTTGAACCTGACGAGGCTTCTTTGACCATACTTGATTGAGGGTTTCTTCGTTTTCCTCCCTCGAGGTAACAGTCGGTAACCTATCCTCCACTGACACTGCCACTTCCACAGCAGTGGGTTCCACAAGGGTCGCTTCCACATTTGAAGCTTCCACCATAGGGACTTCGATGATGACATCTGAATTCTAAAACACAATCATCAGTAATTAAATTTATGAATTATAAAAAAGTGAACTTACTTCGAAGATTGGGTCAGCCTCCAAAAATAATTTAGGAGTGACCTTCTCTGCCACCTCCCTCTCCTCTTTTTCATCTTCGATGACCACCCTTTGTTTTTTTGGGGTTTTCCTGGAGATGGGAATTTCTTCTTCCTCCTTGACCAATTCGTTGACTTCCTCTTCGACGGCCCGCCTCTTGCTCGCATCCCTAGTCACCCAGGTTGTCACATCATCCTCAACTTCCTCCTCATTCTCCCCCACCAATTGATCGTCCCCAATGGACACATCCCAAATGTCCTTGACTACTTCCTTCGTTTTGGGGATCACCCAATACTTCGTCTTAGTAAACTGACTCTCAATGCCGGCATTCTTTGCTAAGGCGTCACACGCCACCCTTCTCCATTGGCAAAACTCGCACTTCTGCAAAGGCTCTTGTGTCACCGTGCTCTCCATGCAAAAATATTCCATCGACTCGCAGGCCGTGCAAGTCTTCAAAAATTGTCGTGTAACAACACCCCCATCCACTTTAGGGTGTGGAGGCGTGGGAGTCGGTGTAGGGAAATCCGTCATAGTGAGTTAAAAAAATAATAATAATAATTAAATAAAGAGGAAGGAAAATTAGTGTAGGAAATATGTCTTACTCTCAACAGAGCTCGCGTTCGTATACCCGGGCATCTGTCACATGCCACGTGACACTCGAGGCAAAAGCAGCTCATTAAATCAATAATAAGGGGCTCAAATCCATACTCGAAGCGCAGAAAGCAATTCTCCATAGCAACTGCGACTTTCCTTGGTGTACTCGCTATTCAACCGCGCTAGTCTAAACTCTAAATCTAAATTAGTCAATTTCCCAATAGTGTGTCTTAGTCTTTTTCTCATAAAGCAAAGCACAGCGCAATAATCAATATAATAGTACAATAAAAGGTTTATGAAATGTCTGTGGGTTATTAAGGGGTAGTGAGCATGGACGGAATGGTTAGTGAAGGATTAAGGGGTTAACAGATGTTAGTGAGGAGGGTCAAGGTGTAATGGATATATTTTAAATGGTTTTTGGTGTGCAGAATAGTGAATGGGTATGAGGTCAATGCGAGGAGGAGTAAAGGATATAAAAAGGGTTGGGTTTTTGGTACGATATTCCTTAGAATTTAATTATAAAACGTATTTATAGTTAATAGTGGTAAAACTCTAAAATGAAAATCATTATTATTGTATCTTTCTTTCATTTCTCAATAATCACTTTTAAATCCTAAATGTTGATTGGTGAGTTTCCAACCCTTTGTGAGATTGTAAGAATTTTAATATTACCTTTCAAACTATATTAGGATTCTTCTTGAACATATCTCAAAGCAGTAGATCTTCCTTCAAGTCATCTTCGAATCACTTCCTCAACCATCCCTCTGTGCTTCGAAGAACTATCTAAACCTTTCATCTCACTTGCAGGAACATCCTCGACCTTTTGCGTAGGTCGTCCGGTGACAAGAACAACAGGTGGATGATTCAGCTAAAAAAACTACTTGTAGTGAAGTTTGATAAAGAAATGTTTTTTTTCCATAGAGAGAATTGATCCCATCTGACTGCATGTCACTAAAAGTGTCCAGCACATGTTTGGCCAAACTTGTGCTGGACACTTTTATCATGGAGAGTAGCTTGGGTGGAATTTTTCTTCAGTTCCTTCATCTTGTATTTCTCATAAACATATCTACTGGTATTTGATCAGTCTGTATCATTCATATTTATCATCCGATTAATATTTTATCACCATTATATTATTAATATTATTAGTATAGCAAAAACTTGTGTGCCAAATGCATACCAGGTGAAGTTATACCTTCAATAAATTTTTAAAATAGACGTAAATAAATATGAAAATTATTAGTTTTACAAAAATTAAATAGAAATTTAAAAGTAAAAAGAGGAATAAGAGAGTAAAATAAAAGTCAAAGAGTTCAAATATAAAAAAAATTCTAGTAAAATTCCTGCTATCAAGAGCCAGTAGAGGTGTTAAAGAAAATGAGAGCCATCATGGCTAAATTGTAATAAGTGACCTTTTCTTTAAAGATAAAAAATTATACAGCTGATATTGGGCAGAACAACAGGTGGATGATTCAGCTAAAACAAACTAATTCTAGTGAAATTTGATAAAAAAAAATTTTTTTTCCATACAGAGAATTGATCCCATCCGACTGCACATGACCAAAAGTGTCCAGCACAAGCTTGGATGAACTTGTACTGGACACTTCTATGATTGAGAGTGGCTGGGGTAGAATTTTTCTTCAGTTCATCTGGTATTTCTTACAAAAATGTCTACTGGTATTTTATCTTTGTGCCTCACTCATATATATTGTTTGATTAATTTTTTGTCTTAATTATATTTTTAATTTTATAAGTATAGCAAAAAATTGTGTGCCAAATGCATATGGAGTGATGTTACACCTTTTATAATATTATTAAATAAATGTATAAAAATATTAAAATAATTTATTTTCAAAATTATTAATTAATATCCAAAATCAATATGAGGAATAAAAAATTAAGTTAAAGGGATCAAATATGAAAAAAGAAATGCAAGTATTATTCCTAATATCAAAGGCCAGTAGAGATATTGAAGCAAATGAGAGCCATCAGGGATAAATTGTACTAAATTGACTTTTTTTAAAGATAAAAATTTTTTTACCTGTTGTTTGGATGAGCTCTAGGTGGACAATTCAGCTATATCAAACTACATCTAGTGAAGTTTCTTATCAAATAATTTTTTTTCATTGCCAAAGAGAGAATTGATCCCATCTGACTGCACCTGACCAAAAGTGTCCAGCACAAGTTCAGCCGAAATTGTGCTGGACACTTTTATGATGGAGAGTAGCTAGGGTGCAGGTATTCTTTAGTGCAACTCACCACACAATATGGGGGGCGGACTTGCTAGCAAGTCCGCAACCTTGGACCCAAACTCACCATAGATTGAACACACATTGAGCTATTGATAAAGGAGCCATACAATCAGGAATGAACACCACTCAGAAGAACAGTTTTAGGTGGGTGTTCAAGTAGAGTTCAGTATGGGTTCAGTATGAGTTCAGTCTGAGTTCCATCTGAGTTCCATCTGAGTTCAGGTTGAGGACTTGCTAAAAAGTCCACCCCCTATATTGCGTAGTGACTGTTATTTTTTTAAAACATGTCCACTGGTATTTGATCTTTCTTGGTTATTCATATTTTATTATCTGATTAATTTTTTGTCATTAGAATATTATTAATTTTATTAGTATAGAAAAAACTTTTGCACCAAATGCATGCCATATTATATTACACCTTTTATAATATTATTAAAAATTGTTAAAAAAATATGAAAATGATTTTTTTTTCCAAAATTGTAAATTAATATCCAAATGTAACATGAGTGATCAAAAATTAAAGTAAAAGAGATCAAATATGAAAAAGAAAAATTCATGGAAATTCCTGCCTTCAAGAGCCAGTAGAGGTGTTGAAACAAATAGGTGCCATCAGGGCTAAATTTGACAAAATTTAATATTTTTTAAAGATAAAAAATTTTTCACCTGAGGTTTGGAAAAACTTAAGGTGGATAATTCAGCCATACCAAACTACTTCTAATGTGATTATTTAGCATTTTTTTAATTTAATTTCCACAGAGAGAATTGATCCCATCTGACTGCACCTGGACAAAAGTGTCCAGCACATGTTTGGCCAAACTTGTGCTGGACACTTTTATGATGGAGAGTAGCTAGGGTGGAAGTGCTCCTCAGTACATCAGTTTTTTGTTTTTCACATTTCTATTGGTTTTTTATCTTTTTTTGTCATTCATATTTATCTCATAATTAATTTTTTATCACCATATATATTATTAATGTTTCTAGTATAGCAAAAACCTGCATGCTAAATGTAAAATTGGTGATGTTACACCTTTAATAATATTATTATATAAAGTTAAAAAAATATGAATATGTTTAGTTTTTATAAAAATAAATTTATATTTAAAATTAAAAAGAGTAATATAAAAGTAAAATGAAAATAAATGGGATCAAATACGAAATAAAAAATACAAATAAAGATTTTACTATCAAGAGCCAGAATTGGTGTTGGGACAGTTGGGGACCCCTAGGTCAAGACTTGGTCTAAACTTACTTTTATGTATAGCTAACAAATTTTGACCTGAGGTTTGGACAGACTTCCAGGGGAAAATTTTACAATATTAGACATTCTTTACTTCAATAATTGAGTGAAATATCATTTTCATTGCCATAGAGAGAATTTATCTCATATGACTTCATGCAACCAAAAGTGTCCAGCACAAGTTCAGCCAAACTTGTGCTGGACACTTTTATAATTGAGAGTAGGCATACAGAAAATCTTCTTAAACTCAAAAGGGATTTCTTATTAACATTTCCACTGGTATTTGATCTTTCTGTGTCATTTAAATTTACCATTTGGTTAATTTTCTGTCATCATTATATTATTAAAGTTATTACTACAGTAATAACTTGTGTGAAAACTGCATACCAGGTGGTGTTCCACCTTTAATCATATATTATTAAATAAAGGTATAAGAGTATGAAAATTATTTTTTTTAAAAATTAAAAATTGATATCCAAAGAAATATGAGCAATAAAAAAGTAAAATAAAAGGGATCAAATAAGAAAAAAAATTCTAAGGAAAATTCCCACTATCAATAACAAGTAGAGGTGTTAGATCAAATGTGCACCACCAGGGCTAAACTTGGACTATATTTTCTTTTTTGTTAAAGCAAAGAAAGTGTCCTGATGATTTTTGAAAAATCATCAGGAGGACATTTTTGCAATATCAAACTACTTTTTGTGCAATGATTGAGCAAAATGTCATTTTAATTTCCATAGAGTAAATTTATCCCATCTAACTGCATGCAACAAAAATTTCCAGCACAAGTTTGGCTGAACTTATGCTGGACACTTTTATGGTGGTGAGTATCTAGGGTTCAGGTCTTCTTTAGTTCATCAGGTATTCCTTATAAACAAATCCACTTGCATATGATCTTTCTGTGTCATTCATATTTATCATTTGATTCATTGTTTTTCCCCATTATACTATTAATGTTATTAGTATTGAAAAAAATTTTAAGCCAAATGCATACTGGGAGATGCTACATCTCTAATAATCTTATTAAATAAAAGTAAAATAAATATGAAAAGTATTAGTTTTACAATAAATAAATTGATATTTTAAAGCAAAAAGAGGAATAAAAAAGTAAAATAAAAGTGATTAAATATGAAATTAAACATTCAAATAAAATTTCTGCCATCAAAGATGGTTTGAGTTTTCAGACCAAATTTGCACCACCAGTTCTGGATTTGGAATATATTTTCATTTTTTTAAAATAAATGAAAGTGTCCACCTGAAGTTTTCCAAAAAATTAGGAGGATAGTATAGCAGTATAAAACTACTTCTTGTGCAATGATTGAGAAAAAATTCATTTTAACTTCCATTGAGTAAATTTATCCCATCTGACTGCATGCAACCAAAAGTGTCCAGCACAAGCTCAGCTGAACTTGTGCTGGACACTTTTATGATGGAGAGTAGCTAGGTTGCAAGTCTTATTCAGTTAATCTTGTATTCCTTTTAAAAATGTCTATGGGTATTGGATCTTTCTGTGTCATCCATATTTATTATTTGATTAATTTTTAGTCAGCATTATATTATTAATGTTTTTAGTATAGCAAAAACATGTGTACTGAATGTACACTGGGTGATTTTACAACTTTAATAATATTATATAATAAATGTAAAAAAATGTGAAAATTATCAGTTTTACTAAAATAAAATTGATATTTAAAAGCTAAAGGATAAATAAAAGAGTAAAATTAAAATTAAAGAGATCAAACATGAAATAAAGATATCAAGTATAGTTTCTGCTATCATGAGCCAGTAGGGGCTTCAGAAAAAATGTGCACCATCATAGATTAACATGGATTAAATTTACTTTTTACCAAAGTAAAAAATTGTCTACCTTAGGTTTGGACAAACTACAGGGGTACAATTTGTCCATATAAAACTACTTTCAGTGAAATGATGAAGTGATCATTCAGTCTCATTTCCATAAAAAGAATTGATTGCATCTGACGGCATGCAACCAAAATTGTCCAGCACAAGTTTGGCCAAAATTGTGCTGGACACTTTTATCATGGAGAGTAGCCAGGGTGCAAGTCATTTTAAATCATTTGGAATTTCTTATAAACATGTCCACTGTTATTCAATCTTTGTGCCTCACTCATATTTATCAATTGATTAATTTTTTGTCACCATTATATTATTAATATTATCAGTATAGAAAAAACTTGTGTGCCAAATGAATACTGGGTGATGTTACACCTTTTATAATATTATTAAATAAAGGTAAAAAAATATGAAAATGATTTATTTTACAAAAAATAAACATCTATCCAAAAGCAATATGAGGGGAATAAAGTAAAATAAAAGAAATCAAAGATGAGAATTAAAATCCAAGTTTAATTCCTGCCATAAACAGAAAAAAGAGATGTTGAATCAAATTAGCACAATCAGGGCTAAACTTGCACTAAATTTTATTTTTTGTAAAAATAAATAAAAAATACACTTGAGCTTTACCAAAACTTCAGGATGAAAATTTTGCCATATCAAACTACTTCTAGTGTAATTTTTTATCAAAAATTTATCTTCATTTCCATAGAGAGAATCGCTCCCATCTGACTGCACCTGACTAAAAGTGTCCAGCACAAGTTCAGCTGAACTTGTGCGGGACACTTTTATGGTGGAGAGTAGCTAGGGTAGAATCTTTCTTCAGTTCATCTAGTATTTCTTAAAAACATGTCTACTGGTATTTTATCTTTGTACCTCACTCATAAGTATCATTTGATTAATTTTTGGTCACCATTATATTATTAATTTTATAAGTATAGAAAAAACTCATGTTCCAAATGCATACCAGGTGATGTTACTCCACTTAAAATATTATTAAATAAATGTATAAAAATATGAAAATAAATTATTTTAAAAATTATTAATTGATATCCAAAAGCAATATGAGGAATAAAAAATTATATTAAAGGAATCAAATATGAAAAAAGAAATCCAAGTAATATTCCTACTATCAAAAGCCAGTAGAGGTGTTGAAGCAAATGAGAGCCACCAGGGATACATTGTACTAAATTGACTTTTTTTTAAAGATAAAAAATTGTGCAACTGTGGTTTGGATGACTTCTAGGTGAAAAATTTAACTATATAAAACTACTTCTAGTGAAGTTTTTTATCAAATAATTTTTTTTCATTGCCATAGAGAGAATTGATCTCATATGACTGCACCTGACCAAAAGTGTCCAGCACTTGTTTGGCCGAACTTGTGCTGGACACTTTTTTGATGGTGAGTATCTAGGGTGCAGGTCTTCTTCAGTGCAAATGGTATTTTTTTAAAACATATCCACTGGTATTTGATCTTTCTGTTTTATTAATATTTTATCATTTGATCCATTTTTTGTCACCAATATATTATTATTTTTATTATTATAGCAAAAAAACATGAGCCAAATGCTTACAGGGTGATGTTAAAACTTTAATAATTTTATTAAATACAGGTAAAAAATTATGAAAATGATTTGTTTTACATAAAATTGATTGATATCTAAAAGAAAAAAAAGGGATAAAAAGAAATAGGTTGAATAAAAGGGATTTTATATGAAATTAAAAATTCAAGCTAAATGCCTACTTTCAAGGCTCAGAAGAGGTGTTGGATAAAATGGGCACTATCAGGAATAAAATTGTACTTAATTTGATTTTTTTTTAGACTAAATGAATTTTTCAACTGATTTTTTTCCAATATTTAGTTGGACACTTTGTCTATATCAAATTACTTCTAGTACCATGATTGACCAAATTACATCCTCATTTCCATATGCAGAATTGATCCCATATGGCCAGACCAGGCCAAAGGTATCAACCACAAGGTTGAGAATTCTTATGGTTGACACTTTTAAGATGGAAAGTAGTAGGGTGCAAGTCTTCTTTAGTTAATATAGTATTCGTCATAAACATTTCCAACTTATTTTTGGCCAAAAATCAGGTGGAAAGTTTTTCATATCAAATTACTTCTAATGCCATGATTGACTAAAAATTGATTCTCATTTCCATATAGAGAGTTGATCCCATATGACTGGATCTGGCGAAAGTGTCAACACAATTTTTGATAAACTTAAGTTTGAAAATTTTATTATGGAAAGTAATTTCAAGTCTTCTTCATTTCATCAAGTAATCCTCATAAAAATCTCCACCTGTATTTTGGCCAAACTTCATGTGGACAGTTTGACCATATTAAATTAATTCTAGTTCCATGTTGATAAAAAACTCATACTTATTGCCATAAATAGATATTAAACCCATCAGACTGTGCCTTTCCAAAAGTGTCTACCTTTATTATGGCTAAACCTCAGTTGGACACTTTTATGATGCAGAGTAGCTAGGGCAAAAGTATTCTTCAGTTAATTCGGTATTCATAATAAATTTATCCTCCTGAAGTTTAGCCTAACTTCAGGTGGACAATTTCGGAAAGCACTGGTTAGTCACTATCCATCAAAAAATTGTTCACCAGAAGTTTGACTAAACTTGTGGTGGACCCCTTTGATCAGCCACTGTCAGATGAGATCAACTCTTTAGATGGAAATGAGGATGATATTTTGGTCAATCATGGAAATAGAAGTAGTTTGATGTGGCCAAATTATCCCCCTGAAGGTCAGAAAAACCTCACAAGGACACTTTTTAACAGGGAGTAACTGAGAAAAATCTATTTATCAGAACAAAAATCTTTTATTGGATAGATGCCAAGGTTTCATATTTGTGTATTATGGTCAGTATTGATTTTGAAAGTGTCTGTCCAAGCAATTTCATTGCCCATCATGACACATTTTGTTTTAAATGTTTCAAACTGTGTGATACAGTATTAAGGTGTCACATAGTATAATTAAGTTCTATTAAGTGCCCTCCTATGATGTCTAAATTTATAATTTAATATCTTACATAATAATTATTTTTTATATAAATTCATCAATATATTATTTTATTATCAAATTTAATAGAGAATGTATCTTGAATTATTATATATGCATAAGCTTAGGTTAGATCACTTTGTGATCAATTTGTACTCAACAGAGGACCAAAATCAATTTCTGGAGGATCAACTTGTGCATAATTTGGAATCAGTTGATATTCTGTCTATAATCAATCTGAGAATAAATGTACTTCCAATACAATTTTGTATATTGTTATAAAGTGAGAATAACCCTGGAATAATAAGAGACACTCTGGAGTTCAAATAGAGGGGATTGCTAGCAGTTCACCCCCAGATTTTTGGTGGTGACTCATCCTTTAAATCAGCTAAGATATTGTGGAGTATAATCCAAGTCATGATCCAATGATCTTCAGTTTTTATCTCCAATTTTTTTTGAAATTGGATTCTGAGCTCCCGGAGACTATAAAATCTTCACTTTAAAATACCAATAGCATGTTCAATACATACTCTTGATTGGGCAAGGTGACAATTAAAGGTTGTTTTGGGGTCATTTTCTAAAGTTTCACCATAGAAAGCAGGTATAATGTACTTTACACTTGCATATGCTGAGTCTGAAAGGAGGTACTGAGATTTGTCAAAGTATGAGTCAGGACTTTGAGAAATCCTCATTCTTTGGAAGATGGAAGATTCATGACATGAGATAAGGCAGCCACTATAAAAATAAATAAACTTTTTGTTGATGTCACAGACAAGTTGAACAGCAATAGAGTATCTACAAAGAAGATAAAAAGCTAGTTTATCAAAGAATTGAAATTGGAGAAAATTTTGAAGAAACATTTTTTTGCTATTAAAATAATGGTTTCCATCATGAGGAGGCTTTCTAATCAATGGTATAGTTGTGCAATCAATTAAACCTACAAATCCAGGGAAACCTTTGGCTTGCATTAATTGAAAGGATTCAAGTTTCTGTTGTGGAGTTGGCAAAGCAAGTGTTTTATAGTTGTGGGAAAGGATAGAAATCATACAGCACTTGGTGTATAATATCACTTGACCATATCTTATGTTAAAGAGATTATCCAAATGTCTTACAGAAGCACCATTTCCATTTGAGCCAAAGCAACATAGTGCAAAAGCAAGCTTAATAGCAGGATCACACTGTTTTTTTGAGAATTAATATGAAAGATAGGATCTTTGAAGATGAGTCAATAAATTTTGAAGAAAGAATTGGAAGAAGTTTGAAATAGTTGAGGAATGTTGAGAATGGAGCAGAGATCATATCTGGGATCATGATGAAGATTTTGCCCCATTGGGTTTATGTAACACTTTTTGGAAAGAAAAGACATATAGGCTAAAGCATCTTCCAAATCAGAGTTGGATTTATAGTAAAGAGCTAAAAGTAAATCAGTAGAATTCATAGTTGAGTGAAGTAGCTGCCTAGTAGAGAGATGTTTCATAGTTTTTGGTGGAAGGCTTATGTGATGAGGGAAGTGGGAATTCACTGCCAAATGTGCAGTTGGGGTGTGTAGATAGAAAAAAAATTTAAGTGTTCACCAGAAAAATTAAGTAGCATAGAGCGAGGAAAGACTTAAGGATGGCTTCAGCAATTATTAGTCATGTGACTTTCTTAAAAATCTATCATGGATGTGATGAGTTTGAGATTGGGAATTAGGAATGGAAATTAAGGTTTAAGAGGCAGGATAATCCATTGTCATGTGTTCCTTATCCACTAGCCCCAGGGCTAGTGGATAAGAAACTTTCACATTTAATAATGTCTGATCCTGCAAAAAAAAAATTCCTGATCCATAATTGCAGATCCCTCAACTTAAATACCCCCTATTTTAATTATTTCCTGATTTTTGGAAAGGTGTTCAGAAATCTCAATGTTCATAGAGGCAGCTGGTTGATTTTGAGTATTAAAATTTTTTTTTGTTAGTTACAAAATATTTCATGGACTCATTTTCAGAAAGCTTACTGGCTATATTACTAGGAAAAGAAGATTTCCTTTGTTTAGGTTGTTCTTCTATTTTTTAGCAGAATTTTGAGTAGTATTTTTTACCACATCATAATGTTCATTAGAAATAACTGGTAATGTAGAAAACTTTTTCTCAAGATTAGATAAATTTCTTCTTAACTTAGGAATATAAGAAAGTTGATCATTAATTCTTACAAGAGATAAAGCATTTCTGTCTTACTCCACTGAGAATCTATTACTCAATGTTTGGAAATTAATTTTAAATTGTTTCAATCCACTGTTTAAGGTTTTATTATCATTTTTAATGAATTTTTTCATCTATGAGGGGTTTTAATTCATTAATAACTTTATTCAGATGTTGATTTTTATCTGAAGGTTCTCTGTGATCATTTTTTATAGTTTTTTTTTGAGCAAGTATATGAGTCAAGGTGTCCTTTAATTGAAAATAAACTGTGTCTTTTACAAAAGATCTCACTTTACAATGTATATGTAAATCATTTAATCTCTCATTTTCATGCTTTAATAAATCTCTCATGATTTTGTCTCCTATAACACTGAAATCAGGAGAATCTTTTATAATTTCTTTATAAGTTCTCTCAAGCAAGACATAGACTTCAGGGGCAACAGAATCATTTCTAATTTCAAAAGAAGGATTTACTAAAGAAGTTGAAGTTAAATATAAAGGCTCATCAAATTAAAATTTACTGATTACATCATTAGGGCTACTCATAACAGGAATTTGTTTTTTAAGAGCTTTTACAGTTCTGTCACTACTCTCAACAATATTACCTGAAGAAGAGGGCTTAGTATTGTACATACCAACATGCTTATCAAAAGTTTACTCACCATGGCAGAGGAGAAAACTTCCCCTGGGCCTGAGCCTTCTTTTTTCTGTTTCCCTGATAAGGATGGTAAGTGGGTGTCCAGTATGTGCCAGGTTGATGAGCTAGAGGAGGTTTCACATTCTTCTGGTAATGATTTATGAGATAATCCCAATTCCACTGCTCTACCTCCATTTTCTTTGAGGTTTGTTGAGGCTGATATGGGATTGGCTGAATAGGCTGATGATGACCTTGGTTGCGCTATAACAGATCTTGCATCTGATCCCATAGAGTATCCACTCTGGCTTTGTGCCTCTTATTTTCTGTTTTCATTTCCTTTATATGACCTGACAGGTTTTTTACCTGCTGTGCCAAAGAGATCTTTTTTATTTTTATATTTTTAAGGGATTGTCCAGTTTTATTGGAGGCTTGGATTCATTCAGAATTGTTGGGGGAGGAAGGATTATTTTATCTCCTGACATTTCTTTGTCCTGAAGAATTTAATAGCTTTCTGTCAGCTGATGAATCTTTGTAAGTTAATTTTGAAGAACCTACAGATTCAACATAAACATCTAATTTCATTTCATCAACATATAGACTATCCATTCCATCAGTTAAATTTCTAGACATAAAATCTGTATACTAACAAGAAAATATATCAAAGTTAATCAACAGTGATTTTTAAATTCAAATTTTTTAGATAAAATATGTAATTAATATTTCAAATCAAAAATATGAGGAAAAAAATAAAAATTTTAATGATTAATATTTATTTTAAAAGACAATGATTAAAAAAACTATTAATTTCAATTTATTTAATTTGATTATATTTGCTAAAATAATAACCAAAAAAAATTATTTGGGACTAAACAATCAGTTTTATTATTGTCAACCAATAATATCAACTTTTAATGATAATTAATTTAATAATTAATCAAAAATAATAATATTCTAGGACTAAGAGAGTTACTCCATAATTATAAACTATGAATTTTTTTTTTTAAATTTATGATTACTTACATGCAGTGACTAAGCAAAAATAGCCAATGACACTGTTATTGCAATAAAAGCTCAAAGTCAAAGATTGTTAGGAGAAAAGGTAAGTTTACTATAGTGATAAAAAAATATCACTGAAATATTTAATATTTTAAGTATATATAAACCTTTATTCTCAAACCCTTGTTCAAATCACAGCTGTTGCAAAAGTTTGTTTTTCAGGCGAGGGTGGTCCATGCATTGAGTTGTTTGTCCAAAAAATTGAAAACATTGTTATTAACAAAGGCTCCCAATTAATGGAGGGTTGTCTAGAAGAATGAAGAAAAGTAAAACAAAACCAGAAGAAGAAGAAGAAGCTAAAAAGGAAAACAATAACTAATAAAGAAGATAAGAACTTTCAAAAACAACTATTGGATGTAAAAGGTTTATTCAAAACAATTAAGTACTTTTATTTATCTCCACTATATCTAAACAAAATAAAACAATGAACATCTCTTCAAGAAACCTTGCATATACTTTAACTTCTCTATTTATGTAATTGCAATTAAGTAATAAGACTGATAGAAAAAAAATACTAGTAATGGTAACAAAGATGTTATTTATAAGTTGTAAGGTAATTCAAGTAATGCAGACTACAAGGCGAGAAACCAAAGCCTTTATATAGGTAGGTGAGGCCCTCTGAGATGCTAATAAGTGTATATACAAAATAAAAGAAGGAAAACAATTTAATATTAAGAGAAACAAATAAAATGAGGTTGCTAAAGTACTAATTACAAAAAAAGAAATAAAAGACCTGTTGTATCTACCCCTTGAACCCTGTAGCATTATAATGTAATTATATAGGATACTTCAGAGATATAAAACAGAGATTTTGTAACTATAGAAATACTAAACATATCAGCCAGGCTCTACCAGGAGTCCAGTAAATGTTATGGTAATTTATTGGACCTGAAAGAGGGTGTAAAAATATGCATTTTATGTATATAAATTAATATTTTATTGCATAATAAAATTATATACATATCTTATTAAATATAAGTAAAATAAGTGTTATATTAATTTTATGGTTATAAAAATTATTTATACATTTAAATTAAGCATGATATATTTAATATTCTATAAATTATGTCGCATTTTTATGTATTTAATAGCTAAAAATTAAAAATAAATTAATTATAAACATATATTATAATTATAAGTGTAAAATTAACTTATAATGTAATTAAATTGATTAATTAAATTTATATATTAAGTAAAGACTTTCATATCTTATTAAACAATAATATTGGGTGCTTTTGTTGAGTCATAATTGTGTCATCAAGGTATTAAACAAGTTAAAACACTTTATTAGGGGGTATCAATGTTAACCAATCCACAATTAAATTAATTGTGGAAAATAATCTGCATACCCCAATTATCTTCCGCAATTATTTTTGCTAATAATTGGGTTATTAGACACTTTACGTTGTAGACAATCCTATAGTACTATCTATAGGCCTTGACCAAGGGAGTTGGAGAAAAACCAGAGAGAAAATCCCCTGTCCCTTTAGAAAAATAGAGTGAGATTTACTTGCTAAAGTAAGTTGGTTCCTGTTTTGCTAAAGCCTTTTTTTAACACACTTGACTGCTTGATGAGCCAAGAAAGTAGTCCCCAAATAGACTACCAGACCAAAAGAACTGAAATTTAGAACAATGTCCACACCAGATACAGCAAAGATACTTGATGTAGGCTGCAAATCCACACCAGAGACAGCAATAATACTTGCTATAGCTTGCAAGACTATAACAGAGAAAACAGTTGCCAAGGTTAAGTTAAATGAAGAACTCACTTGCAACAAACACTGCCAATTGTGGACAGAAAACAGTGAAAACTGAGTGATGAACAATGATATCACCTCCGGATAGTTGTATGATGATTAAGGTTGCCCCAAACTGTCTTATTCACTATTTACACACAGACCACTAACTAAGAGCCCATGCACACCCACCAATCTGGCGCCTGTACCCACCAAATTGAATAAAAAACCCTCCTGAAGCGCTCCCCAACCTTCTAAAACAGAGGCAGGCAGGCTTCCCGACATCGGAGGTCCCGCCTGAAGCGGCCCGGCCTCCCTGAAGCCAGAAAACCAATAAAAACAACTAATCTACTTAGAAAAATTAGCTACAGCTACTAAAACCTTTAAAACACGGAATTTCACTATAACAACATTGTGACATGAAATATAGAGAAAAATTAGCTCTATCCAATGGTACTAAGCACTTAACCCTAAGACTTAAGGTTAGCCCGTAAAACACAAAAAACAAAATTAAACAGCAATCTTTTATATATGAAAAATGAAGAAATGACCCTTTAAAACTAAGAATATGAAAAATGTCTACAAGACATAAAATATAGAGAAAACCCAGGGCTATCCAATGATAGTAACCACATACCTGCAGACCCAATATCCACGGAATAAAACCAGAAAAATACCCAATTCCTTAACAGATGTCAATTAAGACATGCACAAACAGCGCCAAATCACACAACAAAGGCCCCTGCCAATGTTGGAAGACCACATCCTCCCTCCAATTGAGAATGTCCACATTCTTTCTTCATCCAACCACCATTTTCAAACTTCTTCCCAATTCTGCCTCTGAAATGGGCCCTTGCCAATACTGCATCGACAATAATTTAATCTGCACCATGACACCACCTGTCCATCCATACAGAACGTCCTGCAATGTCTGCCAATCTAGAAAGAAGACCTGCCACAGACCTGTTCCACTATCTTCTGCAACAGATTCACCTCCACCTCAACCTGGTCCATCTTCTGCCAGCACCAAAAGATCTAGGCCATCCATCCTGATACCCACATTAATCAAAAAGCTTCACCCTTCCTAGAAGAGTGACACAACCCATAAAACAACAAGTTCCACAATCCCTGGTCCATCTGATTGTAAAGAACTTTCATTTCTTCCTTCAACTTTAAAACTGATGACTTCTCAGTTCCTCCATCTTCTGGTAGTGATGATAACAATGTAGGATCCATTGCACCACCAACACCAAACCACTTGCCCACTATCAAGGCCAAGTTCCAACAACACACATCTCAACAGAAACAACTTCTGCTTCACAAGTTCCAATCCACTCCTGCTAGAGATCCACAGGACATTGAGAACAGAAGACACCTCATTCACCATTTCAAGGCTAATTCTGAACACTTCATTTTATCTCTTGATTCCCTCTGTAATTCCAGTAGTACTAGAGTTTGATCCAGAAAAGAAAAATCGACCACACCCTCTATAGGATGTAACCACAAACAACCCTCAGTTTTAAGTCTTGGGGGACCATCCTCATTTTATAGTCTTGGGGGACTCAAAAACCCTCAGTTTAAAGTCTTGGGGGACTCTAAAACCTAAATCATAAACCCAGAACCAGAGATCAACCACATTAAGACACAGAGAAAAAACTAACATTCTGGGGTAATTGTAAATAGAGCTGCTAGCCCATCAATTACCGCCAAACTTACCTTTGCTAAATTTGGAGGCTCCCCCTGTGGATACCCTTCACCAATCTTTCAAAACCAACTCCAACAACAAAACTCATTCCTCAGTTTATAGTCTTGGGGGACTCACAACCCTCAGTTTAAAGTCTTAAGGGACTAAACCAACAAAAATCCTCAGTTAAAAATCTTGGGGGACTAACACAGTGTTCAGTTTAAAGTCTTGATGGACTAGTCTTGATAGAATCTTGAAACCAGCCAGTTTAATGTCTTGGAGGACTAGAAGAAACCAGATTTCAGTTTAAAGTCTTGATGGACTGACGGAATTTTGCATAATATAGACGCAGCCAATTTCATACAGACCACCCCTACAGCCAACCTGCTGAACTTCCACCTTCACTTCATCATCTACGCATCACTGACAAAAATCTCCTCCTATCCCTTTCCATCATCTTTTCTCACCACAGATCATGGCTGGATCTCCTGATTTTAACCCTTCTACTCTCCCTTGCTTCACTGCTCCCAAGGGCTATGCCTGCAAACAGTGCATCCACATGTGCAGACCTTGCACATTCACTCTTCCAACTCCTGAAGCCAAATTCTACAACAGGGCTTGTGATTCTTGCTATTCCAAAAAGAAAAGATGTGACAGAGATGCCAACTACCCTATTCCTCCTCCTTCACCTTCTCATAAATACATCTCTAGATCCCCTACCAGATCCCCAGAGCTTGGTCCTTCCTCTTCCTCTTTATCTACAGCACCTTCCAGAAGATCCAGAAGCTCAGCTTCCAGAACTCTTCCCAAAAGACTAGCCTTAGCTTCCCAAAAAACTGCTTTTATCTCTGCCAAATTAGCTCCAAAAGCTTCAAGATCAGCTCCCAGGCTTCTAGACCGCGTCCAGGAGGCCCGCCCGCCTCACTGGACAATGAAAATCTGGCTCAAAATCTCCAAAAACAACCAGAAAACAGCCAAATTCAATCAATCAACGAAAACAACTCTACACAATCACCTCCCACTGCTCCCAGAGCAATTCAGCCAACCCTTCCAAGGTCCAAAAACTTCAAATTTTCCCAAACTTCTAGGAGACCTTCCAGAGAACCCCAAGAAGAAAACAGAACACCCAACACTGCACCCAAGCAACAAATTTGTCCCCAGCTAAGACAAAGAAACTACACCTCTCCTCTGTCAGCCAACTATTCTTCTGACAGTTCCATCTCTTCAAAAGCTCCATCCAGAAGAGATCAATCTGCTTCCAAATCACCCTCTCCTGCTCCATATTTTAACAACCCTGGTACTCCTTCACCAGCACCTCCTCCAGCTGAATCCAACAGAAATAAAAACCACAACAACAACAACAATCCCACTGCTCCAACTAGGCCCCAGGAACATCAGCCTCCTAGTTCACCTTCTCAAAATCTTTCAGAGGAAGACCAAGAGAATCCATATCTTTCCCTGGTTGATCCACCCACTATGACCATTACAAAATCTTCAGAGATCCAAATTCCAGCTGCTTACAAATTTGATGAGCTTCCAATCTGTAAGTACCAAATTAATTTATCCCATTTCTTCAACAAAAATAATTACTGATCTAAATCTTCTTGTCTAGTTGGTACCCCTCCTCCTGAATCTATTATTGGAGTTGGCCAACCTCTTGAAACTTCTTTGACCCTGGATTATGGAGACATGAAGAAACACCTAAGCACCATGTGTTCCAACATGCTAAAAGCCTTTGCCCTCCATGTACCTCTGAATGACTTTGAAAAATCCCTGAGAAAGCGCCTGTTGGACAACCACTGGAAAATGTTTAGGATCATTAAACACACCCTCCAGCACTCCATTCCTGCCTCTTCTTCTTCCTCCTCTAAACTTCCCTTTTATACAATTCCTGACCATTACAATCCCTATAATCTCTCCAGCAGGATGCACTTCAAAGAACACAGTGCTTCCCATAATCCTAACAAAAAACAAAAAAGACATCACAATCCGGACCAGCCTCCAGAAGCTTCATCATCCAGACAATGAGCTCCTGCAAAAAGATTAGAAACATAATAATAATATAAAAAAATTAATGAAAATAATTTCAGAATTTTTTTTTTTTTTTTTTTACTCTACTAATATACTAAAATTAAAAATTGATAAATAAAATGAAATAAAATAAATGAAATAAAATATAATATAAGAAATAATAGAAATGGTATCCCCCAGCCAATTGATGAGCTGATCCCCTGATACCTTACCCACATCCAAGTGCACCTTGATGTGGATACACAATTAAATCTTTTAAATCATTAACTGAAAACAAAATTCAAAAAATTTAGAAATTCAGAAGATAATAAAAATAATGAAACACAGAAACACATGAAATAAATAATAAATAAAAAAGAAAATAGCATTGCCTGGCCAATTGATGAGCCTTTCCCCACCAATGCTTGCCCACATCCAGGTGACCCTGATGTGGTAACACCCTATATTTTTGATTTTATAATTTTAAACAACCCCCATAAAAAAATTAAAAGAAAAAAAGAGAAAAAAGAAAATAATCTAAAACTGCTATCTAGCAAAAACATAACTGCAAAATCAAAGACAGTCCAGCTCCATAGATGGTCCAATAAGGGAAAATCTGATCCATAGAAATGATCACTGGGTGGGCTCCCTCCAATAAGTAAAAATGATGGGAGACCACCAGTGATCCACCACCAATCTGAAAGAACCAAAGATAAAGAAGCCAGTCCCAAACCAGTTTAAAGTCATAGTGGACTTGAAACCTGAATAATAAACAACAGAACTAGAATTCAACTAGGAAAAACAAAAGACTTGAAACAGACATTCTGGGGTAACTGTTCTACAGAGCAGCCAGCTCATCAGCTACCCCCACACTTTCCAAAATAAAATCTAGAAGCCCCCCTGGGTACCTTCTAAAAAAACACAACATCCAACACAAAAAAACCAAAACCAATAAGAGTGAAGAGACCAGCAAATGAAAACCAGAGGAAATTCCAGTTTAAAGTCATAGAGGACTAAAACCTGTGAAAAGAAACCAATACTAGGGTTCAACCAAATTAAGAGAAAGGGTTGGAAACAGAAAATCTGGGGTAACTGTTGATAGAGCAGCCAGCCCATCAGTCACCCCTACCCTTGCCAAGATCTAATCTAGAAGCCCCACCCATGGGTACCTTCTAACAAAAAGGTTCCAACGCAAAAGTTGCTCTGCATCACCACAAAAATTCCAAAACAAAAAGAAAGTTCCATAGTTTATCCTCATTGCGGAGTCAATCTTCTTCATGCCTAGTGCCTCTGGGATAAAACCTCTTCACTTGGTCTGCAGCCACCCTCTTTTTCAAGACTGCACCATCCAACTCTTCCAAAACATAAGAACCTCCAGACGTCTGAGATCTGACTCTGTAAGGTCCATTCCATCTGTCAGCAAACATTTTCCCCCACTGACTCTCCAAACTTCTATTATACACCAAAACCAAACAACTAGGTTTCAAGGGATTCCTGAGTCTATGAGCCAACTTCTTGTCCCAGTACCTGACTGATTGATTCCTAATATTCATCATTCTAGAGTATGCCTTCTCTTGACATTCCTCTCTACATTCCAACTGTTGCATCCTGGCACAGAGCAAATCTTCTGTTGAGTGCACGTAATCCCAATCAATTCCAAGATAAGAGACAGCTTCCAAGTCCACTGGTAGAACGGCTCTCTGACCAAACATTAACTCATAAGGAGAATAGCCAGTTGTCCTCTTCACAGTGACCCTATCAGCAAATAATACCAAGGGTAAATAATTACTCCACTTTTCAGCCCTATCTCCGCACATCTTCATCAAAGCATTCTTGATAACTTGATGGCCTCTTTCAACCATGCCTTCAGCTTTAGGATAATATGGTTTAGCCACTCTAACTTTAGAACCAATACTAGCCACAGCTTCCTTAAATTCGGCACCAAACTCTGGCCCGCCATCAACAGTCACCAACTTCATCAACCCATACCTATAAATCCACTCCTTCTTCAAAAACTCTGCCACATTCTTGGCAGTCAAATTAACCAGAGGCACTGCCTCAACCCAACCAGACAAATCATCCCTAGCAACAATCAAGTATTTATACCTGCCCTCTTTAATATGGACAGCACCCAGACTGACCCTTCCAAAAACAGTTGATTCACCAGTAGCACAGCCGACCTCTTTAGGTTTCAAGTGACTTCTTCTTTGACATTCTTCACAATATTGAACCCAACCCTGCACAGCCAACTTCATACCTGGCCACCAAAATCTGTCTGCTACTCTTCTATAAGTCTCCCAAAGCCTCTATTACCAAGGTCTTCATGAAAAGACTTCAAAACCAATTCTTGACCCTTCTTCTGAGTCACCACCACTTGAGGATTTGGATGACTCCTCATCATCAACTGCCTTCCTGACACATAAAATCCAGGACTCTTCTTCTTGATTTCCAACCAAGTATCATCATCACAACTATCTGGCCTCTCCAAGGTCAACAGATATTCCACCAAAATAAAATAAAACCCAGACTGACCCCAGGTCTCATCTTCAAAATCCAACAAAACGACATCCAAGGGTACAATTCTGTCATCAAAATCACCAGTATGAACATGAGCCAATTGAGCAGCCCAACCAGGACACCAATCCTTAAATTTTGGCACGTCCTTCTCTTTCCACTGAACCTTGTGAGAATCCAGTTCACTAAAAAAAACACCCTTTTCCAAATTTGAGCTGTCCCAAACAACAACTCCATCTTCATCCACAAAAACATCCTGATCACCAGAATCAAGATCAGATCCAGCCAGTTTAGCCTCTTGGGGGAGGTTCGAAAAATCTTCAGCACCCTTTGTGCTGGCCCTAACCACTGGAACATCTTCATCGAACTCTTCAGCATCAGAATATTCATCTGTAGGTGGCCTCCTTGATAATCCATCAGGCATAGTAAAAGTTTTACCTGGTTTGTGTACCAGGTCAAAAGAAAAATGTTAAATAAATGCCACCCACCTAGTCATTGGGGCATTTGGAAGACTAGGTGTATTGATCATCTGAACCAAAGATTTTGCATCCACCTGCAGCTCAAAATGCTGCCCCCACAAAACCGTCTGCAGCTTCTTTAAAATTCTAGCTACACCACACAATTCCAACTTAGGTTGAGAATACCTAGATTCCACCTCATTAAACACCACAGACTCATATCTTACTGGCCAGACCCTCCCAGTCTTATCCTCCTGAGACAAAACAGCACCAGCAGCAATATAACTAGAGTCCACTGCCAGATAAATTTTTCCAGCACCAACACCATAATCCAACTTGTGAAGAACAATATCTTCAACAACAACCTTTTTCAACTTCTGAAAAGCCTCTTCACACTCTTCAGTCCATTCCCAATCTGCATCTTTTCTGGTCAACCTCCTTAAAGGTGAAGCCAACAAAGAAAAATCCTTAATAAAAATCCTGACATATACACATACACCCAAAAATCCCCTGACTTCAGTAGTATTTTTAGGCCTTGGCCATGACTGAATTTTATTAATCTTCTTCTTTGCCATAATCCTTCCCTCCTTACATACCACATGACCCAGAATTTCCAAAGCAGGAACACAACAACAGAATTTTGACTCTGAAATGGTCAAACCAGCCTCTTCAATCCTAAACAACATTCTCTCTAGAGTTATTGCATATTCCCACACAAACCTCTTTATGCCAGGGTTCTCCGCTAACACCTCATTACCATAATCAGTGGATGGTCCTTTAATTTCACCATAATCAATAAAAATACCAGCATGAGTAGGAACCTCATCCTGTAAAATCCAAGCCATCTGTGCTTGATAAACTGCCACTGAATTAGTTGCTCCTTGAGGCAACCTAGTGAGCTGAAATCTTCCCGAAGGAGTCTCAAAAGTTGTGAGAGGCCTTGAATCCGTATGGAGTTCCCTCTCATCATAACCACCCATAATATCACCCAAACCATAACACACCCTTCCAGCAAAAGCTTCAACAAAATCCTCTGCACTTGGTGGCATACCAGCGTCGTTGATAGTGACTCTATTTAAGGCTCTAAGATCATGAACCACCCTCAACTTTTCATTCTGATTTTTTACACAGAAAACCGGACTTGAGTAGCTGGAAGTCAATTGTTCTTATAACCCAGTCCTGACTCTTTCCCTAAAAATCTCCACAAAATCCTCTCTAATAGCAGCTGGAATTGGAATAGGTTTGATTTGCCAAGGTTCATGACAAACCACAAGAATCATGTAAGGTTCCCCATAAGAGTGCTTCAATACACCCCTTTCCTCCTCAACAAACGCCACAGCTTTTTCCCTTAGCACAATAATGTGCAACAACAACTTCTTTTCTTCTTCAGACAACCACCCATCAGGACCAAAATTAACAACCTTCAACCTTTCCACGGTCACCCTAGCCGTCTCTACAAATTCTGGAGGATTCTTCACCAAAGGAGTACAGTAAGGATCTCTTGACAAAAGAGGTCTCTTCAAGGGCGGATTCAAACCCACAGGTATAGGCTCATTGACAGGCCTAATCTTCTGCGCTACCTTCTTATATTTTGCCTCTCCACCTTCAACTTGAGGGATCTTCAGGAATTCTTCATCACCAGACCTGGAACAAAAACCAAGGGTTTCCCCATTGCTCACATGTGTGGCCAAGGTAATGTTTTTGAAAGGTGTAGAAGAAACCCTAGCGGTGCACAATTGGGAGGACTTACTTTTAGACCCCAATCTCACCACTCCAAAACTTTTCCACAATTCCACATCTTCATCCTCACTTCCAACTTCTAAATCTTCAAATATTGATTCATCTTCTGAATCACATCTTCTAAAATTGTGCAGTTTATCCTCATGCTGGAGGCCCAAAGATTGATCTTGATGATCTTCTTTCTTCAAAATTTTCTGCAGTTTAACCTTGTGCTGGAGGCCCAAAAATAGATCTTCACAATCTTCACAAAAATATTTTTCATCTTCTTTCTTCATTATCTTCAGATTTTTTTCTTGATTTTCATGAATTATCTTGAAATTTTTATCTTCTTTTCTTGAGTTTTCTTCTGACCTACAAAAATAACCAGGGGTTTCCTTAATGCTCACAGGTGTGGCCCAGGTTATGTTTTTGAAAGGTGTAGAAGAAACCCTAGTGGTGCACAATTGGGAGGACTTACTTTTAGACCCCAATCTCACCGCCCCAAAACTTTTCGGCATATCTTTCAATAAAGATATATAACCAATCTTCTTCCTTGAACTTGAATTAAAAATAATTAAGAATCTTGAGAGAGAACAGAGACTTGATAAAAAACTTGATGAATACTTTCAGAGAAGAGAAACATTAAAAAGAGAAAGTTGAAAATCCACTTGGTATATCTCCAAGGGAGCTGACCTACTACAACCTGGGATTTCCACATCTTGGGGAGAGGTTGTAGCACTAGGGTGATCAGCCCTCATTACTCTAAAAAAGACAGACTCTCAATAGAGCCTGAGCCGCACTCCAAAAAACCAGAGGCAGCACCCACTTCCTTCCTTCTCCTGTAACAGTCCATGCACTGGCACATTGAAGATAAACCAGGCCTGGTCTCCCAACCATCCTCTCCAGGGGATGACAACCTCATGTGAAGTCTCCTTTCATCTTCACCAGTCAACTCCAAACTGATTCCCAAATCAAATTGATAACAAATTCTTGCTTGAAAATCCATCAAGAATGGCCCACCCAAAACTGCTTTTAAATTACCTTTAGCAATGTAAAAATGAACCTTCCCTGAGGCTCAGCCAACATCTAACTTCACAAACTCTGAAGTTCCAACCAATTCAGTGACATGATCACGGATCCCTCTCAAATTCCCACCAATACCAGTTTGATGGGGAGGCCCAAATGAGTTGCCTCAAACAAAGAAATCAGGTTTATCTGAGAACCTGAATCCATTAATGCCCTTACCTCCCTGCCATTCAGAGTGGCATTGACATATTCCAGAGGAGCAGAAAAATGATTTTCTAAACCCTCACCAAACTTTTCAGCAGAATCACAAATGTATTCCACCTCCCCAGAAGAAACTCTTCTCCTGGTCAACAACTTTTTCTTTCTATCAGCCAACCCTGGACTGATAGCATACAATTCCCTATAAGAAAGGGAAACCTGACCCTGATTCATCCTTTCAAGAACAGAGTCCATAACATTAGATTGACCAGAAACCACTGGCCTCTCAAAGTGAGACCTTGGCTTCACTACCTTGGTCCTAGAAGCTTCTTGAGGACCAGCACCACCAACAGATTTACCATCAACAGGAACCAAACCGGATCCCTCACCAGAACCTCTAACTCCAGCAGGCTTTGACAATGAAGCCAAAGGGACATCCTCCTCAGAGTCAGAATCCACCTCCATTGGCATTGGCTCACCATTCATGTCCAATGCGCCAAAACTAGGGGGGCCCATGTCAAACATACCCTTCTGCATCTTGTACTGCTCCTCTTTGCTGTATCTCTTCCTAGCTGCACTCAGCTTACAATCTACCTTTGAAGCATTTGGCTTTGGTTGGGCCTGAGAACTGCTCATAGGCCTTCCTACCTTTCCTGCTTCCACATCATAAACACCAGTCAAGCATTCACCACTTGACTGTCCACCACAAGAATACAACTCCAAACCACTAAAGGAAGTAGAAAAAGAGACCTTATTGACCTCCTTCCCCTTTCCCTTGCCATCCTCATCCTCCTTACCAGAAGACTTCCCTTGATCAGAAATCTCCTCAAACCTTGGCCTCCTTTGATTGAGACCTCCCCTTTTCCTGACCAAATCAAAAGGAGCCTACCCCTCACTGGGCTTAACAAAAGAACCATCAGGGAACTTGAAAAACCTGCCATCAAATTCCACCTTTCCTTCAGACACATCCCTGTTCAATGCCCAACAATCATTGGACCTGTGCCCCCTTCTGCTGCAATAAGAGCAGAACCAAGGATCACTCCTGCCAGCCCTCCTATCAAAGCTCTAGGCTGAGAATGTGCCTTTTTGACCTTCTTAGCCTCTTGAACAAAAATATGCAGCTGCTTTGTAAGATCAGCCAACTGCTCCACCATTGGGTCCATCTCCTGTTTGGGAACCTGCACCAAATTCTTCTCCTCCTTCTTCTCCCTAACTTCCTCTTCAGCCAAAGCCTCACTGACTTTGCTGACATACTTGGCACACCCCTCCTGATTGGTGTCCACAGTTAATAACTTCAAATGGGCCTCAAAAGCCTCCTTCACCTTATCCAAGTCAGGCAACTTCTGGTCCCCATTAGAAAGAGTCTTCATCAATTCCTTTCTTGACAACTCCTTCAACACATCCATCCTGACAGCTCTAGCCAGGGCAGACCAAAAAACATCCTTGGCAGCATTTTCATGTGCCTGCTCCTCCACTTCCACCAAATATTCCACCACAGGATCAAACTGTAGCAGAAACTTCCTGTAACTATGTAAGTTACCAACACTACCATAAGATTTCCATTCACTGACAAACTTGTTCAGATCCATCATAGTGAACCTGACACCCCATCTATCCACCATCTCCCTACAAAACAATTTCCAATCCCTCTTCTTGTAGCCAGACATGGCCACAATCTCCTTCTCCACTGACCTATCATCAATGAAGAAGATAATCTGCTTTACCATGTCCAGGTAGGTAGCACCATCCACTCCAGGAGCAGTTTCATACTTCTCTAGAAACCACTTGACATCCTCCCTATTAAACTTGGTACCATCCCAAGTTTTAATCATCACACACTCCCAAACCATCACAGAAGGAGGACCATCCCCCCCACTGAAAGTCACCACAGGAATAGCAGAACCAGAAGTCATTCTTCCAGTCCAAAACACCAAAAAGAGCTAACCAAAGAAAACAGAGATTCCAAAGAACTAGCAAGTTCTACCCCACGTTGGGCGCCAGAAATGTAGACAATCCTATAGTACTAGCTATAGGCCTTGACCAAGGGAGTTGGAGAAAAACCAGAGAGAAAATCCCCTGTCCCTTTAGAAAAATAGAGTGAGATTTACTTGCTAAAGTAAGTTGGTTCCTGTTTTGCTAAAGCCCCTTTTTAACACACTTGACTTCTTGATGAGCCAAGAAAGTAGTCCCCAAATAGACTACCAGACCAAAGAACTGAAATGTAGAACAATGTCAACACCAGATACAGAAAAGATACTTGATGTAGGCTGCAAATCCACACCAGAGACAGCAATAATACTTGCTATAGCTTGCAAGACTATAACAGAGAAAACAGTTGCCAAGGTTAAGTTAAATGAAGAACTCACTTGCAACAAACACTGCCAATTGTGGCCAGAAAACAGTGAAAACTGAGTGAGGAACAATGATATCACCTCCGGATGGTTGTATGATGATCAAGGTTGCCCCAAACTGTCTTATTCACTATTTACACACAGACCACTAACTAAGAGCCCATGCACACCCACCAATCTGGCGCCTGTACCCACCAAATTGAATAAAAAACCCTCCTGAAGCGCTCCCCAACCTTCTAAAACAGAGGCGGGAAGGCTGCCCGACGTCGGAGGTCCCGCCTGAAGCGGCCCGGCCTCCCTGAAGCCAGAAAACCAATAAAAACAACTAATCTACTTAGAAAAATTAGCTACAACTACTAAAACCTTTAAAACACAGAATTTCACTATAACAACTTTGAGACATGAAATATAGAGAAAAATTAGCTCTATCCAATGGCACTAAGCACTTAACCCTAAGACTTAAGGTTAGCCCATAAAACACGAAAAACAAAATTAAACAGAAATCTTTTATATATGAAAAATGAGGAAATGACCCCTTAAAACTTAGAATATGAAAAATGTCTACAAGACATAAAATATAGAGAAAAACTAGGGCTATCCAATGATAGTACCCATATACTTGCAGACCCAATATCCACGGAATAAAACCAGAAAAATACCCAATTCTTTAACAGATGTCAATTAAGACATGCACAAACAGCGCCAAATCACACAACAAAGGCCCCTGCTAATGTTGAAAGACTACAACATGTCAATGTTCACCTCTTATCCGACATTTTTTTACTCAATTTTTCATAACCACATATCAGACAACTTTCTGTCATAACCACATCTTGGCCTTCTTTCATTCATAACACCTGCAATTATATGTCATGTGACTTGCATACAAATTAATCATGGATGTGATGAGTTTGAGATCAGGAATTAGGAATGGAAATTGGGGTATAAGAGGTGGGATAATGTGTTGAACTAGGAAAAGCAAACCTCACGCTTATCCACTTTTCACATTCAAAAGATACTAAAAGTAAATCTAATATTCATTCTATTCAACATAATAATGAAACCAAAAGTTCAAGAAAAGCAGAATCAATTATACTCACAAAAGAAAGGAACAACATTAGGAAAAGAAAGTGCTGCAAGCAAATGGCTTTTGAGAATGAGGAAAAGCTACAAAAGATAGAAAGAAGAAAGACAAAGACAAATAAAAGGCATTGTACACAAAAGGCAATTTGGGTCATGGAATGTTATGAACAACGGATTGGGGGACACACGCATCAATGGATAGGGCATCTGTATAAATAGACCCCCCTCTTGTATCTTAGTTTTAATCAGTTAGAGAATTAGAAATATATATATTCACTTTAATATTCTAAAATTCATTCTTATTTCAATACATTATCAGTACCATCCTTGGTAACTGACCCTAGAATAGCTCATTAAAAAATGAATGATAATCAAAGTAGTAACATTAGTAACCGATATGTATTAAAATCTCACAACTATGTTTCTTGGTCCACCATGATGAAGGCCGAATTCGATAATCTAGGTCTTCTCGGAACAGTTAAAAGCAAAACCAAAACAGTTGATAATGAAAAGAACAGGAAGATCTACTACTTAATTATAAGGCACTTAGACGAAGAACACCTGGCCATTGCCAGTAACGAGATGGTAGATCACCACACAATATGGGGGGCGGACTTGCTAGCAAGTCCGCAACCTTGGACCCAAACTCACCATAGATTGAACACACATTGAGCTATTGATAAAGGAACCATACAATCAGGGATGAACACCACTCAGCAGAACAGTTTTAGGTGGGTGTTCAAGTAGAGTTCAGTATGGGTTCAGTATGAGTTCAGTCTGAGTTCCATCTGAGTTCCATCTGAGTTCAGGTTGAGGACTTGCTAGCAAGTCCACCCCCTATATTGCGTAGTGGATCATGAAGGAGAAGGGATAAAACTGTGGAATTTGTTTAAGTCAAAATATGCTGGAGATAATGCTCATCATCAGATTTTAGCATTAGGAAACCTCATAGACATAGAGTACAAGAACACTGCAGACTTTGTCAAAGACATTAGGGCCACCATCTTCAGATTAAGAGCCACTGGACTCAAATTTGATAACAAAATAGTATCTCTGCTTGTCCTTAGAAAGCTACCAAAGGAGTTTAACTCCCTAGTTTGTATCATGACCACCAATGCAGAGATTCCCGAAGTAGAGGATATCCTAAAGAATCTAGAAAAAGACGAACTCCAATTCAAGACTAGGAAAGAAGAAAATGTGGCACTAATTACAAACAAGAAAACGATTAAATGCTACAATTGCTGAAACTTTGGACACTCTGCAAGAGAGTGTAGAAAGATTTGGTCAAACTATAAATTTGCTCCACCTAAGAATGTGTCAACAGCTAATTATGACGAAGAAGAAAATAATGTAGCATTTACTACATGGGTCAGATCATAAAATAAAAGAGGGAACAGCGAGAGAACTGATGACAGAAGTTCAAATAGTAGATTGAAAAGAAAATGTATTGATCTAACCAGTGAAGATGATGAGAGTAGAATCTTTGCTGAAGAAACGTTTTATAATTATGAGGACAACCCATATGACAGTGATGTGGGAAGCCCCAAATTTAATGTATGTACTAATAGTCATATTACTTTTGCAGGTATTAGTACATTAGTAGCTGATCACTCCTCCAAACCCATCCATCAGATTTTACTTGACTCTGGGTCCTCCGATCATATGTTCAACTACAAAAAGAATTTTGTTAATCTTTCAGAATGGGATGGAAAAGTTGGGATAGGAGAAGTAGGGAGAAGCGTTGATATTAGAGGAAAAGGAGATGTGGTATTATTCTCAAAAGGTGGTATACTTACATTTAAAGATGCTTATTTTGTACCAGATTTACCTTTTTGTTTAATATCGCAAACTTTGTTGTGGAGAAAGGGAGCTCAAGTAGTTAGTAATAAAAAAGGATTTGAAGTGTTACTAAACAATAAAATTGTGTTTGATGGAGAAGTAAACTCTAGACTTCCCTTTGCAAATCTATATAAAGATGAAAAATCAGTGCACCTAAGTATGGAAGAACATTGTCAAAGAGGACATATGGGGGACGGGGTAAAATGTGAGGCTTGCATCAAAGGAAAATTATCTAGAAAACCATTTAAAACCAATAGAGAAAAAACTAATATTCCAGGTGAAGAAATTTCAGTAGATCTTATGGGACCAGTTGAACCAATATCTATAGGAAAGTCAAGATACATTCTAATGGTAGTAGACACAGCAACTAGGTTTGTCTGGATAAGGTGCTTAGCCAATAAAAATGATGCAGGCGAAAAGATCAAAGAAGTAATTAATTTAATAAAGAATCAAAAACAAGTAAGTGTAAAGAGAATAATAAGTGATGGAGGTAAACAATTTATCAACGATAATTTACGAAGTTGGCTACGAGAAAAAGAATAATTAATATTACTACAACTCCTAATACACCTCTAAATAATGGGATAGCAGAAAGAATGAATAGGACAATCATAGAAAAAACAAGAACAATGCTGATCAGTGCGAAACTACCAAAATATTTATGGGGAGAAGCAGTAACATTTGCAGGAACTTTACATAATTATTTTGATAACAAAAACTCATTTAAAATTTTTTGGGGAAAAGACCCAAGAAAAGACAAAATTCTTACATTTGGGAGCGAAATATTTTATAGTGTACATCATTATAAACATCTTGGAAAGCTGGATCCACGATGTTTAGAGGGGGTAATAGTTGGCTTTGAAGAAGGACTAAACACATATAGAATCTGGAATAAACAAACGGGAAAGATAATCAGGTCAAGAGATGTTAAAAGAAAACCAAAAGAAGAAACAAACCCAGGATTGATAACTTATGAAGAAAAAAATAGTGATTTAAACAATAATGAAAAAAGAGAAGAAAATATCAAAGAGAATGAAAGTGAAATAGATAAAGGAAAACAGAAAGAAACATGTATCACTACGCAATATAGGGGGTGGACTTGCTAGCAAGTCCTCAACCTGAACTGAGATGGAACTCAGATGGAACTCAGACTGAACTCATACTGAACCCAAACTGAACTCTACTTGAACACCCACCTAAAACTGTTCTGCTGAGTGGTGTTCATTCCTGATTGTATGGTTCCTTTATCAATAGCTCAATGTGTGTTCAATCTGTTGTGAGTTTGGGTCCAAGGTTGCGGACTCACTAGCAAGTCCGCCCCCCATATTGTGTGGTGTATAGAAAGAATTGAGTTAAGAAGAAGTGAAAGAATAAAAGAACAAAACAGAAATGAAGAAATAAGACAAATAAGCCAAGAAGGAGATGATGAAGAATCAAAGATGGCACTACAATCATTTATAATGGAAAATGAATACATCCCAGACAGTTTTAAAAAGGCACAAGAGACAAATGAGTGGAATCAGTGGAAAAAGGCTATATTTGTCGAGATTGACTCTATCATTGAAAATGGGGTCTTCAAAATCATTAAGAAAAAGGACAAAAGTGAAGAGAAAACTATCATAAATACAAGATGGGTTCTAACAAAGAAATTCAATTCAGATGGAAAACTAGAAAGATATAAAGCAAGGTGTGTAGCAAAAGGGTATAAACAAAGAAATGGGATAGACTACGATGAAACCTTTTCTCCAACTGGAAGACTTAGTACGCTAAGATTCATACTCAATTATTCTGTACAAAGAGGCTTAAAACCTAGACAAGCAGATTTTGTGACAGCATACTTAAATACAAAACTAGATAAATCAGAATCAGTATATATAAACATACCAGAACGATTCATAAACTGGATAAAAGAAACAAAACAAGAAGTCTACTCAAGTGAAATAGTCAATGAATTAATCAAGAATCCCGAAGACCACCTAATAAAATTAAAAAAATCACTATACGGATTAAAACAGGCTGCCAGAGGTTGGTACAATACAATGACTGAATGGTTTATAAGAAAAGGTTATTGGATAAGTGATGCAGACCCATGTCTACTTATATCAAAACATGGACAACTAGTATTTGCATGGGTAGACGATCTCATATTAATTGGCAAAGATTCTGACCAAATTATTAAAGAATTAAGTAACAATTTCAAAATCAAGGACTTGGGAATAGCAAGTCATATCTTGGGAATAAAGATCATATATGGAAATAAAGGAGAGATTGTCTTATCTCAACATCACTACACAAAAATTTTGATAGAAAAGTATGGACTAGAAGATGGAAAAATGGTCGGTACACCAATACAAACAAATATAACACTTGAGAGTGCAACTGATGAAGAACATGAAGCATTTAAAGAAAAGAACTTAGACTATAGAGCAGCTGTGGGGTCATTAAACTATCTAGCACAATGTACAAGACCTGACATATCGTTTGCAGTAAGTGTGCTATCACAGTTTCTTGAAAAATCGAATAATTCACACTGGATAGCCTTTAAAAGAGTATTAAGATATTTAAAAGGGACCCAAGATATAGGAATACTGTTTAAAAAGGATGAAAGCAATAACCTCATTGGCTACATGGATTCAAGTTATGCTGAAGACTTAAAAAGAAGATCTTTGAGTGGTTATGTATTCCAAATCTGGGGATCCTGTGTATCATGGCGCAGTAAACGACTAGGGGCTGTTAGCATATTGTCTACAGAAGCAGAATTTAGAGGATATCTATCAGCAGCACAAGAAGCACAATGGTATAGGAAAATTATTAATGACCTAGGACTAAACATTATTGGTCCAATTCAATTGTTCTCAGATAACCAGAGTGCCATGTAAATGGCGAAAAATAGTCAATATCACTCCAGAACAAAACACATTGATGTACATTACAACTACATTCGAGACTTAATTAAAAATAAAGAAATCATGATTACCTATGTCCCAACACAAGAGATGGTAGCAGATATTTTTACTAAAGGTTTAGACAGAGTAAAGCATAACTACTTTATCAGATTACTAGGCTTATTTTCAGAAAGCTCTATTGAAGTGACAAGTGGAAGGGAGAGTGTTGAACTAGGAAAAGCAAACCTCACGCTTATCCACTTTTCACATTCAAAAGATACTAAAAGTAAATCTAATATTATTTCTATTCAACATAATAATGAAACCAAAAGTTCAAGAAAAGCAGAATCAATTATACTCACAAAAGAAAGGAACAACATTAGGAAAAGAAAGTGCTACGAGCAAATGGCTTTTGAGAATGAGGAAAAGCTACAAAAGATAGAAAGAAGAAAGACAAAGACAAATAAAAGGCATTGTACACAAAAGGCAATTTGGGTCATGGAATCACCACGCAATATGGGGGGCGGACTTGCTAGCGAGTCCGCAACCTTGGACCCAAACTCACCACAGATTGAGCACACATTGAGCTATTGATAAAGGAACCATACAATCAGGGATGAACACCACTCAGCAGAACAGTTTTAGGTGGGTGTCCAAGTAGAGTTCAGCATGAGTTCAGTATGAGTTCAGTCTGAGTTCCATCTGAGTTCAGGTTGAGGACTTGCTAGCAAGTCCACCCCCTATATTGCGTAGTGAATGTTATGAACGACGGATTGGGGGACACACGCTATGGTAAGGTAAACTCTTACAGTCGCCTTGCTGTAAGCAGAATCCGGAGGAGATATATGGATTTAGCTGAAAACCCCGTCCTTCCAATAAAAACAACAAAATGGGAATTCTAAATCACTAAGCTAACCAATCTACTTGAATCTGATTGATAAAATTAATGAAACTCTAAAATAATTAAAGCTTATTGAGATTTAATGAAAGTGGCTGTTGAGAAAGAAATACTGATGACAACAATTAAGGTGTACCAGTGAAAGATCTGAAAAGATTGACTTTTATGTTTTTATAATAATTTGAATTTTTATGAGACAGCAATAATCAAGTCCCAGCGATGAAGACCTTTCTAAAGATACCCTGTATGAAGTGTGATTTAAATTGTTGAATTGTATTTCTAAATTGTTAAATATAAAAATATAAAGTTATAAGGGTATTACAAATTTATTTAATTTGTTGAGTAATAAAAAATGAGACAGTGGTGGTTAAAGATTAAGCTGTATGATCTGTCCCCCCTTTTTCAATTTCGAGTTTGAGAAGCGCTTAAGTATTCCTAGTCACGTGCCTAAGTTTTCCCCTCCAGAGCTCTTCCAGAGTCAATCCGGAGCCCGTACGGAGTCCGTACGGAGTCTGTCCGGACTTCCGGACTCAATTTAGAACCTTAAAACCATAATAAAAAATCTAGAAAAATTACACATAATAGAGCTACTTCCCCTTTACGTACCAAACTAATTTTTGTAGTCTGCGCAGCTCTAATTACCCCGTGAAAATTCATCAAAGTTAAGTAGTTTTTGAAAACGTAAATATTTCTATAAAACTTAAAAATTCATTTAAAAATATAAGAAAAATAGTAAAAATTCTCGGAAAATTTCCCAAGGTTCTTGAGTGACTTGACTTGATACTTATAAATTTTTCAGACCGTAAAAATAAGTTTTCTCCGTAAAATAAATTGTATTTGTGTAGGCATTCGCTCGTGACCAATTTCTTCATATTTTAAACTCCAATAAATTAAATAAAACCCTTTTTATAAAAAATAATAACGCCAATCTTGCACGCCGTAATAACTCCATTTACATATTTAGGTGCCGTACTAAACTTTAGGCTACCACATCCTCCCTCCAATCGAGAATGTCCCCATTCTTAAAACTTTGCATAAGTGGTCAAACACAATATTCATCTTTAACCTTCAACCACCATCTTCTTTAATCAACTATAAAATTCATCTTCATCAATATGTCTTCCAAAGAACTTGTCGCTCCATGTGAACTCTGCGCTCGATACCAGGTACCTTGTTTAATGTCCAACCCTAATCTTCCTGGCAGAACAGCTTGCGACTTATGCCGTGTGAAAAAAGTCAAATGCAACCGGCCAATAGTTCCTTCTAGAACAAACGTATATTTAGGACCAGCAGCTCTCCCTGATCCCTCAACTTCTAAAAAGCGATCCAAAATTTCTGTCTTCTTAAAACGAATAAGATCAAAAACAGCTTCAAAAGTTCAATCTTCATCAACGGATCCCGGCCTAATTTTGCCTTCACAAGATCCTAATCCTATAACGCCAGTACCCCCAACTAACTTTGCTGAGACTATGTTTCCTGGCTCTAAATGTAAGACCCTATTTATCTTACTAAAAAAACCTTTTAATCAAAATTGACTAAACCTATGACTTAATAACATATTTGAACTTCTAGCTGTCAAAATAACCAACACTGATGATGTTGGTAGAGTGAAGACGGACTATATCAATCATTACCCAAATTTTCATCGCTATCTTTTTCTTGACTTTACTAATGAGTTGAAACGAAAAATGCTGGCCTATTTTCAAGAAACTCCAGCTAATAACCATGAAGACCTCATGAAAAGAAGAATTTTAATGCAAAGCTTTGATAATGATGTTGAACAATTTCAAAGAAATTATCTTTTCTAACAATATAACTTGATAAAATTTTGTTTTTGCTTGGTGTTCTTAAACTTTCAACATAAATGATGTTTTCTTTCTTCTCTGGCTTGATATAACATAAAATAAAATAATATAAATCTTGTGATGATTCCACTACTGAGAGCAAGGTTTGAATCCCTTCAGACTCCCATATACCAGTCTTCCTTCTTGTCACAGCATTGAGAGAGTGGATCTTCCTATGAGCCGAATACTCCTGATTCCAACCTCATAGGGCCCCCCGCTGAGCCGAATTCTATGATTCCAATCTCGCCATAAGGTCCTCCAAGCTTCACACCAAAAAAAAAAATGGCCTAACTATGAGGCACTAAAAAAAATCATTCCCTAAAATCCAACTACCATCCTAACTTCTGATTCCTTCATCACAATTTTCAAACTTTGCTATACAGCAAACCCATAAAATACTTTTGCCAGGCTTCCAATAATAATATTAACTTTAGACCATGTTAAAGCGCCACAAATTTCACCTAATTAATCATTATGCTTTCTTTAGCATCATTACCACCTAAAATTTTAACCTCCTAAAGCTTATCAGCACCCAATTCCAGAAATAATTGAATAACCAGTTTAGAGTCTTAGTGGACAGTGTTAAATTAAAAGATTGAATTGAGTTATCCAAACAAGATTGACATTCCAGTTTAAAGTCTTGGTGGACCAAACATATAATCGATTGCCAGTTTATGGTCTTGGTGGACCAAAGATCGTTTAGGTGCATAAATACTTGATAAATTCCTAAGTAAGGCCTAGGCTTGACCAAAGATTGAATAAATTTGATAATCCAGTTTAAAGTCATAGTGGACCAAACATTTGATTGACAAGTAATCCAGTATAAGGCCATATTGGTCCAATGAATGTTGAATTATCCTGCAGATATTAATTTTCCAGATTAAAGTCATAGTGGACTAAACAATGAATGAACTACCAGTTTAAAGTCATGGTGGACCAAGCACTTAATCGATAAGAAATCCAGTTTTAGGTCATGATGGACCCAACAGCTTGATAACAGTCCGGTTTAAGGTCTTGGTGGACCTAACATTTGATAACACTCCAGTTTAAGGTCTTGGTGGACCTAAAATTTGATTTATTTTAAAAAAAATCCGTCTCTGAAAATATCCATAAAATCTTGAAAATCCTTGAAATTCAGTTTAAAGTCTTGAAGGACTAACAGCTCCAATATAAAATCTTTAATGACAGTCTTGAAAATTAGCCAGTTTAAAGTCTTGGAGGACTAACAGCTCCAAAATTCGTATAAAACCTTACGGAAAGTCTTGAGCAGTAGCCAGTTTAAAGTCTTGGAGGACTAACAGCTCCAAAATACGTGTAAAAAAAACCTTAAAGAACGTCTTGAACAGTAGCCAGTTTAAAGTCTTGGAGGACTAACTGATCCAAAATTCGTATAAAAAAAAACCATAAAGAATGTTTTGAACAGTAGCCAGTTTAAAGTCTTGGAGGACTAACAGATGTCTTGAAGTAAAATCCCATTGGTATTGAGTTCTCCTAGACCCTGTTTCCTGTCTAAACTAAATGAATAAAGCTAAAAAGAATGAAAACTAAAAAAAATAAAACTTAGAAATATAATAATAATTTTGATTTAATTAATTAATTTTAATTTTAATTTTTTTTTTTTTTATTATTATTATTATTATTATTATTATTATTTTTATTATTTATTTTATTTTTTATTTTATTTTTATTTTAATTTTTATTATTATTTTTATTTATTTTTTTTTTTTTTTAATTTTAATTTTTTTCTTTTTTTTAATTTAAAATAAAAGATTTGAGTAAGATAGTTTTGAAATAAAAGTTAAAATTAATTTTTAAAGAAAGATAAATGAATGTGAAAAGAAAAATAAAAAAAGTAATAATAAAAAAAATTTTTTTTTTAAAATAAAATTTTAAAAGATGCCCCCCGGCCATTTGATGAGCCGTACCCTTGACATCATACCCACATCCAAGTGCAACTTGATGTGGTTACACAATTTTGAGAAATTGAAAAGAAAAGAAAATAAATGAAAGTTTTTTGAAGATAATTTTTATAATGATGATCACTGGGTGGGCTCCCTCCAATTTATAAAAATGATTAGAGACCACCAGTGAGCATCACCTTTACATTAATTCATAATATATATTAAAGAAAAGAAATCACAATCTAACATAAAAAATCAAAAACAAAATAAAATATAAAAAAAATCTTGAATCCGGCGTTGAGAGCGGTGTCTCTTGATTCGTTCCAGTTTATAGTCTTAGTGGACTTCCTAAAATTAAAAGACAAAGCCAGGATTCAACTAGAAACAGGGAAAATTTTGGAAACGAACATTATGGGGTAATTGTGTATAGAGCAGCCAGCCCATCAATTACCCCCACACTTGCCAATATTAAATTAAGAAGGTTCCCCTGTGAACACTTCTTCCAATAAATTTTAAAAATTTTCCAACACTATCTTCACCCATATTTTAAGAATTTTAAGTTTTCGAAAATTTCAAAGAAGGTCTTCTTGAATTTCGTTAAGTTTCATCACAGTTTCGTTGACCATATACAGTGTAACGATAGTAAAGTATTTTGATAAAAAAAGAAGATAGTTTATCCTCGTTGCGGAGGTCGTCATAAGATTTTTATAAACATCATAGTTTATCCTCATTGCGGAGGAATCCATAAAATTTTGTAGATATCATAGTTTATCCTCATTGCGGAGGTATCCATAAAATTTGATAAATGTCATTAAAATTGTAGTTTATCCTCATTTCGGAGTTGATAAAATTTAAGAAATTTCATAGTTTATCCTCATTGCGGAGGAATCCATAAAGTTTCATTGATATCATAGTTTATCCTCATTGCGGAGGAATCCGTAAAATTTCATCAATATCATAGTTTATCCTCATTGCGGAGGAAGACTTCGGCACTCCTGGTGCCTCTAGGATAGAACCGTTTCACTTGATCGGCCGCTACCCTCTTCTTCAATACTACTCCATCCAACTCTTCTAGCACATATGAACCGCCGGAAACTTGCTCCTTGATTTTATACGGTCCATTCCACCTATCTGCAAACATTTTTCCCCACTGACTTTCCAAACTCCTATTATACACCAGGACCATATCTCCTGGGTTCAAAGGTTTCCTTAATCGATGTGCCAACCGCTCATCCCAATATCTAACTGATTGATTTCGGATCTTCATCATCCGCGAATATGCCTTTTCTAAATATTCTTCTTTCTTTTCTAGCTGCATCATTCTTGCACACAATAATTCTTCAGTAGTTTTGACTGTGTCCCAGTCAACTCCAAGATATGATTCAGCTTCTAAATCAACCGGTAAAACTGCTTTCTGTCCAAAAACAAGTTCATAAGGTGAAAATCCGGTCGTCCTTTTGGCAGTGATTCGATCAGCAAATAAAACTAAAGGTAAATAGTGCCTCCATTTTTCGGCACTTGTCCCACACATTTTAACTAAAGCATCCTTGATAACTTGATGCCCTCTTTCAACCATGCCTTCAGCTTCAGGATAATATGGGGTTGCTACCCTAACCTTTGATCCAACTTTCAATACGGCCTCTTTAAACTCTGTCCCAAATTCAGGACCTCCATCTACCGTTACCAACTTCATCACCCCATACCTATATACCCAATTATTCAAAAAAAATTCTGCCACATTTTTGGCAGTTAAATTAATAAGAGGCGCTGCCTCTACCCAACCAGATAAATCATCTCTGGCCACAATTAAATATTTATACCGTCCCTCTTTTATATGAACGGCATCTAAACTAACTCTTCCAAAGAGCGTATATTCACCGGTCGCGCGTCCAGGTTCTTTTGGCCTTAAATAACTTCGTCTTTGACATTCTTCGCATGACTGAACCCACTGTTTAACAGCCATCTTCATGCCAGGCCACCAAAATCGATCAGAAATTCTTCTAAACGTTTCTCCAACGCCTCTATGCCCGAGATCTTCATGCAGTGATTTCAAAACTAATTCTTGCCCCTTCTGTTGAGTTATAACTACTTGAGGATTTGGATATCTCCTCCTCATTAAACGTCGACCAGATAGGTAAAACGTAGATGACTTCCTCTTGATAGCCACCCATTCATCGTCTTCACACTCTTCTGGCCTCTCTAAAGTCAACAAATATTTGACTAACAAAAAATAAAAACCAGTGTGACCCCAGACTTCATCTTGAAAATCGATTAATATAACATCAATAGGGACTTCTCTATCACCAATATCACCTGCACATGAATGAGCCAATAATCGTTGACCCCTAAATAAATTTTTAATCGAGCTATGTCGACGTTTTTCTTCTGAACCTTTGGATCCTTCGAAAACCGTATTTGAAAATACCTCTTTCTCTTTATCCACCCTTTTATTTAAATTCTCTAATTCTCCAACATATACACCATTCCTTAATTTACTACTATCCAACACTACCAATCCATCTTCCTCTACATACACCACATCTTCTTCTACCTCCTCTCTGCCGAATTTATCTACACCTTTTTCAACACCTTTTTTAACATAAAAACTATTTTCCAGTTGATCCTCTTGGTGGAGGTCATCAACACCATAATCTAAACACAATAGTCCTGCCAGTTTAACCTCATGGGGGAGGTCCATAATAAAATTTTCACAAAAATTATTTTTTTGTGTTTTACTTATACTGAGATTTTTAATTGGATTTTGATGTGATTTTTGCAGTTTACCCTCTTGCTGGAGGTCCATAATAGAAGGAGATACTTGCAGTTTAACCTCTTGCTGGAGGTCCAGAAACGAATTTTCACAAAAATTATTTTTTTGTGTTTTAATTATACCGAGATTTTTTATTGGGTTTTGATGAGTTAATTGCAGTTTTCCCTCTTGCTGGAGGTCATAAAACATACCCTTCCAACCTTTATCCAACCTAATTTGGCCCATTTCGCCTTTTTCACCATTTTTAAATTTTATAGAAAAACAGGGTAAATCCAATAAACATATAGAAAAGTCCAAAACGTATTTGCACTCCAAAGTAATATTAACAGAAAATAATTGAGAATCCACTTGAATTATCTCCAAGTGAGCTGACCTATTGCAATCCGGGATCTCATCCTGAGGAGAGATTACAACATTAGAGCGATCAGCCCCTGCTACCCCAAAAAATGAGGGCTTCCATCCCTTTCCATCAAACATAATTCACCAGAAGCCGTCCGTTTTATATGCCGCTTCTTGGTGCAAACACAACACTGGCACAGAGTAGTAATCCCTGGCCGTGTTTCCCAACCTTCATCTCCAGGAGGCGCTAACCGCATATGTAACCTCCGCATATCTTCACCAGTGATCTCCAAACTAATCCCCATGCCAGCTTGATACCCTATCCTGGCCTCAAAATCCATCAAAAAAGGACCACCAAGAACAGTTTTGACTGCTCCTCTGGCCACATAAAAGTGAACCTTACCAACTGATCCACCAATGCCTAACCTGACATGCTCAGCTGTACCCATTAGCTCTGTTGCATGCCCTCCAATACCTCTGAGGTTTCCCCCAGTCCCACTTTTAATTGGCAAGCCTATACTTGTCGCTTGCTCCAATGAAATTAAATTAATTTGAGACCCTGAATCGACCAAGGCCTTTACTTCTTTACCATTAAGAGTTACCACCAGGTAACCCAGGGGAGCGGAAAAATGTGTATCTACATCTTCCCCAAACTTTTCAGCATTTTCACAAATATATTCCACCTCTCCAGTGGAAACCCGACGCCTCGTCAAATGCTTCTTTTGCTTTTCAGCAAGCGCCGGACTAATCGTAAATAACTCCCCCAAAGATAAGGGAATCTGAAGTTGATTCACCCTATTCAAAACTGCGTCCATCGCATTAGCTTGACCAGAAACTACTGGCCGCTCATACTGGACCTTTGATTTAACAACCTTGGCCCTGGGTACCTCTTGAGGTCCAACCGAGCCATCTTCACCCCCCATTATAACATCTTCACTTTCTATAACCCTAACTCCGTCACCAGCTTCTTGCACTAATCCTGATCCATAGCTAGTCCTTCTTACTCCCTCCATTGGGATGGGACCGCTAAAACTTGGTCTGGGTAGAGACGCCAACGGTACGTCCTCCTCAGAATCCGAATCATCATCTGGCATAGGCTCACCATTTAAATCAAACTTGCCATAACTAGGGGGCCCCATATCAGCAATCCCCTTCTGCATTTTATATAATTCGTCCTTAGAGTAAGGGTTCAATTTGTTGGCGGCAGTTTGAGCACTAGAATTCTTGTCCTTAGAGTAAGGGTTCACTTTGTTATTGGCCTTGCCAGGATTAGCCCTCAATTGGCTCTGAATGCTACTTTTTGCCTTAGTAGCAGCTGCTCTTCTAGCAGCATTAACATAGTATTCGCCAGCCATACAGCTGCCCTCCACCTGGGCAACTGTCGCCAGCTCTAAACCACCAAAAGAAGTAGAAAATGTGGCTTTACTGACCTCTTTCTCCTTGCCCTTGTCAGCTTTACCACTATTACCATTACCATTTTTGCCACCCTTGGCATTAACATCTTCATCCGTCACCTCTTCAAATCTGGCTCTCCTTTCAGCCGTTAAACTTCTTCTGACCAAATCAGAAGGAGACTGTCCATCACTGGGCTTGATGAACAAACCATCAGGAAATTTATAAACTTTACCATCAAATAAAACTCGCCCAGCATCCATATCCTTATCAAGAGCAAAACAAACTGTTGCTCTGTGCCCCCTCCTATTACAATAGGAGCACACCTTTGGCTCATCGTAGCCACCTCTATAACTACTACCACCATTCCCACCATTTCTCCCATTGCCTGGGAAGCGGTTACCGTTATTATTGCCATTATAATTTCGACGTTCATAACCTCTAGACTGATAAGAAGTTGACGTCGACGAAGAAGCAATTGGGGCCTTATTGGCCTTCTGGGTTTCTTGAACAAATATTTTTAATTGTTTCGTTAAATCGGCCAGGTGATCGACCATCTTATTGTCTACATTGCCCTCAACTTTAGCAGCCGGTAATCCCATTTGTGCCTTCTTGGACTCCTGGGCTTTGACCATAATGTCGTTGTTTTCGGCCAAAACTTCGCTAACCTTGCTAACATATTGAGTGCATGACTCTTGATATTTGTCCAACGCCAATAACTTTAGATGGGCTTGAATGTTGTCCTTGATAACCTCCAGAGCCGGCAGTTTCTGCTCACCATTAGGCAGTTCCTTCATCAAATCTTTTCTTGAAAGATCCTTCAAGACGTCCATACAAATATCCCTGCTGCATGCTGTCCAAAACAAATCTTTTGCTTGGTTCTCATGCACTAACTTGTCCACCAGTATGAGATATTCCACCACTTCATCAAACTGAACACAGAGCTTTTTGAAGTCAGCCATAGAAGAAACTCCACCTTTTGCTTGCCAGTCTCCAACAATTTTATTGAGGTCCATCATAGTAAACCTAACACCCCATCTATCAACCATAGCTTTAGAAAGCTTAACCCAATCCTTGTCCTTGAATGCCTGCATAGCAATAACCTCTTTTTCCACCTCCCTATCAGCAATAAAAAACCTAACTTGCTTCACCATATCCACATGAGAAGCACCATCAACAGCAGCAGCAGCTTCATACCTGCTAATGAACCATTTAACCTCCTCCCCATCAAACTTTGGGCCATCCCAAGAAACAATTCTAACTGAGGGAGTAAGAGGGTTAGAAGATCCAGAAGCAACAGCAGAAGAAGACATCCCAATAAGTAATGAAAAGCATTAAAATTTGATAAAATAACAAGCCTCTTGCAGGCCAATAACAAAAATCCAATTAGAGTTCCAGAAAATAAGCCTCTTGCAGGCTAATAACGTTCTTGATCCAAGTAAGTCTTTAAAGAAAGCTAGAGAAATCGAACCCCACGTTGGGCGCCAACTATGGTAAGGTAAACTCTTACAGTCGCCTTGCTGTAAGCAGAATCCGGAGGAGATATATGGATTTAGCTGAAAACCCCGTCCTTCCAATAAAAACAACAAAATGGGAATTCTAAATCACTAAGCTAACCAATCTACTTGAATCTGATTGATAAAATTAATGAAACTCTAAAATAATTAACGCTTATTGAGATTTAATGAAAGTGGCTGTTGAGAAAGAAATACTGATGACAACAATTAAGGTGTACCAGTGAAAGATCTGAAAAGATTGACTTTTATGTTTTTATAATAATTTTAATTTTTATGAGACAGCAATAATCAAGTCCCAGCGATGAAGACCTTTCTAAAGATACCCTGTATGAAGTGTGATTTAAATTGTTGAATTGTATTTCTAAATTGTTAAATATAAAAATATAAAGTTATAAGGGTATTACAAATTTATTTAATTTGTTGAGTAATAAAAAATGAGACCGTGGTGGTTAAAGATTAAGCTGTATGATCTGTCCCCCCTTTTTCAATTTCGAGTTTGAGAAGCGCTTAAGTATTCCTAGTCACGTGCCTAAGTTTTCCCCTCCAGAGCTCTTCCAGAGTCAATCCGGAGCCCGTACGGAGTCCGTACGGAGTCGAAACGGAGTCCGTACGCAGTCCGTCCGGACTTCCGGACTCAATTTAGAACCTTAAAACCATAATAAAATATCTAGAAAAATTACACATAATAGAGCTACTTCCCCTTTACATACCAAACTAATTTTCGTAGTCTGCGCAGCTCTAATTACCCCGTGAAAATTCATCAAAGTTAAGTAATTTTTGAAAACGTAAATATTTCTATAAAACTTAAAAATTCATTTAAAAATATAAGAAAAATAGTAAAAATTCTGGGAAAATTTCCCAAGGTTCTTGAGTGACTTGACTTGATACTTATAAATTTTTCAGACCGTAAAAATAAGTTTTCTCCGTAAAATAAATTGTATTTGTGTAGGCATTCGCTCGTGACCAATTTCTTCATATTTTAAACTCCAATAAATTAAATAAAACCCTTTTTATAAAAAATAATAATGCCAATCTTGCACGCCGTAATAACTCCATTTACATATTTAGGTGCCGTACTAAACTTTAGGCTACCACAACGCATCAATGGATAGGGCATCTGTATAAATAGCCCCCCCTCTTGTATCTTAGTTTTAATCAGTTAGAGAATTAGAAATATAAATATTCACTTTAATATTCTAAAATTCATTCTTATTTCAATATAATGCATTATCGTGCATTCCTTATCCACTAGCCCCAGGGCTATTGGATAAGAATCTTCCGCAATTAATAATGTCCAATCTGGGCAAAAAAAATTTCTGATCCCTAATTGCATATCCCTGAACATTGATACCCCCTATTAAAGAAATTATTAATTTTTTATTCTAAAAATTAGTAAATTTGATTGAATAAGTACTTGTTTTAACTTAAAATAATCATTACACTAATAAAAGTAGTTAAAATAATTAATTACTCATATTTTATACTAAATTAATTAATTACACTATTTTTATGTGTTAAAATAGTTCATTTTTATGTTTCACTTAAAATTGGTTTCTTTAAAAGGGTTATCAGACATGTTTTAAATTAAATTAGGTGTTTTTTATGTGTCTCAAACTTATTTAATTTCTTCCTAATTTTATTGTACCTTTTTGGGATTAATTTGGGGAATTTAAGGCTCTTACTCATGTGTCTTAGTGAATTGTATCATGGGTTTCCCCTTACACTTACTCAAGATTAGTTACATGTTATTTTTAATTTTTCTTACTTTGTATATACATTACTGCGACGCTTCAGAGGGCCTCTTGCCTATATAAAGGCCTTGGGTAATCCCCTGTAGCCTCATCACTTATCACTTACAATAATTATAAAAAATTAAATACTTAATTACTATTTTTTGCCGCTACAAGCTTTATAAAATATTATATAAATAATTAAAGGTTGCTTTATGTCAGGCTAAGGTCAAGTACAAAGACGTGAACTAGCTTGAATGGTCAGTTGTCTAGAAGATTTAAATGGTCCTGTATGAATACTGTAGTACTAATCCACTAAGTTGTAAAATATAATTAAATATAAAGGTCTCAGTAATATAATTCTCACTATTCTTATATATGGCTTACAATCTTTGTAGCTGGTAGAAAAATAGATTTTATAATTCAGATACTATTCAAAAGTCTTATAAAAGTACTAATTGATATGTATTGTAATTTATTTGGTTATATTGGTTAAATTGTAATGATAAAGAATGTAGAAAAAAGACCCAAAAACCTCCTCCTTTTATACACACTGAGTTCCCCAATAAATCCCTTGATATACCATCCAATACACAGTTAATGACGCCTCAAAACAGCTAATAGACCTGCCCATCAACATCCCTAGTGACCCATGACATAATTAGACAAGTAACAATCGCCAAAATACTGTAATAATAAGGGAAATCCATCAAAATTAAAGAAAAAGACAAAAAGAGATTATATGCATATAAAACAATAATATAAAAGACTAAAGGAGATTTTTTAACATTAATAATAGCTTAATAATAAGGGGGATTTACTGTAGAAATGGAGGGGCTAATCCTGACATTATACTATGTGAAATTCCCATCCAAAAATAACCAAAATTGACTGAGAAACCACCCAAAAACTTAAAAAAGAGTGTGAGATGTGGGGTAACTACATGCAGTCCTTGGCAGGCGCTTGCACGGGTAAATCCTTGACTAAAATTAGGCGAATTTAAGCGTGGTGATGAAATAAGATGCCAAGAATGAGGTTATTAATGAAATTAGTGCACATAAACAAGGTCAATGCACTATTAATTAAGCTAGGACACTAAATAAGCGCCTGTCGCCTATTTTAGTGTGTTTCCCCACAGTGGGCGTAGAATGTGGGGTAATTATAGTGTGAAAAAGCTAACTTTGCTAAAAATGAAGCTATTCACACGGGAAAAAAGCAGGCAGTATGTGGCCAGTACACAGAAGCCATTTCTGGCATAAAAAACACCAAATTTGAAAAGTGTTATTTTTATGCATTTAAATAGCCAAATCAATAGTTCTAAATGAGCCCAATTGATCTGTCAAAGCGCAATTTTGATATTCTCAATTTTATAGCACATATAGTCAACTTTTAAGTGAAATAAAGCGCATTTCTTGTTTTTTGCATAAAACAATGAATATAACAGCTTTAGGTGTACTTAAAAATTATGTAGACTTATACTTAAGGTTCTTAAGATTACCCTAACATATTCCAACTTAATATTAAGTACATAAGACCTATAAAAGGTGGATATATGCGTGTATATAAGGTGTTATAATGGCATTTTTTTGTGTATTATGATAATTTTACTTATGTCTACTATTTGTGTACTCTTATTTATTGTTCCCATGTATAGTTCATGTGTTTAACATAACTTATAAGCACTTTTTACTCAGTCCTGGAGATATACAAGCTGACACTTTAACTTTATTAGTAATAATAATTGTTAGCCGCGCAGAGAAAAATTGACTTACTTTAATAAATATTTTACAAATAAAATAAAACCTCATTGTTGTGTCCTTCCTCATAAAGTGTCATTGTATCTCTATTATTTCATTTAAATATTTTTATTAGTCTTATTATTTTTATTTCTTACTATTTTTTAATCCCTTCTATATATTTTCCCTTCTCCTCCTCTACGTTTTCTTCTTCTTCTTCTTCTCCTTCTTCTAGACAACCCACCGATAAAACATGTTACAACACTTATTATTATATTAAAAATCCAATATTTTGTGAAAAATGAAAATTTTTCTAAGGGTGACATACAAATTATTATATATTTAGTTAATATAGTTTAAAACAATATTTATGATGTAAGTTAAACAAATTTTACTAGTATAATAGTCATGGTAATTAAAAAAAGTAAGTATTTTAATAAAATCATTTTATTAAAATAAAAAATTTATATTTGGAATATAGTTTTTTACTTGTTTAATTAATTAATTGATTCATTTATTTATTGGTTTAATTGTGAGGAAAAGGAGTTTACAATCCCTAGTAATTGTTAGGTAATATTTTTATGATTGAATATAAAATTAATTAATTAATTAATTACGTTATAAGTTTATGTTATTACTTATATTTATACTGTGACTTGTAACTAATTAATCATTGATTTATAACCATTAAGTTCATAAAAATATGCTAGTCTTAGAATATACTATTTTTATGTTTCTTTAAATTTATATACAATTTATATAATAATAAAATTAATATAACATTTTATTAAAAAATACTGTTATATAATTTTATGTTAAATTTCATTTGTACATATTTTAAATACGATTTGTCTCTTGTTTAAGTTTATGTGATTTTACATAAGATTTTACTAGACTCTCAGTATAGCATGGCTGACAATTTCAGTCAAATTTGAAGAAAAAAGATTGCTTAAAAATCTGAATGATGTGATTGATGCTTGAATGAGTCATGAAACATGCTGAAATTTAATAATGTGCCCAATGATTATGTTGTAGACATGTCATTGAAAACCAAAGAAGTTGAGATTAATTTGAGTTAAAATAAAGGTGAGTCAGAGACATACAGAAAGTAACATAAAGGACATAAATGAAAACCAAAAAGGGATAAAAAACATGCAAGAGCCTTATGCCCTGTGGTGTTAAGATCATATGGTGTTCAATTATCCTCCATTATTGTCAATTATGCAATTTTTATTTATAAAGATAATTTTTATGATGAACATTAGCGAAAGTGATGATTGGAGCAAAAATGGCAAATTAATGCCAAAAAATTGCATAATCGCGCTAATTTGATGGACAATTTGTACAGTGGCGGGAAATAAGTCCACATCACCACTTAATTTTTTTTTTTTTTTTTTTTTTTTTTTTTTTTTTTTTTTGGCCGTTGCTTCTTTGCCTTTTACCACCACCATCTTGCTGATACCCAAACTCCCGCACCTCAAGACTCACTTGCTCACATCTCAGGAATCATTTGGCAATGTAATTTTTTCAATTCTCTCATTACTTTTCATGTCAAAGATACCTAAAGTTAACCTTTTTTTACCCTACTTTACCAACATAGCATGCCCAGTTCAAGGGCTGGTACCTGCCAACATACCACTGAAACCAAGGCCTTTGCTGTTGGTATGGCAATGGCAGGAAGCAATCAATCAAAGATTGCCCTGGATTTATGTATAGCATATGCACTACTGTTTGCTCAATACTCGATTGCTTCCATGCCTGTGGTTTTGTGGAAAATCAACCTGGTCCAGGCCGCTCATGCAAAACAACCCCTTGTGACATGTGTGAAATCTTCTGTTGCCTCAAGTCAAACCGCATGGGCAAGCTAACTGAGATAGCTGAGTGCTTGACAATCTCTATATCCCTCCGTACTGTTTGAAAGTGAGCCCACAAAATTGGCGTTTTCAATTGTATGGCTGTCAAGAAGCCGTTCATTGGTGAAATTCATCGTCAATGCCGCCTCAAATTTGCAAGTGATCACCCACACTGGTCAGTTGAGGATTGGAAAAAGGTAATTTGGTTGGACGAGTCTTCATTTGAGGTTGGAAAAACTTCAAATTGCACCCTTGTTTGGCACACCCAAACCATACACTACCATTGAGATTGTGTTCAACCAACATTCAAGAGTGGCCGTACCTCAGTAACGGTGTGGGGTGAGTTTGCAAACACTACAAAGGTCCCACTACGCCCATTTCTTGAAAAATTTGATCAATGCCACAAGTTTATTCTTCAAGAAGATGATGCACCAATCCACACGGCAAAGAAGGTTCAAGACTTTTGTGAACTGGTGAATTTACGCAAGATTAACAACTGGCCAGCACAATCACCAGACTTGAATCCTATTGAAAATTTATGGAAGGTAATGAAAACTAATGTTCATCAATACTAGTGCCCTCAATCCAAAGCAGAAATGGTTGATGGGACCAACCTTCCCGCAAGTATTTTATCGAATTTGGTGTCTTCAATGCCACATCGGATGCGTGCTGTTGTTGATGCCTCTGGTGGACCTACCTGTTGGTGGCCAAGGTAAGAAAGTCAATTTTATTTTATTTTTTAATATCAATTATATGATCTTTAGGCTTCCAAATGATACTATTGTCAACATCATGCGGTCATTATTGTTGGATTTAGATATAGGGGGTATGACAAAAAGTTAAATTAAAAAAAAGTGTTGATATTATCATTTATTTGATTAGTTATTATGAAGCTACAAATCCAGCTCAACCTGGAATAGTGGTGGTAATGAAAAAGAAATAAATATTGAGTTTGTAACGCAAGAAAACAGGGGTGATAAGGATTTGCTTCCGGCCACTGTACATACATGCTCTAAGTACATAAGCTACCTAACGCCTTAACAGAAAGCAGTGGAAGGAAAGCCAGTGAAAATAGGAGCCAAGGTGAGTTGAGGGAATGGGTAAAGAGCATTATAATGCATCGGCTCTGGCGGGCCGGTCGCTCCAAATCCACTACCACCACCACCATCATCAGTTATTTAATTCGCACCTCGACAACATTATTGAGCTTTGAGCCAGACAAAACATGTATGCATTGATTTAGTTGAGTAAGAGCAGAGTGAAGGATGGTGTTGGGGGTGGATAGCAGTGAGGAAGATGAGCGGTGATCAGGCAAGAGAGCGACAAGGGGTTGAGTGTCTTGGCTGTTGGGATCGCTTTGTTTGGATGTTGAAGTCGACTGATGATGATGATGATGATGATGATGATGATGATGATGAGGATGATGAGGATGAGGATTACTATTAGGAGTAGGATAATCATCATCCGTTGATATCTTTCTTCTTCGACGTCCCTTCTCTTCCTCATGCCTTCTTCTCGCTCAAGATCCCACTCCCACTCCCTTCCTCATCGTCCCTCCCTGATCCCGATTGCGCTTGATGGTGACTGGGATCCCACCGACATTGACGTCGATCTTGCTCAGGGCGGCATCAACAGCCTCCTCGTCAATGCTGACTCCCCGCCTCCCGATCGTCCCCCGCCGGCGCCGTCCGTCTCTTCCTCCCCCCGGCTGACGTCTTCTCTCTCCACAGCGCGCATGGTCAGGCGCAAACCTGTCAACAGAGCAAATCTTCTTGTTCGTCCTTCCCTTCCTCTTTCCCTCTCTTCTCATCTCATCATCGCTTTCACTCCTTCCAGCCTCGTTCAAAAGCCCATCTTCGTGTCGCTGCTCAACTATCCACGGATGATATTTCTCCCGATCTACTCACCGAGGCTGAAGTTCATCGTCGTCTCAAGTCCGGGCCTAGTATCATTCCTCCTTCATGTACAACCTCTTCTGCTTCCTCGACAAATCCTCAATCCAATCCCTCTGTCTGTCCTGTAAACAATCCACCCATTCAGCCTCCTCACACTCCTTTGAATCCCTCCTCTCCTCATCATAGTCACCCTACTCCAAATAGATTTCCTGAACAAGCCGAAGATTTTGAATTTGGAAGTGGCTACGAAAGTAGTGATGCTGATGATGATGAACAACCTGATAGTGCCGAACCTCCAATCATCGATCAAGATGAACAAATTCAAAAATGGAAAATGTTTAGAGGGAGTGGGAGTACAAGTGTGAATGGAAGTACAAGCGGAAGTGGTTATGGCCAGTCTAGCTCAACCGCTACTTCCTCTATTGCTGCTGCTGTTGCTGCTACGGTTTCTACTCCTTTGAATCCAATGTCTGGACTTACAGCTATCACTCAATTTGATCCAACTTGCTGGAGTGGTGGTAGTAGCAGTAGTCGTAAAGTCAGTGGAAGTGTTAGTTCACCCTCAGGTTCAATATCAGGTGGCGGGGGATCCTCTGTCAAAGCAACCAAAAGACGATGTAAATGCTCTTCATCCTCATTTTAATCACAATTTTATTTTTTTATTTTTCTTTGTGATCATTGATTTGAGTTTGACTGTTTATTGTTCTTTAATCAGTTTATGATTCAGAACAATCAACCCCTTCAGGACCTGCTAATTTCAAAAGACGAGCAATATCTCCATCAGCTTCTATTGCAGGTTCTTCATGTGTTGGTTCACCTACTTTAGCTGGTATTGTTCTTTCAAGTAACGTTACACCTTCAAGCACCCCTGCTCAACATAACATTACACCAACCACTTCATTAGCTTTTATTCAGTCTCATTTCTTATTACCATCATCTTGTTCGCCATCTTCTAAGCCTCTTAATGATAATGAGCATATGGAAGAAGACATCCAGGCTAGTGAAATGGAGTTGGAGTCTGTATAAGGTGGATCAAGTGAACGTGTATAGATATCTAACAAAGAGAAGTAGAAAACATATACATATCTATATATCTATTGTATATTTTGATATGTTTGTGCTTATTTATATATATACATATGTATATATGTATGTATGTATGTATATATTTAAGGTGAAGTTGAGTTTGTATTATCAGAACTGAGCTTTTAAACATTCAATTTGGTGTTGAAATTTCTTTCTTGTCTCTTATTGTCCTCCCTTTGTACCACACGCACACACACACTCTCTCTCCTTCCCTCTTTATCAATAAGATATTGGTTATTTTCTATTTATTTATTTATTTTTCCTTAATTCACCATTCTTTTTTACCCATGCCCTCATTCCCTCTACCCTTAATGTGTTTTGTTATTATGATGAATTTAGTTTACTTATATATATATATATATATATATTGATGAAAAGACAAGTATGAACAATATTGATAATAATGATATATTATTGTTAATATTAATATTTTGGTAATTTAAAATTGAGGAGGGAAAAATGGTGACTTGAATACATAAATATACACACATCCACACACAATAGGGGGTATCAATGTGGACTGATCCAAAATTAAATTAATTGCGGATAAAAATCATTATACCCCAATTATCTTCCACAATTATTTTTGCTAATCATTGGGTTATTAGGCCTTTCATGTGTCAAAGTTTACCTATATCTCACATATTTATCCTCAATTTTTCATAACCACATCTTGGACAACTTTCTGGATGTGCCAGCCTCCCTACCTTGCTGCACACTCCCATCCTGATTCTATCTGCTCAAAACCCCTCCCCGTCTCTTCTGTTTGTTTCTTTTCCTTTTCATCTTCAAATATCTCAACATGCCTTGTCATCAATGATCCTCTCAAAGGCAGACATCCCCCAAATGTTCTTCAAATCCCATTACTCCCTCTTTCCCCTGCTCAGCTGAGAAATCAAAGACCATTCAACTAAAAAAAAAGGTGATCATCTCATACTTATCGACTGGCTGAAAACTAAAGCTAATTATGATTCTTGTTTTGGTACTAAGAATGCAACTAAAGTAGGACAGACCCCTGCATCAAACATCAATGACTATCTTCCAATGACCAATGAATTATGAAATAAGACAAATGGAAGGATTAATCTTTTGCCTAAACGGATGTCTGAATGCTTCAAGCATGATGAAGCCAAATTCAAGAAGGCTATGACTCTTTCATCTGCCACTGATTTTGGTATTACTGACCTTGATATCAGTAAGGGCATCAAAACTATAAACAATTAACTTGATTCTTCATGTCCTTACAATAAAGAGATGGATTCCATATTTGGAGAGCAAGCCCATGTTAATCCTGAAAACATGTTGGATGGAGAAGATGATATCTCCAAACATGATTTCAAAAGAAATCTTTTTCCTTCTGCTTCCACTCAAGCCTCCCCTCATTTGACTTCCACCAATCAAGATATCTTTTTCAATTGATCCTTATGGCAATATAAACCAACCTGATCTCACTCCAGTGAACTTTTAATTTTTTTGTCTAGTTGTTTTATTTTTTTTATTCACATCTCTTTTTTTTTATTTATTATTATTTCTAAAAAGGCTAATGAATGAAATGAGGATCTTCAAGAAAGCAAGTCTGAAGCTAGAATATGAGAAGAAATTTGAGATAAAGAAAGCGGAGAAGGCTCTTGAGTACAATTTCCTATTGGATCAAAGGAAACTCAAGTATCAATATGAAGATTGTTCAAATATAAAAGTTTTCTTAATAGAATGTGTTAAAGCTAATAAATTGGTTGAGGTAATGGAACACTTTATGAAAATGTTTGATGACTAGTTTTTTTATTTATTTTATTTTTGTTCATATTTCAATCCCAATTTTTTTTTTTTGAATTTTTTCATGATAAAGTGCATGAAAGCTAATAAATCTGTTGAGGAAATTGACTGCTTAATGAAAATGTTTGATGACTAGTTTTTTTTTATATTTTATTTTTGTTCATATTTCAATCCCAATTTTTTTTTTTTTTGAATGTTTTTGTGATAAAGTGCATGAAAGCTAATAAATCTGTTGAGGAAATTGACTGCTTAATGAAAATGTTTGATCACTAGTTTTTTAAAAAAAAAATTTGTTTGTTCATATTTCATTCCAATTTTTTTTTTGAATGTTTTTGTGATAAAGTGCATGAAAGCTAATAAATCTGTAGAAGAAATTGACTGATTAATGAAAATGTTTGATGACTAGTTTTTTTAAAAACAATTTGTTTGTTCATATTTCATTCCAAAATTTTTTTTTTTGAATTTTTTCATGATAAAGTGCATGAAAGCTAATAAATCTGTTGAGGAAATTGACTGCTTAATGAAAATGTTTGATGACTAGTTTTTTTTTATATTTTATTTTTGTTCATATTTCAATCCCAATTTATTTATTTTTTTTGAATGTTTTCGTGATAAAGTGCATGAAAGCTAATAAATCTGTAGAAGAAATTGACTGATTAATGAAAATGTTTGATGACTAGTTTTTTTTAAAAAAAAATTTGTTTGTTCATATTTCATTCCAATTTTTTTTTTTTGAATGTTTTCATGATAAAGTGCATGAAAGCTAATAAATCTGTTGAGGAAATTGACTGCTTAATGAAAATGTTTGATGACTAGTTTTTTTATTTATTTTATTTTTGTTCATATTTCAATCCCAATTTATTTATTTTTTTTGAATGTTTTCGTGATAAAGTGCATGAAAGCTAATAAATCTGTAGAAGAAATTTACTGATTAATGAAAATGTTTGATGACTAGTTTTATTTTATATTTTATTTTTGTTCATATTTCAATCCCAATTTTTTTTTTTTTTGAATGTTTTCGTGATAAAGTGCATGAAAGCTAATAAATCTGTTGAGGAAATTGACTGCTTAATGAAAATGTTTGATGACTAGTTTTATTTTTTATTTTTTTTTGTTCATATTTCAATCCAATTTTTTTTTTTGAATGTTTTTGTGATAAAGTGCATGAAAGCTAATAAATCTGTTGATGAAATTGACTGCTTAATGAAAATGTTTGATGACTAGTTTTTTTTTATATTTTATTTTTGTTCATATTTCAATCCCAATTTATTTATTTTTTTTGAATGTTTTCGTGATAAAGTGCATGAAAGCTAATAAATCTGTTGAGGAAATTGACTGCTTAATGAAAATGTTTGATGACTAGTTTTTTTAAAAAAAATTTGTTTGTTCATATTTCATTCCAAATTTTTTTCAAGTCAAAAAATTTACATATCTTATTTTTAAAAATTTGGCAATACCCTCCACCCCCCCTCCCCCTGCAATTTACTCTGGAAGGGGGTAAAGATTACCAAGTTTTCATTCTATCTCATAAATAATTAAGTAAATCAATTAAAAAAGATAATCAACCAAGTAAAGAAATCCCAAATACTACCTGCCAATGATTTCATGAGCAAATTCAAAGAAAACATATGACAAGAATGGTATTATTAACTCATTCCTAGAATATAATTGAATGAACACCTTTATACAGCACAATGGCTCAATGGTACAATACTTATTTTAATCAATTATCTTTAATAACTGATAAATTAAAAATTTAAGAAAAAAATAAAAATTTGGAAATCCTTTAATTACCATATTTAGAACCCCTCCCTAATGGTTTAGCAGCCATTGACCTTTCACCCCATACGTTACTTAGCTGGTTGATCAAACTTTTCTTGATCTGAAAAGAACATCCAAAATGAGTAAACTTTTTGCAAGATTCCAATCCAGGAGGTGCCTTAGTAGTTTGATGATTATCTCTTGAAGAACTCCAAATTGCTTCCATAATCCTGTTTCCTAATCCAATTTCCATGATACATTTATGATCTGGAAAGTATAGTCCATGGCCTTTGATTTTAGCAGGTGAAGGGATTGGTCTTCCAGTTATAGGATTGATATAACAGAAAAGCCAAAATATAAGCATATTAGAATCAGTTTTTTTAACATGGCTCTGGCTATGAGATCCTCCATAGTTGATAAAAACATTAGAATAAAAGATATAATCATTACTGAGTTTCACCCATTCTATATTTGTCAAATTGGGAAGTCCAGATTTCTTGACCAGTTTATTGTTAGATTGAAATTCAGGAATATATGATTTTTTAAAGCAATTGGCCAAGAAATAATTGAGTAAGAATCTTCAGCTAAAAGAAAATAAGATTTAAATGAACCTAACTCTAATTTTGACTCTGATTTTCAAAATTGCACAAAAAATTGAAAAATGATGATAAAATTTTCAAAACGATGGAGATATAAGCCTAGATAATCATCAGATAAGAGTTTCAGAAGCCTTCTTATCTAATTATGCAATATAAAAACATGAAATAAATCTAGTAACATTTGGAAAAAAAAGGTTCAACTTTTAAGATCAAAATCTCAGCAACCACTGAACCAAATTCAAACCTGTTTGTGGGAAATGAAAGATTAGCTTTAGAAGAATCTTCAGTTAAAGGAGGTGTGATTTAAATAAAACTAACCCTAATTTGTTACATAAAAACATGAAATTGAAAAATTAATTTGGGAAAAAAAGGCTCAACTTTAAAGGTCAATATCTCAGCAACCACTGAACCAAACTCAAATCTGTTTGTGGGAAATGGAAGATAAGCTTCAGGAGAATCTTTAGTTAAGGGAAATATGATTTAAATAAACCTTACCCTAATTTATAACATAAAAACGTGAAATTAAAAACTTAATTTGGGAAAAAAAGGCTCAACTTTAAAGGTCAATATCTCAGCAACCACTGAACCAAACTCAAATCTGTTTGTGGAAAATGGAAGGTCGTCTTCAGGATAGTTTTCAGATAATACAAAATTGGATTCAAATAAACCTAACTACAATTACAAGTCTTATTTTCAAAATTTTACAAAAACTTGAAAATGGTAATGGAGATGAGAACGAGAAGATTTTAATAAGTCCACTGTTATCCAGATAAGAGTCATTCATATTTTTACATATGAAATTTTCATAGAAGGAATGAGATATCATATAGGCATGAAAAAAAGGAGATGAAACTTACCTTGCTTGAAAAGTAGGAAAAATAGAGTGAGAAAGAATAATGTTGGAATTTTGGGGAAATTGAGTATGGAGTAAGTTAAATGCATAAAGAATGTGCATTTTATATGTTTTAATGACATTGAACCAAAGAAAAGTGAAATAGGGGAAAGGGGGATAATGAACATGCCAAGGAGGAATGATGAGAAGGGTGATGGAGCTAAAAAAGAAAGAAAAGAGGGAGAGAAAAAAAAGGTTATTTTTACCATAAAAATTAAAAATAACCACTTACTAAAAAAATTAGATACAAAACACAAAAAAAAAAAATATATATATATATAATTAGCAATCAAAAAATCAAAAAAGATGAATAAAATGACTTACCTGGAGAGATGAGATGAGAAAATAAATGAAACTGAATTTTTTGAGTGATGTTGGAGGAGAAGAGGAAAAGGATATGAGGGATGAATGAAAAAAAGAAACAGTGAAAAATTATGCAATTGCAGAAAATATGTGATTTCATGTTGAACTGGTAAATGAAAACAAATGAGACATCCAAAAAAGAGACATTCAGTGTAAATTCAAAATAAAAATGAATGTTCAAAAAACAAAAAAACAAACCAAGTAAATAAAGCACACAAGCTGAAAATCTGGAGAGCATGAAAAAAATTATAAGGGTTGTGTTTAAAAATGTAGGAGGGTGATTGGGATAATGACAGAGTGTATGCTGGTGGAAAGAATGTTTTGTGATTCAAGGGAGAGGAGAGCTGGTGCATTTTTGGGATCATCTTCTTCAAAAAGATCATTGAAAAGACATATAAGCTAAATTGTCTTCCAAACCCCAATCAGAATCAGAGTCAGCAGCTAAAGTTAAAGTGATAGCATTTATAGCTGAGTGAAGTTACTTCCTAGTAGAGAGATGCTTTATTATTGTAGGTAGAAGGTTTAGGTGATAATTGGGAAGTGGAAATTCACCACCAAATGAGCAGGTGGAGTGTGTAAATAGAAAAAAATGTTGTGTGTTTGCTACTAAAATTAAGTAGCATAGAGTGAAGAGTCACATAAGGATGAGAAAAAATGTTATGTGTTTTCCACCAAAATCAAGTATCATAGAAAGAAGAGACACATAAAGATGGCATCTGCAATTATATGTCATTTGACTTTCTTACAAATCAATGGTGGATGTGATGAGTTTGGGATGATAAATTAGGAATGGAAATTTGGGCATAAGAGGTGGTATAATGCATTATCATGCAATCCTTATCCACTAGCCCTGGGTGTAGTGGATAAGAATTATCCACAATTAATAATGTCTGATCCTGGCAAAAAAAACTCAAGAAACCCAATTGCGGATCCATGAACATTGATACCCCCTAATATGTATACATATATATATATATAATTTAAAAAAAATAAAAAATAAAAAAGAAAGAAAAAGTAATAAAATTCAAATTCAAAGTAAAAACTTTGTCAGGTTGTTTTTATTTTTTTTTATTTTTTATTTTGGATAAATTTAACAAAAAAAAGAATATGAAAGGAAGAAAGAAAGTAAAAAAAAAGAAAAAAAATCAAAATCAAATTTTTAAGGAGCATCCATTTATATATATATATATACATATATATATATATATATCATCTATATTGATGTAAATGTGACAAAAAATGTAGTAGCTCTCATTGTGGGCAAGACTGTTTCATTTTTACTTTCAAGGTGACATTGTCCCATATGCAAAACAAAACATCATGTTTTGTAATCAAATGTGAAACCTGATCTTTTACATTTCAGTCAAGAGCCATGCATGTTGTCATGCATGTTGCTTGTAGGAGGGAGGAAGTAGGGGGGAGGGAGGGAGGGTTGTATTTAAGTAATGTGGAACGTGTTTGATGTATTTACTACAAGGGAAGATGCATGATCTTATATCACATGACTTGTGTTTGATATGAGCTCCTGCATTGTCTCACATTTCATTTTGAGACATTTCCACCTGAAATGAAAAATGTAACACAGTTTTTCTCTCAGTTTCTGGTGCCTATATATATATATATATATATATATATATGTATATATAGTTATAAGTTAAATTTATTTTCCGAATCACATAGCATTTAAAAAAAACTAAGTTATAAAAGAAATCCACTATATTGTTAGGATTTGGTTGAGAGGTGAAGAAGAGGAGCGCTATGGGCACTATGCATTATAAAGAGGCAGAAGAGTGGGTATTGCATAAGGGGTTATATGGTTCAAGCACTGTGGAAATATCCTCATTGGAAAACTTATATAGTAATCCAGATACTTCTTAGTATAACTGCTGTATCAGCATGGTCAGTCCCACCTCACTGTTAGTAACCCCAACATTGTGAGTCTAGTTAGTCTCACTGCTTAGTAGAATAGTCAGTTCAATCCCAGGCTAGTTTCAGAGCTAGTAGTAGTCTGCCTTCTTAGGTCCTAAAATTTTTTCCAATATTAATTGCCCCACTACTGAAGAACAATGAATCCCTCAGGTCAACCTGATGCAGCAACAAAAGGACAAAACTCCAGACTCATGGAACATCTAGAAGAGTAAAGGCCCTCATATTGCAGCCCCATTGAAGAGGAGATGGACACTGCTGAAGCTGAGGCACAGGCACTGCCTACTACACCAGTGCCACTTGTCAAAGACCCAAATATTACATTCACAGCAATATTCAATGGAAAAAAAGGTCCCAGAGAAGATCAGTATGCATCACAGGTAAAACTCTATGTCCTGTTCAATGGGCATCAATTTCCAGATGAGCAAGCAAAAATTGGGTTTCAAATATTGTACCTCACAGATGAGACAGTGCACTGGGAAAGGCCATACACCAAGGAGCTCCTTGATGTTGATCAGTCAGCAACAAAGTTCTTCCAGATCATGGAAGCATTTGAGTTATATTTTGGTGACCCTTACATTTCCACAACCTCAGGGCATGCATTAAACAACTTATTCCAAAAACATTTAGTGGCTGAGTACTTTCAGAATTATGGGACCATTCTAGCTACATCAAAACATGGGGAGAAGGGGCACTATTTTTACACTTTATTAATGGGCTCTCATCAAGAATAAGAAATAACCTTATCAGCCATCCTTTTCCAATATCCCTCTAAGCACTCATGGAGATGGCTATCTAAGTTGATAACAAGTTTATGCACCAGAAAATGGATGGTTGGAGTGGCGCTTCTTAGTGGCCCAGCTATGCCTCATCAAGCGGGGCTAGTTCCAGGGACCCAAATGCCATGGATATTGACACAGTAAATTCACGTGGTGCTACTGGAAAAAGAAGGTTATCTTATGAGGAGTAAAAAAGGCTTATGAGCAGAGGGCTGTGTCTCAAATAAGGGAGTAGTTATCATATGGCGAGGGAGTGTAAGGGAAAATGAGGGTTAGTGAGATGGAGGATAGCCCAGGTAAGGCACAGGTAAAAGACAGTGATTGTGAGTGAAGTTTGTTCCCTCCTTGAGCATATTAGAGGTAAATAATGAGGGGAATTCATAGAAGAATTATCAGCATGTAAGCCATATGAAGTATATGATAATTGTACTTGTCAGTGTATGCTTGTATCTAAGTATTATTTAATAGTAATTATAAATGGTAAAAATACTTATTTATGAGTGCTTTAGTGATTAAACCTCAGGGGAAGACTAATATTATATTTATGATCAGTATTAACTCACAATTTTTGAATTGGTGTGGTTAGTGGTGGAAAATAGGTTAATAAAATATAGTTATAGCTAATATAAAGATAATATCAATTAATAAATGCTTTATAATAGATTTTTACATGATAGTAATTGTTTTATATTTTTTATTTGTGTTGTAGTAAGTAAGTGATTGATGTCCAATAACTTGTCAAATACTCCCTTACTTATACCAAAATCCACTGTAGTGCACAGACCTTCTATCCAGATGATGTCACTACTATCCCCGGAAATTACAGAACTGTGAGGGCTCATCACCTCCCCATGGCATCCACTTCAAAAATTTTACACATACTGACCTCTAGTAAGGACCCTTCATCACAATTAATAATATCATAAACCCATACCATATATAGAGAATACAAATAAAAGTAGATACCATAAAGAAATAGGTAAAATAACTCTATCAAAGAATATAGAATGAATCCCAAAGCATATAAAAGAAAAAATAAGCTTTCCAATCCCCCAATAACATCCCTAAGAATCTATATTAAACCAGTAATAATATCCCAACCCATAAATCTGTGAAAATCCATTAAAGGAGGCAGATTAAGTGGTCCAAACTGAATATATGCACCTTAAAAAGGTGTATATGCTTGTGTAGGTGTGGTGAGTCCATTGAACACGTCCATATGAACTAAAAGAAGCAAAAAAATAAAGCTTATAGGCTATGTAGAGGTTTAAACCCGCCCATAGACCTATATATACATAATATAACTACATATTTCAATGAATATGAGGTTTATGAATACATATAAACTTATGTATGTCTATAATTATTCAATATCACATAAGATAAGTATATTATGGTACAATTAGCACCTGAATATGTATTAAAGAGCTATGGATAAGCTATTTAAACTTATATAAGTCATTTAATAGTGTAATAAATATATATATATAAGAATAATAACCATATATATAAGTATTATAACCATAATTTTTACTTATAAGATTAATTTAATTAAGGTTATCTTACTTTAAGTGTCAAAATACTCAGTCCTGGGAATATATAGGCTGACACTTCCTGACACAAAAAAACAATAAAAAATGTTAAGACATTTTAATTAATAAGTAAGGAGTGAATACAAAAATAATTTTTAAATTTTCTATGATACATATACTGAATTAAAAAGTATTATTTTGGTTTATATTTTCCAAGAGTTTTATAATATCAGAGATTTCATTTTCAGGAATCCACTGGTCATTTTCACTTGATTTATTTTTAAAAATTAATAGATACTCAATTCCCTTTTATTTAGTAAGGTTTCTCTTTTTCTAAATATCTTTTCAATTTCTGCTTTTTCAAATATTCTTTCAGGTTGCTGTTTATGCCTTCCTGATCTTCTAGGAAATAACAAAGTATCATTAGAATGGTATGATTTTATAAGAGAAATAGGAAAACTGGATCTTTTCTATCATATGATGCATATAATATAACTTCAACAGCATTGTTACCAACCATCTTTTTTGCTAAAAATGGTCCAATGAATGGATCATTCAATTTTGCTCTTTATGGGCTTTATCCCATCTTTTCTTCTCACACTCAAATGCCTTATTTACAAATTTTTGAGCATGCTTTCTGCATAGTTGTTGCATTTGAAGAAAAAAATTTGTGCCTGGATGGATATCCAATCTTTGTAATTTATTAAGAGTTTTAGCAGAGGTATTAGGTACATAACCCAACCATAAATAAAATGGCTTTTTTCCAGTGACAGAATGTACTGTACTATCGTATGCAAACTCTAAACCTGGGATAAGGGTTACTCAATTTTTGTGGTCTTCCAACATTGGCAGAGGCCTTTGTTGGGCTGTTTGGTTCTGTTTGTGTATGTCTTAATTGAAATTGGTCAAAGAATTAGGTGTTTTTTTAGTTTTATTCAGTGAATATTGGGACTATGAGAATGTAGCTACTATCATTACATAGCCCTGGTTTCTCTCTATATTTTATGTCTAGATGACATCTTTCATATTCCAATGTTTAAGGGGTCATTTTCCCATTTCCCATTTCTAAAAGATATTTGTTTAATTTTGTTTTTTGCATTTTACAGTCTAACCTTAAATCTTAGAATTAAGTGCTTGATACCATTAGGTAGAGCTAATTTGGCATTATATTTTATTTCCCAAAGTTGTCATAGCTGAATTTTATGCTTTAAGGGTTTTAGAAGTTGTAGTGAATCTTTATAAGTATTTGGGGCTTTTTAGATGTTTTTAGTGGTTTTTAGGCTTCAGGGAGGTCCACCTGCCTTGGTAATAGAAGGCTGGGGAGTGTTCCTAGATGGGTTTTATTCAATTTGGCTTTCAAAGGGGCCAAATTAGTTCCTGTGCATGAATTTTAGATAGATGGTCTGTGTGTACATACTAAATAAGACAATTTGGGGCAACTCTAATTATCATATAAACATCTGGTAGTTATATCATTGTTTCTCACTCAGTTTTCACTCTTTTTTGGTCACAATTTCCTGTGTTTATTTCAAGTTTATTTCTTTATTTAACATATCTTTGGAAACTAATTTCTCTGCTGTTGCTTTGCAACCTACATCAAATATTTTTCTGTGTTTGTGCAACAAGTGAACTGTGTCTTTGGTTTCTGGTGTGGATTTCTCCACATTTCAGGTTTTCTGGTTCTTTGTTTCTCAGTGGTCTGCTATTGGCTATTGTATTGACTTGTAAATCAGTCAAAGAGTTATTTGGAAGGGGGAATTGTAACAGTCTCTAATTTTCTGTAGCAAATTAATCTCACCTGGTTTTTCTCAAAGGGACAGGGGTTTTTCTCTCCAATTTTACTACAACTCCCTTTGTCAAGGCCTATAGCTAGTACTATATGATTGTCTACATTGTGATTGAATTTGTCATTGTCTTTAAAGTCAAGACCAAAAGCACAATATCTTCTTATCATATCTTCTAAGGTTTGTATCATTCTTTCTTCTAGCCCATCAGTTTATGGATGGTGTGCTGTAGGAAGTTTTAATTGACAACCTGAAACATCCATAAGTGAGTTCCAGAACTCATAAGTAAATTTTGGATCTCTGTCTGAAACAATTGCTTTGGGGAATCCTGCTATATTTAACATTTGTGTCCACCATAAAAAAGCTAAGTCTTTTGCAGAAACCTCTATGTGATTAGGAATAAATTTACACATTTTTGTAAATCTATCTATAACTACCCAGCAGGAGTTATAACTCTTATGCCCTTCTATTGGTGGACCTGTTACAAAGTCCATGTTAATTATTTCCCACGCAGATTTTTGTTGCTCAATTTGTTGTAACAAACCAGCTATTTTTCCCATCAATCTTTTAGATTTTTGACAAGAATCACATGTCTTAGCATATTTTTCAACATCATCAGACATGTTAATCAACCAAACTGTATTTTTTACTCTGTTTAATGTTTTATGGAAGTTAAAATGACCTGCTAATATATTATCATGACATATACTTAATGTTTACTCCTTCATTGAAGGGGGAATTACAACTACATTGTTAATTTTTTTCTGTAATATATAAAACCATCCTCAATGGAAAACTTTCCTTTTTCAAATGCTTCCTTATACTTTTGTGGTAATGCTATTATTAAAAAACTCATTGAAGAACGAGATGGATGATTTAATATTGTAGTAAGTTTACTCAAATAAGGATCCAAAGCATAATTATAAAGAATTTGTTGCATAAATTCATCCTCAAGATCTACATTATAAATGCCATAAATGTTAATAATCTCTGTTTCATGAAAATAAGCAGGATTATTATCATTATTAGGTAGAGGTACTATAGATAACAGATCTACATTAGAGTATAAAGTTTCTTTGCTATGTGTAATAGTCATCCACTCTCTGTACTCTTGTACAGCCAATTGCCATCTAAACATATGCATATTAGGAGTTTTCATGTTTAAGAGTGACTTAACTCTACTAAAGTCAGTTATTAACTCAAATTTTTGGTTTGAAGGCAATAATGTAGCTTCTCAAGACCCCAAACTACTTCCAAGAATTCAAGTTGAGTAGCACCATATTTCAATTCACTACTTCTTAGAGTAATTGAAATATAGAAAATTACTACTTCTGACATTTTTCCTTCAATAAGTTGTTTTTTATGCAAAGAAGCACCCAAAACAATAAAAATTGCATCAGTATACAAGAAAAAAGGTAATTGAAAATCTGGTAATCCCAAGATGGGAGCTTTCACAAAACTTCTTTCAAATTATCAAAAGCCTGTTGTCTCTCATTGTTCCAAATGAAAGCTTCTAATTTCATTATCAGTGTGGTCAATGGTGCAGAAATTAATTTGTAAATTTTTATATATTGTCTATAATGACCACACATTTTAAGAAACTATTGTACTTCTTTTACATTTTGATGAATTCCAATATTCTTGATTGCAGCCACCTTATTTTGGTCAACACATATTTGTAAGCCAGATACAATATGACCAAGCACTTTTAAAGATTCAAACCCAAATTAACATTTTATCAATGCCAGGTTCATTTTTATTTCATCCATCGTCTGAAATATCTTATTTAAATAAATTAAGTGTTCATCATATGTCTTAGAGAACACTATGATATCATTAATATATACTATTAACCATCCTTCAATCATTTCATTATGGAATGTTATATCCATCAACTTTTGAAATACTGAAGGATAATTTTTAGGTTCAAATGGCATGCTGAAATATTTATAAATTCCCATGTGTGTTGTTATCAACAAAAAGTTCTGTGAGCTCTTTTAAATAGGAATTTGATGGTACCCTTTATTTCCATCTAGGCAGCCTTTGTACTTAGCACCTTTAAGAGTAGCATGTATAGAGGCAATCCTTAGCAAGGGGTAAATATCATCTACTGTAAATGTATTTAATTCTCTATAGTCACTGCACAGTCTTGCTTTATTTTGTTCATAAGAAATTAGCGATGGTGATATCACACAATATTTTAGTGTAGTTTCAACCTTTTCAATAATTTTCATGTTTAAAAACATCTTAATATTGTTCTCTATGTCTTTTCACTTCATTGGGGAAGCAGGGTATTTTTTCTTTTTAAGACTAGCAGGAATATTATCCATTTCACAGGTTAAACTAATTTTAATATCATGATCTTTTACAAGGCCAAGCTCATTGGTCACATGTGCAAAGGTCATTGCAAATGCTTTAATAAAGTCCAAAAAAATTATCTTCTCAGTTTCACTTATATGAGTGCCAAATGATGCTTTTGAAAATTCTGTTTCCAGAAGTTCCACCTCACTGGATCCTCTTCCTTTGCAAGGAATATCTATTACTGACTCAATGTGTAAGACATTTTTAAAAGAATTTATTTTAAATTTCCTTTTAACATTCATTCCATTTGTGAAATTATTATTGGCAGGGTTTAATTTCACACCAAACTTTATCACAATGTAATTTCCAATGATAAAAAAGCTACTACAATTAATATTATCCATTACTACAAAGTAACAAGTTGCTCTAACATAACCATGTTTATGTTTAAAGAAAAAAAATTTTTTTTATCTACCAATGGGGAGTAGTACTGATCCAAAACCTCTCAAATTTTTACTTTGATGACTTTCAAGCTTTGACTTTTAATCACTATCAATTTTCTGTAATGTGTATGCAGAAGCAACAGAACCAGAAGCTCCTTTATCCAATACTATATTTACAGTTTCTCCAGAAATTATTTCTGGAACTGTGATAGGTGTCATTCTTAATTTATTAGCTTGTATATCCTTAATGGTTTCAGCATCTTCAAAATTCATTAATTATACAATTGAGTCCATACTTAATATTGGATTTTCAAAGATGGACAAATCATCTTCCAACATAAAGACCTCATTTACATCACTATATGAGATATTACTGTCATAATCACTTGAATCTCTACTTTTTTTTGTTTCATGTTCAGATTCTTGCTGATTTTCAAAAATATTTATATTTTTCTCACATTTTTAACTTTTAACCCAAGGCTTATTACACTTATAACAAGTATTTGTCTCATACTCTTTAGGTACTACAGGTGAAGTAATTTTTTCTGCTTTTCCTGAAGTGGCTTTGAATTCTGGTTTTTCACAGGTTCGTTATTTTTTTATAAATGGTGTACCTTGCTTCATACTTATGGTTTAATAGTATTTCATTACAAATATTAATAAATTCAGAGTATTAATTTACCATTGTTGCTCTAGCTACAACAATGTTGCTGACAGATATAGGTAATTTATATATTATTTTTTCTTTCCATAAGTTAGAATTCATATTAAGCTCAATGGCATTTAATATTTTACTTAAAATCATTAAAAATACCATATGTTTGTCACCATTCAACAGATTATGCCTTTATTTCTCATATAATCTTTGCTGAGCTAGTCTGAATTTAGAACCTTCAAATTTTTTTTCAATTAGATGTTTCCTGTCACCGGACAACCTATGCACAAGGTCGAGGATGTTCCTGTAAGTGAGATGAGGATTTTAGAGACTTCTTCAAAGTACAGAGGAATAATTTGAGGAAGTGATTTGAAGATGACTCAAAGGAAGAACTACTGCTTCGAGTTATGTTCGAGAAGGATTCTAATATAATTGAAAGGTAATATTAAAATTCTTAAGATCTCATGAAGGGTTGGAAACTCAACAATCAAAGATTTAGGATTTAGAAATGATTATTGAAAAAATAAATAAAGATACAATAATAATGATTTAACTAAAAGCTTTTACCACTATTAACTATAAATACATTTTATAATTTAATTCTAAAGAATATTGAACCAAAAACCTAACCCCTTTTATATCCTTTACTCCTCCTCGCATTGACCTCATACCCATCCACTATTCCGCACATCACAGACCATTAAAAATACATCCATTACACCTGGACTCTCCTCACTAACATCCATTAACCCCTTAATCCTCAACTAACCATTCCGTCCATGCTCACTACCCCTTAATAACCCACAGACATTTCATAAACCTTTTAATGTACTATTATATTAACTATTGCCCTGTGCGTCGCTTATTGAGAAAAAGACTAAGACACACTATTGAGAGATTGACAAATTTAGATTTAGAGTTTAGGCTAGCGCGGTTGAATAGCGAGTACACAAAGGAAAGTTGCAGTTGCTATGGAGAATTGCTTTCTGCGCTTTTAGTATGGATTTGAGCCTCTTATTATTGATTTAATGAGCTGCTTTTGCCTCAAGTGTCATGTGGCGCGTGAAAGATGCCTGGGTATAAAAACGCGAGCTCCGTTGAGAGTAAAACATACTTCCCACACTTATTTCTCTTCCCTCCTTATTTTAATTATTCTAAAACTTATTATGACTGATTTCCCTACTCCAACTCCCACGCCTCCACACCCTAAAGCCGATGGGGGCATTGTTACACGACAATATTCTAAGACTTGCACGGCCTGCGAGTCGATGGAGTACTTTTGCGTAGAGAGCACGGCAACAGGAGGTCCTCTCCAGAAGTGTGAATTTTGCCGATGGAGAAGGGTGGCGTGTGATGCTTTGTCCAAGAATGCTGACATCCAGAGTTGGTTCACTAAGACAAAATATTGGGTGATTCCCAAGACAAAGGAAGTAGTCACAGACATTTGGGATGTGTCAATTGGGGATGATCAATTGGTTGGAGAAAATGAGGAAGAAGCTGATGCCAATGTAGCAACATGGGTGACTCAGGCTACGAGCAAGAAGCAAGTGGTCGAAGATGAGATTGATGAGTTAGTTGAGGAGGAAGAGGAAGTCTCCATCTCGAGACAGACCCCGAAGAAGTGACAGGAGGTCATTGAGGATGACAAAGAGGAGAAGGAAGTGGGGGTGGAGGTTACTCCAAAATTATTTTTAGAAATAGACCCTATTTTCAAAGTAAGTCCATTCCCTGATATTTTAGAAATCTAGTGACTGATGATCTTGTTTTTAGAATTCAGACATCATCACAGAAGTCCCTATGGTGGAAGCTTTGAATGCAGAAGCAAACATTGTGGAACCCACTTCTGTGGAAGTGGCGGTGTCTATTGAAGATAGATTACCAGTGGTTACCTCGAGGGAGGAGAATGAAGAAACCCTCGATCAGGTATGGTTGAAGAAACCTTGCCTGGTTAGACAAATGAGATTTATTGAAGACTTAAGCGGCGAAATTGATAAGTTTGTTGATGCCGCCTCCTTTGATGTGGCCGAGGAGCTATTGGAAATTGGAGAAGTGATTCTGGTAGGAGAGGGAGAAGTCTTTGAGAAATGTAGGAAGGAAATAAGTGAAATTTTGGAGAAGATGAAGGGATTGGTTTGGGAGAAAATAAAAGAGAGAATTTAAAATGGGAAAAAAAAAGTAAAGCAATTCGTATTTATTTATTTTATTTTGTTCTTTTATTTAGAATTTTATTTTATTTTTTATTTTATTTTATTATTTTTTTAAAAGATTTTGAGAGAAAAAAAGGAAAAGACAGAAAAAAGATTTAAATAGAATTTGTTTTAAAATTTTGAAAGAAGAAGTTTAAATGTGGGAAAAAAAAGAAAGAATATTTCATTGAAGGAGTTTTAATTTTAAATTTCAAAAAGAAAAGAATTAAGTAAGAAGAAAGGAAGAAGAAAGAAATAATTGATTGAAATAATTTTTTTGTAAATAAAATTTTATGGAAAGAAACAATTTTTTATTTATGAAAGTTTGTTAGATTTGAGGATTTTAGTTATTTGAAAGAAGAAAAGAAGGAAATAAAAAATTTTTTAAAAAAAAGTTTTGAAAGAAAAGAAGTAATTTGCTCGAAGGATTTAAAAGAGAGATTTTGAGATTGAAGTGAGGCTCGAGAAGATGGTCGTGTTGCATTTGGGAAGAATTTTGATAGTTTGAGGAAAAGAAAATTTTAAAGAAAGAATATATATAGAAAATTGAGAAGGAAAAAAGAACAAGAAGTAAAAAAATTTTATTTAAAGAAAAAGATTTTAAAATTATTTGTTTTATTTTATTTTATTTTAATTTGATTTGATTTTTATTTTATTTTATTTTATTTATTTTAATTTAATTTGATTTATTTATTTTAATTTGAATTTTTATTTCATTTTATCTTATTTTACTTTAATTTTATTTATTTTAAAGAAGGTTGAAAAATTTCAAAAAGTAAAATAATAAAGAAGAAAACAAAATTAAGGAATTTTTTCAAAATTAAAGGTGTTTTAGATTTTAAAAAGAAGAAAAGAAAAGAGAAGAAAGAAATAAAAAAGAGAAAGGAAAAATAAAAGAGAGTTTTAAGGTTTTGGTTTTAAAGGATATTTAAGATGAAAAGATTTTAGGAGTTCAGGGGCGTTAGAAACATTGGTGGCTGGTTCCCATGATGTTTTGTCTGAGTCATCGAGGAAGCCTTCCCATTCCACGAGGTATTGAAGTTTCCCCGTGCGCATTCTTGAATCAAGGATATGGTTTACTTCCCACTCTAGATGGTCTTCTACTTCGACCGGTTCTGGAGGAGGTTGGTTCTTTCCCAGGTATGTTTCTAGAGCCAGTTCCAGGAGAGATACGTGGAAAACAGGGTGAATAGCCTGCCATTTAGGAGGTAAGTTGAGTCAAAATGCAGTTTTAGAGACTTCAGAGTCAATTTCAAATGGTCCAAAGCGTTTCTCAGCCAGTTTCTTTGATGGTTGTGTTGTTTGAATGTTTCGTGCGTCGAGCCATACTTTGTCGCCTGGTTTAAAAGGAGGAGCAGTTTGTTGATGTTTGTCGGCCTGTTCCTTGTACCTTCGAACCACTAATTCCAAATTTGATTTAAGTTCTTCTTGGAGTCGTGATATGGTTCAAAGATAATGTTCCACAGGATGATTAGTTCCTACATGAATTGAGTTGAATCGAGGATGTCTTCCATAAACAGTTTTGAAAGGAGATTGTTGTGTTGAAGAATGAGTCGAGTTATTAGGGGGTGTCAGTTCTGGCAAATCCGCACTTAACTTAAGTGTGGATTTCAAACCAAATCAGCACTTAAATTTTGCAAAAAAGTCACTTATTTCAAAAATGGGTGTCAGTTCTGACCTCAAATCAGCACTTTTTTTGTGTTTTTTTTTCAAACCAACATGTTGGCCACATGATTTCTTTCTTTCCCATACCATTTTGAACTCTCCAAATGTCCTTTTTGTGTACTTCATTCACTTGGGTTGGTATTTTGGTTTGTTGCATATTCATTTTTTTTTGGAATTTACAGTGAAAATCTTTTTTTTGGATGGCTCATTGGTTTTCTTTCACCAGCTCAACATGAAATTGCATATTTTCTGAAATCACATATTTTTTCAGTGATTTTTTTTTTCATTCATCCCTCATATCCTTTTCCTATTCTCCTCCAACATCCCTCAAACAATTTGGTTTCATTCATTTTGTCATCTCATCTCTCCAGGTAAGTCATTTTATTCTTTTTTTTGATTTTTTAATTACTAATTATAATTTTTTTTGTTTTTTTCTGTTTATTTTATTTTTTTTATCTAAATTTTTTTTGTAAGTGGTTATTTTGGATTTCAATGGTATAATTAACCTTTTTTTCTCTCCCTCTTTACTTTCTTTTTTAGCTCCATCACCCTACTCTTCATCCCTCCTTGGCATGGTCATTATCCTCCCTTTCCCTTATTTCACTTTTTTTTGGCTCCATTTCATTGAAACACATACATTGCACATTCTTTATGCATTTCACTTACTCCATATTCAATTTCCCCACAATTCCAACATCAATCTTTCTCACTCTATTTTTCCTACTTTTCAATCAAGGTAAGTTTCATCTCCTTTTTTTCATGCCTATATGATATCTCATTCCTTTTATAAAAAGTTCATACTTAAATATATGTAGGACTCTTATCTGGATAACAGTGAACTTATAAAACTCCTATTGATCTCATATTCATTACCACTTTTCAAGTTTTTGTAAAATTTTGAAAATCAGACTCGGAATTAGGGTTAGGTTTATTCAAATCTAATGTTCTTTTTACTGAAGATTCTCCTGAAGGCTACCTTTCATTTCCTACAAACAGATTTGAATTTGATTCAGTGGTTGCTGAGATATTGACTGTTAAAGTTGAGCCTTTTTTTCCCAATTTAAATTTTTATTTCATTTTTTATGTAACAAATTAGGGTTAGGTTTATTTAAATCACATGTCCTTTAACTGAAGATTCTACTAAAGCATATCTTTCATTTCCCTCAAACAGGTTTGAATTAGGTTCAGTGGTTGCTGAGATTTTGACCTTTGAAGTTGAGCCTTTTTTCCAAATTTCACTTGTCTTATTTCACACTTTTATATTGCATATTTAGAGGATAAGGATTCTGAAACTCTTATATGATTATTATCTAGGCATTTCAATTATAAAGGCATATATTCATTGCTCAAGAATATCACTAAAGCTCAAAAAGATGAAGATTTTTGCTTATGGGACACTCTTCCTTCCTTAAACTCTTTTCTTGCTCTTTGACTCATAAAGCACTGTAATAAAGCATTTGAAAAAAATCATGAACTTGCAACCAAAGTTGGAATACCGAATTGGTGTGACTCCGAATGGGAAGATATCAGCCACGAATATCTTTTATTTTCTAATGTTATTATCACTCATTCTGGATTTCACAATAAAATTCACACCAATACCAATGACACCAATTTTCTTACTTTTGGTATATTCTCATATATCAAACCAATTACTGGCCAACCAATACCATCTCCAACTAAAATCAAATAAAATGATTTATATTTTCCAGACCACCGGTGCATCATTGATTTTGGTTTGGGAAATGGTATCATCGAAACTATTTGGAATTCTTCTAACGATAATCATCAAACGACTAAAGCTCCTCCTGGTTTGGAATCCTGTCAAGATTTAACACATTTTGGTTGCTCATTTCAAATCAGTCATAAGTTGATTCAAAGAATCAATAAGGTAATGAAAGAAGGTAAAGTTAATCGAGTTAAAAAACTTTATTTAGATCCAAAAATTATGGGGATTAGAGTTGTCATTGAAAATTTTATATTTTTTCATAAATTTTTAATAAATATTTTTTATGTATCAATTTCCTCAACTAAAGTAATGGGCCAACGACCTTGTGTTGTATAAAAGGTAATCATGATAACATTTATTTGTTTCATGGGGTTCCTCTAGCCTATAACTGTGGAAAGTCGCAAACTTTTGTTTCTAGATTTGATCTGCATTTTGGCTTGAGGGATTGTCATTACTTTAAACTAGGGAAATTGATATATATTAGATATTTATTTAATAATTTACCTAATTATATTAAAGTTAGATGACTTCCACCACTTACTTCAATAAAATGCAGTGGGGGGGGTATTGCCAAATTTTCAAATCTGACATGTGAAATTGATGACTTAGAAAAATTTTGGTGATATCCACCCCTTGCTTCAATAAAATGCAGGGGGGAGTATTGCCAATTTTTTAAAACAGATATAGAATTTTTTATACTTGTAAATATTTTGGTGAAAATTTTTGACGAGAATGTGAAAGTAATTGTTTCCACCTTGAGCAGGTTTCTGGCTCAAAAGAATAGCAGTACCATCAACAAAACCTATACATCCTGGGAAGCCCTCTGCTTGCATAACCTGAGATGATTCAAGTCGCTCTTCTTTTGTTGGCCAGGTGAGAAGTTGAGATTACTAGGAGTTGATGGCAGTGATACATCGTTTGGTATAAGTGTTAACTGAACCATACCCTAAATCAAAGACATTTTCTAAACGTTTCAAAGCAGCTCCATTACTATTTGAACCCAAATGACATAGTGTGATGGCCAATTGAATTGGAGGATGTCGTTGTTCTTTTTGAGAATTATTGAGAAATCTGGGATGATCCTGAATAAGCTCAAGAAATTTAAGGAAAAATTCCTGAGAAGTCCTGAACAGCTGTCTAAAACTGGGTGTAGATAGTTTAAGAAGTGTTTGGATTGTGTACTTGGGGCTATGAAGTACTTGAGGCTTTCTGGGAAGAAGGTAACATTTTGAGGCCATTTTTGATAAAAAGACAAAATCTTCTTCCAGATCAGAATCAGAATCGCAATCAGAGTCCAAGAGCAGTAGAAGAGCCATGAAAGTAATTGATTTATGTAATTTATCACAATTTGAAAGTGAGGAAGGCATGACTCTTATATAATATGATATGAAAATGTAAATGATGTACGATGTTTTGAGTTATGAAGTGTTATGCTGTGGAGTGCTGCGTATGGAAGGGATGATGCTGACAAATCAGTGAAATGGGACTTGATGGTGAAATCAGCACTTTTGGTTGAGAAAGTGCGGATTTGAGTGAAATAAGTGACTTATTTCATTTTGAAATCCACCAGTATTGGGGCTAGTGTGTTTTGGAAATCCGCACTTATTTAAGTGCGGATTTGTAAGTGTGGATTTGCCAGAACTGACACCCCCTATTATAAGCAAATTCAGCCAATGGTAACCATGTGGTCCAATACTCTTGTTGGTAACTGACATACATTCAAAGGTATTGTTCAAGGATTTGGTTGACCATTTCCGTTTGCCCATCGGTCTCAGGATGATAGGCTGTGGAGAGGTTACTTGTGATATTGAGTTGTCGACACAGTTGAGTCCAGAATGTGGATACAAACAATGAGCCTCTATCTGAAATAATATCATTAGGTAAGCCGTGTTTGGAAAATACATATTCTAGAAACAATTTTGACAAATATTCTGCTGTAGCAGTAGTAGTGGTTTTAATAAAAATAGACATTTTTGAAAGTCTATCTACTATTACTAATATAGCATCAAAATTATTAGAAAGAGGAAGTTGAGAAATAAAATACATCGATAAGGATTCCCAAGGTTTAGAGGGAATAGGAAGTGGCTGAAGCAACCCATACTTCCGGTGACGGGGAGCCTTATTCCTATTAAATTCGTAACAAGCTTTTATATAGGCCTTGATTTCCTTGGTCATACCTGGCCAGAAGAAATCCCTTGCTATTAACTGGTAGGTTTTATCAACCCCAAAATGACCAGCTAATGGAGAATCATGTCGACTATTGAAAATCCATAATTTTATTTCATTGTTATTGGGTATGACTACTCTACCTTCGAAAACTAATAGACCTTATTCAATACTAAAACTTTTGGCCACTTGCTTTGAGAGTATTTTGTCTTTTAACCCTAAACAATAATAGTCCTTCAACTGAGCTTTGAGGATTTTGGATAGTGGATTTTGAAAAGATTGAATTGTCATCGAATTAAGTTGATGAGTCTTTTACATTGATTTGTTGAAGATTGATTTCAAATTTGCTGGGTTCTTGTCAGCAAATGCGTCCCCGCGCTGTGGGTAAATGTCGTCCCGACCTGACAAGATATCTGGGACAATGCAGTTCTTACCTGGACAATAGGAAATAGAAAAAGGAAATTCAGACAGAAATTCAGCCCACCTGGCTTGATGCCTGGTTAACACTTTGGAAGACATAAAGTATTTCAAAGCATTATGGTCTGTTAAAATTTGAAAAGGACTATCTAAGCTGAGAAGAAAAGAGCGCCATTTTTTAAGACAATGAATAATAGCTAAAAGCTCTTTGTCATGAATTTCATAATTTAATACTGCTTCAATGAGTTTGCATGACTCAAAAGCAACAGGATGAAACAACTTTGTGTCAGGATTTAATTGAGAAATGACCCCTGAAATAGCATAATTGCTCGCATCTGTCTCCACAATTGTCAAAGCAGAAGGATCAAAGTGTCGAAGAATTGGAGCTGTGATAAACGCTGTCTTCAATGCTTTAAATTCATTTCGTGCTCTTGAAGTAAAAACAAAAGGAATATCTTTTCTAAGAAGAGAAGTAAGATTGGAAATAGTTTTAGAGTAATCTTTAATAAATCTTCTATAGAAATTTGCAAAACCCAAAAATCCCTGGAGGGATTTGATGGATTTGGGCTCAGGCCATTCCAGGACCTTTTGCACTTTTTTGTCCTCCATGACTAAACCATCAGTGGATAACATAAAACCCAAAAAATCAATAGATTTAAGGTGGAATTCGCATTTATTGTGCTTGGCGTAGAGACCGTGATCTCAAAGTAAATTTAGAACATGTCGAACATGATGAATATGTTCATCTAGTGTCTTTGAGAAAATTAAAATATCATATAAATAGACAACAACAGAATGTTCAACAACATCTTGAAAGATGTCATTGACAAAAGTTTGAAAATTTGATGGTGCGTTACACAATCCAAAGACATAGCTAAATATTCAAAACTACCAAATCTAGTGCGCATTGCAGTCAGTGGTTCATGACCTTCTGCAATGTGAATAAGATTGTAAGCGCCTCTAAGATCAATTTTAGAAAAGAAATTAGCACCATTAAAAAGGGTAAGAAGCAATGACATAGGAGGAACTGGATATGCATTCTTCTTAATGACTGTGTTAAGCTTTCTATAGTCAACACACAACCTAAGACTTCCATCCTTCTTTTTTACAAAGAGAACAGGGGAGCTGGTTGGAGATTTACTGGCTCTGATGAAACCTTTGGCTACATTCTCTGCAATGTAGTCTTGAAGAACTTGAGATTGGTCCTTTGACAAAGAATAGACAGGACCTGCCTGAGGTACTGGACCTATTAACTCTATCTGATGGTCGTAGAGTTGTTGAGGTGGTAACTTATCGGCCTTTCAGATAGAAAAATCATTGAGGAAATCATGATAGATTTCTGGTAGAGTTGATTTAATGGCTTCAACGTCAATTTGGTCCTCCTCATCATCTTCAAGGGAATCCATCGAGGGAAGACCAGAATTGAGAGAGCATAATTAGATTACTTTGAGGTAATTTAAATCCTCTTCGAGTGAAGTCATTGAGCTAGAAGGGTTAGCCAATTTCTCATTTAAAGAAAGATCAGATGTTTGCAAGTCATCTGGCAGAGATTTGTCCTCTAGCAGGACGTTGTCAGGCAGGTTGTTTAACTCCCTATTGACCTGCATTGAAGAATTAGAAATATACTTAGTGCGTGGGGTGATCAATCCCCGTGTCCAATCAATTTCAGGATTCCAATGCGTTAAAAAGTCATGGCCAAGAATGGTATTGTCCATCCTTGGGGCGTCCAAGACTGATAGTTCCCACTCAAAGGGGGGGAAGTTCGGAAAGTTGAAAACCCATAAAACTTTCTTACTGACCCAATATTTGGGTTCCTCTGATTCGGCCAAATAAATTGGAGTTTGATCGATATCTGTAAATGTCAGCTGTAACTTCTCAGCAAAAGATAAACTGACAAAAGAAATTGAAGCTCCAGAGTCTATAAGACAACTGAAGGGGGTATCCTCCTTGAAAAGAATGAATCTCAAGCAATTTAAGGCAACTCCAGTCCTTAAGACATGGAGGTTCTGTGCACTGGGAGATATAAGATAGTTTGCTTTGCACACAAGTAAACTATCTACTAGTTTTTTAACTTAGAACTAGTACCTTCTCATTCCTTCAATTTTACACAATCTTCCAGCTTGTGCTTACCCCCACAATACATACATAACCCATTATCTGCTTGCCTCTTCCTCTCAGCTTCTTTAAGTTCCCCTTTAGGATCCAGTACTTTACTGATATTGCCTGGGGTCGAGGTTTGTCCTTTCCCTTATTAGGTTTGGATTGAGTTGTTTTTGGGTGTGAAGAAGGTCCCGATTTGAAATTTAGGCCTTGATATTTGTTGGCTTATCGACAATGTTAAAGTTGTCCTTGGTAAACGCCATTGATTTCGAGGGTTCGATTCATTAAATCTGTTAAAGTAGTCATCTTCTGACTGTGAAGATTTAACTGATCCAGAATCCTCAAAGTAAGTCCTTTTTTGAAATGATACTTATGGGCAGCATCATTCCAACCTACACGAGTTTGAAGCGCTCTGAAGTTTGAGATATATTCAGAGGCTTTACCATTATCACTCATGCAAAGAAAATCAAGTTCAATTTCTGCATTGTCAGTTTCATTAGGGTCACCAAACAACGTGAAGAGTTGGTCTTCGAAATTTTCCCAGTTATTAATAAGTAAGTGGGTTTTGGTCAAAGAGAGCATGAGAAGATAAGGTTCAAACCATCTTGCTGCTTTCCTGGCTAGGAATGAAGAAGTGTAAACAACCTTCAACTGGTCGTTATTGAAGGTTCGAGGGTCATTATGGAACAGGAGCTTGCAGGTTTGCAAGAAGGGTTGCAATCTTTCTGGATGTTCTCCATCAAATTTACCAGGAGATTTCATAGAAGGAGTTTTGAACTTAGATCCCTCTGAAGACGTTGAATTTGAAAGGGTCTTCATGAAAAGTCTCATAAAATCTTCCAGAGAATTGGATGGTCCAGGTTCTGAAGGTTGACCAGAAGGGTGATTAGCAGGGGCGGATGGTGCCTTGTGCATTGTATCCTCTCCTTCTTCATCATCACTAGAATCATCAATATCTTGTGGGATGTCTTCTACAGATTGGACTGAATTTTTCCATTCCCTAAGGGTGAGTGGCTCCAAGGAGTGAGTGCGGAAAACAGGCAGAGTGGCTGTTGGCCTGCCTCTAGCGCAAGCTCTAGTAGTAGCGCCTGTAGGAGGAGTGCGTTGAACAGGTGCCATTTTAAGAATTTAGAGAAACACCTGAAAAGGGACGTAGTAGTGCAAAGAATGAGAACTACGGAGAATTAAATTATACAGTCACCGGACGACCTACGCAGAAGGTCGAGGATGTTCCTGTAAGTGAGATGAGGAGTTTAGACACTTCTTCAAAGTACAGAGGAATGATTCGAGGAAGTGATTCAAAGATGACTCGAAGGAAGAACTACTGCTTCAAGTTATGTTTTAGAAGGTTTCTAATATAATTGAAAGGTAATATTAAAATTATTAAGATCTCACGAAGGGTTGGAAACTCAACAATCAAAGATTTAGGATTTAGAAATGATTATTGAAAAAATAAATAAAGATACAATAATAATGATTTAACTTAAAGCTTTTACCACTATTAACTATAAATACGTTTTATAATTTAATTCTAAAGAATATTGAACCAAAAACCCAACCCCTTTTATATCCTTTATTCCTCCTCGCATTGACCTCATACCCATCCACTATTCCGCACATCACAGACCATTAAAAATACATCCATTACACCTGGACTCTCCTCACTAACATCCATTAACCCCTTAATCCTCCACTAACCCTTCCGTCCATGCTCACTACCCCTTAATAACCCACAGACATTTCATAAACCTTTTAATGTACTATTATATTAACTATTGCGCTGTGCGTCGCTTATTGAGAAAAAGACTAAGACACACTATTGAGAGATTGACTAATTTAGATTTAGAGTTTAGGCTAGCGCGGTTGAATAGCAAGTACACAAAGGAAAGTTGCAGTTGCAATGGAGAATTGCTTTCTGTGCTTCGAGTATGGATTTGAGCCTCTTATTATTGATTTAATGAGCTGCTTTTGCCTCGAGTGTCACGTGGCGTGTGACATTTCCATTCAGCCCAAGAGTAATCTATACCCTCACTTAATACAGCTTTGAGCCATATTAAAGCAACATCCTTAAATAAAGAAATTAATTTTGATGTTATTTCTTCATCTGGTAACTTATATGAGAATTTTAGATTGTCAATTCTTTGAATAAAATGTTTCAAATCAGAGCTGACCTCCCTGTCATATGTTGGGTACTGGTAAATTTTTGGCCAATACTTCTGATTTGATTTAATCTCACTAATCCTGGGAAAATTCAATAACTCATTTAACTTATATAAATGGTCTTGTATATTCTCTTTTACTGATTTGTGAATAAATTTTGTTCTTTCAGATTTGACACTTCTACCAGATGTTTTCATTTTTGGTGGCAATTGAAATAATTGAGATTCATTTCTGAAAATGAAAGGATTATTATTATACTGTGTATACTTATTATTATCTTGATTCATTAGTTGATTGGCAGTTTCAATCTCAACCTTAGTTTATCTTTGTAAAAAATCAGAGAAATTTTGATTTTTTTGTGCAAAAGATAACTTTGTTCTTGATTCATATATTAATAAATTTGCTTCATACAATTTTTCTAACTCACTGAATTTGTTTGAACATTCACTATATTTATTACTTTAAGAATCATATTTAAGAGTTAGAGCCAAGTGTTCTTTCTCTAATTCTTTATTTCTTGTTGCTAGTTGAGAAATATTCAATTTTAAGGAAAAAATTGTTTAACTTTTGAGCTTAATTGCCTGTTACTCACACTCAGTCATTCTATTCAATTATGCTAAAACAATTCTATGGAAAGTTGGATTTTTATTAAAATACACCACACAATATTAGGGGGGACTTGCTAGTAGGTCCTCAACTTGAAGTCAGATGGAACTCAGCCTGGACTCAGACTGAACTCAGACATGACTCAGGCTGAACTTTACTTTGCACTCATCTTGAGCTCTTAACCAAAAATGGATGAGTCTGTGCTGGAATAATAGTGAATGTTTAACAAATAATTTATAGAACTAATGATAAGGGAATATTAATAATCTGATCCATTCACAGAACTTTTTTCATCAAACTCATTTTTGTTCTCATTTTGAATTTCACTTGATCATTAAAAATACTGAAAATTATAATATTTATTTCAAAAACATCACTTTTAACCTCTCTAATGATTTTATTCTATTTTTTTTTGAAAAAATATAAAATAAGACCAGTGGTTCTTTTTAATGATAACTCCTTTTAACCAAGAATTTGAAGCCTTTATCTTTTAATTTACACCATATTACCTGATTTTTTTTTGTATTTTAATTCTTTCTGATTATGAAATATAACTAACATAATTTACTATTACATTTAAAAATAAATACAATAAGCTCATAAAATACATAAGTTCAATAGTTTAAAATTTCTTTAAATGTTTTGTTCTAGTTTTAATTTTTTTGCTACAATTTTCTTATTATATTATTTATTTATTTCATGTATAGTTATCAGAAGCATTCTGTGAAATTATGTGTAAAAAAGCAAAATAGTATTTCATTACAAATAATTTTACTATATTAATATCTTAGTCTTAAAGTGCATTGTAAATCAAAAATATAAAATAAAGACGTATAAACTATAGGTTTAAGTTCAAAAATATTAATAAAAAATAATTATCAATCATTTTCCATATTGGCAGAATAGAGCTGTAGACTTAGGGAGTGGACTCTGATGTTCACCCAAAGAACATAGTTCACTCTTCATTTTTCACTACCTCAATGGAAAACCTCTCAATCTCTCCACACAACTTTTTCTGCCTTGTCATTTCTGTTAATTCTATTACCACTCCCCACCCTTTTATTTCCCTCCTGGTACATTTGCTACACCTGTTAAGCTTAAAAATCTAAGTTTAAGCCCTCCTCACTACTCCTTTCCAATCTATTTTCACTTTTAACACAACTCCACCCCTTTTGGGACCTCTCGCTCACCTCCCATTCCCCTCAATCACCTGAATCACCTCCATTAGCCCTCACCAGCCTTTCTCTCAAATTCTCAAAATATTACTCACCTACCCAGTCTATTGTCCACATCCCCCAGCTCTGGATTACCTCCCCTAGACCTTTCTCACCTTTCCATGACCTTTCCAGCCCTTCACTCACCTCCCCCAGCCTCCCCCAGTCCCTTACTTTGGCTGGCAATGTGAGTGAGGTGCTGTATAGACTAAGGAGGGCTGGGAGAAGTGAGTGAGAGGCTTTTATCACCTCCCCCAGCCTCCCCAGTCCCTTAATATGGTGGGAGATGTAAGAAAGGTGCTGAAAAGACTAAGTAGGACTGGGAGTAGTAGGTGAGAGGCTTTTATCACCTCTCCTAGCCCTTTAAAGACCCTCTCTCACCTTTTCCAGCCTTCCCAAAAGCATATTAGAGGCTTTTATAACCTCTCCCAGCCCTGTAAAGCCCCTCTCTCACCTTCTCCAGCCTTCCCCAGTCCCTCGATTCTTCTGGGTGAGGTGAGAAATGAGATTTGAGAAGTGAAAAAAGTGATGGGAAGGCATGTAAGGGCTTGAAAAGTAGCCAAATTTTAATAAACTTGAGAATAATTAATATGTATAAATTATAAATAACAAGAAATAAAATCTTGAGGAATTATAAACAATTCAAAGGGGTAAGTAAAGTAACTAAATACATATTTCAGAATTTGAGTTGCTTGTGTTTACCAAAAAAATGTGGCCAAGTGTTGAGAAAGGAAGATATTTGGAGGGAGGAAACATGAAAAAAGAAATAAATACAAAGTAAAATAAAACTAAATATTGACAGTTGGCTGGGAAAAGTGAGTGAGGTTCTGGGGGAGGTGTGAGAAATAAAGAGAAGAGAAGCGAGAGGGGTTGAAGGAGAGGAGAGTCATTTTCTAACTATGAAGGGAAGGTATAGGGTATAAAGGGTAAGTAGATGGCAAGGTTAGAAAAGAGATAAGGGGGGTAGGACAGGAATGAAGATTGAAGATAAGGGAGAATTAGGGGAGGAAGGTATCAGATTGATGTTCCACTTGTAATTCTACCAGGAATTATTTCAGGAAGCAAAAATTACACTAGACCTCTAGTGCACACTATTTTCCTGCTGTGAATATTTTTTGAGCTATTAATCAACTGTGGTTCTATAAAGGTTAAAATAAGTTTTAAGGTGTTTTCAAAGTAAATTCAATATTTCTTCATGATTGTTTCATCACCACCTCAATGTGTTCTGAAAAAGATATGAATTAGGGTTCAAGGTTGCGGACTTTCTAGCAAGTTTGCCCCCCATATTGCATGGTGATACTAAAAATCTTCCTTTTCACATTCTTCACTATTTTGTGAAGCATTCAGCTCAATAATATATTGCGGAAACTGATGGTTAACTGTATTATGATAAATAGTACTATTGTTATTGACAAAAGATAAATCAGGTGTATCTATATCAAAACCCAATTGTCTCAAGTCCTCCTCAATTTTCTGGACAGATTTTACATCAAAAAAATTACCTGCATTGTAATAATAAGTATTATGAGTAGTATGAGAAGGCAATCTACTTACCAAGGGATATGAGTAAGCCCTGGTTTTTGGAACTTTTGCTATGGCTTGTAAGGGTGAGTTGAAGTGGTATGATGAGGGGCTGTATCCCTGCTGCAGTTGTGGCTGGTCCACTGTTGATGAAACCAATCCCTTTTCCAATTCTCTACCAAGATCTTTTCCTGAGCCTGACCTTATCCTCCTAGGGTAGAGAGTGGCTGGTTTAGGTGTACTCCCTTAAGCTCTGCTAGAGTTTTATTTAGTTGCTGGAATCCTATCGTGCAGTTGTTTTCCACTTTTTCCATCTCTTTTATTATGGAAGACTTATATTCCTTTAACTTCAAAACTTGTTTGGCCAAGTGGGACAGTTGATCCTGAAGAGGAGGTGATGTCTTCTTTATATTTATCTTTTTTAGGAGGGTGTCATGTTCCTCTATGCTCATTTTGTATGGATGGGGGTAAGAGTGACCTTTCATAGTTATTTCCTGGTACATTGTTTTTAGTTTTAGACCTGGTATTAAAATCAGGTTTATCACTTACATTATCCTGTGGAGTACTAATAATGTCTGAAAAAACTATTTTCTATACCGACAAAAGGGAAAACCTGTTTGGTAATCAGTAGAAAAAAAATATTAGTAATATAAATACTATAAAAAGCACTGGAGCTTACCCTGAGTTTATAATTTTATTAATTTAAATAATATATAATAGAAATTTGAAAAAAAAACTGTTAAAATTTAAATAACAATTTTAACTAGAACTTTATAAGGGTGAATAATCAGCTTACCAAGCTTTAATCAAATACCAATTTAATTGGGTGATATATTGGTGACCAAATACCAAGTGAAATTGAGTTTATATTGGGTACAGTTACAAATGTAAATATCTAATTCTTATTTTAAAAAATTAGTAAAATTTTTATAATGATTCTTTTCCATGATTTCTGATTAATTATGACCCACTAATATGCTTCTGACCCAAATATTTAGTTTATATGAGCTATACTGGAGTAAAAATCACATCCTAAGGCTTAAACTAAATAATAGGGGGTATCAATGTTCAGGGATCAGCAATTATATTAATTGTGGATAAAAATCCTAATACCCCAAATATCTTCCGCATTTATTTTTGCTAAAAATTGGGTTATTAGACACTTTCCCTGTCAATGTTAACCTCTTATCTGAAATTTTTCTACTCAATTTTTCATAACCGCAACTTGGCCATCTATTCTTCCTTACCTTGTCAAGTCTGTTTGCTCATGTACGCTCACCCAAACTCAACAACATTTTTTTTTGCTTTCATTTCTGCTGGAGTTCATACAACTATCTCTCATTGGACTTTCATCTCCTTGGCTCTCTCAGTGGCAAATTCCTCCAAGAAATATTTAAAAAATATGGGCTTAGCCAATTTTTCAAGTGGTAAAAGTGACTTATGCAAATTTTTAAGTGTTTCAATCAACTTAGACAAATTTCCAAGTGGTGAGAGTGAATCACACAAATTTTTGAGTGTTGAAAGTGACTTGGACACATTTCTGAGTGGTGAGAGTGAATCACACAGATTTTTGAGTGATGCAAGTGACTTAGACACATTTCTTAGTGGTGCAAGTGACTTGGACAAATGTTTGAGTGTTGTGAGTGACTTGGACAAATTTACAAATGGTGAGGGTGACTCAGACAAATGTTTGAGTTTTGTGAGTGACTAAGACAAATTTACAAGTGTTGAGGGTGACTTGGACCAATCTTTGAGTGAGGTGTGCAGATAAAATTTTTATTTTAGGGCTTAAGAGTAGAAATGTAGGTGTGTTACTCTCCAGAAAGACATAAGGTTAGGATACATGATTTGAAACCATGTGAATTGCTCATGGATTTGATGAGTTTGGGATCAGTAATTAGGAATGGAAATTGGGGTATAAGAAGCAGGATAATGTATTATCGTGCATTCCTTATCCACTAGCCCCAGGGCTAATGGATAAGAATCTTCCACAATCAATAATGTCAGATCCGGGGAAAAAAAATCTTGATCCCTAATTGCAGATCCCTGAACATTGATACCCCCTAATAAGTAATAATTAATGAAAGACGCACAATTTTCAGTGTATGCTAGTATCTAAGTATGATTTTATAGTAAATATTAATGGGCCAACTACTTATTTATAAATGATTTAGTAATTAAACCTTAGGGGAAGACTAATAAAGTTGTTATTCTCAGAGTTAAATCTCAGGGGAAGACTAATAAAATTTTTATGCTCAGTATTAACTCAAATTAATTGAATTGGTGCAGGCTAGTAGTGGAAATTAGGTTAATAAAATATAGTTATAGCTAATATAAAGTTAATATCAATTTCTTAATTTTTTATAATATATTTTTATATGATAATAATTGTTTTATATTGTTTATTTGTGTTTTAGTAAGTAAGTGATTGATGTCCAATAACCTGTCAAATCCTCCCTTACATATACCAAAATACACAGGAGTGCACAGACCTTCAATCAAGATGATGTCACTGCTATCCCCAGAAATTACAGCACTGTGAGGGATCATCACCTCCCCATTGTGTCTACTTCAAGCAGTTTCAACATCCATACCTCCAATAAGGAACCTCCATCACAATTATTGATAGCATAAACCCTACCATAAATGAAGGAAACAAGTCAAAGCAGATACCATAAAGAAACAGGTAAAATTACTCATCCAAAGAATATAGAAAAAGACCCAAGGCAAATAAAGGAAAAAATCAGCTTTCCCATCCCACAATAAAATCCCTAAGCATCCATATTAACCCAGTAATCATATACCAACCCATTAATATGTGAAAATCCATTAAAGGAGGCAGATTAACTTGTCTAAACTGAATATATGCGCCCGAAAAAGGTGTATATGCTTGTTTAGGTGTGGTGAGTTCATTAAATACATCCATATGACCTAAAAGAAGCAGAAAAGTAAATTTTATAGGCTATTTAGAGGTTTAAACCTGCTTATATACCTATATATACATAATATAACTACATATTTTACTGAATATGATGTTTATGTATACATATAAACTTATGTATGTCTATAATTACTTAATATCACAAAAGATAAGTATACAATGACTTCATTATCACTTTAATAAGTATTATGAGGCTATGGATAAGCTATTTAAACTTATATAAATCTTTTAATAGTGTAATATATATATATATATATAAGCATAATAACCATATATATATAAATTATAACCTGAATTCTTAATTGTAAGCTTAATTCAATTAAGATTATCTTACTTTAAGCATAAAAATACTCAGTCCTGCGAATACCTAGGCTGAAAGTATTATACTGAACTTTCTTTTGATGACCCTTGTTTCCACAACAAATTTACAAGCCCTACTAGATTGTGGTGCCACAGACTGTGTCACCCGCCATGTGACACTTGAAGCAAAAGTACCTCAATTAAACCACTATTCAAGCCTTAATCCCAGCAATACGGGAAAAGAAATATTGTAAAGATTACATTCTATTGTTTTCTTGAATTTTCTGTGCTATTCAAACTATAGAGTATCCTAAATTTAAATATGCTTATACTTTTCAAACATAAGAAATCTATGTGCGCTATAGCGCTAAAGTGGAGGCAATATTCAAAAGGAGCAATTGTGGGTCTGAGGGTAATTAGGAGGTCTGGGAAGTATGAACAGGAAAGAATGATTATAAGGCTAGATTAATTAGTATTTGGGTTCTCCTGTGAATTAAATGTGTCTGTGAGTAATATGGTGGCTGGTTGGTTAATGGGTCAGTGCAAGGAGGAATAGGATATTTAAAGGGGGTTAGGTTGTTTCAACTTTCTCTAGAATTAAATTATAAAATATATTTGTGATAGTAGTTAAATTCTCATTAGGCTATTATTATATTTATTCTTCTCTCTCTTAATAATCAAAGTTATTAAAATCCTAAATACTTAAATGTTCACTTTGATTATTAAATTGAAAACCTTTGTGAAATTTACCATAATAGTTAGTGTCCCTACATTATACATTAGTTATTCCTCAAAGAATATTAGGAATAATTCTTAGTTACTCCTTTCTATCTTTGAATCACTTTTTTGAAGTTATCCTCTGTGCTTCAAAGTTGTAATTTCCCTCATCCTTTTATCTCACTTACTTTGGGATCATCCTTGACCTTGTGTGTAGGTTGTATGGTGACAGTATAATTTATTTCTCTGTAGTTCTCATTCTTTGTACTACTATGATTTTAAGGTGCTAAATCTAAACGACCCCTTTTCAAAGCACTCCTCCCATTGGCGCTACTACTAGAGCTTGCACTAGCAATAGGGCTACCTAATTATGTCCTGTTTCTTGCACTCACTCCCTCAAACCTCTTGATGTAAGGGAGCATGAACATTCAATGCAATATTTAGATGACATCCCTCAGGATTTCGAGAATTCTACTGAAGAAGATGAAGGAAAGGATACTATGCATGAGGCACCATCAGCCCTGGCTGCTGGAACTTCAGGCCAATCTTCAAGCCCTGGAAAAAGTGCTTCATTGGAGGACTTCATAAAACTCCTGGTTAAAACCCTCACTAATTCTTCCTCCTCTGAAGGATCTAAATTCAAAACTCATTCAATGAAATCTCCAGACAAGTTTGATGGAGAGCATCCTGACAGATTGCATCCCTTCTTGCAGAAATGAAAGCTACTATTCCACAATGACCCTCAAAAATTTAGTACATATCCCTCCAAGGCCATTTATGTCTCTTTTTACTTATCAGGAAAGGCATCACAGTGGTTTGAGCCATATCTACTCATGATTTCTTTGTGTAAACCTCACTTACTCATTAATTATTGGGAAAATTTCAAGGATCAACTTTTTACAGTTTTTGGTGACCCCAATGAGACTGAAAATGCGGAAATCAAACTTGATTTTCTTCCCATGAGTGATAATGGTAAAGCTTCTGAGTATATCTCAAATTTCAGGGCTTTAAAAACTCGAGTTAGTTGGAATGATTTTTCCCTCAAATATCATTTCAAAAAGGTACTTCTTTTGAGTATTCTGGACAAATTAGATCTTCATGCGCGAAAATTGGAGAGTTTGACAGACTTAATGGATAGGACCCTTGAACTCGATGGCACACATCAAGGACAACTTCAACAAAGGCATCACATGCAAAAATCTCATGGTTCAAATTTCAAATCTGGGCCTTATTTAAACAATCATTCCCAACCAACACAATTGAACCAATCCAAACCCAGTCACAAGGAAAAGGAAAAGTTTAATCCTAAAAGATTGACTCCTCAAGATATCAGTAAGTTATTGGATCCAAAAGGGGAACTAAAGGAAGCTGAAAGGAAATGATGGGCAGAAAATGGGTTATGTACATATTGTGGGGTTAAAAACAAGTTAGAAGATTGTGCAAAATTGAAGGGAAGGGAAGGTTAAAGCTCAAAGTCAAAAAACTTAAGAATAGTTTACTTGTGTGAAAAGAAAACTATTTTATTTCTCCCAGTGCACAGAAGATACATGTCTTAAGGACTGGAGCTGCCATTAACCATTTGGAGTTATTCTTTTTAAGGAGGACATACACTTCGTTTGTCTCATTAAGTCTGGAGCTTAAATTTAATTTATCAGTTTATCTTTTGCTGAAAAACTTAAGCTAAAATTTGTAGATACCAATTTAATTCCAATTTATTTGGTTGAATCAGAGGAACCCAAATATTGGGTTAGTAAGAAAGTTTTATGGGTTTTCAAATTTCCAAATTTTCCCTCTTTTGAGTGGGAATTAACAGTCTTGGATGCCTTTAGGATGGGAAGTGCCCTTCTTTTCCATGACTTTTTAATTCCTTGGAATCCTGACTTTAATTGGTCAGAGGGATTGATAACCCCTTTTTCTAAGTATATTTCTGATTCTTCAATGCAGGTCAACAGGGAGTTGAACAACCCACCTGACCCAGTCCTTCTAGAGGTCATATTTCTGCCAGATGATTTGCAACCATCTGATTTTTCTCTAAATGCGAATTTGGCTAACCTTTCTAGCTTGGTTACTTCACTCAAAGAGGTTTTCAACAGCCTTGAGGTAAACAATTCTTGCTCTCTAAATTCAGGTCTACCCTTGACAGACTCCTTTGATGATGAAGAGGATTAACAAATCAATATTGAAGCCATTAAATCAACTCTACTGGAAGTATATCATGACTTCCTCAATGTATTTTCAATCTGTGAGGCCAACAAGCTATGGCCTCATCAGCCTTACAATCTTCAAATAGAGTTAGTAGGTCCAACACCTTTGGCAGGTCCTTTCTAATCCCTATTGAAGGATGAATCTCAACTTCTTTGAGACTAAATTTCACTGAATGTGACAAAAGGTTTCATTCAAGCTAGTAAATACCCAACTGACTCTCCAGTTCTTTTTGTCAAGAAAAAGGATGGAAGTCTTAGGTTGTGCATTGATTATATAAAACTAAACACAATGACTAAGAAGAACACATATCCAGTCCCTCCTATGTCCTTATTCCTTACTTTGTTTAGTGGTTCTAATTTCCTTTCTAAAATTGATTTAAGAGGTGCTTAAAACCTTATATGTATTGCTAAAGGCCATGAACCTTTAACAGCAATGTGCACTTGGCTTGGTAGTTTTGAATATTTGGTTATGCCTTTGGGGTTATGTAATTCAACCTCAACTTTTCAAAATTTAGTCAATTATATCTTTAGTGATGTTGTTGAACAATTTTTTTCTTGTCTATCTAGATGATATTTTAATTTTTTTGAAGACCCTCAAGGAACATATTAAACATGTTCAACAAGTTCTCAATTGTCTTCAAGAGCATGGTCTCTACTCCAAGAACACTAAGTGAGAATTCTATCTAAAGTCTATTGAATTTCTAGATTTTACATTATCCACTGAAATCCTTGTCATGGATGATAAAAAAGTTAATAATATATTGGAATGGCTGGAGCCAAAATATGTAAAATCCTTACAAGGGTTTTTAGGTCTTGAAAATTTGTATAGAAGATTTATTAAAGATTACTATAAAACTATTACAAATATCACTTCTCTTCTTAGAAAAGATATTAACTTTGTTTTCACTGATACAGAAAGAAAGGAATTTGAAGCATTGAAATCTGCATTCACAACTGCTCCAATTATTTGACATTTTGATCCTTCTGCTTTGACAATTGTTGAGACAAATGCTAGTGATTATTTTATCTCAGAGGTTATATCCCAATTAAATCCTGAAACAAAACTGTTTCATCCTGTTTCCTTCAAATTATGCAACTCACCCACAGAAGAGTTAAATTAGGTAATTCATGATAAAGAATTACTTTCTATTATTCATTGTCTTAAAAAATGGCATTCGTCTCAGTCTTAATAAACCCTTTCAAATTTTAACAGATCATAATGCTTTAAAATACTTTATGTCTTTCAAAGTCTTGATGCAACCTAAATCCAGATGGGCTGAGTTCTAATCTTAATTTTCTTTTACTATTACCTATCATCCTAGGAAAAATTTTGTAGTTCCAGACATATTGTCACATTGAGACGGCGTTTACCCTGAGAGGGGGGAGGCATTTGCTAACAAGAACCCAGCAAATGTCAAATCAATTTTCAAAAAATCAATGTTAACAAATCATCAACTCAATACAATGACAACTAAAACAATTCAAAATCCACTATACAACATTCAAGAAGCTCAAGCAAAAAGTGATCATTTTGTGGGGATTAAAGACAAAATACTCTTGAGTCAAGGGGCCAAAATATTCAGTATTGAATCAGGTCTATTAGACTTTGAAGGTAGAGTAGTCATCCCCAATGATAAGAATATAAAATTATGGATTTTCAATAGAAGACATGATTCTCCATTGGCTGGTAATTTTGGGGTTGATAAAAACTACCAGATAATAGCAAGAGATTTCTTCTGGCCAGGAATGACTAGAGAAATCAATTCCTATATTAAAGCCTGTTATGAATGTAATATGAAAAAGGTATCTTGAAATAGGAAGTGTGGGTTGCTTCAACCACTTCCAATTCCCTCTAAACCTTGGGAATCAATTTTGATGGATTTCATTTCTCAATTACTACCATCAAAAATTTTTGATAGTATATTAGTTATAGTCGATAGATTTTCTAAAATGCCTACTTTCATTAAAACTGTTACTACTGTGACAGCAGAGTATTTAGCAAAATTATTTCTAGAACACTTATTTTCTAAACATGGATTCCCCAATGATATTATTTCAGATAGTGGTTTTTTGTTTGTTTCTACTTTCTGGACTTAATTATGTTGGCAATTAAATATTACAAGTAATCTTTCTACTGCTTATCATTCTGAAACCAATGGGCAAACAGAAAGAGTCAATCAAATACTTGAAAGATATTTTCAAATTTATGTTAACTATCAACATGATTATTGTACCACATGGTTACCATTGGCCAAATTTGCTTATAATAACTTGACACATTCTCTGAAAAAACAATCCCCCTTTGAAACTATCTATGGATGATATCCTCGATTCAATCTTATTCATGTAGGAATAAATTGTCCTTCTGAAAATTGTTTTTGAAAAATTTCATGACTTCAAGGAAAACATCAATCTAACTTGAAAGCAGTGAATCAAAGGTATAACAAACAGGCTGACAAACATTGACAATCTACTCCACTCTTTAAACTAGGCAAAAAAGTATGGCTGGATGCAAAAAATATTCGAGCAACTCAACCATCTAGGAAACTATCTGAGAAACACTTGAGTCCATTTGAAATTGATGTTGAAATCATAAATAATGCATTTTCACTAAAGCTACCTCCAAAGTGGCAATTAATTCATCCTTTTTTTTGACGTATCTCTCTTGTAACTGGCTTGACAAGTATACCTGGGCAAGAACCATCCTCCTCCGGAACCAGACAAAGTAGAAGATCATCTAGAGTGGGAAGTAAGCCAGATTCTTGATTCAAGAACGCGCGAAGGGAAACTTCAATACCTTGTGGAATAGGAAGGCTACCTCAATGATACTAATAAAACATCCTGGAAACCAGCCATTAACATTTCTAATTCTCCTGAACTTATCAAATCTTTTCACTTAAAATATCCTTCAAAACCTAAACCTTAAATTATTTTGTTCTTTCTTTCTCTTTTCTGTTTCTTTTCTTTCTTTTCCTCTCTATTTTCTTTCCTTTTCTAAAAAACTTAAATTGTATCATCCTCAACATATTTTTCAAATTTTAAAACTTAAAACTTCATAATAATTTAAATCTTAAATTATTTTATCTATTCTTTTCAATTCCTAATTTCTGTATACTCCTTTAAAAACAAAATTCAAAACTTTAAATAAAATAAAATGAAATGAAATAAAATAAAATAAAATTAGATAAAATAAAATAAAATAACATAACATAAAATAAAGTAACATAAAATAAAATAAAATAAAATAAAATAAAATAAAATAAAATAAAATAAAATAAAATAAAATAAAATAAAATAAAATAAAATAAAATAAAATAAAATAAAATAAAATAAAATAAAATAAAATAAAATAAAATAAAATAAAATAAAATAAAATAAAATAAAATAAAATAAAATAAAATAAAATAAAATAAAATAAAATAAAATAAAATAAAATAAAATAAAATAAAATAAAATAAAATAAAATAAAATAAAATAAAATAAAATAAAATAAAATAAAATAAAATAAAATAAAATAAAATAAAATAAAATAAAATAAAATAAAATAAAATAAAATAAAATAAAATAAAATAAAATAAAATAAAATAAAATAAAATAAAATAAAATAAAATAAAATAAAGTAAAGTAACATAAAATACAATAAAATAAAATAAAAATAAGATAAAAAACCAAAAATAAAAAAATAAAAAAAAATTAATTAAAACATATTTTAAATTTTTCTTTTATTATTTCTCTTTCTTCTAAAATTTATTTTCATATTATGTTATCATAATCTTTTCCAAAATTCTTTTCTTTCTTTTTCTTTTTCTTTCAACATTCAAATTCTTTTATATTTTCATTTTCATTTTTTTTTCTGTTTTACTCAAAACATAAACAATCAAAAAACACAAACAATCAACACCACTTTCTTCAACAATAAATCTTGTATCAAATCTCTTTTAAATTTCAAATATTCTTTATTTTCTTCTCTCTAAATTTTCTTCCTTAAAATTTTTTTCTTTTCTTTTTTTTCTTTCTCTCTTAAAAATACAAACTTTTCTTTTTCTTCTTCTTTTAATTTTCTTCTCTTTACATAATAAATCAAAAAATTAAAAAAAATAACAAAATAAAAACAATATTCAAGAATAGAAAACTATATACAAAATAAAAAAATAAAAATAAAAAATTCCTTTTCTATTTTAATTTCTTCTTTTTTTAAATTATCTTTTCTTTAGACTTTCTTTTGATCAATTCCTCTATCTTCTCCATGAATTGTTGAATTCCCTTTTGACTCTTCTCAAAAACTTCATCACATTCCTCAAATACCACCTCCCAAATTTACAACAAATCTTTGGCTATATCATATGATTCTGAATCTACAATCTTCCTGACCTCATTTCATAAACCCTTGTAAAATGACATTAGACAAGTGTGGTGTGATTTCTTGGACCATATTTGATCCAAGGCCTTGACCGTCAAGTCAGCATCCTTGGCACTTGATGGATTAATTTTCAGCTGGCAATTTGACCTCAACAGAAATTTCAGGGACTGGCCCACTGGTTGATGCTACGGGAATCTCCTTCATGATTTCCACCCCCTAAACAACAAGAAAAAAAGAGAGAAAATAAGTTACCATTGACGTGATAAGAATTAAATTAAAACACACTTACCTCAAATTCAGGATCAAGTTTGAGGAACAAAGGCTTCTTCTACACAACCTCTACCTCTTCTTCATCATTTTCCTTGATGCTTAGTCAATGTCTCTTCAATTTGGAAGCCTCCTTTGCTTGCTCTGCAGCACCTGGGATAACCTTGTCCACTTCATCCTCTATTATTTTTTTACTTCCTTGAGGCTAAATCTGTATCCAAGTCAGCTATCTCTAATCTCTCCTCCTGAATAAGCCCCTCCAACTCATCTAGCACAGAGTTGCTAGTCATAGGCACATCCCATATGTCTTTGACAATAGCCTTTAAGTCGGAAATTGACCAAAATTTAGTTGAGGTAAAAGGCTTGGCATTATTGTTGAGGGCCAATGTGTTACAAGTCACTTGACACCATTGACAAAACACGCAATTCTTGCAAGGACCTTGAGACACCATAATCTCCACACAAAATGTGTCCATGGCTACACAGTTTATGATGGGAGTCTTTAATTTCCAAGTGGGAATCCCCCCATTAGCTCGAGGGTGAGGAGGCATAGGGGGTGGGTTGGTATCTTCAGGCATTATAATTATAATGAATAAAGAAAAAAAGTTTTAAGATATATACAAGAGGGAGATGATAGTAAAAGGTGAATAATGAAGGTTTCTCAGGATCAATGGAGTTTACATTTTATAACCAGGCATCTTTCACGTGCCATGTGACACTCAAAGCAAAAGTACCTCAATTACACCACTATTCAAGCCTAACTCCTAGAAATATGCAAAAAGCAATATTTTAAAGATTACATTTTATTGTGTTCTCAAATTAGCTTCTCTATTCAAACTATAAAGTATCCTAAATTTAAATAAGCTTATACTTTTCAATTATAAGCAATCTACACGCTCTATTAAGCTAATGTCAAGGCAATATTAAAAAGGGGTAATTGTGGGTCTGAGGGTAATTAGGAGTTCTGGGAAGTAGGAACAGGAAAGAAGGATTAAAAGGCTATATTAATTTATAATTGCGTTCTACTGTGGATTAAATGGGTCTGTGAGTAATATGGTGGCCGGTTGGTTAATGGGTCAGTGCAAGGAAGAATAGGATATTTAAAGGGGGTTACTTGTAGAAAGTTCTAAATTACTAAGCAGTAGACACAATGTGATATGGGTTGGTTCTTCTTTTCAATTTCTAAAAAGAAGTGCCTGCCACTCTTATTTTAAAGACAGCACAATAATGTGTAACACTAATATCTGACTAGATAGTTTATAATTTGAGAGATGAGTTAAAAGATAAGGAAAAACAAAGATTACTATCTAAATATTTATATTCTTAATAAGCGCTAGTATCCACAGCTACTCCCTCTTGAAGCGCACTCTTTGAATATGTCTTATTATAGCAATAAAATAACTCTAATAATAGGTTATCCTACTGAATATATATATTCTCTCTGTGTTGCCATTTTCACTATACTATATGAAATACACACACAGATGCATGAGCTCTAAAAGACTCATAATATCTCAAATATTCTCTTAAACACTTAATCACATAAAAATCCAATCTCTTACTGTTATCAGAGTAATCACAAAATAGACAAATTGCTATATAAAACAATATATTTCAAAATTATATAATATGAGGCTCTAATGTTTGTAATCTAATGACTGATTCAAAAAATAATTTTCTTACCTAACAACTACTACTCCTATTAGATAGACTTTCCTTCTTATATTTTTCAGTGCTCCAGACACAGTTTCCTAGTGGATCTATAGCGCTGTCTCTAGCGCCAAATTAGTAAAAAAAGAACTAATCCATTAGTAAAATAAATACACTGCTTGTAACAGCTACAGCACCTAAAAATACCCTATTCTTACTAATATTAGTATTATCTTGTTTCACTCATATTCCACATGTGCGCTTATGACTATACCTTTGCATTGTTTCAGCGCTACTTCCCACATTTACACCTTTTAGTGCTGATCCTTGTCTTTTTAACTCTTGGGTAGTTTTTTGATCAAGTCCCCATTCTCCTTGCTTCATTACTAAGTCCATAGATCTGACAATTAACTTGACTAGTTAGCCTCTGAAACTTACATTACCTGTTTCAGTAAGTTACCACGCTAGCCGCTGTGAAGCATACTATGTACTAGAGGCCTTCCTTGAGCCATAATTCCTTCTTTAATGCATAACACACAATTATTGGAAAATCCAAATCAATAATGTTCAGCGCTTGCACTCCTAAGTTGATAACAGACAATTCCCTTTGTGTGGCACATCTTGCTGCAAAATCTGAGCACACAGACCCTAAATCCTCTTCTGCGCTTCTCTTTTCTTTTGTTCTTTAAAAAAACACACAATTAAATATTTATAATAGTGCTATTTACTGCGCTATGATTCCCCTTTGTTCTTCCTGGGCTACACAAGCTGATTGGTCCAAAAGATAGGTTACCTGCAATGCGCGTACCACAACATTGGTTCGACTTTCTCTAGAATTAAATTATAAAATATATTTGTGATAGTAGTTGAATTCTTATTAGGCTATTATTATATTTATTCTTCTCTCTCTTAATAATCAAATTTATTAAAATACTAAATACTTAAATCTTCACTTTGATTATTAAGTTTCAACCCTTTGTGAGATTCACCATAATAGTTAGTGTCCCTAAATTATACATTAATTATTCCTCAAAAAAATATTAGGAACCATTCTTAGTTATTCTTTTCTATCTTTGAATCACTTCCATGAAGTAATCCTCTGTCCTTCAAAGTTGTAATTTCCCTCATCCTTTTATCTCACTTACTTTTGGATCATTCTCGACCTTGTGCGTAGATTGTCTGGTGACAGACTGTTTTATTTCTAAAAAATTTTTACAGTGAAATAAAAAGTAAAAAAGTAAAATTGGACCACCCTAGACATCTAATTATATTTGATGGATACCCAAGTGGGGGAGGAGAAGTAAGAGAGTAAGTTTTTTTGCAGATTCTTGTGTGATGGAAGGGACTCTTAATACAAGGAATATGTAACAAACTTGAAGGACCAGTATGACATGGTACTGGGGATGAAATTTCTGGACCAGTATAACCCACACATTTACTGGAAGGAAAGGGGACTCTGGCTCTAAAGTATCAGCCCTCTAGCCTTTTCAGTGGTCAGGGGCCCATCCCAGAGAATCTTCTGATTTTTTTTATCATCATTTGACTTTCCATTGTGGTATTCTAAAAATTAGTATGGCACTAAGAATTATTAAAAGAGGTTTATTTGGAGATGATTATGAGGATTGGAAAAGCCAATCTAATTTTAAAATGGTTTTTATTGGAAAGAATGGCTTTCAAAGAATGGCTTAAAAGGGTTAAATTCACAAGTCAATATTTAACCGTTAATTTATGGTTAGAAAATGCAAGTATAGATATAAATGTGTACTGAAATTAAACTCAGGAGTCTCAAGAGCATTTTGGAATTTATGGAAAATTTTTACTATTTTTCTTCTATTTTTAATAATTTTATAAAGTATTTTGGATTTTTTATAATTTACTTTATTTTTCAAAAATTTTCACTAGATAAAAAGGGCCTCCCAGACTACCAAAATTAGATGGGATTATAATAGAGAAGTAGCTCTATCATCTGTACTTTTTCTGGAGTTTTTATTATTGATTTGAGATCTTAATTGAGTTCAGAAGTCCGTACAAGCTCCATACAAACCCTGGTGATTGCTGGACAAGCTACGGGATGCTCTGTCTGGGGAAAATAAAGAACATGACATACTATGTGTATAAAGCCTGTAGACTCAAAGTTAGAATAGAAAATCAATACATCATACATCTTAATTTACAACAACAATCTAAAACAAATAATTACATATAAAAATTGTAATACCCTTATAAATATAACACATTTACATAACATTTTATAAATTTCACACAACAACTCTTAAATATATACCTATAGGGTACTTTTGTAAAGGTCTCAACTTTGGGGACTTGATTTTAGCAACTTTTTATAATAAAAATAAAAGCTTCATAAATACTTATATTAAAATTCTTTAAATAACTTTTCTGGATATAGCTTCACTCTTGTATTTCTTTCCCTCATTACAAAGAATACTGATTCTACATCTCAACACCATTAATAAAAAAATATTTTCTTGGTCATTTATATCAAGTAGACGTTAAGCTTAGCTTATTTAATTGTGAACTATTTATTTACTTATTGGGACAGGGTTTTCTTTGGTTTATCCATCTCCCTTGTATTCTGCTTACGGCAAGTGACTGTAAGAGTCTTTCTACATTTGTGATGCTTAACTTGGTGTTCAAATTCTCTATCTTTTAATTGATCTTACTTAGTACTTGGACTATCTTAGCCTGAAAGAGGCTTATTTATTGAAAAAAAATTTACTCTTTTAACAGTTAAATCTTATACTTTTGGGATGTCTTCTGCTTTTGGATCTGGAGTTTCTCTTCCTGTAAATGCTTCAGTCTGTATTTTATCTTGAAATAGACACATGTTTAATGGGGAATAAGTTAAATGGTTCTTAAATGGGTATGAAGCTGCTGTTGCTGTTGATGGAGCTTCTCATTTGGATATGGTGAAGCAAATTAGGTTCTTTATTGTGTACAGAGAGGTGGAAATGGAGGTCATTTCTATGTATGGCTATAAAAAGTAGCACTTTTTGAAATTTTCAAAAGAGAAGGCGGATAAATAGGGAGTCAGGTATGATATGGTGGACGTTAAAAAATTGTCAGTGATTGGCAAGTTAAAGGTGGTGTTTCAACTATGGGGAACTTTAAAAATTTATGTAGGAAGTTTGATGATGTGGTGGGATACTTGATTCTGGTGGAGGAGATAGGCCATGAAAATCAGGCAAAGGATTTATTTTTTTCATCTTTTAGTAGGAGCATAAGGATGGATGTGTTTAAGGAACAGTCTAGGAAGAACTTGATGAAGGATCTTCCATATGGGTAACAGAGACTTCCTGGGCTAGAGGTCATTAAAGAAATATTCAAGAATATTTAAAACTTATGGAATTTTACAAATATCAAGAGTCCTGTACTCAAAAAATTAGCAAGGTTAGTAAATTTTTGGCCTAAAATAATGATATTATGGTCAAGTCTCAGGAGGCAAAGAAGGCTCAGTTGGGAAAGTCTGTTACTAAGGTTGAGGGGGATGTTGATAATAAAATGGTGGATCATTTAGCTGATATAACTAAGCAGCTCAAAATATTTGTTCAAGAAACTCAGAAATCCAACAAAGCACCTGTGGCTTCATCATCTACATCTTCTTCTTATCAATCCAGAGGTTATGGGAGGAGGAATCATGTATTTAATGGCAATGGAAACCGGTTTAATGGGAGTGGTAATGTCAATGGTTGTAGTAATGGTAATGGTAATGGTGGAAATGGCTCTATAGGTGGATATGGAGAGCCTAGGGTGTGCTCCTAATGTAATAGGAGGGAGAACAAAGCAGAAGACTGTTATTTCTGGATAGGGAACTGCAGGCTGGTAGATTTAAATTTGATGTAAAGTTTTATAAAATCCCTTATGAATTTTTCATAAATCCAAGGGATGGGAAAACTCCTTTGGACTTTGTTAGATGGAATATGATGGCTGAAAGGAGAGCCAGGTTTAAAGAATCAACAGTTGATGATGGTGAAAATGTTAAAAGTGGGAAAAAGAGTGGGGGTAATGATGGAGGAAAATTAGATAAGGGAAAAGAAAAGGAGGTCAGTAAGGCCACTTTCACAACTTCTTTTGGTAGATTGGAGATAGGAGCAGTTACTAAGGCTGATGGTAACTGTATGATTGGGGAGTATGCTGTGGATGCTTCCAAAAGAGCAGCTACTACTAAAGCAAGGGGTAGCATTCAGAGTCAACTAAGTGAAAAACCAGGCAAAGCAAAAATTAAGAATATTGAAAAGAAACCTTACTCTAAGGACAAAATTTATAGAATTCAGAAGGGGAAGGCAAATATAAGGCCTTCCAGTTTTGGAAAATTTGATTTAAGTAGTGAGCCTATACTTGAAGAAGACAAATCTGATTCTGAGGAAGATGTACAAATAGTGTCTTTTCCCAGACCAAGTATTGCGGGTCCTACTTCTATGGAAGGGGTAAGGAGAACCAGTTATGGATCTGGTTTAGTAATAGAAGCTGTTGATGGGGCTAGGGTTATGGTAGATGAATATTTTATTATGGGAGATGAAAAGGTCAATGTGGGTTCTCAAGGGGTTTCCAGGGCCAAGGTTTTCAAAAGTAAAATACAATATGAAATTCCAGTAGTATCTTGTCCAGAAAATGCTATGGAGATGGTGTTGGGTAGAGTGAATCAACTTCAGATTCCTCTACCTTTAGGAAAATAATTTAAGATTTTTCCTGCACTTGAAGAGATTTAGATGAAGCATCTGACAAGGAGACGGGTATTTGTTGGAGGGGTGGAATATATATGCAAAAATGTGGAGAAGCTTGGAGAGGAGGTGGAAAATTATTTTTCTGCTCCTTTAGTATATTTAATAATAACGTTGAATGGAAAAGAGATAAAGGCTCTGGTAGATTCTGGGTCTCAAATTAAATTAATTTCTTTAGCTTAAGCAACCATTATAGGCTTGCCAATTAAATCTGATACTGGTGGGAACCTAAGAAGTATAGGTGGAAACGCCACCAAACTTATGGGGACAGATTAACATGTCAAGTTAAGTGTAGGAGGATCTGTTTGAAGGGTGCATTGTTATGTGGCAAGAGGAGCTGTGAAAACACTTCTTGGTGGGCCATTTTTAATAAATTTTGAATCCAAAAAAGAATATCAGAGTGGTATGGGAATTAGGTTAGAGATTACTGGAGATGGTATGAGGTGGCTTCATATGAAGTTAACTCCTCAAGGAGATGATAATTGAGACACTAGGACTGGCCTTACAACCATGTGTCAGTGATGTTTATGCACCAAGAAGAGGCAAATAAAAAGCTCAGCTTCTGGTGATTTTATTAAAAAAGATAAGTATGAAGACACTCATTTTTTAGGGTAGCAAGGGCTGATCACTCTAATTTTGCAACCTATTCTTAAACAAGAGATCCTGGATGGAAATAGGTCAGCTTACTTGGAGATAATTTAAGTGGATTCTCAATCATTTTCTGTTGATATATCTTTTTAATGTCATTATGTTATGTAATTTTCTATATGCTTATTATCTTTATTAAATTTTTCTATACATTTAGAAATGGTTTAAAGGGGAAGATGGAATGTTTTATGTTGGATAAAAGTTGGAAAAAGAATTTGTTTAAACCTGAATATCCCCAGAACTGAGTAAAATATACTTATAAATTATTTTAAACACATGGACTATACATGGGAACAATAAATAAGAGTACACAAATTGTATACATGAGTAAAGATTATGATAAAATACAATATATGCCATTATAACACCTTATATACACGCATATATTCAACTTTTATATGTCTTATTTACTAAATATTAAGTTTTAAAGTTCTAAGGTAATCTTAAGAGCCTTAAATATAAGGCTACATAATTTTTAAGTAGACTTGAAGCTGTTGTTTTCATTGTTTTATGTGAAAAACAAGAAATGCACTTTAAATCACTGAAAAGTGGAATATATGTGCTATAAATTTAAAAATATTAAAAATTTGCCATTATAGATCAATTTTTCTTAATTAGGACTATTTATTTGGCTACTCAAATGCATAAAAATAAAACTCTTCAAATTAGGTGTTTTTTATGCCAGAAATGGCTTCTGTGCACTGGACACATACTGCCTGCATTTTTCCTGTGTGAATAGCTTTCATTTTTAGAAAAGTTATCTTTTTAACACTATAATTACCCCACATTTTATGCCCACTGTGGGGAAACACACTAAAATAAGTGACAGGCGCTTATTTAGTGTCCTAATTTAATTATAGATGCATTGACCCTTATTATATGAACTAATTTCATTAATAACCTTAAGCTTGGCACATTAATTCATTACCATGCTAAAATTTGAATAAATTAGTTAAGGATTTAGCAGTAAAAGTGCCTGCCAAGGACTGCATGTAGTTACCCCACATCTCACTCCCTTTTTAGGGTTTTTCAGTGGTTTCTCAGTCAATATTTGTTATTTTTGAATGGGTATTTCATGTAGTTTATTTCCATAATTAGCATGTCATTTCTACTGTTAATCCCCCTTTATATTTTATAGTATTTAGTCTTATTATTTCTCTTTTTAGTCTTTTATTTTAAGGTATTACATGCATACACTCTCCTTTTTGCTTATTCTTTTATTTTGATGTATTATACCTATTACTAAAAGATTTTGGCAGGTGATATCATTCTAATTATATTATTGGTAACTCTTTATGCTGTTTGAAAAGAGTATTAGCTGGAATGAGGCATCATTAGCCATGTATAGAGCCGGTAAATTAAGAGGTTCATTGGAGGAGTTATTGGGTATAAAAGAGGGGGGTTTTTGGTCTTGTTTTCTACATTCTTTATCATTAAAATCAAAATATATAGCCAATACCATTAAACTAAATATCAACAGTACTTATAAAGTCTTTGCATAGTATATGAACTATTACATATATTTTTTACCAACTATAAGATTTTAGGCCATATATATATTTAGTGAGATTTAAATTACTGATACCCTTATATTGAGTAATATTTTAATAATTATGGGATTTTTAATACAGTATCCATATAGGAGAATTAAGATCTTCTAGAAAACTGACTATTCAAGCTATTTTATGTCTATGTACTTGATCTCAGCCTGACAATTTGGCTAATTTTGGTGAAATATGTGGTGGCTTCTTTTATTGCATCCAGCAAGAGGATAAACTGAAATTATCATATCAAAATCAACAAAATAATCTTAGTATAATTAATTCACAAAAAAAATAATTTTTATGATTCTATTTCTGTCCTCCAGAAAGAGGTTAAACTTCCTACTTTGTTTACTGGTTATTTTATGGTGGAAAATGGTTATAAAGGTGTTGGAAAATTAGATGATAAATTAGACAAAGGAAAAAGGGGTGGTGATAAAAATATTAAAAAAAATTACATTTCAATTTATTTTGTTTCTGATTCTGATTCTGAATAAGAAGAAAGCTCTGAAAACAAATTATATAATGGTGATACTATAATGGATCAAATATCTCAAGTTAAAGTGGAGGTTGATGTAGCAAAATATAAAAAGGTAGCAAATAAAATTAAACCAAACAATAAAACTCTTCTGGTCAAATTAAATCTGCCCTTGAGGTGGCCATTTATATCAAGAGATCCATATGACTGTCCTTTAGTCAAGAACCCATTGGAAATTTCTGAACCTTCAAGGATCACTTTTAAGAGATTGGAGGTTGTTAATTTTGGACCTGGATATTGGCTGTCAGGTGAAGAAAAAAAGTTGTTGCTGGATGTAATGGTTAAGGGGAAAAAGGCCATTGAATTTTTAGAAGAATAAAGGGGTGTGTTAAAGCACTCTTTTGGGGATCCCTATAAGATTCCAGCTGTTTGTCATGAACCATGGTAATAGAAATCGATTTCTATACCTGCTGCTTTAAAAAAAGATTATATTGAATCCATTAGAGAATAAATTCAAACTAAATTATAAAAACAGTAATCATCATGCTATTCAAGTCAAGTTTAATGTATTAAGAAACCTAATAGCAAGCTTAGGGTAGCTCATGATCTAAGAGAATTAAATAGGGTTACATTAAAAGATGAAGGAATACCACCTAGCTCAGAGGATTTTGTAGAGATGTTTTCAGGAAGAGTGTGTTGTTGTTTGGGAAATTTAGTAGGGGATATGATGAAGGAGAATTGCATCTGTATTCTAGGCCTCTCACAACTTTTTATATGCCACTTGAACTATTACAGCTGACAAGGTTACCTCATGGAATAACAAATTTAGTTAATTATTATCTAGTTTAGATGGGTTAGATTTTACAAGACAATATTCCACAATATGCTGGTATATTTATTAATAATGGTGTATTAAAGACCTTAAATAGATTATGGTAATGAAGTATTGAAGGAGAATACAGGGATACAAAAACATATCTGGGAATATGCTGTTATTTTAGAGAGGCTTTTGTTTAGGATTGAAGAAGCTGGATTAACAATTTCAGGTTTTAAACTTTCTTGTTGTGTGCCAGCTTTGGAAATACTAGGTCATGTGGTATGTAGAGAGAATAGGAATATGTCAAAGAGGAAGGGGAACAAAATTCAGTCCTGGCCAAGACCCAAGAATATGACTGAAGTCAAGAGGTTCTTAGGTGTATGTGTTTATATTAGAATTTTTATTAAGGATTTTTCTTCATTAGCTGCTCCTATGAGACAGTTGACTAGGAAGGATTCTGACTGGGAGTGGGATGAAGAGTGAAAAGAGTTACTTGAAAGATTGAAGAAGGTTTTTAGGGAAGATATTATTCTGCATAAGTTATATTATGGGAAATATACAGGCAGAATTAAATTAGCAGCTGATTATATTCAGATTCCTGCTGGGGCTGCTCTGTCCAGAATGGATAAAGCTGGTTATATTAGACTAGTCTGGTATGAATCTGTGGTTTTTACTGAGGTTGAATCAAGGTATTCTCAACCAAAACTGGAACTTTGTGGTTTGAAAAAAATCATTAAGAAGCTTCAAAATGTTTTATGGGGTCAACACTTGAGTTAAAAGTGGATGCAAAATCACTAATTCAAATGATTAATTCTTCTTGTTTACTGAATGCACCCATGATCAGATGGGTAGCTTTAATTCAACATTTTTCTCTTGATTTAGTTCATAAGCATGGAAAGAGGTTTACTATTCCAGATGGATTTTCAAGAAGACCATCTATTGATGAAGATTCTGACTCAGAAGAATCTAAGATATGCCTGTAATCAAGGCCAGCACAAAAGGTGCTGAAGAGTTTCCTTACCCCCCATGAGGTTAACTGGAAGGATTAATAAGTGTAGATAATGAAGGCCTCCACCATGATGATAAACTGGAATATAATTAAAATATTGTAAATTATGTGTTTTGGGATTTTGGTGAAGGTGTTGATAAATTTGGTGAAAAAGAGGTTGGAGATGTGGTTTATATAGATGAGAGTGGTGATATTTTGTGGGATAGTAGAAAACTGGTGAATGATATATATGTTGGATTATTAGATAATTTGGTTAAAGAGAGGTTGGGAGATTGTATAAATTTTTTTAAAAAGAGGTAGGGAAAAGATGAGGTTAATGATGCTGAAAAGAGTGAAAAAGAAGAAAATTTGGTTGTTAAAATGTTGGAAGGCTAAAGGGTGAAAAATTCAAAATCTTTTATGATAAATAGGCAAAGTGAAGGATTAAAATTATTGGCTCATTAATTTGCAGGCTATGTTGAAGATAGGGAAGTGCCTGTTGATATTATATTAATGGATTTCCAAGATGATGTCTGGGGACAGAGAGGTTGTAATTATAAAGTGGTGAAATACTTATTAAAATTAGAAAGGAAGGATAAATGTGATAATGAGAATGGGTGGCTATCAGAAGGAAGTCACTGAAATTTTATCTCTCCAGAAGATTATTAATGAGGAGAAGGTATCTGAATCCTCAAGTTGTTATTACTTAAAAGAAAGGTCAAGAATTAGTTATGAAATCACTGCATGAAGATCTTGGGCATAGAAGAGATGGGGAAACTTATAGACAAATTTCTGATAGATTTTAGTGGCCTGGAATGAAGCTGGCTGTTAAAAAATGGGTCCAGTCATGCAAAGAATGTCAAAATTAGAGTTATTTTAGGTCACAGGAACCTGGACATGCAACCAATGAAAAAACTCTTTTTGGTAGGGTTAGTTTGGATGCTATTCATATTAAAGAGGTTAGATATAAATATTTAATTTTAGCAGGAGATGATTTATCTGGTTGGATAGAGGCAGTGACTTTTATTAATTTGAATTCCAGGAATGTGGCAGATATTTTGATGAAAAATTGGGTATATAGGTATGGATTGATTAAGTTGGTAATGGTTGATGGAGGTCCTGAATTTGGGAAAGAGTTTAGCAAAGCTATTTCAAAAGTTGGAAAAAAGGTTAGGGTAGCAAACCCATATTATCCTCAAGCTGAAGGAATGGTGAAAAGAGGGCATCAAGTTATAAAGTATTTTTTAGTTAAAATGTGTGGAGCAAGTGTTGAAAAGTGGAGGCACTATTTACCATTAATTAATTTTGCTGAAAGGACCACTGATAAAAGAACAACTTGATATTTACCATAAAAACTATTTTTTGGTCAGAAAGCAGTTTTGCCAGTTGATCTAGAGGCTGAATCAAATCCTGGAGTAGACTGGGATACAGTCAAAACTACTAAAGAGCTACTATGTGCAAGAATGACTTGGTTTGAGAAGAAAGAAAAAACTCTTGAAAAAAAATATTAAAAAATGATGAACACTCAAAATCAGTAAGTCAGATGATGGGATAAGAGGTTGTCTCATAGATTAAGGAAACCTTTGGAAACTGGAGATATGGTCTTTGTGTATAATAGGAGTTTGGAGAGTCATTGGAAAACAATGTTTGCTGATAGGTGGAATGGGCAATACAGAGTCAGAGATCAATTATCTGGTGGTTCATACATCTTAGAAGAGTTGGAAGCAGTGGTAGTGAAAAAATAAGGTAGCTGCTGAATAAGTCATCAATTTTATCCTAGGATCACTGGGTGTGCCAAAGTCTAGCTTCAAAATGAGGATAAACTACCAACTACTGTTTATCAAAATTTCCTCCAAAATGAAGATAAACTACTCTACTATTGCTTAAAGAAGATTTAGTTCACAAAAGAGTATAAACTAAAAATATCATTATAAATAACAATCATTAAAAATTTGAATGTCTTAAATCTTATGGTGAAGAATTGTGTTGTAATGTAATTATTTTTTGGTAGAAGTGTTCACAGGGGAACCTTCTAAATTAAATATTGGCAAGTTTGGGGGTGATTGATGGGCTGAGTGCTCTATACACAATTACCCCACAATGTTTGTTACCAAATTTTTTCTGATTCTAGTTGAATCCTGGCTTTTTTTTGCTATATAGGTAGTCCTCTAAGACTTTAAACTGGATCACTACAACATCACTACCATTATGATCATTTGATTCCAGATTCAAGATTTTTATGTTTTATTTTTGATTAAAGAAATTTTTTGTTTAAATGTTATATGTTTAAAAGTTATTTTTTAATTTCATTTTTAAATTTATTATAAATTGATTTTTTCATGGATAATGATCACTGGTTGTCTCCAATCATTTGTACAAATTGGAGGAAGCCCACACAGTGATAAATTCTATTTTTCTTTATCATATTTTAAAAAAGATTTCAAAAATTATTCATTTTTATTTTCAATTTTATTTTTGTGTATCCCACGTCAAGGTGCACTTGGATGTAGATATGATGTCAGAGGTTTGGCTCATTAAATGGCTGGGGGAAATATTTTAAAAAAAAATTTTAAATTTTATTTTTCAAATTTTTATTATATATTTTCTAATTCAATTTTTTTTACTTTACCATTTTATTTCATTAAAAAAATGAAAATATTAATAAATTAATATTACTATTGTTTTAAAATATATAAAATTAAATTTTACTTTTATTATATTATATTTTATTTTATTTTAATTATTTCATTTTCTTTTCTTATATTTTGAAAGAAAGAAGTGGTTAACCAAGGCTTGTCAAATATTCAATTATACATCTAGAAATTTTTATTCCTCCAAGACTATAAACTGGCTAATCTTCAAGAATTTTTCAAGACTTTGGATTTTCATTTTTGGATTAGTTAGTCCTTCAAGACTTTAAATTAAATACTTATGAATATTTTCAAATTATATGGGATCTGTTAGTCTATCAAGACTTTAAACTGAATTTTTAGAATGTTTTTCACATTTTATGAATATTTTATTGGTCAAGGATTTTTATGGAATAAATGTAATTTTCAGGTCCACCATGACCTTAAACTGAAATAAAAGAAATTCTTGGGTCCTCCATGACCTTAAACTGGAAAAATGTCAATCATTGGTCCCCCATGACCTTAAACTGGGCAATTACTTTCTCTTTGGTCCACCAAGACTTTAAACTGGAAATTCAATCATTATTATGGAAATTTTATGTGGGTTTTGAGGAAGGGTAGTCCACCAAGACTATAAACTAGATATTAATCAAAAATTTTGTTTTCAAGAATTTTAGGATGGAATGTAAATCTAGTTTGATATCAAATTCAGTAATTTTTAATTTATTACTGGTTCATCAGTACTCAAACTGGTACTCATTCATTTTGATAATTTAATCATTGATGGAAAAAGTGTTTCAACCAGGCTGCTAGACTTACCCAGTAAAATATTTAATTATTTACTGGATGAAGACATGCCTTATTATTTTAATTTTATTAATTATAATTTATTTAAATTAAGTTTACCTATAACAAATTAACTAATCACAAAATGGGAAAGTTAGTGAATAATTAAAATTAATATTAAAATGTCCCTAATATTTCTATTTTCTAACACCATGCTCAATGACAGGTTAAAAGAAATAGAAATTAATATTAAAATAAATTAAAAAAATAATTTAAATAAAATTAACTACCTAAAAAAAATTCAAATTACTTATTTAAAATTGACATTTACAGTAAATTTTAAATACATTAATTTATTTCTGTCATATACAGTAAATACATTTTTCTGACACCTTCTTTTTGGAACAACCTTATTAATTGGAAATATTTTTCTGGAACATTCCTTTCTTCTTTCAGACTACTGTATGTAGCATTTTAACACCGTGCTTTGTCTTTCCTTTGCCTATATAAGGCCTTCCTTTCTGGTTGGTTTTGGAGTATTCATTACTTACTTATTATTTTATTAAACCAATTTATTGCAATCAAAATATTTATTACTATTTATTGTTTTTAGTAGTTATTTACAGAAATTCTATATCATTAATTATAATAATTATTTAATTTTTTACCTCTTTAATTTGAGTAAATCACATAAAAGATAAACATACGTACTTAAACTTTGAAATCCCAAAATCCCCCTATCACAACCATTGGACCTCCGTTAAAAATCTTCTAGACATAAAAGACCCCTTGACAAAGTGAAACTAACATTATAGAATAATGATTTCATTAAATGGATTTACCATAGGATTAAAGAAAGATGGGTATTTCAATAGTTTATTAGTGGAGATTTTAAAAAACTATAAATAAAGGTGCAAGAATGTCTGGTAAAAATTATGAATTATGAAAAATTTTAGGAGTGATTTTAAAGGGATGGAAATTTATTTGAATGTTGTGATGCTGAATCATTGAAGATGGGTAGAATTTTAAATCTAGTGGGTCTCTTTGGTAGACTGTTTAAGTGGAGGCTTGGAGGACCTTATTGAAATAATGGAATCAGAGTATTCAGCTCAGGGGTAAGTCCAATGGGAATGTAATCAAAATTATTTGGCTCATTAGGGAGAGCCACTCCCTCATGCTGTGAAAGTAATTAGAGACTTGTATAAGAGAGTCTGATGGGATTCAAACCTTTCTCCTAGTGTAGAAAGACTCTTACAGTCGCCTTGCTGTAAGCAGAATCTGAAGGAGTTGGATAAACCAAAGAAAACCCTGTCCTTCTAAAAAAATAAGGGTTACAAAAATAACTAAGCTAGCTAGTCTACTTGAATTAATTGAAAGATATGAAAATCTGATTTTATAAACGCTTATTAAGATTTGGAAATACAGCTGTTGAGAAATAAATACTGATTACAACAATTAAGGTGTATCAGTGAATAATTTGTAAAGAAAGACTTTTATGTTTTATAAGATTTTATTTTTAATGAGATAACAATAAAAACAAGTCCCTGAGGTTGAGACCTTTCTAAAGATACCCTATATTTCAGCCTAGATATCCCTAGGACTGAGTATTTCTTATGCTTAAAATAAGATAACCTTAAGTAAATTAAGCTTATATCTTAAAAATAAGGTTAAAATAATAATATATATTATTATATTATATATATATAATTATTATTCTATTATATAAATTGTAGTAGTTTAAATAGCTTATCCATAGCCTAATAATACTTATTAAGGTGTTAATGGAGTCATAATATACTTATCTTAAGTGATATGAAGTAATTATTGACATACATAAGCTTATATGTATACATAAATCTCATATTCAGTGAAATATGCAGTATATTATGTATTTTTAGGTATATAAGTGGGATTTAGCCCCTTAATAGCCTATAAAATTTGTTTTTCTGCTTATTTTAGGTCATATGGATGAAATCAGTGGACTCAAAACGCCTACAGAAGCATAGACATCTATATCAGGCACATACACTCAGTTTGGACAACCTAAATTACTTCCTTGGATGGTTATTCACGGATTTATGGGTTGGAAGGACATTTCTGGGTTAATATGGATGCTTGAGGATGTTATTGGGGGCTTGCACATTTTATTTTTTTCCTTTATATGCTTTTGGTTTCATTAAATCTCTTTTTGATTGTTTATTTTACCTGTTTCTTTATGTTATCCGCTTTTATCTGGATTTTCTATTTATGGTATAGATCTGTGTTATCATTAATAGTGATGGAGGGTCCTTACTGGAGGTCTGGGTGTTGAATCTGCTTGAAGTGAACGCCATGGGGAGGTGATAGGCCCTCACAGTGCTGTAATTGCTGGGGATAGCAGTGACATCATCTGGATTGAAGGTCTGTGCACTCCAGTGGATTTGGGTATAAGTAAGGAGGGATTTTGACAATTATTTATCTTCATTCAATTACTACAATTCAAAAAACCACTACAATACATTTATTAGCATTCAGAAATATATTATAAAGCCACTATAAATTGATATTATCTTTATATAAGCTATAACTATATTTTATTCATCTATTTTCCACCACTAGCACACATTTAAATCCAAGTATTGTGAGTTTTATTTGAGTATAACTATTTTATTAGTCTTCCCCTGAGGTTTAATCACTAAATCATTTATCAATAAGTAGTAGGACCATAAATAAACACCATTTTATCATACTTATATACCAGATATACTGACAATTGGGGGTCTTTCCTTATATTTTACTTATTATTTAGTATAAGCCTTGGGACGTGATTTTTACCTTAGTACAGCTCAAAAAAACCAAATATTTTGGTCTGCTGAATATTAGTGGGTCATCATAACTCAGTGATTGCGGAAAAGAACCCTTATAATAATTGTACTAATTTTTATCATAAAAATTAGGTATTTACAGTAGTAACTGTACCCAATATAAACCCAATTTCACTTGGTATTTGGACACCAATATAACACCCAATTAAATTGGTATTTGGTTAATGCTTGGTAAGCTACTTTTTTACCCTTATAAAGGTCTAGTTGAACTTATTATTATATTTTTGACAGATTTTTTCGAATTTTTCTTATAATTTATTTAAATAAATAAAGATATAAATTCAAGGTAAGCTTCATTGCTTTTTTATTAGTAATATCATTGATAATATCTTTTGTCTACTAATTCCATAGAGTTTTTCCTTTCTGTAGACGTAAAATATTGTCATTCTTAACAATATGAGTGCTCCTCAGGACAGTGTAAGTGAAAAGCCTGCTTATAATACCAGGTCTAAAGCTAACAAAAACTTTCCAGGACATCACCATGGAGGGTCAACAATACCCCCAAGCAGAAAGCATGAGTATAGAGGAAAAGGACGCCCTCTTAAAAAGATAACTATAAAAAAGATGTCTCCTCCTCTTCAGGATCAACTGTCCCACTTGGCCAAACAGGTTCTGAAGTTGGAAGAATCCAAATCACTCATGTTCAAAGAGGTAGAGCAATTGCAAAACAATTACAAGGTAGGGTTTCAGCAGATGAATCAGGCATTGGAAGAGTTAAAGGGAGGCCAGCCCAGTCAGCCAAGTCAGCAACCCCCTACCCCAGGAGGGTCAACTCAATCCCAGGAGAAAATCCTGGTAGACAAATGGAAATGGGACTGGTTCCATCAACAATGGACCAGCCACAGTTGCAACAGGGATCCACCACCTCATCTGACTTCCTCAGCTCACCCTTACAAAAGAAAAAAGCACCAAAAATCAGGACTGGCATCTATCCCATGGTAAGTAGATTACCCTCTCAGATTGAAAATAATACTGATAATTACAATATAGGTAATTCTATTGATGTTAAATCTGTGCGAAAAATAGAGGAGGATTTAAGAAATTTAGGTTTTAGATTAGATACACCTGACTTGTCTTTTGTCCACAATAACAGTGCTATTTATAATGATAATACAGTTAACCCTCAGTTACTACCACCTACTAGTGAGATGAGAAGTTCACAGGAGAGTGAGAGAATTGAAAAGGAAGACATGGAATATTTTAACAATAATCCAACTGTCCATAGAATTGTTTCAGCATTGTGGAATAGAATGAATGATTGTGAGGAACAGAAAGTTAAGCTCACTAGTGATACAATTTCATCCTTGACATTAAACATTTCTCAATTAGCAACACGTAACAAAGAATTAGAGAAAGAACATTTGTGTCTAACTCTTAAATATGATTCATTGAGTAATAAATATAATGACCTTTCAAACAAATTCTGTGAGTTAGAAAAATTATATGAAACACATTTATTAAAAACTGAAACAAGAAAAAAGTTATCTTTCGCCCAGACAAATCAAAGTGTCTCTGAGTTGCTACAAAGATTAACTAAAGTTGAGATTGAAACTGCCAATCTACTAATGAACCAGGATAGTCATAAGTATAATCAATATAATAATAATCCTTTCATTGGTAAAAGTGAATCTCATTCCTTCCCTATACCACCACAATTAAAACCATCTGGTGGTAGTGCCAAATCTGAAAATGTAAGTCACAAATCCGTACAGGAGGAAATACAAGACCATTTATCAAAAGTGAATGAGTTGTTGAATTTACCTAAGATTAGTGAGATAAAATCTAATCAGAAAAACTGGCCTAAGATAGATCAATACCCAACTTATGATGAGGATGCCAGCTCTGATTGGCAACATTTCATTCAAAGAATTGACAACTTGAAATTCTCATATAAGTTACCAGATGAAGAAATAACATCAAAATTAATTTCTTTATTTAAGGATGTTGCTTTATTATGGGTTGAAGCTGTCTTTAGTGAGGGTAAAGATTACTCTTGGGCTGAATGGAAACAACTTATTGAAAAACAATTTGGAGATTCTAAATTCAGGCTTACTCAGCAGAGACTTTATAATAAGACAAAGTATAATCCGTTGAATGGTGACAAACCTATGGTATTTTTAATGAATTTAAATAAAGTATTAAAAGCCATTGAGCCACATATAGATTTTAACTTATGGAAAGATAAGATAATATATTAATTACCTATATCTGTCAGAGACATTGTTGTAGCTAGAAAATTAAATGTTACTGAATATTCTGATTTTATTAATATTTGCAATGAAATATTATTAAACCATAAGTATGAATCAAGGTATTCCACTTATAAACAAAATATTGAACCTGTAAAAATTCAGAATTCAAAAACACTTCAGGAGAAGCAGAAAAAATCTACTGCACCTGTAGTATCTAAAAAGTATGAAACAAATACTTGTTATAAGTGTAACAAACCTTCGTTAAAAGGTCACAAATGTGAGAAAAACATTAATATTGTTGAAAATCAATGTGAAACTGAAACTGAAACTGAAAAAAGTAAAGAATCAAGTGATTATGACAGCAATATCTCATATAGTGATGAAAATGAAGTCTGTATGTTGGAAGATGATTTGTCCATCTTTGAAAATCCAATATTAAATATGGACTCAAATGAATCTTTAATGAATTTTGAGGATGCTGAAATCATTAAGGATTTACAAGCTGATAACTTTAGAATGACACCTATCATGGTTCCAGCTATCATTTCTGGTGAAAATGTTAATATAGTACTGGATACAGGAGCTTCTGGTTGTGTTGTTTCCACTAGTACATTACAAAAAATTGATAGTGAATATAAGTCTAAGCTTGAACCACTTCAAAGTAAAAATTGGAGAGGTTTTGGATCAGTGCTACACCCCATTGGTAAATAAAAAGCTGCTTTTTTGTTTAGACATCAACATGGTTATGTAAGGGTAACTTGTGACTTTGTAGTAATGGATAATACTAACTGTAGTAACTGTTTTATCATTGGAAATGATATTCTGACAAAATTTGGTGTGAAATTAGACCCTGCTAATAACAATTTTACAATTGGCATGAATGGTAAAAGGAAATTTAAAATAAATTCTTTTAACACAGTCTTACACATTGAGTCAGTAACAAATTCCCCGTGTAAAGGAAGAGAATCCAATGAGATGGAACTTCTGGAAACAGAAATTTCAAAAGCATCAATTGGCACTCAGATAAGCAAAGCTGGGAAAAATAATATTATGGAATTAATTAAAGCATTTCCAATGGCTTTGGCACATGGTACAAATGAACTTGGCCTTGTAAAAAATCATGAAATGAAGATTAGTTTAACCTGTGATATGGATAATATCCCTGCTAGTCTTAAAAAGAAACTATACCCTGCTTCACCAATGAAGAGGAAAGGCATAGAGGATAATATTAAGATGTTATTGAATATGAACATTCTTGAGAAGGTTAAAACTACACCAAAATATTGTGTAATATCACCAGTGCTAATTTCTTATGAACAAGATAAAGCAAGACTGTGCGGTGATTATAGAGCATTAAATACATTTACAGTAGATGATATTTATCCCTTGCCAAGGATTGCCTCTATACATGCTACCCTTAAAAGTGCTAAATATATAAGTTGCCTAGATGGAAATAAAGAGTACCATCAAAATCCTGTTGAAAAGAATTCACAGAACTTTTTGTTGATAACAACACACATGGGAATTTATAAGTATGTCAGAATGCCATTTGGACCAAAAAATGCTCCATCAGTATTTCAGAAGTTAATGGATATAAAATTCCATAATAAAATAATTGAGGGATGGTTAATGGTATACATTGATGAAATCATAGTGCTCTCTAAAACTTATGATGAACACTTAATCCATTTAAAGAAAGTATTTCAGAAAATGGATGAAATAAAAATGACACTTGAATTGAAAAAATGTAAATTTGGGTTTGAATCTTTAAAAGTGCTTGATCATATTGTATCTGGCTTACAAATATGTGTAGACCAAAATAAAGTGGCTGCAATAAAGAATATTGGCATTCCTAAAAATGTAAAGGATGTACAATCTTTTCTTGGAATGTGTGGTTATTATAGAAAATATATAAAAAACTACCAATCAATTGCTGCACCATTGACCACACTGATAAAGAAATCAGAAGCTTTCATTTGGAATAATGAAAGACCACAGGCTTTTGATAAGTTGAAAGAATGTTTAATGACAGCACCTATCTTGGGATTACCAGATTTCTAATTACCTTTTGTATTATATACAGATGCAAGTTTTATTGGTCTGGGTGCTGCTTTGCATCAAAAACAACTTATTGACGGGAAAATGTCAGAAGTAGTAATCTGCTATATTTCACGTACTCTGAGAAGTAGTGAATTGAAATATGGTGCTACTCAACTTGAATGTTTGGCAGTAGTATGGGCTCTTGAGAGGCTACATTATTACCTTGAAGACCAAAAATTTGAGTTACTAACTGACTGTAGTGCAGTTAAGACACTCTTAAACATGAAAACTCCTAATAGACACATGTTTAGATGGCAATTAGCTGTGCAAGAATACAGAGGACGGATGACTATTACACATAGAGCAGGAACCTTGCACTCTATGTAGATCTGTTATCTAGAGTACCTCTGCCTAATAATGATGATAATCCTGCTTATGTTCTTGAGTCAGAGATTATTAACATTTATGGCATTTATATTGTAGATCTTGAGGATGAATTTATGCAATCAATTCTTGATAATTATAATTCAGATCCTGACTTGAGTAAACTCACTACAATATTAAATGATCCATCTAATGCTTCAATGAATGTTTTAATAAAAGCATTACCAAATAAGTATAAAGAGGCATTAGAAAAAGGAAAATTTTCCATTGAGGATGGTTTTATATATTACAGAAAAAAATTAAGTAATGTAATTGTGATTCCCCGTTCAATGAAGGAGTTAATGTTAAGTATATGTCATGATGATATATTAGCAGGTCATTTTGACTACCATAAAACATTAACCAGAGTAAAAAACACAGCTTGGTGGATTAACATGTCTGAGGATGTTCAGAAATATGTTGAAAAATGTGATTCTTGTCAAAAATCTAAAAGATTAACAGGCAAAAGAGCTGGTTTATTACAACAAATTGAGAAACCAAAAGCTCCATGGGAAATTATTAACATGGACTTTGTAACAGGTTTGCCAATAGCAGGGCATAAGAGTTATAACTCCTGCTGGGTAATTGTAGATAGATTTACAAAGATGTGTAAATTTATTCCTACCCACAAAGAGGTTTCTGCAAAGGACTTAGCTTTTTTATGGTGGACACAAATGTTAAATATAGCAGGTTTCCCCAAAGCAATAGTTTCTGACAGAGATCCTAAATTTACTTCTGAGTTCTGGACATCACTTATGGATGTTTCAGGGTGTCAATTAAAACTTTCTACAACACACCATCAACAAACTGATGGGCTGGCAGAAAGAATGATACAAACTTTAGAAGATATGATAAGAAGATACTGTGATTTTGGTCTTATCTTTAAAGACAATGACAAATTCACGCATGATTGGGTAACCCTTATCCCAGGTTTAGAATTTGCATATAATAGTACAGTACATTCTGTCACTGGCAAGAAGCCATTTGAGTTATGGTTGGGTTATGTACCTAATACCCCTGCTAAAACTCTTAATAAGTTACCTAGATTGGATATCCATCCAGGTACTAAATCTTTTCTTCAGATGCAAGAATTATGCAGAAAACATGCTCAAGAATGTATAAATAAGGCGTTTGAGTATGAAAAGAAAAGATGGGATAAAGCCCATAAAGAAAAAATGTTCAAAGAGGGTGATGAAGTCCTTATTTCAACACTACATTTCAATTTAAATGGTAATGTTAAATTGAAGTATCCATTCATTGGACCATTTCTAGTAAAAAAGATGGTTGGTAATAATGCTGTTGAGGTTATTCTATATGCACCATATGATAGAAAACATCCAGTATTTCCTATTTCTCTTATAAAACCATACCATTCTAATGATACTGCTCTATTTCCAAGAAGATCAGGAAGGCATAAACAGCAACCTGAAGAAATAGTAGAAAAGGCAGAAATTGAAAAGATACTTAAAAAGAGACACCTTACTAAAGGAAAAGGAGTTGAGTATCTATTAAGATTTAAAAATAAATCAAGTGAATATGACCAGTGGATTCCAGAAAATGAAATTTCAGATCTTAAAAATCACTTGAAAAAATTTAAATCTAAATAATACTGTTTATTCAGTATATGTATTATAAAAAATATTTTTATTTTTTCTATTTTCACTCCTTACTTTTAATTAAAATGTCTTAACATTTTTTTTATTGTTTTTTTTTTGGGGTGAGGGAGTGTCAGCCTAGATATCCCTAAGACTGAGTATTTCTTATGCTTAAAATAAGATAACCTTAAGTAAATTAAGCTTATATCTTAAAAATAAGGTTAAAATAATAATATATATTATTATATTATATAAATTATAGTAGTTTAAATAGCTTAAAAATGGCCTAATAATACTTATTAAGGTGTTAATGGAGTCATAATATACTTATCTTAAGTGATATGATGTAATTATTGACATACATAAGCTTATATGTATACATAAATCTCATATTCAGTGAAATATGCAGTATATTATGTATATTTAGGTATATAAGTGGGATTTAGCCCCTTAATAGACTATAACCTTTGTTTTTCTGCTTATTTTAGGTCATATGGATGAAATCATTGGACTCAAAACGCCTACAGAAGCATAGACATCTATATCAGGCACATACACTCAGTTTGGACAACCTAAATTACTTCCTTGGATGGTTATTCATGGATTTATGGGTTGGAAGGACATTTATGGGTTAATATGGATGCTTGGGGATGTTATTGGGGGCTTGGACATTTTATTTTTTTCCTTTATATGCTTTTGGTTTCATTAAATCTCTTTTTGATTGTTTATTTTACCTGTTTCTTTATGGTATCCACTTTTATCTGGATTTTCTATTTATGGTATAGATCTGTGTTATCATTAATAGTGATGGAGGGTCCTTACTGGAGGTCTGGGTGTTGAATCTTCTTGAAGTGGACTCCATGGGGAGGTGATAGGCCCTCACAGTGCTGTAATTGCTGGGGATAGCAGTGACATCATCTGGATTGAAGGTCTGTGCACTCCAGTGGATTTGGGTATAAGTAAGGAGGGATTTTAACGGTTATTTATCATCATTCAATTACTACAATTCAAACAAACACTACAATACAGTTATTAGCATTCAGAAATATATTATAAAGCCATTATAAATTGATATTATCTTTATATAAGCTATAACTATATTTTATTCATCTATTTTCCACCACTAGCACGCATTTAAATCCAAGTATTGTGAGTTTTATTTGAGTATAACTATTTTATTAGTCTTCCCCTGAGGTTTAATAACTAAATCATTTATCAATAAGTAGTAGGACCATAAATAAACAACATTATATCATACTTATATACTAGATATACTGACACTATATGTGATGAAAATGTTATTGTTGTGTTGTATTTCAAATGTGGTATGAAAAGTATAAATGTTATAAGGGTATTACAATTTTATTAAAAAAATGTTGAGAAATGAAAAATATGAATGTGGTTGTTAATTATATCCAAAAAATACCCTTCTTATCGAAACTAAAAAGACAAAAACATGTAGAAGACTAAGATTTTCACTTTCTATCTGATTCTACTACTCCAGACCTTTCCAACAATACCCTACATGCATAGGATCTACAATAAACTATTTATCTAATAAGCATAATAAATTCTAACAAAATTTTGCCACAATAGCCAAATTTTTCCACAGTCACCAAACTTTGGTACAGTGACCAAACTTTGGTACAGTGACCAAACTTTGTTACAGTGATCAAACTTTGGCACAGTGACCAAACTTCAGCCCAGTGACCAGACTTTCCCATTGTGAGCAAATTTCACCACAATGAGCTCTTTTTTCCATAATGAGCTAATTTTTCCAGAGTGAGCCAAATTTGCCACAGTGAGATAATTTTGCCATAATGACCGAACTTGGCAACAATGACAGAATTTTTCAAGTACACTTCGCTTTTGCACCGGAAAATCACCAGAGAAAACCAGAGCGCACTGGAGCACTGGAGCTCAGTGGCCATTCCATCAGCACACCATATCCACCAATAATACTATAAGTCACTAAATCAAGTAAAACACTAATAAAACGGTAAAATATGATAAAAAACCATAAGTACATAAAAGATAGAGAAAAATCTAGGCTATCCAATGATAATAATCACCTTCCAAAATTCCAAATATCCAGCCTTATAATCCAGAAAATTGCTACTAATCTTCAAAAATAAATCTAAAAGAGCCCCAGAAAATACCCAAAGTTGGAGAATCACCCCAAAAATCCAATATGACCATTTCCAAATCCATAAAACCATCAAATCACAAGAAAAATACCATCATGTAACCATTCCAAAATGCCACAAAGCATCCCAAAAATATCTATAATAACCAGATTATCACCTGGTAACACCAAAACTTCCTTTCAACCAATATTCAATCAAATTTTTGCCCAAGTGGCATACCCAGATGTTGAATGCCACATCCTCCCTCCAATATGAAAAGTCCTCATTCCCAACTTTGCATTATTGATCACCCAAAATCTTCCATCTCTCTCTTCAACCACCATCATCTCCAATCACATCATTAACCAACTTTTTTCTAAATAAAACTTTAATCTCATCATTTTAAAATGTCCTTCAAAGAACTAGCTGCTTCATGTGAGTTATGCGCTTGCTACTAAGTACCCTGTCTAATGTCTAATTTTTATCTTCCTTAAAAGAATTTTTTCAAAACAGCTTCCTTATCCAATGTACAATCTTCTTCAATAGATCCTGGGCTAATTCAGCCTTCTCAAGTTCCAGATCTTATTATGCCAGTTCCTCCTATAAATTTCACTGAAACAACGTTTCCTGGCTCAAAATGTAAGAACTGATGATATTGGTAAAGTGAAGATGGATTATATTAATCATTATCCTAATTTTTATCACTATCTTTTTCTTGACATTAATGTTGAGCTGAAGAGTAAAATTTTGACCTATTTTCAAAAAACTCCAGCCCATAATCATGAAGATAACTTAAGAGAAGAATCCTAATGCAAAGTTTTGATAATGATTTCAAACAATTTCAAAGAAATTATCTTTTATAATTATTTTATTTTGATGAATGTTGTTTTATCTGGTCTTCTACAAATTTAAATGGTTTGTTTCTTTTCCAGCTTTTGATATAAATCATAATAATAATAATAATAAAATAAATTTTTATGATGATTCCACTACTGAAAGCAAGGTTTGAGTCCCTTCAGACTCCTATATACCAGTTTTCCATTGATGTCACATCATGAGAGAGTGAATCTCCCTAATGAGCCGAATACACTTGATTCCATTATCATAGGTCCCCCCACTGAGCTGAATTCTTTGATTCCAATCTGGCCATGAGGTCCTCCAAGCTTCCACCAAACAGCCTAACACTGAGGCTTTAAAATAAAACAATAATAAATCTAACTACCACCCTGACTTCTGATTCCTTCATCACAATTTTTATCCATTTGCTATTCAGCAACCTTTACAAAATACTTTTAGCCAGGCTTCCAATATTTGATTTTAACTTTTTAGACCATTTTAAAGAGCTACAAATATCACCTAATTAAACCATTATGCCTTTTTAGCATCATTACCACTTAAAATTTTATTCTCCTAAAGCTTAACAGCACCTAAATCCAACAATTTTCGAGCATCCAGTTTAAAGTCTTGGTGGACAGAGATAAATTAAAAGATTGATTTGAGTTGACCAAATAGATTGACATTCCAGTTAAAAGTCTTGGTGGACCAATTTTTAAACCATTGCCAGTTTATAGTCTTAGTGGACTATAGATTGTTTATGTGCATTGATATAGTGATTTATTCCTAATTAAGGCCTAGGCTTGACCAAAGATTAAATAATTTTGATAATCCAGTCTAAAGTCATGGTGGACCAAAGAATTTTGACTTGCTAGTTTAATGTCATGGTGGACCAGGCTTTCATAAATATTAATAGAAATCTTCATAAATTTTCAGTTTAAAGTCTTGAAGGACTAACAGCATCCAAAGGAGAACCAAATTCTATAAGAAAATCTTGAAAACTATCCAGTTTAAAGGCTTAGAAGAATAAAGATTATGAACACAAATAAGACCTTAAAGAAAGTCTTGAAAATTAGCCAGTTTAAAGTCTTGGAGGACTTACAGATCTTGAAATGGGATTTAATTTTTAAAGCTTCCCTTGACCCTTTTTCCTGTATAAAATATACTATGAAAGAAATAACCAAAAAGAAAAATTTGAAAGTTAAAAAAAATTGAGAAAGAATTTTATATTTATATATTTATTTTATTTTAATTATTATTATTTTATTTTAATTTTTTTTTATTTTTATGATAGAAGATGGAAACTTGAAAATAAAATAAAAATATTGATTTCTAATGAAAGTTTAAGAAAGAAAAATATTTAAATGATGATTTTGAAAAATTTGAAAATAAAATTTAAAGTTTAATAGACGTCCCCCGGCCAATTGATGAGCCAAACCCTCAACTTCATACCCACATACAAGTGCAACTTAATGTGGTTACACAGTTTTGACAGTTTAAATATAATAAATTAAATGAAAGTTTTATTTTTTTATTTTTTTTCTAGAAAAAAGAAATTTTTAAATTATGATCACTGGGTGGGCTCCCTCCAATTTTTGAAAATGATTAGAGACCACCAGTGAGAATTACCCTTAACAATAATTTATAAGATGTAAAATAAAAAATAAATATATTGAGATCACGAAAAAAAAACATAAAAGAGAAAATAAAACTAAACAAAATAAAAGAAATCTTAAATCTGGCATTAAGGGTGGTTTCTTTTTTTTGTTCCAGTTTATAGTCTTAGTGAACTTCCTATAATTCAAAAAAAAACCCAGGATTCAAATAGAAACAGGGAGAAGTCGGTAACAAACATTGTGGGTTAAATGTGTATAGAGCAGCCATCCCATCAATTACCCACAGAAAGTTCCCCTGTGAACACTTCTACCAATAAAAAATTTATAAATCCAACATATATCTTCCCCATAACTTTTTTTGGCTTTTAAGATTTTTAAGAATTTTCAAACAAATGTCTTCATAAATGTTGTAAAATTATTTTAACAGTTTCATCTCCCATACCATAGTAAAATGACAGTAATATTTTTAATAAGAAACTAGTTTATCCTCATTCCGGAGTTAAACTTTATAATGAATGATTTTTATTGTTTAGTTTATCCTCATTGCGGAGTAAACTTCTTTCATTGTAGTACCTCTAGGATAGAACCTCTTAACTTGATCAGCAGCTAAACTCTTTTTTAGTACCACTCCATCCAACTCTTCTAAAACATATGAACCACCTGATACTTGTTCCTTGACTTTATAAGGTCCATTCCACCTATCTGAAAACATCTTGCACCATTTGCTCTCCAAACTCTTATTATACACCAAAACCATATCTACAGTTTTCAAAGGCTTTCTAAGTCAATGTGCCAACCGCTAATCCCAATATCTTGCTGACTGATATTGGATCTTCATCATCTGCGAATATGCCTTTTCTAAGTAATCTTCTTTCTTTTCTAACTGCATCATTCTTGCACATAATAACTCTTCAGTTGTCTTGAACATGTCACATTCAAATCCAAGATATAATTCAGCTTCCAAATCAACAGGTAAAACTGCTTTCTGTCCAAAAACAAGTTCATAGGGGGAAAATCCGGTTGTCACATTTTGACTAAAGCATCCTTAATAACTTGATGCCCTCTTTTAACCATATCTTCAGCTTCAAGATAATAAGGGGTTGCTACCCTAACCTTTGAACCAACTTTTGATATAGCTTCTCTAAACTGTGTCACAAATTCAGGATCTCCATCTACCATTACCAATTTCATAACTCCATATTGATACCCAATTTTTCAAAATAAATTCTGCCACATTTTTTGAAGTCAAATTAATAAGAGGTGCTGCCTCTACCCAACCAGATAAATCATCTCTGGCTGAAATTAAATATTTATACTGTCCCTCCTTAATATGAACAGCATCCAAAATAACCCTTCCAAAGAGAGTATTTTCTCCGGTAGTGTGTCAAGGTTCTTTCTGCCTTAAATAACTTCTTTTTTTACATTCCTCCCATGACTGAACCCACTGTTTAACATCCATCTTCATGCCAGGCCACCAAAATTTATCAGAAATTCTTCTGAAAGTTTCTCAAACACCATTATGCCCATAATCTTCATGCAGTTATTTCAATACTAAATCTTTCCCTTTCTTTTTAGATAAAACTACTTGAGGGTTTGGATACCTACTTTTTATTAATCTTAAATCAGACAAGTAAAATGTAGATGACTTCCTTTTTATAGACACCCATTCATTGTCTTCACAATTTTCTGGCCTTTCTAAAGTCAATAAATATTTGACCAACAACAAATAAAAACCAGTCTGACCCCAGACTTCATCTTGAAACTCGATTAATATAATATCAATGGGCACTTCTTTATTGCCAATATCACCTGCACATGAATGATCCAATAGATGTTGACCACAAATTTGATTCTTGATTGAACTATGTTGATATTCTTCTTCTAAACATTTTGACCTCTTAAAAACCAAATTCGAAAATACCTCTTTCTCTTCTTTACCCTTTATACACATAGATTTGTCCATCCTCCTTTTAAAAAACTTCTCTAATTCTCCAACATATAGACCATTTCTTAACCTACTACTATCCCAAACTACCACTTTATTTTCATCTATATACACAAAATCTTCTTCTACCTCTTTTTTACCAAATTTATCTACACCAATTTCATCAATTTTATCCTCATAAAAATAATTTTCCAGTTTATCCTTTTGGTGGAGGTCATCAATATAATTGTCTACACACAATAGTCCTACCAGTTTAACCTCATGGGGGAGGTATGGAAAGTCTTCAGCTCCTTTAGTGCTGGGTTTAATTATAGGTATTTCTTCATCAAAATCTTCTGAGTCTGAATCATCTTCAGTGGGTTGTCTTCTTGAAAAAAAATCTGGAATAGAGAAGGTTTTTCCAGGCTTATGAGCTAATTCAAAAGAAAAATGTTGAATGAATGCTAACCATCTAGTCATAGGTGCATTTGGTAAACTTGGGGAATTAATAATTTGAATTAAAGATTTTGCATCCACTTGCAATTCAAAGTGTTGGCCCCACAAAACATTTTGAAGTTTCTTTAAAACTTTTGCCACTCCACACAGTTCCAATTTTGGCTGAGAATATCTTGATTCAACTTTGGTGAATACCAAAGATTCATACATAACTAGCCTAATGTAGCCAGCTTTATAAATCTGATACAAAACTGCCCCAGCAGCAACCTGACTTGAGTCAACTGTTAAATAAATCCTACCAGCATCTTTTCCATAATCTAACTTGTGCAGGACTAAATTCTTCCCCACAGCCTTCTTCAATCTCTCAAAGGCCCTTTCACACTATTAATCCCATTCTAAGTCTGCATCCTTTCTCCTCAACCTTCTCAACAGAGATAAAAATTAAGAAAAGTTCTTGATAAACAGTCAAACATAAACACATACGCTTAAAAAACTCCTAACTTTGGTTGTATTCTTGGGTCTTGGCCAAGACTGAATTTTATTCACCTCATTCTTCGACATAATTCTACCCTCTCTACATACCACATGACCTAAAATCTATATAGCTGGCACACAACATGAAAATTTTGAAGCCAAAATAGTTAAACCATCTTCTTCAATTCTAAACAAGATCCTATCTAAAGTGATTGCATACTCCCAGATGAATTTTTGTATCCCTGGGATCTCCTCCAACACTTCATTATCGTAATTGGTAGAAGATCCTTTAATTCTTCCATCATCAATCATGATTCCAGAATATTGAGGAATTTCATATTTATGAATCCAAGCCATCTGAGATTGATAAACGGAAACTGAATTTGTTGCTCCTTAAGGTAATCTTGTCAATTGTAATCATCCTAGCGGTGTATCCAAAGTAGTGAGATGCCTAGAGTCTGGATGCAGCTCTCTCTCATCATATCCCACCATAATATATCCTAAAACCTAACACACTCTCCCAAAAAAACGCTTCCACAGACTCCTCAGCACTAGGTGGTATCGCAGAATCCTTTATTGTAACCCATTCAATTCCCTGAGATCATGAACTACTCTAAGCTTGCCATTTGGTTTCTTGATACAAAATACCGGGCTAGAATAACTTGATGATGATTTCTCATACAGTCCAGTGCAAATTATTTCTCTGACAACTTTGATAAAAGCCTCTTTTAATGCAGCCATAATTGGGATTGCTTTTTGCTGCCACAGTTCATGAAATACCACAGGAATATTGTAAGGCTCCCCATAGAAATCCTTCAACACACCCCTCTCCTCTTCTACAAAAGCATTGGCCTTCTCTTGCTTGACCATCACATCCAACAACAACTTCTTCTCTTCTCCAGACAACAAACCATCAGGTACAAATTTTACAACACCTAATCTATCAACAGTGATTCTTGATGTTTCAGAAAATTTGGGCGGATTCTTTACCAAGGAACATTCATAAGGATCTCTTAATAGCCTTGGTCTTCTCAAAGGTGGATTTAATTCAGCTGGTAGCAGTTCATTAATTGGCTGGATTTTATTTGCTAACTTTTTATATTTTGCTGCTTCCACATCTACATAAACTTGAGGTGAAATATTTATTTTTGTTTCACCATTAAAAATATTGTCAAAGAAAATCACTTCCTTGTCAGAATCAGAATCAAAAGAAGAAGAATGATATTTTATCTCATTTTTAAATTTAACTTTTTTCCCTTTTACTTTGTCTAATTTATCAACAAATTTTCCAACACCTTTTATTCCCTTATCCATAACAAAATCACCCGTATAAAAATTTGGCAGTTTATCCTCTTGCTGGAGGACCGGAATCGAATTATCACAAAAATTATTTTTTGTGTTTTAATTATACTAAGATTTTTTATAGAATTTCGATGAAATAATTGCAGTTTACCCTCTTTCTGGAGGTCAGAAAATAAACCATTCCAATTTTTATTCAACATAATATTTCCCATCTTCCCTCTTGATCCATTCTTGAATGTGATAAAAAAACTTGACAGATAAGTGAGACAGACCAAAAATTTGAAGACATAATAACAATTTAATGTATTCTTAACAGAAAATAATTGAGAATCCACTTTAATTATCTTCAAGTGAGCTGACCTATTGCAATCTGGGATCTCATCCTGGGGAGAGATTGCAACATTAGAGTGATCAGCCCATGCTACCCCAAAAAATGAGGGTTTAAACACATTTCACTAGAAGCCATCCATTTAATACACCACTTCTTGGTGCAAGTACACCACTGACACAGAGTAGTGATCCCTGGCCGTGTCTCCCAACCTTCATCTCCAGGAGTTACCAACCGCATATGTAGCCTCCTCATATCCTCTCCGGTAATCTCCAAACTAATATCCATGCCAGACTGATAGCCAATCCAAGCCTCAAAATTCATTAAAAAAGGACCACCAAGAACAGTTTTAACTGCCCCTCCGGCCACATAAAAGTGAACCTTACCAATAAATCCACCAATACCTAACTTAACATGCTCAGCTGTTGTCAGCATAGATATCCCTAGGAATAAGTATTTCTTATACTTAAAATAAGATAACCTTAACTACATTAAGCTTATATCTTAAAAATAAGGTTAAAATAATAATATATAAGATTATATTACATATATATATAATTATTACTCTATTATATAAATTATAGTAGCTTAAATAGCTTATCCATAGCCTAATAATACTTATCAAGGTGTTAATGGAGTCATAATATACTTATCTTAAGTGATATCAAGTAATTATTGACATACATAAACTTATATGTATACATAAATTTCATATTCAGTGAAATATGCAGTATATTATGTATATTTAGGTATATAAGTGGGATTTAGCCCCTTAATAGCCTATAACCTTTGTTTTTCTGCTTATTTTAGGTCATATGGACGTATACAGTGGACTCAAAACGCCTACTGAAGCATAAACATATATTTCAGGCACATACACTCAGTCTGGACAACTTAATCTGCTTCCTTGGATAGATATTAAGAGATTTATGGGCTGCGAGGTCATTTCTGGGTTAATATGGATTCTTGGGGATGTTATTGGGGACTTGGAAATTTCATTTGTTTCCTTTATATGCTTTGGGTTTCATTATATTCTCTTTGGATGAGTTATTTTACCTGTTTCTTTATGGTATCCACTTTTATCTGGATTTTCTATTTATGGTATGGGTCTGTGTTATCATTAATTGTGATGGAGGGTCCTTACTGGAGGTCTGGTTGTCGAATCTTCTTAAAGTGGACGCCATGGGGAGGTGATGGGCCCTCACAGTGCTGTAATTGCGGGGGATGGCAGTGACATCATCTGGATTGAAGGTCTGTGCACTCCAGTGGATTTTGGTACTAGTAAGAGAGGATTTTGATAGTTATTAGACATCATTCACTTACTACAATTCAAACAAACATTATAACACAATTATTATTATTCAAATATATATTATAAAGCCATAATAAATTGATATTATCTTTATATAAGCTATAACTATATTATATTCATCTATTTTCCACCACTAGCACGCATTTAAATCCAATTATTGTGAGTTTTATTTGAGTAAAACTATTTTATTAGTCTTCCCCTGAGGTTTAATCACTAAATAATTTATTAATAAGTAGTAGGATCATAAATAAATACTATTATATCATACTTAAATACTAGATAAACTGACAATTGGGGGTCTTTCCTTGATTATTATTGATTTTTTAGTATAAGCCTTGGGACGTGATTTTTACTTTAGTATAGCTCAAAAATAACCAAATATTTGGGTCTGATGCATATTAGTGGGTCATAATAGCTCAATGATTGGGGGAAAGAATCCTTATAATAATTGTAATAATTTTTTACAATAAAAATTATGTATTTACAGTAGTAACTGTACCCAATATTAATCCGATTTCACTTGGTATTTGGTCACCAATATAAAACCCAATTAAACTGGTATTTAGTTAAAGCTTGGTAATCTATTTATTCACCCTTAAAAAGGTCTATTTAAACTTATTATTTTATTTTTAACAGATTTTTTCGAATTTTATTACATTTTATTCAAATAAATAAAGATTAAAATTCAGGGTAAGCTCCAGTGCTTTTTATTAGTAATAATATTGCTAATATTTTTAATCTACTAATTCCAATAGGTTTTCCTTTCTGTAGACGTAATATATTGTTAATATGAGTGCTCCCCAGGACAATGTAAGTTTACATCCTGCTTATAATACCAGGTCTAAAGCTAACAAAAAACTTGCTCCAGGACATAACCATGGAGGGTCAGTCATACCCCCAGGAAGAGCAAATGAGCATGGAGGAAAAGGGCGCACTCTTTAAAAAGATTACTATAAAAAAGATGTCTCCTCCTCTTCAGGATCAACTATCCCATCTGGCAAAACAGGTATTGAAGTTGAAGGAATTAAAATCCCTCATGCTCAAGGAGGTAGAGCAATTACAAAACAATTGCAAGGTAGGATTTCAGCAGATGAACCAATCATTGGCAGATCTAAAGGGAGGCCAGCCAAGTCAGCAACCCCCTACCACAGGAGGGTCAAATTACTCCCAGGAGAAAATCCTGGTAGACAAATGGAAGTAGGATTGGTTCCATCAACAATGGGCCTGTCACAACTGCAACAAGGATCCTCCTCCTCATCGGACTTCCTCACTTCACCCCTACAAGGGAAAACAAAGGCCCCAGAAATCAGGGCTCACACAAATCCTGTGGTAAGTAGATTACCCTCTCAGATTGAACACAATACTGATAATTAAAATGTAGATAATATTATTGTTGTCAAATCTGTGCAGAAAATAGAGGAGGACTTATGAAATTTAGGTTTTAGTGTAGATACACCTGACTTGTCTTTTGTCAATAACAACAGTAGTATTTATAATAAAGTTAATCCTTAGTTGCCATCAATTACTAGTGAGATGAGAAGTTCACAAGAGAAGGAAAGAATTGAGAAGGAAGACTTGGAGTATTTTAATAATAATCCAACTGTCCATAGAATTGTTTCAGCATTGTGGAATAGAATGACTGATTGTGAGGAACAGACAGTTAAACTCACAAATGATAAAATTTCATCCTTAACATTAAATATTTCTCAACTGGCAACATGTAATAAAGAATTAGAGAATGAAAATTTGTCTCTAACTCTTAAATATGATTCATTGAGTAGCAAATATAATGAGCTTTCAAACAAATTCTGTGAGTTGGAAACATTTTATGAAACACATTTATTGAAAACTGAATCAAGAACTAAGTTATCTTTTGCCCAGACAAATCAAAGTGTCTCTGAGTTGCTACAAATATTAACAAAAGTTGAGATTGAATCTCCCCATCTACTAATGATACAGGATAATCATAAGTATACTGAATATAATAATAATCCTTTCATTGGCAAAAGTTAATCTCATTTCTTCCCTATACCACCACAACTAAAACCATCTGGTGGTAGTGTCAAATCTGAAAATGTAAGTCACAAATCCGTACAGGAGGAACTACCAGACCATTTATCAAGAGTAAATGAGTTGTTGAATTTACCTAATATTAGTGAAATAAAATACAATCAGAAAAACTGGCCTAAGATAGATAAGTACCCAAATTATGATGGGGAAGCCAGCTCTGATTTGCAACATTTTATCCAAATAATTGAAAATTTAAAATTCTCATATAAGTTACCAGATGAAGAAATAACAACAAAATTGATCTCTTTATTTAAGGATGTTGCATTATTGATAAGTTGAAAGAATGTTTAATGACAGCTCCTATCTTGGGATTACCAGATTTCCAATTACCTTTTATATTATATACAGATGCAAGTTTTATTGGTCTGGGTGCTGCTTTGCATCAAAAACAACTTATTGAAGGAAAAATGTCAGAAGTAGTAATTTGCTATATTTCATGTACTCTAAGAAGTAGTGAATTGAAATATGGTGCTACTCAACTTGAATGTTTGGCAGTAGTATGGGCTCTTGAGAAGCTACATTATTACTTTGAAGACTAAAAATTTGAGTTACTAACTGACTGTAGTGCAGTTGAGTCACTCTTAAACATGAAAACTCCTAATAGACACATGTTTGGATGGCAATTAGCTGTACAAGAATACAGAGGACAGATGACTATTATGCATAGAGCAGGAACCTTACACTCTAATGTAGATCTGTTATCTAGAGTACATCTGCCTAATAATGATGATAATCCTGCCTATGTTGCTGAATCAGAGATTATTAACATTTATGGCATTTATATTGTAGATCTTGAGGATGAATTTATGCAATCAATTCTTGATAATTATAATTCAGATCCTGACTTGAGTAAACTCACTACAATATTAAATGATCCATCTAATGCTTCAATGAATGTTTTAATAAAAAAATTACCAAATATGTATAAAGAGGCATTAGAAAAAGGAAAATTTTCCATTGAGGATGGTTTTATATGTTACAGGAAAAATTTAAGTAATGTAATTGTAATTCCCCGTTCAATGAAGGAGTTAATGTTAAGTATATGTCATGATGATATATTAGCAGGTAATTTTGACTACCATAAAACATTAACCAGACTAACAAACACAGCTTGGTGGATTAACATGTCTGAGGATGTTCAGAAATATGTTGAGATATGTGATTCTTGTCAAAAATCTAAAAGATTAAAAGGCAAAAGAGCTGGTTTATTACAACAAATTGAGCAACCAAAAGTCCATGAGAAATAATTAACATGGACTTTGTAACAGGTTTGCCAATAGAAGGGCATAAGAGTTATAACTCCTGCTGGGTAATTGTAGATAGATTTACAAAGATGTGTAAATTTATTCCTACCCACAAAGAGGTTTCTGCAAAGGATTGGCTTTTTTATGGTGGACACCAATGTTAAATATAGCAGGTTTCCCCAAAGCAATAGTTTCTGACAGAGATCCTAAATTTACTTCTGAGTTCTGGACATCACTTATGGATGTTTCAGGGTGTCAATTAAAACTTTCTACAGCACACCATCCACAAACTGATGGGCTAGAAGAAAGAATGATACAGACTTTAGAAGATATGATAAGAAGATATTGTGCTTTTGGTCTTAACTTTAAAGACAATGACAAATTCACGCATGATTGGGTAACCCTTATCCCAGGTTTAAAATTTGCATACAATAGTACAGTACATTCTGTCACTGGCAAAATGACATTTGAGTTATGGATGGGTTATGCACCTAATACCCCGGCTAAAACTCTTAATAAATTACCTAGACTGGATATCCATACAGGTACTAAATCTTTTCTTCAGATGCAAGAATTATGCAGAAAACATGCTCAAGAATATATAAATGAGGCATTTGAGTATGAAAAGAAAAGATGGGATAAAGCCCATAAAGAACAAATGCTCAAAGAGGGTGATGAAGCCTTATTTCAACACTACATTTCAATTTAAATGGTAATGTTAAATTGAAGTATCCATTCATTGGACCATTTCTAGTAAAAAAGATGGTTGGTAATAATGCTGTTGAGGTTATTCTATACGCACCTTATGATAGAAAACATCCAGTATTTCCTATTTCTCTTATAAAACCATACCATTCTAATGATACTGCTCTATCTCCAAGAAGATCAGGAAGGCATAAACAGCAACCTGAAGAAATAGTTGAAAAGGCAGAAATTGAAAAGATATCTAAAAATAGACACCTTACTAAAGAAAAGGGAGTTGAGTATTTATAAAAATTTAAAAATAAATCAAGTGAATATGACCAGTGGATTCCAGAAAATGAAAACTCTGATTGTAAAAATCTCTTGAAAAAATTTAAATAAAAATAATACTGTTTATTCAGTTTATGTATTATAGAAAATTAAAAAAATATCTATTCACTCCTTACTTTAAATTAAAATGTCTTAACATTTTTTTTATTTTTTTTTTGGGTGAGGGAGTGTCATCCTAGATATCCCTAGGACTGAGTATTTCTTTTACTTAAAATAAGATAGACTTAACTACATTAAGCTTATATCTTAAAAAGAAGGTTAAAATAATATATATAATTATTACTCTATTATATAAATTATAGTAGCTTAAATAGCTTATCCATAGCCTAATAATACTTATTAAGGTGTTAATGGAGTCATAATATACTAATCTTAAGTGATATGAAGTAATTATTGACATACATAAGCTTATATGTATACATAAATCTCATATTCAGAGAAATATGCAGTATATTATGTTTATTTAGGTATATTAGTGGGTTTTAGCCTCTTGATAGCCTATAACCTTTGTTTTTCTGCTTATTTTAGGTCATATGGACGTATCCAGTTGACTCAAAATGACTACAGAAGGAGAGACATCTATTTCAGGCGCATACACTCAGTTTGGACAACTTAATCTGCTTCCTTGGATGGATATTAACCAATTTATGGGTTGCGAGGTCATTTCTGGGTTAATATGGATGCTTGGGGATGGTATTGGGGGCTTGGAAATTTCATTTTTTCCTTTATATGCTTTGGGTTTCATTATATTCTCTTTGGATGAGTTATTTTACCTGTTTCTTTATGGTATCCGCTTTTATCTGGATTTTCTATTTATGGTATGGGTCTGTGTTATCATTAATTGTGATGAAGGGTCCTTACTGGAGGTCTGGGTGTTGAATCTTCTTGAAGTGCTCAACAAGGGGAGGTGATGGGCCCTTAAAGTGCTTTAATTGCCGGGGATAGTAGTGACATCATCTGGATTGAAGGTCTGTGCACTCCAGTGGATTTTGGTATAAGTAAGGGAGGATTTGTCGGTTATTAGACATCATTCACTTACTAAAATTCAAATAAACACTACAATACAATTATTAACATTTAGAAATATATTATAAAGCCATTATAAATTGATATTATCTTTATATAAGCTATAACTATATTATATTCATCTATTTTCCACCACTAGCACACATTTAAATTCAAGTATTGTGAGTTTTAAATGAGCATAACTATTTTATTAGTCTTCCCCTGAGGTTTAATCATAAAATCATTTATCGATAAAAAGTAGGACCATAAATAAATACTATTATATCATACTTAAACACTAGATACACTGACAGCTGTACCCATCAGCTCTGATGCATGCCCTCCAATACCTCTGAGGTTTCCCCAAGTACCAGTTTTAATTGGCAAGCCTATAATTGTTGCTTGCTCTAAAGAAATTTAATTAATTTGGGACCCTGAATCAACCAGGGCCTTCACTTCTTTACCATTAAGAGTCACCACCATGTAACCCAGGGGAGTAGAAAAATGTGTTTCAACATCCTCCCCAAACTTTTCAGCATTTTTAAAAATATATTCCACCTCTCCAGAGGAAACCAGTTGCCTCTTCAGATGCTTCTTCTGCATCTCTGCAAGTGCCAGACTAACAGTGAAAAGCTCCCCCAAAGATAAGGGAATCTGAAGTTGATTCACCCTATTAAAAATTTTGCCCATTGCATTTTCTTGACTAGATACCACTGGCTGCTTGTACTAGACTTTTGATTTAACAACCTTGGCCCTTGGCACCTCTTGAGGATCCGCATTTCCATCTTCGCTACTGATAACCCTAGCTCCATCACCAGCTTCTTTCACTAAATCTGATCCATCGCTAGTCCTTCTTACTCCCTCCATTGAGATGTGACAACTAAAACTTGGTCTGGGTAGTGAGGCCAAAGGTACAAGCTCCTCAGAATCCAAATCATCATCTGGAATAGGCTCAACATTTAAATCCAACTTGCCATAACTAGGAGGCCCCATATCAGCCATCCCCTTCTGCATTTTATATATTTTGTCCCTAGAGTAAGGTCTTGACTTGTTGATTGCCTTGCCACATTTAGCCTTTAGTTGGTTCTGAATGCTACTTTTAGCTTTAGTAGCAGCTGCTTTTCTAGCAGCATCGACATCATATTTTCCAGCCATACAGTTACCCTCCACTCTAGCAACCGTTGCCAGCTCCAAACCACCAAAAGAAGTTGAAAATGTGGACTTACTGACCTCTTTCTCTTTACCCTTTTCAGCTTTTCCACCATTTTTACCATCACCATTTTTTCCACCCTTGGCATTATCATCATCATCCTTCAACTCTTCAAACCGGGCTCTTCTTTCAACCGCCATATTCCTTCTAACTAAATCAGAAGATGCTTGTCCATTGCTGGGCTTGATGAAAGATCCAAGGTAATTCCACTATAAGATTGTAGGAGAGATCCCTCAAGGGCCTTTTGAAAGTATTTAGTGGTGTCAGTGGTGCTGTTGCTGGACTAGCCTTGTTTGTCTAGAAAGATTTGCATTCCACTACATAGCACTGGAAGTATGCCTTCATGGACTTCCTGTAAAAATTATTATTCACCAGCTCCACAATCTTCAGTAGACCTGGGTTTCCTATCATTGGGGAATCATACCTTGATTTGACCACCTTCCTCTTGAGCTCCTCATCATTTGGCACCACTATCCTTCAATCCCAATACAGTGCCCCCCTTCCAGGTGATACTCTTCTATTCCTTTCCTAACCAATACCTCCTTTGATAACAGTGCCTTCATCTACTCCTTCACTCCCTCATCCTTTTCTTGCCCTCTTCTTATCCATTACTTCAAATTCTCATCTTCTAGTTCCACTTTGTCAAGAATTACACCCTCATCATGGTCCTCCTTCAACAAAATCAACCCAACAGTGTGTAGTTGGCCAGGTGCTGGGCGCAAGTCAGGATGTCATGATGGCACATCAGGTTTGCCACTTTTCTTCCCTGGCCAAAATGTAACAGATATTTAAATTCTACTTAGCATTTCTGACCAGGGCGCCTGCTGGGAAGTCAGTTTTTTTGTGGCCAGAAAGGTTTCTGGGTTTTTATGATCTGTGTAAATAATAATTTTTAACCTGTGAGACCCTCCTTCCAAACTATTGGTCCAGGTGGGTACTGCTTCTACTAGCTCCAATAACTCCTTATCATGTGTTTCATAATATTATTTTGCATCTAGCAGTGTTTGTGACAAATAAGAAATTGGGTGCAAGAAATTTACAGCTTTGTATTTAGATAATACTGCACCTAGGGCAAAATATGAGCAGTCAAATTCCAGAAAAAATTGCTTCAATAAGTCAGGAATTGCAAAAATAGGAACTGTCAAAATTGGTGTTTTAGGTAGTCAAATGCATCCTGTTGCCATACAACTTTGCCATTGATATGATGCCAGTTGCAACCCCTCAATTTAGCCCCATAATCCCATTATTAACCCTAGAGTCAACAGCACTAAAAGAAATTATTGATGACAATTTAAAGAATGTTTTTATTAGGTAATCCAAATCTCTCTGAGCTTCCCCTTTAATATTTTCAGGAAAAAAGGATGGGTCACTAAGACCCTGCATAGATTTTAGAAGGTTAAATGAGCTGAAAGTAATTAATAGATATCCTCTTCCCTTGACTATTGAGCTAATTGATAGTTTTCAAGCTGCAAAGAACTTTAAATCTCTAGATCTTTGGGAAGGTTACCACATCATATGTGTAAAAGAAGGCAATGAACACAAACAGGAATTCTGCACTAAGTTTGGTCATTTTGAGTGGTTGGTAATTCCATTTGGTCCATTTAATGTGCCTTCCACTTTGCAACACTTCCCCAATAGCATCTTCAGAGACAGAATAGAGATAGATGTAGTGGTATACCTGAATTACATATTGATTTACTCCAGATCATTGGAAGAACATCAGATATGTATAAAAGACTGTTTGAAGAGCATGAAGTAGGCACAAGTATGGTTAAAGCCGGTGAAATATGTCATCTCAGTGAGTGAAATTTCCTACTTGGGTATGATCATTTCAAAAAATAAGGTGAAAATGGGTTAGTAGAAAGTAAAGGCATTAAAGGAATCGCCAAAACCAGCATCAGTAAAGGATCTCCAGTCATTCCTAGGGTTTGCAAATTTTAATTGGTTTTTTATAAAAAATTACTCCACCATTTTCTAACCATTGAATGACCCCACAAAGAAGGAAGCCAAATTTATCTGGAAAAGCAGGCAACAGGATGCATTTGACTACCTGAAACACCAATTTTTACAGTTCCTATTCTTGCAATTCCTGACTTATTGAAGCCATTTTTTCTGGAATTTGACTGCTCAGATTTTGCACTAGGTGCAGTATTATCTAAATACAAAGCTGTAAATTTCTTGCACCCAATTTTTTATTTGTCACAAACACTGCTAGGTGCAAAATAATATTATGAAACACATAATAAGGAGTTATTGGAACTAGTAGAAGCAGTACACACCTTGAGCAATAGTTTGGAAGGAGGGCCTCACAGGTTACAAGCTATTATTTACACAGATCATAAAAACCTGGAAACCTTTCTGGCCACAAAAAAACTGACTTCCCAGCAGGCGCGCTGGTCAGAAATGCTAAGTAGAATTAAAATTTCTGTTACATTTTGACCAGGGAAGAAAAGTGGCAAACCTGATGTGCCATCATGACATCCTGACTTGCGCCCAGCACCTGGCCAACTACACACTGTTGGGTTGATGTTGTTGAAGGAGGACCATGATGAGGGTGTAATTCTTGACAAAGTGGAATTGGAAGATGAGAATTTGATGTAATGGATAAGAAGAGGGCAAGAAAAGGATGAGGGAGTGAAGGAGTTGATGAAGGCACTGTTATCAAAGGAGGTATTGGTTAGGAAAGGAATAGAAGAGTATCACCTGAAAGGGGGGAACTGTATTGGGATGGAAGGATAGTGGTGCCAAATGATGAGGAGCTCAAGAGGAAGGTGGTCAAATCAAGGTATGATTCCCCAATGATAGGAAACCCAGGTCTACTGAAGATTGTGGAGCTGGTGAATAATAATTTTTACAGGAAGTCCATGAAGGCATACTTCCAGTGCTATGTAGTGGAATGCAAATCTTTCTAGACAAACAAGGCTAGTCCAGCAACAGCACCACTGAAGCCACTAAATACTTTCAAAAGGCCCTTGAGGGATCTCTCCTACAATCTTATAGTGGAATTGCCTTGGATCTTTCATCAAGCCCAGCAATGGACAAGCGTCATCTGATTTAGTTAGAAGGAATATGGCGGTTGAAAGAAGAGCCCGGTTTGAAGAGTTGAAGGATGATGATGATAATGCCAAGGGTGGAAAAAATGGTGATGGTAAAAGTGGTGGAAAATCTGACAAGGGTAAAGAGAAAGAGGTCAGTAAGTCCACATTTTCAACTTCTTTTGGTGGTATGGAGCTGGAAACGGTTGCTAGAGTGGAGGGTAACTGTATGGCTGGAAAATATGATGTCGATGCTGCTAGAAAAACAGCTTCTACTAAAGCTAAAAGTAGCATTCAGAACCAACTAAAGGCTAAATGTGGCAAGGCAATCAACAAGTCAAGACCTTACTCTAGGGACAAAATATATAAAATGCAGAAGGGGATGGCTGATATGGGGCCTCCTAGTTATGGAAAGTTTGATTTAAATGGTGAGCCTATTCCAGATGATGATTTAGATTCTGAGGAGGTTGTACCTTTGGCCTCACTACCCAGACCAAGTTTTAGTTGTCACATCTCAATGGAGGGAGTAAGAAGGACTAGCGATGGATCAGGTTTAGTGAAAGAAGCTGGTGATGGAGCTAGGGTTATCAGTAGTGAAGATGGAAATGTTGGTCCTCAAGAGGTGCCAAGGGCCAAGGTTGTTAAATCAAAAGTCTAGTACAAGCAGCCAGTAGTATCTAGTCAAGAAAATGCAATGGGCAAAATTTTTAATAGGGTGAATCAACTTCAGATTCCCGTATCTTTGGGGGAGCTTTTCACTGTTAGTCTGGCACTTGCAGAGATGCAGAAGAAGCATCTGAAGAGGCGACTGGTTTCCTCTGGAGAGGTGGAAAATATTTTTAAAAATGCTGAAAAGTTTGGGGAGGATGTTGAAACACATTTTTCTACTCTCCTGGGTTGCATGGTGTTGACTCTTAATGGTAAAGAAGTGAAGGCCCTGGTTGATTCAGGGTCTCAAATTAATTAAATTTCTTTAGAGCAAGCGGCAATTATAGGCTTTCCAATTAAAACTGGTACTTGGGGAAACCTCAGAGGTATTGGAGCGCATGCAACAGAGCTGATGGGTACAGCTGTCAGTGTATCTAGTGTTTAAGTATGATATAATAGTATTTATTTATGGTCCTACTACTTATCAATAAATTATTTAGTGATTATACCTCAGGGGAAGACTAATAAAATAGTTATGCTCATTCAAAACTCACAATACTTGAATTTAAATGTGTGCTAGTGGTGGAAAATAGATGAATATAATATAGTTATAGCTTATATAAAGATAATATCAATTTATAATGGCTTTATAATATATTTCTAAATGTTAATAATTGTATTGTAGTGTTTATTTGAATTTTAGTAAGTGAATGATGTCTAATAACCATCAAATCCTCCCTTACTTATACCAAAATCCACTGGAGTGCACAGACCTTCAATCCAGATGATGTCACTGCGATACCCGGAAATTACAGCACTTTGAGGGCCCATCACCTTCCCATGGCTTCCAATTCAAGAAGTTTCAACACCCAGACCTCCAGTAAGGACCCTCCATCACAATTAATGGAAACACAGACCCATACCATAAATAGAATAAACAGATAAAAGCGGATACCATAAAGAAACAGGTAAAATAACTCATCCAAAGAGTATATAATGAAACCCAAAGCATATAAAGGAAACAAATGAAATTTCCAAGCCCCCAATAACATCCCCAAGCAGCCATATTAACCCAGTAATAATATTCCAACCCATAAATCCGTGAAAATCCATCCAAGGAAGTAGATTAAGTTGTCCAAACTGGAAATATGCGCCTGAAATAGGTGTATATGCTTGTGTAGGCGTTTCAAGTCCACTGAATACGTCCATATGACCTAAAATAAACATAAACATAAAGTTTATAAGCTATTAAGAGGTTAAAACCCATTTATTGTCAGGCTAAGATCAAGTACAAGGACGTGAACTAGCTTGAATATTCAGTTGTCTAGAAGATTTTAATGGTCCTATATGAATACTGTAGTTTTAATCCACTAAGTTGTAAAATATAATCAAATATAGAGGTCTCAGTAATATAATTCTCACTATTCTTATATATGGCTTACAATCTTTATAGTTGGTAGAAAAATAGATTATATAAATTCAGATACTATTCAAAAGTCTTATAAAAGTACTAATTGATATGTATTGTAATTGGTTTGGGTATATTGATTGAATTGTAATGATAAAGAATGAAGAAATACAACCCAAAAACCTCCTCCTTTTATACACACTGAGTTCCCCAATGATTCCCTTGATGTACCACCCAATACACAGTTAATAACGCCTCTAAACAACTAATAGACATTCCCATCAACATTCCCAGTGACCCATGACATAATTAGAAGAGTAATAACCGCCAAAATCCTGAAATAATAAGGGAAATCCATCAAAATTAAAGAAAAAGACAAAAAGAGAGTATATGCATATAAAACAATAATATTAAGGACTAAAGGAGACTTTTTTAAGGTTAATAATAGCTTAATAATAAGGGGGATTGACTGTAGAAATAATGGGGCTAATCCTGACATTATACTACGTGAAATTCCCATTCAAAAATAACCAAAATTGACTGAGAAACCACCCAAAAACTTAAAAAAGAGAGTGAGATGTGGGGTAACTACATGCAGTCCTTGGCAGGCGCTTGCACGGGTAAATCCTTGACTAAAATTAGGCGAATTTAAGCGTGGTGATGAAATAAAGTGCCAAGAGTGAGGTTATTAATGAAATTAGTGCATATAAACAGGGTCAATGCATTATTAATTAAGCTAGGACACTAAATAAGCGCCTGTCGCCTATTTTAGTGTGTTTCCCCACAGTGGGCGTAGAATGTGGGGTAATTATAGTGTGAAAAAGCTAACTTTGCTAAAAATGAAGCTATTCACACGGGAAAAAAGCAGGCAGTATGTGGCCAGTACACAGAAGCCATTTCTGGCATAAAAAACACCAAATTTGAAAAGTGTTATTTTTATGCATTTAAATAGCCAAATCAATAGTTCTAAATGAGCCCAATTGATCTGTCAAAGCGCAATTTTGATATTCTCAATTTTATAGCGCATATAGTCAACTTTTAAGTGAAATAAAGCGCATTTCTTGTTTTTTGCATAAAACAATGAATATAACAGCTTTAAGTGTACTTAAAAATTATGCAGCCTTATACTTAAGGTTCTTAAGATTACCCTAACATATTCCAACTTAATATTAAGTACATAAGACCTATAAAAGGTGGATATATGCGTGTATATAAGGTGTTATAATGGCATTTTTTTGTGTATTATCATAATTTTACTTATGTATACTATTTGTGTACTCTTATTTATTATTCCCATGTATAGTTCATGTGTTTAACATAACTTATAATTACTTTTTACTCAGTCCTGGAGATATACAGGCTGACACTTATAGACCTAAATGTACAAAATATAACTACATAATTCACTGAATATGGGTTTTATGTATACATATAAGCTTATGTATACATATAAGCTTATGTATGTCTATAATTACTTAATATAACTTAATATAAGTATATTATGACTCCATTAACACCTTAATAAGTCTTATTAGGCTATGAATAAGCTATTTAAACTACCATAAGTCATATAATAGTGTAATAATTATATATATATGTATTATAACCATATATATAAGTATTTTAACCTTATTTTTATATAATAAGCTTAATGTAATTAAGTTTATCTTATTTTAAACCTAAGAGTTACTCAGTCCTGGAGATACGTAGGCTGACAGCTTGTCCCATATAACCCCCTTATGCAATATCCCCTCTTCTGCCTCTCACAATGCATAGAACACATAGAACTCCTCCTCTTCATCTCTAAACCAAATCCTAATACGTTATATCAAGAATTCTGTTGTTTATCTTCCAGTTAGTAAAAAAATTCACAAGAGGATACAAGTAAATAAAATCCCCATAGAAATTTTTAGATAAATACCACAGTTTGGGGTCATTTCATAGAGTGATTTCAGAAAAAGGAGCCCTGTTATGTATTAAAATTTTGATATTTAATCAACAATTTTACCAAAAATTGAACATAAATTTTTCTTAGTGGGAATAAGTCAATAGACCAATTGATTTTGTGATCTTTTCAGATACTAAAACTAGATAATAAAAACCGATTAATTTGCTCTTTTAACAAGATTTTTAATCCCTTTTTCTTGTTTTTCAAAACTCATTCAATATTTAAAAAGAATAATTCTGACAAATTTTCTTTTATAAATATAAAAACATGGCTACATATTGTAGACCAGTTAAATAGAGTGATGACATAAAAGAATATTTGACTTTTGGCACTTATAAATTCACTAAAAACCCACAAGTAATCAATTAAATTGACTTTATTAACATTAATAATACTGATAAAGCTCCTTTTTTGAAGTTTTAATAACTCATATTTAAATTTTTGATTTAAATTCCACATAGAAGATGTGTTAAAATGTTGACATTTTTAGTAATAAGGTAAAAACTTATAATTTAAGACCTAGAGCTGAAAGACCTGTTACAAAACATTCAAATAGAGTAATTAACTCCAAAAAATAACAAATCTCAACAGATGTCTTTGGAGGATAGGGAAAGACTTCTAAACCAAATAAAAAGAAAGAAAACAAAAAATCACATTACAAGAACAAATTTACTCCCTTTCATCTCTTCTAAACACCCTCACCATAAAAGCCAACAACAGGGTACACCAGATGAACAATCTGGAAAAAAGAGAAGAACAGGTATTTATAGAAGTCAATCAAGCTCTAGTAGGATTAAAAGCTCAGCCAACATCAGTAGACAACAAACTTTCCATGGTTGTAATGGCAGAACCTCTAGCTCAAGAAGAGGATCAAAAAATTACAGTGAGAAAATGGAAAAGGGACTGGTACTGCCAGAACTACAACCATCCTCCACAGCAGGTTTCAAGCAGTCACCCTTATAGGGGAAAGGCAACAAGAGGAAAGGGAAATGGAATTAGACAATGGTAAGTCATTTGTCTCCTCATAATCATTTATGTGATACTTTATAATGAATTACTTATAGGTAATGAGATTGATAGTTATGTACTAAATATAATTGATAAATATCTAAAAAACTACCCATTTGAACATAGCATTTTAGATTCGTCTTTAAATGATGTCAATTTACATAGTTTCATTGATAAGAAAGATAATACTAGGTATATTAAAATGGAACCAAATGAATTAAATATTGATTCAAATTAAAATGATGAGTATTCTGAGTTAGACACAGATAAATTTGTATATTTCTTGAAAGAAATTTAAATGGAATCAAAAATCTTAAGCAACTTATTATTAAGAATTGAAAAATTAGAAGAATACTCTAGAGAGTCTAACAATAATACAGAAAGTGTATTATTAAACCTTAAAAAATTATTGAGTACTACTTCCAATAAACTAAAGATCATTGAAAATTCAAATAATGAATTGAAAAATGAAAATTCAAAATTAAACTCTGAAATCAAGAATTTATACAATAAATTAGAACACTCTCAGAATTTAATGGCTACAATTGAGGAAGGGGTAAAATTGTTTCTTTCAAATGTAAATGATACTTTATTACATGTATCTTAAATAAAAAATAGGTTTTAAAGATTGGAAATTTAAGTGGCTAATTTTTTTGAAAAATACTGACAAAATAAATGACAACACATCTTATGTGGATAATATACCACTTTATATGAAAAATTCATATGAAAACCCAATGATTGAAAAAGAAATTAGTGTCATGGACTCTGAGGGAATATTCTCATACATTCATCCTAAAACTTTTCTTCATATCCCCTCACCCTCCTCATCTAAAAAAGGCCATGGTCTATAATTTCCAGATCATCAATGCATTATTGACTTTGGAACAGGAAATGGAATAATTAAAGAAATTTGGTATTTGAATATTCATAAACACCAGACAACTAAAGCACCACCTGGCTTAGAATCCTGTGAAGAATTCACACACTTCAGATGTTATTTTCAAATCAATAGGGATCTGGTAAATATGATTGATAAGGTAAGAAAAAAAAGTAAGGTAAAACAAAAAACATTAGGTAGAAAAAAAAAGTATGAGGTTTAATATAGGTTATCAAATTTTATTTTTATTTCAAAATTTAATATTTTACAAGTCATATATGATAATCTACTTACATAAATTAATGAGCCATAAGACTGTGTGTTGTATAACAGTAATCATGATGAAATTCATTTTTCTCATAAGGTTCATGTATACATCTGTGTTTGGTTTCATTGACTTTGGTCACACACAATTTCTACTCACATTTTTACTTGAATTGTCATCAATTTAGGTTTGTTAATTATCTTATAGGACTTTTTTACATGTTAATTTATGCAATGAACATAAATTTTGGAAATCTATGCCCCTACTTCAATAAAATACAAGGGAGGGTATTGTCATTTTTTTGTCATAAATTTTTTTCTGACTTAGAAAAAAATGGTTATCCCCACCCCCTGTTATGGTAAATAGCAGTGGAGGGTATTTTCAAAAAAAAATTACTAACAAATACTTTGGTGGTCTGGACCCCATAATATAGTAAATTGCAGGTTGATTTTTGCCAAAATAAGCTTGCATACTTTGCTTCCATAAATATTCTTGGTCTACTAAGATCCATTTTCTCTAACAACCAAAGTACATTTCAAGTTTTTTTTTCTCCAGAATATTTTAAATGAGTACTTCATCTAGTATTGAAGACTATTCTAACAAGGGTTATCAGCTCAAATATCAATACTCTAAACCATTCACAAGATGCAAATAATCCAATCACTATTGTTTTAAAAATACAGTAGTTCAAGCAAGAGTCAAAGCATGTCACAGCTTTCATTGGCCTCATCTAAAATGTGATGTTATTAAACTTAATCCTGAACCAAAATCTCAATTCATAAACTTAAAATTTTGGACTCACAATGATAAAAGAGAGATTTTTTAAGAGTGTTTCATTATACTTCATTATTAGAATAGAAAAATAAGACAAAGATTATTTAAAATGAAATATATTAGGCCACTAAAGATAATTGAAAAAAAAATCTCAAACCAGAAAAGATATTATTTCTGATGAAGAGGAAGATTAATACAAAACTTGTTCCTCAAGTGAGAACTCTGGTGAGTTTGGAGAAATACTCTACAAATATAAAATTCAGACTCAATAAAAAAAATTTTTTTCTAGCTTGAAAGTGGTCATGGAAAAATCATTCTTCAATTAGTACATTGCATAAAAAAATAAATAGAAAAGAGTCTGTGGATGATGATGGTATTTTGGAACAAATAAAAGAAAGTGATAAATTCAAGACAGAAGAAAAATTACTAAAAGTAATTGATGAAAAAAATAGAAAGTAATATTGACAGAGTAGGATCTAGATTATTAGATATAAGTTTTTAGGTTTGAAAAAAAAGTGTTGAAGAGTTTAAAAATCCAAGGAAGGATATAAATGAATTATTGGAATGATTCCATGTTGATATTATAGAAGAAATTCAGAAAGAAATGTATTAATATTTTCTTAATTTCAACTAAGTAAATTAAGAAACTCTTTAATATCAGCATTTAACCTTTTTGCATTAACACGGGCAAGTAAAAAAATTGATTTCTTAATTTTTCAGCATTGGGTTGCTTCATTTTTAATTCATCAGAATGTAACTTAATTTTGGTGCTTTCCAATTGAAATTGATTATTTTTCAATTTTTTATCATCCTCTCTTTGAATCCTAATCTTCTCCCTCTCAAAACCTAAATAATCTTTCTCAATTTCTAAAAATTTTCTTCCTTTGTATGGGAATGAAACCACTTCATTTCCTCAAAAAGTAGTTGACATTCTGCAGTTTTTTTATGAGACTCCAACCTCATGATTTCAATTTTTGCTTGTTCTTTTTCTGCAACAAGTTTAACTTAAAAGAGTAAGAGAAATAAATTAAGAAAAATTCTTTAGTCAAAACAAAAGTAAAAAATATAACCTTGTTTGCTTTCATTAAAAATCTCACATAAGCAGAAAAAAAAGGCTTTGAATTTGATTGAGGTTTCCCAAAATTAGAAAAAGCTCTTTGCTTCAGTCTGTAGCTGAGAGGGGCTAATTATTTATTATCTAATCTTTTATTGTCAGCTACATCCTTAAAAATTTCTAGATTTGATGAGACTTGGGTCTAATTTATACATGGGGAGTGAATCAGAACTAAAAAAGAAAAAATAATAGCAAAAGTAGTTTAGTATTACTACCATGGGCTCATCAAGTTCAATTTCAGAATATGTAGATGGTTCTCCAAATTCTGGAAATTCAAGTGAAGGATCTAAAAGAAAATCATGAATATTTTTATGAGACTCAGAAATTCTTAGGCCTTGATTTGTGTGAAAGGGGTTAACATCAGGCCTTTTTCTAAAGAGCTCATCTATTTTTTGTGAAACGGATATGATTCCATGCTTTTCATGATCTTTGGTAGCTCCAAACCTAGTTGAAGAAGAAACCATCTTTGCTTTCTTGTATTTTGTTTGATAGTTTTTGAATCTTTCCCTCATTTGCTTTGTTTTCAAATCCATCTTACCTTTAGTTTTTGATTTCAACTCCACTTCCATTTGATTAAAGCCACTCAATTTTGATGCAGGTGGACGACCAACATGAGTGGAAATATTTTCTAAAAAACATAATAAAATGTAATAGCCTTACTGTGGCATGAAAGAGAAAAATTTGATTTGAAAATGAACTGGGGGAGAAGAGTCATGATATAGAGTATATGGGTGAGGATGGAAGGAAGGTTATGTGCAACTTATTGGGAGGATGCAGGTACTTGTGGGATGAGTTGTGGTTAAAAATATTGTGCCAAAGTGGGACATATTTGAACTGATTTTTGAGACCCCAAGTACCAAATCAGCCATGTTTCATGGAATTTTTGTGCTGTTTTTTTTAAATGAAACATGCTAGGTGTGTAGAAAAACACTTACAGTTGACTTGCTGTAAGCAGAATCTGAAGGAGTTGGATAAACCAAAGAAAATCCTGTCCTTCTAAATAGAATAAGGGTTGTACAATTAAATAATCTTACTATTCTACTTGAATCAATGAATAATATATGAAACTTTTATTTATAAACGCTTATTAAGATGAGGAACAACAGCTTTTGGAAAAGAAATACTGGATTACAACAATAAAGGTGTACCAGTGAAAATATCTGAAAAGATTGAATTATATATTTTCATGAAGATCTTATTTTTAAAGAAATAACAATAAAAACAAGTCCCTGAAGTTGAGACCTTTCCAAAAATACCCTATAAGTTAATTTTTTTTATAATTTTTGTTTTATGTTGAAATATTGTTAATTATAAAAAAGACCCTTATTATCAAAACAAAAAAGACAAAAACATGTAGAATACTAAGATTCTCTTCTTTCCTCCTGATTCTCCTGCTCCAGACCTTTCCAACAATACCCTACATGCATTGGATCTACAATAAACTATTGATCTAGTAAGCATAATAACTTTCTAACCAAATTTTGCCACAATAGCCAAATTTTTCCACAGTGACCAAACTTTAACCCATTGACAAGACTTTCCCATAGTGAGCAAATTCTGCCACAATGAGCTCTTTTTGCCATAATGACCTAATTTTGCAAGATTGAGCTAAATTTTCTACAGTGAGATTATTTTGCCACCATGACCAAACTTTTCCACCATGACAGGATTTTCCCAGTACACTTTGCTTATGCACCGTTGTAGAAAGACTCTTACAGTCGCCTTACTGTAAGCAGAATCCAAAGGAGTTGGATAAATCAAAGAATACCCTTTCATTATTAATAAAATAAGGGTTGCACAAATAACTAAGCTAGCTAGTCTACTTGAATTGATTAAAAGATATGAAACTCTGATTTTATAAACGCTCATTGAGATTTGGAAATACAGCTGTCAAGAAAGAAATACTGATTACAACAATTAAGGTGTACCAGTGAAAGATCTGTAAAGAAAGACTTTTATATTTTTATAAAGATTTTATTTTTAATGAGATAACAATAAAAACAAGTCCCTGAGGTTGAGACCTTTTCAAAGATACCCTATATGTGATGAAAATTATTTTGTTGTGTTGTATTTCAAATTTGGTATGAAAAATATAAATTTTATAAGGGTATTTCAATTATATTTTAATAATGTTGAGAAAATGAAAAATATGAATGTGGTTTTTAAATATATGTTTTATCTCTTCTCTATGAATTCTGTGTCCCCCAATATCAAGTCTGAGGTGTGCTTAAGTATACTTAGTCATGTTCCTAACTTTCCCTTCCAGAGCATAGCTGGAGTTTGTCTAGAGCTTGTCCGGACCTCAGGACTAAATTAGAACCTAAAAACCTTAATAAAATATCTAGAAAAATTATACGTAATTAAGATACTTCTCATAAACATTCCCAACTAATTTTTGTAGTCTGCGCAGCCCTATTCACTTTGTTATAAATCATCAAAGTCAAGTAAATTTAGAAAAACCTAAATTTTTTTGTAAAACTTTTAAATATCAATTATAAATATAAGAAAGATAATAAAATTTAAGGGAAAATTCCCAAAGGTTCTTGAGCATCTTAAATTTTTAAGACTGTAAAAAATATTTCTTCTCTGTAAAATAAATTGTTTTAAACCATACATTTTCCTTTCAACCAGTTTTATCCATATTTTACTTCATAATAATTTATTTTAAACCCCTTTATTTATTAAAAATATCCATTTTACCATTCCCCATGATAATCCAATTTCACCTTTAAGTTCTGTAATAAGTTTTAGTCTGCCACATCCTCCCTCCAATAGAGAATTTCCTCATTCTTTAATTTTGCATAATTGATTGCTCCAAAATATCCCATCTTTATCTTCAACCACCATCTTATCCAATCACTTCATCAACCAAGCTTCTTCTATATCAACCTTCAATCTCATCCTTTTTAAAATGTTGTTCAAAGCACTAGCCGCCCCATGTGAACTATGCGCTTGCTACCAAGTACCCTGTTTAATGTCTAATCCTGATCTTCCTGGTAGAACCGCTTGCAACTTATGCCGTGTAAAGAAAGTTAAATGTAACCAGCCTATAGTTCCCTCCAGAACAAACATTTATCTTAGACCAGCCGCTCTTCCTGATCCCACAAAAACCAAAAAGGGGTATAAAATTCCTGTCTTCTTAAAAATAATTCATTCAAAAACAGCTTCCTTATCCAAAGTCCAATCTTCTTAAATAGATCCCAGCCTAATGCAGCCTTCTCAAGATCCAGATCCTATAATTCCAGTTCCTCCTATAAATTTTGCTGAAACAATGTTTCCTGGCTCAAAATGTAAGACTATATAATCTTATAAAAAAACTTTATCCATAACTAATAATGACTTTAAAAAATACTTTGAACTTTTTAGCTTTTGAAATAACCAACACTGATGATGTTGGTAAAGTGAAGATGGATTATATTAATCTTTATCCTAATTTTCATCACTATCTTTTTCTTGGCTTTACTAATGAGTTGAAGCATAAAATTTTGACCTATTTTCAAGAAACTCCAGCCAATAACCATGAAGATATTCTAAATAGAAGACTCCTAATGAAACGTTTTGATAATGATGTCAAACAATTTCAAAGAAATTTTCTTTTCTAATTAGTTTATTTTGATGAACGTTGTTTTAGCTAGTCTTCTACAAATTAAAACTGTTTGTCTTCTTCTCTGGAAATTGATATAAATCATAATAATAATAATAAAATAAATTTTTGTAATTATTTCACTACTGAGAGCAATGTTTGAGTCCCTTCAGACTCCCATATACCAGTCTTCTATGTATGTCACAGCATGAGAGAGTGGATCTCCCTAATGAGCCAAATACACTTAATTCCATTCTCATAGGTACCCCCACTGAGCGGAATCCTTTGATTCCAATATTGCCATGAGGTCCTCCAAGCTTCCATCTAGCAGTCTAACACTGAGGCTCTAAAATAAAATAATTATAAATCCAACCACCACCCTGACTTCTGATTCCTTCATCACAATTTTTATCCATTTTCTATTCAGCAACCTTTACAAAATACTTTTGGCCAGTCTTCCAATAATTGATCTTAATCTTTTAGGGCATTTTAAAACGCCACAAATATCACCTAATTAAACCATTATGCCTTTTTAGCATCATTACCACCTAAAATTTTATTCTCCTAAAGCTTAACAGCACCTAAATCTAACAATGTTTGAGCTTCAAGTTTAAAGTCTTGGTAGACAGAGATAAATTAAAAGATTGAGTTGAATCGACCAAATAGATTGATATTACAGTTTAAAGTCTTGGTGGACCAAACTTTTAATTGATTGCCAATTTAAAGTCTAAATGGACTAAAGATTGTTTATGTGCATTGATATATTAAATTCCTCCTAATTAAGGCCTAGGCTTGACCAAAGATTGAATAATGTTTATAATCCAGTTTAAATTCATGGTGGACCAAAGAATTTTAACTTGCCAGTTTAAGGTCATGGTGGACCAAACATTTGTTAGTATTTCATAAAAATTTGTCCAAATAATTATTGAATTGCAAATTTAAGGTCATGGAGGACAAGTCTTTCGTAAACATTAAAATAAATCTTCATAAATTCCCAGTTTAAATTCTTAGAGGACTAACAGCACCATAGGAAGAACCAAATTCTTTAAGAAAATCTTAAAAACTATCCAGTTTAAAGTCATAGAGGACTAAAAGCATCTTGAAAAAGGATCCCAAAATGCTTGAGCTCCTCTAGACCCTTTTTCCTGTCTAAAATAACTATAAAAGAAATTAAAAAGAAAAGAAAAATTGAAAATTAAATTCAAATTTTAATAACTAGTTTATATATTTTTATGATTATATTTATATATATATATATATATATTTATTTTATTTTATAATTTATTTTTTATATTTTTATTTATTTTATTTTTTATTTTTTAAGACTTTTTTTTAAAAGGAATTTATAAAGAAATATAAAAGATTGTTTTGAAAATAAATTTCTTTAATTTTAAATTTTAAAGAATGTTTAAAAAAATTTTAAAAATTTTAAAAAGATGAAATAATAAGAAAAATCTAAATTTAATTTTTAAAAGACGCCCCCTGGCCAATTGATGAGCTGTACCTTCGACATGATACCCACATCCAAGTGCAAATTGATGTGGTTACACAATTAAAATCTTGAAAATAAAAAATTTAATAAATGAAAAATTTTTTTAGAGAAATAAAACTTTATGATAATCATCACTGGGAAGGATCCCTCCAACTTGTATAAATGATTAGAGACCACAAAATGAGAATCATCCTTAACAATAATTTTAAAGTTTAAAATATAAAAGGAATATATTGAAATCACAAAACAAAAACATAAAATAGAAAATAAAACTAAATAAATTAAATTAAATCTAGAATCTGGCATTAAGAGTGGTGTCTTTTTGTTTGTTCCAGTTTAAAGTCCTAGTGGACTTCCTATAATCCAAAAACAAAGCCAGGATTCAACTAGAAAGAGAAAAAAATTGGTAACAAACATTGTGGGGTAATTGTGTATTGAGCAGCCAGCCCATCAATTACCCCCAAACTTACCAATATTTAATTCAGAAGGTTCTCCTGTGAAAACTTCTACCAATATAAAAAATTTTCAATCCAACATAATCTTCCCCATAATTTTTGTCACTTTTAAAGAGTTTTTATGGATTTTCAAACGAATGTCTTCATAATTATTGTAAAGTTTTGTTAACAGTTTTGTCTCCCATACCATAGTAAAACGACAGTGATATTTTTAATTAGATAGTAGTTTATCCACATTCCAGAGTTAAACTTGAAAAATGAATTGTTTTAAGCATAGTTTACCCTCTTTGTGGAGCTAGATTTTTATAAATTTAGATTTATTTGTTTAGTTTATCCTCATTGCGGAGTAAATTTTTATAAATTATAATTATTTATTTCACCACAGGAAATCTAGGGGTGAATTGCTAGCAATCCCCTCTCTTGAAATTTAGAGTGTCCCTTAAATATGCCAGGTTTATGACTACTTTATAAACATAAGTAAATTAGAGTTAGATTTACATTTATTCTCAGATTGATTATAGACAGAATATCAACTGATTCCAAATTATGCCCAAGTTGATCCTCCAGAACTTGATTTTGGTCCTCTGATGAGCACAAATTGAGCACAAATTGATCTAACCTAAGCTTATGCATATATAATAATTCAGGATACTTGCTCTATTAAATTTGATAATAAAATAAAATATTGATGAATTTATATAAAAAAAATTATTATGTAAGATATTAAATTATAAATTTAGGCATCATAGGAGGGCACTTAATAGAACTTAATTATACTATGTGACACCTTAATACTGTATCACGCAGTTTGAAAGATTTAAAAAAAATGAGTCATGATGGGCAATGAAATTTCTTGGACAGACACTTTCAAAATTAATACTGACCATAATACACAAGTATGAAACCTTGGCATCTATCCAATAAAAGATTTTCCTTCTGATAAATGGATTTTCTCAGTTACTCCCTGCTAAAAAGTGTCCTTCTGAGGTTTTTCTGACCTTCAGGGGGGTAATTTGGCCACATCACACTACTTCTATTTCCATGATTGACCAAAACATCATCCTCATTCCCATCTAAAGAGTTGATATCATCTGACTGTGGCTGATCAAAGGTGTCCACCACAAGTTTAGCCAAAATTTTGGTGAACACTTTTTTGATGGATAGTGACTAACTTGTGCTTTCCGAAATTGTCCACCTCAAGTTAGGCTAAACTTCAGGAGGATAAATTTATTATGAATACCAAATTAACTGAAGAATACTTTTGCCCTAGCTACTCTGCATCATAAAAGTGTCCAACTGAGGTTTAGCCATAATTCAGGTAGACACTTTTGGAAAGGCACAGTCTGATGGGTTTAATATCTATATATGGCAATAAGTATGAGTTTTTTATCAACATGGAACTAGAATTAATTTAATATGGTCAAACTGTCCACCTGAAGTTTGGCCAAAATACAGGTGGAGATTTTTATGAGGATTACTTAATGAAATGAAGAAGACTTGAAATTACTTTCCATCATAAAATTTTCAAACTTAAGTTTATCAAAAATTGTGGTGACACTTTTGCCAGATCCAGTCATATGGGATCAACTCTCTATATGGCAATGAGAATCAATTTTTAGTCAATCATGGCATTAGAAGTAATTTTATATGGAAAAACTTTCCACCTGATTTTTGGCCAAAAATAAGTTGTAAATGTTTATGAGGAATACTAAATTAACTAAAGAAGACTTGCACCCTACTACTGTCCATCATAAAAGTGTCCACCAGAAGAATTCTCAAACTTGTGGTTGACACCTTTGGCCTGGTCCAGCCATATGGGATCAATTCTGCATATGGAAATGAGGATTTAATTTGGTCAATCATGGTACTAGAAGTAATTTGATATAGATAAAGTGTCCAACTAAATATTGGAAAAAAATCAGTTGAAAACTTCATTTAGTTTTTCAAAAAATCAAATTAAGTAAAATTTTATGCCTGATGATGCCCTTTTTATCCAACACCTCTTCTGAACCTTGAAAGTAGGCATTTAGCTTGAATTTCATATAAAATCCCTATTATTCAACCTATTTCTTTTTATCCCTTTTTTTTCTTTTAGATATCAATTAATTTTATGTAAAACAAATCATTTTCATAATTTTTTACCTGTATTTAATAAAATTATTAAAGGTTTAATATCACCCTGTAAGAATTTGGCACATGTTTTTTTGCTATACTAATAAATATAATAATATACTGGTAACAAAAAATTGATCAAATGATAAAATATTAATAAAACAAAAAGATCAAATACCAGTGGATATGTTTTAAAAAAATACCAGTTGCACTGAAGAAGAGCTGCACCCTAGATACTCACCTTCAAAAAAGTGTCCAGCACAAGTTCGGCCGAACTTGTGCTGGACAATTTTGGTCAGTTGCGGTCATATGAGATCAATTCTTGCTATGGCAATGAAAAAAAACTTTTGAATAAAAAACCTCACTAGAAGTAGTTTTACATAGCCAAATTTACTACCTAGATTTCATCCAAACCACAGGTGCACAATTTTTTATCTTTGAAAAAAAGTCAATTTAGTACAATTTATCCCTGATGGCTCTCATTCGCTTCAACACCTCTACTGGCCTTTGATAGTAGGAATATTACTTGGATTTCTTTTTTCATATTTTATCCATTTAAATTAATTTTTTATTCTTAATATTGCTTTTGGATATCAATTAATAATTTTTAAAATAAACTATTTTCATATTTTTATACATTTATTTAATAATATTATAAATGGCATAACATCACCTGGTATGCATTTGGCACATGAGTTTTTTCTATACTTATAAAATTAATAATATAATGGCGACCAAAAATTAATCAAATGATATTAATGAGTGAGGAACAAATATAAAATACCAGTAGACATGTTTGTAAGAAATACTAGATGAACTGAAGAAAAATTCTACCCAAGCTACTCTCCATCATAAAAGTGTCCAGCACAAGTTTGGCCGAACTTGTGCTGGACACTTATGGTCAGGTGCAGTCAGATGGGAGCAATTCTCTCTATGGAAATATAGATAAATTTTTGATATAAAATTACACTAGAAGTAGTTTGATATGGAAAAATTTTCATGCTGAAGTTTTGGTAAAGCTCAAGTGGATTTTTTTTTATTTTTACAAAAAAGAAAATTTAGTGCAATTTTAGCCCTGATTGTGCTAATTTGATTCAACATCTCTATTTTCTGTTTATGGCAGGAATTAAACTTGGATTTTAATTTTCATCTTTTATTTCTTTTATTTTACTTAATTCCTCTCATATTGCTTTTGGATAGAAGTTTATTTTTTATAAAATAAATCATTTTCATATTTTTTTACCTATATTTAATAATATTATAAAAGGTGTAACATCACCCAGTATTCATTTGGCACACAAGTTTTTGCTATACTGATAATATTAATAATATAATGGTGACAAAAAATTAATCAATTGATAAATATGAGTGAGGCACAAAGACTAAATAACAGTGTAAATGTTTATAAGAAATTTCAGATGATTAAAAATGACTTGAACCCTGGCTACTCTTCATGATAAAAGTGTCCAGCACAAGTTTGGCAAAACTTGTGCTGGACACTTTTGGTTGCATGCCGTCAGACGCAATCAATTCTTTTTATGGAAATGAGACTGATTTATCACTCCATCATTGCACTGAAAGTAGTTTTATATAGACAAATTGTCCCCTGGAAGTTTGTTTAAACCTATGGTAGACAATTTTTTCCTTTGGTAAAAAGTAAATTTGATCCATGTTAATCTATGATGGTGCCCATTTTTTCTTAAGCCCTTACTGGCTCATGATAGCAGAAATTATACTTAATATCTTTATTTCATGTTTGATCTCTTTAATTTTAATCTTACCCTTTTATTTATCCTTTAGCTTTTAAATATCAATTTTATTTTGGTAAAACTGATAACTTTCACATTTTTTTAAATTTATTATATTATATTATTAAAGTTGTAAAATCATCCAGTGTACATACATTACACATGTTTTTGCTATACTAAAAACATTAATAATATAATGGTGACTAAATAAATAATCAAATAATAAATATGGATGACACAGAAAGATCAAATACCCATAGACATTTTTAAAATGAATATAAGATTAACTGAAGAAGACTTGCACCCTAGCTACTTTCCATCATAAAAGTGTCCAGCAAAATTTCAGCTGAGCTTGTGCTGGACACTTTTGGTTGCAAGCAGTCAGATGGGATAAATTTACTCAATGGAAGTTAAAATGAATTTTTTCTCAATCATTGCACAAGAAGTAGCTTTATACTGCTATACTATCCTCCTGATTTTTTGGAAAACCTCAGGTGGACACTTTCATTAATTTTTAAAAAAAGAAAACATATTCCAAATCTAGAGCTGGTGGTGCAAATTTGGTCTGAAAACTCAAATTATCTTTGATGGCAGAAATTTTATTTGAATGTTTAATTTCATATTTAATCACTTTTATTTTACTTTTTTATTCCTGTTTTTGCTTTCAAATATCAATTTATTTATTGTAAAACTAATACTTTTCATATTTTTTTTACTTTTATTTAATAAGATTATGAAAGATGTAGCATCTTCCAGTATGCATTTGGCTTACAAGCTTTTTCAATACTGATAACATTAATATTATAATGGTGAAAAACAATAAATAAAATGATAAATATGAATGTCACAGAAAGATCATGTACAAGTAGATTTTTTTATAAGGAATACCTGATGAACTGAAGAAGACCTGCACCCTAGATACTCACCATAATAAAAGTGTCCAGAATAAGCTCGGCCAAACTTGTGCTGGACACTTTTGGTTGCATGCAGTCAGATGGGATAAATTTACTCTATGGAAATGAAAATGACATTTTGCTCAATCATTGCACAATAAGTAGTTTGATATTGCCAAAATGTCCTCCTGATGATTTTTCAAAACTAATCAGGACACTTTCTTTGGCTTAACAAAAAATAAAATATAGTGCAAGTTTAGCCCTGCTGGTGCACATTTGATCTAACACCTCTACTTGTTATTGATAGTGGGAATTTTCCTTAGATTTTTTTTTATTATTTTATCCCTTTTATTTTACTTTTTTATTGCTCATATTGCTTTGGATATCAATTTTCAATTTTTAAAATAAATAATTTTCATACTCTTACACCTTTATTTAATAATATATGATTAAAGGTGGAACACCACCTGGTATGCATTTTTCACACAAGTTATTACTATAGTAATAACGTTAATAATATAATGATGACAAAAAATTAATCAAATGGTAAATTTAAATGACACAGAAAGATCGAATTCCAGTGGAAATGTTTATAAGAAATCCCTTTTGAGTTAAAGAAGATTTTCTGTATGCCTACTCTCAATTATAAAAGTGTCCAGCACAAGTTCGGCCGAACTTGTGCTGGACACTTTTGGTTGCATGAAGGCATATGAGATGAATTCTCTCTATGGCAATAAAAATGATATTTCACTCAATTATTGAAGTAAAGAATGTTTAATATTGTAAAATTGTCCCCTGGAAGTCTGTCCAAACCTCAGGACAAAATTTATTAGCTATACATAAAAGTAAGTTTAGACCAAGTCTTGACCTAGGGGTCCCCAACTGTACCAACACCACTTCTGGCTCTTGATAGTAAAAATGTTAATTGTATTTTTTAATTTGTATTTGATCCTATTTATTTTCATTTTACTTTTCTATTACTCTTTTTGATTTTAAATATCAATTTATTTTTTTAAAAACTAAACATATTCATATTTTTTTAACTTTATATAATAATATTATTAAAGTTGTAACTTCACCAATTTTGCATTTGGCATGCAGGTTTTTGCTATACTAGAAACATTAATAATATATATGGTGAAAAAAAATTAATTATAAGATAAATATGAATGATGAAAAAAAGTTAAAAACCCAATAGAAATGTGAAAAACAAAAAACTGATGTACTGAGAAACACTTCCACCCTAGCTACTCTCCATCATAAAAGTGTCCAGCACAAGTTTGGCCAAACTTGTGCTGGACACTTTTGTTCAGGTGCAGTCAGATGGGATCAATTCTCTATGTGGAAATTAAATTAAAAAAATTGCTAAATAATTACATTAGAAGTAGTTTGGTATGGCTGAATCATCCACCTTGAGTTTTCCCAAACCTCAGGTGAAAAATTTTTTATCTTTAAAAAAAATTAAAATTTATCAAATTTAGCCCTGATGGCACCCATTTGGTTCAACACCTCTACTGGCTCTTGAAGGCAGGAATTTTTCTTGAATTTTTCTTTTTCATATTTGATCTCTTTTACTTTACTTTTTTATCACTCATGTTACATTTGGATATTAATTTATAATTTTGGAAAAGAAATCATTTTCATATTTTTTTAACATTTTTTAATAATATTATAAAAGGTGTAATATTACATGGCATGCATTTGGTGCACAAGTTTTTTCAATAATAATAAAATTAATAATATTCTAATGACAAAAAATTAATCAGATAATAAAATATGAATAACACTGAAAGATCAAATACCATTTGACATGCTTTAAAAAAATAACAGTTGCACTGAAGAAGACCTGCACCTTAGCTACTCTCCATCATAAAAGTGTCCAGCACAAGTTTGGCCGAACTTGTGCTGGACACTTTTGGTCAGGTGCAGTCAGATGGGATCGATTCTCTCTTTGGCAATGAAAAAAATTATTTGATAAGAAACTTCACTAGATGTAGTTTGATATAGCTGAATTATCCACCTAGAGTTCATCAAAACCACAGGTACACAATTTTTTATCTTTAAAAAACAATCAATTTAGTACAATTTATCCCTGATGGCTCTCATTTGCTTCAACATCTCTACTGGCCTTTGATATTAGCAATAATACTTGGAGTTCGTTTTTCATATTTGATTGCTTTAACTTAATTTTTTATTCCTCATATTGCTTTTGGATATCAATTAATAATTTTTAAAATAAATTATTTTAATATTTTTATACATTTTTTTAATAATATTATAAAAGGTGTAACATCACTCAGTATGCATTTGGAACACAATTTTTTACTATAATTATATAATTAATACAAAAAATTAATCAAACAATATGTATAAGTGAGGCACAAAGATAAAATACCAGTAGACATGTTTGTAAGAAATACCAGATGAACTGAAAAAAAATTCTACCCCAGCCGCTCTCCATCATAGAAGTGTCCAGCACAAGTTCGGCCAAACTTGTGCTGGACACTTTTGGTCATGTGCAGTCAGATGGGATCAATTCTCTGTATGGCAACAACAAAATTTTTTTATCAAATTTCACTAGAAGTAGTTTGGTTTAGCTGAATCTTCCACCTGCTGTTCTGCCCAATATCAGGTGTATAATTTTTTATCTTTAAAGAAAAGGCCACTTATTACAATTAAGCCCTGATGGCTCCCATTTGCTTTAACACCTCTACTGGCTCTTGATAGCAGGAATTTTACCAGTATTTTTTTAATATTTGAACTCTTTGACTTTTATTTTACTCTTTTATTCCTCTTTTTACTTTTAAATTTCTATTTAATTTTTGTAAAACAAATACTTTCCATATTTATTTATGTCTATTTTAAAAAATTATTGAAGGTAAAACTTCACATGGTATGCCTTTGGCACACAAGTTTTTGCTATACTAATAACATTAATAATATAATGGTGATAAAATATTAATTGGATGATAAATATGAAAGATACAGACTGATCAAATACCAGTAGACATGTTTATGAGAAATACAAGATGAAGGAACTGAAGAAAATTTACACCCAAGCTACTCTCCATCATAAAAGTGTCCAGCACAATTTCGACCAAGCTTGTGCTGGACACTTTTAGTCACGTGCAGTCAGATGGGATCGATTCTCTATATGGCAACAAAAAAACATTTTTTTATTAAACTTCACTACCAGTAGTTTTGTTTAGCTGAATCATCCACCTGTTTTTCTTCCCAACCTCAGGTGTATAATTTTTTATCTTTAAAAAAAAGGTCACTTATTACAATTTAGCCCTGATGGCTCCCATTTGTTTCAACACTTCTACTGCCTCTTGAGAGCAAGAATTTTTCTAGTATTTTGTTTTTCATAATTGATCTCTTTGAGATTAATTTTACCTTTTTATCCCTCATATTTCTTTTTTATATCAATTTATTTTTTGTAAAACAAATCATTTTCATATTTTTTTAACTTTATTTAATAATATTATAGAAGGTGTAACATCACCCGGCATGCGTTGGGCACACAAGTTTTTGCTATACTTATAATATTAATAATATAATGGTGATAATAAATTTATCAAATGATATATATGAGTGAGGCACAAAGATCAAGTACAATTGGACATGTTTATAAGAAATACCAGATTAACTGAAGAAAAATTCTACCCTAGCTACTCTCCGTCATAAATGTGTCCAGCACAAGTTTGGCCGAACTTGTGCTGGACACTTTTTATCACATGCAGTCTGGTGTGATCAATTCTCTCTCAATCATTGAACTAGAAGTTGTTTGATATGGCTAAATGGTTCTGCTGAAGTTTTTTTAAACCTCAGATTGGCACTTTTTTGTTTTTCAAAAAAGCAATTATAGTCCAAGTTTAGCCTCACTGGTGGACATTTGCCCCAACATGTCTACTTGCTCTTGATGGCAGTAATTTTATTTTAATTTTTTATTCCATATTTGATTCCTTTAATTTTACCTTTTTATCCCTCATATTGCTTTTGTATATCAATTTATTTTTTGTAAAACAAATCATTTTCATATTTTTTTACCTTTATTTAATAATATTATAAAAGGTGTAACATCGCCCGGTATGCGTTGGGCACACGAGTTTTTGCTATACTTATAATATTAAAACATAATGGTGACAAAAAATCAATCAAATGATAAATATGAGTGAGGCACAAAGATCAAATACCAGTGGACATGTTTATAAGAAATACCAGATGAACTGAAGAAAAATTCCACCCTAGCTTACCTCCATCATAAAAGTGTCCAGCACAAGTTCGGCCGAACTTGTGCTGGACACTTTTGGTCACATGCAGTCTGATGTGATCAATGCTCTCTATTGCAATGAAAATGAATTTTTCTTCAATAATTGCACTAGAAGTTGTTTGATATGGCAAAATTGTCATCCTGAAGTTTTGGTAAAGCTCAAGTGGATTTTTTTTTATTTTTACAAAAAAGAAATTATAGTCCAAGTTTAGTGCCACTGGTGGGCATTCACCCCATCATGTCTACTTGCTCTTGATGGGAGGAATTTCACTTTAATTTTTTATTTCATATTTGATCCCTTTAATTTTACCTTGTTATCCCTCATATTGCTTTTGGATATCAATTTATTTTTTGTAAAACAAATCATTTTCATATTTTTTTACCTTTATTTAATAATATTATAAAAGGTGTAACATTGCCCGGTATGCATTGGGCACACGAGTTTTTGCTATACTTATAATATTAATAACATAATGGTGACAAAAATCAATCAAATGATAAATATGAGTGAGGCACAAAGGTCAAATACCAATTAATCAATAGTTCTTTTTAATATTATAAATTTTTTGATTAAATAAAATGGTAATAATGAATTATATTTTTCATCCACAATTCCACTCTAATGATTCCCACTGCACAAAAAGGGTTTACTTGGTCCTTTCTTTACTGCTTGTGCATATATTTTATTGCCCACAGTACTACAATTTTTTGTAGTGATTATCTGTCAGCCAGGCTATTCCAGGAGTCCAGTAAATGATATATAAATTATAAAACCTTAAAGAGTGGGTAAGACTTGTATTTAATGAATATAACTTAATATTTTATTACATAATGAAATTATATAAGAATTTTATTATATACAAATGTTACATTAAATTTATTGGTTATATATATTTTATATACAATTAAATTGAACATAATATAATATATTCTACAAATAATGGCGCATTTTTATGTATTTAATAATTATAAATTTATATTTAATTAATTAAAAAACATATATTATAATTACAAGTGTAAATTTGATTTATAATATATTTAAATTAATTACTTAAATTTATATATTAACTAATACCTCTCATATGATACTAAACAATTATTAAGGACGCTTCTTTTGACCCTTAATTGTGTTAGAAAAAACAAATAAATTAATTTGGACTAAATTGAGATTAATTGCTTGTTTTGTTGCGTCAAATTATTTTTTGTTTCACTTAAAATGTCCTCTAATCAGGATGTACCATCTGTTGGGAATTATATTTCTCATAGTTCCTATGTTTCCACTCTTGTTTAGTTATTTACTATTGTCACTTACTGATTTGGGGATTAATGGCGGGGAAATTGGATTCTTAATTGGGCTTTTAATTAATTGTTTCATGTTTTTCTCTATATTGTTATGTTTCATTTACTCTTTTTGATATATTTGTTTTATTCCTTTCTAATCATTGTATTTACTGATATAGTAGCGCTTCAGAGGACCCATTGCCTATAAAAGGGCCTTGGATAATCCCCTGTAGCCTTATCACTTATTATACACTCAACAATTTAAATACAATTTTTTATATTACGTTTATATTCTTTTTATTAGTAATAAAATTCTAATTAAAATTTTATATAACAATTTAAAGGTTGCTTTAAGTCTGATAGTAATTATTTTGGTTGCCGCGCAGAACTCTTACTTAAATAATATTAATATTAATAAAACCAAGTTGTTGTCACCTCCCAGCTCACTTATCGTTGTTTTTCTCTCAATAAATTAAATAATTTTATTAAATTTTATTTTTTTTTATTACCCATACTCCTTTCCTCCTTCTCCTCCTCTCATTCCTTCTTCTATTTTTCTCCTTCTTCTAGACGACCGGCCGACAACTGAGGGCCTTTCCAAACGACGACGACGATCGAAGCCTGGCGACGAACGACAAAACGCACGGACCACCTAGCAAAACGAAACTTTTGCCGCGACTGTGTTTCGAACTTGGGATCGACATCTTAGGTTTATATAATATTAATTTTTATATTATTTTGAAGTGATTTTTCGATCACTATAGTAAGTTCACCTTTGCGCCTCTCACTCATATTACTATATTTTTATTGCAATAACAGTGATTGTGGCTTAACTGCTGATTCACTGAGTGTAAGTGTTCAATTTTTTTAAAAAATTTTTTTTCCTAGTTGACCATTATAGAGTGTTAAATCCTCTTAGTCCTAGAAGAATTGACATTATTATTAATACAAATTGAATTATTAATTTAATTTTTTTTTTATTATTAATTATTGTTAATTTTGGTTGACTTAAAAGTACATTGTGCTTAGTCCCAATATATTGCCATATTTAATATTGGTAATTAATTGGTTGAATTAACTAACTTGTTATTCCCAATTTAAACTTGCAATCCATTTTTTTTAAAAAAATTAATTTTTTAATTATTACTTTATATTGAAAGTTATTTTTTCTATAATTTAATTAATTAAAAAAAAAAAAATTTTTTTATATTATTTGGAGCAATTATTGACTAACTTTGATTATTTTTTATAAAGTACAAAGTAAAATATTAATCTTCCCACTAGTATGTCCAACAATTTGACAGAAAAAATGGATAACATGCAAGTGGATGAAATAGAAATTGACTATGATGCTGACACTGTAAGTTCTTCTAAAGTTGGTCATAAAAAATCTTATGTTAACACAAAGAATTCACATACTGCAGGATGTGGAAATGACAGGAAATGCAAACAAACCAAACCCCCTTCCCCCAGTACCACAGAAGGAAGTAAAGCCTCTAGTGCCTCAAGAAGGTCTTCCAAAAGGCTTCAAAATAAAAAAGCTTCCTCTGCCACAACAAATCAGCAACTTATCCAGTCATATAAAAGAGTTGAAGACAGAAAATATGACGTACAAAGCAAAGGTAGACACATTGTGGGATCAGGTCCAAGAACTCAGGAACCAGATTCAGGCCCAGGCCCCTCCTCAATTGCCTCCCAATCAGCTTCAATTTCAGGCTCAACCTTCACAGCCACCCAGCTCAACCATCCAAAATCCAAATACTATGGAAGTAGAGCAATGGAAATGGGATTATCTAATGAGTCACTACCAACAGAATGTGCAACACCCTCCTCATCATCAGCCTGGCCCATCCAGAACACCCAATTTCCATCCACCTCCTCATCCCTACCAACAAGGCAGGAGAAAGAAGGCCCAAGCACAATCCCAAACCCAGTCCCAGGGGAAGTTTCCTCCTCTGCCATGGTAAGTAATTTGGTTGATAGTCACTTGGGTATGTTTTCTAATAAATCTTCTTCTGCAGGTAATATTATTGAACATGGTGAAAGAACAGTTAAACCTGTTAAAAGACAGCTTCCTGTAACTAGTAGCCCTATTGATGTAATTAGCAAATTGTCATTTGATGAACCTTTACATTTAACTTCTACATCTTTAATTAATCCTTCTCTTGCAATTAAAAATGATTCTGTTCCCCCTGAAATCTATAACTTAATTGAAAAAACTTCTGAGGAAATTTTGAAAGATACCCTTGATTTTAATATTGTGAAAGACAAACATGTGAGAGATGTGTTAATCCATGAAAATGATAGATTAAATAATTTACACTTGCAATGTAGAGTGAGTTCTTCTGTACAAGATACAGCTTATTTAAAAATCAAAGAAACCTTGAATATTGTTCTTAGTCAACAAAAACAAATAAGAAGTGACCATAGAGCTATCTCAGATAGAAATATCAGTCTGCATAAGACATTGAGTGAATTGAAACCCCTTATTGAGGAAAATTATTCATTCAAAAATGAAATAAAATCTCTACAAAATGAGTTGAAGAAACTAAAAAATGACTTCCATGCACTAAGTACCAAACACTCAGTTTCTGAGGACAGAAATGTTCTATCTCTTGCAAAAGTGAATGACCAGATGTCTGAAATTCCAAGAATAAGAAACTATGTGTCTGACCTACAGGAAAAGTTCTCAACCTTAACCATCAATAATGAATTAAATGAGATTTCTGCCAGTAAGCTGCATAAAAATAAAGGGAAAAAACCTGAACAAAGTTCATCCTTTCTTCCTCATATTTCAACCATTAAACAAACTGACAATGAGTCTGTAAAATCTTTTGCTACTAGCAAAAAATCTTGTGATGGTCATGCACCAGCTGTTTCTGTAAATAATGAAATTTCTGAACACCTGGCTAAACTTCAGGAATTATTACTAATGAATAATTCAAACCAAAAAATGGACCATCCCAGTAGTCAGAAAAATTGGCCTAAGTTAGACCAATATCCTACCTTTGATGGTGATTCTTCCTCTGATTGGCAACACTTTATCCAAAGAATTGATAATTTAAAGAGATCTTATAAACTACCTGATGAGGAAATTGTTTCTAAGCTAATTTCTTTATTTTCCAATGTAGCCTTGATGTGGTATGAACCTGTCCTCTTAGATAACAATCATTATACATGGAATGATTGGAAATCCTTGATTGAGAATCAGTTTGGTGGTTCAAAATTCAGGTTAGCTCAGCAAAGACTGTATGAGAATACTAGATATGTATCCTCCTCTGTTGAAAAGCCCATTGTTTTTCTGATGAAAATAACTAAAATCCTTAGAGCAATTGATCCAAAGATGGATTATGATATTTGGAGAGATAAAATCTTGTATAAATTACCAAATTCTCTTAGGGATTTGATTGTTGCTAGAACTGAGCATGTAAGGGAAAATTCTTCTTTCATTAATATCTGTAATGAAGTACTACTCAACCATAGATATGAACCAAAGAATTACCTTAGTAAATCTTATAATGATCAGAATAAACCTTCTATAAAGCTCCCAGAAAAATCTGGTAAACCCTCTGCCCCAGTTGCACCTAAAAAATATGCAACAAATACTTGTTATAAATGTAACAAACCGTGGCAGAAGGGTCATGTTTGTGACAAGAAAATTCATCTTGTTGAACAAAATGAAGACACTGATGAACTTGAACTTGATGTCAATAATTCTTCCAGTGACTGTGAAAGTAATATCTCCTATGACAATGAATCTGTTAAAGATGTTTTAATGTTGGAACATGATGTCCATTATTTAAATAATATATCTGAAGATTGTGTATTGAATTTATCTTCAGTAGAAAATGCTGAGATAATTAAAGATATTACTAACAATTCTATTCCTATATCCCCTTTGAAGGCACCTGTTATCATTAATGGTAAAAATGTTGATGTAGTTCTTGATTCTGGTGCTGGAGGAAGTGTAGTATCTGAAAAAGCTTTGGCTTCAGTGGATAAGGAATATTTGAGTAAATTATTGCCTATAACTTCTGAAAAATGGAGAGGGTATGGTTCTACCTTATTTCCTATTGGCAAATACAAAACCTCTGTATTCTTCAAATATAATGGTGGTTTTGTCAGAGCTATTTGTGAATTTGTTGTCATGAAAAATGATAATTTGAGCAATTGGTTTATTATGGGAAATGATATTTTAACCATGTTTGGTGTGAAACTGGACCCAGCAAATAATTGCTTTACCTTAGGAATGAATGGGAAAAGAAAATTCAAAATTTCTTCTCCTAAACCTTCTGGGCATTTGTTGAAATCTTGTAACTCACTGACCCAATGTAAAGGTAGAACAACAACTGAAATGGATGATTTATTACATGAAATAAATACCGCTTCTTTTGGTGATCATTTGACTAATGAACAAAAGGATTCTATTGTTGCCTCTATTACCTCTTTCCCTATGGCTTTTGCTCATGGTTCTCATGTCTTGGGAATTGTTCAGGAAGAGATGAAAATTACCTTATCCTGTAATTTGAGTGATATTCCTCCTTCCCTTAAGAAAAAACCATATCCTGCTTCTCCATCAAAAAGAAAAGATATTGAAGATAATATTGAAACATTATTGAAAATGAATATCATTGAAAAAGTGGATGTCAACCCCAAATATTGTGTCATCTCCCCAGTCTTAATTTCTTATGAAAAAGATAAAGCTAGATTATGTGGAGATTACAGAGCTTTAAATACTTATACTGTTGATGATATTTATCCTTTACCCAGAATTAATTCAATACATGCTACCTTGCAAGGTGCAAAATTTATTAGTTGTCTGGATGGTAATAAAGGTTATCATCAAGTTCCAGTTGAGAAAAATTCTCAAAATTTTTTGCTTATTGCTACTCATATGGGAATATATAAGTATGTTCGGATGCCTTTTGGCCCTAAAAATGCTCCTTCAGTTTTCCAAAAAGTCATGGATAACACTTTCCATCAAGAAATTATTGAGGGTTGGCTCATGGTTTATATTGATGATATTATTGTTTTTTCTAAAACTTTTGATGAACATTTGATTCACTTGAATAGAGTTTTCCAAAAAATGGATGAAATCAATATGACTTTATCTTTAAAAAAGTGTAAATTTGGTTTTCAATCTTTGAAAGTCCTTGGCCATGTTGTGTCAGGCTTACAAATTTGTGTAGACCATAATAAAGTTGCTGCCATTCAAAATGTGAAAGCACCAACTTCTGTAAGAGAAATCCAAAGTTTTTTAGGTATGTGTGGCTATTATAGACAATATATTAAAAATTATCAGGTCATAGCCTTGCCTCTTACAAAACTAACCAGAAAAGATGTTGCTTTTCTCTGGAATGATGACTGTCAGAAAGCTTTTAATACATTGAAAAATTGCTTAATGACAGCCCCTATATTGGCTCTCCCAGATTTTAACAAGCCATTTGTACTTTATACAGATGCTAGCTTTATTGGTCTGGGTGCTGCCCTTCACCAAAAGCAAATTATTAATGATAAATCCTCAGAGGTTGTAATTTGTTATATTTCAAGAACCTTAAGAAATAGTGAATTGAAATATGGTGCCACTCAATTGGAGTGCTTAGCAGTTGTTTGGGCTCTTGAGAAACTTCATTACTACTTGGATGACCAAAAATTTGAGTTGGTAACTGACTGTAGTGCTGTGAAATCTCTCTTAAACCTCAAAACACCTAACAGACATATGTTCAGGTGGCAACTTGCTGTTCAGGAATACAGAGGAAGGATGACTATTATCCACAGAGCTGGAAATGTTCACTCTAATGTTGATATGCTCTCCAGATTGCCTCTGCCAAATAATGACTCCAATCCTGCTTATGTACCTGAGGATGACACTGTTCATATACATGGTATATTTATAGTTGATATGGAAGAAGAGTTATTACAGTTAATACTGGATTCATATGATAAAGATTCTGACTTAAGTAAATTAGTTACTATTTTGAATGATCCTAAGAATGCTTCAATTCAAGCATTAATAAAAACTCTTCCTTCAAAATACCAAAATGCTTTAAATAAAGGAAAGTTTTCTATTGAAGATGGTTATATTTATTATAGAAGGAAGCTTACCAATGTAATTGTTATTCCTCCTTCAATGAAAGAAACTATCCTCAAACTTTGTCATGATGACATATTAGCTGGTCATTTTGATCTTGAAAGAACATTGATTAGAATCAAAAACACTGCATGGTGGGCTAATATGTCTGAAGACACAAAATTATATGTTGAATCTTGTGATTCCTGCCAAAAATCTAAAAGATTAACAGGTAAGAGAGCAGGGTTATTACAACATATTGAAGCACCTAGTGCTCCCTGGCAAATCATTAATATGGATTTTGTCACTGGTCTTCCTGTTGCAGGTAAAGACAGCTTTAACTCTTGTTGGGTAATAGTTGATAGATTCACAAAAATGTGCAAATTTATTCCAACCCACAAAGATGTATCCACCAAAGAACTAGCTTTCTTATGGTGGTCTTACATGTTTAATATTATTGGTTTTCCAAAAGCAATTATCTCTGATAGGGATCCAAAATTCACTTCTGAGTTTTGGACCTCTTTGATGGATATTTGTGGCTGTGAGTTAAAATTGTCTACAGCTCACCATCCTCAGACTGATGGTCTAGCTGAAAGAATGATTCAAACTCTGGAAGATATGATTAGAAGGTATTGTGCCTTTGGTTTAGAATATAAAGATAATGACAGATTTACTCATGATTGGGTCACTCTTTTGCCTGGTCTTGAATTTGCATATAATAGCACTGTTCATTCTGTCACTGAGAAAAAGCCTTTTGAGCTTTGGTTAGGTTATGTCCCAAACACTCCTGCTCAAATTCTCAATAATAAATTACCTAAGTTGGAACTACACCCTGGTGTAAAATCTTTTATGCAAATGCAACAGCTATGCAGAAAACATGCTCAGAGTTGTATTGATAAAGCATTTGAATATGAAAAGAAAAGATGGGATAAATCCCATAAAGAATACACATTTAACAAGGGTGATGAAGTGTTGATCTCTACTGTCCATTTCAATTTACAAGGTAACCACAAATTAAAAGATCCTTTTGTAGGACCATTTGTTGTTAAAAGAATGGTTGGTGATAATGCAGTAGAAGTTGTATTGTACTCTCCATATGATAGGAAACATCCTGTCTTTCCCATTTCTTTGCTTAAACCTTATACTTCCAACAGTGACTTATTTCCAAAAAGAAGAGGAAGACCTAAGAAGAACCCTCAGGAAGTCACAGAAACAGCAGAAATTGATAAAATTCTCAATGATAGAATTATCACTTCTGAAAGAGGTACTGAATATTTATTGAGATATAAGAACAAATCATCTGAACATGATGCATGGATACCTGGCAAAGAAATTTCAAATCTGCCTGCTCTGTTGAAAAAATACAAAAAGAAAAAATCTTAGCATTTTTTTTATTGTTTTTTTAGAGTGAGGGAGTGTCAGCCAGGCTATTCCAGGAGTCCAGTAAATGATATATAAATTATAAAACCTTAAAGAGTGGGTAAGACTTGTATTTAATGAATATAACTTAATATTTTATTACATAATGAAATTATATAAGAATTTTATTATATACAAATGTTACATTAAATTTATTGGTTATATATATTTTATATACAATTAAATTGAACATAATATAATATATTCTACAAATAATGGCGCATTTTTATGTATTTAATAATTATAAATTTATATTTAATTAATTAAAAAACATATATTATAATTACAAGTGTAAATTTGATTTATAATATATTTAAATTAATTACTTAAATTTATATATTAACTAATACCTCTCATATGATACTAAACAATTATTAAGGACGCTTCTTTTGACCCTTAATTGTGTTAGAAAAAACAAATAAATTAATTTGGACTAAATTGAGATTAATTGCTTGTTTTGTTGCGTCAAATTATTTTTTGTTTCACTTAAAATGTCCTCTAATCAGGATGTACCATCTGTTGGGAATTATATTTCTCATAGTTCCTATGTTTCCACTCTTGTTTAGTTATTTACTATTGTCACTTACTGATTTGGGGATTAATGGCGGGGAAATTGGATTCTTAATTGGGCTTTTAATTAATTGTTTCATGTTTTTCTCTATATTGTTATGTTTCATTTACTCTTTTTGATATATTTGTTTTATTCCTTTCTAATCATTGTATTTACTGATATAGTAGCGCTTCAGAGGACCCATTGCCTATAAAAGGGCCTTGGATAATCCCCTGTAGCCTTATCACTTATTATACACTCAACAATTTAAATACAATTTTTTATATTACGTTTATATTCTTTTTATTAGTAATAAAATTCTAATTAAAATTTTATATAACAATTTAAAGGTTGCTTTAAGTCTGATAGTAATTATTTTGGTTGCCGCGCCGAACTCTTACTTAAATAATATTAATATTAATAAAACCAAGTTGTTGTCACCTCCCAGCTCACTTATCGTTGTTTTTCTCTCAATAAATTAAATAATTTTATTAAATTTTATTTTTTTTTATTACCCATACTCCTTTCCTCCTTCTCCTCCTCTCATTCCTTCTTCTATTTTTCTCCTTCTTCTAGACGACCAGCCGACATTATCCCACATCTGATTCAGGAATATTTTTAAACAATATAAGTTTTTTTTACAAAAGACCTTATCATATCCAATATCCCACAAAAAATACAACCTGTTATTGTATTAAAGCCCGTTAATTATTAAGAAATTGTTAAAATAAGTAGATTAAACCCTGGCACAGCTAGATCCATACCAACCAACCTAAAGTCTTTTCAATATTGAAAACAATTAAATTAAATTATGATATAATACTAAATTATGGGCACCAACCATAATTCAGCACTTCTCATTTGCTTGGCTACAAAATGAGTGCATGTAGCATTCTTCTAATGTCAGACTGTTTTTCTTCCTTCCCTCACACATTTAGTCCAGAATGAAAATTTAGTATGAGTTTTGGTCAAAATGGTTTGCCAGTGTTATCTGTATGCAATATGAATTCATATTGCATATTTCTATTTATGCATAAAATATACTCGTTAAGCATCATTTTTTTTGCATTTTTCAATCATTATGCATATTTATGCATATTCATATGCATATTCATTATACAGATTTATATGCATATTAATATATTTTATTCATATACATATATGCACCTTTTTTTTGCATATTAAATATGCATATTTTTAATGCATATTCAATATGCATATTTTTATGTATATTTTTATGCATATTTTTATGCATATTCAATATGCATATTTTTTATGTATAATCACTATGCATATTTTTTATGCATATTTTTATGCATATTTTTTATGCATATTTTTATGTATATTTTTTATGCATATTTATTCTTCATAGTCATTATGCATACACTTTGGATAGGCATTTCACATCAATTTTTAGCATGCAATAAGTATCCACCATGCAAATTCCAATGCATATGCATCTATATCATACATGCAACATATATTCAAGTTTAATATTTGAATATTAAGGTATGCTAAGTGATGTTGTTCAACCTTTTGCCAAACCTGAGATTAACTGATGTTCAATGTGGTTCTTAAGCTCTGCTCAAGGAGGGATTGTTCTGGATTCAATCTGTGACAGTTTATTTTTTCAATGTTTTTTCATCAGATTTAAAAACATCTTTCTGACAGTTTCAGGATGGTTTCCCAACAGTTTCCTGACAAATTCTGATAGTTTCAAATAGAGGGAACTGCTAGCAGTTCACCCCCAGATTTCCCGTGGTGTTTATTTTTGTATTTTACCCTTGTTGCAGAGTTAAACTTCAGCACTCTTGGTTCCCCTAGGATAGAACAGCTTGACTTGATCAGCCGCTACCCTCAATTTTAACACTATGCCATCCAACTCTTCTAGCACATATGAGCTGCCAGATACTTGTTCCTTGACTTTATACAATCTATTCCACCTATTTACAAACATCTTGCCCCATTGGATCTCCAAACTCCTAATATACACCAAAACCATATCTCTAGTTTTCAACGGTTTCCTAAGTTGATGTGCCAACTGCTCATCCCAATATCTTACTGACTGATTTTGGATCTTTATCATCCGTGAATATTCTTTTCTAGCTGCATCATTCTTGCACATAACAACTCTTCAGTAGTCTTGACTGTGTCCCAGTCAACTTCAAGATATGATTCAGCTTCTAAATCAACTGGTAAAACTGCTTTGTGTCCAAAAATAATTTCATAGGGTGAAAATTCAGTTGTCCTTTTGGCAGTAATTTGATCAGCAAATAAAACTAAAGGTAAATAATGCCTCCACTTTTCAGCACTTGTTCCTCACATTTTGACTAAAGCATCCTTAATAACTTGATTCACTGTTTCAACTATACTTTCAGCTTCAGGATAATAAGGGGTTGCTACCCTAACCTTTGATCCAACTTTTGATATAGCTTCTCTATACTCTGTCCCAAACTCATGACCTCCATCTACTGTTACCAATTTAATAACTCCATATCAATACACTTAATTTTTCAAAATAAATTCTGCCTCATTTTTGGCAGTCAACTTAATAAGAGGCGCTGCCTCTACCAAACCAGATAAATCATTTCTGGCTGAAATTAATTATTTATACCATCCCTTCTTAATATGAACGGCATCCAAACTAACCCTTCCAAAGAGAGTATTTTCTCCAGTATTGTGTCCAGCTTCTTTAGGCCTTAAATAACTTCTTCTTTGACATTCCTAAAATGACTGAACCCACTGTTTAACAGGCATCATCATTCCAGGCCACCAAAATTGATCAGCAATTCTTCTGAACCTTTCTCAAACGCCTGTATTCCCAAGATCTTTATGCAGTGATTTCAATACTAAATCTTTCCCTTTCTTTTTAAATAAAACAATTTGAGTATTTGGATACCTCCTTTTCATTAATTGTCGACCAGACAAGTAAACAGTAGATGAATTCCTTTATATAGCCACCCATTCATTGTCTTCACAATCTTCTGGCCTCTCTAAAGTCAATAAATATTTTACCAACAAAAAATAAAAACTAGTCTGTCCCCACACTTCATCTTGAAAATTGATTAATATAATATCAATGGGCACTTCTCTATCGCCAATATCACCTGCACATTAATGAGCCAATAGACGTTGACCACAAATTTGATTCTTGATTGAACTATGTTGATATTCTTCTTCTAAAAAATTTGACCTCTTAGAAACTGAATTCAAAAATACCTCTTTCTCTTCTTTACCCTTTATACACATAGATTTGTCCATCCTCCTTTTAACAAACTTCTCTAAATCTCCAACATATACACCATTTCTTAACCTACTACTATACCAAACTACCACTTTATTTTCATCTATATACACAAAATCTTCTTCTACCTCTCTTTTACCAAATTTATCTACACATATTTCATCAATCTTATCCTCATAAAAATAATTTTCCAGTTTATCCTTTTGGTGGAGGTCATCAACATAATTATCTACACACAATATTCCTGCCAGTTTAACCTCATGGGGGAGGTATGGAAAGTCTTCAGCTCCTTTAGTGCTGGCTTTAATCGTATGAATATCTTCATCAAACTCTTCTGAGTCTGAATCATCTTCAGTGGGTTGTCTTCTTGAAAAAACAACTGGCATAGCAAAAGTTTTGCCAGGCTTATAAACTAAGTCAAAAGAATAATTTTGAATGAATGCTAACCATCTAGTTATAGGTGCATTTGGTAAACTTGGGGAATTTATAATTTGAATTAAAGATTTTGCATCCACTTGAAATTTAAAGTGTTGGCCCCACAAAACATTTTGAAGTTTCTTTAAAACTTTTGCCACTCCACACAGTTCCAATTTTGGCTGAGAATATCTTGATTCAAATTTGGTGAATACCAAAGATTCATACATAACTGGCCTAATGTAGCCAGATTTATCAATCTGATACAAAAATGCCCCAGCAGCAACCTGACTTGAGTCAACTGTTAAATAAATCCTACCAGCATCTTTTCCATAATCTAACTTGTGCAGGACTAAATCCTTCCCCAAAACAATCTTCAATCTCTCAAAGGCCCTTTCACACTCTTCATCCTTTCTCCTCAACCTTCTCAACAGAGATGACAATGAAGAAAGGTCCTTGATAAACAGTTGAAAATAAACACATACACTTAAAAACCTCCTAACTTTGGTTGTATTCTTGGGTCTTGGCCAAGACTGAATTTTATTCACTTTCTTCTTTGACATAATCCTACCCTCTCTACATACCACATGACCTAAAATATCTAAAACTGGAACACAAAATGAAAATTTTGAGCCCGAAATAGTTAAACCAGCTTCTTCAATTCTGAACAAGATTGTTCTAAAGTGATTGCATACTCCCAGATGAATCTTTGTATCCCTGGGTTCTCCTCCAACACTTCATTATCATAATCTGTTGAAGTTCCTTTAATTCCTCCATCATCAATAAAGATTACAGCATATTGAGGAATTTCATCTTTAATAATCCAAGCCATCTGAGCTTGATAAAAGGCAACTGAATTTGTTGCTCCTTAGGGTAATCTTGTCAATTGTAATTGTTCTAGCAGTGTATCAAAAGTAGTAAAAGGCCTAGAGTCTGGATAAAACTCTCTCTCATCATATCCCCCCATAATATCTCCTAAACAATAACACACTCTCCTAGAAAAAGCTGCCATAAACTCCTCAGAACTAGGTGGTATAACAGATTCCTTTATTGTAACCCTATTTAATCCCCTGAGATCATTAACTACTCTAAGTTTGCCATTTGGTTTCTTGATACAAAATACCGGACTAGAATAACTTAATGATGATTGCTCATACAGTCCAGTGAGAATCCATTCTCTGAAAACTTTGATATAAGCATCTTTTAATGAAGCCGGAATCGGGATTGCTTTTTGCTTCCATGGTTCATGACATACTACAGTAATCTTGTAAGGATACCCATAGGAATGCTTCAACACACCCCTCTCTTCTTCTACAAAAGCAATGGCCTTCTCTTGCTTGACCATCACATCCAACAAAAAATTCTTCTCTTCTCCAAACAACCAACCATCAGGTCCAAAATTAGCAACACCTAATCTATCAAAAGTGATTCTTGAAGTTTCAGTAAATTCAGGCAGATTCTTCACCAAGGGACATTCATAAGGATCTCGTGATTGCCTTGGTCTTCTCAAAGGTGGATTTAATTCAGCTGGTAGCAGTTCATTAATTGGTCAGATTTTATTTTCTACCTTCTTATATTTTGCTGCTTCCATATCTACATAAACTTGAGGTGAAATATTTATTTTTGTGTCGTCATTAAAGATTTTGTCAATGGAATTCTCTCCCTTGTCAGAATCAGAACCAAAATAAGCAGAATGATATTTTATTTCATTTTTAAATTTAAACTTTTTCCCTTTTCCTTTGTCTAATTTATCAAAAAAATATCCAACACCTTTAATTCCCTTATCCATCATAAAATAAACTGTGAAAAAAGTTGGTAGTTTAACCTCTTGCAGGAGGACCGGAATTGAATTGTCACAAAAATTATTTTTTGTGTATTAATTATACTAAGATTTTTTATAGAATTTCGATGAAATAATTGAAGTTTACACTCTTGCTGGAGGTCAGAAAATAAACCATTCCATGATTTATCCAACATAATATTTCCCATCTTCCCTCTTGAACCATTCTTGAATGTGATCAAAAAACTTGACAGATAAGTGAGACAGACCAAAAATTTGAAGACATAATAACAATTTAATGTATTATTAACAGAAAATAATTGAGAATCCACTTGAATTATCTCCAAGTGAGCTGACCTATTGCAATTCAGGATCTCATCCTGGAGAGAGATTGCAACATTAGAGTGATCAGCCCCTGCTACCCCAGAAAATGATGGTCTCCATAATCCCCCTCTAAACACAATTCACTAGAAGCCATCCATTTAATATGCCTCTTCTTGATGCAAGTACAACACTGACTCGGAGTATTGATCCCTGGCCCTGTCTCCCAACCTTCATCTCCAGGAGTTGCCAACTGCATATGTATCCTCCTCATGTCCTCTCCAGTAATCTACAAACTAATACCCATGCCAGACTGATAGCCAATCCTGGCCTCAAAATCCATCAAAAATGACCACCAAGAACAGTTTTAACTGCCCCTCTGGCCACATAAAAGTGAACCTTACCAATAGATCCACCAATACTTAACTTAAAATGCTCATCTGTACCCATAAGCTCTGTTTCATGCCCTCCAATACCTCTTAGGTTTCCCCCAGTACCAGTTTTAATTGGATAGCCTATAATCTTTTCTTTCTCTAAAGAAATAAAATTAAATTGAGACCCTGAATCAACCAATACCATCACTTCATTACCATTAAGAGTCACCACCGGGTAACCAAGGGGAGCAGAAAAATGTGTTTAAACATCCTCCCCGAAATTTCAGCATTTTCACAAATATATTCCACCTCTCCAGCAGAAACACATTGCCTTGTCAGATGCTTCTTCTACTTCTCAGCAAGTGCCAGACTAATAGTGAACAGCTCCCCCAAAGATAAGGGAGTCTGAAGTTGATTCAGCCTATTCAAAATGTTGTCTATTGCATTTTATTGACCTGATACTACTGGCTGCTTGTACTGAACTTTTGATTTAACAACATTGGACCTGGGCACCTCTTGAGGACCCACATTTCCATATTCACTACTGATAGCCCTAGCTCTATCACTAGCTTCTTTCAGTAATCCTGATCCATCACTAGTCCTTTTTACTCCGTCTATTGGGATGGGACCAATAAAACTTGGTCTGGGTAGTGATGCTAAAGGTACGTCCTCCTCAGAATCCGAATCATCATCTGGAATAGGCTCACCATTTAAATCAAATTTTCCATAACTAGGGGGCTCCATATCAGCCATCCCTTTCTGCATTCTATAAATTTTGTCCTTAGAGTAAGGTCTCAACTTTTTAATTGCCTTGCCAGGTTTAGCCTTAAGTTGGCTCTGAATGCTACTTTTAGCTTTAGTAGCAGCTGCTCTTCTAGCAGCATTGACATCATATTTTCCAGCCATACAGTTAACCTCCACTCTAGCAACCATTGCCATCTCCAAATCACCAAATGAAGTTGAAGATGTGGCCTTACTGGCCTCTTTTGCTTTACTCTTTTCATCTTTTCCACCACTTTTACCACCCTTGGCATTATCATCATCATCCTTCACCTTTTCAAACTGGGCTCTTCTTTCATCCACCATATTCCTTCTAAATAAATTAGAAGGCGCTTGTCCATTGCTGGGCTTGATGAAAGATCCATCAAGGAATTCATAGAACTTTCCCTCAAATAAAACTCTACCAGCATCCAAGTCTTTATCCAGAGTTAAACATACTCCAGCTCTGTGCCCCCTCCTATTACAATAGGAGCACACCTTTGGCTCATAAGAGCCATCTCTAAAACCATTACCACCATTACCATTCCCATTCCTACCATTTCCTAAGAAGCGGTTTCCATTTCCTTTTCCATTACAATTTTGACGTTCATATCCTCAAATTGATAAGATGTTGACTTCAATGAAGAAACAATTGGGGCCTTATTGGCCTTCTGAGTCTCTTGGAAAAATGTTTTTAATTGTTTAGTTAAATTGGCCAAGTGATCAACCATCTTGTTGTCCACAGTACTCTCAACTTTTGTCACTGGTAGTCCCATTTTATTCTTCTTGGCCTCTTGATCTTTGACCATAAAGTCATGTTTTTCTGCCAAAACTTCACTAACCTTGCCGAAATATTGAGTACATGACTCCTGAAACTTGTCCAATGCCATCAATTTAAGATGGGCTTGAATTTTCTCCTTAATATCCTCCTATGCCAGAAGTTTTTGTTTGACATTAGGTAGTTCCTTTATTAAATCCTTTCTTGAAATGTCCTTCAAGAGGTCCATTTGAATATCCCTACTACAAGCTGACCAGAAAAGATCCTTGGCCTGGTTTTCATGAACCAATTTGTCCACAGGAATCAAATATTCAACCACTTCATCAAATTGAACGCATAACTATTTAAAATCAGCCATAGAAGAAACTCCACCCTTTGCCTGCCAATCACCAACAATTTTATTAAGTTCCAACATAGTAAATCTAACATCCCTTCTATCAACCATAGCCTTTGAAAAATTCACCCAATCCTTGTCCTTAAAAGCCTGAATAGCAATGACTTCTTTTTCCACCTCCCAATCAGCAATAAAAAACTAAACCTGCTTTGCCATGTCCACATGAGAAGCACCATCAACAAAACCAGCAGCTTCATACCTGCTAATAAAGCATTTAACTTCCTCCCCATTTAACTTTGGGCCATCCCAAGAAATAATCCTGACAGAAAGAGTAAGAGGAAGAGAAGAACCAAAATTAGCAGCAGAAGACATCCCAATAAAGTAAGAAAAGCATTTAAACTGTTAAAAATAAACAAGACTCTTCCAGGCTAGAATAAAAAAATTCAATAAGAGTTTTAAAGAATAAGCCTCTTGCAGGCTAAGAAAGTCCTAGATCCAAGTAAGTCCTAGTAAGAGCTAGATATTTCAAACCCCATGTTGGGTGGTACCTATGTAGAAAGACTCTTAAAGGCCCTTGCTGTAAGCAGAATCCAAAGAAGTTGGATAAACCAAAGAAGGCCCGGTCATTCTAAACAAAATAAGGGTTGTACAAATAACTAAGCTAGATAGTCTACTTGAATTGATTAAAAGATATGAAACTCTGATTTTATAAATGCTTATTGATATTTTGAAATAAAGCTGTTGAGAAAAAAATACTGATTACAACAATTAAGGCGTACAAGTGAAAGATCTGTAAAGAAAGACTTTTATGTTTTTATAAAGATTTTATTTTTAATGAGATAACAATAAAAACAAGTCCCTGAGGTTGAGACCTTTCCAAAGATACCCTATATGTGATGAAAATAATATTGTTGTATTGTATTTAAAATGTGGTATGAAAAATATAAATTTTATAAGGGTATTTCAATTTCTTTTTAATAATGTTGAGAAATAAAAAATATGAATGTGGTTGTTAAATATATGTTTTATCTCTTCTCTATGAATTCTGTGTCTCCCAATTTCAAGTCTGAGGTGTGCTTAAGTATACTTAGTCATGTTCCCAACTTTCCCTTCCAGAGCATAGCCGGAACTTGTCCCGAGCTTGTCCGGACCCCTGGACTTAATTAGAACCTAAAAGCCTTCACAAAATATCTAGAAAAATTACACACAATAGAGCTACTTCTACTGAACATCCCAACTAATTTACGTAGTCTGCGCAGCCTAATTCACTTTGTAATAAATGATCAAATTTAAGTAAATTTAGAAAAACGTATATATTTTTGTAAAACTTTTAAAAATCAATTAAAAATATAAGAAAGATAATAAAATTTTAGGGAAAATTCCCAAAGGTTCTTGAGCATCTAGACTTTTTAATTCACCAATTTTCAGACCGTAAAAAATATTTCTTCTCCATAAAATGAATTGTTTTATGGCATACATTTTACTTCCAACCAGTTTTATCCATATTTTACTTCATAATAATTTATTTTAAACCCTTTTATTTTTTAAAATATCCATTTTACCACTCCCCATGATAATCCAATTTCAAATTTAAGTGCCTTAATAAACTTTATTCTGCCACACCGGAAAAAAACTGGAGAAAACCAGAACACACTGGAGCGCACCAGAGCACTGGAGCTCAGTGGCCATTTCATTAGCACAGCATATCCACCAATAATACTAAAAGTCACTAAATCAAGAAAAACACTAAGAAAACAGTAAAATATGATAAAAAACCATAAAGACATAAAAGATAGAGATAAATATGGGATATCCAATGATAATAATCACCTTCCAAAATTCCAAATATCCAGCCTGATAATACAGAAAATTGCTACTAATCTTCCAAAAATAGAGCTAAAAGAACCCCAGAAAATACCCAAAAAGTTGGAGAATCCTCCCCAAAATCCAGTGAAACCATTACCAAATCCATAAAACCATCAAATCACAATAAAAATACCACTATATAACCATTCCAAAATGACACAAATCAATCCAAAAATATCCAGAAAGACCGAATTAACACCTGGTACTACCATAATTTTCTTTCAACCAATATTCAATCAGCTTTTTACCTAATTGGCCTACCCAGATGTGGAATGCCACAGTGTGTTTGGTAATTTTTGAGACTCCCTATTTATAAATCAATACTTTTGATATTATATTATAAATATAGACCTCAAAATTTTTCATTTAGAAAAGTTTCTGATAATTTGATTGATCACTTTGAGGTTATTCCAATGTTTGAAAAATCATGGGGACTTATTTTTGGGTGCTTTATAGCAGCTACACTTAATTATCTGGTATATTTTAGAATCATATACGTCTCTCAAGAATATTTTAAATAATTCAATATTTTATATACTTGAAAGGTAGACAATTCCAGTGTGGTGCACATTTTTCATCAACACACAGAGAAAGTTTTTATGGAAGCACAGAAGCTTAGTTTACCTCTATGTATTGAAACCATTTTTATCACATTGTACAAGTGTAGCAGATTATGGGTTTAAAATTATTTAAATTCAGAATAAATTAGAATTTTGCATGATGCATATAAGAAAGGAATGTGTTTGAAGAAAGAAACGATAAGTTAAGCAAGTGAAAAAGGTTTTAAGTAGTTCTGAGGATTAGTAAGGAGAGTTCTTGAGGGCTCCACTAGCTAAGTAGAAGCTACAAATAAAATAAGGTCTGACACTGGCATCAAGTATAAATTGAAGGGTGAACTAAGGTAGCACTGAAAAATAAGGGGATAGTATTTTACACACTGGAATATATAGCTCAGCTAGAAAAAGGAGGAGGAAGTATAAAAGGTTGTTAATAGTTAGATGCTTGAGAAATTATTGCAAATAGCTATTATCAATTTGAAATAAATTTTTCTCTAGAGGTGAAGCTACAATTCTTGGGTGAAGGAAAGCAGCACTGATCATTGGAAGGATCTAATAGTAGAAAGGAGAAGGATACTCTAAGAAGAATGAATATTAGATTTATAAAGTAGAAGTACATAAATAGTAGAAGAGAGGTAGAAGAAATGGAAATAGAAAAAAATATTAATAGCAATTTTAATGAGAATTATTTCATAATTAAACCTAGATAAAGAGTGAGCTATAATTGTGGAGAATTGTCTTTCTAAATTATACATTAAATCTCTAAAAATTTAGTCTTTTATATCTCTGGATTTATTATAGACACCAGCTGTATTAATATTTATCAGGTAATCCTTTATTTTAAAAGATGTGGATTTGTGTGTGTGTTATAGAAATGAAGATATAGGTATGCATCTTACAGTTATATTTCTTACTTCTCTACTAGGATCTCTAATCTAAACACTTAATAATACTGTAGCTCTACCAGCTGCATTATACTTCTTTAGTTATTAACAATGTGGAAGGTGCACTTTTTTATTTTATAGCTTGAACCTATAATTTATTTTTTCTAAAGGTGTTTTCTATAGTATGTCTACACTGGTTTTAAATCTAATGGCAAAAAAAATTCAATCACTTTTTTTTTTAATTTTTTCAAATTGCAAGTCTCTAAGGAGTGAGCTGATGGAAAAAAGGCTTTCACCATCTGATGACTATTTGATTAATATGTAATTTTTAAATATTTAAATAATTTTAAAAAAGTAATAAAAATAACTATTAATTTTTTTGAGGTTGCCATTTGGTGGATCCACCAGAAGCATCAACTAATGCATGATGTATCACAGGTATTGAAGAAATAATATATGTTAGAAAATTGTGTGTAACTTTATCCCAAGATAGAGAGCTTTCTTGTCACATTTCATTTAAATCTTATGGGTGATACAAATGGTTCACATTTTTATTTTACTCCTTCCAGAAATTCTCAACTTGGTAATCCCATGTGCAGATCTTAAATCACTTATGAGAAGTTTTTTAAGGTTAGAAAGTTAAATATTTGGCTTGATCAAGCCCTGAAATAATTTACTAATATTTGGCCTAGCTCTTGAATGTATTTTTTGATTGCTTATTTATGTCTTCTACAGCAATGTTTTTCTTCAGCAGTTCCCTCCAATTCTAATTTTTTAAAACTCTTTACACCACTGTGAAATGAATTCCATATTGGTGCCTGATTTGAGTTGCATTAGCACCTCCATCTAACATACCAATTATCTAGACTTTCTTTGTGGTAGTAAGATAACTATTGTGATGATGAGATGATTCCATACCTGGAGCAAACATACCAAAAATGATTTTTTGTTACTCAATAAATTCTTCAGTTTTAATAAAAGAAAGACAAAAAAATTAACAGATTAAAATCAAGGTATTCAAGAATATCACTGGGGGAAAAACTTTGTCACATTTGCATTTCAGGTGTCAAAGGCCTTCATGAAAACATGACATTGAGTCTCACAATATAAAGTGACCTGAAGCCCTGCATTGTGTCATGTTTATAGTGTGGGAATTGATGTATTTTAATAAAGCATGACATTGGATTTCACATCTTGTCACATTTTGCTGTGGGACCTTGGCACCCAGACTGGAAATGTGACACAGTTTTGCATGCATGCCCTAAGGGATCACAGGCAAAACTGTCTCAAATCTTTGCTCTAGATGAAATGGTCCTGAATGCAAAACACAGCATTAAGTCTCACAATAAAATGTGACATGGAATCTTGCATTATGTCATGTTTTATTGTGGGACATTGACACCCAAAACACCAATGTGACATGGTTTTTCCCTGGGTGAATATGTTAAAATTGGTGATTGTAGTGTTGGTTGTTGATATTACAAATGATGAAAATTTTGTGAAAATTGTTAATAAGCATAAAAATGTCAGATACTGTAGTCTGGATGCTGTACATCACACAGAAAGCTATAACCATGATAGAATACAGACATATCACCACTTTTAAGCGGAGAGGAGACGGAATCAAAGGGAAAGTAGGAGAAAGGCAGGGGAGGGGATGTAACAGGAGGTAAGTAGAGTGAGAGGGGAGTGAGAGGGAAGGGGAGGTTAATGAACCATAAAAATTGATTAGTTGGTGTGATACAGTGTGTGACACCCACAAGATTTCATGTCATGTATTTCTGCGTGACATGGGATCTCGCACCAGGTCACGTTTCATCGCTGGACATTGCCACACGAAAAGCAGACCTGACACGATTTTGCTGGCAGTGCGATAATGTTAGTGTTGTGGCGTATTTCTCATTATGTGACGGCCAAACGAACTAGAGACTGATGATAATGGTAAGTAGGAATTTATTGGTGGCAGCACCTCTCAAAAGATGTGACAAGACTTTTTTGTGTTAATAAGATCATCTGCCAGTAGGGAGATGTCGCACCCCCATGAAGGCTAAAAAAAATAAGGCATGAGAGCCGGAAGAATAGAAAGAAGGGAGAGTGAAGAAGAAAATAAATGAGACTGCGGCCAAGGAAGAAATCAGGGTGGCTAACATTTGCTAATGACTAAGTCAGTAAGATGCCCCGAATTTTCCGCCATCTCTCACATTTGGAGTTAACCGACTGGTTCTCCAGGCAAAATGCGTCAAACACGGGAAAATAAAGACGTTCCTACGAAGTAAGGCTTTAGATAGGGGAATTTGTCGTCTAAGCAATTATTTTCGCACACACAATCACAACCCCGATAATAACACTTATGAGTAAGTACAATGAATGAGAAAGAAGATGGAATTTCAGCGTAGCCCATTTCTCACTCTCATTCGCTGACTATCTTCTCACTCAACGGCAGCCTTAATGATCTGATAATATTTGAACGCAAGAAGAAACTTTGAATTGGAGTGGAAACGGCAGTTCACCATTTTTCTTGCTTTGAATTTTGTTCTTCTGGCTTCATCGCCCTTTTATTTTTTATCTTTTCCCTGCTTGCTTTTATTCTCAATTAAACCTTCCTTAACCTTGAGTCTCGAAAAAATCTGTGGCAGAAGTTTTGAAAAAAAAGAGAAAAAAAAAACACCCTTGGAGACAAAATGGGGTGTGTAGCTAAGAAACACATAATAATTCGAATAGTTTTCACTTGGCTGGATTCAAGAGTGAGTCAATAAGAGGGTGGTTGACTGAGTGAGAATTTTGTGTTGGCAACAAACTTCCACTTTCACCAACTCATTCTCAACTTGAATGGTGTTACGCTTTAGAAATGAAAACAGCAACTAGGAGTGGTGGGAATTCGCCAAAACCCCTTGAAAATGTTTTCATCTTCTAATCGCATGTTTTTTCTTCGCCCTATAGCTGACAATAAAAAAAGGAAGAATGGATATTACCGTAAGAGGTATCATTCTGCAAAGCTTACCTAATCTTTCTCACATCGACTAACTTGGTTTAAAATTTAAGGCTACAAATTAATAATACTCTGTAGCATTCAACAAAGGAAAAATTGTTTCAGGCTATCAAGTGCACTCTCGTTCTTTAATTTTGTTCTCTACCACCATTGAGGGTTATATAATGGACAAGAAGCTTTTAGTTTTAATTTTAATACAAGCTATTACCACTCTTACCATTTCACAGTCTATTGGATCCCAAAATGATACCGGCGAGTCCATAAACAAAATCATAGTCTCCCCTGATAGTGGATATCCGTAAGTTTATGCTTGTAAGTCCTTTATAAAATATTATAAAAAAATTTCTTAGTTTGTTATCATCCATTTCATTTGTTTGGGAAAGGAAGTACTATTAACTCGGCGATCAAGGAATTACAGAGGCGAACAGGTGATCAAACAATTGTGATTTCTGCAGGTAAAATATAGCTTTTTAATCAATTAATTCGAATTTTGGGTTGTTTAAAGTTCTCAATTTTACCAATTTTTAATTATAGGAATATACAAGGAAAAAGTTGTTTTTGAGTATACAAGTGGGGTAAGGTTTTTTTGAAATTTAAAGTCACATTATTCGATTTCATATGATTCTTACTAGCTGTGTTTACAATATGATATGACGTTTGACTAGAAACTTGTGGTGATAGGTCAAACAACAGATGCTTCGTCTTATAAAAGCAATCAAGTCGAAATTCACCAAAGCATTAGTTCGTCTCATGGATATTTATCTTCAGCAGCTACTGTTCGGGTAAAAATGGATGAGTAAACTAAAATTTCCACTGTTGCAAGTAATAAATAATATCAAACTGATTGACTTTTACTTATGTCATTTTAATTAACTTGATAGTTTCAGCATGTACTGTGTGTAAGTTTGTCTTCGTTGTTATAAAATCTCGTTATATTGAAGATCAGATGACTTATATTCTACTGTGATGTTTTAATTTTTAAATTAATTATTTACTTACTCGATTTACTAAAATATTGATCTTCAAGGTCTGTGTATAACGATTGGGGGCGTCAAGACCCAAACGGTTATAATCAGGCAGTTGCACTAGCAGCTGAGGGTGATAGACAAGGTATATGACACATGTATCGGTTGATTTGTTCAAAATGAAAGCATTTAATTTTTTCAAGATTACACTAATGAAAATTATTAACTATATTATCTAGCCTATTACAGTTGTGGATTCTATAGCTATCAAGATACCCTCTTTCTCTCTGAGGGCTCGCAGTTCGTCACCCAATCAAAAGTTAGTGGTGCGGTTGGTTAGTTATATTTCTCTATTAAAATTTTTCATATCCACAATATGCGCTTAAAAATTTTTTTTAATCAATACTACACTTTTTTAAAAATAAATGAATAAGATTTTATATTCGGGAGAATGTCTCAAGCTATACTTCAAAATGTTGATATTGAAATGATTGGTCCTGGCTAGTAAGTGCTCTCGCCTAAAAGTAAAAAATAAATTGACTTGACTCGGTTGAACAATATTTTCTGGATTTTAGTATCACCGCTCAAGGGCGCTCGGATTCAGAGTCCCCAGGATTCTTTCTAATCGATCATTCGACTATTACAGTTAATAGTATCAATATTAAAAACTATCTTGGTAGACCGTGGAAAGAATATGCTCATGTTGTATTTCAAAATACACATGTTCCACCAGAAATTAATCCATTGCACTGGAGAGAATGGCGGTCTTCGACCAATGATGAAACAAAAAGCTTTAATGGATTTTTTGGAGAGTACAATCTGGATTCTGTGGGATCATCTTACATGACAAAAACATTGGAATCACCTGTACCTTTGCATGACATCATTCCTGTGAGTTAATTATGATTTCTTTTCACTTTAAGTTGAATATAAAATTCTTAAAACAAAATTGAGCTTTTTAAAAGAAAAAATCTAATATCTGAATTTTCTGAATTTCAGCACTATAAAAATTGGGTGGATCCCAGATTTTTAGTTTCTGATGCTACCACATAATAGTAGATAAAGAAAAAAATAATATATTCAGATAATATAGGGGAACACAAAATCCCCTTCTCTGTACACATTCTGAACACGGTTTGGCTTTTGAAAATGATAGACATAGAAAATTTCATAATTATGTCTATATTTTCAGTTCTAGCTCACAAGATTCATTTCGAGGAGATAGATAAGAGTTCATATAATCTAATGAAATTTTTTTATTTAGGCAGTCATAGAAAACTTGAATTTTAATGAATCAACAAATAATTTTATCTTATTCCACTTCTAGAATCATTCACCTTTGAAAATTTCGCGAAGACTTTTTGAAAAGTTTGCTTACTAAACCCTATATGGAACACTTTCTCAAATCAGATTGAAAGATATTATGAATCCTAGTTCGCTTTTTCCTTCTTTTTAAGCTTCAATTAAGATTGATGAAACAAAGAAAAAAAAAGTGAACTAACGGATAGACCTTGCTAAAAAATAAACGAATAAGAGCATCCGCAGCCGTGTCAGCAAAGTGGTTTGGTATGCATATTTTACCGACTTATTCCCCAATTGTTTCTCAACTAGACTCTAGTAACTAATTTATTCTGTAGTCATATAATCAAATGAGCGAAGTTGCTTGAATAGCTTCTGTAATTGCCAAAACCTCGCACCAATTTTTTCGACTCAACCATTACTTACTGAAGTCAGATGTGCCTCATTAATTACTTACCCGTTTTTTCATCCTCACTTCACATAACAATAGCCACCACTATTCATTCAATTACTACATATATTTGCATTAAACATTTCAGCCACACTTTCTCATCTATAATAGCACAATAATAACTCATTTATGTTGACTGAATCTATGAAAAAAAGGTCTCCTAATTGACACCCGCAAGAAGAACAACTTGCTGTGTCATGGATAAGCATTAGTGAGCAACCTGAGTGCTCCACATTTGACTTATGTAAGAACAATTAGTTATCTCGTATATTTTCCTTTTTTTATTTTTATTTCTATACTTATAAGAGTAGATACTATTTTAACATTCGCATGTTTAATGTCACGTTTGATTGTTTCCACATAGTTATTTTCTACTTTTCACACGCTTTTATACATTGTTCTTCTAATGTGCTATTCACTCATCCCTGTTCATATTGAGCGAGATACTAACTTAAATATTGGGACTTGTACTTTCTTTTGTGCCCATCTTTTATTCTCGCTCAATATTATTCTCATTTTATTTTATTAGATCAGATTCATTTATGTGCAGGCCAATACATTTATTCTTATTATACTTATTTTATTTTATTTTATTAGGTAATAGCGACTAAGATCACTTCATTGGGCAGACTCTTTATTAACGTCTGTTTCATTCTTATCTATAAAAGGTTAGAACTTGTATTTAGCTATTACCTCATTACCATCTTTTATTCTCGCTCAATATTATTCTAATTTTATTTTATTAGGTAATAGCAACTAAGATCACTTCATTGGGCAGACTCTTTATTAACGTCTGTTTCATTCTTATCTATAAAAGCCCGAGTTGTTTTAGGTTATGGGCCCAGTTTCCAAGTAAATGCAATCAGATGATCCATTTAATATCCCATCACCAGCTCCATCAAACAACTCTGATCATTCATCTGCCAGCTTTGATACTGCTCGACCTCCTTTGCCACGCATTATGGAATCCAACGTTTATGCATCTGGAGACACACTTAGAAACATTCCTGTTTTGAGTGTTAATAATTTTCACGAATGGAGGATTTGCATGAGAGCTCTTCTTACTTATCAAGATCTCAAAAACTTGGTTTTTAGTCTTGAACAACCGCCTCCTCAGGATGCCGCTCAAAACATCAAACTGGATTTCCAGAAGAGAGCAGAGAAAGCAACCAATATTCTCATTTCCAAACTTGATGCGGCCAATATCTCAGCTTTTGTCACGGATGATGACATGGACAAACCATGGCAAATTTGGTCAAAACTTAGTAATCAATATGCTGCTGCTGACGCCTCTAATCGAGCTTCAATTTTTTCCCGTTATCATGATGTAAAATGTCAAGAGGGAAATCTCATGGGTTTTGTTAATGATTTACGTACCCGAATAAATGGACTTGGTTCAGTTGGAGTATCCATTGAAAGCGAAAATGAAGCTCATCGTCTATTAAGACAGTTGCCGGATTGCTATGCCACTCATAAGGCTTTAATTTTACATGCCTGTGAAGTAACTCAAACACACTTATCGGTTTCCAACTTACTCGCCTGTTTAGCTTGACTATCATCTGAAATTGAGTCTGAAACCTCTAACTCTTCACATTCCGCTCTTTTGAATAAAGCAAAATCTAATCAAAAACCTAAGTGGGAATTTTGCAAAGACGGAAAACATAATCCAAAGGCAAAACATTCAGAGGAAGACTGTTTTAAATTACATCCGGAAAAACAAAAAAATCAAGTTACAGCAAATAATCCCAAAGTCAATGAAGAAGTACATGCAAGTGTTAGCTGTGGACCAGCAAAAATTTTTAAGGCAAATATATCTAATATCTCTTTGCAATACTTATCTTTGACAGTGGGGCAACTGTACATATGATTAAAAAACAGTCAAATTTTAAAACTTATTCTTGTTTTCGTCAACCAATTAAACTTGGCAATGGAACAATTATTTACAGTTCAGGAAAGGGCTCGGTTAATATTATTACACCGAGAGAAGTCATTACGCTGACTGACTGCTTACATGTGCCTGAAATTAGTCAAAATCTTATTGGAATTGGCCCTTTTATCATGCATGGGTGTGATCAAAAAATCAAAGCCAACGGAGAGATGAGCATCACAAAGTCAAATGAGATTATTTTAGATGGAAAATGGGATGACTCGGAGGGACTTGTAGTGTTGAATGCCAATTTTGGTGAGCATTATATTCTCTCTCTGAAATCTTTTTTCGCCTCTAACTCAAAAACACTTTGGCATCTTAGACTAGGGCATTCAAACTCTCAATATCTCGACAAGATTCAGTCTAAAATGGGATTTAAATTATCAGATGATTTTGAGTTTTGTGAGCCATGTGCAAATGCAAAGCATCATCACAGTCCTTTCTTAGGTACTGTATCAAGAGGGACTTGGTTTCTCGAATATTTAAACTGTGATTTGAGTGGAAAAATTACACCTTCAACTTATGGTGGAGCCCGCTATTATTTCAAAATTACAGATTCATATTTTTCCTATCGCTTTATTTTTCTACTGTCTAATAAATCAGACACCTTCAAAACTTTTCTGCAATTTAAAAATCTAATAGAAAATTTATCTAACATTAAGATTGCAAATTTTGTCTGTGACGGTGGAGGCAAATTTGTAAATAAGGATTTCAAAGATCTAAGTGTTAAAGATGGTTTTAAGATGATTGTCACTTCACCATATACACCACAACAAAATCCTATTGCAGAGCGTGGTAACAGGACAACTACTGAAATTTCTAAGTCGTTACTTTTTCATGCAAAAATTCCAATTGAATTCTGGGGTGAAGCTGTTAATACCGCAGTGTACCTTGAAAACAGATTACCTTCAGCTTCAATCAATTTTGAGACGCCTTTTAATATGAGATATGGAAAAGACCCTAAATATGATCATCTTAAAATTTTTGGTTGTACTGCTTACGCACTCATTGATAAATCAAAGAGAGGTGGAAAGTTTTATTCAAATTCTACTAAATGCTGCTTCCTTGGTTATGCCGAAGATGTGACTTCATACCAACTAGTTCGACTTTACAATAGAAAAATTATATACTCTCACAATGTTATTTTTGATGAAGCTACTTTTCCTATCCAGGATTTACTGATGGAATCGCATTTATCAGAAATTTTTTCTGAAGATGCAATCTACCCTACTCACAATTCATCTGAAAAGGTCACTTCATCCATCTCCAATCCCTCTAATTCACATCAAGAAGTTCCTTCATGTTCAGATGAAATTCAAGAGATTCCTGTTGAACAACCAAAATATATCAATAGATTCTGGGATTATCAATTAGCCCCTGATTTTGCTCCAAATAACATTAGTTCATCAATTGATTTATCTAATATCGTTGAAAACAGTCGTCGAAGAATACCTAGAAAACTTAATTCAGCTATTTAAATCAAAAATAATTTATCAATGACTAGTTCAATAAGATCACATGCAATACATGATGATGTACCCGACATTCAATTATCAGATCCACTCACCTATTTCGAGGCAATTAATCACCGAGATGGAGATTCTTGGCTTGAAGCAATTGATCAGGAGTTAAAAATGATAGAAAATCAAAGTGTCTGGGATATTGTTGAACAACCACAAAACACTCCAATTATAGGTTCAATATGGGTTTTCAAAATAAAGAAAGATGCAGATGGGCATATTCAAAAATATAAAGCTAGAATTTGTGCACGGGGTTGTTCTCAGAAGGCAGGAATAAATTATTTTGAAACATTTGCCCCGACTGGACGACTTACCACGTTACGTGTGCTTATTAGTCTTGCAACACAAGAAAATTGGGATTTTATTCAGATGGATGTCAAAGGTGCTTTTCTCTATGGAAAACCTGATGAAGAAGTGTACATGAAAATTCCTTTAGGCATGAAAAAGCCTCCTAATTTCAAAAATCCTGTTTTACTATTAAAACGCTCACTTTATGGTTTGAATCAAGCATTTAGGTGCTGGTATTCAGAATTAATTGATTTCTTTTACTCTCCCAATTTTTACCCTTCTGCTGCAGACCCTTGCCTTTTCATACATGATAGTTCCACTCATCCTTGTTACTTTCACGTACATGTTGATGATCTTTCAATTTTTGGTTCAAATGTTGGTTGGTTCAAAGAGGCAATTCAATCAAAATTCGATATGGAAGATCTTGGCGACGCAAAATTTATTTTGGGTATGAGGGTGACAAGGAATCAAAATGATGGAACTCTTTCACTTTGTCAAGATCAAGAAATAAAAGACTTACTAGCTTCCTATGATATGACAAACTGCAAGCCTACAAGTACTCCAATGTCAATGAATACTCAACTCGTTCCAGCAACTGACAATGAGATCAATCAATTTTCTCAACTCAACATTAATTATCAGCGTGCAGTGGGTCGACTAAATTATATTACACAAGCTACCAGACCAGATATTTCCTTCATTAATAGTCAACTTGCGCAACACTTAAACGCCCCTGGTATCAAACATTGGTTGGTGTTCAAGAGAGTTCTTCGCTATTTACAGGGCAATATAAATCTATCTCTTACTTTTCACTCAGATGCTCATTTTATTAATGAAGGACATTATAGCTATTCATTACCTACTGGTTTTGCTGATTCTGATTGGGCAGGATGTCAAGTTACTTGCCGTTCAACTACTGGTTATGTTTTTATTATCAATGGAGCCGCAGTTAGTTGGCGTTGTAAGAAACAGCCTACAGTAGCTCTCAGTACCACAGAGGCTGAATCCAAGGCTACAGTTTATGCAGCGCAAGAAGCCATTTGGATGCAAACTCTTTTTAATGATTTTGGATTTGACTGTAAATCTTCGTCAAGATTATTTTCCGACAATCAAGGTTGTATTGCACTTTGCAAAAATCCTATGTTTCATGCTAGAACTAAGCACGTTGAAATCCAATTTCATTGGATCAGAGAACAAGTTGTGTCTGGAAAAATTGATTTACAATATACACCTTCAAATGATATGATTGCGGATGTTTTTACTAAAGCTCTTAGTAAAGAGAAATTCAGAACTTTTGTTAATAAAATTGGGTTGAACGGTATGATTGATAGCAAGGAGGGGTGTAAGAACAATTAGTTATCTCGTATATTTTCTTTTTTTATTTTTATTTCTATACTTATAAGAGTAGATAATATTTTAACATTTGTATGTTTAATGTCACGTTTGATTGTTTCAACATAGTTATTTTCTACTTTTCACACGCTTTTCTACATTGTTCTTCTAATGTGCTATTCACTCATCCCTGTTCATATTGAGCGAGATACTAACTTAAATATTGGGACTTTTACTTTCTTTTGTGCCCATCTTTTATTCTCGCTCAATATTATTCTCATTTTATTTTATTAGGTCAGACTCATTTATGTGCAGGCCAATACATTAATTCTTATTATATTTATTTTATTTTATTTTATTAAGTAATAGCGACTAAGATCACTTCATTGGGAAGACTCTTTATTAACGTCTGTTTCATTCTTATCTATAAAAGGTTAGAACTTGTATTTAGCTATTACCTCATTACCATCTTTTATTCTTGCTCAATATTATTCTCATTTTATTTTATTAGGTAATAGCGACTAAGATCACTTCATTGGGCAGACTCTTTATTAACGTCTGTTTCATTCTTATCTATAAAAGCCCAAGTTGTTTTAACTTACAGTCCCCTGTGTCCAATATACACATTAGGGTGTATCAAAGTTAGAGATCTTACATATTAAAATGCTTCTTTTTTCCACCAAATCAAACATGATTAGTTTTTCAAATATGGCAAATTGTGCCCCAAAAACACCTTTCTACTGAGAAATAATTTCAAATCTTTAGATTTATTTTTGTGTCATTAAAAACCTTTTTAATAATTGCAAATTTCTAACTTTGATAATCTTTATTATGTAGCAATATGTTGTTGGAGATTTTAAGAAATAGAGTTTTCCCAATGCAAAAATGGTGTTGAAACATGTTTGAGTTGTAGATACTATTTGTATTACAGTAGTCTTTCATAAGCTGGTAGTGTCCATCAATGCAATAGCAATTAATAAATAGTTTCTTATGGGCTTTATTACTTAATTTCATTGACTCTAAAGGATCTCTAAATATGATTTCTTCTTCTTCAATATATTGTGGTTCATCTATAATGTGCATAAATCTTTGTGCCATGTTATTGAGGATGTGTGTGTTTGAGTTGAAGTATGAAATGGATGGCCTAGTAGTTATTAGGGGGTGTCGAAGGGTCCTGATGGTCTAGAAGATTTTAACAGAGGTCCAACGGCGATGATAGGTGGGTTTTTAGGGTTTAAAATTCAAGAGTAAGTATAATTTATCTTTTAGTTGTTTTACTCAATTGAAAGAGGTATAAAATTTATAAATATTATTATAATTAATAATTTAGAATTACATGTTAGTAAATACTAAAAAAAATAAGTAATAGTAAAAATTATTTAATTGTATTGATGATTTTAATAAAATAAGTAAATAATGGAATGCCCAAAACAACCAGAAAAGGGTGGCCTTATATAGGCAAAAAAGAGACAAAGCACAAAGGTAAAAATCCTATATACAGGATTATGAGAGAAGAAAAAAGAATATTCCAGAAGAATATTTTAAAATAATAAGATTGTTCTAGAAAGAAGGTGTTTAAAATGTGTATTTATTGTACATGTCAGAAATAAATTGACTTATTTAATAATTACTGTAAGTCTCATTTTTTAAATAAGTAGTTTCAATTTCTTGTATATATTTATTTTTATGTTTAATATTAAATTTTATTTCAATATTAAACTTTTATTTTTCTTAAGCTGTCATTGAGCACAGTGTTAAAAAATAAAAATATAAGGGACAATTAATTTTAATTTTAATTTTTACTAATTTTACTTTTTTGTAACTAGTTAATTTATTACAGGTAAATTTAAAGTAAATATATTATTATTAATAATAATAATAAAAAAATAAAAATAAAAAGGTGTGGCTTCATCCCAGTAAATAATTAATTATTTTACTGGGTAAGTCTAGCAGTCTGGCTGACACTCCCTCACTCTAAAAAAACAATAAAAAAATGCTGTGATTTTTTCTTTTTATATTTCTTTAGCAGAGTAGGAAGATTAGATATCTCCTTCCCAGGTATCCAAGAATAATATTCAGAAGATTTATTCTTCAATCTCAATAAGTATTCTGTACCTTTTTCAGCAGTAACTACTCTGTCATTTAGAATCTTATCAATTTCTTCTGTCTCAGTGATCTCATTAGGGGTCTCCTTTGGTCTTCCCCTCCTTTTGGGAAATAAATCACTATTGGATGTGTAAGGTTTCAAAAGAGATTTTGGAAAAAAAAGGTGTTTTCTGTCATCTGGAGAACACAAGATAACTTCAACTGCATTATCACCAACCATTCTTCTGACAACAAATGGACCTAAAAATGGGTCTTTTAATTTGCTATTACCTTGTAAATTGAAGTGGACTTTAAGCTTTAAAGGGATTTAACTTCACTGCAGTCAGTGAAAAGTTCAAATTTCTGGTCATCTAGGTAATAATATAGCTTTTCTAGATCCCCTACCACCGTTAAACACTCTAGTTGAGTGGCACCATATTTCAATTCACTATTTCTCAAGGTTCTTGAAATATAAAAAATTACTACTTCTGATACTTTATCATTCATCACTTTTTTCTGATGGAGGGAAGCACCAATACCAATAAAACTGGCATCAGTGTATAAGAAAAATGGTTGATTAAAGTCAGGTAAAGCAAGAATTGGTGCTGACATCAAAATTTTTTTCATAGTGTCAAAATCTCATTGTCTTTCACTATTCCAGACAAAAGCAAAATATTTCTTGGTCAATAGGGTAAGGGGTAATACTATGACTTAGCAATTTTTAATGTACTGTATATAGTATCCACACATTCCCAAAAAACTCTGGAGCTCTCTAACTGTGGTAGGAGCCTTAACCTGTTGTTTGGCTGCCACTTTGTTTTGGTCAACAAGTATCTGTAAACCTGAGACAACATGACCAAGCACTTTCAAAGATTGAAAACCAAATTTACACTTTTTTAAAGATAAGGTCATATTGATTTCATCCATTTTTTTGGAAAACTCTATTCAAGTGAATCATATGTTCATCAAAAGTTTTAGAAAAAACAATAATATCATCAATATAAACCATTAGCCATCCTTCAATTATTTCTTGATGGAATGTGTTATCCATAACTTTTTGAAAAACTGAAGGGGCATTTTTAGGGCCAAATGGCATCCTAATATACTTAAAAATACCCATATGATCAGCAATCATAAGAAAATTCTGAGAATTCTTCTCAACAGGTACCTGGTGATATCCCTTATTACCATCCAAACAGCTGATATATTTAGCACCTTGTAGGGTAGCATGTATAGAGCTAACTCTGGGTAAAGGATAAAAATCATCAACAGTATAAGTGTTCAATGCTCTATAATCACCACATAATCTGAATTTATCTTTCTCATAAAAAATTAGGATAAGTGATATAACACAATTTTTAGGTGTTTCAACTACCTTTTCAATAATATTCATTTTTGAAAGTGTAAAGATATTGTCTTCAATATCTTTTCTCTTTGTGGGAGAAGCTGGATAAGGCTTCTTCTTTAACCTAGGTGGTATTTCTGTCAATGATAAAGATAATAAAAGCTTCATTTTTTCCTTAACTAATCCTAATTCAAGTGACCCATGAGCAAAAGCCATAGGAAAATATTTTATCAATTTAATGATGGAATCTTTATCCTCACCAGAAAGTTGTTCTTTAAAAGAAGAATTGTCTATTTCAGACACAAGGGAAGGAATTTCTTTTGTAGATCTTCCTTTATATTGAACTATAGAATGAAATGTGTTCAATCCTGGTGTTAATAATTTCTTGGGGGAGGAAGTTTTAAACTTTCTCTTCCCATTCATCCCCATTGTGAAGCATTGGTTTGAAGGATCTAATTTTATGCCATATTTGGTTAAAATGTCATTTCCCATAATGAACCAACTACCCAAGTTATCCCTTTTCATGACAAAAAAATCACATATTTCTCTTACAACACCATGGTAATATTTGAAAAATACTGTGGCTTTTTATTTACCAATGGGGTACAAAAGAAAGCCATAACCTCTCTAATTCTCAGAAATGATAGGCATAAGTTTTGATTTATAATCTTGGTCCACTGAAGCAAGAGATTTTTCAGATACTACACTTCCTCCTGCTTCAGAATCTAAGACAACCTCAATGTTGTTTCCATTTATAAAGACTGTTGCCTTGAGAGGGGCAATAATAATTGAGCTGTTGTCAAGGTTTTTTATGATCTCAGAATCCTCTACTGTAGATAAATCATTATTCTCAATATTAGTATTATTTAAATAATGAATATCCTCTTCCAGCATTAAAATTTCTTGCTGAGATTCATATGAAATATTGCTGGCACAATCACTTGAAGTATCATCCAGTGCTATTGTGTCATCAGCATGTTCCTCTGTCTGTTCAACAAGATTTATCTTCTTGTCACCAACATGGCCCTTCTTCTAAGGATTACTGCATTTGAAGTAAGTGTTTGTTGCATACTTTTAAGGTGCAAAAGGGGAAAAAGGTTTACCAACCCTTTCCAAAGGTTTCTGTTGGTAATTGGAGGTTTTCTCCAATGAAGTTCTAGGAATGATAATTAAAGAAGAACGTTCTCTTGAGATCTCAGTCCTAGCAACTATTAAGTCTCTGAGAGACATAGGAAATTTATAGAGTATCCTGTCCTTCCATAACTCAAACTCCATATCTGTGTCCATTGCCCTCAATATTTTCACAAGTTTTATCAGGAACTCCATTGGTTTTTCAGTAGAAGAGTTATATCTGGTTTCTTCATATTGCCTTTGTTGAGCTAATCTAAACTTGGAACCACAAAATTTTGCTTTAATTAATTTTTTCCAATCTTCCCATGAGTAGTCATTTTTATCCAAGAGAACAGATTGATACCACATTAGGGCTATATTGAAAAATAAAGAAATTAATGTTGAAAATATTTTCTCATCTGGGAGTTGGTAAGAATCTTTTACATTATCAATTCTGCAAATGAACTGCTTCCAATCAGAGGAATAGTCACCATCAAATGTTGGATACTGGTTAAGTTTTGGCCGATTCTTTTGATTTGAAGTAGTCTCATTATTTCAAGCTTTTTTCTGAGTGAGAAGGAGCTGTAACTTCTCTTATTGGGAAGTAATCTCATTGTTCAATCCTTCTGTGGATGATCGAGGTACATCATCAAGTTTTGATGGAAACTCAGTGGTATCAACAGGCATTTCTGGCACTAATTTCACTCTGGATGAACTAGGAACAGGTAAAATTGGGGTATCCTGCTCAACAGGTTCTTTCAAAGAAATGTCAGAAAGCTTTTGATCATGTAACAATGAATTCAATTTCACTTCAATGGTTGTTAACCTATTTTTTGTGTTGGAATAATAGATAAACTCTCATTGATGGTTGAAAAAGATAACTGGTTCTTATTTTTTAAAGATGAATAATGGTCACTCAATCTGTTTAAGTTCATCTTTTTTACCTCTAGCTCCTGGCAACAGATGGACACAGTATCTTTTAATTTAGACAAATCATTCTTGATATTTTTCCATAAAGAAACTTTCTTCTCATGAGTTACTTTTAATGAAACAAATCATCAGAAACTCTCTGTAACTCACTACTCAATGCTTGCTAACCCTGTTCAGTTAACAAACTATTATATTTCTGAGTCAGTTGCATGTTTTTCACTATATGATTTTGTTTAGCAATAATATCTCTCAAATATTCATCATTAAAGTAAGCTAAATCTGGAGTATTTCTCAATAGGGAAACAGAATAACTTTCCAGATTCTCATAAAACTCAGAATCAAGTGTCTCATCAATAATAGCCATATCCGGATTTATCATTGAAGTAGCAATCAAAACCAAAGGATTAGATGCATTGGAATATTGAGCAATTTTTCTACTATTCTCAGCCTCTACTGGTCTCACAGTCTCATCTCCTCCCCAGAATTACCTGAAGGAACTGAATAAGTAACAAGAAATTGTAATTGAGATTCAATAGAGTGGCTTACCATGGCTTGGGTAAGAATTGAATGTGATTGTTTTTTCTCCTTTTTCCTCCTTGATAGTGGTGAGGAGATGTGGGTTTGAACTGGTTGGTTCTTGAAGGACCTGCCTGAGGTACTTGTTGCTGTTGTTGTTGGGACAGATACCCCACTGGGTGTTCAGCCAATCACACTTCCACTTTGAGAATTCAACCTTTTCATGTTCCTGGGGGGCCAATTGTGGAAGGGCTTTTGGGGGAGGAAGGGCTTTCCTCTTCTCTTGAAAGAAGGACTCTAATTTTCTTAGCTTGTCTATTAGAGATTTTGTTTTTGACTTCAGCTTGAGGTTCTCTGACCTCAAATCCTTGATGTGAGTGGAGAGATTTTTGACTTTCTGATTCAAGGGCATCTTTTTTATTTTGAAGCCTTTTAGAAGCTCTTCAGGTGGGTTGGCAGAAGGCTTTTGATCCTGAGAAGTTGTCTCCACTAATATCTCCATCTCCTGCATTTCCACATCCTGATTGGTCCAGTAATTGATTAATTTGAGCTAGTGTTGTAGTCAAAGGAGAACTTACAGAAGAAGCTTCATCATAATCTATTAAATCTAGTTCTTCATCACAGCCAGCAGAAGCACCTTGATCAGTCATAGTTTTAATTAAACTGAACTGAGAGAAAGAAAAATTTTAATCAGTTATTATTTTTACTTTATTTAAAGAAAAATAAGGAAAAAAATATAGTATATAATCAATTATCATGATTTTGTAATCAACTGGAATAATGAGAATATAATGTTTATCAGGACAAAAAATCAACTGAAATACTACTCACAATTTTATTAATTAATTTTAAGATAATTTAATAAAAAGGATTTAAAATAAATAAACTTAAATAATAGAATAATTTAATAATTAGTAAAGTATATTTTGATAATTATCAGGACTAGAAGTCTGCTGAAGAGTTTAATTACCAGGAATTAATGTCAACTGGAAATAATTTAATTTACCATGACTTAATGTCAACTGAAATAATTTAATTACCTGCACTTATTATCAACTAAAATAATTTTAATATAATCAATTTAATTAATTTTTAATATTATTAACTTACTTCCAGGACAATTTGTCAACTGAAACAATAATATAAAATTTTAATTATCAGGACAGAAGTCAACTGAAATATTTAATTTAATTTTTTATATCACTTCTAGGACTAAGAAAAATATAATTCTATCTTGGTCAACTAGGAAAAAAAATCATTTATTTACCAGACACCTTCCCCTGTAAAATGAACAAGTTAATTCCACTTACAGAGTGCTGAGTAAAAAAAGATATACATTGTAGAAAATCCTATAGTACTAGCTATAGGCCTTGACCAAGGGAGTTGGAGAAAAACCAGAGATAAAATCCCCTGTCCCTTTAGAAAATATAAGTGAGATTTACATACTACAGTAAATTGGTCCCTGTTGTTAAAAAGCCCCTTTCCCAATACACTTGACTGCCTGATCAGCCGAGAAAGTAGTCTCCAGACAGACTACCAAACCAAAGAACTGAAATGTAGTCCAATGTCCACACCAGAGAAAGCAATGATACTTGATGTAGGTTGCAAATCCACACCAGAGACTGCAATAATACTTGATATAGCTTGCAAGACTACACCAGAGAAAACAGTTTCCAAAGTTGAGTTAAATGAAGAACTAACCTTGCAACAAACACAGCCAATTGTGGCCAAAAAACAGTGAACCTGAGTGAGGAACAAGGATATCACCTCTGGATTGTTGTATGATAATTAAGGTTGCCCCAAACTGTCTTATTCACTATATACACACAGACCACTATCTAAGAACCTATGCACACCAACGAATTTGGAATTTCTGAGTGCCAAATTGCATAAAACCCCTCTAGAAACGCTTCCCAGCCTTCTAGCACTGAGGCGGGTGGTCTGCCTGAGGTGACAGGACCGCCCTGAAGCCAGAAAACCACCAAAAACCTCCAAAAACACCCAAAATACTTAGAAAAATAAACTACGACTACTAAAACCTTTAAAACACACAATTAAGCTACAACAACATTGAGACATGAAACATAGAGAAATATTAGCCCATTCCAATGGTACTAAGCACTTAACCCTAAGACTTAAGGTTATCCTGTAAAATGCAAAAAACAAAATTAAACAGCTATCTTTTAAAATGAAAAATGAGAAATAATCCCTAAAATACTTAGAGTATGAAAAATGTCATCAAGACATAAAATATAGAGAAAAACCGGGGCTATCCAATGGCAATACCCACATCCCTGCGGTCCCAATATTCGTCAAATAATTCAAGAAAAACACCCAATTATTAAACAATGACATTTAAGACATATCAAAACAACACCAAACAGACCAACAAAGGGCTCTGTCAATGTTTGAAGACCACATGCTCCCTCCAATCGAGAATGTCCACATTCTCCTTCATCACAACCACCATGTTCAGCTTCCTCTCCAAATCTGCTACTGATATGGTTCCTTGCCAATACTGCATTGACAACAAACTCATCTGTACCATAACACCTCCAGCTCATCCCTACAGAACCTCCTGTTATGCCTGTAACTCTAGGAAGAAGACTTGTTTCAGACCTGGTCCATTGTCCTCTTCATCATCTTCTTCTCCACCACAACCTGATCCACCTTCCATCAGCACCAAAAGATCCAGACCATCCATCCCGATCCCCAGACTGTTCAACAAGTTACACCCTTCAAAAAAGAGTGCCAACCCCTCTAAAAACACTAGCTCTTCCAGCCCTGGTCCTTCTAATGGTAAGCCCAATACTTCTTCATACTGAAATTCAATCTGACAAATTTTCAGTTCATTCCAATCCAGAAAGCAATGATGACAATGTGGGAACCATTAAAGAACCCCCACCTAATTCATTGCCAACCATCAAAAACAACTTCCAACAACATTCTTCTCAAAAGAAGCATATCATCCTAGATTACTTCAAATCTACTCCTGCCAGGAGCCCACAGGACCTTGAGAAAAGGAAGAACCTCATCCACCAGTTCAAAGCCAATGCTGAACATTTTGTTACATCTCTTGATTCTTTTCAGTAATTGCTTCTTGCCTGAAATCTTGATTTATAAATAAAAAATAAAAAACTCCACATTTTAAAGTCTTGGGGGACTAATCCTCCGTTTTAAGTCTTGGGGGACCAACAGCCCTCATTTTATAGACTTGGGGGACTCCAAACCTGAATCAAAAAGACAGAACCAGAGATAAAAACATCCAAGACCAAAGAAACAAACTAACTTTATGGGGTAACTCTTCTACAGAGCAGCCAGCCCATCAGTTACCCCCACAGTTGCCTTAACAAAATTCATAGAATCCCCCTTGGATGCCCTCTGCCAGAATCTCATAGTGTCAAAGGATCTTTGTCTTTCACTATTCCAGACAAAAGCAACATCCTTTCTAGTTAATTGAGTAAGGGGTAAAGCTATGACTTGGTAATTTTTACTATACTGTCTATAGTATCCACACATTCCCAAAAAACTTTGGAGCTCTCAAACTGTAGTAGGAGCCTTCACCTGTTGTATGGCTGCCACTTTGTTCTGGTCAACACATATCTGTAAGCCTGAAACAACATGACCAAGAACTTTTAAAGAATGGAAACCAAATTTACATTTCTTCAAAGCAAGTGTCATATTTATTTCATCCATTTTCTGGAATACTTTACACGGGTGGTTGAGATGGTCCTCAAATGTTTTTTAGAATATAATGATATCATCAATATAAACCATTAGCCATCCTTCAATTATCTCTTGATGGAATGTGTTATCCATGACTTTTTGAAAAACTGAAGGGGCATTTTTAGGGCTAAATGGCATCCTAATATACTTATAAATACCCATATGAGTAGCAATCATCAGAAAGTTTTGGGAATTTTTCTCAACAGGTACCTGGTGATATCCTTTGTTACCATACAAACAGCTGATATATTTAGCACCCTGTAAAGTAGCATGTATAGAGCTAATTCTAGGTAAAGGGTAGATATCATCAACAGTATAAGTATTTAGTGCTCTATAATCACCACATAACATGGCTTTATCTTTCTCATAAGAAATTAGGACAGGTGAGATAACACAATATTTAGGTGTTTCAACTACCTTTTCAATAATATTCATTTTTAAAAGGGTAGAGATATTGTCTTCAATATCTTTTCTCTTTGTGGGAGAAGCAGGATAAGGCTTCTTCTTTAAAATAGGTGGTATATCAATTAATGGGCAAGACAATGAAAGTTTCATTTCCTCTTTAACTAATCACAGTTCATGTGACCCATGAGCAAAGGCCATAGGAAAAGACTTTATCAAGTTAATGATGGAATCTTTATCCTCACCAGAAAGTTGTTCTCCAAAAGAGGCATTGTCAATTTCAGACAAAAGGGCATTCATCTCTTTTGTAGATCTTCCTTTACATTGAACTACAGAATTACATGTGTTCAATTCTGGTTTCAATAATTTTTTAGGGGAGGAAATCTTAAATTTTCTCTTCCCATTCATCCCCATTGTGAAACATTGGTTTGAGGGATCCAATTTTATGCCATACTTGGTTAAAATATCATTCCCTACAGTAAACCAATTGCTTAAGTTATCATTCTTCATGACAACAAAATCACAAATAGCTCTTACAAAACCATGGTTTTATTTAAAAAACACTGTGGCTTTGTATTTACCAATGGGGGAAAAAACAGAGCCATAACCTCTCCAATTTTCAGAAATGATAGGCATCAGTTTTGATTCATAGTCTTGATCCACTGAAGCAGGTGCTCTTTCAGAAACTACACTTCCTCCAGCTCCAGAATGTAGAACAACTTCTATGCTGTTTCCATTAATCAAGACTGGTACCTTGAGAGGGGCAATAACAATTGAGTTATCCTCAATGTTCTTTATGATCTCAGCATCTTCAACTGTAGATAAAGCATTATTATCAATATCAATAGTATTTAAATAATGAATATCCTCTTCCAGCATCAAGATTTCTTGTTGAGATTCATATGAAATATTGCTGGCACAATCACTTGATGTATCATCCAGTGCTACTGTGTCATCAGCATGCTCCTCTGTTTTTTCTAAAAGATTTATCTTCTTGTCACAAACATGGCCTTTCTGCCAAGGCTTGTTGCACTTGAAGCAAGTGTTTGTTGCATACTTTTCTGGTGCAACAGGGGCAGAAGGTTTATTAACCTTTTCCAGAGGTTTCTGTTGCTAAGTGGAGGGTTTCTCCAAAGGGGTCCTAGGAATGAATCTTCTGGCATCATACTTGTTGTTTAGAAGGATCTCATTGCAAGTATTAATGAAAGAAGAGGGTTCTTTGGAGAACTCAGTCCTAGCCACTATCAAGTCTCTCAGAGACATTGGTAATTTATAAAGGATCCTGTCCTTCAATAACTCAAACTACATATTTGGGTCCATTGCCCTTAAATTTTTACAAGTTTCATTAAAAACTCAATAGGTTTATCAGTAGAAGAGCTATATCTAGTTTCCTCATACTGCCTTTGTTGAGCAATTATGAACTAGGAGCCACCAAATTGTGCTTTAATTAATTTCTTCCAATCCTCCCATGAGTAGTCATTCCCATCCAGGAGAACAGATTAATACCACATTAGGGCAACATTAGTAAACAAAGAAATTAATTTGGACACAATTTCCTCCTCTGGGAGTTTGTAAGAATTTTTTAAGTTATCAATTCTGCAAATAAATTGTTGCCAATCAGAGGAAGAATCACAATCAAATGTAGGATATTGGTCAAGTTTTGGCCAATTCTTTTGATTTAAAGGAGTCTCCTTAGTACTAGCTTGTTTTTGAGTAAGAAGAAGCTGTAACTTCTCCAATTGGGCTGTAATCTCATTGTTTAATCCTTCTGTTGAAGATCCTGGTGCATCATCAGTTTTTGATGGAAACTCAGTGTTATAAACAGGTATTTCTGGAGCTTTTTTTACTTTAGATGAACTAGCCACAGGTAATATTTGAGCATCCTGCACTATATGTTCCTTCACCGAAATGTCAGAATATTTCAGGTCATTCAACAATGAGTTCAATTTTTCTTCAATGGTTGTTAGTCTTGTTTTCATTCTTGGAAGACTAGATAAACTCTCATTGATAGTTGCAAAAGATAACTGATTTTTATTTTGAAAAGATGAATAATGGTCATTCAATCTTTTTAGATTCATCTTATCTATCTCCACCTCCTGGCAACAGGCAGATACAGTATCTTTCAGTTTAGACAAATTATTTTTTATATTTTGCCATAAAGCTATTTTCTTTTCATGGGTTGCTTTGTAATGAGACAATTCATCAGAGACTCTCTGTGATTCACTTCTTAATGCTTGATAAACCCTTATCAGTTAACAAACTATTATACCTCTGAGTCAATTGCATATTGTTCATTATATGGTTTTGTTTGGCAATAATATCTCTCAAGTACTCATCATTAATCTTTGCTACATATGGAGTGTTTCTCAATAAGGAAACTGAGTAACTTTCCAGACTCTCATAGAACTAAGGGTCAAGAGTTTCATCAATTACAGCCATATCAGGGTTAATCATTGAGGTAGCAATTAAAAGTAATGGATTAGATACATGAGTTATTTGTCTACTGCTCCAAGCCTCTACTGGTTTCAAGGTTTCTTCTTCCCTCTCAATTTACCTGAAAGAACAGAATCAGCTACAAGAAATGGCACTTGAGAATCAATAGAGGGGCATACCAGGGTTTGCTGGGTATGACCATATTGGGCTTTCTTCTTCTTTTGCATCCTTGATAGGGGTGAGGAGGTGTGGGGTTGACCTGGTTGGGTCTTGACGGACCTGCCTGAGGTAACTGATGCTGATTTTGAGACAGGTAGTCCCACTGCCACTTGGACACTTCCACCTTTTCTTGGGACTGGGGAGCCAATTGTTGTTGATCCCTGGGAGGAAGAGGTTTCTTCTTCTCTTGAAGAAAGGTATCTATCCTTCTCACCTTTTCTTCCAGAGCATCTACGCTTGCCTTTAGTCTCAAGTTTTCTGTCCTTAGCTCCTTTATGTGAGTTGACAGATTCTTTACCTGTTGAGGCAATGGCATCTTTTTTATCCTGAAGCCTTTTGGAAGTTCTTCTGGTGGGTTTATCATAGGCTTCTGATCCTGAGTTGTGTCTACTAGGATTTCTACTTCTTTCATCTCTACATCCTGTTTGGGGAAAAGATTTATTAATCTGAGAAATTCTTCTTGTTAAAGGAGAACTTACAGAAGTAGGCTCATCATAATCAATCAAGTCTAGTTCCTCTTCACGTGCAGCAGAACCACTTTGGTCAGTCATTTTAAGATTTAACTGAAAGAAGAAAAGAGACAATAAGATTATTTAGTCTTTATTTTTAATTTTTGTTTAACAGAAATAAAATAAAAATAACAAAAAATAATCTTTTTAGGATAAAAATCAACTATATAAAATTAATTTATTAATTCAAAAAATAATTTAAAACCAGGATTATAATATAATCAACTGTAGAAATAAATTAAAATTTTTATTAATAATTTTAATTAATTATTTTAAGTATTTAAATCAACTAATTTATTACCAGGACTTAATGTCAACTGAAGTAATTAAATATGAATCTTTATTAATTAAAAAATTTGTTTATTAAAATGATAACTTAACTACAAGGACTTAATGTCAACTGAAGTAATTAAATATGAATTTTTATTTTAAAATTTTATTAAACTGATCACTTAACTACTAGGACTTAATGTCAACTGAAGTAATTAAATATGAGTTTTATTAATTAAAAAAATTTATTGAACTACCAGGACTCAAGGTCAACTGAAGTAATTAAATATAAATTATTTATTAATTAAAAAAAAATATTTTTGTCAGGACAATTTGTCAACTGGAACAATTAAAATTTAAATTAATCAGGACAAATTTCAACTGAAAAATTATAATAATTAATATTAAAATATAATTTTTTTATTACTTCTGGGACTAAGAACACTTATTGCTCTATTATGGTCAACCAGGAAAAATAAAAAAAAATATAATAATAAAAATAAGTTCCAAATCACCAGACACCTCCCCCTGTAAAATGAGCAAATTAATGCCACTTACAGAGTGCTGAGTAAAAGGAAATACGTGGCAAATGAAGAGTGAAGAGTAACCCACAAATAGTAATATCAATAATTACCACAATATATACGACTTTTAGTCAATATATGAACCTAATTTTTGGAGCGCGGTTTGATTCCCGTTTGCAGAAAAAATTTTTGTCAAGTGACGTATGACGTTCGTTGTTTTTGTCGCTTTCTCATCCTTACAGGTACTCGAATGCTGATGGTCCCTTTGATTTATGCCCTCAAATCACAATGTGCTGTCAATAATTTGGGAAGGCCTCCAATTGTCAAGGGGTCCTTTGGGGTCTAGAAGTTTATTCGAGGTTTTTATGGGGTATTTAAGGGTTTTAATGGTCTCTCAACAAAAGGTACGTATTTCTTAATCAATTTGATTAATTTACTCAAATATAAGAGGTAGTTTTTAAAATATCAATATAGATTATAGATTAGAATTATGCTGTTGTTAATACTAAAGCTATAAAATATAGAAATAAGTGTTGTATTGTAATTGTAATAATAAAGTAAGTGATGAAGGAATGTTTTTAAAAGCACAAAGTAAGAGGCCTTTTATAGGCAAAACATGAGGGAATAAAATATACAAAATATACACCATATACTGTAAGAATGTGAGAAAAAGAATGACTAAAAGGAAAAAATATATGAAATAAGAAATAAATAAACTGGTACGTCAACAAGGGCATCAAATTTATTAACAATAAAGTTTGATTTCCTTAGACTGTCAAAATTAATTACACAATAATTAATTAATTATATTACTTTCACGGGATTCCAGATCTCTCACTGAGGTAATATAATTGTTTTAAAGTTTTTTTATTATAATTTTTTTATTAAATTCTATTCCCATTGACTTATAACATTGAGCACGGTGCTAGGGAGTAAAATTGTAAGGGACATTTAATTTACACTAATTAATTATATTACTTATTGTACTTAACTAGTTAATTGTAAGTAATACTTGAGTAGATAATTAATTATTAGTAAGAAGAAGGGGTGTGGCTTCAACTCAGTAAAATAATTAATTATTTTACTGGTTAAGTTTAGTAGCCTGGCTGACAGTTTTCCCCAATTCTCACAAAATTGGCCAAGGTAATGTATTTGAAAGGCGTAGAAGAAACCCTAGCAGTGCACAATTGGGAGGACTTACTTTTAGACCCCAATCTCATCACTCCAAAATTTTCTGCATATCTTTCAATAAAGATATATAACCAATCTTCATTTTTGAACTTGAATTAAAAATAATTGAAAATCTTGGGAGAGAACAGATACTTGATAAAAACATGAAGAATACTTGCAGAGAAGAGAAACATTAAACAGAGAAAGTTGAAAATCCACTTGGTATATCTTAAAGGGAGCTGACCTACAACAACCTGGGATCTCCTCATCTTGGGAAGAGGTTGTAGCACTAGGGCAATCAGCCCTTATTCTTCTAAAGAATACAGAATCTCACTAGAGCCTGAGCCACACTCCAAAAAACCAGAGGCGGCACCCACTTCTTTTCTTCTCCTACAAAAATGCATGCACTGGCACATTGAAGACAAGCCAGGCCTGGTCTCCCAACCATCATCTCCAGGAGATGATAACCTCATGTGAAGTCTCCTCTCATCTTCACCAGTAAACTCCAAACTGATTCCCATATTTAACTGATAACCAATTCTTTCCTGGAAATCCATCAAGAATGGTCCACCCAATACAGCTTTTCCATTACCTTTGGAAATGTAAAAATGAACCTTTCCAGAGGCTCCCCTGACATCAAGCTTTAAAGATTCAGCTGTCCCAATCAACTCAGTGACAAGGCCACCAATCCCTCTTAAATTCCCACCAATTCCTGTCTTGATGGGGAGGCCCAGATGAGTAGCCTCAAACAAAGAAATCAGGTTAATCTGAGAGCCTGAATCAACAAATTCCCTAGCCTCTCTGCAATTCAGTGTGACATTGACATAACCCAGAGGAGCAGAAAAATGAGTTTTCAACACCTCACCAAACTTCTCAGAAGAATCACAGATGTATTCTACTTCCCCAGAAGAAACCCTTCTCGTGGTCAACAATTTTTGTCTATCAGTCAACCCAGGACTGATAGCATACAATTCCCCATAAGAAAGGGAAACCTGACCCTGGTTCATCCTTTCCAGAATAGAGTCCATAACATTAGATTGGCCAGAAACTACTGGCCTCTCAAAGTGAGCCCTTGGCTTCACTACCTTGGTCCTAGAAATCTCCTGAGTACCAGAACCACCAACATATTTTCCATCAACAGGAATCAAATTAGATCCCTCATCAACACCTCTAACTCCAGCTGGCTTTGGCAATGAAGCTAAAGGGACATCCTCCTCTGAGTCAGAATCAACATCCATTAGCATTGGCTCACCATTCATGTCCAATGCACCAAAACTGGGGGGGCCCATATCAGCAATCCCCTTCTGCATCTTATACAGCTCCTCCTTTCTGTACCTGCTCCTAGCTGCACTCAGCTTAGGATCCCCCTTTAAAGCCTTAGGCTTTGTTTGGGCCTGAGAACTGCTCTTAGGCATTCCAACCTTTCCAGCTTCAACATCATAGAAACCAGCCAAGCATTCACCACTTGACTGTCCTCCACAAGAATACAACTCCAACCCACCAAAGAAAGTAGAAAAAGAGACTTTATTAACCTCCTTCCCTTTTTCCTTGACATCTTCATCTGCCTTAGAAGAAGACTTTTCCTGATCAGGGATCTCCTCAAACCTTGGCCTCCTCTGATTGAGAGCATTTCTTCTCCTGACCAAATCAACAGGAGCCTGCCCCTCACTGGGCTTCACAAATGAACCATCAGGGAATTTGAACACCCTGCCATCAAACTCCTCCTTTCCTTCTGACACATCTCTTTCAGAGCCCAACAATTATTGGACTTGTGCCCCTCCTGCTGCAATAAGAGCAGACCCAAGGATCACTCCTACCAGCCCTCCTGTCCAAATCTCTAGGCTGAGAAGGAGCCCTATTGAACTTCTTAGCCTCCTGAACAAAAATATGTAGCTGTTTTGTCAGATAAGCCAACTGCTCCACCACTGGGTCCCTCTCCTGCTTGGAAACCTCCACCATATTCTTCTCTTCCTTCTTCACTTTCCTCTCCTCTTCAGCCAAAGCCACACTGGCTTTGCTGACATACTTGTCACACCCCTCTTGATAGGTGCCCACAGCCAACAGCTTCAAATGGGCTTCCACAGCCTCCTTCACCTTGTCCAAGGAAGGAAAATTCTGGTCCCCATTAGAAAGAGTTTCCATCAAGTCCTTCCTTGACAACTCCTTCAACACATCCATCCTGACATCTCTATCCAGGGCAGACCAAAAAACATCTTTGGCAGCATTTTCATGTGCCAACTCCTCTACTTCCACCTAATATTCTACCACAGGATCAAATTGCAGCAGAAACTTCCTGTAACTTAGTAAGTTACCAACACCACCATAAGACTTCCATTTACTGAAAACCTTGATCAGATCCACCATAGTGAACCTGATACCCCATCTATCCACCATATCCCTGAACAGCAACTTTCAATCCCTCTTCTTGTAGCCAGAAATGACCACAACCTCCTTCTCCACTTCCCTATCACCAATGAAGTAAATTATCTGCTTCACCATGTCCAGGTAAGAAGCACCATCCACACCAGCAGCAGTTTCATATTTCTCCAGAAACCACTTCACATTTTACCCATTAAACTTGGTACCATCCCAAGTTTTAATCCTCACACACTCCCTAACCATCACAGCAGGAGGACCTTCCCCCTCACTGACAGTCACCAGAGGAATAGATGAACCAGAAGCCATTCTTCCAGACAAAATTCACCAGAGAAGACCAACCAAAGACAAAAGAGATTCCAAAGAACTAGTAGGTCCTACCCCACGTTGGGCGCCAGAAATGTTGACAATCCTATAGTACTAGCTATAGGCCTTGACCAAGGGAGTTTGAGAAAAACAAGAGAGAAAATCCCCTGCCCATTTAGAAAATATAAGTGAGATTTACCTGCTACAGTAAATTGGTTCCTGTTGTTAAAAAGCCCCTTTTCCAATACACTTGACTTCCTGATCAGCCAAGAAAGTAGTCTCCAGACAGACTACTAAACCAAAGATCTGAAATGTAGACCAATGTCCACACCAGAGAAAGCAATGATACTTGATATAGGTTGCAAATCCACACTAGAGACAGCATTTATTCCGTCAGCTAGGATCAGTAGAATAGCTGACAAAATAGTAAGTATCAAATAAGTAAAGTAAAGAATAAATTAACTAAATAAAGAATATATATAAGAAGACAGGAGTGAAGGATAAATGCAGAATATGTATACAATGCAGGAATATCAGAAATCAGGAGAAATGCATGCAGACACAGGAACAGATGCAGGAGTAGATGCAGGAGAAGATGCAGGAGTAGATGCAGGAACAGATGCAGGAGTAGATGCAGGAGTAGATGCAGGAGCAGATACAAGAGTAGACGCAGGGAGATAAAGATGAAGGAAACTGGAAAAGCATGCAGGAAGAAATGCAGATGCAGGGGAATAAAGAAGCAGAAACAGCATGCAGGTAGGAAAAGATGCAGGAATGAATGCAGAAACATGAATGCAAGCAGATAATGAGTCAGGGGTACAGATAAATTAAATGCAGGGCTTATTAAAACACAGATAAGAAAATACATGTAAATAGTATGGATGAAATAAGATATAAGGAGGTGATTTCCCCTAGAAATCACCATCTGCTTTTACCACATCTAAAACCTGATACATTTAGTATTATTGAAGTTACTACTGTTGTAGTCTCTTGAGTCTTAATAATTAAATATCATTACAGCTATATTGAGTGAGGTCCACTGCGTAGGGTAATATATTTATTATTAGTTTCCCCTTATCATCTAATATAAATTCAATATTATATTACTGATATTGTATCTTAAATAGGTAAGCTCTATTTCTCAGTAGATTATAAATATTGATATCTTATTCCTGGTTCCCAACTTGTTGAGTAATCCAAGTAAGAATTGCAGAAGCATAAGTACTATATTTTATTAATATATTGCATTAATAACTTACTAGTCCGGGTAACCTATTTATATACTTTAGTTTGGAACCTGGTTTATATTGTATATAAAAAGACGTGGGAATAGCTATACGTAGTATTTAAATATTGTTATAACACTAAATTGAGTGATTTATATTATTATATAAACAGTACCTGGTTTATAACATATAATCAAAGCTATAAATAGTGTGGGATTTTATAGTATAATATTATACCTAACCTTGGTTTAGTTATATTCAGACCTTAGTGCTGCTGATAAGAATTTTTTATACCTCTTACAGTGACTCAGGCCTGACATTTGGGGGTCTTTCCTTTTAAAAAATCCAGGCACCTCATCAAAGTAGTGTAAAAAAATAATTATTATATAAAATATATACTTAAATACAATAAAATAGAATTTTAACATATTAAATTAAATATTACTTAACAAAAATAAGAATTATTAGAAAATTATTACAACAAATATTATTAGATTATTATACTAACAACTCTCATAACAAAAGAAGTAGAATAAATTTAAAATCAGATATTTAAAAAAAAGCAGTTTTATACTCTGCTATATATATATAATTTTATATATAGATATATTTTTTACTGTTAACCTTGTGTTACGAATTTTTATTTTTATTTTTTAAAAAAAAACACAATACAACAAGTATAGTAATATATAGTTCTATATATATTGATATAAGTTTTATATATAGATACATTTATTTTACTCTTAATTTTTATCATTACAAGTTGTTAATTTTTTTTCAGAGATAAATACAATATTTTAAGTATTTTTTCTTACAGTAAAAAAAAAGGAAATATATATATAGAAATAAGAAAACAATAGATTAGAGAATAAGAAAGAAATAATAAATATAAAATAAAATAAAACAATCGCTAAAGGGAGAAATATAAAAAGGGGGATAGAATTAACGAATAAAACAAAAAAAAAAGAACAAAGGAAGAAAGGAAAAGAAAAAAAATAAACAATACAAATAAAGGATAACCGGTGAAAGAAAAGGGGGGAAGACAAATAAAGAAGTGCAGAAATACGTGCATAATCAGACGATAAATAAAGAAAAAAGAGAGAAAAAGAAAAACGGTTAAGAGAAAATAAAACAAATACAAATAAAAAATGGAAAAAGACATGAGAAGATCACGCAGAATAAAAAACTTACAACCTGAACTGCAACCATTACCGTTGACATCTAAAGAAATAAAACATGGAAAATCAAAATGAAGAAGTCATGATCAGGAATCAAACGCATCTAGTGAGTATAAAGACTATACCAATAAAATAATAGAAACATACTTACCGATTAAAAAAGGAAAACTAAGAAACCTTGCTGAATCAAATACGTCAAATACTTCGAGCGATTATGACGAGGGAAATCGAAGTAATAATGAACAAAGAATTAAGACCGGAGATAATACAGATAAAAGAATTAGCTCAATGTTTAGAAGAAAATATAGAAGAAGTCAAAATAAATCATTACCAACTGGATATGAAAGTGAATCAAATGGAAGACGACTTACTTAACTTAAACGAGACAATAAAAACCTTAAACGAATTAGTGAAAACGTATCGACAAGATATTTGGAACCTTCAAGAGGAGAACCGCGCAAAGACGAAACAAATCGAAAACTTGACGAAAGGGGAGGAATCGTGGATAACAAATATTCTTCAATGGTCGGAGACGAGAATACAGTAAGTAATAATCCATGGCAAAATGAAGAAGAAAAAAACTTACATAATATTAAAACAGAAGAAACATCGATATGGACGAAGGAGCAAGCGGTGCCAATGGAGGAGATGGAGCTAAAAGATTGGATGGATAGATTAGCAGATAAAATTGAAGAGGTATTAATTAGCAATACAAAAAACGTGAAAGAATTAATACAAGACAATTCAATAGCTATAGCAAATATACTTACTAGTGCATTATTACCAATAAACGATACATGCCATGAAATTAAAAACATTAGTAACATTAAAAGAGAGAAAGATGAAGAGAGAATAAAAAAAAGAAAGATAACCTTAAACTATTTGACAAAACATTAGAGATGTTTGATGAGATGATATTAACAAAAGAAGAAACAATAAACCATATTAAAGAAATAAAGGAAAATAACAAAGGATATATTAAGGATATTAAGAAAGAGATAATAAAATGGCACCAAGAAGAAATAGAACGAAAATTAATGAAAATAGAAGAGACAACAATAGAAATTAAGAATAAAATAAATAAAATAGAATATAAAATTAATAATAAAAATAAACAACAAGAAGAAAATAATGAAGAACAAAATGAAGAAAAAATTAATCCAAAAGATTAACCAAGGATTGAAAATTTTCCAGTATTTTTGGAGAAGGTACTTATAATCATATGGAATTTATAAACAATATTGAAGTATTAAAGAATGACTTTAATATGCCAGATATATGCAATACATCAAAATTAGGGTCAATATTTAAAGGAGAAGCTAGAGATTGGTATTTAAAAACAAGATTAGACAGTAATGCAAAAACCTGGAAGGACTGGAAAGAAAGAATTATAGAAAAATTCTCAACAAGAGCATGGAAAGTAAGAATGAGAAATTATATTAATAATAACAAATTAAATGTAGAAGAGCAAGAAATCCAGGAAGGTGGTTCATGAATTTAGCATACAAATTAAAAGCAATAGAAAATACATGGGATGAAGATGAAATAATAGAATTTCTAATGTTAAAATTACCTGGTAAAATACAAAATGATATACAAGCAAGATGGAGAAGAGGACAAAAATTAGATACTTTTTGTCATCAGCTAGATGAATTAATACAAAATGATCCATTATATAGATCAAACACATTTTATGAACCAAGTTACAAGAAGGGACAACAAGAACAAGAAAAAAAGAATGAAAATAAGAAAGCAATAATAAACTCAAATATACAATGTTATATATGTAATAAGAAAGGACACTACAGTAATACATGTCCAAATAAGAAGATACAAAATATAGATGTAGAAGAAGAAAAAGAAACTGAAATAGGCAATGAGGAAAAGGAGGATACAGATGAAAGTGAAAAAGAAGATGAAGAAATAGAAGAACATACATTAAATATAGAAAATGAAAATTTAGAAATAAATTCAATTGAAGAAATATCAGAAAATATGGAAATTGAACTGTCTGAACACAACATCAAAGCAAAGAAAATAAAAGAAGATAGTGGGTATGAAAATAGTATACCAGCAATAACATTAGCATACATAAATGAACACTTAATTAAAGTATGCATTGATACAGGGGCAGCATGTTCAATAATAAGTGATAAATTATTAAACAATATAAATCAAAAAATTATAATAAAAGAAATAAAAAAGAACTATAAACTAGTGGGACTAGGAGGAAGCTTAAAAGCAATAGGAATAACTGAATTAGAAAAAGTATTCCCACATAAACAAAGTAACACTAAATTACAAACTGAAATAATAATATTGGAAAATATGTGTAATGAAAATACAATTATACTAGGAAATGAAAATATGTATAAATATGGCTTTAAAATTAATTAATTTGAAAAAGAATTTACAATAGGAACAGATTTAAAGAAAAAATTTAAATTACTAAACAAACAACCACAGATAAAAATATATAATATGGAAGAAGAGAAGATTGATGAATTTGAAAAAGAATTAGAAGAAATTAAAATAAATGGAAAATTAAAAGAAGAAGAAAAAAAAGAGATATTGAGAATAATAAGAAATAATAAAGAGGCATTCTTATTTGGAGAAAAGAAATTAGGGATGATTATTAATTATGAAGTAAAAATACAACTAACATGTGAAGAACCATATCCAATAGCATTAAAAAGGAAGGCATATAACACAAGCCCAAGAAATAAGGAGGAAATTGAAAAACATATTAAAGAATTAAAAGAATTAAAAGTAATTAAATAAGTAACAGAGGTAGGAGGAAAATATATAACAGCTCCAGTAATAATTACATATCATAATGGAAAATCATGAATGTGTGGAGATTTTAGAGCACTAAACACTTACACTATATCAGACTCATATCCAATTCCAAGAATAGATCAAACAATAGCAACAATAAAAGGAGCAAAATATATAACAGCTATGGACATTTTTAAAGGATATCATCAGATAAAAGTAGAAGAAAATACAAGAGAACTGTTGAGAATAGTTTGTCATATGGGAGTATTTGAATATTTATTAATGCCATTTGGCATTAAAAATGGCCCAGCAATATTCCAGAGAATAATGGATCAGAAATATTATGAAGAAATAAGGGAAGGATGGCTTAAAATATATATTGATGATATAATAATATTATCAAAAACAATAGAGGAACACAAAGAACATTTAGAGAAAGTAATAGGAAAAGCTATAAAAATGGGAAGAAGAATAAGTATAAAAAAATGCAAATTTGGATATCAAGAATTGACAGCATTGGGACATAAAATATCAGGAATATATATATCAGCAGAAGAAGCAAAAGTAGCTCCAATAAAAAATAAACAACTACCACAAACAGTAAAACAACTTCAGAGCTTTTTAGGATTTTGCAGCTACTACAGACAATACATACAAAACTTTGCACAAATAAGCAAACCACTATATAAATTATTAGAAAAAAATACAATCTTTGAGATGACAAAAGAAAGAATAGAAGCATTTGAAGAATTAAAAATAAAACTAACATCAACACAAGTACTAATATTACCAGACTGGAATAAACCTTTCATAGTATATGTAGATGCAAGTTTCACTGGCCTAGGAGCAGCATTACATCAAATACAAATAATAAATGAACAACCAAAGGAATTACCAATATGCTATATATCAAGACAATTGAGAAATGGAGAACTAAGATATGGAGCAACTCAATTGGAATGCTTATGTGTGATATGGGCACTGGAAAAGCTATATTATTATTTGGATGGATCAAGATTTGAGATAATTAATGATTGTACAGCTATTAAAAGTTTACTAAATATGCAAACACCAAACAGACATATGCTAAGATGGCAACTAGCAATACAAGAATTTAGAGAGAATATGACAATAATACATAGAGAATGAAAGAAACATCAAAATGCAGATGCATTAAGTAGAGATCCATTACCAAACAATGAAGAAAACCCAGCAGCACAAGAAGAAGAGATTGAAATAATGGGGATCACAACAATAGAACTTAGTGAGGAATTTTGGGAAAAAAAAAGAAATAATTATAAAGATGATAAAAATATAAATATTATACAGAATATATTACAACAACCAGAAAAAAAAGATATGAAAGAGAAATTAGATAAAGAATATAAAATATTATTAGAAGAAAATAAATTTACAATAATTGAGAAACTACTATACTACAAAGATAATTATCAAACAAGAATAGTAATTACAGAAAGAAAAATGATACAGGAAGTCTTAAGAATGTGTCATGATGAACTATTATCAGGACATTTTTCAACAGAAGAAACATTAAGAAGGGTAGAACAAACAGCATGGTGGTATAATTATAACAAAGATACAAGAGATTATGTTAAAACATGTGAGATATGTCAGAAATCAAACAGATATACAGGAAAAAAAATTGGATTATTACAACAAATAGAAATACCAACAAAACCATGGGAAATAATAAATATGGACTTTGTAACAGCTTTACCGCCAGCAGGACCCATGGATTATAATTCGATTCCAGTAATAGTTGACAGGTTGAGTAAAAGAGCAAGATTTATACCAACACATAAAGAAGTGGATACACAACAATTAGCAATATCATTCTGGATGAAAATAATTTCAGATGTAGGATTACCCAGAATTATAATAAGTGATAGAGACCCAAAATTCACATCAGAATTATGGAAAAACTTAATGACATTATTAGGATGTTCATTATCATTTTCAACAGCATATCACCCACAAACAGATGGATTAGCAGAAAGAATGATACAAACATTGGAAGACATGTTAAGAAGATATATTGCTTTTGGGATAAATTATAAAGACAAACAAGGATTTATACATGACTGGTATACACTATTACCTGCATTAGAATATGCATACAATTCAAGGAAACACAGTATAGAAGGGAAAACACCCTTTGGATTGGAAAGAGGGTATATCCCAAGAAACCCATTATTCTACTTAAAAGACAAACTAGTAGATATGAAACTACATCCAAATTCAATAATAATTTCAGATATGTTAGAAAAAGCAAGAGTAAATGCTCAACAAGCAGTAACTAAAGCACATGAATATTCAAAACAAAGATGGGACCAACATCATCAGGAACCAGATCTTGAAATAGGAGATTGGGTGTTAATATCTACAAAAAAATTTTTCAATTTACCAAGACCAAGGAAATTACAGGATCCATTTATAGGACCTTTTCTGATTACAGAAAAACATGGAAGAAATGCTATTGAAGTACAATTACCAACAGAATACCAAAATAAACATCCAACATTCCCAGTATCATTAGCCAAAAAATATTATAAAAACAATGAAGAAAAATTTGACAAAAGGAATAGTAAACAAATACCTAAAGAAATAAATGAGAAAGAAGAGGTAATTGAAAAAATAATAGATGAGAAAATGATAAAAAAAGGAAAAAAAGAGGAAAGACTTTACTTGGTAAGATATAAAAAGAAATCAGCAGAACATGATAAATGGATAACATTAGAAGGAATAGTAGAAAAAGATAAATTATTAAGAGATTACAGATATAAGTAGAAATCATATAAAGAATAAACATTTTTTTTTATTATTTTTTTTAGAAGAAGGGAATGTCAGCTAGGATCAGTAGAATAGCTGACAAAATAGTAAGTATCAAATAAGTAAAGTAAAGAATAAATTAACTAAATAAAGAATATATATAAGAAGACAGGAGTGAAGGATAAATGCAGAATATGTATACAATGCAGGAATATCAGAAATCAGGAGAAATGCATGCAGACACAGGAACAGATGCAGGAGTAGATGCAGGAGCAGATGCAGGAGTAGATGCAGGAACAGATGCAGGAGTAGATGCAGGAGTAGATGCAGGAGCAGATACAAGAGTAGACGCAGGGAGATAAAGATGAAGGAAACTGGAAAAGCATGCAGGAAGAAATGCAGATGCAGGGGAATAAAGAAGCAGAAACAGCATGCAGGTAGGAAAAGATGCAGGAATGAATACAGAAACATGAATGCAAGCAGATAAGGAGTCAGGGGTACAGATAAATTAAATGCAGGGCTTATTAAAACACAGATAAGAAAATACATGTAAATAGTATGGATGAAATAAGATATAAGGAGGTGATTTCCCCTAGAAATCACCATCTGCTTTTACCACATCTAAAACCTGATACATTTAGTATTATTGAAGTTAATACTGTTGTAGTCTCTTGAGTCTTAATAATTAAATATCATTACAGCTATATTGAGTGAGGTCCACTGCATAGGGTAATATATTTATTATTAGTTTCCCCTTATCATCTAATATAAATTCAATATTATATTACTGATATTGTATCTTAAATAGGTAAGCTCTATTTCTCAGTAGATTATAAATATTGATATCTTATTCCTGGTTCCCAACTTGTTGAGTAATCCAAGTAAGAATTGCAGAAGCATAAGTACTATATTTTATTAATATATTGCATTAATAACTTACTAGTCCGGGTAACCTATTTATATACTTTAGTTTGGAACCTGGTTTATATTGCATATAAACAGACGTGGGAATAGCTATACATAGTATTTAAATATTGTTATAACACTAAATTGAGTGAATTATATTATTATATAAACAGTACCTGGTTTATAACATATAATCAAAGTTATAAATAGTGTGGGATTTTATAGTATAATATTATACCTTAGCTTGGTTTAGTTATATTCAGACCTTAGTGCTGCTGATAAGACTTTTTTATACCTCTTACAGTGACTCAGGCCTGACATATACTTGATATATCTTGCAAGACTACACTAGAGAAGACAGTTTCCAAAGTTGAGTAAAATGAAGAACTAACCTTGCAACAAACACAGCCAATTGTGGCCAAAAAACAGTGAACCTGAGTGAGGAACAAGGATATCACCTCCGGATGGTTGTATGATAATTAAGGTTGCCCCAAACTGTCTTATTCACTATATACACACAGACCACTATCTAAGAGCCCATGCACACCAACAAATTTTGCATTTCTGAGCGCCAAATTGCATAAAACCCCTCTAGAAACGCTTCCCAGCCTTCTAGCACTGAGGCAGATGGTCCGCCTGAGGCGGCAGGACCACCCTGTAGCCAGAAAACCACCAAAAACCTCCAAAAACACCCAAAATACTTAGAAAAATAAACTACGACTACTAAAACCTTTAAAACACACAATTAAGCTACAACAACATTGTGACATGAAACATAGAGAAATATTAGCCCATTTAAATGGTACTAAGCACTTAACATTAAGACTTAAGGTTATCCTGTAAAACGTGAAAAAAAAAATTAAACAGCTATCTTTTAAAATGAAAAATGAGAAATAATCCCTTAAATAATTAGAGTATGAAAAATGTCATCACAACATAATATATAGAGAAAAACTGGGGCTATCCAATGGTAATACCCACATCCCTGCAGTCCCAATATTCGTCAAATAATTTCAGAAAAACACCCAATTATCAAACAATGCCATTTAAGACATATCAAAACAACACCAAACAGACAAACAAATGGCTCTACCAATTTTGGAAGACCACAATGTGGACAACGAAATGTGCGAAATGATCCACGAATAGTAATCAATATAATTACCAAAAATATATATAACTATTACTAATATATGAACCTAAATTATTGAGTGCAGTTTGAGTCCCGTTCCCAGCAAAAAATAAGTTACGTGGTTGATGACGTTAGTTGTTTTTGTTGTCTACTCCTCCTACTGGTACCTCGGTCTCTTGCTTCAAGATATTAATGCGGTGTCAAAGATTCGGAAAGAGCCTCAAGAGTTGAACGGTCCTGATGGAGTATAAGATTTTAACAGAGGTCCAACGGCGGTGAAATGTGGGTTTTTAGGGCTTAAAAGTCAAGAGTATGTATAATTTATCTTTTAGTTGTTTTACTCAATTGAAAGAGGTATAAAATTTATAAATATTATTATAATAAATGATTTAGAATTACATGTTAGTAAATCCTAAAAACAATAAGTAATAGTAATAATTATTTAATTGTAGTAATGATTTTAATAAAATAAGTAAATAATTGAATGCCCAAAACAACCAGAAAAGGGAGGCCTTATATAGGCAAAAGAGAGACAAAGCACGGAGGTAAAAATCCTATATACAGGAGTATGAGAGAAGAAAAAAGAATATTCCAGAAGAATATTTTCAAATAATAAGATTGTTCTAGAAAGAAGGTGTTTAAAATGTGTTTTTATTGTATATGTCAGAAATAAATTGATTTATTTAGAAATTACTGTAAGTGTCATTTTTTAAATAAGTAATTTGAATTTCTGGTATATATTTATTTTTATGTTTAATATTAAATTTTATTTCAATATTGAATTTTTAATTTAAATTTTTATTTGTCTTAACCTGTCATTGAGCAGGGTGTTAAGAAATAAAAATAGAAGGGACAATTAATATTAATTTTTATTTTTTACTTATTTTTTTTAACTAGTTAATTTATTACAGGTAAATTTAAAGTAAATATATTAAAATTAATAATAATAATAAAATCAAATTAAAAAGGTGTGGCTTCATCCCAGTAAACAATTAATTATTTTACTGGGTAAGTTTAGCAGCCTGTCTGAAAGGGAGTATCCATGTTCAGGGATCAGCAATTAGGGATCAGGAACTTTTTTTTCCAGGATCAGAAATTATTAATTTTGGATAATTTTTATCCACTAGTTCCAGGGCTAGTTGATAAGGATTACATAATAATGCATTATCCCACATCTTATACCCCAATTTCTGTTCCTAATTCCTGATCCCAAACTCATACCATCCATGATTGATTTGTAAGTAAGTCACATGACATATAATTGCTGATGCCATCCTTATGTGTCTCTTCACTCTATGTTATTTGAATTTGGTGGTGAACACATAAAAATTTTTCTCATCCTTATGTGTCTCTTCACACTATGATACTTAATTTTGGTGGCAAACACATAACATTTTTTTCTATCTACACACCCCACCTGCTCATTCTGTGGCAAATTCCCACTTCGCACTCATCAACTAAACCTTCTACAGACAACCTTTTCTACCAAAAATAATTAAGCACGTCTCTACTAGGAAGAAACTTCACTCAGCTATGAATGCATCACTTTAACTTTATCTTCTGACTCTTATTATGAATTGGGTTTTGAAGACACTTTAGCTTATATGTCTTTTCAATGATCTTTATGGAGAAGAGGATCCTGGACTTGCATTAGCTCTCCCCTTCTTTGAATCATTAAACATTTTTCACCAGACAACCTATGCACAAAGTTGATGGTGATCTCAAATTAAGTGAGATAAGAAGGTAGATAGAATTTCAACTTCAAAGCACAGAGGACTACTTCAAGGAATTGATTCAAAGAGAAATTAAAGTATCTAATACTGGTTCAAGATAATCTTTCAGGAAAAATTAATGTATAGGGTAAGGACACTAATTATTGTGGTAAATCTCACAAAGGTTTTAAACTTAATAATAAAGGGAAAGATTTAAGTATTTTAGGATTTAATTAAATTGATTATTAATAAAGAAAAGAACAAATATAACAATAGACTAGTAAGAGTTTGACTACTATCAAAAATATGCTTTATAATTTGATTCTAGGGAATTTTGAACCAAAGTAACCCCCTTTAAATATCCTATTCCTCCTTGCACTGACTCATTAATCACCCAGCCATCATATACCCACAGACACATTATATCCACTAGAGTTCCCATAAATTATCTAACCTTATATCTCTTCTTCCCTTTTCATACTTCACAGACCTCTTAATTTACCCTCAGATCCACAATTACCCCCTTTTTGAATATTGCCTCAAACTTAGTGCTAAATTATGTGCACATTGCCTATGATTGAAAAGTATAAGCATATTTACCATTTGTGTGCTTTTAAGGTTTGGATAGTGCTACTAATTTGAGAACACAATAGATTTTAATTTCCCAAAGGTCTCTTTTTGCGTATTTTTAGGAGTTAGGGCTTGAATAGTGGGGTAATTGAGATATTTTTGCTTTGAGTTTCATGTGGCGCATGAAAACATTCCTTCCACTGGCATACAACCACCCTCCAACATTTTGAAACACAAACCATTTATTTTTTTCATGATCTCCAAATGTTCAACTTCTGTGCTTTATTCACTTGGTTTGGTGTTTTTGTTTTTTAGATATTCATTTTTATTTTGAATTTATGGTGAATGTCTCTTTTTTGGATGTCTCATTGGTTTTCACTCACCAGCTCAACATGAAATTGCATATTTTGTGCAATCACATAATTTTTCACTGTTTCTTTTTTTATCCATTCCTCATATCCTTTTCCTCCTCTCCTCCAACATCCCTCAAAAAATTTGGTTTCATTTATTTTCTCATCTCATCTCTCAAGGTAAGTCATTTTAACCATTTTTTTGATATTTCAATTGCTAATTATTATTATTTTTGTTTTTTTTTCTTTTTTGTATCTAATTTTTTTTGGTGAGTGGTTATTTTTGATTTCAATGGTAAAATTAACCTTTTTTTCTCTCCCTCTTTGCTTTCTTTTTAGCTCCATCAACCTACTGTTCATCCCTTCTTGGCATGGTCATTATCCCTCCTTTCCCCTATTTCACTTTTTTTTGGCTCTATGTCATTAAAACACATACATTGCTCATTATTTATTAATTTCACTTACTCCATATTTAATTTTCCGATACTTCCAACATTAATCATTCTCACTCTATTTTTCCTACTTTTCAGTCAAGGTAAGTTTTATCTCCTTTCTCTCATGCCTATAAAATATCTCATTCCTTCTATGAGAATTTCATACTTAAGTATATGTATGAATCTTATCTGGATAACAGTGAACTTATCAGACTTATTTTGTTCTCATCTTCATTACCACTTTTCAAGTTTTGGTAAAAATTTGAAATAAGACTTGAAATAAGGGTTAGGTTTATTTGAATCTAATTTTGATTTTACCAAAGATTCCCCTAAAGGCGACCTTTCATTTCCCACAAAAAGATTTGAATTTGGCTCAGTGGTTTCTGAGATATTGCCTGTTAAACTTGAGCCTTTTTTTCCCAATTTAAATTTTTTTATTTCAATTTTTCATGTAACAAATAAGGTTTAAGTCTGTTTAAGTCACATGTCCTTTAACTGAAGAATCTCCCAAAGCCTATCTTTTATTTCCCATAAACAGATTTTCATTTTGTTTGGTGGTTCATTAGATATTGACATTTACAGTTGAGCCATTTTTCTCCAGATATCATTTAATTTAATTTGTGTTTTTATATTGCATAATTAAAGATTAAGGCTTTTGAAACTCTTATCTGATGATTATCTAGGATTTTTTCTCGCAATGCTTAAAATCACTGATTCATTTCTTGGCCAATTTCTTGAAAAAAATATATTTGTGCATTACAATCTAATTATAAACTGGTCCAGAAAGCTTGACTTCCCAATTGGACAGATAAGGAATGGGTTAAACTCAGTAAGGACTAAATCTTTTATTCTAGTTTTATCATCAACTATGGAGTATTTCATAGATAGAGTTATTTTCACAAAACCAATTCTAAAATGCTTACTTTTTAGATTTTCTGTTAAATTGATCCTATTACTGGAAGACCAATCACTTCACCTTCTAGAATCAAAGGCCATGGACTATACTTTCCAGATCATAAATTTATCATTCAATTTGATTTAGGAAATATGATTGTGCAAGCTATTTGAAATTCTTCAAGGGATAATAATCAAAATATTAAGGCATCTTCTGGATTGGAAGTTTCAAAAAAAATTACACATTTTTGATGTTCTTTTCAGATTAATCAAAGTTAAATAAATTGGGGAAGTAAGGTAAGGGTTGAAGGGTCAATAGCTGCTAAAACATTAGGGAGGGATTCTAAATATGTTAATTAAAGGATTCCTAAATTTTTATTTTTATTTCTTAAATTTTTAACTTTATCATTTATTAAAGATAATCAATCAAATTAAGTATTGTACCATCCAGACCTTCTGCTGTATAAAGGTTTTCATTCAATTATATTCTATGAATGAGTCCCTAATACTATTCTTGTCATATGTTTTATTTAAATTTGCTCATGAAATCATTGAAAGACAGTATTTGGGAATTTCTTTACTTGGTTGATTATCATTTTTGATTGATTTAATTAATTATTAATGAAATAAAATGAGAATTCGGTAATCCTTACCCCCTCCCAGAGTAAATTGCAGGGCGGTATTGCCAAATTTCAAATGAGATGAGTAAATAATTTGACTTGAAAAAAAAAATGGATTGAAATATGAACAAAAAATAAAAAAAACTAGTCATAATACATTTTCATTAAGCAGTGAATTTCTTCAACAGATTTATTAGCTTTAATGAATTCTATCAAAAAAACTTGGAATAAAATATGAAGGAAATAAAAACAACTATTTATCAAAATTTTTCATTAAGCATTTAAAGTCCTTAATAGATTTATTAGCTTTAACACATTTTATTAAGAGATCTTTATTTTTTGAACCATCTTCAAGTTGATACTTGATTTTCATTTGATTCAAAAGGAAATTGTACTCAAGAGCATTCTACTCTTTCTTTATCTCAAATTTCTTCTCCTCCAAGTAATGTGCCCTCTCATCCCTCTTTAAAGAAAGCTAAAATTTGCTCTCCTCCAATTCTTGTTCCATCTCATCCCTCTTTAAAGAAAGCTCAAATTTGTCCTCCTCCATGTCTTTTACCCTCCCATCCCTCTGTAAAGAAAGCTTGAATTTCTTCTCCTCCAAGCTTTGTGCCCTATAATCCCTTTGTAAAGAGAGCTCATATTGTTTCTTTTAAAATTTGAGAGTATCTCTTGCAACTTGAACTTTACCTAAAGTGAAAAGGAATATTATTAACAGAAAAGGAAAACCCACCTAATTATTAAGAGATATGCTACCACTTACCAGATTTGCGTTCTTCCAAAAAATAATCATTGGAAGAAAAAGTGGTTTGAGAGAAGCTATTTCTATTTTGTTTTCATTTACTGTTGAAATTCAGAGTAGTTTATGGTCTTCTCTTTTTTTTGGAGGTAAAATTTTCCTCTTCATCATTGATGCTAGCTTCAGAATCAATTTACTATGGCTCCTGGGTTTGTACATTCACCTTTTTAGAAATAAAAAAAAGAGATGAAAATAAAAAAAATAAAACAACTAGACAAGAAATAAAAGCTCACTTGAGTGTGATCAGGTTGATTATATTTCCATAAGGATCTATTGAAAAGATATCTTTATTTGTAAAAGTTAAATGAGGGGAGGTTTGAGTAGAAGACAAAGAAAAAGATTTCTTTCAACATCATGTTTGGAGATATCATCTTCTTCATCCAAATTTTCTCAGGATTAAGATCCACTCGCTCTCCAAATATGGAATCCATCTCTTTAAAGTAAGTACATAAAGAATAAAGTTTATCATTGATAGAATTGACACCCTTAGTGAAATCAAGGTTAGTGATACCAAAAACAGTGGAAAAAGAAAGAGTCATAGCTTTCTTTTATTTAGCCTGATAGTTCCTGAAGTGTTCAGACATTTTTTTAGGCAAAATAACAATCATTCCCTTTGTCTTTTTTTGTAATTAATTGGCCATTAGAAGATAGCCTTTGACTTTTGATGCAGGGGGCCATCCTACTATGGTTGCATTCTCAGTACCAAAACAAGAATTGTAATTAGTATTTTTTAGCCAGTTGATAAGTATGAGATGATCATATTTTTTTTTAGTTGAAAAATCTTTGATTTCTCAGATGAGTGGGGGAAAAAGGGAGTAATAGGATTTGAAGAAAATCTGAATAAGGCTTCCTTTGAGTAGATCTATGATGATGAGGCATGTTAAGATATTTGAAGATGAAAAGGAGAAGAAAGAATCAGGTGAGATGGGGAGGGGTTTCATAAGGATATAATGAATAGACAGGATGGGAGTGGACAGAAATTTAGGGAGGCTGGAGCATTCAGAAAGTTGTTCAAGATGTGGTTATGAAATATTGAGGATATAAAAGTCAGATAGAGGTGAAAATTTACATGTAAAAGGTTGAATAACCTAATTATTAGCAAAAATAATTGCAGAAGATAATTGGGGTATGATGATTTTAATCCGCAATTAATTTTATTTTATATTTGTCAACATTGATACCCCCTATTGAATGAGTTACATGATTGATGAATGTTTTTAAAGCCTGTTTAGTTAAAGAATTTTTATACAGCTGATGGATATTGCAATTAAGTACCAAATGGCACCAGTAAATTGTATATAGCTACTGAATATTTGCAGAAACTTCTGAAGACGCTCTAAGGGATTGGCTAGTTGGTAACATCATGCACACCAGCCATATACTATTTTTGAAAAAGGCAAAGCACATTTTATATTTTCAATCAAAATATGCAGTTATCTCTTTCTTTCTGCCATAAAATATCACCTAAATATATTAATTATATGCATATTATATTAGCAGTGTTGTTCACTCAAGAAAGTTAGCAATATCATTTATAAATGTTATGAAGGCTAAAATCCAAATAAACTTTAACAATATATAAAAGTCTTTAAATTGATATTTCAAGCCTTAACTATTGAGAAGCAAAACCAACCTAGTAATAGTGTCAGGCTTCTGGGGACCCCAGAGCTCATGCCACTGCCTTTGTAAAATGTTGCTCAGGTCACTCCCCCCTGAAACATTACCTCTTTCACTTAAAAGCCTCAGATTCACCTTATTTCCCCCTCTGTCGATCCCCCTCAAAAAAAACCCCTTGACACATTCTTCTTTTTTTCCCACCCCCTTTGATAGCCGCCACATTGTCTTAAAGGCTGCGCAAAAACATACAGCTAGTCCTGCAATGCTTTGCGCCAAATGCAAAAATTTCACTCTTTCTGGAAATGCCATCATCACACAATTGTGTGATTTGAGAGAGAGAGACAACAATATTGTGCTTTAAATTTCTGTGAAGCTCCTAAAACAACCAAAGAAACACCCCCCTCCCACATTATTTTTCCTCCCCCACCAGTTTTTTTCCTGCCCTCCCACCCAAGCCATCCTTCACATTTTCCTCCTCTTTCATAAATTGGTGTAATTGACCATCCTTCTCCAGCCTTTTGGGGGAATTTTCCTTTATTTAAATTAATTTTTTTTTCCTAAGCATTCATGAAATAAATGATAAACATGCTTGTAATATTCATTAAAACTCACTTGGAAATTGGCTGAAGCTATAACAAAACACTAAATCTGTTGTCACAGATCCTTCAATGTACCTTAAACCCTGTTGTACTTTAATTTTACATGAAGAACAACGTAGATTAATCCTTGAAATGGTAGTTGAGGACCTTCTTATATATCAGGATGAAATTAAGATGAGATTACAGAATTAACATGATATTACAGTTTCCAAATCCACAATAGCAATTGAACCAGCTCATTGCCTTCATCTCAGTAAAAAATTATTATAAAAAGTCATTCCTTCACAGTGCCCTTTTCAGAGAGCAAAATACTTTGCTAATGTTGGAATTCTAGATGCTTTTCAATTAGTATTTACTGGTGAGTCTGGTTAATTTTTTTATCATATTTGTTCATTAAGTGATATTTGAGTTGGGAAACTTGTTTTCAGATGAATGTGGATTATCTATTGATATTTTTTTCTGCTTAAAAGTCTGGGGTTCAAAAGGAAGGTGCACAAAACTCATGCCTCATGTGAGAGCAAGAAATTGATTTAAAATTATCCCAGCTGTTTCACCATCAGTTTTAGTAGCATAAGTGATCCAGCAAGAAACTTTTACAAGATTTCATTTTGAATTTTATTTAAAGAGAATTTCAGTGAGTGTTTTTTATCCCTTTCAGTTGTTTTTTTTTCTAAATTTACTTTTGCTTTTTATATGCTTAGTTGCCCATGATGAATCCCTATCCAGTGGCAAATAGTGTACTGGTATTAGATAACGCAGCCTTTCATCATGGGTGTAGAATAGAAGAGCTTTTTCATCATCATGGTTGTAAAATATTAAATTTGCCAGCTTATTCCCTGGATTTAAATCCAATAGAAAAATGATTCTCTGTTCTCAAAAGTAATCTTAGAAGATATGCTAAAATGACTGGGGGTCCATAAGATGAAATTATTATTAACAGATGGGTAAAATTTTTATTTAATAAAATATTTTTATATTAAATGTTCAAGGCTAGCAGATACATAGTATAACTATTAATATGTCATATGGTTAAATTTTTCTTAATTAAATCATAACAAACGCTGTTTGCTTTTAACTTACATGAAATAGATGTTGTCGAAAAATTCAAATTTTTATCTTGTGACAGTTTAACTTCACTCTTTGTTTTTAAGTTATTTGAAAAAAAGGCTCTAACACGTTAAATATTTATGTGGAGGGAAAATTTAAAACTAGCTATAATTCTCACATCATAAAATAAGTGAATATATTTAGGTTCCAAAAGTGACTCACAACTGTTTAAATAATATTTCAAATGCATGAAAGCATGTTTTTAATTTAGCTCAAAACTTTTATTATATTATAAACTGCTCTTAAGTTTCTTAATCATCATCTTTATATTTTCATTAAATTTATGTTTGTTTTTGTTTTGAAATAAATTTTATATTTAGTTTTTAGTAATTTTTATTTTAAATAAAGAAATCATTCATCCTAAATATTCTTTTTTCATAGAAATAAACATCATTCATAAGTTTTGTAATAACCAAATAAAATTTAGGATGTGTTTTGATTTTGTAAAAATATATGATAAGTTTTTAACTGCAGATTAAAGCTCAAGTGTATGGGGTTGGAACACCTCAATCTTCCAATTCAATAGCAATAAAGTCTCAGAAAAATTACCAGTGGTTCAGTTGTATTGCATCTAAGGCATCAAAAAAATCTTGATCAAATGGATCAACATGTGCATAGAAAAAAAACTCTGTCATAGATGGGTTGTATTGATGGTAATTTTCAATGTCTAATGTTTGTGTCTCAGGAGTCTTTACACAAGGAACATGATTTAAGTTGTTATTCAAATTTTTAACACTTTGATAAGTTAAATTATTGATTGTGGCTCCCAAAAATTCAGCTAAAAATTAAGTGAGCTAAGATTTGAGCTGGAGATATAGAAATTCTCATCAATAACAGTGCAATCATTAATATTTTGTCTGTAGCAAAACCTAAACTGGGGTGTATTGGGGGGATCAAATGCATTACATGGGTAGGGTTTTTTTGCTTAAGGAAAAAAAATTATAAAAAATTATATAAAAACAATTTACAATTGTGGTAACCCTGATTTCTCACAAATCATGAGTTATAATAAAATATTCTAGGGGATTTGTTGGGTTTATACAACAATATGCTTCAGAAAGTGACTCTTGAATCACTCTCATAATTTTGTAATTCTCATACATACGTTCAGCACTACTTCCAATAGTTGCTTCAGGTACTATAGTATTAAAATTGGGTGATCAGCTGTGGGATAATGGCTGTCTCTACATACAGAAAAATATTATTATTAAATAAACAAATTTATAAAACATTACAAATATTCAGACATACCTGGACAGCCCATTTTAGGTCCTTTTGTTCTACTTGGAATATAATAGAAAACTGATCATGAACAGTCCCTTCCACCTCAAGAAACCTTTCTAACATATCATTTGAAACCAAATGAGTTTTCCTCCTAGCCAAAAACATGCCTACATGGGGAATGACAACATACCATTAAAAAGTATCAATATTGATTTGTTTCCAAATGTGCTCCATTCAGAAAAAATACTCTCATTCATTTATTGTACTGCTAAATCTTCCTTAAAAGCACTGAAGTCTAAATTATTGATTGGAAAAAGAAAAGATGAATGTTGAGTTTCTGATAGATTCTTTTCAAATTTTTGATGCATCACAGCCCCTGTAGATCTTTTTCACTGGGGTCCATGGCCACTTTCATCCTTTGGTGAATAAAAAACAAATTCAGTGTATACTGTTATAAAGAATCGGGGAGGTAACTGTAGATCACTCTCAGGTTCACTGACTGAACAATGACTTCGGACAACCTGTGAATTACTTAAAGAAAAATTGGGGCTTCCAAAATTATTGATGGATGGCAACTCTATGATAAAAATCCTAACATTTAACATAGAGCTGTAAAAATATTGATTATTTATGATGTCAGATTTCCAAACCCCCCACCAAAAAAATTACAATTATCACTTACTAAGTGAAAGTAAAAAAAATTGAGTTTAGTATAATTAAAAAAAAAAGGTGGGGGGGTCCTAAGATTTTAGTGATTCAGCACATGGGGTACAGTTTTTTTTCTCTGCTGCATACTCAAAACACACAAAATCAAAGGAACCCAAATTAGGACTCAACACATGAAGAATAAAATACTGCTACATTGAAAAATCCAAATTTAGACAAATGTGTTATTATGGTGTTTCCAGAAAGAGTGATATTTTTTTTGGAAAAAGTTGCAAAATTTTTGAATTTTCCACAAAACGTTTTAGGGCTAGATGTAATTTCCCTTTTACTTCTTCCCTCTCACCTTCCCCCATTGCCACACTTGTTTCCAAATTTTTAGTCTCTTATGGTATATTTCCAAACAATATCCCACTCTAAAAATAATCCGTCACATTGTTTCTTATATTAATTCCATATGCTCTTTCCCCTGCTTCTCTCTTCTTGTACTTAACAAAAGAATCTTTTCCTTCATGCCCCTTTCCGGGTGAGCTTGTATGAAATTAAAAATAAAAAAAGGCCACTGGGGAAACTTATGGAAGCAATTTAAGTGCTATCTCAGGAATGAACCAGAGAAAACACTTTGTTGTTCCATAGGGTTTTATACTATAACTTTGTACATAACAAATAGATTGCTGAGTATTCTTAATATTTATATAGAAAAACTGCACTGAATAGTGAGCCATATATAAACCCAAGGATAGGCTCATGTAATCGCTTGGGTCTGTGTGAACAGTATGAGAATAAATGATGAACCAACTAATAAATTAATACTGAATTGGAAAAAATCACATAAGAAAAATAAAATTGTTATATCATTAACTCAAATCATTTAGCAGTATTCCTTTTTCAAGAAGCCTGAATTATCACTTGCTAACCCTCATGATTCATAAATTCTAGGGTTAGAATCTCAATTCTTTTTTGTAAATTTTATCTAATTGGTTGTTCCATAACTAGTTTTTGCCACATAACTTCACAAAAAAAATATTTTTCATCTTTTTTAAAGATAGTGTCAGCCTGGATATTCACAGGAACAAGTAAAATAAGCATATAAAATATTCTACACAGGGGAAAAAAATGGCGAGCCAGATATCTTGTTCAGTTTTGCAACCCAATTCCATACCAAGGTGAAATTCAGGGAAACACCTAGGAATGACCTTGGTTGAGCCCAGTACATGACCCTAGTTGAGAACTTTTCCATGCTCCATTTTTTTTGTTTATCTGTTGTTATCATTTCTCTGTGTTTCTACTTTTAAACCCTATATATTCCTCCTCCAACTCATTGCTTGTGAGAATTTTCATGTTATACTTGTTAATTGTTTCCTATGTACTGTTTTTGGTACCTTCCTCTGGTATTTTATTTTTAATTTTTTTTCTTAGTAAATGTGTAATTTTAGTTTTACTTTCACTTGCTTCATTCCCCCTCCACACATATCATTTTCTTAATTAATGATAAATGCTTTCAAGTTTATTCTCATTTCTCTCTAGCACATTTTTTTTCCCCTCTCATGCCTTTTACCTCCTTCACTCCTTACCGCACATGCACCACCCTTTTCATATTTCTTTTCTCTTCTCCTCTTCCTCAGCCCCTTTCTCCTTCCTTTCCCCCATCTTTCTGTTTCTCTTCTCTCTTCCTCCCCTCCAAATCTTCTTCCTTCCATCCCCCTCCCATCTACTCTCCATCTTCTTGCTTTCATCCTTCTCCCCTCCCCATCCTCTTTCTTCCATGTCTCTCCTCCCTAATCCTCTCTCTTTCCTCCTCCTCAATCCTCAATCCTCTCACTTCCATCACCCTCTCTTTTCCTTCCTCCTATCTTCCTCATCCTCTTGCTTTCATCCCTCTCCCCTCCTCATCCCCTTACTTCCATCTCTCTCCTCCCTAGCCTGTCACACGCCACGTGACACTTGAGGCAAAAGCATCTCATTAAATCAATAATACAGAGGTCTAAATCCATACTTGAAGCGCAGAAAGCATTTCTCCATAGCAACTGCGACATTCCTTTGTGTACTCACTATTCAACCGTGCTAGCCTAAAAATCTAAATCTAAATTAGTCAATCTCTCAATAGTGTGTCTCAGTCTTTTTCTCAATAAGCAACACACAGCGCAATAGTCAATGTAATAGTACACTAAAAGGTTTATTAAATGTCTGTGAATTATTAAAAGGGGTAGTGAGCATGGACAGAATGGATAGTGGAGGATTAAAGGGCTGACAGATGTTAGTGAGGAGGGTCCAGGTGTAATGGATGTATTTTTAATGGTCTGTGGTGTGCGGAATAGTGGATGGGTATGAGGTCAATGCGGGGAGGAGTAAAGGATATAAAAGGGGTTGGGTTTTTGGTTCAACATTCTTTAGAATTAAATTACAGAACGTATATATAGTTAATAGTGGTAAAACTTTAGTTAAATCATTATTATTGTATCTTTCCTTATTTTCTCAGTAATCATTTCTAAAATCCTAAAATCTTTGATTATTGAGTTTCCAACCCTTTGAGAGACTCTAAGAATTTTTAATATTACCTTTAACTTATATTAGAATTCTCCTCAAACATATCTCAAAGTAGTAGCTCTTCCTTTGAGTCATCTTCGAATCACTTCCTCGAACATTTCCTCTGTGTCTCAACAAAGTTTCTAAACTCCTCTCTCCATCTCACTTCCAGGAACACCCTTGACCTTGTGTGTAGGTTGTCCGGTGACATAGCCCTCTCTCCTCTCTCCTCCTTCTCCTCCTCCTCCTCCCTCCCCAGTCTTCTTGCTTCCACCACCCTCCCCTCCCAATAATTTTACTTCTTTTCTCTCCCCATCTCTCCCCATCCTCTTTCTTCACTTACCTCTCTTCACTTCTCCTTCCCATATCTTTTTATTACTACCCCGTAAACTTTATTTTCAGCTCACAAACCTCAAAAATGAAGAAAGAAAGTAAGTAAGTGATAACCAAAAAAATTTTTTTTTTTGAATTACAACTAAATAAATAATTAAAACTTCCCAAAATTAATATCAATAACTAATCCAAATACCTATACCTGATAACAAGAAACTAAAAATAAAAAAATTGAACAAAAATATAATAACTAATGTAAGTTCCAACTAAAAAAACTTTTAAATAATATATACTAATTTTAAGAAAAATATGCTTAAGACTCTAAATGACTCAAACATTACTTGCACTATTAGCTAACTCATCAGTACACCAAAGAGATCAACAGTTAACCTATCTCCAAAAAAAATCAATTAACTTCAATAAAATCAAACTAATTAATTTATTGTTAAATAATAATGTAAAATAACAATTCTAGTAGAATTAATCACATCCAAGTTAAAAAAATTAATTATCCACTAGCTCTGTATACAGAAAAAATGTCATTAAAAACAAATAGGGAGGGTTATATAGGAAGTATCATTGTCAAAAAATCTAAAATAAGTAAATTGATTTCATATTATCAACTAGTGAAGTCCAATCTATATTTTAATTTTTTCCTTGTACTTTTTTTTTTTGCTTCCCTTTTTTCATTTTCATATTCATTTTATTTTTATCAGTGTATGCTAGTATTTAAGTATGGTTTAATAGTAAATATTAATGGTACTACTACTTATTTATAAGTGATTTATACATTAAAACTCAGGGGAAGACCAATAAAATACTTATGCTCAATATTAACTCACAACATTTGGCTTGGTGAAGACTAGTGGTGGAAAATAGGTTAATAAAATATATTTATAGCTAATATAAAGATAATATCAATTTATAAAGGCTTTTAGAATATATTTATACTTGATAATAAATGTTTTATAATATTTATATGACTTTTAGTAATTAAGTGATGTCAAATAACTTGTCAAATCCTCTTTTATACCAAAACCCACTGGAGTGCACAGACCTTCAATCCATATGATGTCACTGCTATCCCCAGAAATTAAAACACTGTGAGGGCTCATAAACTCTCCATGGCGTCCACTGCAAGAAGTTTCAACACCCTTACCTCAAGTAAGGACCCTCAATCAAAATTAATGATATCATAGACCCATACCATTAATAGAGAAAACAGTAAAAAACACATATAATATAGAAGCAGGTAAACTGACTCGTCCAAAGAGAATAAAACAAAATACAAAACATATAAATGAACCATATAAACTTTCCAAGCCCCCTAGAACACCTCCAAGCATCCATATTAACCGAGTAATCATATCTCAATGCATAAATCTGTGAATATCCATTAAAGAAGCAGATTAAGTTATCCAAACTGGATATATGTGCCTAAAAAAAGTGTATATGCTTGTTTAGGCATGGTGAGTTCATTGAATACATCCATATGACCCAAAATAATCAGAAAAAAATCTTATAGGCTATATAGATGTTTAAACCCGCTTATATAACTATATATACATAATATACCTACATATATCACTGAATATGAGGTTTATGCATACATATAAGCTTATGTATGTCTATAGTTACTTAATATAACTTTATATAAGTATATTTTAAGCTTAGTAGCACCTTAATAAGTATTATGAGGCTATGGATTAGCTGTTTAAACTTATACATGTCAATTAATAGTGTAATAAATATATATATAAGCATAATAACTGTCAGCCTGGATATACCCAGGACTGAGTAAAAGTACTTATAAGTTTTTCAAACACATGGACTATACATGGGAACAATAAATTTAAGTACAGAAGTTGTATAAATAAGTAAAAATTATTATAAAATACAATATATGACATTATAACACCTTATATACACACATATATCCACCTTTTATAAGTACTATGTACTTAATATTAAGTTGGAATATGTTAGGGTAATCTTAAAAACCTTAAATATAAGGCTACCTAATTTTTAAGTAGACTTAAAGCTGTTTTTTCATTGTTTTATGTAAAAATCAATAAATGTGCTTTGAATCATTTAAAAGTTGAGTAAATGCGCTATAAATTTGATAATATCAAAAATGCGCTTTGAAAGATCAAGTTTTCTTAATTGGAACTATTGATTTGGCTACTCAAATGCATAAAAATAACAATTTTTAATTTTGGTGTTTTTTATGCCAGAAATGGTGTCAGTATAGTCTAGTATATAAGTATGATATAATAGTGTTTATTTATGGTCCTACTACTTATTGATAAATAATTTAGTGATTAAACCTTAGGGGAAGACTAATAAAATAGTTATACTCAAGTCAAACTCACAATACTTGGATTTAAGTGCGTGCTAGTGGTGGAAAATAGATGAATAAAATATAGTTATAGCTTTATATAAAGATAAAATCAATTTATAGTGGCTTTATAATATATTTCTAAAGTTTAATAATTGTATAGTAGTGTTTTTTGGAGTTGTAGTAATTGAATGATGATAAATAACCGTTAAAATCCCTCCTTACTTATACCCAAATCCACTGGAGTGCACAGACCTTCAATCCAGATGATGTCACTGCTATCCCCGGCAATTACAGCACTGTGAGGGCCCATCACCTCCCCATGGCGTCCACTTCAAGCAGTTTCAACACCCAGACCTCCAGTAAGGACCCTCCATCACTATTAATAATAACACTGATCCATACCATAAATAGAAAACCCAGATAAAAGCGGATACCATAAAGAAACAGGTAAAATAAATAATCAAAAAGAGATTTAATGAAACTAAAAGCATATAAAGGAAACAAATAAAATGTCTAAGCCCCCAATAACATCCCCAAGCATCCACATTAACCCAGAAACATCCTTCCAACCCATAAATCCGTGAATAACCATCCAAGGAAGTAATTTTAGTTGTCCAAACTGGGTGTATGCGCCTGATATAGGTGTCTATGCTTCTGTAGGCGTTGTGAGTCCACTGATTTCGTCTATATGACCTAAAATAAGCAGAAAAACAAAGGTTATAGGCTATTAAGGGGCTAAAACCCACTTATATACCTAAATATACATAATATACTGCATATTTCACTGAAGATGAGATTTATGTATACATATAAGCTTATGTATGTCAATAATTACTTCATATCACTTAAGATAAGTATATTATGACTCCATTAACACCTTAATAAATACTATTAGGCCATGGATAAGCTATTTAAACTATTATAAGTTATATAATAGAATAATAGTTATATATATATATAATAAAATAATATATATTATTATTTTAACCATATTTTTAAGATATAAGCTTAATCTGCTTAAGGTTATCTTATTTTAAGCAAAAGAAATACTCAGTCCTAAAGATATTTAGGCTGAAACTCCCTCACCCCAAAAAAAATAATAAAAAAAATATTAAGACATTTTAATTAAAACTAAGGAGTGAAATAATAAAATAAAAAAATTAATTTTTATAATAAATATACTGAATGAACAGTATTATTTAAATTTAAACTTTTTCAAGAGATTTTTAAGATCAGAGATTTCATTTTCTGGAATCCACTGGTCTTATTCACTCGATTTATTTTTAAATCTTAAAAGATACTCAACTCCCTTTTCTTTAGTAAGGTGTCTCTTTTTAAGTATCGTTTCAATTTCTGCCTTTTCAACTATTTCTTCAGGTTGCTGTTTATGCCTTCCTGATCTTCTTGGAAATAGAGCAGTATCATTAGAATGGTATGGTTTTATAAGAGAAATAGGAAATACTGGATGTTTTCTATCATATGGTGCATATAGAATAACCTCAACAGCATTATTACCAATCATCTTTTTAACTACAAATGGTCCAATGAATGGATCCTTAAATTTAACATTACCATTTAAATTGAGATGTAGCATTGAAATAATGACTTCATCCCCCTTCTTTGAACATTTGTTCTTTATGGGTTTTATCCCATCTTTTCTTTTCATACTCAAAAGCCTTATTTATACATTCTTGAGCATGTTTTCTGCATAATTCCTGCATCTGAAGAAAAGATTTAGTACCTGGATAGATATCCAATCTAGGTAACTTATTAAGAGTTTTAGCAGGGGTATTAGGTACATAACCCAACCATAACTCAAATGTCATTTTGCCAGTGACAGAATGTACTGTACTATTATATGCAAATTCTAAACCTGAGATAAGGGTTACCCAATCATGCGTGAATTTGTCATTGTCTTTAAAATTAAGACCAAAATCACAGTATCTTCTTATCATATCTTCTAAGGTTTGTATCATTCTTTCTGCTAGCCCATCAGTTTGTGGATGGTGTGCTGTAGAAAGTTTTAATTTGCACCCTGAAACATCCATAAGTGACGTCCAGAACTCAGAAGTAAATTTAGGATCTCTGTCAGAAACTATTGCTTTGGGGAACCTGCTGTATTTAACATTTGTGTCCACCATAAAAAAGCTAAGTCCTTTGCAGAAACCTCTTTGTGGGTAGGAATAAATTTACACATCTTTGTAAATCAATCTACAATTACCCAGAAGGAGTTATAACTCTTATGCCCTGCTATTGGCAAACCTGTTACAAAGTTCATGTTAATGATTTTTCATGGAGCTTTTGGTTGCTCAATTTATTGTAATAAACCAGCTCTTTTTCCTGTAAATCTTTTAGATTTTTGACAAGAATCACATGTTTCAACATATTTCTGAACATCCTCAGACATGTTAATCCACCAAGCTGTGTTTTTTACTCTGGTTAATGTTTTATGGTAGTCAAAATGACCTGCTAATATATCATTGTGACATATACTTAACATCAACTCCTTCATTGAAGGGGGAATTACAATTACATTACTTAATTTTTTCCTGTAATATATAAAACCATCCTCAATGGAAAATTTTCCTTTTTCTAATGCCTCTTTATACTTAATTGGTAATGTTTTTATTAAAACATTCATTGAAGCATTAGATGGATCATTTAATATTGTAGTTAATTTACTCAAGTCAGGATCTGAATTATAATTATCAAGAATTGATTGCATAAATTCATCCTCAAGTTCTACAATATAAATACCATAAATGTTAATAATCTCTGACTCAGGAACATAAGCAGGATTATCATCATTATTAGGCAGAGGTACTCTAGATAACAGATCTACATTAGAGTGCAAGCTTCCTGCTCTATGTGTAATAGTCATCCGGCCTCTGTATTCTTGTAAAGCTAATTGCCATCTAAACATGTGTCTATTAGGAGTTTTCATGTTTAAGAGTGACTTAACTGCACTACAGTCAGTTATTAACTCAAATTTTTGGTCTTCAAGGTAATAATGTAGCTTCTCAAGAGCCCATACTACTGCCAAACATTCAAGTTGAGTAGCACCATATTTCAATTCATCACTTCTCAGAGTACGTGAAATATAGCAGATTACTACTTCTGACATTTTACCTTCAATAAGTTGTTTTTGATGTAAAGCAGCACCCAGTCCAATAAAACTTGCATCTGTATATAATACAAAAGGTAATTGGAAATCTGGTAATCCCAAGATAGGAGCTGACATTAAACATTCTTTCAACTTATCAAAAGCTTGTTGTCTTTCATTATTCCAAATGAAAGCTTCTGATTTCTTTATCAGTGTGGTCAGTGGTGCAGCAATTGATTGGTAGTTTTTTATATATTGTCTATAATAACCACACATTCCAAGAAAAGATGGTACATCCTTCACATTTTGAGGAATGCCAATATTCTTTATTGCAGCCACTTTATTTTGGTCTACACATATTTGTAAGCCAGATACAATATGACCAAGCACTTTTAAAGATTCAAACCCAAATTTGCATTTTTTCAATGCAAGGGTCATTTTTATTTCATCCATTTTCTGAAATACTTTCCTTAAATGGATTAAGTGTTCATCAAAAGTTTTAGAGAACACTATGATGTCATCAATGTATACCATTAACCATCCTTCAATCATTTCAGTATGGAATGTTATATCCATTAACTTCTGAAATACTGATGGAGCATTTTTTGGTCCAAATGGCATTCTGACATACTTATAAATTCCCATGTGTGTTGTTATCAACAAAAAGTTCTGTGAATTCTTTTCAACAGGAATTTGATGGTACCCTTTATTTCCATCTAGGCAACTTATATATTTAGCACCTTTAAGGGTAGCATTTATAGAGGCAATCCTTGGCAAGGGATAAATATCATCTACTGTAAATGTATTTAATGCTCTATAATCACCGCACAGTCTTGCTTTATCTTGTTCATAAGAAATTAGCACTGGTGATATTACACAATATTTTGGTGTAGTTTCAACCTTCTCAAGAATTTTCATTTTTGATAACATCTTAATATTATCCTCTATGTCTTTCCTCTTCATTGGTGAAGCAGGGTATGGTTTCTTTTTAAGACTAGCTGGAATATTATCCATATCACAGGTTAAACTAATCTTCATTTCATGATCTTTTACAAGGCCAAGTTCATTTGTACCATGTGCAAAAGCCATTGGAAAAGCTTTAATTAATTCCAAAATATTATCTTTCTCAGTTTTACTTATCTGAGTGCCAAATGATGCTTTTGAAATTTCCGTTTCCAGAAGTTCCATCTCATTGGATTCCCTTCCTTTAGAAGTGGAATTTGTTACTGACTCAATGTCTAAGACTGTGTTAAAAGAATTTATTTTAAATTTCCTCTTACCATTCATGCCAATTGTAAAATTGTTATTAGAAGGGTCTAATTTTCCACCAAATTTAGTCAGAATATCATTTCCAATGATAAAACAGTTACTACAGTTAGTATTATCCATTACTACAAAGTCACAAGTTACCCTTACATAACCATGTTGATGTTTAAACAAAAAAACAGAAGCTTTGTATTTACCAATGGGGTGTAGCACTGATCCAAAACCTCTCCAATTTTTATTTTGAAGTGGTTCAAGCTTAAACTTATATTCACTATCAATTTTCTGTAATGTATTAGTGGAAACAACAGAACCAGCAGCTCCTGTGTCCAGTACTATATTAACATTTTCACCAGAAATGATAGCTGGAACCGTGATATGTGTCATTCTAAAGTTATCAGCTTGTATATCCTTAATGATTTCAGCATCCTCAAAATTCATTAAAGATTCATTTGAGTCCATATTTAATATTGGATTTTCAAAGATGGACAAATCATCTTCCAACATACAGACTTCATTTTCATCACTATATGAGATATTGCTGTCATAATCACTTGATTCTTTACTTTTTTCAGTTTAAGTTTAAGATTCATGTTGATTTTCAACAATATTTATGTTTTTCTCACATTTGTGACCTTTGACCCAAGGTTTGTTACACTTATAACAAGTATTTGTTTCATACTTTTTAGGTACTACAGGTGCAGTAGGTTTTTTCTGCTTCTCCTGAAGTGTTTTGGAATTCTGAGTTTTTACAGATTCAACATTTTGTTTATAAGTGGAATACCTTGATTCATACTTATGGTTTAATAATATTTCATTGCAAATATTAATAAAGTCAGAATATTCAGTAACATTTAATGTTCTAGCTACAACAATATCTCTGACAGATATAGGTAAGTTATATATTATCTTATCTTTCCATAAGTTAAAATCCATATGAGGCTCAATGGCTTTTAATATTTTGTTTAAATTCATTAAAAATACCATAGGTTTGTCACCATTCAACGGATTATATCTAGTCTTCTCATAAAGTCTCTGCTGAGTAAGCCTGAATTTAGAACCTCCAAATTGTTTTTCAATAAGTTGTTTCCATTCAGCCCAAGAGTAGTCTCTACCCTCACTTAAGACAGCTTCAAACCATAATAAAGCAACATCCTCAAATAAAGAAATTTATTTTGATGTTATCTCTTCATCTGGTAACTTATATGAGAATTTCAAGTTGTCAATTCTTTGAATAAAATGTTGCCAATCAGAGCTGGCTTCCCCATCATAAGTTGGGTACTGATCTATCTTAGGCCAGTTTTTCTGATTGGATTTTATCTCACTAATCTTAGGTAAATTCAACAACTCATTCACTTTTGATAAATGGTCTTGTATTTCTTCCTGCACAGATTTGTGACTTACATTTTCAGATTTGACACTACCACCAGATGGTTTTAATTGTGGTGGTATAGGGAAGGAATGAGATTCACTTTTGCCAATGAAAGGATTATTATTATATTGATTATACTTATGATTATCCTGGTTCATTAGTAGATTGGCAGTTTCAACCTCAACTTTAGTTAATCTTTGTAGCAACTCAGAGACACTTTGATTTGTCTGGGAAAAATATAACTTTGTTCTTGATTCAGTTTTTAATAAATGTGTTTCATATAATATTTCTAACTCACAGAATTTGTTTGAAAGGGCATTATATTTATTACTTAATGAATCATATTTAAGAGTTAGAGATAAATGTTCTTTCTCTAATCTTTGTTGCGTGTAGCTAATTGAGAAACGTTTAATGTCAAGGATGAAATTGTATCACTAGTGAGCTTAACTGTCTGTTCCTCACAATCAGTCATTCTATTCCACAATTCTGAAACAATTCTATGGACAGTTGGATTATTGTTAAAATATTCCATGTCCTCCTTTTCAATTCTCTCGCTCTCCTGTGAACTTCTCATCTCACTAGTAGGTGGTTGCAACTGAGGGTTAAATGTATTATCATTGTAAATAGTACTGTTATTGTGGACAAAAGACAAGTCAGGTGTATCTACTCTAAAACCTAAATTTCTTAAATCCTCCTCTATTTTTTGCACAGATTTAACATCAATAGAATTACCTATATTGTAATTATCATTATTATGTTCAATCTGAGAGGGTAGTCTACTTACCAAGGGATGGTTGCCAGTCCTGATTTTTGGCGCTTTTTTCCTTTGTAAGGGTGAGCTGAGGAAGTCAGATGAGGGGGTGGATCCCTGTTGCAACTGTGGCTTGTCCACTGTTGGTGAAACCAGTCCCATTTCCATTTGTCTACCAGGATTTTTCTCCTGGGAGTGAGTTGACCCGCCTTGGGTAGGGGGTTGCTGATTTGACTGACTGGGCTGGCCTCCCTTTAATTGTGCCAATGCCTGATTCATCTGCTGAAACCCTACCTTGCATTTTTTTTGCAACTGCTCTACCTCTTTGAACATGAGAGATTTTGATTCCTCCAACTTCAGAACCTGTTTGGCCAGGTGGGACAGTTGATCCTGAAGAGGAGGATACGTCTTTTTTATAGTTATCTTTTTTAAGAGGGTGTCCTTTTCCTCTATACTCATGCTTTCTGGCTGGGGGTACTGTTGGCCCTCCATGGTGATGTCCTGGAAAGTTTTTGTTAGCTTTAGACCTGGTATTATAAGCAGGCTTTTCACTTACACTGTCCTGGGGAGCACTCATATTGTTAAGAATGACAATATTTTACGTCTACAAAAGGAAAAAACTCTATGGAATTAGTAGACAAAAGATATTAGCAATTATATTACTAATAAAAAAGCAATGGAGCTTACCATGAATTTATATATTTATTTATTTAAATAAAACGTAAGAAAAATTCGAAAAAATCTGTTAAAAATATAATAATAAGTTTAACTAGACCTCTATAAGGGTGAATAGGTAGCTTACCAAGCTTTAACCAAATACCAATTTAATTGGGTGTTATATTGGTGTCCAAATACCAAGTGAAATTGGGTTTATATTGGGTACAGTTACTACTGTAAATATCTAATTTTTATGATAAAAAATTAGTACAATTATTTTAAGGGTTGTTTTCCGCAGTCAATGAGTTATGATGACCCACTAATATGCAGCAGACCCAAATATTTGGTTTATTTTGAGCTGTACTAAGGTAAAAATCACGTCCCAAGGCTTATACTAAATAATATGTAAAATATAAGGAAAGACCCCCAATTGTCAGTATAGTCTAGTATATAAGTATGATATAATAGTGTTTATTTATGGTCCTACTAATCATTGATAAATTATTTAATGATTAAACCTCAGGGGAAGACTAATAAAATAGTTATACTCAAGTCAAACTCACAATACTTGGATTTAAGTGAGTGCTAGTGGTGGAAAATAGATGAATAAAATATAGTTATAGCTTTATATATAGATAAAATCAATTTATAGTGGCTTTATAATATATTTCTAAAGGTTAATAATTGTATAGTAGTGTTTGTTGGAGTTGTAGTAATTGAATGATGATAAATGACCGTTAAAATCCCTCCTTACTTATACCCAAATCCACTGGAGTGCACAGACCTTCAATCCAGATGATGTCACTGCTATCCCCGGCAATTACAGCACTGTGAGGGCCCATCACCTCCCCATGGCGTCCACTTAAAGCAGTTTCAACACCCAGACATCCAGTAAGGACCCTCCATCACTATTAATAATAACACTGATCCATACCATAAATAGAAAACCCAGATAAAAGCGGATACCATAAAGAAACAGGTAAAATAAATAATCAAAAAGAGATTTAATGAAAATAAAAGCATATAAAGGAAACAAATAAAATGTCCAAGCCCCCAATAACATCCCCAAGCATCCACATTAACCTAGAAACATCCTTCCAACCCATAAATCCGTGAATAACCATCCAAGGAAGTAATTTTAGTTGTCCAAACTGGGTGTATGCGCCTGATATAGGTGTCTATGCTTCTGTAGGCGTTGTGAGTCCACTGATTTCGTCCATATGAGCTAAAATAAGCAGAAAAACAAAGGTTATAGGCTATTAAGGGGCTAAAACCCACTTATATACCTAAATATACATAATATACTGCATATTTCACTGAAGATGAGATTTATGTATACATATAAGCTTATGTATGTCAGTAATTACTTCATATCACTTAAGATAAGTATATTATGACTCCATTAACACCTTAATAAATATTATTAGGTCATGGATAAGCTATTTAAACTATTATAAGTTATATAATAGAATAATAATTATATATATATATAATAAAATAATATATATTATTATTTTAACCTAATTTTTAAGATATAAGCTTAATCTACTTAAGGTTATCTTATTTTAAGCATAAGAAATACTCATTCCTAAGGATATTTAGGCTGACAATTGGCTTCTGTGTACTGGCCACATACTGCCTGCATTTTTCCCATGTGAATAGCTTCATTTTTAGAAAAGTTACATTTTTCAAACTATAATTACCCCACATTCTACGTGCATTGTGGGGAAACACACTAAAATAAGTGAAAGCTGCTTATTTAGTGTCCTAATTTAATTATAGGTGCATTGACCCTTATTATATGCACTAATTTTATTAATAACCTCAATCTTGGAGGTTTAATTTATTACCACACTTAAATTTGCCTAAATTAGTCAAGGATTTACCTGAGCAAGCTCCTGCCAAGGACTGTATGTAGTTACCCCACATCTCATGCCCTTTTTTTGGGTTTTTAAGTGGTTTCTCAGTCAATTTTGGTTGTTTTTTAATTGGGATCTCACGTAGTTTAATGTCATGATTAGCCCCATAATTTCTACTGTTAATCCCCCTTAATATTGAGTAATAATTAGTCTTAATTTCCCCTTTTTATTCTTTTCTTTTAATGTATTACATGCATATACTCTCTTTTTTGCTTATTCTTTATTTTTGATGGATTATCCCTATTACTGCAGGATTTTGGAGGGTGATATCATTCTAATTATGTTACTGGTAACTCTATATGTTTTTGGAAATGTCTATTAGTTGGAATGAGGTGTCATTAACCATGTATAGAGCTGGTAAATCAAGGAGTTCATTGGGGAAGTTATTGGGTATAAAAGGATGGGGTTTTTGGTCTTGTTATCTAAATTCTTTATCATTACAATCAAACATATAACCAATAAAATCACAATACATATCAATAGTACTTATAAAGTCTTTTAATAGTATCTGAATTATTTAATCTATTTTTCTACCAACTGTAAGATTGTAAGCCATATATAATTAGTGAGATTCAAATTACTGAGACCCTTATATTGAGTTATATTTTAATACTTATTGGATTTGTACTAAAGTATTCATATAGGACCGTTTAAATCTTCTAGACCACTCACCATTCAAACTAGTTCACATCTCTCTACTTGATCTCAGACTGACAATAACCATATATATAAGTATTATAACCATAATTTTTACTAATAAGCTTAATGAAATTAAAGTTATCTTATTTTAAATATAAAAAATACTCAGTCTTGGGGATGCCTAGGCTGAAAATTTTCATTTATTTATTTATTTTCAGAATGAGAATTCTCTTTACTTATAATCTTTAATTTAATTTCTTATGTCTTATTTATGAGATTTAAAAATTTTTATTAGTCAATTCAAATTCTCATCTCATAAAAAATTTAGATGGCTTATTGTATTGATGCTAATTTTGCATACATATTTCTGAAAGTGGCATGGGCTTTTAACCTGAGAATTTTTGTTGCCCTTATCATAGAAAAGCAAAAAATGAACTAGACTAACACCAAAAAATCACAAAATAAATCTCAAATACATTAAAAATTATTTTAAAAAAAATTTATAATAATTGATTGTTTCAAATTTTAACAAAAAAAATTTTAAATATAAATCTACACAAACAAAATTATTAACTATTGCGAAGGTTGCTAAAAATTGATAAAAATGTAGGGTGATAAAAATAATATAGTATTCTCAAATTAATTATCCTTTTTGATCTAAATTTACATCTAAGGAAATGTATTTTTCTTCTAAATTTTTAAAAATTAATTAAAGTTTAATGGTTCAAGTACTGGAAATGATTATTTAAAGGTTGAATCTTATATTGCTTTAAAGAAGAAGAAAAATAATCTTCAAGAAATATTATTTCAAGATTTATATCAAGCAAGAATGCAAGAAATTAACTTTTCAAGAAAATTTTCCATAGTCTGACTTTAAGAAATTCTGGGTTTCAATAAGTATAATATATTTCACTATTGAATATGATGAGTACAATACACTGAAAAAAAAGTTTTTTGTTGTGGTGCATAACAATGGTACAAAAATTGCCCAACATTTGTGTTATTGAACTTCTATATGGTAAAAAAAATGTGTCATAGTGATACTTCACACAATATTATCAGAAGAGTTTTTAGAAACTCCACAAAATTGAACCCCACTCACAAAAAATTGGACACAAGTTGAGTCAGTGATGATGATAATGAAGATGAAGGGTGAAGCTTTAATGAAATTGGTCTGAAGAATAACCAAACCTTATTTGAAGCTTAGTTGGTTAAATTATTTTATGTGAGTTTTAGCATCAGTAAGTACTTAAAAATTTCTTAGTAACATCTTGCTCACCCTGAGTCATAAATTAGGCACTTTTTGGTGACCACTAAGTTGATAAGAACAGTGGGCATTCTTATGGGGTTCTAATTGTGACTAGGGCTGGGGCTGATAAACTGACTGTCAAAATACTTCCAGTGAAAAATAAAATAAACAATAGATCAATCTATTTAACAAGTTTTTCAATGCTGTGATTCACACTATGATCATTCAGGTGGTGTTCCCAGTGCAAATTTCACTCTAATTTTTGCACTTTGTTCCATTTAATACTGAAAAACCCAGAGAAAATATACCTCAAAATTTTGAATGTCATTTGATTTTAAAATGTCTTTATGATTGCAATCTTTGTATTCCACTTTGACTTATTGATAGTATATTAAACTTATGACTCTGCTCAATCAAATTCTCAATTGTTTTAAAGTTTTTTAATTTAGTTTTTAGGATCTTTTTGAGATTCAACTTGAAGAATATTATTTTTGGGCCAAGACATAAAGGCTTTAAGAATTTAATAAGGTGGTTTAAGGAAAAATTTAAACTTTAATCTACTGATTGTATTAATCTGGTAAATTTTTGAAATGAAAAATTAAATTAATCTTATTATATTAGGAAAAATCAGTCAATATTTTGTGTTAAGTCTTTTAAGAGATTAAAACTAATAAATGTGTGCATCATATCTCTTTAATGTGACTATTTCTCATTGTGTAAGTATTTTGATGATCATATTCTGAGATTTTCACCTATTCCTTAGAACTACAGTTAGATTCCTCTTCAGAGTTATTTTGAAATATTTAACCTTGATTCATTGCTTCCACCATTTCCTAAAAAACAAAAAGAAAGGCATTTTATATACCTAATTTTGTCACTATTGCTTCAGAAATATTACTTTTTACTAAGAACAAAGACACACTGACACCTGTTAGTTATTTAAAGCTGCTAAATGTGTAAGTAATTGAAACCATAATCTAAAGACAAGTTAAGTAAAACTAATAAAATAAATAAAGAGAAATATACATGATCAGTTGCGGAGTCAATCTGGAAAAGATGTTTGAAAGTCTGGGGGTATTCAAAATTACATGGTTTGTTTTCAGTGTTCTTCACAGTTTTGAATGGAATAGAATTTAAACATAAGGGTAGTTCTTGCAGTGAGAATTCACCCAAATTTTTTTAGTTTCATCTGCTAGATCTTCTGATATACTACCTATAAAAAGAATCACCTTCCCTCCTTCTAAACTTTATAATAATTATAGGTGCATGCTTCTATATGATTCTCTATTATTTGAAATTAGTCACTTCTTAGTCACCACTCTTTCCAAAATCAGAAATTAGTTTCTCACTTCTTACTAACTAGTAAAATAATTCCAAGTAAAAAAACAGTTATTTTTTAGTAAATAATCAGTTACTTCTCAGAAAAATCTCACTTAATTCTCAGTAAATAGTCATTTACTTCCCAGAAAAATTTCACCTACTTCTCAGTAGCTATTTATTCAATTCTAAGTAACCAGTAAGTCACTTCTCAGTTACCAGTCCATCACCTCTCATTAACCAGTCAGTTTCTTCTCAATAACCTGTCAGTAACTTCTCAGTAACTAGTGAGTCACTTCTCAGTAGCCATTTAGTAACTTCTCATTATAAATTCAGTCAATTCTCATTAATCATCCAGTTACTCCTCAGTAACCAGTTAATCACATCACAGTATCAAAATATACACTTCTCAGTAACCAAGTAGTCACTTCTCAGTAACCAAGTTGTAACTTCTAAGTAACCAGTCAGTCACTTTTCAGTAAACAAGTAGTAACTTCTCAGTAACAGTTCAGTCATTTCTCAGTTACCATTCAGTCACTTCTCAGTAACCAGTCATTCACTTCTCAGTAAGCAGTCAGTCACTTCTCAGTAAGCATTCAGTACCTTCTCAGTAACCAGTCAGTACCTTCTCAGTAACCAGTCAGTACCTTCTCAGTAACCAGTCAGTACCTTCTCAGTAACCAGTCAGTAACTTCTTCTTCAGTGCTTATAAATAACATAATAACTTTCTATTCAATTTTAATTCACAATCCAGTCATTTCTTAGGTTTTTCTCTGTCACTTCTAATTAAATTCACAGTAACTTATCAGTAAGCACTTAGTGTATTATTTAATAGAATATTATTGAATTTTTTCAGTGTTATTATAACACATTCACCAAAAATTATTAGGGGGACTTTTCAAAAAGTCTGTAACTGAACTCAATCAGAATAGCTCAATTTATTTCAGACTTAGTATAAAACTCCCACTTTTTTTTGTGCTCATATCATACTGACTTTTATTTGAATTTCATTTATTCTATAATTTGAGAATAAATATCAAGTATCCATATAGATCATCAAAACAATATTTTTCTGTAATTTGTGCATTTCAAGATTTCTCCACTATTCTATATTTTTCTTTATTGAATAATTCTCTATTTAACTTAATTTAACTTATTTTAAACTATATAATTCAATGTATTTATTGAATGATAAGTATATTTCTTTTTTTCATGAAAATTGGACTTAAAAAGTTAATTAAATTTAAATTTTCAATGCAGTAACTATATTTTATTATATTTGAATAACAAGAAATAAGTGATTAAAATGAATTATTCAGACAACTCTACCCACTTTTTAAGCTTACTATATTATTAAATGGACATAAATAATAAGAGTTTTTTTAATTATGTTACTATACCTCGTGATAGTTTACCTCACTCAAATATATTCTGTCTCAATAGATTTAAATAATTCACTAAGAATTAATTTAAATTATTAATCTATAAACTGGGAATATTTTTATAATTTAAATTGACATGTGGAGTGTATCTGGTAATGAGAAAGGTATTACACATTTAATTTACTTATACAGAGTAGGATCTTTCAATTTTTAATTTTTAAAGTCTATTTGTATAGAATCTACTGTATTATTTTAATTCTTAGTTAATATTCTACTTCAATGTTCACATTTGATAATTTTATAGCTACTATACCTTCTAAATTTTTATAAATTTTTATTACTTTGTAATTAATTACTTTTGTTGTCTGTGCTACTATTGTGGATGAATGATAAATCAACTAACTATAATTAACTATTTATTTCACCAATCATTAATCACTCATTGAAACTTAGACACTAGAAAAAAATCAGACACCCACTAGCAGGCTCCCATCCTTGACTGAATTAAGGTAGCTCAATTTGGGGGAGGCACCTTCTAGCAGGTGAAATTTTTTTTTCCTGTTGAGAATAGCTCATTTGATGTTTGGGGAAAATTGAATTCCTACTAAATAAATTAATTAACATCAATTTTCACAAAAATATTTTAGTTTGTGGAGAATTTCTCAAATTCTGGTTTTTAAGATTGAAAAACAATTATAAGTCTTTTATTTGATCCCAAAAGGTTTAATATTTAAATTTAAATAGAAATAGAAAATTTATTACAAGAAGTGTTGTTAAATAATTTTAAATTCATCCATAAAAATTCAAGATTTTTTTAATCTTAATTTATCAATTTTATATGTATTATAATTGAGATTAGATATTTAAGCTCTCATTTATTCTGATGATTTGAATTTTAACACTTTTCAGCTACAGATAATATGAGAAAATTAGAAGAAACTCTATGAATAACTAACATTATGTTTTCTGTACAGGATAGATGAATAGCCAACAAGCTTTTTTCTTGCGTTTTTTTGAATTTTAGAGTGCACTCAAATTAGTTAATGATTTCATTTATGTAGAATTTCTTTTTATCATTTTTTAAAATTTTAAATGAATTAAAATTCTGGAGTATCTATTTAAACACAATAGAGTACCATTGAAAAATAAATTTAAAATAAATAATTTAGTAAATTTAATTTCAAATTATTAATTATACAGATATCTAGGCTTATTCAACAATGAACTCTTACTTGGCTATATTTACCAAACATAATACAATCAAATGTATTCAATTATTTTAAACTTTAACATGATTATATTCTAAATCTTATTGTTAAATTAATTTTATTTTACAACAATAAATCACCACACAATATAAGGTGTGAACTCACTAGAAAGTCTTCAGCCTTGTACCTGAATAAATTTCCGATTTAACACACATTGAGCTATCAAAAAAGGAATTATACAATCAGGGATAAAAACTACTCAGAAGAGCAGTTTTAGGTGGTTGTTAAGGCAGATTTCAGTATGAGTTCATTTTGAGTTCCATCTGAGTTCCATCTGATATCAGGTTGGGAACTTGGTAGCAAGTCCATCCCCAATATTGCATTGTGAACAATTATGTAATCTTATTTTAAATAATTTTGAATTCCTTTGAATTTTATTTTGAGATTCTTAGGTCCTAGTCTAGTTCATTTTTTTACTTTTCTATAAGAAAGGCAACAAAGAGTCTCAGGTTAACAGCCATGCCACTTTCAGAAATATGTAAACAAAATTAGCATCAAAACAATTAGCCCTCTAAATTTTATATGAGATAAGAATTTCAATTGACTAATAAATTAAGGGGTATCAATGTTAAAAAACTGAAAATATTTAAAATTTATTTTGAAGCACAAAAATAAAGTAACAAACTTGAATTTAATAATACATAGAAAGGTGTTTTGGGGGATAGATATGACATATATGAGGAAATAGTAATTACCGATGTAGACAATCCTATAGTACTAGCTATAGGCCTTGACCAAGGGAGTTGGAGAAAAACCAGAGAGAAAATCCCCTGTCCCTTTAGAAAAATAGAGTGAGATTTACTTGCTAAAGTAAGTTGGTTCCTGTTTTGCTAAAGCCCCTTTTTAACACACTTTACTGCTTGATGAGCCAAGAAAGTAGTCCCCAGATAGACTACCAGACCAAAGAACTGAAATGTAGAACAAAGTCCACACCAGAGACAGCAAAGATACTTGATGTAGGCTGCAAATCCACTCCAGAGACAGCAATAATACTTGCTATAGCTTGCAAGACTATAACAGAGAAAACAGTTGCTAAAGTTAAGTTAAATGAAGAACTCACTTGCAACAAACACAGCCAATTGTGGCCAGAAAACAGTGAAAACTGAGTGAGGAACAATGAGATCACCTCCGGATGGTTGTATGATGATTAAGGTTGCCCCGAACTGTCTTATTCACTATGTACACACAGACCACTAACTAAGAGCCCATGCACACACACCAATCTGGCGCCTGTAGCTGCCAAATTGCATAAAAAACCCTCCTGGAGTGCTCCCCAACCTCCTAAAACAGAGGCGGGCGGGCTGCCCGACGTCATAGATGCCACCTGAAGCGGCCCGGCCTCCCTGAAGCCAGAAAACCAATAAAAACCACTAATCTACTTAGAAAAATTAGCTACAACTACTAAAACCTTTAAAACATGGAATTTCACTATAACAACATTGAGACATGAAATATAGAGAAAAATTAGCTCTATCCAATGGTACTAAGCACTTAACCCTAAGACTTAAGGTTAGCCCGTAAAACACGAAAAACAAAATTAAACAGCAATCTTTTATAAATGAAAAATGAGGAAATGACCCCTTAAAACTCCGAATATAAAAAATGTCTACAAGACATAAAATATAGAGAAAAACTAGGGCTATCCAATGATAGTACTCACATACCCGCAGACCCAATATCCACAGAATAAAACCAGAAAAATACCAAACTCCTTAACAGATGTCAATTAAGACATGCACAAACAGCGCCAAATCACAAAACAAAGGCCCCTGCCAATGTTGGAAGACCACATCCTCCCTCCGATTGAGAATGTCTGCATTCTTTCTTCATCCAACCACCATGTTTAACCTCCTTTCCATATCTTCCTCTGAAATGGGCCCCTGCCAATACTGCATCGACAATAATTTAATCTGCGCCATGACACCACCTGTACATCCATACAGAACGTCCTGCGATGTCTGCCACTCCAGAAAGAAGACCTGCCACAGACCTGGTCCACTTTCTTCCACAACAGATTCACCTCCACCTCAACCTGGTCCTTCTTCTGCCAGCACCAAAAGATCTAGGCCATCCATCCTGATACCCAGATTAATCAAAAAGCTCCACCCTTCCCAGAAGAGTGCCACAACCCATAAAACAACTAGTTCCTCCATCCCTGGTCCATCTGATAGTAAAGAACATTCATTCCTTCAACTTTAAAACTGATAACTTCTCAGTTCTTTCCTCTTCTGATAGTGATGATAACAATGTAGGATCCATTGCACCACCAACACCAACGCACTTGCCCACTATCAAGGCCAAGTTCCAACAACACACATCTCAACAGAAACAACTTCTGCTTCACTACTTCCAATCCACTCCTGCTAGAGATCCATAGGACATTGAGAACATAAGGCACCTCATTCACCAGTTCAAGGCTAATTCTGAACACTTCATTTCATCTCTTGATTCCCTCTGTAATTCCACTAGTACTTGAGTTTGATTCAGAAAAGAAAAATTGACCACACCCTCTATAGGATGTAACCACAAACAACCCTCAGTTTTAAGTCTTGGGGGACCATCCTCATTTTATAGTCTTGGGGGACTCAAAAACCTAAATCATAAACCCAGAACCAGTGATCAACCACATTAAGACACAGAGAAAAAACTAACATTCTGGGGTAATTGTGAATAGAGCTTCCAGCCCATCAATTACCCCCAAAATTGCCTTTGCTAAATTTGGAGGCTCCCCCTGTGGATACCCTCCACAAATCTTTCAAACCAACTCCAACAATAAAACCCTTTTTCCTCAGTTTATAGTCTTGGGGGACTTACAACCCTCAGTTTAAAGTCTTGGGGGACTAACACAGTGTTCAGTTTAAAGTCTTGACGGACTACTTCTTGATAAAATCTTGAAACCAGCCAGTTTAAAGTCTTGGAGGACTAACAGAAACCAGTTTTCAGTTTAAAGTCTTGATGGACTGACTTGATACCATAGCTTTTTCAGTTTGAGTCTTGATGGACTGACGGAATTTTGCATAAAATGGACAAAGCCAATTTCATGCAGCACACCTCTACAGCCAACCTGCTGAGCTTTCCCCTTCACTTAATCATCTACCCATCACTGACAAAAAATCTCATCCTATCCCTTTTTATCATCTTTTCTCACCACAGATCAGGGCTGGATCTCCTGATGTTAACCCTTCTACTCTCCCTTGCTTCACTTCTCCCATGGACTATGCCTGCAAACAGTGCATCCACATGTGCAGACCTTGAACATTCACTCTTCCAAATCCTGAATCCAAATTCTACAACAGGGCTTGTGACTCTTGTTATTCCAAAAAGAAAAGATGTAACAGAGACGCCAACTACCCTATTCCTCCGCCTTCTCCTTCTCACAAATACATCTCCAGATCCCCTACCAGATTCCCAGAGCTTGGTCCTTCCTCTTCCTCTCTATCTTCTGCTCCTTACAGAAGATCCAGAAGCTCAGCTTCCCGCACTCTTCCCAAAAGACCAGCCTTAGCCTCACAAGAAACTGCCTTTATCTCCGCCAAATTGGCTCCAAAAGCTTCAAAATCAACTCCCAGGCTTCTAGATCGCGTCCAGGCGGCCCGCCCGCCTCACCAAACAGTGAAAATCAGGGCCAAAACCTCCAAAAACGGTCAGAAAATAGCCAAATTCATCCAGACAACAACAACAACTCAACCCAACTACCTCCTACTGCTCCCAGAGCAATTCAATCCACCCTTCCAAAGTCCAAAAGCACCAAAATTTACCAGACTTCTAAGAGAACTGCCAGAGAACCCCAAGAAGAAACCAGAACACCACACACTGTTCAACAACAACAACTTCGTCCCCAACTAAGAAAAGAAAATACACCTCTCCTCTGTCAGCCAACTACTCTTCTGACAGTTCCATCTCTTCAAATTCTCCATCCAGAAGGGAGAAGTCTGCTTCCAAATCCCCCTCTCCTGCTCCCTCCTTTAACAACCCTGGTACTCCATCACCAGCACCTCCTCCAGCTGAATCCAACAGAAATAACAACCACAATCTCACTGCTCCAACTAGGCCCCAGGAACCTCAGCATCCCAGTTCACCTTCTCAGGATCCTTCAGAGGAAGACCATGAGAATCCATATCTTTCCCTAGTTGATCCACCCACTATGACCATCACAAAATCGTCAGAGATCCAAATCCCAACTGCTTACAGATTTGATGAGCTTCCAATCTGTAAGTACCAAATTAATTATTCCATTTCTTCAACAAAAATAATTACTGATCCAATTCTTCTTGTCTAGTTGGCACCCCTCCTCCTGAATCTATTATTGGAGTTGGCCAAACTCTTGAAACTTCTTTGACCCTGGATTATGGAGACATGAAGAAAAACCTAAGCACCATGTGTTCCAACATGCTAAAAGCCTTTTCCCTCCATGGACCCTTGAATGACTTTGAAAAATCCCTGAGAAAGCGCCTACTGGACGACCACTGGAAAATTTCTAGGATCATTAAACACACCCTCCAGCACTCCATTCCTGCCTCTTCTTCTTCCTCCTCTGAACTTCCCTCTAATCCAATTGCTGACCATTACAATCCCTATAATCTCTCCAGCAGGATGCACTTCAAAGAACACAGTGCTTCCCACAATCCCAAAAAAAACAAAAACGTCATCACAATCTGGACCAGCATCCAGAAGCTTCATCATCCAGACAATGAGCTCCTGCAAAAAGATTAAAAACATAATAATAATATAAAACAATTAATAAAAAAAATAATTTTAGGATTTTTTTTTTTTTTTTTACTGTCTACTAATATACTAAATAATAAAAATTGATAAATAAAATGAAATGAAATAACATAAATGAAATAAAATAAAATATAAAAAATAATTAAAATGGTATCCACCAGCCAATTGATGGGCTGATCCCCTGATACCTTACCCACATCCAAGTGCACCTTGATGTGGATACACAATTAATTCTTTTAAATGGTTAACAGAAAACAAAATTCAAAAAAATTTAGAAATTCAGAAAATAATAAAAAATAATGAAACACAGAAACACATGAAATAAATAATAAATAAAAATAAAATAGCATTGCCCGGCCAATTGATGAGCCTTTCCCCACCAATGCTTTCCCACATCCAGGTGACCCTGATGTGGTAACACCCTATATTTTTGATTTTATAATTTTAAATAACCCCCATAAAAAAATTAAAAGAAAAAAAGAGAAAAAAGAAAATAATCTAAAAATTCTATCTAGCAAAAACATAACTGCAAAATCAAAGACAGTCCAGCTCCATAGATGGTCCAATAAGGGAAAGTCCGGTCCATAGAAATGATCACTGGGTAGGCTCCCTCCAATAAGTAAAAATGATGGGAGACCACCAGTGATCCACCACCAATCTGAAAGAACCAAAGATAAAGAAGCCAGTCCCAAACCAGTTTAAAGTCATAACGGACTTAAAACCTGAAAAATAAACAACAGAACTAGAATTCAACTAGGAAAAACAAAAGACCCGAGACAGACATTCTGCGGTAACTGTTCTACAGAGAAGCCAGCTCATCAGTTACCCCCACACTTGCCAAAATAAAATCTAGAATCCCCCCTGGGTACCTTCTAACAAAAACACCACATTCAACACAAAAACCCAAACCAATAAGAGTGAAGAGTCCGGCACTTGAAAACCAAAGGAAATTCCAGTTTAAAGTCATAGAGGACTAAAACCTGTGAAAAGAAACCAATACTAGGGTTCAACCAAATTAAGAAAAAGGGTTGGAAACAGACAATCTGGGGTAACTGTTGATAGAGAAGCCAGCCCATCAGTCACCCCTACACTTGCCAAGATCAAAGCTAGAAGCCCCACCCATGGGTACCCTCTAACAAAAGTTTTCAACAAAAAGATGCATAGCATCACCACAAAAAAAACCAAAATTAAAGAATGGTCCGTAGTTTATCCTCATTGCGGAGTCAATCTTCTTCATGCCTAGTGCCTCTGGGATAAAACCTCTTCACTTGGTCTGCAGCCACCCTCTTTTTCAAGACTGCACCATCCAACTCTTCCAAAACATAAGAGCCTCCAGAAGCCTGAGATCTGACTCTGTAAGGTCCATTCCATCTGTCAGAAAACATTTTTCCCCACTGACTCTCCAAACTTCTATTATGCACCAAAACCAAACAACCAGGTTTCAAGGGATTCCTGAGTCTATGAGCCAACTTCTTGTCCTAGTATCTGACTGATTGATTCTTAATCTTCATCATTCTAGAGTATGCCTTCTCTTGACATTCCTCTCTACATTCCAACTGTTGCATCCTGGCACAGAGCAAATCTTCTGTTGAGTGCACATCATCCCAATCAATTCCAAGATAAGAGACAGCTTCCAAGTCCACTGGTAGAACGGCTTTCTGACCAAACATTAACTCATAAGGAGAATAGCCAGTTTTCCTCTTCACAGTGACCCTATCAGCAAATAAAACCAAGGGTAAATAATGCCTCCACTTTTCGGCACTATCTCCGCACATCTTCACCAAAGCATTCTTGATAACTTGATGGCCTCTTTCAACCATGCCTTCAGCTTCAGGATAATACGGTGTAGCCACTCTAACCCTAGAGCCAACACTAGCCACAGCTTCTTTAAATTTGGCACCAAACTCTGGCCCACCATCAACAGTCACCAACTTCCTCAACCCATACCTATAAATCTACTCCTTCTTCAAAAACTCTGCCACATTCTTGGCAGTCAAATTAATCAGAGGCACTGCCTCAACCCAACCAGACAAATCATCCCTAGCAACAATCAAGTATTTATACCTGCCCTCTTTAATATGGACAGCATCCAGACTGACCCTTCCAAAAACAGTTGATTCACCAGTAGCACAGCCCATCTCTTTAGGTTTCAAGTGACTTCTTCTTTGACATTATTCACAAGATTGAACCCAACCCTGCACAGCCAACTTCATACCCGGCCACCAAAATCTGTCTGCTACTCTTCTATAAGTCTCCCCAAAGCCTCTATGACCAAGGTCTTCATGCAAAGACTTCAAAACCAATTCTTGACCCTTCTTCTGAGTCACCACCACTTGAGGATTAGGATGTCTCCTTCTCATCAAGCGCCTTCCTGACACATAAAATCCAGGACTCTTCTTCTTGATTGCCAACCAAGTATCACCATCACAACTATCTGGCCTCTCCAAGGTCAACAGATATTCCACCAAAATAAAATAAAACCCAGATTGACCCCAGGTCTCATCTTCAAAATCCAACAAAACAACATCCAAGGGTACAACTCTGTCATCAAAATCACCAGTGTGAACATGAGCCAATTGAGAAGCCCAACTAGGACACCAATCCTTAAATTTTGGCATGTCCTTCTCTTTCCACTGAACCTTGTGAGAATCCATTTCACTAACAAAAACACCCTTTTCTAATTTTGAGCTGTCCCAAACAACAACTCCATCTTCATCAACAAAAACATCCTGATCACCAGAATCAAGATCAGATCCAGCCAGTTTAGCCTCTTGGGGGAGGTCAGAAAAATCATCCAGTTTAGCCTCTTGGGGGAGGAAAGAAAAATCCTCAGCACCCTTTGTGCTGGCCCTAATCACTGGAAAATCTTCGTCAAACTCTTCAGAATCAGAATCCTCATCTGTAGGTGGCCTCCTTGATAATCCATCAGGCATAGTAAAAGTTTTACCTGGTTTGTGTACCAGGTCAAAAGAAAAATGTTGAATAAATGCCACCCACCTAGTCATTGGAGCATTTGGAAGACTAGGTGTATTGATCATCTGAACCAAAGATTTTGCATCCACCTGCAGCTCAAAATGCTTCCCCCACAAAACTGTCTGTATCTTCTTTAAAATTTTAGCTATGCCACACAATTCCAACTTAGGTTGAGAATACCTAGATTCCACCTCATTAAACACCACAGACTCATACCTTACTGGCCTGACCCTCCCAGTCTTATCCTCCTGAGACAAAACAGCACCAGCAGCAATATAACTTGAGTCCACTGCCAGATAAATTTTTCCAGAACCAACACCATAATCCAACTTGTGAAGAATTATATCTTCACCAACAACCTTTTTCAGCTTCTGAAAAGCCTCTTCACACTCTTCCGTCCATTCCCAATCTGCATCTTTTCTGGTCAACCTCCTTAAAGGTGAAGCCAACAAAGAAAAATCCTTAATGAAAATCCTGACATATACACATACACCCAAAAATCCCCTGACTTCAGTAGTATTTTTAGGCCTTGGCCATGACTGAATTTTATTAATCTTCTTCTTTGCCATAATCCTTCCCTCCTTACATACCACATGACCCAGAATTTCCAAAGCAGGAGCACAACAACAGAATTTTGACCCTGAAATGGTCAAACCAGCCTCTTCAATCCTAAACAACACTCTCTCTAGAGTTATTGCATATTCCCACACAAACCTCCTTATTCCAGGGTTCTCCGATAACACCTCATTACCATAATCAGTGGATGGTCCTTCAATTCTACCATCATCAATAAAAATACCAGCATGAGTAGGAACCTCATCCTGCAATATCCAAGCCATCTGTGCTTGATAAACTGCCACTGAATTAGTTTCTCCTTGAGGCAACCTAGTGAGCTGAAATCTTCCCAAAGGAGTCTCAAAAGTTGTGAGAGGCCTTGAATCCGTATGGAGTTCCCTCTCATCATAACCACTCATCATAACCACCCATAATATCACCCAAACCATAACACACCCTTCCAGCAAAAGCTTCAACAAAATCCTCTGCACTTGGCGGCATACCAGCGTCCTTGATAGTGACTCTATTCAAGGCTCTAAGATCATGAACCACCCTCAACTTTCCATTCTGCTTCTTTACACAGAACACCGGACTTAAGTAACTGGATGTTGATTGTTCATATAACCCAGTCCTGACTCTTTCCCTAACAATCTCTACAAAATCCTCTCGAATAGCGGCTGGAATCGGAATAGGTTTGATTTGCCAAGGTTCATGACAAACAACAGGAATCAAGTAAGGTTCCCAATAAGAGTGCTTCAATACACCCCTTTCCTCCTCAACAAATTCCACCGCTTTTTCCCTTAGCACAATAACGTGCAACAACAACTTCTTTTCTTCCTCAGACAACCACCCATCAGGACCAAAATTAACAACTTTCAATCTTTCCACGGTCACCCTAGCTGTCTCTACAAATTCTGGAGGATTCTTCACCAAAGGAGTACAGTACGGATCTCTTGACAAAGAAGGTCTCTACAAAGGCGGATTCAAACCCACAGGCATAGGCTCATTGACGGGCCTAATCTTCTGCGCTACCTTCTTATACTTTGCTGCTCCACCTTCAACTTGAGGGATCTTCAGGAATTCTTTACCACCAGACCTGGAACAAAAACCAAGGGTTTCCCCATTTCTCACATGTGTGGCCAAGGTAATGTTTTTGAAAGGTGTAGAAGAAACCCTAGTGGTGCACAATTGGGAGGACTTACTTTTACACCCAAATCTCACCACTCCAAAACTTTTCCGCAATTCCACATCTTCATCCTCACTTCCAACTTCCAAATCTTCAAATCTTGATTCATCTTCTGAATCACATCTTCTAAAATTGTGCAGTTTATCCTCATGCTGGAGGTCCAAAAATTGATCTTGATTATCTTCTTTCTTCAAAATATTCTGCAGTTTAACCTCATGCTGGAGGCCCAAAAATAGATCTTGAAAATCTTCACAAAAATATTTTGCATCTTCTTTCTTCATTATCTTCAGATTTTTTTCTTGATTTTCTTGAATTATCTTGAAATTTTTATCTTCTTTTCTTGAGTTTTCTTCTGTCCTACAAAAATAACCAGGGGTTTCCCCAATGCTCACAGGTGTGGCCCAGGTAATGTTTTTGAAAGGTGTAGAAGAAACCCTAGTGGTGCACAATTGGGAGGACTTACTTTTAGACCCCAATCTCACCACTCCAAAACTTTTCCGCATATCTTTCAATAAAGATATATAACCAATCTTCTTCTTTGAACTTGAATTAAAAATAATTAAGAATCTTGAGAGAGAACAGAGACTTGATAAAAAACTTGATGAATACTTGCAGAGAAGAGAAACATTAAAAGAGAAAGTTGAAAATCCACTTGGTATATCTCCAAGGGAGCTGACCTACTACAACCTGGGATTTCCTCATCTCAGGTAGAGGTTGTAGCACTAGGGTGATCAGCCCTCATTACTCTAAAAAAGACAGACTCTCAATAGAGCCTGAACTGCACTCCAAAAAACCAGAGGCAGCACCCACTTCCTTCCTTCTCCTGCAGCAGTCCATGCACTGGCACATTGAAGATAAACCAGGCCTAGTCTCCCAACCATCCTCTCCAGGGGATGACAACCTCATGTGACGCCTCCTTTCGTCTTCACCAGTCAACTCCAAACTGATTCCCAAATCAAATTGATAACCAATTCTTGCCTGAAAATCCATCAAGAATGGCCCGCCCAAAACTGCTTTTACATTACCTTTAGCAATGTAAAAATGAACCTTCCCTGAGGCTCCTCCAACATCTAACTTCACAAACTCTGAAGTTCCAACCAATTCAGTGACATGGCCACCGATCCCTCTCAAATTCCCACCAATACCAGTTTTGAAGGGGAGGCCCATATGAGTTGCCTCAAACAAGGAAATCAGGTTTATCTGAGAACCTGAATCCACCAATTCCCTTGCCTCACTGCCATTCAGAGTGACATTGACATATCCCAGAGGAGCAGAAAAATGATTTTCCAACCCCTCACCAAACTTTTCAGCAGAATCACAAATGTATTCTACCTCACCAGAAGAAACCCTTCTCCTGGTCAACAACTTCTTCTGCCTATCAGCCAACCCTGGACTGATAGCATACAATTCCCTATAAGATAGGGAAACCTGACCCTGGTTCATCCTTTCAAGGACAGAGTCCATAACATTAACTTGACCAGACACTACTGGCCTCTCAAAGTGAGCTCTTTGCTTCACCACCTTGGTCCTAGAAGATTCTTGAGGACCAGCACCACCAACAGATTTACCATTAACAGGAACCAAACCAGATCCCTCACCAGAACCTCTGACTGAAACAGGCTTTGGCAATGAAGCCAAAGGGACATCCTCCTCTGAGTCAGAATCAGCATCCATTAGCATTGGCTCACCATTCATGTCCAATGCACCAAAACTGGGGGGGCCCATATCAGCAATCCCCTTCTGCATCTTATACAGCTCCTCCTTTCTGTACCTGCTCCTAGCTGCACTCAGCTTAGGATCCACCTTTAAAGCCTTAGGCTTTGTTTAAGCCTGAGAACCGCTCTTAGGCATTCCAACCTTTCCAGCTTCAACATCATAGAAACCAGCCAAGCATTCACCACTTGACTGTCCTCCACAAGAATACAACTCCAACCCACCAAAGAAAGTAGAAAAAGAGACTTTATTAACCTCCTTCCCTTTTTCCTTGACATCTTCATCTGCCTTAGAAGAAGACTTTTCCTGATTAGGGATCTCCTCAAACCTTGGCCTCCTCTGATTGAGAGCATTTCTTCTCCTGACCAAATCAACAGGAGCCTGCCCCTCACTGGGTGTCACAAAAGAACCATCAGGGAACTTAAAAACCCTGCCATCAAACTCCACTTTTCCTTCAGACACATCTCTGTTCAGTGCCCAACAATCATTGGACCTGTGCCCCCTCCTACTACAATAAGAGCAAACCCAAGGATCACTCCTACCAGCCCTCCTTTCAAAATCTCTAGGCTGAGAAGGTGCCCTATTAGCCTTCTTGGCCTCCTGGACAAAAATGTGCAGCTGTTTTGTCAGATCAGCCAACTGCTCCACCATTGGGTCCCTCTCCTGTTTGGGAACCTGCACCAAATTTTTCTCCTCCTTCTTTTCCCTAACTTCCTCTTCAGCCAAAGCCTCACTGACTTTGCTGAAATACTTGGCACACCCCTCCTGATAGGTGTCCACAGCCAATAACTTCAAATGGGCCTCAACAGCCTCCTTCACCTTATCCAAGGCAGGCAACTTCTGATCCCCATTAGAAAGAGTCTTCATCAATTCCTTTCTTGACAACTCTTTCAATACATCCATCCTGACATCTCTAGCCAGGGCAGACCAAAAAACATCCTTGGCAGCATTTTCATGTGCCAGCTCCTTCACTTCCACCAAATATTCCACCACAGGATCAAACTGTAGCAGAAACTTCCTGTAGCTATGTAAGTTACCAACATCACCATAAGATTGCCATTCACTGACATCCTTGTTCAGATCCACCATAGTGAACCTGACACCCCATCTATCCACCATCTCCCTACACAAAAATTTCCAATCCCTCTTCTTGTAGCCAGAGATGGCCACAAGCTCCTTCTCCACTGACCTATCACCAATGAAGAAGATAATCTGCTTCACCATGTCCAGGTAGGAAGCACCATCCACTCCAGCAGCAGTTTCATACTTCTCTAGAAACCAATTGACATCCTCCCCATAAAACTTGGTACCATCCTAAGTTTTAATCCTCACACACTCCCTAACCATCACAGAAGGAGGACCATCCCCCCCACTGACAGTCACCACAGGAATAGCAGAACCAGAAGCCATTCCTCCAGTTCAAAACACCAAAAGGAGCCAACCAAAGAAAACAGAGATCCCAAAGAACTAGCAAGTTCAAATCCCCACGTTGGGCGCCAGAAATGTAGACAATCCTATAGTACTAGCTATAGGCCTTGACCAAGGGAGTTGGAGAAAAACCAGAGAGAAAATCCCCTGTCCCTTTAGAAAAATAGAGTGAGATTTACTTGCTAAAGTAAGTTGGTTCCTGTTTTTCTAAAGCCCCTTTTTAACACACTTGACTGCTTGATGAGCCAAGAAAGTAGTCCCCAGATAGACTACCAGACCAAAGAACTGAAATGTAGAACAAAGTCCACACCAGAGACAGCAAAGATACTTGATGTAGGCTGCAAATCCACTCCAGAGACAGCAATAATACTTGCTATAGCTTGCAAGACTATAACAGAGAAAACAGTTGCTAAAGTTAAGTTAAATGAAGAACTCACTTGCAACAAACACAGCCAATTGTGGCCAGAAAACAGTGAAAACTGAGTGAGGAACAATGAGATCACCTCCGGATGGTTGTATGATGATTAAGGTTGCCCCAAACTGTCTTATTCACTATGTACACACAGACCACTAACTAAGAGCCCATGCGCACCCACCAATCTGGCGCCTGTAGCTGCCAAATTGCATAAAAAACCCTCCTAAAACAGAGGCGGGCGGGCCGCCCGACGTCATAGATGCCACCTGAAGCGGCCCGGCCTCCCTGAAGCCAGAAAACCAATAAAAACCACTAATCTAATTAGAAAAATTAGCTACAACTACTAAAACCTTTAAAACACAGAATTTCACTATAACAACATTGAGACATGAAATATAGAGAAAAATTAGCTATATCCAATGGTACTAAGCACTTAACCCTAAGACTTAAGGTTATCCTGTAAAACACGAAAAACAAAATTAAACAGCAATCGTTTATAAATGAAAAATGAGGAAATGACCCCTTAAAACTCAGAATACGAAAAATGTCTACAAGACATAAAATATATAGAAAAGCCAGGGCTATCCAATGATAGTACCCACATACCCGCAGACCCAATATCCACAGAATAAAACCAGAAAAATACCAAATTCCTTAACAGATGTCAATTAAGACATGCACAAACAGCGCCAAATCACACAACAAAGGCCCCTGCCAATGTTGGAAGACCACACCGATCTGGTAGAAAAAAGAGGTGTTTTGAAATGGCATAGTTCTAACATTGATACCCACTATTTTATAAATCTCATAAATAAGACATATAAAATAAAAATAAAGAGTATAAGAAAAGGTAATTTTCACTCCAAAAAAAACAAATAAATGAAATGGAAATGAAAATGGAAATAGAAAAAAAGAGAAGCAAAAAAATAAAATACAAGGAAAAAATTAAAATATTAATTAGATTTCACTAGTTGATAATTTGGAATCAAGTTACTTATTTTGAATTTTTTGACCATGATACTTCATATATTAGCCTACCTATTAATTTTTAGTTACATTTTCTCTGTATGAATAACTACTAGATAATTAATTTTTTAACTTGGAAGTGATTAATACTACTAGAATTGTGATTTTCCATTATTTTTTAACAATAAATTAATCAGTCTGATTTTATTTGGCTATAGGTTAACTGAATATATCTTTGGTGCACTGATGAGTTAGCTAATAGTGAAAGTAATGTTTGAGCCAATTAGAGTTTTAAGAATATTTTTCTTAAAATTAGTTTATATTATTTAATAGTTTTTTTAGTTGGAACTTACATTAGTTATTATATTTTTTGTTCAATTTTGTTATTGTTAGTTTCTTGTTTCTCAGGTATAGGTATTTTGATTAGTTATTGATATTAATTTTGGGTAGTTTTAGCTATTTATTTATTTATAATTCAACAAGTTTTTTTTTATCACTTACTTACTTTCTTTCTTCATTTTTGAGGTTTGTAAGCTGAAAAAAAAGTTTAGGGGGTAGGGAGAAAAAGATATGGGAAGGAGAAGGGAAGGGTGGTAAGTGAAGAAAGAGGATGGGGATAGATTGGGAGAGAAAAGAAGCAAAATTATTTAGAGGGGAGCGTGATGGAAGTGAGAGGATTTGGGAGGGAGGAGGAGGAGGAGGAGGAGGAGCAGGGAAGAGAGAGGTTAGGGAGGAGAGAGTTAGAAGCAAGAGGATGGGGAGGGGAGAGGGATGAAAGCTAGAGGATAGGGAGAAGAGGAAATAGAAATGAGAGGATGGGGAGCAGAGGAGAGGGGGATGGAAGTGAGAGAATTTGAAGGGGAGGAAGAGAGAAGAGAAACATGCAGATGGGAATAATGAGGGGAGCGAGGGGCTGAGGAAGAGGAGAAGAGAAAAGAAATATGAAAAGGGAGGTGCATGTGCAGTAAAGAGTGGAGGGAAAAATTATTAGAGGGGCAGCAAAAATGTGCAAAAGAGAAATAAGAATAAACTTGGGAGCATGTATCATTACTTAAAAAAATGAGATGTGTGGAGGGGAAATGTAGCAAGTGAAAGCAAAGCTAAAAACACACATTTACTAAGAGAAACAATTAAAATTAAACTACTAGCAGAGGGTACCAAAAACAATACATAAGAAACAAGTATCCCAAATGGCAAAAAACTAGTTGCCGCTGGCCTACAAGCTGCTTCTTTGTTACACCGACTGGCATCTTTAGGTTGGGGCATTCCTCTGAAACAATATAAAACACTGATTTCCTCTCTCATCCACTCAAGAACAGATTATGCGGCAATAGTCTGGAATAACCCTAAGAAACCCTCACGCACCACCAGACTCCTCCACGTAATTGAAAACAAGGTCTACTGGAGATCTCTTGGATGCTTTGTCTCCACCCCAGTAAGTACTCTCCTCCACGATTCAATGTCTCTCCCATGCAAGCTGCGCCTCGACCTTGTATTGTACAAAGCATGGGCAAGACTCCTCACAACCCCCTCATAAAACCCCATGGCCCAAATTGAAAAAGCCACCATCAGGCTCTTGCCACCCAAAGTCCATCAACACCAGCTTCACTCCCTTTCCAATTCACACATATTTCCCCCTTCACTCCCCCTTGAGTCACTTGACACAAGGCACCCCATGATTCTTCCCCCTTGGGCCCCTCCCCTGTTCTCCACCTTTATTGCCCCATCTAAAGAGGCGTCCTGGGACTCTATTTTGTCATCTCTCTCATCCTCATCACCCTCATCATAATTTGTCTACACTGTTGGATCCCTCTCTCAGGTAGGCACCTTTGCTGCGGCCTTTGATCCGGGTCAGCCCCTTCCACTTGTCACTAGGCCAGGAGATGCGCACCTATACTTGGTTTTCGAAGCTGAGCTATATGGCATCCTCTTTGGCTTACGCCTTTTTCACCCAAACCCATTCCATTCACTCTACCCCTCCCTCACCCTGCTTACTGACAACCAATCAGCAATTAAAGCATTATCCTCCTCTTCTTATGCTTCCTCCAACCGCTCCCTCCTCACAGCTATCATTTGTGCTGCCCACGGCCTCCTCACTGATTATCCAATTGTGCCCTGGACACCTAGGCATCATGGGTAACAAAGTGGCTGACAAACTCGCCAACACCTCTCACCCCTCCGCCTACTTAGCTGAGTCCTTCCTTGACTTTACCCCTCCCCCCCATCTTCCTCTTTGTTGAAATCTCTAATTAAATCACACTCACTTTCTCTCATCCTCTCCCCTCCATCCCAAAAAACACTTAAGAAATTGAGAGGGAGGTTTAATCCTCAACTTATTTTCAGGTCCTTAACAGAACTCACAAGAGCCCAAGCCACTGTGTTTGCACAGTGTTGCTTGGGACATTCCCCCCTAAAACACTATCTATTCCGTTTCAAAGCATCTGACTCCCCCCTATTCCCCCTCTGTTCTTTGCACTTTACTGACACCCTGGAACATGTCCTCCTGTTCTTTCCAGCCCACTCAGAGGCCCGTAACCTCCTGAGATTGAAGGGTAAACGCCACAAAATTTCCTTTTCTACCTCAGCCTTACTCTCCCCCTCTCCCATCATCAAATTAGTTGCCCAGTTTCTTATTAATACCAATAGATTCCCCAATAATCTACCATTGTGCCACTAACTATCTGTTCCTGTCTAGAATGCCCTCTCTTACTCTCCCATCTTAGCTTACCATTTTAAATAGTACCCATAGCTTCCCTTTTCCTTCATGCTCCTTGCTTAGTGAGATTGTACAAAATAAAAATAAAAAAATAGGAAACAAGTAACAAGTACAAAAAGAAAATTATCAAAAACAATGAGGTGGAGGAGAAGAAGTGTATGTGGTTTAGAAGTAGAAAACCAGAGTGATGATAAGGACAGATAAACAAAAAAAGGGGAACATGGAAAAAGTCATGACCAGGTCATGTAGTGGGCTCAACCTGGGTCACTCCCTGAATCACTCCTATAAGTAAACCCTGAAACCAAAAACTGAACCTGATGTCTGGTTCACCATTCTTTACCCCTGTGTAAGAACCCTCATTTTCTCTCCATGGCCCCCCTCTAGCCAGATTCAAGAAAGTTCTGAGTCCCCAATAAATATAATGGACTTAGATCTACAACTTTGCCATATTTTTATTAGGGGGTTTCATTGTTGACCAATCTGCGATTAAATCAATTGCTGATAAAAATCATTATACCTCAATTATCTTCCACAATTATTTTTGCTAATAATTGGGTTATTAGACTTTTTACATGTCAATGTTCACCTCTATCTGATATTTTTATGCTCAATTTTTCATAACCACATCTTAGACAACTTTCTGGATATCCCAGGCCTCCTGCCTTGCTGCGCAGTCCCATCCTGTCTATTCATTCTATCTGCTCAGAACCACTCCCCATCTCATCTGTTTTTTTCTTCTCCTTTTCAACTTCAAATATCTCAACATGCCTTGTTGTCATAGATCTTCTCAAAAGCAGTCTTCCCCCTGTTTTTCATCAAATTCCATTACTGCCTCTTTCCCCCACTTGTCTGAGAAATCAAAGAATGTATAACCAAAAAAATATGATCATCTCATACTTATCAACTAGCTAAAAATAAAAACTAATTATTATTCTTTTTTTGGTACTGAGAATGCAACTAAAGTAGGATGGCTCCCTGCATCAAAAGTAAATGGCTATCGTTTTATGGTAAATGAATTATGAAATAAGAAAAAGGAAAAGATTGATCCTTTGCCTAAACAGATGTATGAATGTTTCAAGGATTACTGAGCCAAAAACAAGAAGGCAAAGAAACTTTCATTTTCTACTGGTTTTTGTATTACTGACATTGATATCAGTAAGGGCTTAAAATCCATAGATAATAAACTTGAATCTCTATGTACATATTTTAAAGAAATGGATTCTATTTTTGGAGAGCTAGATGACGTTAATCCTGAAAAAATGTTGGATGGTGAAGTTTCTATCTCCAAAAATGATGTTAAGATAAATCTTTTTCCTTCTTCTTCTACTCAAGCCTCTTCTCATTTAACTTCCACTAATCAAGATATCTTTTAAATAGATCCCTATGGCAATATTAATCAACCTGATCTAACTAAAGTTTGTTTTTATTTCTTGTATAGTTTTTTTGTTTTTTTATTTATAAAAAGGCTAATAAATGAACCCAGGATCCTCAAGCAAGTGAGTCTGAAGCTAGAATAAATGATGAAGAGGAATATGTTACCTCCAAAAAAAGTGAAGACCATCAACTACTTTTAATTTCAACAGTCATGGAAAGTGAAACAGAGATAGTTTTTCCTAAACCCCTTTTTCTTCCATTGATGATTTTCTGGAGACACATGAATCTGGTAAGTGGTTGCATATCTCTTAATAAATAAGTGAGCTTTTATTTTTATTTGTTAATATTCCTTTTCAATCTAGTTAAGGTTGAAGTTGCAAGAGATACTCTCAACTTTCAAAAGAAACAATACAAGCTCTCTTTACGAAGGGATGATAGAGCACAAGACTTTGAGGAGAAGAAATATAAGCTTTCTTTACAGAGGGATGAAAGGGTACAAGACTTGGAGGAGAAGAAATTCAATCTTTCTTTTAAGAGGGACAAGAGGTCATATGAATTTGAGGAGAAGAAATTTGAGATAAAGAAAGAGGAGAAGGATCTTGAGTAAAACTTTTTCAGCCTAGGTATCTCCAGGAATGAATAGTTCTTATGTTTAAAATAATATAACCTTAATAACATTAAGCTTATTACTTAAAAATAAGGTTAAAATACTTATATATATGATTATAATACATATATATATAATTATTATACTATTATATGACTTATAGTAGTTTAAATAGCTTATCCATAGCCTAATAATACATATTAAGGTGTTAATGGATTCATAATATACTTAAATTAAGTGATATTAAATAATTATAGACATGCATAAGCTTATATGTATACATAAACCTCATATTCAGTGAAATATGTAGTTATATTATGTATATTTAGGCCTATAAGTGGGTTTTAACCTCTTAATAGCCTATAAACTTTATTTTTCTGCTTATTTTAGGTCATATGGACATATCCATTGGACTCACAACGCCTACACAAGCATATACACCTATTTCAGGCGCATATATCCAGTTTGGACAAGTTAATCTGCTTCCTTGGATAGATTTTCACGGATTTATGAGTTGGGATATGATTACTGGGCTAATGTGGATGCTTGGGGATGTTATTGGGAGCTTGGAAAGTTAATTTGGTTCCTTTATATGTTTTGGGTTTCATTTTATCCTCTTTGGATGAGTTATTTTACCTGTTTCTTTATGGTATCCACTTTTATCTGTTTATTCTATTTATAGTATTGGTTTGTGGTATCATTAATTGTGATGAAGGGTCCTTAATGGAGGTCTGGATGTTGAAACTTCTTGAAGTGGACACCATGGGGAGGTTATGGGCACTCACAGTGCTGTAATTTCTGGGGATAGCAGTGACATCATCTGGATTGAAGGTCTCTGCACTCAAGTGGATTTTGGTATAAGGGAGGATTTTGACATTTATTAGACATCACTTACTTACTACACCTCAAATAAAAACTACAACTCAATTATTATCATATAGAAACATATTATAAAGCATTTATAGATTGATATTATCTGTATATAAGCTAAAACTATATTTTATTATTCTATTTTCCACCACTAGCATGCATAACATCCAAGTATTGTGTGTTTAAATTGAGAATAACTAGTTTATTAGTCTTCCCCTGAGGTTTAATCACTAAATCATTTATTTATAAGTAGTTGGGCCATTAATATTTACTATTAAATCATACTTATTCACTAGCATAAACTAACAAACTTCCTATTGGATCAAATGAAACTCAAGTATCAACTTGAAGATGGTTCAAAAAAGAAATATTTCTTGAGAGAATGTGTTAAAGCTAACAAATCTATTGAGAAAACTGAATTTTTATTGAAAATTTTTGATAACTAGTTTTTTTTATTTTTCTTAGAAAGTTTTCTTGATAGAATGCATTAAATTTAATATTCAATCCTTGGCACACACTCCTCACTTAGATGTGAAACATTTGATTTCAACATTTAAGATTATTTTTTTGTTTGTTTAAATAAATTTTGATTAATTTATTTTTGGTGACAATTTCATATGTGCTGACGTTTTAAAAGTCTTGATTCTAGATGATTTTTATTTGCAAAACTTGAAAAACTCATACATTTTTTCTTCTTTACATTCAAATAATTAAATTTACTTTTCTAAATACAGCTAAGTCAACAAAAATCTATGTCTGTTTTAAAAAATTGGCTATACCCTTGCCTGCATTTTATTGAAGCAAGGGGTGGGTATCACTAAAAAATTTTCCTAAGTCATCAATTTCACATTTCAGATAGATAAATTTGGCAATAGCCTCCCCTGCGTTTTATTGAAGTAAGGGCTGAAGATCACAAAAAATTTAATATAATTACATATATAAATATATAAACAACTAATATATATCAATTTCTTTAGTTTTAAAGTAATTAAAATTCCTCTAGCTAAAATGTTGACACATCTAAAAACAAATGTTTGGGAATTTCCACAAGCGTAGGCTTAGGAAACTCATGAAGAAAATATATATTGTTATGATTACCATTTATACAACATAGCATCATTGGCCCATTACTTTATTTTAGGAATATGAAATATAACAGTTATTTATAAAAAATTTACAAAAAAAATTAAAAATTATTTGATGACTCTACTCATCCCCATACTTTTTTGATCTACATAAAGTCTTTTTATATCTGTTATATTTACCTTCTTTTTTTACCTTTTTTATTTGGTGTATTAAGTTTTGACTGATTTGAAAACAAAATCCAAAATTTGAGAACTCTTGACAAGATTCCAAACCAGGTTTAGCTTTGGTTTTTTAGTGATGATCCTCAGAAGAGTTACAAATAGTTTTGATAATTCCAGCTCTCAATCCAAAATTTATTATAAAGTTGTGATCCAGAAAGTATAACCCATGAACTTTTATTTTAGCTGGGGAAGGAATAGGTTGTCCAGTAATAGGATTAATGTGAGAGAAAATCTCCAAAGAAAGATAATTGGCATCATTCTTATTGGTATAAATCTTTTTATGAAAAACAGAATGTAATTTTTTCAAGCAATTGACCAAGAAATAATTGAGTTATCCTAATCTTTAGGAGATAAAATCCTAGATAATCATCAGATAAGAGTTTTAGAAGCCTTATTCTCTCATTATGCTATATAAAAACACAAAATAAATTAAGTGATATTTGGAAATAAAGGCTCAACTTTAAAGGTCAATATCTCAGCAACCAATGAACCAAATTTAAATCCGTTTATGTTAAATGAAAAATAAGATTCAGGAGAATCTTCAGCTAAAGTAAATTTGATTCAAATAAACATAACCCTAATTTGTTACATAAAAACATAAAATAAAAATAATTTAAATTAGGAAAAAAAGGCTCAATTTTAAAAGTCAATATCTCAGCAACCACTTAACTAAATTCAGATCTGTTTGAGGAAAATAAAAGGTAGCCTTCAAAAGAATTTTCTATACAAAGGAAATTAGATTTGAAAAAACCTAACCTGAATTCCAAGTCTGATTTTTAAAATTTTACAAAAACTTCAAAAGAGGTAATGGAGATGAGAACAAGAGAAGTTTAATAAGTTTGATGTTATCCAGATAAGATTTAAATATATATTTAAGTATGAAATTATGATAGAAGGAATGAGATATCATATAGGCCTGAAAATAAAGAAGATGAAACTTACCTTGATTGAAAAGTAGGAAAAATAGAGTGGGAAAGGTTGATGTTGGAATTTGGGAGAAATTGAATATTAAGTAAGTGAAATGCATAAAGAATGTGCAATTTATGTGTTTTAATGACATAGAGCCAAAAAAAGTGAAATAGGGGAAAGGGGGGATAATGACTATGCCAAGGAGGGATGAAAAGTAGGGTGATGGAGCTAAAAAAGAAAGTAAAGAGGGAGAGAAAAAAAGTTTAATTTTACTATTGAAATTAAAAATAACCACTTAAAAAAATTTGATTCAAAAAATAAAAAAACAGAAAAAAAACAATAAAAAATTATAATTAGCAATCAAAAAATCAAAAAAAGAATAAAATGACTTACCTGGAGAGATGAGATGAGAAAATAAATGAAACCATATTGTTTGAGGGATGTTGTAAGAGAAGAGGAAAAGGATATGAGAGATGAATGATAAAAGAAACAGTGAAAAATTATGCAATTGAAGAAAATATGTGATTTCATGTTGAGCTTCTTAATGAAAACAAATGAGACATCTAAAAAAGAGACATTCAGCGTAAATTCAGAATAAAAATGAATATGTGAAAAACCGAAACACAAAACCAATTGAATAAAGCACAGAAGCTGAACATTTGGAAAGTATGAAATTAAAATTAAAAGGGTTGTGTTTCAAAATGTTTGAGGGTGGTTGACACAATTACAGAGAGTATGCTGGTAGAAAGAATGTTTTGTGATTCAAGGGAGGGAAGAGCTGGTACAGGTCTGGAACCCTCTTCTTCATAAAGATCATTGAAAATACATGTAAGCTAATGTGTCTTCCAACCCAGATTCAGAGTCAAAGTCAGCAGCTAAAACTAAAGTTATACCATTCATAGCTGTGTGAAGTTGCTTCCTAGTAAAGAGGTGCTTCAATATTGTCAGTAGAAAATGTTGTTGGTAGAAGGGTTAGGTGATGAGTGGGAAGTGGGAATTTGCCACCAAATGAGAAGATAGGGGGTGTAGATAGAAAAAAATGTTATGTGCTTGCCACCAAAATTAAGTATCATAGAGTGAAGATACACATAAAGATGAGAAAAAATGTTATGCTTTTTCCACCAAAATTAAGTATCATATTGTGATGAGATACATAAGGATTTCATCCACAATTATACACCACACAATATGGGGGCAGACTTGCTAGCAAGTCCGCAACCTTGGACCCAAACTCATCACAGATTGAATACACATTGAGCCATTGACAAAGGAACCATACAATTAGGGATGAACACCACTCAGAAGAACAGTTTTAGATGGGTGTTCAAGTAGAGTTCAGAATGGGTTTAATATGAGTTCAGTCTTAGTTCCATCTGACTTCCATCTGAGTTCAGGTTGAGGACTTGCTAGCAAGTCCACCCCCTATATTGCATAGTGATATGTCATGTTACTTACTTACAAATTAATCATGGATGTGATGAGTTTTGGATCAGGAATTAAGAACAGAAATTGGGGTATATGAGGCAGGATAATGCATTATTGTGGATTCCTTATCCACTAGCCCTGGGGCTAGTAGATAAGAATCTTCATCAATTAATAATTTCTGATCCAGGGAAAAAAATTCATGATCCCTGATTGGGGATCCCTGAACATTGATACCCCCTATTTTAAGTTTAAAGAACATTTACTAATTTTATACTTATCTTAATTAATTAAATTAAAAAACAAAAATTTATATTACTTTACTGAATAGAATATAATATATTTAATATTTAATATAAATTTTTATATTTATTTTTATAAATTAATATTAATAAAATAAATCAGCCCTGTTTTCATATTATAAGTAATTTACTGGCTGAAAAATATAGTCCAAGTACCAAATAATATTGTTCAAAACTTAAGATTTTTTACCCCGAGTTGGGTGCTACCAATTTCGAAAGACTGTTAGAGTTTCCTTGTTGTGAGCAGAGTCCAAATGAGTTGGATAAACCTAAGAGAGACCTGTCCTTTGAAGTAAATTTACAGTTTTCAATTATCTAAGCTAAAATGTCTACTTGACAATTAAAAGACTTGTTTACCACTTTTATTGACACTTTTGAGATGCTATAATCTGTAATTGTTGAAGAATAAATGAAATACAACAAAAAGCTGTACTAGTGAAAGTTAATTTTAAATGATTAAATTATATATTTTTAAAAGGATTTTATTTCATGAATATGATTTTAAAATTCGGTCCCTGAAGTTGAGAACACTTAATGGTACCCTAAAATTATATATTTATTAATTTTTATGTAAAATATTTTTTATAAATACTAAAATGTTGAAGTTATAAATATATGTAATATTAAGTTATGATGGTTAATTTTATGGGTAATTGGTTGTTAGTGAAACTTTCTGATTATTTTCTATGCTCTAAATTTGAGTCTAGAGCCATATATATGCATAGAGTAGTCATATGATCCCATTTCCCCTTCCAAATTCATTCCAGAGTTTGTCTGGATCTCCATGGATCTTTAATGAGCTTTTTTAGACTTTCAGAATCACTTTAAATCCTTAAACTACTTTATAAAATCTGTCAGCCAGGCTACTAGACTTACCCAGTAAAATAATAAATTATTTACTGGATGAAGCCATGCCTTATTATTCTTAATATTTAATTAAATTAGTTACATTAAGATTACCTGTAATAAATTAACTAATTACAGAATGTTAAAATTAAATGAATAATTAAAATTAAATATAAAATGTCCCTTATATTTTATTCTCTAACACCATGCTCATTGACAGGTTAGAAGAAATAAAAATTTTAATATTCAAAAATAAAAAAATATATACAAAAAATTCAAATTTCGTATTTAGAATTGACTTCTACAGTAAATATTAAATAAATTTATGTATTTCTGACATACTCTGTAAATAAATCTTTAAAATACATCTTTTTGACGCCTTCTTTTTAGAACAACTTTTTCATTTGAAATACTCCTTCTGGAATATTATTTTTTCTCTCTCTCTCATACTACAGTTTTTAGAATTTCATTGCCATGGTTTGTCCCTCTTTTGCCTATATAAGGCCTCTCTCTTGGTTGTTTTTGATTCATTAATTTACTTACTTATTTTTATTACAACTTCTTACAATCCTTTTATTACTATTTATTATTGCCTTAGTATTTACATTAAAATGTAATTCTAATCCATTAATTTTTATAATAAATCCAACTCTTTACATTTTATTATTAGAGTAATTACTCTTTAAGATAGGAAAATACATACCTGAGTTTGAAACCCTTAAAAAACCGTTGTTACCACCATTGGACCTCCCTATAAAACCTTCTAGACTTGAAAGACCCCTTTGACAGCTGGGAACTTTTCTAAATCTTTGACAGCGCATTGTTATCTTGAGGACCGGAGACCGTGGGACCATCGCCATTGAGTTACCTATGAGGAGGAGTGGACAACGAAAACAATGAACGTCATATATCACGTGACTTATTTTTTTGCTGTGAACGGGAATCAAACCGTGCTCCAAAACTTAGGCTTATATACTAACTAATAGTTATATAATTTGTGGTAATTATTGATTACTTTTTGTGGGTCACTTTGCACTCTTCTTACTCTATGTATTTCCTATTACTCAGCACTCTGTAAGTGGCATTAAATTGCTCATTTTACAGGGGGAGGTGTCTGGTAAATTGAAATTATTATTATTTTATTTATTTTCCTAGTTGACAAAGATAGAGCAATTGTGTTCTTAGTCTTAGAAGTAATAAATTTTTATTTTTTTAAAATTAATTGTAGTTTTCAGTTGACTTTGTCATGAAAAATTAAAATATTTTTTTTGTTCCAGTTGACAAATTGTCCTGACAATAAAAATTTTTAATTAACAAAAAATAAAAATATACTAAATTATTTCAGTTGACATTTAGTCCTGGTAATTGAATATCCTTCACACCACGGGAAATCTGGGGGTGAACTGCTAGCAGTTCCCTCTATTTGAAACTATCAGGAATTTGTCAGGAAACTGTTGGGAAACCATCCTGAAACTGTCAGAAAGATGTTTTTAAATTTGATGAAAAAACATTGAAAAATAAACTGTCACAGATTGAATCCTGAACAATCCCTCCTTGAGCAGAGCTTAAGAACCACATTGAACATAAGTTAATCTCAGGTTTGGCAAAAGGTTGAACAACATCACTTAGCATACCTTAATATTCAAATATTAAACTTGAATATATGTTGCGTGTATGATGTAGATGCATATGCATTTGAATTTGCATGGTGGATACTTATTGCATGCTAAAAATTGATGTGAAATGCCTATCCAAAGTGTATGCATAATGACTATGAAGAATAAATATGCATAAAAAATATGCATAAAAATATGCATAAAAAATATGCATAGTGATTATGCATAAAAAATATGCATATTGAATATGCATTAAAATATGCATAAAAATATGCATAAAAATATGCATATTGAATATGCATTAAAAATATGCATATTGAATATGCAAAAAAGGTGCATATATGTATATGAATAAAATATATTAATATGCATATAAATATGCATAAATATGCATATAAATATGCATAAATATGCATAATGATTGAAAAATGCAAAAAAATGATGCTTAACAAGTATATTTTATGCATAAATAGAAATATGCAATATGAATTCATATTGCATACAGATAACACTGGCAAACCATTTTGACCAAAACTCATACTAAATTTTCATTCTGGACTAAAGGTGTGAGGGAAGGAAGAAAAACAGTCCGACGTTAGAAAAATGCTACATGCACTCATTTTGTAGCAGAGCAAATGAGAAGTGCTGAATTATGGTTGGTGCCCATAATTTAGTATGATATCATAATTTTATTTAATTGTTTTCAATATTGAAAAGACTTTAGGTCGGTTGGTATGGATCTAGCTGTGCCAGGGTCTAATCTACTTATTTTAACAATTTCTTAATAATTAACGGGCTTTAATACAATAACAGGTTGAATTTTTTGTGGGATATTGGATATGATAAGGTCTTTTGTAAAAAAACTTATATTGTTTAAAAATATTCCTGAATCAGATGTGGGATAATCACTACAAAAAATTGTAGTACTGTGGGCAATAAAATATATGCACAAGCAGTAAAGAAAGGACCAAGTGAACCCTTTTTGTGCAGTGGGAATCATTAGAGTGGAATTGTGGATGAAAAATATAATTCATTATTACCATTTTATTTAATCAAAAAATTTATAATATTAAAAAGAACTATTGATTAATTGGTATTTGACCTTTGTGCCTCACTCAAATTTATCATTTGATTGATTTTTGTCACCATTATGTTATTAATATTATAAGTATAGCAAAAACTCGTGTGCCCAACGCATACCAGGTGATGTTGCACCTTTTATAATATTATTAAATAAAGGTAAAAAATATGAAAATGATTTGTTTTACAAAAAAAAAATTGATATCCAAAAGCAATATGAGGGATAAAAAGGTAAAATTAAAGGGATCAAATATGAAATAAAAAATTAAAGTGAAATTCCTCCCATCAAGAGCAAGTAGACATGATGGGGTGAACGCCCGCCAGTGGCACTAACCTTGGACTATAATTTCTTTTTTGTAAAAATAAAAAAAAATCCACTTAAGCTTCACCAAAACTTCAGGATGACAATTTTGCCATATCAAACAACTTCTATTGCAATTATTGAAGAAAAATTCATTTTCATTGCAATAGAGAGAATTGATCACATCAAACTGCATGTGACCAAAAGTGTCCAGCACAAGTTCGGCTGAACTGGTGCTGGACACTTTTATTATGGAGGTTAGCTAGGGTGGAATTTTTCTTCAGTTCATCTGGTAATTCTTATAAACATGTCCACTGGTATTTGATCTTTGTGCCTCACTCATATTTATCATTTGATTGATTTTTTGTCACCATTATGTTTTAATATTATAAGTATAGCAAAAACTTGTGTGCCCAATGCATACCGGGTGATGTTACACCTTTTATAATATTATTAAATAAAGGTAAAAAAACATGAAAATGATTTGTTTTACAAAAAATAAATTGATATACAAATGCAATATGAGGGATAAAAAGGTAAAATTAAAGAAACAAATATGAAATAAAAAATTAAAATAAAATTACTGCCATCAAGAGCAAGTAGACATTTTGGGGCAAATGTCCACCAGTGAGGCTAAACTTGGACTAAAATTGCTTTTTTGAAAAACAAAAAAGTGCCAATCTGAGGTTTAAAAAAACTTCAGCAGAACCATTTAGCCATATCAAACAACTTCTAGTTCAATGATTGAGAGAGAATTGATCACACCAGACTGCATGTGAAAAAAAGTGTCCAGCACAAGTTTGGCCAAACTTGTGCTGGACACATTTATGACGGAGAGTAGCTAGGGTAGAATTTTTCTTCAGTTAATATGGTATTTCTTATAAACATGTCCATTGGTACTTGATCTTTGTGCCTCACTCATATATATCATTTGATTAATTTATTTTCACCATTATATTATTAATATTATAAGTATAGCAAAAACTGGTGTGCCCAACGCATACCGGGTGATGTTACACCTTTTATAATATTATTAAATAAAGGTAAAAAAACATGAAAATGATTTGTTTTACAAAAAATAAATTGATATACAAAAGCAATATGAGGGATAAAAAGGTAAAATTAATCTCAAAGAGATCAATAATGTAAAACAAAATACTAGTAAAATTCTTACTCTCAAGAGCTAGTAGAAGTGTTGAAACAAATGGGAGCCATCAGGGCTAAATTGTAATAAGTGACCTTTTTTTTAAAGATAAAAAATTATACACCTGAGGTTGGGAAGAACAACAGGTGGATGATTCAGCTAAACAAAACTACTTGTAGTGAAGTTTAATAAAAAATTTTTTTGTTTCCATATAGAGAATTGATCCCAACTGACTGCACGTGACTAAAAGTGTCCAGCACAAGTTTGGCCGAAATTGTGTCGACACTTTTATGATGGAGAGTAGCTTGGGTGGAAATTTTCTTTAGTTCCTTCATCTTGTATTTCTCATAAACATGTCTACTGGTATTTGATCAGTCTGTATCTTTCATATTTATCATCCGATTAATATTTTATCACCATTATATTATTAATGTTATTAGTATAGAAAAAACTTGTGTGCCAAATGCATACCATGTGAAGTTATACCTTCAATAATTTTTTAAAATAGACGTAAATAAATATGGAAAGGATTAGTTTTACAAAAATTAAATAGAAATTTAAAAGTAAAAAGAGGAATAAAAAAGTAAAATAAAAGTCAAAGAGCTCAAATATGAAAAAAATACTGGTAAAATTCCTGCTATCAAGAGCCAGTAGAGGTGTTAAAGCAAATGGGAGCCATCAGGGCTTAATTGTAATAAGTGACCTTTTCTTTAAAGATAAAAAATTATACACCTGATATTGGGCAGAACAGCAGGTGGATGATTCAGCTAAACCAAACTACTTCTAGTGAAATTTGATAAAAAAATTTTTTTGTTGCCATACAGAGAATTGATCCCATCTGACTGCACATGACCAAAAGTGTCCAGCACAAGTTTGGCCGAACTTGTGCTGGACACTTCTATGATGTAGAGCGGCTAGGGTAGAATTTTTCTTCAGTTTATCTGGTATTTCTTACAAACATGTCTACTGGTATTTTATAGTTGTTCCTCACTCATTAATATCATTTGATTAATTTTTGGTCACCATTATATTATTAATTTTATAAGTATAGAAAAAACTCATGTGCCAAATGCATACCAGGTGATGTTATGCCATTAATAATATTATTAAATAAATGTATAAAAATATGAAAATAGTTTATTTTAAAAATTATTAATTGATATCCAAAAGCAATATTAGGAATAAAAAATTAAGTTAAAGGGATTAAATATGAAAAAAGAAATTCAAGTAATATTCCTACTATCAAAGGCCAGTAGAGGTGTTGAAGCGAATGAGAGCCATCAGGGATAAATAGTACTAAATTGACTTTTTTTCAAAGATAAAAAATTGTGCACCTGTGGTTTGGATGAAATCTAGGTAGAAAATTTGGCTATGTAAAACTACTTCTAGTGAAGTTTTTTATCCAAAAATTTTTTTTCATTGCCATAGCGAGAATTGATCTCATATGACTGCAACTGACCAAAAGTGTCCAGCACAAGTTCGGCCAAACTTGTGCTGGACACTTTTTTGATGGTGAGTATCTAGGTTGCAGCTCTTCTTCGGTGCAACTGGTATTTTTTTAAAACATATCCACTGGTATTTGATCTTTCTGTTTTATTAATATTTTATCATTTGATCAATTTTTTGTTACCAGTATATTATTATTTTTATTAGTATAGCAAAAAAACATGTGCCAAATGCTTACAGGGTGATGTTAAACCTTTAATAATTTTATTAAATACAGGTAAAAAATTATGAAAATTATTTATTTTACATAAAATTAATTGATATCTAAAAGAAAAAAAGAAATAAAAAGAAATAGGTTGAATAATAGGGATTTTATATGAAATTAAAAATTCAAGCTAAATGCCTACTTTCAAGGCTCAGAAGAGGTGTTGGATAAAATGGGCATCATCAGGAATAAAATTTTACTTAATTTGATTTTTTGAAAAACTAAATGAAGTTTTCAACTGATTTTTTTCCAATATTTAGTTGGACACTTTATCTATATCAAATTACTTCTAGTACCTTGATTGACCAAATTAAATCCTCATTTCCATATGCAGAATTGATCCCATATGGCTGGACCAGGCCAAAGGTGTCAAGCACAAGTTTGAGAATTCTTCTGGTGGGCACTTTTATGATGGACAGTAGTAGGGTGCAAGTCTTCTTTAGTTAATCTAGTATTCCTCATAAACATTTCCAACTTATTTTTGGCCAAAAATCAGGGGGAAAGTTTTTCCATATAAAATTACTTCTAATGCCATGATTGACTAAAAATTGATTCTCATTGCCATATAGAGAGTTGATCCCATATGACTGGATCTGGCAAAAGTGTCACCACAATTTTTGATAAACTTAAGTTTGAAAATTTTATGATGGAAAGTAATTTCAAGTCTTCTTCATTTCATCAAGTAATCCTCATAAAAATTTCCACCTGTATTTTGGCCAAACTTCAGGTGGACACTTTGGACATATTAAATTAATTCTAGTTCCATGTTGATAAAAAACTGATACTTATTGCCATATATAGATATTAAACCCATCAGACTGTGCCTTTCCAAAAGTGTCTACCTGAATTATGGCTAAACCTCAGTTGGACACTTTTATGATGCAGAGTAGCTAGGGAAAAAGTATTCTTCAGTTAATTTGGTATTCATAATAAATTTATCCTCCTGAAGTTTAGCCTAACTTGAGGTGGACAATTTCGGAAAGCACCAGTTAGTCACTATCCATCAAAAAAGTGTTCACCAAAATTTTGGCTAAACTTGTGGTGGACCCCTTTGATCAGCCACAGTCAGATGAGATCAACTCTTTAGATGGGAATGAGGATGATGTTTTGGTCAATCATGGAAATAGAAGTAGTGTGATGTGGCCAAATTACCCCCTTGAAGGTCAGACAAACCTCAGAAGGACACTTTTTAGCAGGTAGTAACTGAGAATAATCCATTTATCAGAAGGAAAATCTTTTATTGGATAGATTCCAAGGTTTCATACTTGTGTATTATGGTCAGTATTAATTTTGAAAGTGTCTGTCCAAGCAATTTCATTGCCCATCATGACTCATTTTGTTTTAAAAGTTTCAAACTGCGTGATACAGTATTAAGGTGTCACATAGTATAATTAAGTTCTATTAAGTGCCCTCCTATGATGCCTAAATTTATAATTTAATATCTTACATAATAATTTTTTTTATATAAATCATCAATATTTTATTTTATTATCAAATTTAATAGAGCAAGTATCCTGAATTATTATATATGCATAAGCTTAGGTTAGATCAATTTGTGCACAATTTGTGCTCATCAGAGGACCAAAATCAAGTTCTGGAAGATCAACTTGTGCATAATTTGGAATCAGTTGATATTATGTCTATAATCGATCTGAGAATAAATGTAAATCTAACTCTAATTTACTTATGTTTATAAAGTATTCATAAACCTGGCATATTTAAGGGACTCTCTAAATTTCAAGAGAGGGGATTGCTAGCAATTCACCCCTAGATTTCCCGTGGTGCCAGTTGATTTAAATCCTGATAATCATCAAAAATTTATTTGTTAAATTAAAAATTATTTTTATTTCTTCAGTTGATTTCTTGTAAATCCTGGTTATTAGATTATTTTGAAGTAATTAATAATTGATTATTATTTTCAGTTTATTTTTACCCTGAAGAATTTTATATTTTTTTATTATTTATTTTTCTTTTATAAAGCAAAAATAAAACTGATTCATCTTATTGTTTCTTTCCCTCACTTCAGGTTAGATTTAAAACAATGACTGACCAAGGTTTTTCTGTTGCATGTGAAGATGAACTGGATCTGATTGATTATGATGAGGCTACTTCTGTGAGTTCTCCTTTAACTACAAAATTAGCTCAAATTAATAAATCATTGAACCAATCAGGACATGGAAATGGAGGAAGTGGAGACTCTGGTAGAGATAAATTCCCAGGAACAAAAACCTTCAATAAACCCCCAGAAGAGCTTCTCAAAGGCTTCAAGATAAAAAAGATGCCTTTAAACCAGCAGGTAAAAAATCTCTCTACTCACATCATGAGTTGAGGACAGAAACCTCAAGCTGAGGTCAAGGATAGACTGTCAAGAAGACAAGGTAAGAAACATGGAGTCTTTTCTTCAAGAGAAGAAGAAACCTCCTCCTCCAAATGCCTTTCTACAACTGGTCCCCCAGCAACAAGAAAAGGTGGAAGTCTCAAAGTGGAAGTGGGATTGGCTGAACACGCAGTGGGATTATCTGTCCCAACAGCAACAGCACCAAGTACCTCAGGCAGGTCCTTAAAGAACAAATCAGTTCAATCCAATACGTTTTCATCCCTATCAAGGAGGAAGAAGGAGAAAGAAAAACCACATCCAAGTCTTGCCCAAGCCATGGTAAGCCCCTCTATTGAATCTCAAGTACCATATCTTGTAACTGATTCAGTTCCTTCAGGTAATTCTGGAAGAGGAGATGAGACTGTGAGACCTGTAGAGGCTGAGAACAGTAGACAAATTGCTCAAATTTTAAATGTATCTAATCCTTTAGCTATAATTGCTACTTCAATGATAAATCCTGATATATCTATTATTGATGAAACACTTGAACCTGAGTTTTATGAAAATCTGGAAAGTTACTCTGTTTCCTTATTGAGAGACACTCCAGATGTAGCTAACATTAATGATGAATATTTGAGGGATATTATTGCTAAACAAAATCATAAAATGAACAAAATGCAATTGACTCAGAAATTAAATAGTTTGTTAGCTGAACATGGTTATCAAGCATTGAGAAGTGAGTTACAGAGAGTTTCTGATGATTTGTTTCATTACAAAGCAACCCATGAAAAGAAAGTTGCTTTATGGAAAAATATCAAAAATGATTCGTCTAAACTGAAAGATACTGTATCTACCTGTTGCCTGGAGCTAGAGGTAGATAAGATGAACCTGAAAAGATTGAGTGATCATTATTTATCTTTTCAAAATAAAACCCACTTATCTTTTGCAACAGTCAATGAGAGTTTATATAGTCTTCCAAGAGTGAAAACCAGACTAACAACTATTGAAGAAAAATTGAATTCATTGTTTAATGATCAAAATTATTCTGAAACTTCCTTGAATGAACATATGGTACAGGATGCTCCAAGTTTACCTGTTGCTAGTTCATCTAAAGCAAAATTAGATTCAGAAACTCCTGTTGTTACCACTGAGTTTCCATCAAAAATTGATGATGCACCAGGATCTTCTACAGAAGTATTAAACAATGAGATTACTGCACAATCGAGAAGTTACAGCTGCTTCTTACTCAGAAACAAGCTAATACTAAGGGGGCTCCTTCAAATCAAAAGAATTGGCCAAAACTTGACCAGTATCCAACATTTGATGGTGATTCTTCTTCTGATTGGCAGAAATTCATTTTCAGAATTGATAACTTAAAAAATTCTTACAAACTCCGAGATGAGGAAATTGTGTCTAAGTTAATTTATTTGTTTACCAATGTTTTTTTAATGTGGTATGAATCTGTTCTGCTGGATAGGAATGACTACTCATGGGAAGATTAGAAAAAATTGATTAAAGCACAATTTGGTGGCTCCAAGTTCAGGATGGCTCAACAAAGGCAGTATGAGGAAACTGGATATAGCTCTTCTACTGATAAACTTATTGAGTTCTTAATGAAACTTGTAAAAATCTTGAGGGCAATGGACCCAAATATGGAGTTTCAGTTATGGAAGGACAGGATCCTTTTTAAATTACCAATTTCTTTGAGAGACTTGATAGTGGCTAGGACTGAGTTCTCCAGAAAACCTTCTTCTTTCATTAATGCTTGCAATGAGATCCTTCTAATCAACAAGTATGATGCCAGAAGATTCATTCCTAGGACCCCTTTAGAGAAATCCTCCACTTACCAAAAGAGACCTCTGGAAAAGGTTGGTAAACCTTCTGCCCCTGTTGCACCAAAAAAGTATGCAACAAACACTTGCTTCAAGTGCAACAAGCCTTGGTAGAAAGGCCATGTTTGTGACAAGAGGATAAATCTTGTTGAACAAACTGAGGAGCAGGCTGATGACACAATAAAACTGGATGATACTTCAAGTGATTGTTCCAGAAATATATCATATGAATCTCAACAAGAAATCTTGATTCTGGAAGAAGATATTCATTATTTAAGTACTATTGATATTGATAATAATGATTTATCTACAGTTGAGGATTCTGAGATCATAAGGAACATTGAGGATAGCTCAATTGTTATTGCCCCTCTCAAAGCACCAGTCTTGATCAATGGAACCAGCATTGAAGTTGTTCTGGATTCTGGAGCTGGAGGAAGTGTAGTATCTGAAAAAGCACTTGCTTCAGTGGATCAAGACTATAAATCAAAACTGATGCCTATCATTTCAAAAAAATTGGAGAGGTTATGGTTCTGTTTTGTCCCCCATTAGTAAATACAAAGCCACAGTGTTTTTTAAATATAACCATGGTTTTGTAAGAGCTATTTGTGATTTTGTTGTAATGAAAATGATAATTTAAGCAGTTGGTTTATCATAGGAAATGAAATTTTAACCAAATATGGCATAAAATTAGATCCTTCAAATCAATGCTTCACAATGGGGATAAATTGGAAGAGAAAATTTAAGATTTCCTCCCCCAAAAAATTGTTAAAACCAGAATTGAACACATTTAATTCTGTGATTAAATATAGAGGAAGGTCTACAAAAGAAATTCATGCTCTTATGTGTGAAATTGACAATGCTTCTTTTGGAGAACAACTTTCTGGTGAGGATAAAGTTTCCATCATTAAATTGATTAAATCTTTTCCTATGGCCTTTGCTCATGGGTCACATGAACAAGGATTAGTTAAGGAAGAAATGAAACTTTCATTATCTTGTCCATTAGCTGACATACCACTTAGTTTGAAGAAGAAGCCTTACTCTGCTTCTCCCACAAAGAGAAAAGATATTGAAGATAATATCTCTACCCTTTTGAAAATGAATATTATTGAAAAGGTAGTTGAAACACCTAAATATTGTGTTATCTCACCTGTCCTAATTTCTTATGAGAAAGATTAAGCCAGGTTATGTGTTGATTATAGGGAATTGAATACTTATACTGTTGATGATATCTACCCTTTACCTAGAATTAGCTTTATACATGCTACATTACAAGGTGCTAAATATATAAGCTGTTTAGTTGGCAACAAAGGATATCACCAGGTACCTGTTGAGAAAAATTCTCAGAACTTTCTGATGATTGCCACTCATATGGGTATTTATAAGTATGTTAGGATGCCATTTGGCCCTAAAAATGCCCCTTCAGTTTTTCAAAAAGCCATGGATAACACATTCCATCAGGAGATGATTGAAGGATGGCTGATTCTTTATATTGATGATATCATTATATTCTCAGAAAAATTTGAGGACCATCTCAACCACCTGTGTAAAGTGTTCCACAAAATGGATGAAATAAATATGACACTTGCTTTGAAGAAATGTAAATATGGTTTTCATTCCTTAGAAGTGCTATGTCATGTTGTTTCAGGGTTACAGATATGTGTTGACCAAAATAAAGTCGCAGCTATACAGCAGGTGAAGGCTCCTACCATGGCTAGAGAGCTCCGGAGTTTTTTGGGAATGTGTGGATACTATAGACAGTATATTAAAAATTACCAAGTCATAGCTATAAAACTTACCCAACTGACTAGAAAGGAAGTTGCTTTTGTCTGGAATAATGAAAGACAGAGAGCATTTGACACTATAAAACACTTTTTGATGTCAGCACCTATTCTTGCTTTACCTGACTTTAATCAGCCATTTGTTTTGTACACTGATGCCAGTTGTATTGGTCTTGGTGTTGCCCTCCATCAAAAACAAGTGATGAATGATAAAGTATCAGAAGTAGTAATTTGTTATATTTCAAGAACCTTGAGAAATAGTGAATTGAAATATGGTTCCACTCAGCTTGAATGTTTAGCCGTAGTGTGGGCTCTAGAAAAGCTACATTATTACCTAGATGACCAGAAATTTGAATTTTTACTGACTTCAGTGCAGTTAAATCCCTTTTAAACTTGAAAACACCTAACAGACATATGTTCAGATGGCAGTTAGCTGTTCAGGAATACAGAGGGAGAATGACAATTATTCATAGGGCTGGTATTGTTCACTCAAATGTGGATATGTTATCAAGGTTACCTTTACCAAATAATGACTCTAATCCTGCTTATGCTCCTGAGGATGAAATTATTCATATTCATGGAATATATGTGGTTGATATGGAGGATTCTGGATTCATATGATAAGGACACTGACTTAAAAAAGTTATGCACCATATTAAATGATCCAAAGAATGCTTCAATACAAGCATTAATTAAAACCCTTCCACAAAAGTAGGAAAAAGCTTTGTAAAAAGGTAAATTTTAAATTGATGAAGGATATCTATATTATAGAAGAAAGTTGAGTAATATCATTGTTATTCCTCCTTCTATGAAAGAAATCATCTTGAAAATTTGTCATGATGACTTATTAGCTGGACATTTTGATCTTGAAAAATCAATGATCAGAATTAAAAACACTGTTTAGTGGGTTAATATGTCTGAAGACACCAAATTATATGTTGAATCTTGTAATTCTTGCCAAAAATCAAAAAGATTGACTGGTAAGAGAGCTGGATTAATGCAACATATTGAACCTCCTGATGCACCATGGCAGATAATAAACATGGATTTTTTAACAGGATTACCTATTGCTGGAAAAGACAGTTATAACTCTTGTTGGGTTATTGTGGACAGATTCACTAAAATGTGTAAATTTATCCCTACTCACAAGGATGTTTCCACTAAAGAAATAACTTTCTTATGGTGGTCTCATATGTTTAATACTGCTGGTTTTCCTAAAGCCATAATCTCTGACAGAGACCTTAAATTTAATTCTGAATTTTGGATGTCTCTGATGGATGTTTGTGGTTGTGATCTGAAACTATCTACTGGCCATCACCTTCAGACTGATAGATTAGCTGAAAGAATGATTTAGACTCTAGAAATGATAAGAAGGTACTGTCCCTTTGGCCTTGAGTATAAAGAAAATGACAGATTCACTCATGATTGGGTTACCTTACTGCCTGGGTTGGAATTTTCTTATAATAGCACTGTTAATTCTGTTACTCAAAGAAAGCCTTTTGAGCTCTGGCTTGGATATGTTCCAAATACTCCTGCCCAAATTCTCAATAATAAAATACCTAAATTGGATTTAAATCCTGGTGTAAAATCCTTTCTTCAAATGCAACAACTTTGTGGAATTCGTGCTCAAAAATGTATTGAATAATTATTTTAATATGAGAAGAAGATATGGGTAAATCCCATAAAGAATAAACTTTTAAAAAGGGTGATGAGGTGTTGATTTCTACAGTCCACTTCAATTTACAAGGTAATAACAAATTGAAAGACCCATTTGTTAGTCCCTTTGTTGTAAGAAGAATGGTTGGTGATAATGCAGTTGAAGTTATTTTGTATTCTCCATGTGACAGAAAACATCCTGTTTTTCCAATAACTCTTTTGAAACCTTACACATCCAATAGTGATTTATTTCCCAAAAGGAGGGGAAGACTAAAAAAGACCCCTAATGAAATCACTACGACAGCAGAAATCGATAAGATTATAAATGAAAAAATAGTTACTTCTGAAAAAGGTACAGAATACTTATTGAGATTCAAGAATAAATCTTCTGAATATGATTCTTGGATACCTGGGAAGGAAATATCTAATCTTCCTACTCTGCTAAAGAAATATTAAAAGAAAAAATCATAGCATTTTTTTATTGTCTTTTAGAGTGAGGGAGTGTCAGCCAGGCTACTAGACTTACCCAGTAAAATAAAAAATTATTTACTGGATGAAGCCACGCCTTATTATTTTTATTATTTAATTAAATTAGTTACATTAAAATTACCTGTAATAAATTAACTAATTACAGAATGGTAAAATTAAATGAATAATTAAAATTAAATATAAAATGTTCCTTATATTTTATTCTCTAACACTGTGTTCATTGACAGGTTAGAAGAAATAAAATTTTAATATTCATATAAAAATAAATATATATAAAAAATTCAAATTTCTTATTTAGAATTGACTTCTACAGTAAATATTAAATAAATTTATGTATTTCTGACATACTCTGTAAATAAATCTTTAAAATACATCTTTTTGACGCCTTCTTTTTAGAACAACTTTGTTATTTGAAATACTCCTTCTTGAATCTTCTTTTTTCTCTCTCTCTCATACTACTGTTTTTAGAATTTCATTGCCGTGGGTTGTTCCTTTTTTTGCCTATATAAGGCCTCTCTCTTGGTTTTTTTTGATTCATTCATTTACTTACTTATTTTTATTACCACTACTTACAATCCTTTTATTACTATTTATTATTGCCTTAGTATTTACATTAAAATGTAATTCTAATCCATTAATTTTTATAATAAATCCAACTCTTTACTTTTAATTATTTGGGCAATTACTCTTTAAGATAGGAAAATACATACCTGAGTTTGAAACCCTTAAAAACCCGTTGTTACCGTCATTGGACCTCCCTATAAAACCTTCTAGACTTGAAAGACCCCTTTGACAAAATCTAACAGTATTAAGAAGGATAGCTACACTTTTTCTTAACAATCTCAACCACAGTATGTAGTCTTTGAAGCCCGATTCATTGAACTAAAAATTAAAAAGTTAAGTAAATTCTGAAAATAGGAAATTCTTAAAATAAATAATTAAAATTATTAAAAATATAAGAAAAATTAGAATAAATCTAAATATTTTCCAGAAGGTTCTTGAGAATCTCTATTTTATTTCTCATAAACCTTTGGCACTATAGAAAATATTTTTGTACAAAAAATAAATTTTTTAATTTGATAATTTTTATAACCACCTTTAATGCTTTATATAACCAACTTTCTCCATCATAAAGCTATTATAAACTTCAACTGAACTCACAGAATTCTTAAATAAAAGTTCTTCAAGATATTCTATGCCATATTAGTGCCATAATTAATTTTAGACCATTACAACATTTCCAAGGCTTTTAATAACCTTTCTTTACAAAGAATTACTATGGAAATTGTGCCAGGACATTTCTTGCCTGTTTATAAGCATTTATGGTATGTTTTTTTAGCCTAATGAATGCTTTGGAAAATTTCTGAGGCATTTAATAACTTTTTTTTGTTTTTTTACAAAAGTTTCAATGAAAGTAAATCATTAGAAAAGTTGGATAAGTATGGTAAATAAAGGATTTCCAAAGATTCATTTTTATTTGAGTAAAGGTAGATAATCAAGCTGTGTCTGAAAAATAATAAAGAGTGATAGGAAGAATTTTAGCATGCATTCCACCAGGTTGAGATAAAGAACTGGAGGATGATTCATTAGTTGGGGATTGTTCAGGAATTTCTTCTTCATAAAGGTCAATCCACTCATCCTTTAATTGTGCAAGAATATTATGCAGTATCAAGCATAAAATAATCCAATCAAGAGTAACTTTCTTTCTTTATTGTTATATTTAGAACTCCTTCTTTCCCTTAGTGAAGCAAATAAAATTGTAAAACTCCAATGACATGCTCAGTCTTTACTTGAGACTTGGCTAGATAAGTGTTGAATTTGCATTTCTCACTAATTTCATCACCAGCCCCACAATACTCTGGGTTCACATATGTACCACAAGTGTAAGCAGAGTTGAAAAGAAAATATTGATTTTAATCAAAAAACTTCTCTGGTTGTTGAGAAATCATCCTTTTTTGAAAAATTGATGAGTTATGGCAAGCACCAGGAAAGCCAGAATGAGATGCAATAAACTTCATATTTATATCACAAACTAATTGGAGAGAAATAGAATACCTGAAAAAAGTAAAAGTAAAAGAGGATTCGTATTAGATGTGAAAATGTGTAAGATATCCATGAGATCAAGGGACAGTGAATTAGAAGTTTTCTGAAGCTTTTGGAAAAGTGAAGGACTTATTTTAGTGTTTGGGGAAACAAATAAGGGAAGAAGTGATTAAGGATGGGATGTATTAAGGTTTGGTGTATGATGTTAGGGGGGCATAAGACTTGATTCACAGTGTACTGTGTGTTTATAAATAAGCCACTAAAGATTAGGTGAGGAAAAATTATACGGTATGTGCATGTGTGTACCTAATGCTGACAAATCAAGTTAAGGAGAAGAGTACTTGAAAGGCTTAGATGTAACCACCAGATGGCGTGTTAAGGGAAAAACAAACTGTTGAAGTATACCTTGTATTCACTGGTGTACTTCAAATTTAAATGACTTGTTAACTTTTTTGCGATGTGCTTGAATGGCATATATGGAAATTTTTGACACCCCCTATTAATTATAAGTAAAAAGGTGTTTTTGGGGCACAATATGGCATACTTTAAAAAGTATTCATGGTTGATTTGCTTTAAAAAAGAAGTACTTTGAAATGGAAGAATTCTAACTTTGATACCCCCTATTATAAATTTCAGAAGATATTTATCAACTAGATTCTGTGCTAGTGGATAAAAGAATTTAAATAACCCATTGGGGGCTATCAATGTTCAGGGATCAGCAATTAAATTAATTTCAGATAAAAATCCTTATACCCCAATTATCTTCTGCAATTATTTTTGCTAATAATTGGGTTATTAGACACTTTACATGTCAATGTTCACCTCTTATCTAGCATTTTTCTACTCAATTTTTCATAACCACAACTTGGCCATCTATTCTTCCTTACCTTGTCAAGACTGTTTGCTCATCTATGCTCACCCCCAACTCTTAACAAAATTTTTTGTTTGCTTTCATTTCTTCTGGAGTTCATACACCTATCTCTCATTGGCCTTTCATCTCCTTGGTTTTCTCAGTGGCAACTTCCTCCAAGAAAAATTTAAAAAATATGGGCTTAGCCAATTTTTCAAGTGGTAAATGTCAGTATAGTCTAGTATATAAGTATGATATAATGGTGTTTATTTATGGTCCTACTACTTATTAATAAATTATTTAGTGATTAAACCTCAGGGGAAGACTAATAAAATAGTTATACTCAAATAAAAATCACAATACTTGGATTTAAATGCGTGCTAGTGGTGGAAAATAGATGAATAAAATATAGTTATAGCTTTATATAAAGATAATATCAATTTATAGTGGCTTTATAATATATTTCTAAAGGTTAATAATTATATAGTAGTGTTTGTTGGAGTTGTAGTAATTGAATTATGATAAATAACCGTCAAAATCCCTCCTTACTTATACCCAAATCCACTGGAGTGCACAGACCTTCAATCCAGATGATGTCACTGCTATCCCCGGCAATTACAGCACTGTGAGGGCCCATCACCTCCCCATGGCGTCCACTTCAAGCAGTTTAAACACCCAGACCTCCAGTAAGCACCCTCTATCACTATTAATAATAATACAGATCCATACCATAAATAGAAAACCCAGATAAAAGCGGATACCATAAAGAAACAGGTAAAATAAACAATCAAAAAGAGATTTAATGAAACAAATAAAATTTCCAAGCCCCCAATAACATCCCCAAGCATCCACATTAACCCAGAAATATCCTTCCAACCCATAAATCCGTGAATAACCATCCAAGGAAGTAATTTTAGTTGTCCAAACTGGGTGTATGCGCCTGATATAGGTGTCTATGCTTCTGTAGGCATTGTGAGTCCACTGATTTCGTCCATATGACCTAAAATAAGCAGAAAAACAAAGGTTATAGGCTATTAAGGGGCTAAAACCCACTTATATACCTAAATATACATAATATACTGCATATTTCACTGAATATGAGATTTATGTATACATATAAGCTTATGTATGTCAATAATTACTTCATATCACTTAAGATAAGTATATTATGACTCCATTAACACCTTAATAAATATTATTAGGCCATGGATAAGCTATTTAAACTATTATAAGTTATATAATAGAAAAATAATTATATATATATATAATAAAATAATATATATTATTATTTTAACCTAATTTTTAAGATATAAGCTTAATCTACTTAAGGTTATCTTATTTTAAGCATAAGAAATACTCAGTCCTAAGGATATTTAGGCTAACACTCCCTCACCCCAAAAAAAACAATAAAAAAATGTTAAGACATTTTAATTAAAACTAAGGAGTGAAATAATAAAAATAAAAATAAAATAATTTTTATAATACATATACTGAATGAACAGTATTATTTAGATTTAAATTTTTTCAACAGATTTTTAAGATCAGAGATTTCATTTTCTGGAATCCACTGGTCATATTCACTTGATTTATTTTTAAATCTTAATAGATACTCAACTCCCTTTTCTTTAGTAAGGTGTCTCTTTTTAAGTATCTTTTCAATTTCTGCCTTTTCAACTATTTCTTCAGGTTGCTGTTTATGCCTTCCTGATCTTCTTGGAAATAGAGCAGTATCATTAGAATTGTATGGTTTTATAAGAGAAATAGGAAATACTGGATGTTTTCTATCATATGGCGCATATAGAATAACCTCAATAGCATTATTACCAACCATATTTTTAACTACAAATGGTCCAATGAATGGATCCTTCAATTTAACATAACCATTTAAATTGAAATGTAGTGTTGAAATAAGGACTTCATCACCCTCTGTGAACATTTGTTCTTTATGGGCTTTATCCCATCTTTTCTTTTCATACTCAAAAGCCTTATTTATACATTCTTGAGCATGTTTTCTGCATAATTCCTGCATCTGAAGAAAAGATTTAGTACCTGGATGGATATCCAATCTAGGTAACTTATTTAGAGTTTTAGCAGGGGTATTAGGTACATAACCCAACCATAACTCAAATGGCTTTTTGCCAGTGACAGAATGAACTGTACTATTATATGCAAATTCTAAACCTGGGATAAGGGTTACCCAATCATGCATGAATTTGTCATTGTCTTTAAAATTAAGACCAAAAGCACAGTATCTTCTTATCATATCTTCTAAGGTTTGTATCATTCTTTCTGCTAGCCCATCAGTTTGTGGATGGTGTGCTGTAGAAAGTTTTAATTGAAACCCTGAAACATCCATAAGTGACCTCCAGAACTCAGAAGTAAATTTAGGATCTCTGTCAGAAACTATTGCTTTGGGGAAAGCTGCTATATTTAACATTTGTGTCCACCATAAAAAAGCTAAGTCCTTTGCAGAAACCTCTTTGTGGGTAGGAATAAATTTACACATCTTTGTAAATCTATCTACAATTACCCAGCAGGAGTTATAACTCTTATGCCCTGCTATTGGCAAACCTGTTACAAAGTCCATGTTAATGATTTCTCATGGAGCTTTTGGTTGCTCAATTTGTTGTAATAAACCAGATTTTTTTCATGTTAATCTTTTAGATTTTTGACAAGAATCACATGTTTCAACATATTTCTGAACATACTCAGACATGTTAATCCACCAAGCTGTGTTTTTTACTCTGGTTGATGTTTTATGGTAGTCAAAATGACCTGCTAATATATCATTGTGACATATACTTAACATCAACTCCTTCATTGAAGGGGGAATTACAATTACATTACTTAATTTTTTCCTGTAATATATAAAACCATCCTCAATGGAAAATTTTCCATTTTCTAATGCCTCTTTATACTTAATTGGTAATGTTTTTATTAAAACATTCATTGAAGCATTAGATGGATCATTTAATATTGTAGTTAATTTACTCAAGTCAGGATCTGAATTATAATTATCAAGAATTGATTGCATAAATTCATCCTCAAGATCTACAATATAAATGCCATAAATGTTAATAATCTATGACTCAGGAACATAAGCAGGATTATCATCATTATTAGGCAGAGGTACTCTAGATAACATCTACATTAGAGTGCAAGCTTCCTGCTCTATGTGTAATAGTCATCTGGCCTCTGTATTCTTGTACAGCTAATTGCCATCTAAACATGTGTCTATTAGGAGTTTTCATGTTTAAGAGTGACTTAACTGCACTACAGTCAGTTATTAACTCAAATTTTTGGTCTTCAAGGTAATAATGTAGCTTCTCAAGAGCCCATACTACTGCCAAACATTCAAGTTGAGTAGCACCATATTTCAATTCACTACTTCTCAGAGTACATGAAATATAGCAGATTACTACTTCTGAAATTTTACCTTCTGTCAGCCAGGCTATTCCAGGAGTCCAGTAAATGATATATAAATTATAAAACCTTAAAGAGTGGGTAAGACTTGTATTTAATGAATATAACTTAATATTTTATTGCATAATGAAATTATATAAGAATTTTATTATATACAAGTGTTACATTAAATTTATTGGTTATATATATTTTTATATACAATTAAATTGAGCATAATATAATATATTCTACAAATAATGGCGCATTTCTATGTATTTAATAATTATAAATTTATATTTAATTAATTGAAAAACATATATTATAATTACAAGTGTAAAATTGATTTATAATATATTTAAATTAATTACTTAAATTTATATATTAAATAATACCTCTCATATGATACTAAACAATAATTAATGACGCTTCTTTTGACCCTTAATTGTGTTAAAAAAATAAATTAATTTGGACTAAATTGAGATTAATTGTTTGTTTTGTTGCGTCAAATTATTTTTTGTTTCACTTAAAATGTCCTTTAATCAGAATGTACCATCTGTTTGGAATTATATTTCTCATAGTTCCTATGTTTCCAATCTTGTTTAGTTATTCACTATTGTCACTTACTGATTTGGGAATTAATGGCGGGGAAATTGGATTCTTAATTGGGGTTTTAATTATTTGTTTCATGTTTTTCTCTATATTGTTATGTTTCATTTACTCTTTTGATATATTTGTTTTATTCCATTCTAATCATTGTATTTACAAAGATAGTAGCGCTTCAGAGGACCCATTGCCTATAAAAGGGCCTTGGATAATCCCCTGTAGCATCATCACTTATTACACACTCAACAAATTAAATAACCAATTTATTACGTTTATATTTTTTTATTAGTAATACAAATCTAATTTAAATTCTATACAACAAATCAAAGGTTGCTTTAAGTCTGATAGTAATTAAAATTGTTTGCCGCGCAGAACCCTTACATTTAATAATATTATTGTTAATAAAATCTAAGTTTTTGTCACCTCTCAAAGTTGCTCACCGTTGTTTCCCTCTCAAATAAATTAAATATATATTTTTTGGTTTATTTCTTTATTTTCCCTTGTCCTCCTCCTTCTCTCCTCCTTTTTCTCCTATTTTTCTTACCTCTTCTAGACGACTGACCGACAACTGGGGGCCTTTCCAAAACGACGACGACGATTGAGCCTGGCGACAAACGACAAAACGCACGGACCACCTAGCAAAACGAAACTTTTGCCCCGACTGTGTTTCAAACTTGGGTTCGACATCTTAGGTTTATATAATATTAATTTTTATATTATTTTGAAGTGATTTTTCGATCACTATAGTAAGTTCACCTTTGCGCCTCTCACTCATATTACTATATTTTTATTGCAATAACAGTGATTGTGGCTTAATTGCTGATTCACTGAGTGTAAGTGTTCAATTTTTAAAATTTTTTTTTTCCTAGTTGACCATTATAGAGTGTTAAATCCTCTTAGTCCTAGAAGAATTGACATTATTATTAATACAAAATGAATTATTAATTTAATTTTTTTTTTATTAATTATTGTTAATTTTGGTTGACTTAAAAGTACATTGTGCTTAGTCCCAAATATATTGCCATATTTAATATTGGTAATTAATTGGTTGAATTAACTTACTTGTTATTCCCAATTTAACCTTGCAATCCATTTTTTTTAAAAATTAATTTTTTAATTATTACTTTATATTGAAAATTATTTTTTCTATAATTTAATTAATTAAATATTTTTTTTATTATTTGGAGCAATTATTGACTAACTTTTATTATTTTTTTATAAAGTAAAAAGTAAAATATAAATCTTCCCACTAGTATGTCCAACAATTTGGCAGAAAAAATGGATAACATGCAAGTGGATGAGATAGAAATTGACTATGATGCTGACACTGTAAGTTCTTCTAAAGTTGGTCATAAAAAATCTTATGCTAACACAAAGAATTCACATACTGCAGGATGTGGAAATGACAGGAAATGCAAACAAACCAAACCCCCTTCCCCCAGTACCACAGAAGGAAGTAAAGCCTCTAGTGCCTCAAGAAGGTCTTCCAAAAGGCTTCAAAATAAAAAAGCTTCCTCTGTCACAACAAATCAGCAACCTATCCAGTCATATAAAAGAGTTGAAGACAGAAAATATGACGTACAAAGCAAAGGTAGACACATTGTGGGATCAGGTCCAAGAACTCAGGAACCAGATTCAGGAACACCCAATTTCCATCCACCTCCTCATCCCTACCAACAAGGCAGGAGAAAGAAGGCCCAAGCACAATCCCAAACCCAGTCCCAGGGGAAGTTTCCTCCTCTGCCATGGTAAGTAATTTGGTTGATAGTCACTTGGGTATGTTTTCTAATAAATCTTCTTCTGCAGGTAATATTATTGAACATGGTGAAAGAACAGTTAAACCTGTTAAAAGACAGCTTCCTGTAACTAGTAGCCCTATTGATGTAATTAGCAAATTGTCATTTGATGAACCTTTACATTTAACTTCTACATCTTTAATTAATCCTTCTCTTGCAATTAAAAATGATTCTGTTCCCCCTGAAATCTATACCTTAATTGAAAAAACTTCTGAGGAAATATTGAAAGATACCCTTGATTTAAATATTGTGAAAGACAATGTGTTAATCCATGAAAATGATAGATTAAATAATTTACACTTGCAATGTAAAGTGAGTTCTTCTGTACAAGATACAGCTTATTTAAAAATCAAAGAAACCTTGAATATTGTTCTTAGTCAACAAAAACAAATAAGAAGTGACCATAGAGCTATCTCAGATAGAAATATCAGTCTACATAAGACCTTGAGTGAATTGAAACCCCTTATTGAGGAAAATTATTCATTCAAGAATGAAATAAAATCTCTGCAAAATGAGTTTAAGAAGCTAAGAAATGATTTCCATGCACTAAGTACCAAACACTCAGTTTCTGAGGACAGAAATGTTCTATCTCTTGCAAAAGTAAATGACCAGATGTCTGAAATTCCAAGAATAAGAAACTATGTGTCTGACCTACAGGAAAAGTTCTCAACCTTAACCATCAATAATGAATTAAATGAGATTTCTGCAAATAAGCTGCATAAAAATAAAGGGAAAAAACCTGAACAAAGTTCATCCTTTCTTCCTCATATTTCAACCATTAAACAAACTGACAATGAGTCTGTAAAATCTTTTGCTACTAGCAAAAAATCTTGTGATGGTCATGCACCAGCTGTTTCTGTAAATAATGAAATTTCTGAACACCTGGCTAAACTTCAGGAATTATTACTAATGAATAATTCAAACCAAAAAGTGGACCATCCCAGTAGTCAGAAAAATTGGCCTAAGTTAGACCAATATCCTACCTTTGATGGTGATTCTTCCTCTGATTGGCAACACTTTATCCAGAGAATTGATAATTTAAAGAGATCTTATAAACTACCTGATGAGGAAATTGTTTCTAAGCTAATTTCTTTATTTTCCAATGTAGCCTTGATGTGGTATGAATCTGTCCTCTTAGATAACAATCATTATACATGGAACGATTGGAAATCCTTGATTGAGAATCAGTTTGGTGGTTCAAAATTCAGGTTAGCTCAGCAGAGACTGTATGAGAATACTAGATATGTATCCTCCTCTGTTGAAAAGCCCATTGTTTTTCTGATGAAAATAACTAAAATCCTTAGAGCAATTGATCCAAAGATGGATTATGATATTTGGAGAGATAAAATCTTGTATAAATTACCAAATTCTCTTAGGGATTTGATTGTTGCTAGAACTGAGCATGTAAGGGAAAATTCTTCTTTCATTAATATCTGTAATGAAGTACTACTCAACCATAGATATGAACCAAAGAATTACCTTAGTAAATCTTATAATGATCAGAATAAACCTTCTATAAAGCTCCCAGAAAAATCTGGTAAACCCTCTGCCCCAGTTGCACCTAAAAAATATGCAACAAATACTTGTTATAAATGTAACAAACCGTGGCAGAAGGGTCATGTTTGTGACAAGAAAATTCATCTTGTTGAACAAAATGAAGACACTGATGAAGTTGAACTTGATGTCAATAATTCTTCCAGTGACTGTGAAAGTAATATCTCCTATGACAATGAATCTGTTAAAGATGTTTTAATGTTGGAACATGATGTCCATTATTTAAATAATATATCTGAAGATTGTGTATTGAATTTATCTTCAGTAGAAAATGCTGAGATAATTAAAGATATTACTAACAATTCTATTCCTATATCCCCTTTAAAGGCACCTGTTATCATTAATGGTAAAAATGTTGATGTAGTTCTTGATTCTGGTGCTGGAGGAAGTGTAGTATCTGAAAAAGCTTTGGCTTCAGTGGATAAGGAATATTTGAGTAAATTATTGCCTATAACTTCTGAAAAATGGAGAGGGTATGGTTCTACCTTATTTCCTATTGGCAAATACAAAACCTCTGTATTCTTCAAATATAATGGTGGTTTTTTCAGAGCTATTTGTGAGTTTGTTGTCATGAATAATGATAATTTGAGCAATTGTTTTATTATGGGAAATGATATTTTAACCATGTTTGGTGTGAAACTAGATCCAGCAAATAATTGCTTTACTTTAGGAATGAATGGGAAAAGAAAATTCAAAATTTCTTCTCCTAGACCTTCTGGGCATTTGTTGAAATCTTGTAACTCACTGACCCAATGTAAAGGTAGAACAACAACTGAAATGGATGATTTATTACATGAAATAAATACCGTTTCTTTTGGTGATCAGTTGACTAGTGAACAAAAGGATTCTATTGTTGCCTCTATTACCTCTTTCCCTATGGCTTTTGCTCATGGTTCTCATGTCTTGGGAATTGTTCAGGAAGAGATGAAAATTACCTTATCCTGTAATTTGGGTGATATTCCTCCTTCCCTTAAGAAAAAACCATATCCTGCTTCTCCATCAAAAAGAAAAGATATTGAAGATAATATTGAAACATTATTGAAAATGAATATCATTGAGAAAGTGGATGTCACCCCCAAATATTGTGTCATCTCCCCAGTCTTGATTTCATATGAAAAAGATAAAGCTAGATTATGTGGAGATTACAGAGCTTTAAATACTTATACTGTTGATGATATTTATCCTTTACCCAGAATTAATTCAATACATGCTACCTTGCAAGGTGCAAAATTTATTAGTTGTCTGGATGGTAATAAAGGTTATCGTCAAGTTCCAGTTGAGAAAAATTCTCAAAATTTTTTGCTTATTGCTACTCATATGGGAATATATAAGTATGTTAGGATGCCATTTGGCCCTAAAAATGCTCCTTCAGTTTTCCAGAAAGTCATGGATAACACTTTCCATCAAGAAATTATTGAAGGTTGGCTCATGGTTTATATTGATGATATTATTGTTTTTTCTAAAACTTTTGATGAACATATGATTCACTTGAATAGAGTTTTCCAAAAAAATGGATGAAATCAATATGACCTTATCTTTAAAAAAGTGTAAATTTGGTTTTCAATCTTTGAAAGTCCTTGGCCATGTTGTGTCAGGCTTACAAATTTGTGTAGACCATAATAAAGTTGCTGCCATTCAAAATGTGAAAGCACCAACTTCTGTAAGAGAAATCCAAAGTTTTTTGGGTATGTGTGGCTATTATAGACAATATATTAAAAATAATCAGGTCATAGCCTTGCCTCTTGCAAAACTAACCAGAAAAGATGTTGCTTTTCTCTGGAATAATGACTGTCAGAAAGCTTTTAATACATTGAAAAGTTGCTTAATGACAGCCCCTATATTGGCTCTTCCAGATTTTAACAAGCTATTTGTACTTTATACAGATGCTAGCTTTATTGGTCTGGGTGCTGCCCTTCACCAAAAGCAAATTATTAATGATAAATCCTCAGAGGTTGTAATTTGTTATATTTCAAGAACCTTAAGAAATAGTGAATTGAAATATGGTGCCACTCAATTGGAGTGCTTAGCAGTTGTTTGGGCTCTTGAGAAACTTCATTACTACTTGGATGACCAAAAATTTGAGTTGGTAACTGACTGTAGTGCTGTGAAATCTCTCTTAAACCTCAAAGCACCTAACAGACATATGTTCAGGTGGCAACTTGCTGTTCAGGAATACAGAGGAAGGATGACTATTATCCACAGAGCTGGAAATGTTCACTCTAATGTTGATATGCTCTCCAGATTGCCTCTGCCAAATAATGACTCCAATCCTGCTTATGTACCTGAGGATGACACTGTTCATATACATGGTATATTTATAGTTGATATGGAAGAAGAGTTATTACAGTTAATACTGGATTCATATGATAAAGATTCTGACTTAAATAAATTAGTTACTATTTTGAATGATCCTAAGAATGCTTCAATTCAAGCATTAATAAAAACTCTTCCTGCAAAGTACCAAAATGCTTTAAATAAAGGAAAGTTTTCTATTGAAGATGGTTATATATATTATAGAAGGAAGCTTACCAATGTAATTGTCATTCCTCCTTCAATGAAAGAAACTATCCTCAAACTTTGTCATGATGACATATTAGCTGGTCATTTTGATCTTGAAAAAACATTGATTAGAATCAAAAACACTGCATGGTGGGCTAATATGTCTGAAGACACAAAATTATATGTTGAATCTTGTGATTCCTGCCAAAAATCTAAAAGGTTAACAGGTAAGAGAGCAGGGTTATTACAACATATTGAAGCACCTAGTGCTCCCTGGCAAATCATTAATATGGATTTTGTCACTGGTCTTCCTGTTGCAGGTAAAGACAGCTTTAACTCTTGTTGGGTAATAGTTGATAGATTCACAAAAATGTGCAAATTTATTCCAACCCACAAAGATGTATCCACCAAAGAATTAGCTTTCTTATGGTGGTCTTACATGTTTAATATTATTGGTTTTCCAAAAGCCATTATCTCTGATAGGGATCCAAAATTCACTTCTGAGTTTTGGACCTCTTTGATGGATATTTGTGGCTGTGAGTTAAAATTGTCTACAGCTCACCATCCTCAGACTGATGGTCTAGCTGAAAGAATGATTCAAACTCTGGAAGATATGATTAGAAGGTATTGTGCCTTTGGTTTAGAATATAAAGAAAATGACAGATTTACTCATGATTGGGTCACTCTTTTGCCTGGTCTTGAATTTGCATATAATAGCACTGTTCATTCTGTCACTGAGAAAAAGCCTTTTGAGCTTTGGTTAGGTTATGTCCCAAACACTCCTGCTCAGATTCTCAATAATAAATTACCTAAGTTGGAACTACACCCTGGTGTAAAATCTTTTATGCAAATGCAACAGCTATGCAGAAAACATGCTCAGAGTTGTATTGATAAAGCATTTGAATATGAAAAGAAAAGATGGGATAAATCCCATAAAGAATACACATTTAACAAGGGTGATGAAGTGTTGATCTCTACTGTCCATTTCAATTTACAAGGTAACCAAAATTAAAAGATCCTTTTGTAGGACCATTTGTTGTTAAAAGAATGGTTGGTGATAATGCAGTAGTAGTTGTATTGTATTCTCCATATGATAGGAAACATCCTGTTTTTCCCATTTCTTTACTTAAACCTTATACTTCCAACAGTGACTTATTTCCAAAAAGAAGAGGAAGACCTAAGAAGAACCCTCAGGAAGTCACAGAAACAGCAGAAATTGATAAAATTCTCAATGATAGAATTATCACTTCTGAAAGAGGTACTGAATATCTATTGAGATATAAGAACAAATCATCTGAACATGATGCATGGATACCTGGCAAGGAAATTTCAAATCTGCCTGCTCTGTTGAAAAAATACAAAAAGAAAAAATCTTAGCATTTTTTTTATTGTTTTTTTTAGAGTGAGGGAGTGTCAGCCAGGCTATTCCAGGAGTCCAGTAAATGATATATAAATTATAAAACCTTAAAGAGTGGGTAAGACTTGTATTTAATGAATATAAATTAATATTTTATTGCATAATGAAATTATATAAGAATTTTATTATATACAAGTGTTACATTAAATTTATTGGCTATATATATTTTTATATACAATTAAATTGAGCATAATATAATATATTCTACAAATAATGGCGCATTTTTATGTATTTAATAATTATAAATTTATATTTAATTAATTGAAAAACATATATTATAATTACAAGTGTAAAATTGATTTATAATATATTTAAATTAATTACTTAAATTTATATATTAAATAATACCTCTCATAAGATACTAAACAATAATTAATGACGCTTCTTTTGACCCTTAATTGTGTTAGAAAAAACAAATAAATTAATTTGGACTAAATTGAGATTAATTGTTTGTTTTGTTGCGTCAAATTATTTTTTGTTTCACTTAAAATGTCCTTTAATCAGAATGTACCATCTGTTTGGAATTATATTTCTCATAGTTCCTATGTTTCCAATCTTGTTTAGTTATTCACTATTGTCACTTACTGATTTGGGAATCAATGGCGGGGAAATTGGATTCTTAATTGGGGTTTTAATTATTTGTTTCATGTTTTTCTCTATATTGTTATGTTTCATTTACTCTTTTGATATATTTGTTTTATTCCATTCTAATCATTGTATTTACAAAGATAGTAGCGCTTCAGAGGACCCATTGCCTATAAAAGGGCCTTGGATAATCCCCTGTAGCATCATCACTTATTACACACTCAACAAATTAAATAACCAATTTATTACGTTTATATTTTTTTATTAGTAATACAAATCTAATTTAAATTCTATACAACAAATCAAAGGTTGCTTTAAGTCTAATAGTAATTAAAATTGTTTGCCGCGCAGAACCCTTACATTTAATAATATTATTGTTAATAAAATCTAAGTTTTTGTCACCTCTCAAAGTTGCTCACCGTTGTTTCCCTCTCAAATAAATTAAATATATATTTTTTGGTTTATTTCTTTATTTTCCCTTGTCCTCCTCCTTCTCTCCTCCTTTTTCTCCTATTTTTCTTACCTCTTCTAGACGACTGACCGACACCTTCAATAAGTTGTTTTTGATGCAAAGCAGAACCCAGTCCAATAAAACTTGCATCTGTATATAATACAAAAGGTAATTGGAAATCTGGTAATCCCAAGATAGGAGCTGTAATTAAACATTCTTTCAACTTATCAAAAGCTTGTTGTCTTTCATTATTCCAAATGAAAGCTTCTAATTTCTTTATCAGTGTGGTCAGTGGTGCAGCAATTGATTAGTAGTTTTTTTTATATTGTCTATAATAACCACACATTCCAAGAAAGGATTGTACATCCTTTACATTTTGAGGAATGCCAATATTCTTTATTGCAGCCACTTTATTTTGGTCTACACATATTTGTAAGCCAGATACAATATGACCAAGCACTTTTAAAGATTCAAACCCAAATTTACATTTTTTCAATGCAAGGGTCATTTTTATTTCATCCATTTTTTGAAAAACTTTCCTTAAATAAATTAAGTGTTCATCATAAGTTTTTGAGAACACTATTGTGTCATCAATGTATACCATCAACCATCCCTTAATAATTTCATTATGGAATGTTATATCCATTAACTTCTGAAATACTGATGGAGCATTTTTTGGTCCAAATGGCATTCTGACATACTTATAAATTCCCATGTGTGTTGTTATCAACAAAAAGTTCTGTGAATTCTTTTCAACAGGAATTTGATGGTACCCTTTATTTCCATCTAGGTAACTTATATATTTAGCACCTTTAAGGGTAGCATGTATAGAGGCAATCCTTGGCAAGGGATAAATATCATCTACTGTAAATGTATTTAATGCTCTATAATCACCGCACAGTCTTGCTTATTTGTTCATAAGAAATTAGCACTGGTGATATTACACAATATTTTGGTGTAGTTTCAACCTTCTCAAGAATGTTCATTTGTAATAACATCTTAATATTATCCTCTATGTCTTTCCTCTTCATTGGTGAAGCAGGGTATGGTTTCATTTTAAGACTAGCAGGAATATTATCCATATCACAGGTTAAACTAATCTTCATTTCATGATCTTTTACAAGGCTAAGTTCATTTGTACCATGTGCAAAAGCCATTGGAAAAGCTTTAATTAATTCCAAAATATTATCTTTCTCAGCTTTACTTATCTGAGTGCCAAATGATGCTTTTGAAATTTCTGTTTCCAGAAGTTCCATCTCATTGGATTCTCTTCCTTTACACGGGGAATTTGTTACTCACTCAATGTGTAAGACTGTGTTAAAAGAATTTATTTTAAATTTCCTCTTACCATTCATGCCAATTGTAAAATTGTTATTAGCAGGGTCTAATTTTACACCAAATTTAGTCAGAATATCATTTCCAATGATAAAACAGTTACTACAGTTAGTATTATCCATTACTACAAAGTCACAAGTTACCCTTACATAACCATGTTGGTGTTTAAAGAAAACAGCAGCTTTGTATTTACCAATGGGGTGTAGCACTGATCCAAAACCTCTCCAATTTTTATTTTGAAGTGTTTCAAGCTTAAACATATATTCACTATCAATTTTCTGTAATGTATCAGTGGAAACAACAGAACCAGAAGCTCCTGTGTCCAGTACTATATTAACATTTTCACCAGAAATGATAGCTGGAACCGTGATAGGTGTCATTCCAAAGTTATCAGCTTGTATATCCTTAATGATTTCAGCATCCTCAAAATTCATTAAAGATTCATTTGAGTCCATATTTAATATTGGATTTTCAAAGATGGACAAATCATCTTTCAACATACAGACTTCATTTTCATCACTATATGAGATATTGCTGTCATAATCACTTGATTCTTTACTTTTTTCAGTTTCAGTTTCAGATTCACGTTGATTTTCAACAATATTTATGTTTTTCTCACATTTGTGACCTTTGACCCAAGGTTTGTTACACTTATAACAAGTATTTGTTTCATACTTTTTAGGTACTACAGGTGCAGTAGGTTTTTTATGCTTCTCCTGAAGTGTTTTTGAATTCTGAGTTTTTACAGGTTCAACATTTTGTTTATAAGTGGAATACCTTGATTCATACTTATGGTTTAATAATATTTCATTGCAAATATTAATAAAGTCAGAATATTCAGAAACATTTAATGCTCTAGCTACAACAATGTCTCTGACAGATATAGGTAATTTATATATTATCTTATCTTTCCATAAGTTAAAATCCATATGAGGCTCAATGGCTTTTAATATTTTGTTTAAATTTATTAAAAATACCATAGGTTTGTCACCATTCAACGGATTATACCTAGTCTTCTCATAAAGTCTTTGCTGAGTAAGCCTGAATTTAGAACCTCCAAATTGTTTTTCAATAAGTTGTTTCCATTCAGCCTAAGAGTAACCTTTACCCTCACTCAAGACAACTTCAAACCATAATAAAGCAACATCCTTAAATAAAGAAATTAATTTTGATGTTATTTCTTCATCTGGTAACTTATATGAGAATTTCAAGTTGTCAATTCTTTGAATAAAATGTTGCCAATCAGAGCTGGCTTCCCCATCATAAGTTGGGTACTGATCTATCTTAGGCCAGTTTTTCTGATTGGATTTTATCTCACTAATCTTAGGTAAATTCAACAACTCATTCAATTTTGATAAATGGTCTTGTATTTCCTCCTGCACGGATTCGAGACTTACATTTTCAGATTTGACACTACCACCAGATGGTTTTAATTGTGGTGGTATAGGGAAGGAATGAGATTCACTTTTGCCAATGAAAGGATTATTATTATATTGATTATACTTATGATTATCCTGGTTCATTAGTAGATTGGCAGTTTCAATCTCAACTTTAGTTAATCTTTGTAGCAACTCAGAGACACTTTGATTTGTCTGGGCAAAAGATAACTTTGTTCTTGATTCAGTTTTCAATAAATGTGTTTCATATAATTTTTCTAACTCACAGAATTTTTTTGAAAGGTCATTATATTTATTACTCAATGAATCATATTTAAGAGTTAGAGACAAATGTTCTTTCTCTAATTCTTTGTTACGTGTTTCTAATTGAGAAATGTTTAATGTCAAGGATGAAATTGTATCACTAGTGAGCTTAACTGTCTGTTCCTTACAATCAGTCATTCTATTCCACAATGCTGAAACAATTCTATGGACAGTTGGATTATTGTTAAAATATTCCATGTCTTCCTTTTCAATTCTCTCACTCTCCTGTGAACTTCTCATCTCACTAGTAGGTGGTTGCAACTGAGGGTTAACTGTATTATCATTGTAAATAGTACTGTTATTGTGGACAAAAGACAAGTCAGGTGTTACTACTCTAAAACCTAAATTTCTTAAGTCCTCCTCTATTTTTTGCACAGATTTAACATCAATAGAATTAACTATATTGTAATTATCAGTATTATGTTCAATATGAGAGGGTAATCTAATTACCATGGGATGGTTGCCAGTCCTGATTTTTGGCGCTTTTTTCCTTTGTAAGGGTGAGCGGAGTAAGTCAGATGAGGTGGTGGATCCCTGTTGCAACTGTGGCTTGTCCACTGTTGATGAAACCAGTCCCATTTCCATTTGTCTACCAGGATTTTCTCCTGGGAGTTAGTTGAACCGCCTTGGATAGGGGGTTGCTGATTTGACTGACTGGGCTGGCCTCCCTTTAATTCTGCCAATGCCTGATTCATCTGCTGAAACCCTACCTTGCAATTGTTTTGCAACTGCTCTACCTCTTTGAACATGAGTGATTTTGATTCCTCCAACTTCAGAACCTGTTTGGCCAGGTGGGACAGTTGATCCTGAAGAGGAAGAGATGTCTTTTTTATAGTTATCTTTTTTAAGAGGGCGTCCTTTTCCTCTATACTCATGCTTTCTGCCTGGGGGTGTTGTTGACCCTCCATGGTGATGTCCTGGAAAGTTTTTGTTAGCTTTAGACCTGGTATTATAAGCAGGCTTTTCACTTACACTGTCCTGGGGAGCACTCATATTGTTAAGAATGACAATATTTTAGGTCTACAAAATGAAAAAACTCTATGGAATTAGTAGACAAAAGATATTAGCAATTATATCACTAATAAAAAAGCAATGGAGCTTACCCTGAATTTATATCTTTATTTACTTAAATAAAATATAAGAAAAATTTGAAAAAATCTGTTAAAAATATAATAATAAGTTTAACTAGACCTCTATAAGGGTGAATAGGTAGCTTACCAAGCTTTAACCAAATACCAATTTAATTGGGTGTTATATTGGTGTCCAAATACCAAGTGAAATTGGGTTTATATTGGGTACAGTAACTACTGTAAATATCTAATTTTTATGATAAAAAATTAGTAAAATTATTTTAAGGGTTCTTTTCAGCAATCACTGAGTTATGATGACCCACTAATATGCAGCAGACCCAAATATTTGGTTATTTTGAGCTGTACTAAGGTAAAAATCACGTCCCAAGGCTTATACTAAATAATAAGTAAAATATAAGGAAAGACCCCCAATTGTCAGTATAGTCTAGTATATAAGTATGATATAATAGTGTTTATTTATGGTCCTACTACTTATTAATAAATGATTTAGTGATTAAACCTCAGGGGAAGACTAATAAAATATTTATACTCAAATAAAACTCACAATACTTGGATTTAAATGCGTGCTAGTGGTGGAAAATAGATGAATAAAATATAGTTATAGCTTTATATAAAGATAATATCAATTTATAGTGGCTTTATAATATATTTCTAAAGGTTAATAATTGTATAGTAGTGTTTGTTGGAGTTGTAGTAATTGAATGATGATAAATAACCGTCAAAATCCCTCCTTACTTATACCCAAATCCACTGGAGTGCACAGACCTTCAATCCAGATGATGTCACTGCTATCCCCGGAAATTACAGCAATGTGAGGGCCCATAACCTCCCCATGGCGTCCACTTCAAGCAGTTTCAACACCCAGACCTCCAGTAAGGACCCTCCATCACTATTAATAATAACACAGATCCATACCATAAATAGAAAACCCAGATAAAAGCGGATACCATAAAGAAACTGGTAAAATAAACAATCAAAAAGGGATTTAATGAAACTAAAAGCATATAAAGAAACAAATAAAATGTACAAGCCCCCAATAACATCCCCAAGCATCCACATTAACCCAGAAATATCCTTCTAACCCATAAATCCGTGAATAACCATCCAAGGAAGTAATTTTAGTTGTCCAAACTGGGTGTATGCGCCTGATATAGGTGTCTATGCTTCTGTAGGCGTTGTGAGTCCACTGATTTCGTCCATATGACCTAAAATAAGCAGAAAAACAAAGGTTATAGGCTATTAAGGGGCTAAAACCCACTTATATACCTAAATATACATAATATACTGCATATTTCACTGAATATGAGATTTATGTATACATATAAGCTTATGTATGTCAATAATTACTTCATATCACTTAAGATAAGCATATTATGACTTCATTAACACCTTAATAAATGTTATTAGGCCATGGATAAGCTATTTAAACTATTATAAGTTATATAATAGAATAATAATTATATATATATATAATAAAATAATATATATTATTATTTTAACCTTATTTTTAAGATATAAGCTTAATCTACTTAAGGTTATCTTATTTTAAGCATAAGAAATACTCAGTCCTAACGATATTTGGGCTGACAGTAAAAGTGACTTATGCAAATTTTTAAGTTTTTCAATCAACTTAGACAAATTTCCGAGTGGTGAGAGTGAATCACACAAATTTTTGAGTGTTGCAAGTGACTTAGACACATTTCCAAGAGGTGAGAGTGAATCACACAGATTTTTGAGTGTTGCAAGTGACTTAGACACATTTCCAAGTGGTGCAAGTGACTTGGACAAATGTTCTAGTGTTGTGAGTGACTTGGACAAATTTATGAATAGTGAGGGTGACTCAGACAAATGTTTGAGTGTTGTGAGTGACTTAGACAAATTTACAAGTGGTGAGGGTGACTTGGACCAATCTTTGAGTGAGGTGTGCAGATAAAAATTTTATTTTAGGGCTTAAGAACAGAAATGTAGGTGTGTTATGCTCTAGAAAGACATAATGTTAGGATACATGATTTGATACCATGTGAATTGCTCATGGATGTGATGAGTTTGGGATCAGTAATTAGGAATGGAAATTGGGGTATAAGAAGCGGGATAATGTATTATCGTGCATTCCTTATCCACTTGCCCCAGGGATTAGGGGGTATCAATGTTGACCGATCCGCAATTAAATTAATTGCGGAAAATAATCTGCATACCCCAATTATCTTCCGCAATTATTTTTGCTAATAATTGGGTTATTAGACACTTTACGTGTCAATGTTCACCTCTTATCCGACATTTATTTACTCAATTTTCCATAACCACATCTTGGACAACTTTCTGGATATCCCAGCCTTCTACCTTGCTGCGCACTTCCATTCTCATCCCATCCTGTTCATTCTATCCGCTCAGAATTTCTCCCCATTTCATCTATTTGATTCTTCTCCTTTTCATCTCGCTATCTCATCTGCTTGTTTCTGCTCCTTTTCATCTTCATTTATAATAACATGCCTCGTCATCCTAGATCTTCTCAAAGGCAGCTATCACCCAGTTGTTCTTCAATTCCCACTACTTCCTCTTTTCCCCGCTCAGCCAAGAAATCAAAGACTGTTCAATTAAAAAAAGATGAACATCTCATTCTTATCAACTGGCTGAAAACCAAATCTAACTATGATTCTTGTTTTGGTACTGAGTATGCCACTAAAGTAGGACGGCCCCCCACATCAAAAGTTAATGGCTATCTTCTAATGGCAAATGAATTACGCAATAAGACCAAGGGAAGGATTGATCTTTTGCCTAAACAGATGTCTGAACGCTTCAAGCATTATCGAGCAAAATACAAGAAGGCAAAGGCTCTTTCATCTTCCACTGGTTTTGGGGTTACTGACATTGATATAACTAAGGGTATAAAATCCATAGACAATAAACTTGATTCTTTATGTCCTTACTTTAAAGAGATGGATGCAATTTTTGGAGAGCGAGCCGATGTTAATCCTGTAAACATGTTGGATGGAGAAGATCCTATCTCCAAACATGATGTCGAAGCAAATCTTTTCCCATCCTCTTCCTCCACTCAAGCCTCCCCTCTTCTAAATTCTACGAATCTAGATAGCTTTGCTATTGATACTATTGGCGATTTAACCCAACCCAATCTAACTCAGGTCTGTTTCTTTTATCTTATCAATTCTATTTTTTTTATTTACTTATCTTTTTCTTATTTCTTAAAAGGCTGATGAACAAACCCAGGATCCTCAATCAACTGAGTCTGAAGCTAGTGACAATGATGAGGAGGAAAATGCTACGTTGAACAAAAAGAGGAGGGCTTCAACTAGTCTAAATTTCCTCTCCCAAAGAAGACAAAAAAGTGATACTTCATCACAGACACCTTTTTCTTCGATGGAACAGTTTTTAGAGAAACGTGATGCTGGTAAGTGATATCATACCTCTTATTACTTTACTCTGCTTTTCTTCTACTTTATGTTAATTTTTATTCTCACTCTAGAACAAGTGGAAATTGCTAAAGAGACACTGAGCTTTGAAAAGAAGAAATACGAGCTCTCTTTAACGAGGGATGACAGAGTACAAGATTTGGAAGAGAGGAAGTATGAGCTCTCCTTACGGAAGGATGATTGGATCCAAGATTTGGAGGAGAAGAAGTTTGAGCTCTCTTTACAGAAGGATGGTAGGGCCCAAGATTTGGAGGAGAAGAAGTTTGAGTTAACTCTTAGTATTGAAAAATCCAAAAATAAGGAAAAAACACTCGAGCATCAAAACTTAATGGAACAGATGAAGTATAAGCATGATCTCCAAGAAAGTTCTAAAAAGAAAGATTTCTTGATCGAATGCATTAAAGCAAACAAATCTGTTGAAGAAATAGAACGTTTAATGAAATTTTTTGTTGACTAGTTTCTTTTATTTCTTTCACACTTCATGTGTTCATATTTATTTGTACATAAATTTTACAATTATTTTCTGTATTTCTTGAAATATTGTATTTTAATGTTAAATATTCTTTTTTTAAATAAAATTTTCAAGTCTCCTTTGAAAATTTGACAATCCCCCACCCCTGGATTTTTTTGAAGTAAGGGGTGGGTATCACAAAAATTCTTTCATGTCATGAATCTTGAAAGTTTTATATGAAAATTTGGCTTTACTACCCCCTGCATTTTACCGGTATCCTAAAAATTCTTACATGTCAAGAATTTCACAAGTCTTATAAAAAATTTTGGCACAACCCCCCATGGATTTTATTGAAGTAAGGTACGGGTATCACAAAAATATTTACAAGTCAAAAAAATTCTATATCTGTTTAAAAAAATTGGCAATACTCTCCCCTGCATTTTATTGAAGCAAGGGGTGGGTATCACCAAAATTTTTCTAAGTCATCAATTTCACATGTCAGATTTGAAAATTTGGCAATACCCCCCCCTGCATTTTATTGAAGTAAGGGGTGGAAGTCATCTAAATTTAATATAATTACATAAATTATTAAATAAATATCTAATATATATCAATTTCCCTAGTTTAATGTAATGACAATCCCTCAAGCCAAAATGCAGACCAAGTCGAGAAACATAAGTTTGGGACTTTCTACAGGTATAGGAAAGAGGAACCCCATGAAACAAATAAATGTTATCATGATTACCTGTTATACAACACAAGGTCGATGGCTCATCACATTATTTGAGAAAATTGATATATAAAAAATATTTATTAAAAATTTATGAAAAAATATAAAATTTTCGATGACAACTCTAATCCCCATACTTTTTGGATCTAGATAAAGTTTTTTTAAATCGAATAACTTTACCTTCTTTCTTTACCTTATTGATTCTTTGTATCAACTTATTACTGATTTGAAATGAGCAACCGAAATGAGTGAAATCTTGACAGGATTTCAAACCAGGAGGAGCTTTGGTCGTTTGATGATTATCCTTAGAAGAATTCCAAATAGTTTCGATGATACCATTTCCCAAACCAAAATCAATGATGCACCGGTGGTCTGGAAAATATAAACCATGTCCTTTGATTTTAGCTGGAGATGGTATTGGGTGGCCAGTTATCGGATTGATATATGAGAATATTCCAAAAGTAAGAAAATTGGCATCATTCCTATCGATATGAATCCTATTGTGGAATCCAGAATGAGTGATAATAACATTAGAAAATAAAAGATATTCGTGGCTGATATCTTCCCATTCAGAGTCACACCAATTTGGTATTCCAACTTTGGTTGAAAGGTCATGATTTTTTTCAAATGCCTTATTACAGAGCTTTTTGAGTCGAAGAGCAAGAAAAGAATTAAAGTAGGGTAGAGTGTCCCATAAGCAAAAATCTTCATCTTTTTGTGATTTAGTGATATTATTGAGCAATGAATATATACCTATATAATTGAAATAAGTGAAATGATATTAAGAATGGAACAAAAATTATTAGACATACCAAGAGAATATCCTTTGACAAAACCAGGTCTCCAACCAAAACCAATCATGATACCACCCAACAAATTCTTATTCCTTATAGGTAATCGAACCAAAGCCATTTGATAAAGAGTTATGATAAGATCGGATAGTTGATTAAAAGCTTCATCTTTTACACCATCGAATGAATGAACTTCCAAAATGAATTGAGGCTTAAAAGCATTGCTGATAACTGCAAAAACACGATCATCTCCAAATTTTGTTAGATATTTGATATCTTCTAGTAATTTTTTCAGATATTGATTTTTTTTATCTACTTTAGTTTTATAAAAAAAAATGTTTGGGATATGACGAAAATAACTTTCGCAGAGAGACTTTTTTTTTAAATATCTTTTCTTCTGATGAGACTGATTATCTTTAATTTTTTTTGATGATTTAGAAGATGATTGTATGGAAGTTGATTTCAAAGAAGATGATAGAGTTGATTTCAAAGAAGATGATAGAGATGATAAAGATGAAGATGATAAAGAAGATAAAGATGAAGATAAGAGAGAAGTAAGGGGTGAATTAGAAGAAGAAGACATTTTTTTGATCTGAAAAAAAAATTAATTGTCAATAAAATTTTAACTCAAATTTTTTTTAAAAAAAATTCCTACCTAATAATAAAAAAAGCTGTTTTTTTATTTTAAAAATAAAATTGAAAAAAAAACCAAAAAATCAGTAAAAATTTTTCCAAAAAAAAAAAATTATAAAAAAAAAAACCTGAGGTTTTATTTTAAAAAACACAATCAAAGCAAAATCCTATTAAAAAAATTAATAATTAAATTCATTCAAAAAAGAAAATTTCAGTATGAATTAAAACACACAAAAAAAAAAAAAAAAAATTAAAAGTGAACCTGAAGATTGGTTATTAAAAACCTTCTCACAAGATCATGAAAAAAAAAAAAATCAGTAAAATCAAAATAAAAAATTAAAAAAATTATTTAATTGAAATCAAAATCACAAAAATTAATTATAGAAAAAATAAAAATAAAATTATAAACCTTTTTTGTATTGTAAATAAGAGGGACAGTCCTTATCAGCAAAAAATTTTTTTTTTTTTTCTATATTACTGCAAAAAAAATAAAAAAAATAATCAAAATTACAAACAAAAATTTGTTAGTATCTTTATTTGAAAGTTAGTAACCCATCTTTATCTCCCATTAAAGTCCCCTTTTCCCCCTCAAATGCTCTCCTTGCCTGCCTCAAAATCCCCCTGAAATACCCCCCTTTCACCCCTCTTTAGGTCCCTCATCACCCTCCTTCCCCCCTCATTAGCTGCCTCAAACCCCCCCATTCCCCCCTCTTTAGCTCCCTCAAACCCCCCCATTCCCCTCACCTTAGGCCCCTCAAACCCCCCCCATTCCCCTCTCCTTAGGTGCCTCAAACCCCCCCCATTCCCCTCTCCTTAGGCACCTCAAACCCCCCCCCATTCCCCTCTCCTTAGGTACCTCAAACCCCCCCCCTTCCAATCTCCTTACCCCCTCCCAAACCCTTTCCCCAACACCCACCCCCCCCCCCCCCCCTGTTTATTAACGAACGATCTATAACGATCGTTCGTTAATAAACTGGGGGGGGGGGGGGGGGTAGAGGAGGATATAATGATTAGGTAGGGGGATAAAGTGAGTAGAAGGGGGGGAAGGGGGGGTGTTTGAGGCGCCTAAAGAGAGGGAAAGGGGGGGTTTGATGTGGGTAAAGAGAGGTGAAGGAGGGGGGGTTTGAGGCGCCAAAAGAGAGGTGAAGGGGGGGTTTGAGGGACATAAAGAGAGGGGAAGGGAGGAGTATTGAAGCACGTAAAAAGAGGGGAAAGGGGGTGATGAGGGACCTAAAGAGGGGGGAAAGGGGGGATTTGAGGCAGCTAAAAAGGGGGTAAAAAGGGGGTCAGAGACAGGTAAAGAGAGGGAAAAAGGGGGCCTTGAGGATCATAAAGAGAGGTGAAGGAGAGAAAAAAAAAACAAAAAAATAAAAAGAGAAAAAAGAGAAAAAAGCAAAACAAAAATTAGTTTACCCTAGAACAAAAATAATAGAAGAACTTACAAAAAAAACAAAAAAACCAAAAAAAAAGCAAAAAAAAAGCAAAAAAAAAGCAAAAAAAAAGCAAAAAAAAAGCAAAAAAAAAGCAAAAAAAAAGCAAAAAAAAAGCAAAAAAAAAAAAAAATCATGATTAGCAAATAAAAAACCATGAAAAAAGAAAAAAAATGACCTACCTGGTGAGCTGAGTTGAGAAAATAAATGCAACCAAAATATTTGAGGGATGTTTGAGGAGAATAGGAAAAGGATATGAGTGATGAATGAAAAAAAAAAATCACTGACAAAATATGCGATATAAGAAAATATGCGATTTCATGTTGAGGAAGTGAAAGAAAACCAATGAGCCATCCAAAAAAAAGATATTCACCGTAAATTCAAAAAAAAAATGAATATGCAACAAACCAAAATACAAAACCAAGTGATTAAAGTACACAAAGAGGACAATTGGAAAGTATGAAAACATAAAAATTAAAAATTAAAAGGGTGAAGAGAAATGTTGAAGAGTAATTGGCATTATAATGGGGCGTATGCCGGTTGATTGAATGATTTGTGAATCAAGGGAGGGGAGTGCCAGTGGTGGTTCAGGATCCTCTTCTTCATAAAGATCATTCCACTCATCCTTTAAATCAGCTAGAATATTGTGGAGTATTACGCAAGTCAAGATCCAATGATTTGCAGTTTTGATCTCCAATTTTTTTTGAAATTGGATTCTGAGCTCCCGAAGACTAGAAAATCGTCCCTTTAAAATACCTATAGCATGTTCAATTCGTACTCTTGATTGTGCAAGGTGATAATTAAATTTAGTTTTGGGGTCATTTTCTGAAGTTGCACCACGGAAAGCAGGTATAATGTACTTTCCACTTGCATATGCTGAGTCTGCAAGGAGGTACTGAGATTCGTCAAAGTATGATTCAGGGGATTGAGAAATCCTCATTCTTTGGAAGACGGAAGAGTCATGACATGATCCAGGGCAGCCACTGTGAAAAGCAATAAATTTTTTATTGACATCGCATACAAGTTGAACGGCAATAGAGTATCTAGAAAGAAGATTAAAAGTTAGATTGTGAAAGATGAGAACTTGGAGAAGATTTTGAAGAAACCTTTTTTTGCGATCAAAATAATGGTTGCCATCATGAGCAGGCTTTTGACTCAAAGGGATGGTTGTGCCATCAACAAAACCTATACAGCCAGGGAAACCTTCAGCTTGCATTACTTGAGAGGATTCAAGTCGCTGTTCTGGAGTTGGCCAAGCAAGAGTTTGAGACTTGAGGGAAAGGATAGCAATCATACAGCGCTTGGTGTATAATATCACGGTACCATATCCTATGTTAAAGAGATTATCCAAACGTCTTACGGCAGCACCATTTCCATTTGAGCCAAAGCGACATAGAGCAACAGCAAGTTGGATGGCAGGATTACGCTGTTTGTTATGAGAATTGTTATGGAAGATAGGATGATCGGAGATGAGTTGATAAAGTTTGAAGAAAGAATCGGGAGAAGTTCTAAAAAGTTGTGTGAAGTTTAAATGAGGAATGTTGAGAATGGAGGCCAGATCATATCGGGGATCATGATAAAGATTTGGCCCCCTGGTGATGATGTAACGCTTTTTGGAAAGAAAACACATATAAGCTAAAGCATCTTCCAAATCAGAGTCAGATTTATAGTAAAGAACTAAAAGAAAAGTGATAGCATTCATTGTTGAGTGAAGTAGATTCCTAGTAGAGAGGTGTTTCATTGTTGCTGGTGGAAGGGTTATGTGATGAGGGAAGTGGGAATTCACCGCCAAATGTGCAGTTGGGGTGTGTAGATAGCAAAAAAACTTAAGTGTTCGCCACCAAAATTAAGTAGCATAGAGTGAGGAAATACTTAAGGATGGCATCAGCAATTATAAGTCATGTGACTTTCTTATAAATCCATCATGGATGAGATGAGTTTGGGATCAGGAATTAGGAATGGAAATTGGGGTATAAGAGGCGGGATAATGCATTATCGTGGATTTCTTATCCACTAGCCCTGGCGCTAGTGGATAAGAATCTTCCGCAATTAATAATGTCTGATCCCGGGAAAAAAAATTCCTGATCCCTAATTGCGGATCCCTGAACATTGATACCCCCTATTATGGATAAGAATCTTCTGCAATTAATAATGTCGAATCCGGGCAAAAAAAATTCTTGATCCCTAATTGCGGATCCCTGAACATTGATACCCCCTATTATATTCATTCTAATACTACAACTTTCAGTCATGATGGTGGATCCTACTCTCAAAATGAATCTGATTGAAGTAAAATTTTGATGCATTCCAAATTAATTAACCCATTTATTGTCAAAAAAATGATAGAAAGTAATTGAGGTATTTCATTTTTAATCCAACATCAATTTAATGGCTGATTAAAGTACTTATATACTCTTATTGAACATTGTTGAAAACATTAAGTTTCAAAAGTCTCAATTATAGCATCAATTCTTTATTCCTTAATCTTATGAACGCACAATCATCTCAAATAGGGATTTTTATTAAACCACCAACAATTCAAAGCACCATTTTACAACATCAAATCAATTATATATTTATTCAGCCCATCAGCCGTAACAAAATTATCCTCGATTATTGATAATTCTCCGATGCAAATTTTTTTGGGAACCACTGTGTTGAAACGAAAAGTTGAGCTGCGATAGGATTCCCACGTAAGCGGTCAGTTAAGTTTAAAAGTGTGCCCTGTACTTCCTCCCTCAAGCTTGCGAATGATTCCAGATATATTGCTAGACATACAAATGGATGATAACCTTTAGGATTCTTTGATCTCTCTATTGATTTTAATTTACTAATTATTCAGATGACTCAAAGAAATCCACACCTTCATTGAATAATTTAGTCGGAAATATTAATTGACTTTTATCCATAGCACTATACATTACTTCAGCTGCAACGGAAAACACCAAGGTTTGAAATATGTCCATTTTTTCTTCAAGCAAGCTGAATTCTTCACTCAGACGGCTCATTACTTTCTTTGAACAGGGCTTTTCATACTGTATCAATACTTCATATAGATTATTCAAGGATGATTTCAAGATGGAGTTTTCGTCGTGGTTTTTTGAGACTATAAAATAATGCAGCAAAGCTAGAAACCTATCTGTTTACTTTGCTCAGTCAGTTTCATAATATATTGTAGAATTTTGTTAAAAGGGAAATAATTTACTATGTCTTTGTCGCGGAATAGAGAAATTGCCATTTTCATTAATCAGTGATGGAAAATTCTCCCGGAATAATCGCTTCATATCCACCCCCCTTGCAATCAACAGCTCCAAGGACCTCACGATATGTTCAATATCCCTCAAATTTACATAAAGAAGTTTAGATTTTAGATGGATAATCTTGTTCATTATTTGATTGGTTGATATCGAGACAGTTCCAAGGGATCCTGAAAATTAAAATTTGAATTATCTGACATTTTTCTCTCTGAAATTAGTAAAACAAAGGTCTAAGTAAAATTTTCACCTTTATCGTCAACAGATGCTCGTATTAGATAAGATCCATATATAAAAATACATTTTATTATTCCTTGAAGAAAAAGTGGAGCTGTTCAACAAAATAAAATACTTCAAAAACTATGAGAAGAGGTGTTTTTTTAAAGAAAAAAAAACAAGGAAACTTTCTGCGTGAAAAGGTGATGGCAAAATTACTGATGTTTCTCAAACTGTCGTCATTCCTGGTAAAATTTCTCATCTTGCCTTTCAATAAGCGCACAATTTCATCGCTCACGCAATAATCTATGTTTTTCTTTCGATTAGTGTTAAGCTCTATGACCCATTGTTGTACATACAAAGTTCGAGCCATCAAGCATTGTGTTAGTGCATTTTACAAGATATTTGTTCACAATCTTACCAGGAATAGTTCGCATTAGGGTCTCAGGAAGCAAATTATTTTTGGCAAGATTTTCCAGTGCTGACCAACACGCTTGAAGTAAAATGGGGAAAATTCCCGAATTGCACGTTGATATCTTGAGGGGCGGCAAGGCCTTAACCTGGGGCCATCTATCCTCACTTGCCTTAAGAAGACTCGTTATACGCCGCTTGCTAGCAAGATGGATATTCCATTCATCAACAATTGCTGTTTCTATATTTATGCGCCGCTTGTTCTTTAAAATAAGGTGACGTATCACATCTTTTTGAAGTAGCAAAGTAAAGTAAAAATCTCCACTGAAAATACCTTTAAGGATAAAACCTGTTCACAATATGGAAAAAATTCCTGGATATAGATAAAGCTAGAAGGCAGACCATTAGAATCTAGTTTCTTTAGACTTCTCCCCTTGGACTGAATTCGCATTTGCTCCTCAAAAAGAGTAAGCACTTCGGTAAGTGCAGCAAGATGTTTTTCCAATTGTTGACTGTATTCTGCAACAGTATCGAATATAAAATCGTAGGCCTTCTCATAAATAGTCATATTATCACCAGTTTCATTCATTAACTTCATTTCTTGATTTTTTCCTTTTGTGAAGAGTCTTTGCTTTCCATGGCTACTTTTTCTCAACTCTGTGAAAATATAATATAAAATTCGCAATGCTCGCTCTAAAACATATATGAACATATGTTCAGAGGGTCGAATCATGTATACATCAGAAGGAGTAAATAGCGAACCAAAGCCAATGAAAGTTATCTTTTGAGGCAAATGTCCAACACTGCTTAAGAGAATGATCCATCTTCTATCTGCACGGGTTTGATCAAAAAACGTTTCCAACTTTGCAATCACAAATTCCGTTTGCGCTCTTAATTCAGCAGTCAATTTCCGAAATATCGGAGAAACTTCACCCTCCAACAAGGAAACAGTGATGAGGAACGGTTTTATAACATCAATATTAGACCAATAGGGTGAACTTTCTACAAAACTCCTATACTCTGCAAAAAAAAATTATGTTTCACACAACCTCCCAACCCCACTAATGGTTAAAACATACCCCTAGCTTTCCAATCAAGTTGTGTAAGCGCAATCCAACTTCTCAAAAACTGTGTTTTCCAATTGAAGATACCGGTCTGTGGCGTCTTTTTGGAACACTTGATTTCGTTTGGTAGCTCCAAGTGACTTCTGAAATCACTGCTAAATACAATCGCTACCATGAAACGAATGGGAACATTACCATTTTTTAAATCATTCACTTTTCGAGCATTAAAATTTTTTTGATATTATATTATCAAAAGCTAATCCCAGAAACTTTCCTGATGTATTCTTATGATGAAACGGGACTTACCTAACCCAGAGAAATCGGGCTGCCTTTCTATTTTCATTTTGTCTTCATTCGATGTCAGGGTGCTGTCTTCAGCCAGAATAGCATGAGGAATGTTTTCATGCCGAATATTGTCATCACAAACACAGAAATCATGGTGATGTAAACTAGATGGGCCAGTAGGCGCGAACTCGGTTTCAAACTGATTGTGAAGGACATCCTCCCACTGTTCGAGTGCGTTACCACTCAAGATGAAAAGAGGAAGATACAACAAAATAGGAATATACATAATTTCTCAACCCAGGGAAATGACGGAAAACATTAAATCTTAAAAGCTCAGAAAAAGTTATTACAATATACGTGGTACCTTGACGGTTTCACACACATTGTTCAAACATGTTTTTAACATGGATTGCGTCTCATGATAAATTGCGTGTAAAATACAGGAGTAAGAGCATCTACCTGTTGGTGTGGTGATATAGGCAAGTAAGGTTAGGTCACAACTCGGCCACATGTATATAGTATTGTACCGTAACCTTCTCTTCCCTTATACCTTTTGGCATAAGAGAAGACAGACACTGACCCACAGGTCTGGGGTTACAGAACAATACTACCTCCGTGTCGGTAAATTGGTTCGGTATGCATATTTTACTGCATTTTGACGTGAACCTTAACCCTCGTTTCATTAAAGGCCTCTATTAGCTAGTGAATTCAGCATGTACTGTAGCCTGTCAACTAAAGTTACTGAGCTCCTTTTGACCTCATTCAGTAATTCAATATTCTGCCTGCCAATTCTTTTCACTCCACCTTGTAGCTGCTGAACACTTTCACAGGGTGTTACCATACTATGTACTTAGCTAGTCACCCATCAGTATATAGTGTAGCTTCCGAGTGCACCAGAGATTTTTTCCTGGTCCTACAAGGCATCAGTCTCTACACCAAGAAGCTCTGTACAATTAAATCTTCTTCCATTGTGAGAAATTTGTCAATTCACTACGCACCAAGTAAGATATCCCTGATGGGGATATCCAGCGCGAGTTAGGGATATTTTAGGAAGGGACATAAGGATAGAAAAATATGTGCAAGGAAAATAAGTGTAAAAAAATATGTGAGAAAAATAAGTGTAATAAAAATATCTTGCAACCATGGGAAATTTTGTTTTTTATTTTTTATTTATTTTTTTCTCAAAAAAAGGATTTATTTTATTTTATTTTCATTTTTTCTGTTGTTTATTTTTTTATTTTTTTATTTTTTATTTACCTTTTTTTTACCTTTTTTTTTTTTTTTTTTTTTTTTAAAAAAAAAAAACTCTCATGGTCGCAAATGATTTTCTTACACTTACTTTTTTCGCACTTAACTTTTCTTACATTTATTTTTCTGACCTAAAGTCCCTCACTAAAATATCCCCCACTCGGGCTGGATATCCCCATCAGGAATATCTTGCTTGGTGCGTAGTGATTATGATTTGTTCCATCTGAAAAGTTGAGGAGAGTGAAATGATTAGCAAAAATGCGAGAAGGAAAACAGTAGAGTTTACCAAATGGGCAACTCAACACAAGGGTATGGAAATTAGCCCAACTTGTGTTTGCTAACTGAATCTGCATACAAGGGTGTCAAACCCCATTTCAGTAACAATTGACACAGCAATTATGCAATTATCTACTGACATTATCACCCCTCATTAACTATTCATTTCTGTAAATATTGGGTAAAAGTAAGTATATATACTTACAGATACTTACTTTGCATCATTAAGTCACCCCCCTGTCTGCCAATTTTTTTTGATTTTGTATCCCACTTGCCAATCACTTACTTGCCTCCTTCCCGGCTCCTCCTTTTTTACAATTTTCATTCCAAGCCACTTTACTCACTATTAAAACCAAATATCAGTTATATATACTTCATTACACTACTGGAAATTCAACACAAACATACACCAGAAAAATGTCAAGCAATCCTAGGAAAAAATGATCTCCAAACTGGAACGCACAGGAAGAAGAACAACTTGCTATTTCTTGAATATCTATTAGCAAACAACCTGAATTTTCTACATTGAAGTCAGGGGAAACCTTCTATAAGAAAGTCAAAGTACACTATAATGCTCATAGTAAACTGCACTACCAAGATTTTAAACAGATTGAAATAAGGCCCATATTAAGCATTTTTTATATTTAATATTTAATCATACTACTCAAAAATGACTAATTATTCTTCTATCCCACTTTAGATGGCAAGCTTTGAACACTTCAACACTTAAGTTTAGTGCAATATATAATGGTATCAAAAGGAAACCACCAAGTGGAACAAGTCCCAGTGATTGGCTTTGAAGTGCGCTTTCTCTCTATCAAGATCAGTGTAAAACAACTTTTAAACGTTTTATTAGCATGGGAGAAGCTCAATTTTGCTCCACAATGGCAAATGGAACATACCCAAACCCTACCTTCTAGAAACTCTCCAATAGATAGTTTTTCAAGTGCACAAAGAGCTACACCTATGGACAGTTTTTCAAGTGACTGAGCAATCAATTGGACTCCAGCAGTTGTCCTGCCTCACCCTTTTTAAACTATTCCGACCACCCACTGGGCCAAAAATCATCCAAAAAATGTTGAATTGCTGATTTATCTAAAGGGAAAAAAGATGAAGGCTTTACATGTTACAATGATGCAGCTGAAAAACGCATTGAGGCCATTCTTGAAAGCAATGAAATATCTGCAAAAAAAATCAATTTATCAGAAAAGCAACTTGCTATAGCTAAAAATTAACTTAAACTTACCAAAGAGCAAATGATCATGCAAAAAGAAAGGCTTCATCTTGATAAAATAAAATGCAACCTTGAAGAAACAAATACAAAGTTAAAGCAGCAAAACATGAGAATAAACTTACAAAAATCAGACTGTGAGATGTGAAGCAGTGAGACTCAGTAACTCTTAATTTTGAAGAATAATAAATTTTGTGATGATGATGATCTAGATATATTAATTAAAATGAAAGATGATTTAAAAAAGTGGTGGTTGAATGGTGATAGCTCTTAATTTGGTTATTTTTTAATCTTTACTAGACCTGAAATAAAACATTAGTATAATGAATAAAGCATAATAAAATAATACTTATATTATAGAAGGATTGAAAATTCCTATAATTCACATTGATAAAAATTGATTAGCTTAAATGTGGAATTTTTTAAAAATTGTTGAAAAAAATAAATAAAATTGATTGAGAAAAAAATGCGCATACCTGTTTATTTAAATGGCCACCTCTTTAAACTTATCATTAGAAATCTTATAGTTATGAAACCTTATTTATAAAAACACATAAAAATTTTAATTAATAAAAGAGAAATAATATATGACATTGAAAAGAATATAGTTCATTTTACATTGCAGAAGTGTGATTGAAGGAAAGGTGCAAAGATATTGTCAGCCAGGCTACTAGAATTATCCAGTAAAATAATTAATTATTTTACTGAGATGAAGCCACACCTTTTTAATTCATATTATTAATTAATTATTTTATATTTAAATATGTATTACTTACAATAAACTAACTAAGTACAATAAATAAATTTAGTAATTATATAAAATTAATAATGTGGTCCCTTATATTTTACTCCCTAACACTGTGCTCAATAACAGGATGAAAAGGAGTAAAGTTATACTAAAATACTAAAGACTCAAAAAATTCAAATTTCTTTATTAAGAAATTTAAAATTTGATTAATATAAAATTTTAATTCAAACTTTTTTACACTAAGTGTGACAATTACAGGAAACTCTAAAACAATATAAAATAATGTGATACCTTTTATTGACACATCATTTTTGTCAGCCAGGATACTAGACTTACCCATTAAAATAATTAATTATCTTACTGAGATGAATCCACACCTTTTAATCCTTATTAATAATTAATTATTTACTAACTACTTATGTATTACTTACAACTAACTAGCTAAGTACAATAAAGTAATGTAAATAATTAAAAAAAATAAGTAATTGTCATACACATTTTTACCCCCTAACACCGTGCTCAATAATACAGATGAGAAGGAATAAAAATAGTATTAAAAATATAAAAATATAAAAAGAAGAAACTTTTCAAATTCATTTATTTAGATTTTGTTGAATCTCCATTTTAAATGAAATGTTTTTTGTACTAAATGAGACGGACCAAGGGATTCTAATTTTTATTTAAAATAAAATGATACCTTTTATTTACACACTATTTAGTATATCTTTTATTATTTCACATACACTCTTTATTAAATTTCTTTTTTCTAACACCCTTGTATCAGGTGGTGTTATGTCGGCCGGTTGTCTAGAAGAAAGGTGGAAAAGGTAACTGGAAAAAAGGTAAAAGGGGAAATAAAAAATAAGAAATATATAACTTTAATAATAAAAATTTAAAGACTTTTAACAAAAATGGATGGGGATCAATGTGGTTAATAAAGTAAGTACTGTTTTATTCTCTCTGTTCAATTATCAACTATTAATACTAAAATATTCTTATCACAACCTTTAATATTTTATTTTATTACTTAAATAGGCGGTGTGGTAGCCTAAAGTTTAGTACGGCACCTAAATATGTAAATGGAGTTATTACAGCGTGCAAGATTGGCGTTATTATTTTTTTATATAAAAGGGTTTTATTTAATTTATTTGAGTTTTAAACATGAAGAAATTGGTCACGAGCGAATGCCTACACAAAAACAATTTATTTTACGGAGAAAACTTATTTTTACGGTCTGAAAAATTTATAAGTATTAAGTCGAGTCACTCAAGAACCTTGGGAAATTTTCCCAGAATTTTTACTATTTTTCTTATATTTTTAAATGAATTTTAAAGTTTTATAGAAATATTTACGTTTTCAAAAATTACTTAACTTTGATGAATTTTCACGGGGTAATTAGAGCTGCGCAGACTACGAAAATTAGTTTGGTATGTAAAGGGGAAGTAGCTCTATTATGTGTAATTTTTCTAGATTTTTTATTATAGTTTTAAGGTTCTAATTGAGTCCGGAAGTCCGGACGGACTCCGTTTCGACTCCGTACGGACTCCGTACGGGCTCCGTACGGACTCCGTACGGGCTCCGGATTGACTCTGGAAGAGCTCTGGAGGGAAAAACTTAGGCACGTGACTAGGAATACTTAAGCGCTTCTCAAACTCGAAATTGAGGGGGGGACACATCATACAGCTTAATCTTTAACCACCACAGTCTCATTTTTTATTACTCAACAAATTAAAATAACTTGTAATACCCTTATAACATTATTATTTTTACATAACATTTTAGAAATACAATTCAACAGTTTAAATAACACTTCATACAGGGTATCTTTAGAAAGGTCTTCGTCGCTGGGACTTGATTATTGCTGTCTCATAAAAATTCAAATTATTATAAAAACATAAAAGTCAATCTTTTCAGATCTTTCACTGGTACACCTTAATTGTTGTTATCAGTATTTCTTTATCAACAGCCACTTTCATTAAATCTCAATAAGCGTTAATTATTTTAGAGTTTCATTATTTTTATCAATCAGATTCAAGTAGATTGGTTAGCTTAGTGATTTAGAATTCCCATTTTGTTATTTTTATTGGAAGGACGGGGTTTTCAGCTAAATCCACATATCTCCTCCGGATTATGCTTACAGCAAGGCGACTGTAAGAGTTTACCTTACCATAGTTGGCGCCCATTGTGGGGTTCGATTTCTCTAGCTTTCTTTAAAGACTTACTTGGATCAAGAATGTTATTAGCCTGCAAGAGGCTTATTTTCTGGAACTCTAATTGGATTTTTGTTATTGGCCTGCAAGAGGCTTGTTATTTTATCGATTGTTAACGCTTTTCATTACTTATTGGGATGTCTTCTTCTGCTGTTGCTTCTGGATCTTCTAACCCTCTTACTCCCTCAGTTAGAATTGTTTCTTGGGATGGCCCAAAGTTTGATGGGGAGGAGGTTAAATGGTTCATTAGCAGGTATGAAGCTGCTGCTGCTGTTGATGGTGCTTCCCATGTGGATATGGTGAAGCAAGTTAGGTTTTTTATTGCTGATAGGGAGGTGGAAAAAGAGGTTATTGCTATGCAGGCATTCAAGGACAAGGATTGGGTTAAGCTTTCTAAAGCTATGGTTGATAGATGGGGTGTTAGGTTTACTATGATGGACCTCAATAAAATTGTTGGAGACTGGCAAGCAAAAGGTGGAGTTTCTTCTATGGCTGACTTCAAAAAGCTCTGTGTTCAGTTTGATGAAGTGGTGGAATATCTCATACTGGTGGACGAGTTAGTGCATGAGAACCAAGCAAAAGATTTGTTTTGGACAGCATGCAGCAGGGATATTCGTATGGACGTCTTGAAGGATCTTTCAAGAAAAGATTTTATGAAGGAACTGCCTAATGGTGAGCAGAAACTGCCGGCTCTGGAGGTTATCAAAGAGAACATTCAAGTCCATCTAAAGTTATTGGCGTTGGACAAATATCAAGAGTCATGCACTCAATATGTTAGCAAGGTTAGCGAAGTTTTGGCCGAAAACAACGATATTATGGTCAAAGCCGAGGAGGCCAAGAAGGCTCAAATGGGATTACCTGCTGCTAAAGTTGAGGGTAATGTAGATAATAAGATGGTCGATCACCTGGCCAATTTAACGAAACAATTAAAAATATTTGTTCAAGAAACCCAGAAGGCCAACAAGGCCCCAATTGCTTCTTCGTCGATGTCGACTTCTTATCAGTCCAGAGGTTATGAACGTCGAAATTATAATGGCAATAACAACGGTAACCGCTTCCCAGGCAATGGGAGAAATGGTGGGAATGGTGGTAATGGATATAGAGGTGGCTACGATGAGCCAAAGGTGTGCTCCTATTGTAATAGGAGGGGGCACAGAGCAACAGTTTGTTTTGCTCTTGATAAGGATATGGATGCTGGGCGAGTTTTATTTGATGGTAAAGTTTATAAATTTCCTGATGGTTCGTTCATCAAGCCCAGTGATGGACAGTCTCCTTCTGATTTGGTCAGAAGAAGTTTAACGGCTGAAAGGAGAGCCAGATTTGAAGAGGTGACAGATGAAGATGTTAATGCCAAGAGTGGCAAAAATGGTAATGGAAATGGTGGTAAAGCTGACAAGGACAAGGAGAAAGAGGTCAGTAAAGCCACATTTTCTACTTCTTTTGGTGGTTTAGAGCTGGCGACGGTTGCCCAGGTGGAGGGTAGCTGTATGGCTGGCAAATACGATGTTAATGCTGCTAGAAGAGCAGCTGCTACTAAGGCGAAAAGTAGCATTCAGAGCCAATTGAGGGCTAATCCTGGCAAGGTCAATAACAAAGTGAACCCTTACTCTAAGGACAAGAATTCTAGTGCTCAAACTGCCGCCAACAAATTGAACCCTTACTCTAAGGACGAATTATATAAAATGCAGAAGGGGATTGCTGATATGGGGCCCCCTAGTTATGGCAAGTTTGATTTAAATGGTGAGCCTATGCCAGAGGATGATTCGGATTCTGAGGAGGACGTACCGTTGGCGTCTCTACCCAGACCAAGTTTTAGCGGTCCCATCCCAATGGAGGGAGTAAGAAGGACTAGCGATGGATCAGGATTAGTGCAAGAAGCTGGTGACGGAGTTAGGGTTATAGAAAGTGAAGATGTTATTATGGGGGGTGAAGATGGCTCGGTTGGACCTCAAGAGGTACCCAGGGCCAAGGTTGTTAAATCAAAGGTCCAGTATGAGCGGCCAGTAGTTTCTGGTCAAGCTAATGCGATGGACGCAGTTTTGAATAGGGTGAATCAACTTCAGATTCCCTTATCTTTAGGGGAGTTATTTAAGATTAGTCCGGCGCTTGCTGAAAAGCAAAAGAAGCATTTGACGAGGCGTCGGGTTTCCACTGGAGAGGTGGAATATATTTGTGAAAATGCTGAAAAGTTTGGGGAAGATGTAGATACACATTTTTCCGCTCCCCTGGGTTACCTGGTGGTAACTCTTAATGGTAAAGAAGTAAAGGCCTTGGTCGATTCAGGGTCTCAAATTAATTTAATTTCATTGGAGCAAGCGACGAGTATAGGCTTGCCAATTAAAAGTGGAACTGGGGGAAACCTCAGAGGTATTGGAGGGCATGCAACAGAGCTGATGGGTACAGCTGAGCATGTCAGGTTAGGCATTGGTGGATCTGTTGGTAAGGTTCACTTTTATGTGGCCAGAAGAGCAGTCAAAACTGTTCTTGGTGGTCATTTTTTGATGGATTTTGAGGCCAGGATAGGGTATCAAGCTGGCATGGGGATTAGTTTGGAGATCACTGGTGAAGATATGCGGAGGTTACATATGCGGTTAGCGCCTCCTGGAGATGAAGGTTGGGAAACACGGCCAGGGATTACTACTTTGTGCCAGTGTTGTGTTTGCACCAAGAAGCGGCATATAAAACGGACGGCTTCTGGTGAATTATGTTTGTTGGAAAGGGATGGAAGCCCTCATTTTTTGGGGTAGCAGGGGCTGATCGCTCTAATGTTGTAATCTCTCCTCAGGATGAGATCCCGGATTGCAATAGGTCAGCTCACTTGGAGATAATTCAAGTGGATTCTCAATTATTTTCTGTTAATATTACTTTGGAGTGCAAATACGTTATGGACTTTTCTATATGTTTATTGAATTTACCCGGTTTTTCTATTAAATTTAAAAATGGTGAAAAAGGCAAAATGGGCCAAATTAGGTTGGATAAAAATTGGAAGGGTATGTTTTGTGACCTCCAGCAAGAGGGTAAACTGCGAAAATCTTATCAAAATCCGATTAAAAATCTCAGTATAATTAAAACACAAAAAAATAATTTTTGTGAAAATTCATTTCCGGGCCTCCAGCAAGAGGTTAAACTGCAAGTATCTCCTTCTATTCTGAGCCTCCAGCAAGAGGTTAAACTGCAATTATCTCCTTCTATTTTGGACCTCCAGCAAGAGGGTAAACTGCAAAAATCTCATCAAAATCCAATTAAAAATCTTGGTATAATTAAAACACAAAAAAATAATTTATGTGAAAATGTTATTCCGGTTCTCCAGCAAGAGGGTAAACTGCGAAAATCTTATCAAAATCCAATAAAAAATCTCAGTATAATTAAAACACAAAGAAATAATTTTTGTGAAAATTCATTTCCAGTCCTCCAGCAAGAGGTTAAAATGCCGACTTTCTTTACGGGTGATTTACTGTTGGATAAGGGAAGCAACGGTGTTGGAAAATCTGTTTATAAATTAGACGAGGGAAAGGAGAAAAGGGTAAAATTTAAAAATGAAATAAAATATTTTTCTAATTTTTCTTATTCCGATTCTGGCGATGAAGAAGATTCATTTGATGAAATGTGTAATGGCGATACAAAAGTAAATGTTTTACCTCAAGTTTATTTAGATGTGGACGCAGCGAAATATAAGAAGGTAGCAAATAAAGTTCGACCTATTAATGAACCGCTACCTGCTGAATTAAATCCACCTTTGAGAAGACCAAGGTTATCAAGAGATCCTTATGAAAGTCCCTTGGTAAAGAATCCGCCTGAATTTTCTGAGACGTCAAGAATCACTTTTGAGAGACTGAGTGTTGTTAATTTTGGACCTGATGGTTGGTTGTCTGGAGAAGAGAAGAAGTTGTTGTTGGATGTGATGGTCAAGCGAGAGAAGGCCATTGCTTTTGTAGAAGAGGAGAGGGGTGTGTTGAAGCATTCCTATGGGGAGCCTTACAAGATTCCTGTGGTATGTCATGAACCGTGGCAGCAGAAACCGATTCCTATTCCGGCTGCATTGAAAGAAGCTTATATCGAAGTTGTCAGAGAACGGATACGCACTGGACTGTATGAGCAATCAACATCAAGTTATTCTAGTCCGGTATTTTGTATCAAGAAACCGAATGGCAAGCTTAGAGTTGTTCATGATCTTAGGGAATTAAATAGGGTTACAATAAAGGATGCTGGGATACCGCCGAGTGCTGAGGAGTTTGTTGAAGCGTTTGCAGGGAGAGTGTGTTATGGATTGGGAGATATTATGGGTGGATATGATGAGAGAGAGTTACATCCGGACTCAAGGCCTCTCACTACATTCGATACGCCACTTGGATGTTTACAGTTAACAAGATTACCTCAAGGAGCAAAAAATTCGGTTGCAGTTTATCAAGCTCAGATGGCTTGGATCCTTCAAGATGAAATTCCACAATATGCTGGAATCTTTATAGATGATGGAGGAATTAAGGGACCAACAACCGACTATGATAACCAGGTGTTGGAAGAGAATCCCGGGATACGCAAATTCATTTGGGAGTTTGCAATTACTTTAGAAAGAATCTTGTTTCGAATTGAAGAGGCTGGTTTAACTATTTCAGGTTCAAAATTTTCATGTTGTGTTCCAGCCTTAGAAATATTAGGCCATGTGGTATGAAGAGAGGGTAGGATTATGTCCAAGAAGAAAGTTAACAAAATTCAGTCCTGGCCAAGACCCAAGAATACGACCGAAGTTAGAGGGTTTTTAGGCGTTTGCGTATATGTTAGAATGTTTATCAAGGACTTTTCTTCATTGGCAGCTCCATTGAGACGGTTAACGAGAAAGGATGCAGACTGGGAGTGGGATGAAGAGTGTGAGAAGGCGTTTGTGAAGTTGAAGGAGGTTGTAGGGAAGGATTTAGTCCTGCACAAGTTGGATTATGGAAAAGATGCTGGCAGAATTTATTTAGCAGTTGATTCAAGTCAGGTTGCAGCTGGGGCAGTTTTGTCTCAGATGGATAAAGCTGCTTACATCAGGCCAGTTAGGTATGAATCTGTAGTATTTACTGAGGTCTAATCAAGATATTCTCAACCGAAATTGGAATTATGTGGTGTGGCCAAAATACTGAAGAAACTTCAGCATATTTTGTGGGGGCAACATTTTGAGTTGCAAGTGGATGTGAAATCGTTAATCCAGATGATTAATTCCCCAAGTTTACCGAATGCACCCATGACGAGATGGGTAGCTTTTATTCAACATTTTTCGTTTGATTTAGTTCATAAGCCTGGCAAAACTTTTACTATGCCAGATGGTTTATCAAGGAGACCACCCACTGAAGAAGATTCAGACTCAGAAGAGTTCGATGAAGATATACCTATTATCAAAGCCAGCACTAAAGGAGCTGAAGACTTTCCATACCTCCCCCATGAGGTTAAACTGGCAGGACTATTGTGTTTAGATTATGGTGATGATGACCTCCACCAAGAGGATAAACTGGAAAATAGTTTTTATGTTAATAAAGGTGTTGGAAAAGGTGTAGATAAATTCGGCAGAGAGGAGGTAGAAGAAGATGTGGTGTATGTAGAGGAAGATGGATTGGTAGTGTGGGATAGTAGTAATTTAAGGAATGGTGTATATGTTGGAGAATTAGAGAATTTAAATAAAAAGATGGATAAAGAGAAAGAGTTATTTTTAACTACGGTTTATGAAGGATCCAAAGGTTCAGATGAAAAACATCGACATAGCTCGATTAAAGATTTATTTAGGGGTCAACGATTATTGGCTCATTCATGTGCAGGTGATATTGGTGATAGAGAAGTCCCTATTGATGTTATATTAATCGATTTTCAAGATGAAGTCTGGGGTCAGACTGGTTTTTATTTTTTGTTAGTCAAATATTTGTTGACTTTAGAGAGGCCAGAAGATTGTGAAGACAATGAATGGGTGGCTATCAAGAGGAAGTCATCTACGTTTTACCTATCTGGTCAACGTTTAATGAGGAGAAGGTATCCAAATCCTCAAGTAGTTATAACTCAAGAGAAGGGGCAAGAATTAGTTTTGAAATCACTGCATGAAGATCTCGGGCATAGAGGCGTTGGAGAAACGTTTAGAAGAATTTCTGATCGATTTTGGTGGCCTGGAATGAAGATGGCTGTTAAACAGTGGGTTCAGTCATGCGAAGAATGTCAAAGACGAAGTTATTTAAGGCCAAAAGAACCTGGATGCGCGACCGGTGAATATACGCTCTTTGGAAGAGTTAGTTTAGATGCCGTTCATATAAAAGAGGGACGGTATAAATATTTAATTGTGGCCAGAGATGATTTATCTGGTTGGGTAGAGGAAGCGCCTCTTATTAATTTAACTGCCAAAAATGTGGCAGAATTTTTTTTGAATAATTGGGTATATAGGTATGGGGTGATGAAGTTGGTAACGGTAGATGGAGGTCCTGAATTCGGGACAGAGTTTAAAGAGGCCGTATTGAAAGTTGGATCAAAGGTTAGGGTAGCAACCCCATATTATCCTGAAGCTGAAGGCATGGTTGAAAGAGGGCATCAAGTTATTAAGGATGCTTTAGTTAAAATGTGTGGGACAAGTGCCAAAAAATGGAGGCACTATTTACCTTTAGTTTTATTTGCTGATCGAATCACTGCCAAAAGGACGACCGGATTTTCACCTTATGAACTTGTTTTTGGACAGAAAGCAGTTTTACCGGTTGATTTAGAAGCTGAATCATATCTTGGAGTTGACTGGGACACGGTCAAAACTACTGAAGAATTATTGTGCAAGAATGATGCAGTTAGAAAAGAAAGAAGAATATTTAGAAAAGGCATATTCGCGGATGATGAAGATCCGAAATCAATCAGTCAGATATTGGGATGAGCGGTTGGCACATCGATTAAGGAAACCTTTGAACCCAGGAGATATGGTCCTGGTGTATAATAGGAGTTTGGAAAGTCAATGGGGAAAGATGTTTGCAGATAGGTGGAATAACTGTGATGAAACATAACGAAATGCAAGAAAACCTTCATTGAAAATTTTCAAAATTTAAAATTCTTAAAATATGGGTGAAGATAGTGTTGGAAAAATTTTAAAATTTATTGGAAGAAGTGCTCACAGGGGAACCTTCTTAATTTAATATTGGCAAGTGTGGGGGTAATTGATGGGCTGGCTGCTCTATACACAATTACCCCATAATGTTCGTTTCCAAAATTTTCCCTGTTTCTAGTTGAATCCTGGCTTTGTCTTTTAATTTTAGGAAGTCCACTAAGACTATAAACTGGAACGAATCAAGAGACACCGCTCTCAACGCCGGATTCAAGATTTTTTATTTTGTTTTTGATTTTTTATGTTAGATTGTGATTTCTTTTCTTTAATATATATTATGAATTAATGTAAAGGTGATGCTCACTGGTGGTCTCTAATCATTTTTATAAATTGGAGGGAGCCCACCCAGTGATCATCATTATAAAAATTATCTTCTAAAAACTTTCATTTATTTTATTTTCTTTTCAATTTCTCAAAATTGTGTAACCACATCAAGTTGCACTTGGATGTGGGTATGATGTCGAGGGTACGGCTCATCAAATGGCTGGGGGGCATCTTTTAAAATTTTATTTTTTAAAAAAAAAAAAAAAAAAAAAATTTATTATTACTTTTTTTATTTTTCTTTTCACATTTGTTTATCTTTCTTTAAAAATTAAATTTTAACTTTTATTTCAAAACTATCTTTTTTTAAAAAAAAATTAAAATTAAAAAAAAAATCTTTTATTTAAAATGGTAAAAATAATAATAATAATAATAAAATAACTAAAAAATAAAAATAAAAATAAAAATAAAAAATAAAAATAAGTAAAGTTAAAAAAAAAAAATAAATAATAAAAGGTATTTTAGTTTTAGGTAGTTTAGATGTTTATATTTTATTTTTCAAACATTATTCAAGAAAGCTACATACCAGGAAGAACACCATCAAGGGTTGTTATCTTTTGAAGAATCGAAATTAGAAAATTTAGAAGGACCTTGATCGATTTCCTGGGATTCGAATCTTATTTCACGGTCACGATAGTGTTGAAGCCAGTTGGCTATTTTGAAAAGGTCTCTTAACAGTTGCTCTCTCATCCAAGATTCTGATCTATCAGAGGGTGGGTATCGTTGGAAATAAGCGATAAGGTTATTAAAATTAGCAAAAAGCTTTTCAGACACTAGGTGAATTGGAACTCTAGGGAAGCTTGGATTAGGTTCTGGTAGTTCATAAGCAGAATATGAAATTGGAGAACCGGTGGACGCTTATCAAATTAAAATATCAGCAAATTAAAACCTGAAGATTAAGAAAATAAAAAGAGACAACTAACCTGTGTCAACACTATCATGATCATAGATAAATGGCTTACTTGGTAATGGAGTGGGATTTTTTATGTTTAGAAAAGGATTTTTTATTTTTGATAGATGAGGAGGACTGGTGTTGGATTTGGTGTTTGAAGTAGACGTTCTGGGCCTTTTGGATGATACAAGAGAAGATGAAGACTGCTGGCTATTATAGGACCTTTTGTGCTTCAAGATGTTGGAAGAAGGAGAAGAATTGTTAGAAGGTTGAAGCATGGCCCTGGGAGCAGCAAGAGTTCTTGGGGGAGTAGCAGCAAGTCTAGATTGGAGAGAAGGACCCAGAGGATTAGGTGATGGAGAAAGATTTAAATAGGCTGATGGAGAAAAAGGGATGGGATCTTTAGAGGTTGATGGAATAGGGGGTGGAGTAGAAGGTGAAGAAGAAGGAAGAGGTTTGCAGAAGGCGGAGAAGCTAGTAGCAGTGATGGGGAAAGAACCACAGTTCAAGCATGAACATTTTCTTTTCTTCTCATAGCAGGATAAACAGGCCCTGTTATAAGTGTGCTTTTGCCAGTTAAAAGAGAAGATACATTCCCTATGGGTGAAGGCACAGTATTTGCAAGATTGATCAGCTGAAGCAATGAAGTCAGAAGGTTTTATCTTGTTAGGAGATATTTTTTTTTTGAAGAAGAAAACTTGAAACTAGGATGAAGAAAGCTGGTGGCAAAATCTGGGTTCAAGGATAGAGAAGTTGTTAGGTCCACAAAGACCTTAAACTGGACTATTATCAAGTGTTGGGTCCACCATGACCTTAAACTGGATTTCTTATCGATTAAATGTTTGGTCCACCATGACTTTAAACTGGTAGTTCATTCATTGTTTAGTCCACTATGACTTTAAACTGGAAAATTAATATCTGCAGGATAATTCAACATTCATTGGACCACTATGGACTTATACTGGATTACTTGTCGATCAAATGTTTGGTCCACTATGACATTAGACTGGATTATCAAATTTATTCAATCTTTGTTCAAGCCTAGGCCTTACTTAGGAATATATCAAGATATTTATGCACTTAAACGATCTTTGGTCCACCAAGACCATAAACTGGCAATCGATTATATGTTTGGTCCACCAAGACTTTAAACTGGAATGTCAATCTTGTTTGGATAACTCAATTCAATCTTTTAATTTATCACTGTCCACTAAGACTCTAAACTGGTTATTCAATTATTTCTGGAATTGGGTGCTGATAGCTTTAGGAGGTTAAAATTTTAGGTGGTGATGATGCTAAGGAAAGCATAACGGTTAATTAGGTGAAATTTGTGGCGCTTTAACATGGTCTAAAGTTAATATTATTATTGGAAGCCTGGCAAAAGTATTTTATGGGTTTGCTGTATAGCAAAGTTTGAAAATTGTGATGAAGGAATCAGAAGTTAGGATGGTAGTTGGATTTTAGGGAATGATTTTTTTTAGTGCCTCATAGTTAGGCCATTTTTTTTTGGTGTGAAGCTTGGAGGACCTTATGGCGAGATTGGAATCATAGAATTCGGCTCAGTGGGGGGCCCTATGAGGTTGGAATCAGGAGTATTCGGCTCATAGGAAGATCCACTCTCTCAATGCTGTGACAAGAAGGAAGACTGGTATATGGGAGTCTGAAGGGATTCAAACCTTGCTCTCAGTAGTGGAATCATCACAAGATTTATTTTATTTTATTTTATGTTATATCAAGCCAGAAAAGAAAGAAAACATCATTTATGTTGAAAGTTTAAGAAGACCAAGCAAAAACAAAATTTTATCAAGTTATACTGTTAGAAAAGATAATTTCTTTGAAATTGTTCAACATCATTATCAAATCTTTGCATTAAAATTCTTCTTTTCATGAGGTCTTCATGGTTATTAGCTGGAGTTTCTTGAAAATAGGCCAGCATTTTTCGTTTCAACTCATTAGTAAAGTCAAGAAAAAGATAGCGATGAAAATTTGGGTAATGATTGATATAGTCCATCTTCACTCTACCAACATCATCAGTGTTGGTTATTTCGACAGCTAGAAGTTAAAATATGTTATTAAGTCATAGGTTTAGTCAATTTTGATTAAAAGTTTTTTTTTTAGTAAGATAAATAGGGTCTTACATTTAGAGCCAGGAAACATAGTCTCAGCAAAGTTAGTTGGGGGTACTGGCGTTATAGGATTAGGATCTTGTGAAGGCAAAATTAGGCCGGGATCCGCTGATGAAGATTGAACTTTTGAAGCTGTTTTTGATCTTATTCGTTTTAAGAAGACAGGAATTTTGGATCGCTTTTTAGAAGTTGAGGGATCAGGGAGAGCTGCTGGTCCTAAATATACGTTTGTTTTAGAAGGAACTATTGGCCGGTTGCATTTGACTTTTTTCACACGGCATAAGTCTCAAGCTGTTCTGCCAGGAAGATTAGGGTTGGACATTAAACAAGATACCTGGTATTGAGCGCAGAGTTCACATGGAGCGACAAGTTCTTTGGAAGACATATTGATGAAGATGAATTTTATAGTTGATTAAAGAAGATGGTGGTTGAAGGTTAAAGATGAATATTGTGTTCGACCACTTATGCAAAGTTTTAAGAATGGGGACATTCTCGATTGGAGGGAGGATGTGGTAGCCTAAAGTTTAGTATGGCACCTAAATATGTAAATGGAGTTATTACAGCGTGCAAGATTGGCGTTATTATTTTTTTATATAAAAGGGTTTTATTTAATTTATTTGAGTTTTAAACATGAAGAAATTGGTCACGAGCGAATGCCTACACAAAAACAATTTATTTTACGGAGAAAACTTATTTTTACGGTCTGAAAAATTTATAAGTATTAAGTCGAGTCACTCAAGAACCTTGGGAAATTTTCCCAGAATTTTTACTATTTTTCTTATATTTTTAAATGAATTTTAAAGTTTTATAGAAATATTTACGTTTTCAAAAATTACTTAACTTTGATGAATTTTCACGGGGTAATTAGAGCTGCGCAGACTACGAAAATTAGTTTGGTATGTAAAGGGGAAGTAGCTCTATTATGTGTAATTTTTCTAGATTTTTTATTATAGTTTTAAGGTTCTAATTGAGTCCGGAAGTCCGGACGGACTCCGTTTTGACTCCGTACGGACTCCGTACGGACTCCGTACGGGCTCCGGATTGACTCTGGAAGAGCTCTGGAGGGAAAAACTTAGGCACGTGACTAGGAATACTTAAGCGCTTCTCAAACTCGAAATTGAGGGGGGGGACACATCATACAGCTTAATCTTTAACCACCACAGTCTCATTTTTTATTACTCAACAAATTAAAATAACTTGTAATACCCTTATAACATTATTATTTTTACATAACATTTTGGAAATACAATTCAACAGTTTAAATAACACTTCATACAGGGTATCTTTAGAAAGGTCTTCGTCGCTGGGACTTGATTATTGCTATCTCATAAAAATTCAAATTATTATAAAAACATAAAAGTCAATCTTTTCAGATCTTTCACTGGTACACCTTAATTGTTGTTATCAGTATTTCTTTATCAACAGCCACTTTCATTAAATCTCAATAAGCGTTAATTATTTTAGAGTTTCATTATTTTTATCAATCAGATTCAAGTAGATTGGTTAGCTTAGTGATTTAGAATTCCCATTTTGTTATTTTTATTGGAAGGACAGGGTTTTCAGCTAAATCCACATATCTCCTCCGGATTCTGCTTACAGCAAGGCGACTGTAAGAGTTTACCTTACCATAGCGGAAGCGCAGTTTAAATATGTGTAAATAAAATGAATTTTATAGTGTAATTAAAAATATGTTTGAGTAGTAAGTGTATATCATAAATGAAATAACACAAGGCCTTTTATAGGCAAAGGGACCTGTCATCCACGCTACTAGACTTAACCGGTAAAATAATTAATTATTTTACTGAGTTGAAGCCACGCCCCTTCTTCTTACTAATAATTAATTATCTACTTAAGTATTACTTACATTTGACTAGTTAAGTACAATAAGTAATATAATTAATTAGTGTAAATAAAATGTCCCTTACAATTTTACTCTCTAACACCGTGCTCAATGGTATAAGTCAATGGGAATAGAATTTAATAATAAAATTATAATAAAAAAACTTTAAAACAATTATATTACCTCAGTGAGAGATCTGGAATTCTGTGAAAGTAATATAATTAATTAATTATTGTGTAATTAATTGTGACAATCCAAGGAACTCAAACTTTATTGCTAATAAATTTGATGCCCTTGTTGACGTACCAGTTTATTTATTTCTTATTTCTTATATGTACTCCTTTTAGTCATTCTTTTTCTCACATTCTTACAATATATGATGTAAATTCCATATATTTTATTCCCTCATGTTTTTCCTATAAAAGTTCTCTTATTTTGTGCTTTTCAGAACATTCATTCATCACTTACTTTATTACAATTACAATAAAACACTTATTTCTATATTTTATAACCTTAGTATTTACAACATTTCAATTCTAATCTATAATATATATTGATATTTTAACACTACCTCTTTTATTTGAGTAAAATAATCATATTGATTTAGAAATACGTACTTTTTGTTGAGAGACCATTAAAGCCTTTAAATACCCCGTAAAAACCTTGAATAAACTTCTAGACCCAAAAGGACCCCTTGACAATTGAAGGCCTTCGAGAATTATCAAAGGCGCATCGTGATTTGAGGGCGTAAATTGAAGGGACTATCAGCATTCGAGTACCTGTAAGGACAAGAAAGCGACGAAAACAACGAACATCATACGTCACATGACAAAAAATTTTTGCTGCAAACAGGAATCGAACCGCGCTACAAAAATTAGGTTCATATATTGACTAAACGTCGTATAAATCGTGGTAATTATTTATATTACTATTTGTGGGCTACTCTTCACTCTTCATTTGCTACGTATTTCCTTTTACTCAGCACTCTGTAAGTGGCATTAATTTGCTCATTTTGCAGGGGGAGGTGTCTGGTAATTTGGAATTTAATTTTATTATTATATTTTTTTTTATATTTTTCCTGGTTGACCATAATAGAGCAATAAGTGTTCTTAGTCCCAGAAGTAATAAAATAATTATATTTTAATATTATTTATTATAATTTTTCAGTTGAAATTTGTCCTGATTAATTTATATTTTAATTGTTCCAGTTGACAAATTGTCCTGAAAATAATATTTTTTTTAATTTATAAATAATTCATATTTAATTACTTCAGTTAACTTTGAGTCCTGGTAGTTCAATTAATTTTTTTTAATTAATAAAACTCATATTTAATTACTTCAGTTGATATTAAGTCCTGGTAGTTAAGTGATCAGTTTAATAAAAAATTTTTTTAATTAATAAAGATTCATATTTAATTAATTCAGTTGACATTAAGTCCTGGTAATAAATTAGTTGATTTAAAATCCTGAAAATAATTAATTAAAATTATTAATAAAAATTTTAATTTAATTCTACAGTTGATTATATAATAATCCTGGTTTTAAATTATTTTTTTTGAATTAATAAATTAATTTTATTTAGTTGATTTTTTATCCTAAAAAGATTTTTTTTATTTATTTTATTTCTGTTAAATAAAAATTAAAAATAAAGACTAATTTATCTTATTTTCTCTTTACTTCATTTCAGGTAAAATCTTAAAATGACTGACCAAAGTGGTTCTGCTGCACGTGAAGAAGAACTAGACTTGATTGATTATGATGAGCCTACTTCTGTAAGCTCTCCTTTAACAAGAAGAATCTCTCAGATTAATAAATCTTTGCCCCAAACAGGATGTAGAGATGGAAGAAGTAGAAATCCTAGTAGACACAACTCAGGATCAGAAGCCTATGATAAAACCACCAGAAGAACTTCCAAAAGTCTTCAGGATAAAAAAGATGCCATTGCCTCAACAGGTAAAGAATCTGTCAACTCACATCAAGGAGCTAAAGACAGAAAACTTGAGACTAAAGGCAAGGGTAGATGCTCTGGAAGAAAAGGTGAGAAGGATAGATACCTTTCTTCAAGAGAAGAATAAACCTCTTCTTCCCAGGGATCAACAACAATTGGCTCCCCAGTCCCAAGAAAAGGTGGAAGTGTCCAAGTGGCAGTGGGACTGGTTAAACACTCAGTGCGACTACCTGTCTCAAAATCAGCATCAGTTACCTCAGGCAGGTTTGTCAAAACCCAACCAGGTCAACCTCACACCTCCTCACCCCTATCAAGGAGGTAAAAGAAGAATAAAGCCCAATATGGTCATACCCAGCAAACCCTGGTATGCCCCTCTATTGATTCTCAAGTGCCATTTCTTGTAGCTGATTCTGTTCTTTCAGGTAAATCTGAGAGGGAAGAAGAAACCTTGATACCAGTAGAGGCTGTGAGAAGTAGACAGATAAATCATGTATCTAATCCATTACTTTTAATTGCTACCTCAATGATTAACCCTGATATGGCTGTAATTGATGAAACTCTTGACCCTGAGTTCTATGAGAGTCTGGAAAGTTACTCAGTTTCCTTATTGAGAAACACTCCAGATGTAGCAAGGATTAATGATGAGTACTTGAGAGATATTATTGCCAAACAAAATCATATAATGAACAATATGCAATTGACTCAGAGATATAATAGTTTGTTAACTGATCAGGGTTATCAAGCATTAAGAAGTGAATCACAGAGAGTCTCTGATGAATTGTCTCATCACAAAGCAACCCATGAAAAGAAAGTTGCTTTATGGCAAAATATAAAAAATGATTTGTCTAAACTAAAAGATACTGTATCTGCCTGTTTTCAGGAGGTAGAGATAGATAAGATAAATCTGAAAAGATTGAATGACCATTATTCATCTTTTCAAAATAAAAATCAGTTATCTTTTGCAACTATCAATGAGAGTTTATCTAGTCTTCCAAGAATGAAAATAAGACTAACAGCCATTGAAGAAAAATTGATCTCATTGTTGAATGACCAGAAATATTGTGAAATTTCTGTGAAGGAAAGTATAATGCAGAATGCTCAAATATTACCTGTGGCTAGTTCATCTAAAGTAAAACTAGCTCCAGAAATACCTTTTGATAACACTGAGTTTCCATCAAAAACTGATAATTCACCAGGATCTTCAACAGAAGGATTAAACAATGAGATTACAGACCAATTAGAGAAACTACAGCTGCTTATTACTCAGAAACAAGCTAGTACTAAGGAGACTCCTTCAAATCAAAAGAATTGGCAAAAAAATTGACCAATATCCTACATTTGATGGTGATTCTTCCTCTGATTGGCAAAAATTTATTTGCAGAATTGATAACTTAAAAAATTCTTACAAACTCCCAGATGAGGAAATTGTGTCCAAGTTAATTTCTTTGTTCACTAATGTTGCCCTAATGTGGTATGAATCTGTTCTCCTGGATGGGAATGACTACTCATGGGAGGATTGGAAGAGATTGATTAAAGCACAATTTGGTGGCTCCAAGTTCAGAATGGCTCAACTAAGGCAGTATGAGGAAACTAGATATAGCTCTTCTACTGATAAACCTATTGAGTTTTTAATGAAACTTGTAAAAATCTTAAGGGAAATGGACCCAAATATGGAGTTTGAGTTATGGAAGAACAGGATCCTTTATAAATTACCAATGTCTCTGAGAGACTTGATAGTGGCTAGGACTGAGTTCTCCAGAGAACCCTCCTCTTTCATTAATACTTGCAATGAGATACTTCTAAACAACAAGTATGATGCCAGAAGATTCATTCCTAGGACCCCTTTGGAGAAGCCCTCCACTTACCAACAGAAACCACTGGAAAAGGTTGGTAAACCTTCTGCCCCTGTTGCACCAAAAAAGTATGCAACAAACACTTGCTTCAAGTGCAGCAAGCCTTGGCAGAAAGGCCATGTTTGTGACAAGAGGATAAATCTTGTAGAAAAAACAGAGGAGCATGCTGATAACACAGTATCATTGGATGATACATCAAGTGATTGTGCCAGCAATATTTCATATGAATCTCAACAAGAAATCTTGATGCTTGAAGAGGATAATCATTATTTAAATACTATTGATATTGATAATAATGCTTTATCTACTGTTGAAGATTCTGAGATCATAAAGAACATTGAGGATAGCTCAATTGTTATTGCCCCTCTTAAGGCACCAGTCTTGATTAATGGAACCAGCATTGAAGTTGTTCTGGATTCTTGAGCTGGAGGAAGTGTAGTTTCTGAAAGAGCACTTGGTTCAGTTGATCAAGACTATAAATCAAAACTGATGCCTATCATTTCTGAAAATTGGAGAGGTTATGGCTCTGTTTTGTCCCCTATTGGTAAATACAAAGCCACAGTCTTTTTTAAATATAACCATGGTTTTGTAAGAGCTATTTGTGATTTTGTTTTCATGAAGAATGATAACTTAAGCAATTGGTTTATTGTAGGGAATGATAAAGTATGGCATAAAATTGGATCCCTCAAACCAATGTTTCACAATGGGGATGAATAGGAAGAAAAAATTTAAGATTTCCTCCCCTAAAAAATTATTGAAACCAGAATTGAACACATGTAATTCTGTAGTTCAATGTAAAGGAAGATCTACAAAAGAGATGCATGCCCTTTTTTCTGAAATTGACAATGCCTCTTTTGGAGAACATCTTTCTGGTGAGGATAAAGATTCCATCATTAACTTGATAAAGTCTTTTCCTATGGCCTTTGCTCATGGGTCACATGAACTGGGATTAGTTAAAGAGGAAATGAAACTTTCATTGTCTTGCCCATTAACTGATATACCACCTAGTTTAAAGAAGAAGTCTTATCCTGCTTCTCCCACAAAGAGAAAAGATATTGAAGACAATATCTCTACCCTTTTAAAAATGAATATTATTGAAAAGGTAGTTGAAACACCTAAATATTTTGTTATCTCACCTGTCCTAATTTCTTATGAGAAAGATAAAGCCAGGTTATGTGGTGATTATAGAGCACTAAATACTTATACTGTTGATGATATTTACCCTTTACCTATAATTAGCTCTATACATGCACTTTACAGGGTGCTAAATATATAAGCTGTTTAGTTGGCAACAAAGGATATCACCAGGTACCTGTTGAGAAAAATTCTCAGAACTTTCTGATGATTGCCACTCATATGGGTATTTATAAGTATATTAGGATGCCATTTGGCCCTAAAAATGCCCCTTCAGTTTTTCAAAAAGTTATGGATAACACATTCCATCAGGAGATGATTGAAGGATGGCTGATGGTTTATATTGATGATATCATTATATTCTCAAAACCATTTGAGGACCATCTTAACCACCTGTGTAAAGTATTCCAGAAAATGGATGAAATAAATATGAAACTTGCTTTGAAGAAATGTAAATTTGGTTTTCATTCCTTAGAATTTCTTGGTCATGTTTTTTCAGGCTTACAGATATGTGTTGACCAGAACAAAGTGGCAGCCATACAACAGGTGAAGGCTCCTACTACAGTTAGAGAGCTCCAAAGTTTTTTGGGAATGTGTGGATACTATAGACAGTATATTAAAAATTACCAAGTCATAGCTTTACCCCTTACCCAATTAACTAGAAAGGATGTTGCTTTTGTCTGGAATAGTTAAAGACAAAGAGCTTTTGACACTATGAAACACTGTTTGATGTCAGCACCAATTCTTGCTTTAAATGACTTTAATCAATCATTTGTTTTGTACACTGATTCCAGTTTTATTGGTCTTGGTTCTGCCTTCCATCAAAAACAAGTGATGAATGATAAAGTAGCAGAAGTAGTAATTTTTTATATTTCAAGAATCTTGAGAAATAGTGAATTGAAATATGGTGCCACTCAGTTTGAATGTTTAGCCGTAGTGTGGGCTCTAGAAAAGCTACATTATTACCTAGATGACCAGAAATTTGAACTTGTTACTGACTGAAGTGCAGTTAAATCCCTTTTAAACTTGAAAACACCTAACAGACATATGTTCAGATGGCAGTTAGCTGTTCAGGAATACAGAGGGAGAATGACAATTATTCATTGGGCTGGTATTGTTCACTCAAATGTGGATATGTTATCAAGGTTAACTTTACCAAATTATGACTCTAATCCTGCTTATCATCCTGAGGATGAAATTATTCATATTTATGGGATATATGTGGTTGATATGGAGGAAGAGCTATTAAAGCTTATTCTGTATTCATATGATAAGGACACTGACATGAAAGAGTTATGCACCATATTAAATGATCCAAAGAATGCTTTAATACAAGAATTAATTAAAACCCTTCCAACAAAGTACCAAAAGGCTTTGGAGAAAAGTAAATTTTCAATTGATTAAGGATATCTATATTATAGAAGAAACTTTATTAATGTCATTTTTATTCCTTCTTCTATGTAAGAAATCATCTTGAAAATTTGTCATGATGACATATTAGCTGGACATTTTGAGCTGGAAAAAAAATGATCAGAATTAAAAAAACTGCTTGGTGGGTTAATATGTCTGAAGACACCAAATTATATGTTGAATCTTGTGATTCTTTCCAAAAATCAAAAAGATTGACTGGTAAGAGAGCTGGATTAATGTAACATATTGAACCTCCTGATGCACCATGGCAGATAATAAACATGGATTTTGTAACAGGATTACCTATTGCTGGAAAAGACAGTTATAACTCTTGTTTGGTTATTGTGGACAGATTCACCAAAATGTGTAAATTTATCCTTACTCACAAGGATGTTTCCACTAAAGAATTAGCTATTTTATGGTGGTCTCATATGTTTAATACTGCTGGTTTTCCTAAAGCCATAATCTCTGACAGAGACCCTAAATTTACTTCTGAATTTTGGATGTCTCTGATGGATGTTTGTGGTTGTGATCTGAAACTATCTACTTCCCATCACCCTCAGACTGATGGATTAGCTGAAAGAATGATTCAGACTCTAGAGAATATGATAAGAAGGTACTGTGCCTTTGGCCTTGAGTATAAAGACAATGACAGATTCACTAATGATTGGGCTACCTTACTGCCTGAGTTGGAATTCGCTTATAATAGCACTGTTCATTCTGTTACTCAAAGAAAACCTTTGAGCTCTGGCTTGGATATGTTCCAAATACTCCTGCCCAAATTTTCAATAATAAAATACCTAAATTGGATTTACATCCTGGTGTAAAATCTTTTCATCAAATGCAACAACTTTGCAGAAGTCATGCTCAAAAATGTATTGAAAAATTATTTTAATATGAGAAGAAGAGATGGGACAAATCCCATAAAGAATACACTTTTAAAAAGGGTGATGAGGTGTTGATTTCTACAGTCCACTTCAATTTACAAGGTAATAACAAATTGAAAGACCAATTTGTTGGTCCATTTGTTTTAGGAAGAATGGTTGGTGATAATGCAGTAGAAGTTATTTTGTATTCTCCATATGACAGAAAACATCATGTTTTTCCAATATCTCTTTTGAAACCTTACACGTGCATTAGTGATTTATTTCTAAAAAGGAGGGGAAGACCCAAGAAAACCCCTAATGAAATCACTGAGACAGCAGAAATTGATAAGATTCTGAATCACAGAATAGTCATTGCTGAAAAAGGTACAGAATATTTATTGAGATTCAAGAATAAATCATCTGAATATGATTCTTGGATACCTGGGAAGGAGATATCTAATCTTCCTACTCTACTAAAGAAGTATAAAAAGAAAATATTATAGCATTTTTTTATTTTTTTTTTTAGAGTGAGTGAGTGTCAGTCAGGCTACTAGACTTACCCAGTAAAATAATTAATTATCTTACTGAGATGAAGCCACGCCTTTTAATCCTTATTAATAATTAATTATTTACTAACCACTTATGTATTACTTACAACTAACTAGCTAAGTACAATAAAGTAATGTAAATAATTAATAAAAATAAGTAATTGTCATACTCATTTTTACTCCCTAACACCGTGCTCAATAATACAGATGAGAGGGAATAAAAATAGTATTAAAAATATGAAAAATATAAAAAGAAGAAACTTTTCAAATTCCTTTATTTAGATTTTGTTGAATTTCCATTTTTAATCAAATGTTTTTTTTACTAAATGTGATGGACCAAGGGATTCTAATTTTTATTTCAAATAAAATGATACCTTTTATTTATGCACTATTTAGTATATCTTTTATAATTTCACATACACTCTTTATTTAGTTTAGTTTTTCTCACACCCTTGTATCAGGTGGTGTTAACTCTGTGTCTTTATTTCTCACATCTTTGCCTATAAAAGGCCCTTTTTTTTTGTACTTTTCATTCATTACTTACTTACATTAGTAAAACAATTACTACACTTAAATATTTATTACTATTTATTATTGTTTTTAGTACTTACAATTACGTAGTTTTAACTCATTAATCATAATAATAATTAAAAATCTACCTCTTATTATTTGAGTAAATTAATCAAAAGATTAAAGAAAATACGTACAGTGTTACTTTTGAGTCCAATAAGTCCACTTGAAACCTCATAGGACCTTCCAATTTATCTTCTAGACCAAGGGAACTACCAACTATTTTAGTATACCTTTGTTATGTGCACATACTTATTTTTGGAATGGTTTTTCTCTCACACTACCTTATGGATAGTTGTTAACTCTGTGTGTTATCTCTATCCTTTTGCCTATAAAAGGCCTTCTCTTTTGTGTTGCTTTAGGAATCCATTACTTACCATTTTGTAAAACATTTATTATATAAACTACCTATTAATATTATTAATATTTTTTGTATTTAAATTACCATAACTCTAAATCATAAATTATAATAATATTTATAAAATTCTCCCTTTTTTTACTTGAGTAAAAAAATTCATAAGATGAAAAATATGTACTTGACTTTGAGAATTCCAAATCCACCATCCAAAACTTTAAATTGCCACTGAAAATCTTCTATACCAAAAGAAGTCCCCCGATAGATATAGTGTATAATTTGTTACATTGCAGAAGTGTGAGTGAAGGAAAGGTGCAAAGATATAGTGTATAATTGGTTAAATTTCAGAAGTGTGAGTAAAGGAATAAGGCGTTAAAGGCCCTTCTTATATATTAGAGAGGAGTCCTACTTGCACCAACTCCAGGACACTCACCCGTTCAGCTACAACTCCTGTGGCAAATATGACTCATCCCCAATGTAATGATGGGTAAATAAATAGAAGATAAATGGCCCATCATTACACTGAAGGCATAACAAAGTTGGTTAGTAAGAAAAAATAAAAAGTAATGAATGAGGAAAATACTTACCTAGAAAAAAAAGGAGAAGCCGAGAGATTGAGAAAAAGTAAAAAAAAAGATATTAACAAATAATATGAAAATAACTTACCTTGAAAAAAACGAGAAGCTGGAAAGAATCAGCAAAAAGTTAAAGAAAAATAACAGAGAAGGTGGAAAATACTTACCTAGAAAAAAAGGAGATGCCAAGAGATTGAGAGAAAGTAGAAAAAAAATAATTGTAATATGAAAATTAATTACCTTGAAAAAAAAGGAGAAGCTGAAAGAAGCTAAAAAAAAGTTCAATCAAACTAAAAGGTAATGTAGAAAATACTTACCTTGAAAATAATGGAGAAGCCAGAAAAATTTCACAATCAGTAAATTAAAAAAAAAGGAAGCCAAAATTGATTTTGGCTTCTCCATTCTTTTCAAAGTAAGTATTTTCCACATTACCTTTTATTTTGATTCAACTGTTTGTTAGCTTCTTTAAGCTTCTCCTATTTTTAAAGGTATGTAATTTTTATATTACAATTATTTTTTTTTCTAAATTCTCTCAATCTCTTGACATCTCCTTTTTTTCTAGGTAAGTATTTTCCATCTTCTCTGTTAGTTTCCTTCAAATTTTGCTAATTCTTTTTTCTTCTCCTTTTTTCCAGGTAAGTAGTTTTCATATTACTTTTTAATATCTTTTTTTTACTTTCTCACAATCTCTGGGCATCTCCTTTTTTTTATCGGTAGGTATTTTCTACATTCATTACTTTTAGTTTTTCTTACTAACCAACTTTTTTACGCCTTCAGTGTAATGATGAGCCAATTATCTCCTATTAATTTGCCCATCATTACATTGGGGATGAGCCATATTTTCCACAGGAGTTGTAGGTAAATGGGTGAGTGACCTGGGGTTGGTGCAAGTAGGAATCCTCTCTAATATATAAGAAGGGCCTTTTGCGCCTTCTTCCTTTACTCACACTTCTGAAATGTAACCAATTATACACTATGTCTTTGTGCCTTTCCTTCACTCAAACTTCTGAAATGTACCCAATTATACACTATATCTTTGCGCCTTTCCTTCACTCACACTTCTGCAATGTAAAATGAACTATATTATTTGCAATTTTATATATTATTTCTCTTTTATTAATTTAAATTTTTATGTGTTTTTATAAATAAGGCTTCATAATTATAAGATTTCTGATTATAAGTTCAAAGAGGTTTCCATTTAAATAAACAAGTACGTGCAATTTTCTCTCAATCAATTTTAATTATTTTTCTCAAATTTTTTTGAAAAATTTCACATTTAAGCTAATAAATTGTTTTGTATCAATGTGAAGTATAGGAATTTTCAATCTTTCTAGTATATAGTAATATACTGTAAGTAGTATTTTGTTACACTTTTTTAATTATACTAATTTACTTTTTTAATATAGACTAATAGCTACTTACAACAAAATTTACTCCACACCTCCATCCATTCCTTTATAATTCCAGTTGTCAATCTTCAAATTTTCATGTAATTGGAAATTTATTGCGGTGTTATGTAAATCTTGACTTCTCTGCATATATTCAGTAATGCTGTTTGACTATGTGGGATCATGATGTGTTTGCACTATTTGACTTGATATGTTCTCAGAATTTGATAGGTTAGGATCAGTACTTGATTTTGACTGAATGATCATGTTGTGTAATATTACACAACACTTCATTACCTCTTTCAGAGTTTCTATTTTCCATAGTTGACATGGTTGTTGAATGATACCCCACTGGATCTGTAATACTTCAAATGCACGCTCAATGTCTTTTAGTGAAGCTTCTTGTAGTTTGGCATAGTATTGACATGCTTCACCTTGTGGGTGTGGTACAGTTTTTAAAAGTGTTGACCAAGATGGATAAATGCCATCTGCAAGATAATAAGCATTTTTGTATCTGTGATTGTTTATTTTGTATTGCACTTCATCTTGAGTACCAGCCAATAGTTTTTCAAAGATGTTGCTGCAATGGAGAACATTGATGACATTTAGATTACCTGGATTTCCAAAAAAAAATTCCAAAAGCATAGGCTCTTGCTGGCCATAGCTTCCAATACAATTGTTGGTGTGCCCTCTTTCCCTTTAAATTTGCCGGCCCCAGCTGCAGGACAATTTTTCCGCTCCCAGTGCAATCCATCAATTGATCCAAGACAGCCAGGAAATCCATACTCTTCATACACCTTCAAAATAACTTTTTTTCTTCTGAATTAGGTTCTTGTAAGTATTCCTCTTCATATATACTGATTATATCTTTTTGAAATTCTTGAGTGCTCTGAGGGCAGTTGTTTCACCAATACCTACATACTCATCAGTGCTATCAGCGGAGATCCCAAAAGTAAGTTGGTGTAAAGAAGATGTCATTTTTTGCTGTGGTGATAAGCCTAATTGACCAAAAAAGTCCTAAAAAATATTATGTTAATAAATTTGTGAGTAGTGTTACTGATAAAAGCCTATCTTACCTTTTTCCATAACCAAAAAGAGTTATTTCTTTGTAAGTCTTCACAAATCTTGTTAAAAAATCCCTGATCATACAGAAACTTTTCATAAACAGGATGTTTTTCTATGCACAGATGGGGTAAAATTAGTCATTAATTAGTCTTTGATGGCCTTCTAGTCAATTTGAATTGAGTATTTCTTTTTTTTGTCATGATCTATTTTTGTGTGTATTGTCAAAGAGATATGAAATGATATATTCTTCTTCTTCCATTTCAAGTAATTAATCAACTATGTTAAAAGCCATGAGAAGGAAAAAAATAATTGAGTTTTAATTAATAGGAGCCAAAATACAATGGTTGAATATTAACTAAATGGAGTGAATAGTAAAAGATACTGCATAGGGTGATTGAATACAGCAATTCATTATGAAATGAACCAAGTAAAATTCAATTATATACTTATTTTTTAACAACACGATGGTAGATGCCCTAATACAATAGTATTTGTTGAACTAAATGTAAAAGAAATTAGGGGAGTACAGCTGACACTACCAGAAAATTGATTGTGTTCCTGATGCAAATGAAAGTGCAAACACAACATATCATTGCAAACACCACCAAAAATTCTCAACTGAGCCGCAGTGGATATTGTCAGCTTTTAAGCTGTTTTCTTAGTTGTCTTCTTTGGAAAACTTTTCTATTTTATCATTACTATTATATTGTTAGAGTATCTCCAGAAGTTCAGCAAATATTCATTAGTTACACTAATAGATTCCAAAAAAAGTTTCCACTCTCCCAAGTAGTTTCATAATCTTTTTTCCTCTAAATGCCCATAGTATCCTTTATCATGCTACTCCTACTTAGCCTGTACCCAAGCCAATTTACTCTTTCCTTTATGCCTCAGGCTGAGTGAGATTGTAAGAAATAAAACAAAAATGCTTTAGTTACAGCTAATGCACAAAAGCTTACTTCTATTTTTGCAGAGAGCAAAAGTTTCCCCACTATAACCAAGTTTAGCCAATGAAAATTCTCTTTCTAATAGACTCAATCCTTAATGCTTTCCTCTTTTAAACTCCCCTATTCCTTGCCTACTCACCTCCTTTTCTCTCCATTATTTTGCTTATTTCTATTTCATACCCCTTTTCTCACCTCTCATTTCATTCTTTCCTTTTTCTTCTTCTTACTTTTTTTCTTTATTACCTTTTTTTAGTACTTCTTCATTATTTGAAAGCACCTGAAATAATCATTCCATCTACTTTCCCTGTCTTCTTCAAGCTATATTCACTATTTATGTAAGACTTTTCTTTTCTATATTTGTTTCTTAACTAAAAATATTTTATTAGTGAAAAAAAGAATGCAATATCCAAATATATTAGGTAATTCATATTCCCCCTTTGAAATTTGGTCTACATAATTTCCTGACCATTATGACTTTGAAGAAGATGAGATATATTGAGATTTGGTCATGGGATCTCGACATTCTCAAGATGATGCCAATCACATCTATACACCCCTGTGTACCACTATCAAAATCAATTTTAATTTACTATCTATCTCTCAAATATAGTAGAAACTTGTTGTAGAGGAACTATTACAGTTGCCTATATGTGTGCAGTATACGGAAGAGTTGGATGTTACAGACAAAACCCCTGTCTTCCTTAGAAAATTAATGTGGAATTATCGAATTGTGGAAAAGTAAGACTGAGTTTTTACAGGCTGAAAATAATAAAGAAAGGAAAATGATGTTCTCAAAAGAATGAGCATAAGATTCTTAATTTAAATATATGTAGAAGTGCTACAAATTCTATAAATACTACTCTAATGAAATTTTTAATAGTGTTACTATTCTATGAGCTAATCATATTATCTAGACATCTACCTATGTATTTAGATACCCTAATAATAGATACTCTCTTATATCACTATTTATATGCATTCCCTAACTTAAGCACTTTTAAGGATGTCTTCTCACTACTGGGTTGGAATCCGGTCTTTTCTCTTCTGATTTATTAATACTTTGCTCACCTGTCTTTCTAGTTCTTGTTTCCTTTCTCTTTTTGATCTATCCTTAACTGTCCATTTCTCTCCTCTCTTGTCCACATCTTGTCCTTGTCTATCTGCTGTCTTATATCACTAACATAGTTTATTTATTCTTATCAGGTAACAAGTATGTGCTCTACAACTGCAATGTATCCAGTCTTTTTTCTTTTCATTTATTAATACTTTGATCACCCATCTCTTTAGTTCTTGTTTCCTTTCTCTTTTTGATCTGTCCTTGATCATCCATTTCTCTCCTCTCTTTTCCACATATTTTCCCTTTCCATCTGCTGTCCTTATATCACTAACATAGTTTATTGATTCTTATCAGGTAACAATTCTTGTTTCCTTTCTTTTTTTTGATGTGTCCTTGCTTGTCCATTTCTCTCCTCTCTTGTCCACATCTTGACCTTGTTCATCTGCTGTCCTTATATCACTAACACAGTTTTTGTTGGCCATTTGTCTAGAAGAAGGTGGAAAGGTAATTGGAAAAAAGGTAGAAGGGGAAATAAAAAGGAACTGAAATAAAGAAGTATATAATTTTAATAATAAAAATTTAAAAGACTTTTAATAAAAATGGACGGGGATCAATGTGGTTAATAAAGTAAGTACTGTTTATTCTCTCTGTTCAATTATCAACTATTAATACTAAAATATTCTTATTACAACCTTTAATATTTTATTGTATTACTTAAATAGGCATAAGTGCAATTCAAATAGTAGTAAATAAAATGTATTTTGTAGTATAATTAAAATATGTTTGAGTAGTAAGTGATGAGCATAAACGAAATAACACAAGGCCTTTTATAGGCAAAGGGACCAATGGGGCGCTACCACTGAGTATATACAAAGTAATAATAGGATGAAACAAAAAGATAAAAGAAAATAATTGAAACATAACAATGGAGAGAAAAAGATGAAACAAGTAATTAGAATCCCAATTAAGAAAACAATTTTCACGCAACCATTTCCCAAATCATTTAAGTAATATAGTGAGTAATCAAATGGCTCTGAGACATGAGAACCATGTGAAAAAGTAATCAAATTAAGTATAACAATATTTTTTATAGATTTTTTAAGTGAAGCAAATGGAATGTTTTGACGCAACAAAATATTGTAATCAATTTTTGTGTTAGTCTGTAGAAAATTACTAAATTGTTTTGACTATGTAATAACTAGTTTAAGCAAGTAATTAAATTTTCTACTGAACCAATTTTAGAATTTTAAATTTATTATAATAAATATTATAATGCATTTAATATTTATCACAAATAAGGGTCAAAAAACAACGTCAATAATTATGGATAATTTTGAATATGAAAAGGGTTCAATTTAAATTTAAAAATTAATGTAATTACAATATATGATAATTTAATAAGATATAATTATATTATCAACATGTAATTAATTAATTATTCATTAAATACACATAACACCTCTTTATATGGAATATAATAATTATTTTAATTTATACTTAATTTATATGATAATAAAATTAGTATAAAATTTATTTTAATTATAAAATAATATTTTAATATAATTTATTATGTAATATAAATTTAATATATATACATAATCTGAAATTATTATGTCATTTATTAACTCCAATAATATTGTATGTTTTTTACTTGGCTCCTGGGACAGCCTGGCTAACAGTTTTTTTATTCTTATCAGGCTTATGGGCCCATCACCACTGCATTAAATGAACACTAGCTACTCCTCAGTGTGTCAACACTTCATACCCTCCTTCAAGTACAAACTCATCCTCTACACACACTCTTACACCTTTCATGGCTTCCACCTCAGGATTGGGACCTATGACCAACTTCTTGTATCTCCAGTATTCCTCAAACTACTCTGAAATTAAAGGAATCAAAAAACTCGCCAACAAAAACTATAGCTAATGGAAGACTGACATCAAATATGCCCTAACAGTTTGAAATCTAGATAAATTTCTAGATGAAAATTGTCAAATTACCACTGATCCCTAGCTATTTGACATTTTTAATATTTGACAAAGGCAGATAAACAAAATAATCAAGATGTTCATGGACAGGCCTAAACAACACAAATTCATACTTGACAATGATGCAGTTGAACCTGCTCAATTATGGAAGCGCATCAAAGAAAATTGCACCTCAAAATTAACTCAAAACCGCTTATACATTGTCAGTCAACTCTTCAAAATCAAATTTACCAAAGGGAATATTCTTGAGGCAATGAATAACTTTAGAGAGACAATGAGAATACTCAGAGAATTTGCTCCCAATTTATTCAAGGAAAAAAATCCTATCTTATATAATGGAAAAACTTCATTCTCATCTCCTTCCTGAATCATATCAAACTGCAGCTACTATCATTCTAAGCAAATACAACATCACCAACAAAAAACCAACTATTGAAAATATTTTCTCTGATATTGAATCTGAAGTAAAAATTTTTAAAGCACTCAACTTATCTTCTATTGGTACAGTCTTGGCAACGGAGACCAAGCCTAAAAAACTCTGCTAAAAAGGGAAGCATAATCCCCTAGTGCCTCACTCTAAATCATCCTGCTTCCAAATTCATCCTGAGAAATGTGACAAATTTCTCAAGATGAAAAAGAAAAGGGAAAATTGTAGTACTGAAAACTCAAAAAAGTACTGTCAGTTTTCAATGAACTACCTAATGATCACACCATATTGGACAGTGGTGCATAATTCTTGATTTTCAATGACACAAATTTTTTCAAAACGTTTCACAATTCTGAAACTGTTCTGTCAATAGCCAATTTAAAAAAGCTTATTTCCCTTAGAAAAGGTAACAGTGTGATTACTTCATCATCAGGTCATATCTTCAACATCAACCATGCTTTATACACACCAAAAGTCAAAGCAAATCTCATTTCATTTGTGGACATCTTGTTGGAAAGATGGACTATTGCTAATGAAAAAGGACAGTTTAAAATGAAAAATGGGAATACTAAAATCTTAGAGTGCTCCTCTTAAGGAAAAATCTTAACCTTCCCACTAGTCATGGATCCTTTTTACTACCCTATCTGCAATGTAAATTCTAAGGACAAAATACTAAAATTACTTCATAACAATTACGGTCACCTAAAAAATCAAACCATGGAAAAACTATTCCCAGCTTTCATTTTTTTTATTTCTCTTGTAAAACATGTGCCCTTTCTAAAGCTAATGCTTTACCCTTTTCAGGAACTTTTCCAACTCCTGAATCACCCTTGGAAGTCATCCACACAGACTTATGTGGTCCAATCACTCCCAAATCAAAAGGTAGAAAATCCTACTTCTTCCAAATTGTTGATGGTCATTCTCAATTACACCACATAAAAATCCTCCAATCAAAATCAGAAACTTTTGAAAGTTAAAAAGATTTGGAAAACTTAATTGAAAATCAATTGGAAAGAAAAGTCAAATGCATTGTCTCAGACAACAGCAGAGAATTAGTAAACCTTTCTATGAAGAATCATCTTAAAAGATAAGTTATAATTCACTTACAAAAAGTGCCCTACTCTCCACAACAAAACCCAATAGCTGAAAGAGAATATTTTTCCATCATGAAAAAGGGAAAATGGCTATTGATTGAATCTGGCCTTGAACCAGAGTGGTAGGCCAAAGCCATCAACACTGCCACCTTCTTACTAAATATCCTACCAACTTCAGCTCTTGAGAATGACAAGACTACCTGAGAAATTTGGAAAAAAAACACTTAAGTACCATCTATATTATTTCCATTTGGATCCGATGTTGTTTACCATCTCTAAAAACACAAACATTTGGATAAGATTGATAAATTTGGTGAAGAGGGTATCTTTTTAGGCTACTTCAATGGCCATATCAACTATTGCATATAATCTCCTTCCTCTGATACAATAATTACTACTCACAATCTCAAATTCTTGAACACTTTAAATCTATAGAATTGAATTTCTAAGGGAAAAAAAATTGACTCGCTGAAATTTCCTGAGTTATCTATCGACAACAAGTACAGCTTCATTGACTCAACTAATGTCAAAAATAATTTCTCCAAAGAATTACCAATATCTCAATTCCCTGAAACTCCTGAGAGGACCAATTAAAATGCTGAAAATGATGCTCCGGTTGGGCAAAAACTCAAGCAATACAATTATATTCCCCTAAAAACTAAACTTCCCAAGGATATCTTGTCACAAATTGATCCCTCAAATATCTTATCCACCAAACTAAGAGCTACTGTTGCTTGTATAACTGTCACTCCATTAAATACACCTCAAAACTATTATAAACCAGTTAATTCCCCAGAAAGAGATGAATGGATGAAAGCAATTTACTCTGAACTAAAAAGTATTAGCCAACATAATTTTTTGAAGGAATCTGCACAACCAGTTAATAATCATTTGATTGGTACCACTTGGAATTTTAAAAAGAAAACTGACTCAGAAGGGAATATCATCAAATACAAAGTGTGAATCAGTTCTCAAGGCTTCTCCCAAATAGAAGGAATCAAATACAACAAAACCTATGCTCCTACTGTTTGACTTGCTACTCTCTGTTTCATACTTGGACTTTCTGCCTATAAGGATTGGGAGATGTGTCAAATGGACGTAAAATTGGATTTCTTACATGGAAATATTGACAAGGACATTTATCTTTGTTACCCCCAAGGATATTCACATAAAAATAATAATAAATGTCTACACCTCAAATATTCGTTGTACGGCCTAAAGCAAAGTCCTCAATGCTGGTACAACAAACTGACTAACTTCTTTGAAAGCATAAAATTTAAAGCAAGCATTGCTGAACCTTTCCTTTTTCTTCATAAAGACCATGAACATCCCTTCTACATCTTCATTCATGTTGACAATCTTATCACTGGTGATCCTTCAATTAATTATTTCAAGGAAAAGATTACCCAAGCCTTTGATATTGGTAATCAAGGTGAAATTAGTTGGATCCTTGGAATGAAAGTCATCCGAAATAAATCCAGGAGAATAATCACCCTTTCCCAACAACTTTAAATACAAAAAATTCTTAATGAATTCAATCATGCAGACTGTCGAACTGTTACTAATCCTCTTTTCCCTAATTCACAGTTCACAAAAAACAATAATACAAAGGTAACTAACATCTTCAAATACCAAAGAGCTATTGGGTTATTGAATTATTTGGTTCTTTAAACTAGACCAGACCTTGCCTATTCTGCCAGTTCATTGGCAAAATATCTCAATCAACCTGAAAATGAGCAAATAATTGCCTTCTTTCATGTACTACACTATTTCCAATTAAATAAAGATTACAGCCTTACACTAAGAAATGTATCCAATTCTAAGTTGGGCTCACTGATTGGAATTTTTGATTCTAATTACAATAAATCAACAGACTCAAAATCAAAATCAGGTTCCTTAGTTTTTCATCTAGGCCTACTTGTTTGGTGCTCATGTAAACAACAATCCATCTCATTATCAACTTCTGAGTCAGAATATCACGCTATGACTGAGTGTGGACAAGAGCTATTGTGGACCAAAGAATTTTTTAATGACTTCTCAATTCCTCTCAAATAAGTACTACTTAATAGAGACAATCAAGGGGAAATTAATTGAGAAATAAGTCCTTTAAATCAACATTGCACTTGTCACATCAACACCAAAGTTCTCCGGTTTCAACAACTGGTGAACACTCAACAAATAAAAATTAACTTTGCTTCCACAAATACTATGATAGCTGACATTCTTACTAAACCTTACAATAGAGTTAAACATCATGAGTTCTTACTTAATTTCAATTTAAAGCCATTTCAATCTTGAGCATGGGTGGGTGTTAATATTCCATGAGCTAAGAATATTATCTAGACGTCCACCTATGTATTTAGATACCCTAGTACTAGATACTCTCTTATATCACTATTTATATTCATTTAAAAAGTTAAGCAATTTTAAGGATGTCTTCTCACTACTGAGTTAGCATCCAATATTTTCTCTTTTCATTTATTATTACTTTGCTCACCCATATCTTTAGCTCTTGTTTACTTTCTCTTTTTGATCTGTCCCTGCTTGTTTATTTCTCTCCTCTCTTGTCCGCATCTGGTCCTTGTCAATCTGCTGCCCTTATATCACTAACATAGTTTATTGATTCTTATCAGGTAACAAGTATGTGCTCTACAAATGCAATATATCCAATCTTTTCTCTTCTAATTTATTAATACTTTTTCACCTGTCTCTTTAGTTCTTGTTTCCTTTCTCTTTTTGATCTTTCCTTGCTTCTCCATTTCTCTCCACTCTTGTCCACAGCTGGTCCTTGTCCATTTGCTGTCCTTATATCAATAACATAGCTTATTGATTATTATCGTGTAGCAATTCTAGTTTCCTTTCTCGTTTTGATACGTTCTCACTCATCTATTTATCTCCTCTCTTGTCCATCTGCTTTCCATATATCACTAACATATTTTATTGATTCTTATCATGTAACAATTTTTGTTTCCTTTCTCTTTTTGATCTGTCCTCGCTTGTCCATTTCTCTCCTCTCTTGCCCACATCTTGTCCTAGTCCATCTGCTGTTCTTATATCAATAACATAGTTTATTGATTCTTATCAAATAAGGGGTGTCAGCTCCTGCATATCGGCACTTAACTTAAGTGGAGATTTCAAACCAAATCAGCACTTAAATCTTGCTAAAAAATCACTTATTTCATAAATGTGTTTCAGGTATGACTTCAAATCAGCACTTATTTCCCAATTTTTTTTCACAGCCACATGTTGGCCACATCAAACCTTCCTTACCCCCCATCCCTGTCACATGAGACATGCAGACCTCCATCCCCTTTTCATAATGCCTCCCAGAAAATCCAACAATCAACAGGCAACTCAAAAAAATGCTACGTCACAATGGTCTTCTGGTAATGCAAGCACTTCACTGGAGAAATCAAAGTCTGAACAGCTAAAAAAGGAAGATTATCTCATCATAATCAACTTCCTCAAAAGAAAATAAAATTATGATGCATGTTTTTGATATGAGAAGTCCACCTTAATTAGATGTCCACCTTCATCCAAGATCAATGGCTTCTTGTTGATGGAAAATAAAGTAAATAAGAAAACAAAAAGGAGAATAGACATCAATCTTAAACAAATTAAGGAGAGATTAAAAACTTATATATCAAAATATTAAAAGGATTATTTTGCTTCCACTTTCACTGGCTTTGGTATTGATGATGATGATTTGGAAATTGGAATTACTACTTTTTCCAAAAAGATCAATGTAATGTGTTCTCTATGAGGAAATGAATAATATTTTTTACTCCCAAGTTGATGTAAACCGTTGGTTTATACATTTAAATACTGAATTTTTGAATGCTTTTCCTTGCAGATGAATACACTGTTGATATTATACACAAGAATGAATATAAAAATCAAATGAAGAGGATCACAATGTACTTTGAATATTTCTTTAATTAAATATCATATTTAAAGTACACCGAGGCAACTAATATGTGTGCAAAACTTTGTTTTCCTGGATTTTCAAAAGATTCTAGTTAAGAAGAGGGTGTACCATTTGCTAGTAATTTAACTTGGACATTTGGAGCAAACGGTAATGGGTTCTCCAATGAGGTTCTTCTTGATAAGGATGCAAGTGAGTATACTTTAGAAATTTTTTTCCTAAAGATACAGATCACAATCCCATTTATATAAAGGACAATAAGACCGAACCATGACAAACAGGTGGAGATCTTATATTTCCTGAAATTCAAAGTAAAATCAACTTTGAAGTAACTAATTGAATAACAGTGACATTATGGCCTGCCAATCAACTGAGGCATTATACCTCAAGATGTCGTGAAATTCCTGGCTTCACAAGGATAAGTTCTTCTATTCAAATCAGCACTAGACTCTTTCATGCTATAGAAAAGCTTAATATTTTTGATATTGATATTTCAGAATACTTGGAAATCAACAAATAAAAAGATAGGTTTGATTATTTGATTAGTGCTTTGAGAGTTTTTTTGAAGAGAGATGAATTTATAGAAGAATACGTAGTATCAGAAAATTATTATTTATCTAATTTTAAAAGTAATCTGAAAAATTTGGAAATTTTAATATTAAGAATTTATATCATATATACAAAACTTGATGTGAAATTAAAAATGATAAATACTGGGAGTAGCTGTAAAATTTTCAACTGTGATTTTTATAGTATTATCTATTTTATTATTTATGAAATAGAATAATGTTTTTTATAATATAATAAGAAAATTTGATTTACTTTTGAAGAAATATATAAGTTGTGAAATCTTTACATGTCATTTTTATTAGCTTGGTAGAAAAGGTTCTAAAATAAAAAAAACTATAATAATGAATTTGAAATATATTAGCCATAAAAACATGCTTTTAATTCTACCAAATTAACTGTATAGTTTTTTAGGTCAAACAGGCTTATTAATAAAAAATTTAAAAATAAAGAGTTGATGAAAGATTTGAAATCAATAATAGATTAAATTGTATTTTTTAAGAATCTACTCATTTAATTATTTAAATTGTTCCATTCTGATTAAAAATGTTACAGTCAATGAAAAAATTTGTAAAAATTATTAGATTATTCAATATTAAAGGTAAAGTAACAAATTTAGAGCAGTTATCATATTTTTATATAAACAATAAAATATTTGAGAATTTAATACAAGTATTTGAAATAATATTAGTATATTTTAAATTCTTCCATATTATTGGACTTACAATAATTGTTTTAATAATTAATTTAGAAAATCATGTCAAAGGCTTCTTAATAAATTTCAAAGATGGTCACATGTTTGATTTATCTGAATGAAAATATCTTAAATTATACAAGATAAATTAAGTACACAGTGCTTTATCTATTTAATTTTAAGAATATTAATTTATTGATAGGCTATGTTTAGCAAAAAAAGTGATACTAGCTTAATGGAGATTCATTGATTAAAAAAATCTACACCAATCACCCTAGCAATTTCCAGAAAACTTGGGGTATCAAATTTTAAAGGAAATGAATCACGCTTGCCTATAAAAGGTTTTATTAATGTTAAAATATAGTTATTTACATTTTTCCAAATTATTTTTTCCATAAAATAATTTTTTTTTAATGTAAATTAAGAAACTTAATTTCTGATATCACCTCCAAGCAATCAGCTGCTGAACCCAATCTATGAACTTGAAAACTCAGAAATAAACCATGGACACCATTGATTATATAGCACATGAAAGATTTATATTGGTGGTTGGAGTATTCAGAATTTATCTTTTATAGTACAGCCTTTTGTTTCTTTTTCATTATAGTAAGTTGAGTATTTTTTCTGACTTTATTGTTGAGCTTTGCTAATCTTGCCACTTGATAATTTTTCAGAAAAATATTTTAAGTTAAGAATGATAATGTTTCAGTTTTGAAGAAGACTTGACATTGATATATACTTGGTTTGAAGTGCAGTGGGATTATATTCTAAACCATCAGGATTAAGCCTCTTAATAATTGAAAGGTGAGCTAGAAGCTGAAGACCATGTTAAATTGGACAATCTGAGTTAAATTTTTGATGTGATGGAAGCTGACTGATTTCATGTGCAGTTAGATAAAGTGAAGATGATATAAGAGACACCCATGAAGAAGGGCAGTGATCACTTGGGATCATTAATCTCATGAGCATTAAGATAAGATTGGATTCAGGGTGATCTGTTTTCTTTGTTGAGGAAAAAATTTCAGTATTTAAACCATCAGGATCACATAAATCTTCCACTTTTTTGAAATCAATATTATTGAGTAACCATAGCTGTTAGCTATCAATCTCTAAAAAAATATTTGCTACAAAAGGAAAAAAAATAAGTAAAGGAAAATATTTAAGACTAAAAATTATGGTAACTTACATAACTCAGTAAGCTTTGAAAGCCAATCTTCTCTACAAGATTTTTCCCAATGAAAGGTAAACATTGGAAAATTTAACATGGGTTCTCAGGAAGAAGTAGAAGAGCATAATTCGAGAAGAGTAACAATTTCCAACCACAACCTACGGACCTTTGCTGTGCTGACTCTACCTTAATAAAATTTATTAATTTTACAGAATTCCTCCTGAAAATCAGAGTCATTTAGAACTGAGGGTGAATAATTTAGAGGTTTTTTTGATATCTTGATTGGAGTTGATTTCATTGGTAAAGAAGCTTTTAAAGAGGTCAAAGTAGGTAACTTAGGAGGTGATGGGTATTGCTTCTTAAAAATGAAGGAATTCGTTGATGAGCTGTTTGAATCATCATCTTTATCAAAGATATCGTCATGTTTTGAAGAAGATTTTGAAGTTTTCTGGTTTTAATGAGCAAGCATAGCTTAATATTATGAAAGTTCATCAATGCTATTTTCATTGCTCTTTTAATCATTTTTATCAGGGATAGGGCTTTTATGGATGGAAAAATCTACAGTAGGGGAGTTTCTGGAACAAAATATCAAAAGTAAGATAAAAAGTACAATATGTAAGCAATAAAAGAGATATATGATAGAATTTTAAAGAAAAAAGAATAACAATAAAAAAAAGGAAAAAAGAATATACTCATTACTAAAGCCTTTGCTTTTTTTTGAGATTCATTATTTGATACATCAGAAAAATCATTAGCAGAAGCTGGTTTAATACATCTAACAAAAGAGGAGCCTTGGGATAATTTCTTTTTCTTGGAGCAGATAACAGGTTTTTCAAGATTTTCCTTAGAGGTTGTAGCATGAGTTGAAGCTGATGGTCCATCTGTCTCATCATCATCCCTAATGACAATGACTTCATCAGGAGGAAGCATACCCTCCTCTTAAGCTTCAAATATATATTAAGAAAAAAAATATTAATAAACTTATCTACTAATTTAAATGGGGAAAAAAGTGAAGAACATACATTTTTCAAGGCTTTTCACATATTGGAGTAGTTATTACAAGAGCTAGATAAATATGAAGGAGAAGGATTATTTTTAAGGATCTTGACAAGTTCTTCCGTTTTATTTCTAGCCAATTCAAGTAAATTTCAATACTGAACTCTGATTATTTCCCTCCTCTCATTGCCAAGTACAGGAGGGCTAGGTGCCATGCCATGTGGCCGAAATTGTGCAAGCTCAAACGCTTCAAAGCAAGTATCAATCAGAGAGTAGGATGGAAAATGTTCAGGGGCTGGAAAATCTAATTTTTCAAAATAAAAAATATAGAATATAAGTGAAATATATAAATTAAGAAAGGGGAACATGATAAAGATACAAAGTTGAGGTTTAGGATTTTGAATACTAGACATATTGATTAATGAATATTAAGATAAAGTATTTTATATCAAAAAATTATCATGTAATATGATGAATAATTATAAGAAACTCTATTCTAGAAAATTGAAGTTGATAATTTAATAGAATAAAAAATTGAATAAGATTAAAATTAAAGTGAGGAATAAAGAAACAGAAAACATATAGAGACAGATTATATATTATTTGAGCTTTCTTTAATATGTATTATTCATAGTGGTGTAAACTGAGTAACATGCTAAATCACAATCTGTTTATATTGAAGCAAAATTTGATGTAGCTAACAGAAAATACTAGGAGCTTTTTGGGGACTTAAGTGTGAAAAAAAATAATAACAAATGTGTATCCCATATGTAAGGTGCCACAGGTAAATAAAAAATTTTTTAAATTAGAATTTACTCCTAAACAATGGAGATACACTTTATTAGTATATTTTATGAAAACAAAGGATAATGCTTTATAACTATTTGGTAAATTTACTTTCAGATAACAATGAGAGATTCTGTCAGCCTGTATATCTCCAGGACTGAGTAAAAAGTACTTATAAGTTATGTTAAACACATGAACTATACATGGGAATAATAAATAAGAGTACACAAATAGTATACATAAGTAAAATTATGATAATACACAAAAAATGCCATTATAACACCTTATATACACGCATATATCCACCTTTTATAGGTCTTATGTACTTAATACTAAGTTGGGATATGTTAGGGTAATCTTAAGAACCTTAAGTATAAGGCTGCATAATTTTTAAGTACACTTAAAGCTGTTATATTCATTGTTTTATGCAAAAAACAAGAAATGCGCTTTATTTCACTTAAAAGTTGACTATATGCGCTATAAAATTGAGAATATCAAAATTGCGCTTTGACAGATCAATTGGGCTCAGTTAGAACTATTGATTTGGCTATTTAAATGCATAAAAATAACACTTTTCAAATTTGGTGTTTTTTATGCCAGAAATGGCTTCTGTGTACTGGCCACATACTGCCTGCTTTTTTCCCGTGTGAATAGCTTCATTTTTAGCAAAGTTAGCTTTTTCACACTATAATTACCCCACATTCTACGCCCACTGTGGGGAAACACACTAAAATAGGCGACAGGCGCTTATTTAGTGTCCTAGCTTAATTAATAATGCATTGACCCTGTTTATATGCACTAATTTCATTAATAATCTCACTCTTGGCACTTTATTTCATCACCACGCTTAAATTCGCCTAATTTTAGTCAAGGATTTACCCGTGCAAGAGCCTGCCAAGAACTGCATGTAGTTACCCCACATCTCACGCTCTTTTTTAAGTTTTTGGGTGGTTTCTCAGTCAATTTTGGTTATTTTTGAATGGGGATTTCACGTAGTATAATGTCAGGATTAGCCCCATTATTTCTACAGTCAATCCCCCTGATTATTAAGCTATTATTAACCTTAAAAAGTCTCCTTTAGTCCTTAATATTATTGTTTTATACGCATATACTCTCTTTTTGTCTTTTCCTTTAATTTTGATGGATTTCCCTTATTATTTCAGGATTTTTGGCGGTTATTACTCTTCTAATTATGTCATGGTCACTGGGAATGTTGATGGGAATGTCTATTAGTTGTTTAGAGGCGTGATTAACTGTGTATTGGGTGGTACATCAAGGGAATCATTAGGGAACTCAGTGTGTATAAAAGGAGGAGGTTTTTTGGGTTGTATTTCTACATTCTTTATCATTACAATTCAACCAATATAACCAAATAAATTACAATACATATCAATTAGTACTTTTATAAGACTTTTGAATAGTATCTGAATTAAATAATCTATTTTTCTACCAACTACAAAGATTGTAAGCCATATATAAGAATAGTGAGAATTATATTACTGAGACCTTTATATTTGATTATATTTAACAACTTAGTGGATTAAAACTACAGTATTCATATAGGACCATTAACATCTTCTAGATAACTGACTATTCAAGCTAGATCACGTCCTTGTACTTGACCCTAGCCTGACAATTGGGGGCCTTTCCTCAAAAATTCTGTTATAATCCTGGTAAGTGAAATTTTCAAGAGAAGGTGCACGTAAATAATATCCCTATAAAAATATTTGGATAATTACAACAGGTTGGGGTCACTTATATAGTGATTTTAGAAAAAGAAGCCCTGTTATATTATAAAATTGTGATATTGAATCAACAATTTTACCACTAATTTAACTTATAATTGTTATTAGTGGGTCTGTTAATAGACCAATTAAATTTGAGATCTTTGCAGATAAAATTTTTACCACTAATTTAACATAAAATTGTTCTTAGTGGGAGTCTGTCAATAGACCAATTAAATTTGTGATCTTTGCAGATGATAACCAATTAAACTGATTAATTGTTTTCTTTTAACAGGACTCTTAATCTTTTCTTTTATTGGTTTGTAAAATTCATTAAATATTTAGAAAGAATCATACTGACAGTTGTTTTCTTTTGAATATAAAAACACGGCTACATATTGTAGACCAGTTAAATCAAGTGACCACATAAAAGCATATTTGACTTTTGGCACTTAAAATATTCACTTCATACCAATAAGTAAGCATTAAAATTGTCTTCAGTGGTATTGATAAATACTGATAAAACTCCTTTTTGAAGTTTTCATATCTAAACTTTCAATTCTTTAAATTCCACGTAAAAATGTGTGACAACAATGACATTGTAAGTAATAAGGTAAAACCTTATAACTTAAGACCTAGAGCTGAAAGACCTGTTACAGGACATTCAAATGGAGGGCCAGGACTCTCCCATAATAAACAACACTCCGTCAATGTCTCTGGAGGAAAGGGAAAAGCTTCTAAAGCAGGTTTCAATAAAGAAATCAAAAAATACATTACAAGAACAAGTTCACTCCCTATCCACCCTAATGAACACCTTGACAGTAAGAGTCAACAATATAGTGGACCAGATCAACAATCTGGAAAAGAGAGCAGCTCAAGGTTTCATAGAAGTCAACCAAGCTCTAGTGGACATAAAGACTCAACCACCAACAGTAGCAACCAACAATTCCATAGCAACACCTCCAGCCCAAGAGGAGGACCAAAAAATTACAGTAAGCAAATGGAAATGGGATTGGTACGCCCAAAACTACAACAATCCTCAACAGCAGGGCTCCAGCAGTCACCCTTACAGGGGAAAGGCAAGGAGAGGCAGAGGAAGTGGGATAAGACCTTGGTAAGTCATCCAACTTCTTATGATCAATTATATCAACCTGACAATAAATTACTTATAGGTAATGAGATTGATAAGGAAATATTGGATATTATTGATAAGGATTTAAAGGATTATTCATTTGAACAGAATATGTTAAACTTGTCTTTACATGAGGACAATGTAAATAGTTTTATGGATCACCAGGAAAATACTATTAATATAAAAATTGAACCAAATGAATTAAATCTTGACCCTGAAAATGAGTCTTCTGAATTGGACACAGAAAAAATAGAATATTTTTTAAAAGAGAATCCAATGGAATCAAAAATAATAAGTAAATTATTATTGAGAATTGAAAAAGTGGAAGAGTTTTCAAAAGAGTCAAACATTAATACAGAAAATGTATTATTACAGCTAACACAATCATTGAGTACCACAGCCAATAGATTAAAAATTATTGAAAATTCAAATAATGAATTAATAAATGAGAATAAAAGATTAAAATCTGAGATTAGAAATTTAGAAAGTAAATTAGAACACTCTCAGAATATTATGGCTACAATAGAGGGACGTGTAAAATTGTCTTTTTCAAATGTAAATGATACTTTGACTCAAGTACCTGTAATAAAAGATAGGTTACAAAGGGTAGAAATTGAAGTAGCTAACATTTTGAAAAATACTGAAACAATAAAGGATAATACCTCTTATGTAGAGAGAGTACCAGGTTTTATGAAACACTCTGAGGATAAACCAATGATAGAACATGAACATAGTGTCATGGGCTCTGAAAATATAAAATCAGTAAAAGATGAAATAAATGATCATCTTTCTAAAGTAAGTGAATTACTCAATATTCCTCAGGTTAGGGAAGCAAAAACTAGCCAAAAGAACTGGCCTAAGTTGGATCAGTACCCTTCTTTTGACGGGGATTCAAAATCTGATTGGCAACAATTCATACAAAGAATTGATAACTTAAAATTTTCATACAAATTACCTGATGAAGAAATTACTTCAAAGTTAATATCTTTATTTACAGATGTGGCCTTATTATGGTTTGAATCTGTATTGAGTGAGGGAATTAATTACTCCTGGAATGAATGGAAGGCACTAATTGAAAGGCAATTTGGTGGCCCAAAATTTAGAATCACTCAACAAAGACTGTATGAAAGGGCCAGATATAATCCAAATGCTGGAGATAAACCCATGGTCTTCTTAATGAATTTAATAAAAATCATGAAAGCTATGGATCCAAAAATGGATTATGAAGAGTGGAAAGAAAAAATAATATACAAGTTGCCTATATCAGTTAGAGACATTATTGTAGCTAGAACTGAAACTGTCAGAGACACCTCTGGATTCATTAATATATGCAATGAGATATTATTAAACCACAAATATGAAACCAAGTATAGTAATTACAGACAAAGTGTTGAAGTGGTAAAACCTACTACAAGTAAGTTACCAGTGGAAAAGAAAAAACCTTCAGCTCCCCTTGTCCCTAAGAGACAAGAAAATAACACTTGTTACAAATGTAATGAACCTTGGGTTAAAGGTCACACGTGTAAGAAAAGAATAAATGTTATTGAAACCTCACAAAATTCTGAACCTAGTAATCATGAAGATGAGAATGTGGAATCCAGTGAGGATTGCAAGAGTAACATATCTTACAGTGATGATGAAAATGAGATATTTGTATTAGAACAGGATATAATGTTCCTGAATGATGCTATACCTCATACAGACACATCTTTAACTTCCATAGAGGAAGCTGAAATAATTAAAGATGTATCTCAGGATACTTACAAAATAACACCTATCAGAGCACCTGTTATCATATGTGGAAAAGAAATGAATGCCATTCTTGACACTGGGGCTGCAGGTAGCGTAGTTTCACTTAATGCATTAATGAAACTTGATAGTAAGTACCAGGAAAAACTAGAACCTGTTCAGACAAAGAACTGGAGGGGTTTTGGTTCAGTATTAAATCCAATTGGCAAATACAAAACTGCTGTATTCTTTAAATATAGTAATGGATATGTTAGAGCAGTTTGTGAATTTGTAATAATGGATAATAATAATTGTAGTGATTGGTTTATTATTGGCAATGATTTATTGACAAAATTTGGCATTAAACTAGATCCTGCAAACAGTTGTTTCACCATAGGGGTAAATGGTAAAAGGAAATTCAAAATATGTTCTGAAAATTCAGTATATGCCATTTCTCCTAGAGAAGAACAACTGCAAGGTGGAAGAACCACCAATGAAGTGGGTGAATTGGAAAATGAAATCCAAAAGGCCTCTTTCAGTCCTCAACTCTCAAATATTGAACAAGAAGATATTGTGAGATTGATTAAATCATATCCTATGGCATTTGCTCATGGCTCAAATGAACTAGGATTGGTCAAAAACCATGGGATGAAAATCTCTTTAAGCTGTGATCTGGATAATATTCCAGGCAGCTTAAAAAAGAAACCTTACCCAGCATCTCCTGCAAAAAGGAAAGATATTGAAGACAATATAAAACTGTTGTTAGAAATGGGTATTGTTGAAAAAGTGGACACAACACCTAAGTATTGTGTCATTTCACCAGTATTAATCTCTTATGAAAAAGATAAGGCAAGATTATGTGGTGATTATAGAGCTCTGAATACATATACAGTAGATGATATTTACCCTCTACCAAGGATAGCTTCTATCCATGCTACCTTACAAGGAGCAAAATATATTTCCTGTCTGGATGGGAACAAGGGTTACCACCAGATTCCTGTGGAAAGAGATTCTCAAAATTACTTATTAATAACCACACATATGGGTATTTATAAGTATGTGAGAATGCCATTTGGCCCAAAGAATGCCCCTTCAGTCTTCCAAAAATTGATGGATAGTGTTTTTCATCAGGAAATGGTTGAAGGATGGCTATTGGTCTATATTGATGACATCATAGTGTTTTCAAAAACATATGATGAACATTTAAATCACCTGAAAAGAGTCTTTCAAAAAATGGATGAAATTAATATGACTATTGCATTAAAGAAATGTAAGTTTGGATTTCAATCCTTGAAAGTACTTGGACATGTTGTATCTGGATTACAAATTTGTGTTGACCAGAATAAAGTGGCAGCAATTAAAAACATTGGGATACCTAAAAATGTAAAAGAGGTTCAAAGTTTTTTAGGTATGTGTGGATATTATAGACAATATATTAAAAATTACCAATCCATTGCAGCTCCTTTAACAACATTAATCAGGAAGAATGAAGCTTTCATTTGGAATAATGAAAGACAGCACGCCTTTAACAAATTAAAGGAATGTTTGATGTCAGCTCCAATATTGGGACTGCCAGATTTCACCCTACCTTTTATCTTGTACACTGATGCAAGTTTCATAGGTTTGGGTGCTGCTTTACAGCAAAAACAGATAATAAATGGAAAATTATCTGAAGTAGTTATCTGTTATATATCCAGAACCTTAAGAAAGACAGAATTAAGGTATGGTGCCACACAGCTAGAATGTTTAGCCGTGGTGTGGGCTTTGGAGAAACTTCATTACTATCTGGAAGACCAGAAGTTTGAACTTATAACAGATTGCAGTGCAGTAAAATCATTACTAAACATGAAAACACCTAATAGGCACATGTTTAGATGGCAACTAGCTGTACAAGAGTACAGAGGAAGAATGACAATTACTCACAGAGCAGGAACATTGCATTCAAATGTGGATTTATTATCAAGAAGTCCTTTGCCAAATGATGCTGACAACCCAGCTTATGTACCTGAAAATGAGGTTATACATATATTTGGGATTTATATAGTGGATTTAGAAGAAGAGTTTATGCAAACTATATTGGAAAATTATTCATCTGATAAAGATTTGTCTAAACTATCTACCATTCTTAATGATCCAACAAATGCCTCCATGAGTGCATTAATTAAAACCTTGCCTCCAAAGTATAAAAATGCGTTGGAAAAAGGTAAACTATCAATTGAAGATGGATATATATATTACAGGAAAAAGTTAAGCAATGTAATAGTAATACCACCTTCTATGAAAGAGTTAATGTTGAGTACTTGTCATGATGACATCTTAGCTGGTCATTTTGACTTTAACAAAACATTAACCAGAGTTAAAAATACAGCCTGGTGGATAAACATGAAAGAGGATGTACAAAAATACATTGAAACATGTGACTCTTGTCAGAAATCTAAAAGATTAACTGGGAAGAGAGCTGGGTTGTTACAACAAATAGAGCAGCCAAAAGCTCCATGGGAAATTATAAACATGGATTTTGTAACTGGCTTGCCATTAGCAGGAAAAGAAAGTTTCAATTCTTGCTGGGTAATAGTGGATAGATTAACAAAAATGTGTAAGTTTATCCCTACCCATAAAGAGGTATCTGCAAAAGACTTGGCATTACTATGGTGGACTCAGATGATGAATACTGCTGGGTTCCCCAAAGCCATAATCTCTGACAGAGACCCTAAATTTACTTCAGAGTTCTGGACATCTTTGATGGAAGTATCAGGTTGTCAATTAAAATTGTCTACAGCACACCATCCACAAACTGATGGGCTGGCTGAGAGGATGATACAAACTCTTGAAGACATGATCAGAAGATATTGTGCCTTTGGATTAGAATACAAAGACAATGAGAAATTCACACATGACTGGGTAACATTAATTCCTGGCCTTGAATTTGCTTATAACAGCACAACTCATTCTGTAACAGAGAAGAAACCATTTGAACTCTGGCTGGGATATGTACCAAATACCCCAGTAAATCTTTTAAATAAGCTACCAAGGTTGGATATACACCCTGGCACTAAATCCTTTATTCATATGCAACAAATGTGTAGGAAGCATGCAGAGGAATGCATCCAAAGAGCATTTGAATATGAAAAGAAAAGGTGGGACAAATCTCATAAAGAATTTGAATTTAAAAAAGGAGATGAGGTCCTCATATCAACACTACATTTTAACTTACAAGGTAATGTTAAATTAAAGGATCCCTTTGTAGGACCTTTTGTAGTAAATAAAATGGTTGGGAATAATGCAGTGGAAGTCATATTATATGCTCCATATGATAGGAAACATCCAGTTTTCCCTATCTCATTATTGAAACCTTACCATGCAAATGATCCTGACTTATTTCCAAAAAGAAGGGGAAGGCCTAAAAAGCAACCTGAAGAAATTGTGGAAAAAGCAGAGATTGAAAAAATACTCAAGAAAAGAATCCTTACTAAAGAAAAAGGAACTGAGTATTTACTAAGATTTAAAGGGAAATCAAATGAATTTGATAAATGGATACCTGAAAAAGAAATTTCTAATTTATCCACCCTTCTTAAAAAATTTAAACAGAGATAAATTTCTGTTCAACCAGCTGAGGGGTTAAAAAACCAGTACTCATAATATTTTATTATGTTTTATTTCTTTAAAGTTGAATCTTTAATGCTACAGATTTATTCTGAATACCTGAAAATTACAAATTAAATAAAATGTATAACTTATCATTTTTTTTATTGTTTTTTTTTGGGTGGGCGAGTGTCAGCCTGTATATCTCCAGGACTGAGTAAAAAGTACTTATAAGTTATGTTAAACACATGAACTATACATGGGAATAATAAATAAGAGTACACAAATAGTATACATAAGTAAAATTATGATAATACACAAAAAATGCCATTATAACACCTTATATACACGCATATATCCACCTTTTATAGGTCTTATGTACTTAATACTAAGTTGGGATATGTTAGGGTAATCTTAAGAACCTTAAGTATAAGGCTGCATAATTTTTAAGTACACTTAAAGCTGTTATATTCATTGTTTTATGCAAAAAACAAGAAATGCGCTTTATTTCACTTAAAAGTTGACTATATGCGCTATAAAATTGAGAATATCAAAATTGCGCTTTGACAGATCAATTGGGCTCAGTTAGAACTATTGATTTGGCTATTTAAATGCATAAAAATAACACTTTTCAAATTTGGTGTTTTTTATGCCAGAAATGGCTTCTGTGTACTGGCCACATACTGCCTGCTTTTTTCCCGTGTGAATAGCTTCATTTTTAGCAAAGTTAGCTTTTTCACACTATAATTACCCCACATTCTACGCCCACTGTGGGGAAACACACTAAAATAGGCGACAGGCGCTTATTTAGTGTCCTAGCTTAATTAATAATGCATTGACCCTGTTTATATGCACTAATTTCATTAATAATCTCACTCTTGGCACTTTATTTCATCACCACGCTTAAATTCGCCTAATTTTAGTCAAGGATTTACCCGTGCAAGAGCCTGCCAAGAACTGCATGTAGTTACCCCACATCTCACGCTCTTTTTTAAGTTTTTGGGTGGTTTCTCAGTCAATTTTGGTTATTTTTGAATGGGGATTTCACGTAGTATAATGTCAGGATTAGCCCCATTATTTCTACAGTCAATCCCCCTGATTATTAAGCTATTATTAACCTTAAAAAGTCTCCTTTAGTCCTTAATATTATTGTTTTATACGCATATACTCTCTTTTTGTCTTTTCCTTTAATTTTGATGGATTTCCCTTATTATTTCAGGATTTTTGGCGGTTATTACTCTTCTAATTATGTCATGGTCACTGGGAATGTTGATGGGAATGTCTATTAGTTGTTTAGAGGCGTGATTAACTGTGTATTGGGTGGTACATCAAGGGAATCATTAGGGAACTCAGTGTGTATAAAAGGAGGAGGTTTTTTGGGTTGTATTTCTACATTCTTTATCATTACAATTCAACCAATATAACTAAATAAATTACAATACATATCAATTAGTACTTTTATAAGACTTTTGAATAGTATCTGAATTAAATAATCTATTTTTCTACCAACTACAAAGATTGTAAGCCATATATAAGAATAGTGAGAATTATATTACTGAGACCTTTATATTTGATTATATTTAACAACTTAGTGGATTAAAACTACAGTATTCATATAGGACCATTAACATCTTCTAGATAACTGACTATTCAAGCTAGATCACGTCCTTGTACTTGACCCTAGCCTGACAGATTCACAAATATACTGATATTACTCACCAAACAAGAAATGAATTATAAATATATATTTGGTAACATTAGAATTTAAGATAAGAATTTATTATTTAAGTGACAGGAGGAGTGCAAGGCTAGGGTGTGGGCCCAGTGACCAAACCATTGCTAATCTTGGATGCAACTAAAGGAAGAAATTGAATAGTTTTATTATACAATATATCTTAGTCTGCACAAGATATTGCATTGTTGTCCCTAACTATACCATTATATTTACTTCTCAAAAGTTATAGGACTACTAAGTTGATAAAATATTATTATGAATCACACAATGAAAAACCTTAAGAAACATTCAAAATTATTAAAACATTAATATTCAATTTGAGATTTGGATTAGCTGATTTTTCACCACTTACCCCACATTTGATTAATGTAATAAAACTTGAAAAAAAATTGAGATAACCTAGAAATGGGTGCAAGAAATTGATGAAACACTTGACTTGAAACTTAACTCATACACTATTGATAAACTTCATGGATCCTGATTAATTTCTATCAAAATTATTTTTGAGACTGGCATATTGAATTTTAGCTATGACCTTTTGTTTGTATTCTATATATTGGTGTTGAAATTAATTTTAATAGGAATTAACAAGTATCATATGGCACCATGCATGGAACCCTGACAGAAACCATAAAATTTATGAGGCAATGAACCTCATAATTTTGATCAAAATTAATCTAGACCCCTGCATATTAAATACAAGCCATGTCACATGGACTACACAGACATAGATAAAATTTAACATGCATGGCTTAAAATTAATTTTGATTAAAATTAACCAAGTCATTAAAACACAAATTGTTATATGTTGTACTTGATAAGACCAGTTAATCCAACTGCTTAGCTTACCTATACTTATTGGAATTTTATGCATAGTCCATGTCCATGTTAATTTCAATCAATATTAATGTTGACTAATACATAGTGAATACATGCTATGCCACTAACACTTTCCAGGCATAGCTACCATTAAATTTTCTAGTATCAAAAATAAATTTTGATTGAAATTAATGAGCATGTTGATCATGAATTTCTGGAATCAACTGCTTATTGTTATGCATGGTGCCTTGCCAATATTAATTTCAATCAAAATTACTTTTGATACTGGAACATTGCATGTAGTTATGCCTTTCAAGTGTAAGTGGCATAGTTTTTATTCATTATGTATTTATCAACATTTATTTTGATCAAATTTAATATTGAAATTCACATATTGAATCCAAGCTAGCAAATGACCCAAAAAATTCTTCATAAAACTGCTCATTAATTTCAATCAAAATTATGGCTGAACATATACATATTGAATGGTAGTTATATCTGGTCTGAGTAAGTGAAGATAGCTTATATTCAATATTTATGGGTCAACATTAATTTTGATCAAAATTAATGAGAATATTGATCATGAAATTTTTCAGTCTGTTAGTTTTTTCAATGCATAATGGCGTTCCAACATCAATTTCAATCAAAATTAAATTTTAAATGATATAATGCTTTTTTGAATGACATGTAAAGGACAGCAAGTATTCTTAAGTATTGAAATTTACTATACATGTTGATAGTAAATATAATATTTACATATCCACATTAATTTCTATAAAAATTAATGTTGACCAATACATAATATATAGTTAATATGCCTGGCTAATGTAAGTGGCATAGATTTTATTCAATATGCATTTGGCAACCTTAATTTTGATCAAAATTAAGTTTCATAATTATCATTGATTTCTGAAGTCAGTTACTTACTGTTATGCATGTTGACATGTCAACATTAATTTTAATTAAAATTTAATTTGAAATGGCACCATGAATTTTTCTGTAAGATGCAAAGTAGGGCCCTCTATTCTCAAGTAAACACATTACAATCCATGTTGAGCATGTTTATATCATTTACACATTAATATTAATTTCAATCAAAATTAATGTTGACCAATACACATTGAACACAAGATGTACAAATTACACACACCAGATATAGCTACCATTAAATATGTATACGCTTAACCCTAATTTCAATCAAAATTAATGAGCATTTTTATGAAGAATATTTTGGTCGTTTGCTGGTTTAGATTCAAAATGAAAATGTCAAAATTAAATTTGATTGAAATTAATGTTGACAAATACATAATGAATACACACTATACCAATTAGAATTTCTAGGAATAGCTACCATTCAATATGCCAGTATCTAAATTAATTTCAATCCAAATTAATATTGGAAAGGCAACATGCATAAAAATAGGCAGTTGACTACAGAAATTCATGATTAACATGCTCATTAATTTTGATCCTTGCATATTTAATGCTAGATATTCCTGGAAAGTGTAAGTGGAATAGCGTGTATTCACTATGTATTGGTCAACATTAATTTTGATTGAACTTAATATGGATACATAAATGTGACATAAAGAGGTATGGGCCATCAATTTCTTGAAAATACATTTTTATATCTCATAAATTATTTGTTTTTCTTAAATAAAATGTTACTCTCTCTAAATATAATCTTATAAAATTTACCAAGTTGCTTTAAAAAATAACAGAATACATAAAATTCAATATAAGATAGCTATATTACACAGAAGATCACTGTTATACCCAAGTTATGATGATTTTGATGCTGTATTAATTGATTCCCAAATCTTTACCAGATCAATATCAGCTCCAACCCCAAGTGACTCACATTAATTCACAGATAATACTGTTTAAAATTTTTCTGAATAGCAATTATTGGGGAGGTATTTTGGAACATTGAATATACGATCTTTTTTAACTGTCCTTTCTGATGAAAGTGAATATGTTTTTAATGCTGATTTTCTTTGAGCTGGTGTATGGGCTTACTCCTTTGTCATATTATCCATTTTTTAAAAAAAATCATTAAGTTCAGGATTTCTCCATCCAGGAATAGCTTAGATGGGTGCATTTGGGGCTGGTGTTGGGCCTTCTTCAATATCACAGATGCACCTAGTATCATGAAAAAGAACAACAAAACCTGGCACATCACAGCAGAGATCTCTTTCTAACTTGTAGCATGCTCTAGAAATCTGAATTCCAACCAAATAAGCTTCATAATAACAAAAAGAAAATTAAAATAAAAAACTTACCTTGGTCCTATAATGTTTTACTTGTGCCCTTTCCCTCTTTCCCATCTTTTCTCTTTTCACCCTATCCTCTTCATGCCCAAAGAGCCTTATCATCTCCTTCCCCTTCTTAACTACCCATTTTTCTATAACACAGTCAGTGAACTGAAGCTTTGACTGATTGATTTTATTTAAAATGGTGAGCCACCTGGTACAGTGGTTGCATACTATGCTTCCCATGACTTGATTCCAAGTTGATTCCAAAGAATCACAGCAAGTATAATAAAAGGCAAATTTCCAAAAACCTTTTTCTTTCAATTCAAGGTCTAAGTTTCTTTTGACAGAAAGTGGGTTTGGTGCTACTCCTTTTAGTCCTCAAGGCTCAGGTGCTGGAATAAATTTGGGTAGTCAAATTTTGGATTTCAAGAAGACTAAAGAATTGGTTATCAGAAATTACCAATCAGCTGCAGAATCGGAATGGTTAAAATATTGGACTTGGGTAAGGACAGTTTAAATAGTTTTTTGTTTAAATTGTCTCCAAGCTTTTCAATTTTCAATCTCCAAAGGTGTTGGGCTTGCAGGATATTTTGCTATTTGTGTTGTTCCCCCAAGACAATACTTTGAAAAGTGGTAAATATTTCTATTTATACTGTCAGAGCTCCTGAAAACATCATTCCTTCTAACTAAGCCTCTTACAGCCCTTATCCCCATTTCTTGTTCATGAGACTCTTCTGAGTTGAGTTTGTGGTAATCACTGATACCCATAATGATTGAGGGACACACTAAGAATTCAAATAAGTTACTTAAATTGCTTTTTTTTATAATAAAAGAATACACTACAAATTTAACTTACCAGCTCCACTTGTGCTTGCACCTTGGTATGGCTGAGCAGATGATGATTGGTCTCCAAAAAATTCCCTCAATACTTCAATAGCCCAATCTTGTCCTAGCTAATTGGATTTCTGATCAGCACTTCCAGGAGCAGAAAGATGATTGTGATTAAAATTTCTTGGTTATGCATGAGCCTCTTAGCCTGGATTGGAATTAGGAGGTGGGTTGGGATTAGGCGGTACAGGTTGAGATGCATCTTGAGGTGGATCAGCAGCAGGCGGTGGAGGAGTATTTCTAGTATTAGTATGTTGAGGTGGAAAAAAATCGGAATTGGTTGGTTCAAAAGACATCCCTTTAAAATTATCATCCATAATAAACTGTAATAAAATAAAATAAAATAAAATAAAAATAATAAGTTGTTAAAATTTATACATTTCAAAGTTAAAGTAAAAAGATATACTATATGTATAGTCATGTTAACAAGTATATTCCCTTGGCAAAAAATAAAGTGAATAATATATAGCTATCAGATAAAGTGGGAAGTTCATACTATTTATAGTTGATGAATTAGCAAGAACATCATTCATTAAGTAACAATTATATTGTATTTCTCATTATCATGATTTTCTCTCTTTCATTCTTACATTTAGATAAAAATGACTCATTGGAAGCATGGGTTACCCCGCAATAAAAGCAATCAATGTTATTGTTCACTGATTTAAGATGAGGTAAGTTGGATGCATTGCATTTTTTAATCAAGAATTGAAATATTTTTTTTACCAATTACAAACATCAAAAATCCTAAAAATTTCCCCTATCCCAAATTAATACAAAGATGTTAGTAAACAGAAAACAAATTTGATTAATTTTTTCACTCACTACTGTTTAAAGTCCAATGGCAGTGAAAACCTTGTCTTTTATTCCAAACATTCCTTTCTTGTGCTCAAAAGTAGCTGCATGTCCAATTATTGCATCTTTCTTAATCACAATTTGAGTTGCTTTGGCTACTATTTCTAACCAACAATGCACTTGTGGGAAAAGCTCATAGGGATACTTTGATGTTTCTTCTAGATGGAGATCCTTGAAAGGAATTACTATTAAATAGATTTGAACATTCTCTTCCTTTGACCTGAAAAGATCATCAATTTTCCCAAACTGGCTATCTTTTCCATAGTAGAATTCAATTGTTGAATTAGCAATGTGTTGATGGTAACTAGTAAACCTCTTTCCATGTATCAATATGCTTGCTAAATTTTCAAATACCAAATCCCTACTTTTCTTCAATAGTTTCAAAGCCTGTCTGGAAGTTTCTTTTACCATTTGTGCCCTTACCCATTTAGTAAATAATGCCATACTTAGATGGATCCATTTTTTATCTTTATTCAGATCAATCACTACGCAATATAGGGGGTGGACTTGCTAGCAAGTCATCAACCTGAACTCAGATGGAACTAAGACTGAACTCATACTGAACTCATACTGAACCCATTCTGAACTCTACTTGAACACCCACCTATAACTGTTCTGCTGAGTGGTGTTCATCCCTGATTGTATGGTTCCTTTATCAATAGCTCAATGTGTGTTCAATCTGTGGTGAGTTTGGGTCCAAGGTTGCGGACTCGCTAGCAAGTCCGCCCCCCATATTGTGTGGTGAATATGGCTATTGTAAGTTTCACATTGATTATTATCTTCAGCTTCACAAAGATCTAATACCCTAGACTTCCAATACAAACATTTGAGCATTTTTAGCAGTATCTCTCCTGTAGTCAATATTAATAAATTAGCACAGCTGAATTTTTAAATCATTGCTTACAAAAATTACATATGTGGATGGTGATTGTTTGGAATTTCAGATAATATATGATTCACCTGTTCTCCAGACTAAGTATCTGTACCTGATGGTGGATAAAGAGGCTTTATTATTTCAGGATAATTTTGAGTGATATGCAGATTTGGCTTTGGGTTAATATTCTCCCAACCCTCTTCTAGGCACTCACAATACTCTAAAAGAAATTGATCTAGATCTTTAAGCTCATTAGTCTGCATATTTTTTTATTTTCAAAAAATTGGTGATTGAGAATTATGTTACAAGTGACATGAGAAGATAATATTCTCTTGGTTTCTCAGCTGAGGAAGCTGAAGATTCAGATTCTTTAAATTTTTCAAACCAAAGGGGTATAAGTGACAAAGGGAAGTAGAGAGTATACAGTATGTGCCATTCTTCTGCCTTGAGGGATCCTGCTGTGGTCTTCCAGCATTGGCGGAGTCCTTTGTTGGTCTGTTTGGTGTTGTTTTAATATGTATTAAATTGCATTAATTAATAATTGGGTGTTTTTCTGGAATTATTTGATGAATATTGGGACTAAAGGGATGTTGGTATTACCATTGGATATCCCTGGTTTTTCTCTATATTTTATGTCTTGATGACATTTTTCATATTCTATGTATTTGATGGATTATTTCTCATTTTTCATTTTAAAAGATAGCTGTTTAATTTTTTTTTTTGTCTTTTACGGGCTAACATTAAGTCTTAGGGTTAAGTGCTTCGTACCATTAGAATGGGCTAATTTTTCTCTACGTTTCATGTCACAATGTTGTTGTAGCTTAATTATGTGTTTTAAAGGTTTTAGTAGTTGTAGTTTATTTTTCTAAGTATTTTGCGTGTTTTTGAAGGTTTTTGGTGGTTTTCTGGCTTCAGGGAGGTCCTGCCACCTCAGGCGGGCCTCCTGACTTCGGGCGGACCACCCGCCTTGGTTCTAGAAGGCTGGGAAGCATTTCTAGAGGGGTTTTATGCAATTTGGTGCTCAGAAATGCCAAATTTGTTGGTGTGCATGGGCTCTTAGATAGTGGTCTGTGTGTATATAGTGAATAAGACAGTTTGGGGCAACCTTAATCATCATACAACTATCCGGAGGTGATATCCTTGTTCCTAACTCAGTTTTCACTGTTTTTTGGCCACAATTGGCTGTGTTTGTTTCAAGGTTAGTTCTTCATTTAACTCAAATTTGGCAACTGTTTTCTCTGGTGTAGTCTTGCAAGCTATAGCAAGTATTATTGCTGTTTCTGGTGTGGATTTTCAACCTACATCAAGTATCATTGCTTTCTCGGGTGTGGACATTGGTCTACATTTCAGTTATTTGGTTTGGTAGTCCATATGGAGACTACTTTCTTGGCTGATCAGGCAGTCAAGTGTATTGCAAAAGGGGCTTTAAACAACAGGAACCAATTTACTGTAGCAGGTAAATCTCACTTATATTTCTCTAAAGGGACAGGGGATTTTCTCTCTGGTTTTTCTCCAACTCCCTTGGTCAAGGCCTATACCTAGTACTATAGGATTATCTACATTTCTGCCACCCAATGTAGGGGTGGCCCTGCTAGCTCTTTGGAATCTCTTTTATGCTTGGTTGGTCTTTTTTTGGTCATTTCGGTCTGGATGAATGGCTTCTGATTCATCTATTCCTGTGGTGACTAACAGTGGGGGGGAAGGTCCTCCTGCTGCGATGGTTAGGGAGTGTGTCAGGATTAAAACTTGGGATGGTACCAAGTTTAATGGGGAAGATGTGAAGTGTTTTCTGGAGAAATATGAAACTGCTGCTAGTGTGGATGGTGCTTCTTACCTGGACATGGTGAAGCAGATCAATTTCTTCATTGGTGATAGGCAGTGGAGAAGGAGGTTGTGGCCATGTATGGCTACAAAAAAAAGGGATTGGAAGTGGTTGTGATGGGAGATGGTGGATAGATGGGGTGTCAGGTTCACTATGGTGGATCTGAAAAAGGTTTTCAGTGAATAGAAGTCTTATGGTGGTTTTGGTAACTTACTTAGTTACAGGAAGCGTCTGCTGCGATTTGATCCTGTGGTAAAATATTTGGTGGAAGTGGAGGAGCTGCTACATGAAAATGCTGCCAAAGATGTTTTTTGATCTGCCCTGGCTAGAGATTTCAGGATGGATGTGTTGAAGGAGTTGTCATGGAAGGACTTGATGAAGACTTTTTCTAATGGGGACCAGAAGTTTCCTGCCTTGGATAAGGTGAAGGAGGCTGTGGAGGCCCATTTGAAGTTGTTGGCTGTGGACACCTATCAAGAGGGGTGTGCCAAGTATGTCAGCAAAGTCAGTGAGTGTTTGGCTGACGAGGAGAGTAGGATGAAGAAAGATGAGAAAAATATGGTGGAGGTTCCCAAGAAGTAGAGGGACCCAGTGGTGGAGAAGTTGGCTGATCTGACAAAACAGCTACATATTTTTGCTCTGGAGGCTAAGAAGGTTAATAGGGCTGTTTCTCAGCCTAGAGATTTTGACAGGAGGGCTGGTAGGAGTGATCCTTGGCTCTTCTCTAATTGATGCAGGAGGGTGCACAAGTCCAATGATTGTTGGGCTCTTAACAGAGATGTGTCAGAAGAAAAGCTGGAGTTTTATGGAAGGGTGTTCAAATTTCTTGTGGTTCTTTTGTGAAGCCCAGTGAGGGGCAGGCTCCTGTTGATTTGGTCAGGAGAAGAAATGGTCTCATTCAGAGGATGCCAAGGTTTGAGGAGATCCCTGATCAGGGGAAGTCTTCTGCTAAGGCAGATAAAGATGTCAAGGGAAAAAGGAAGGAGTTTAATAAAGTCTCTTTTTCTACTTCCTTTGGTGGGTTGGAGTTGTATTCTTGTGGAGCACAGTCAAGTGGTGAATGCTTGGCTGGTGTCTATGATGTTGAAGCTGGAAAGGTGGGAAGGCCTAAGAGCAGTTCTCAGGCCCAACCAAAGCCTAAGTCTTCAAAGGTGGATCCTAAGATGAGTGCAGCCAGGAGGAAGTACAGCAAAGAGGAGCTGTACAAGATGCAGAAGGGGATTGCTGATATGGGACCCCCCAGTTTTGGTGCATTGGACATGAATGGTGAGCCAATTCCAATGGATATTGATTCTGACTCAGAGGAGGATGTCAATTTGGCTTCATTTCCAAAGCCTGCTGGAGTTAGAGGTATTGGTTAGGGATCTGGTTTGATTCCTGTTGATGTAAAGTCTGTTGGTGGTTCTGGTCCTCAGGATATTTCTAGGACCAAGGTAGTGAAGCAAAGAGCTCACTTTGAGAGGCCAGTAGTTTCTGGAAAATCTAATGTTATGGACTCGGTTCTGGAAAAATGAATCAGGGTCAGGTTTCCCTTTTTTATGGGGAAAAGTATGCTATCAGTCCTGGGTTGGCTGATAGAAAAAAATAATTGTTTACCAGGAGAAGGGTTTCTTCTGGGGAGGTGGAATAAATCTGTGATTCTGCTAGGAAGCTTAGTGAAGGGTTGGAAACTTATTTTTCTGCTCCTCTGTGTCATGTCAATGTCACTCTGAATGGAAGGGATGCAAGAGCATTGGTTGATTCAGGTTCTCCGATTAACCTGATTTCTTTGTTTGAGGCTACCCATCTGGGACTCCCCATCAAGACATTAATTGATGAAAATTTAAGAAGGATTGGTAACCATGTCACTGAGTTGATTAGCGCAGCTGAATTTGTAAAGCTGGATGTCAGTGGAGCCTACAGAAAGGTTGATTTTTACATTGCCAAAGGTAATGTAAAAGCTGTTTTGGGTGGACCATTATTGATTGATTTGCAGGCAAGAATTGGTTACCAGTTTGACATGGGAATCAGTTTGGAGTTGACCAGTGAAGATGAGAGGAGGTTCCACATGAGGTTTTCATCTCCTGGAGATGATGGTTGGGAGACCTTGCCTGGCTTGTCTTCAATGTGCCAGTGCATGGATTGTTGTAGGAGAAGAAAAGAAGTGGGTTCCACCTCTGGTTTTTTGGAGTGTGGCTCAGGTTCTAGTGAGAGTCTGTCTTTATTAGAGTAATGAGGGCTGATAGCCCTAGTGCTACAACCTCTCCCCAAGATGATAAAATCCTATGTTGTAGTAGGTCAGCTCCTTTGGAGATATATCAAGTGGATTTTCAACTTTCTCTTTTTAATGTTTCTCTTCTCCTCAAGTATTCTTCATGTTTTTTATCAGTATCAGTTCTCTCTCAAGATTTTCAATTATTTTTAACTCAAGTTCAAAAATGAAGATTATTTATATATCTATATTGAAAGATATGCAGAAACGTTTTGGAGGGGTGAGATTGGAATCTAAAAGTAAGTCCTTCCAACTGTGCACCGCTAGGTTTTCTTCTACACCTTTCAAAAACATTACCTTGGCAACGTCTGTGAGCATTGGGGAAGCCCCTGGTTATTTTTGTAGGATGGAAGAAAACTCAAGAAAAGAAGATAAAAATTTCAAGATAACTGAGGAAAATCAAGTAAAAAATCTGAAGATAATTAAAAAAGAAGAAAAGAATTATTTTTGTGAAGATCGTCAAGATCAATTTTTGGGCCTCCAGCATGGGGTTAAACTGCACAAATTTTTGAAGGAAGAAGATAATCAAGATCAATTTTTGGGCCTCCAGAATGAGGTTAACCTGCACAAATTTTTGAAGAAAGAAGATTGTCAAGATCAATTTTTGGGCCTCCAGAATGAGGATAAACTGCATAATTGTAGAAGATGTGATTCAGAAGATGAATCAAGATTTGAACATTTGGAAGATGGGAGTGAGGATAAAGACGTTGAATTGCGGAAAAGTTGTGGAGTGGTGAGATTGGGGTCTAAAAGTAAGTCCTCCCAATTGTGCATCGCTAGGGTTTCTTCTACGCCTTTCAAAAACATTACCTGGGCCACACATGTGAGCAATGGGGAAACCCTTGGTTTTTGTCAGCCTAGATATCCCTAGGACTGAGTATTTCTTATAATTAAAATAAGATAGCCTTAAGTACATTAAGCGTATATCTTAAAAATAAGGTAAAAACAACAATATATATGATTATATTACATATATATATAATTATTACACTATAATATAAATTATAGTAGTTTAAATAGCTTATCCATAGCCTAAAAATACATATTAAGATGTTAATTGAGTCATAATATATTTATCTTAAGTGATATTAAGTATTTATTGACATACATAAGCTTATATGTATACATAAATCTCATATTCAGTGAAATATGCAGTAAATTATGTATATTTAGGTCTATTAGTGGGTTTTAGCCTCTTAATAGCCTATAATTTTTTTTTTCTACTTTTTTTAGGTCATATGGACGTATTCAATGGACTCAAAATGCCTAAAGAAGCAAAGAAATCTATTTCAGGTGCATACACACAGTTTGGACATTTTAATCTGCTTCCTTGGATGGATATTCACAGATTTATGGGTTAGGAGGTCATTTCTGGGTTAATATGGATGCTTGGGGATGTTATTGAGGATTTGCACATCTCATTTGTTTCCTTTATACGCTTTGGGTTTCATTTTATCCCTTTTGGATTAGTTATTTTACCTGTTTCTTTATAGTATCCGCTGTTATCTGGATTTAATAATAATGTTTTGGGTCTGTGTTAGAATTAATTGTGATGAAGGGTCCTTACTGGAGTTATGGGGTTTTAATCTGCTTGAAGTGAAAGCCATAGAGAGGCTATGGACCCTCACAGTGCCGTAAATTCCAGGGATAGCAGTGACATCATCTGAATTGAAGGTCTGTGCACTCCAGTAGGTTTTGGTATAAGTAAGGGAGGATTTTGATGATTATTAATCATCACTTACTTACTAAAATTCAATTAAACACTTAAAAACAATTTTTATCATTTAAAAATATATTATAAAGAATTTCCAAATTGATATAATCATTATATAAGCTATAACTATATTCTATTTATCTATTTTCCACCACTAGCACGCATTTAAATCCAAGTATTGTGAGTTTATTTGAGTTTAACTATTTTATTAGTCTCCCCTGAGGTTTAATCACTAAATCATTTATCAATAAGTAGTAGGACCATTAATATTAACTATTAAAATAATACTTATACACTAGACACACTGAAAATTCGGGGTCTTTCCTTAGGTTTTGCTTATTATTTAGTGTAAGCCTTGGAATGTGATTTTTACTTAAGTATAGCTCAAAACAAACCAAATATTTAGCTCTACTGCATATTAGTGGGAAATCATAAATCATTTATTGCAGAAAAGAGCCCTTAGAGTAATTGTACTAATTTTATTATAATAAAAATTAGGTATTTACAGTAGTAACTGTACCCAATATAAACCCATTTTCACTTGGTATTTGGTCAACAATATAACACCCAATTAAAATTGGTATTTGGTTAAAGCTTAGTAAGCTATTAATTCACCCTTATAAAGTTCTATTTGAACTTATTATTTTATTTTTAACAGATTTTTTTGAATTTTTCTTACATTTTATTTAAATAAATAAAGATTTAAATTCAGGTTAAGCTCCAGTGCTTTTTTATTAGTAATAACTTTGCTAATACTTTTAATCTATTAATTTTAATAGGTTTTCCTTTCTATAGACATGATATATTGTTACTCTTATCAATATGAGTGCTCCTAAGGACAACTTAAGTGAAAAGCCTGCTTATAATACCAGGTCTAAAGCTAATAAAAATATTGCTCCAGGACAAAACCATGGAGGGTCAGTCATACCCCCAGGCAGAGAAAATGAGCATGAAGAAAAAGAAGCCCTCTTAAAAAATATTACCATAAAAATGAAGTCTCCTCCTATGCAGGATCAACTATCCCATCTTGCAAAACAGGTCCTGAAGTTGGTGGAATCAAAGTCTCATGCTCAAGGAGGTAGAGCAATTGCAGAACAATTGCAAGGTAGGATTCCAGCAGAGGAATCAATCACTGACAGAGCTAAAGGTAGGCCAGCCAAGTCAGCAACCCCCTACCCCATGAGGGTCACATCACTCCCAGGAGAAAATCCTGGTAGACAAATGGAAGTGGGATTGGTTCCATCAACAATGGTCCAGTCACATCTGCAACAGGGATCCTCCTCCTCATCAGACTTCCTCAGCTCGCCCCTACAAGGGAAAACAAAAGTGCCAAAAATCAGGGCTCACAAAAATATTGTGGTAAGTAGATTAACCTCTCAGATTGAACTCAATACTGATAATTACAACATAGGTAATATTATTGATGTCAAATCTGTGCAGAAAATAAAGGAAGACTTAAGAAAATAAGGTTTTGATGTAGATACACCTGACTTGTCTTTTTTCAATAACAAAAGTACTATTTATAATAATAATACAGTTAATCCTCAGTTGCAACGACTTACTAGTGAGATGAGAAGTTCCCAAAAGAGTGAGAGAATTGAGAAGGAAGACATGGAATATTTTAACAATAATCCAACTGTCCATAGAAATGTTTCATCATTGTGGAATAGAATGACTTATTGTAAGGAACAGAAAGTTAAGCTCACAAGTGATACAATTTCATCCTTAACATTGAAAATTTCTCAACTGAAAACAGGTAATAAAGAATTAGAGAATGAAAATTTTTATCTAACTCTTAAATATGATTCATTCACCACAAAAAATTTGGGGGGGTATCACTAGCAATACCCCTTGGTTAAACTTTGTTGAGCCACAAATCTATGCCTGAATTATGCACACATCATCACCATGGAGGAAATTTTTTGGCCTTACATTTCGTCAGAGATTTGTCACAAATCAAGCTGAAGATAAACCTAGATTGATCACTGTTTTATCTTGAAAAATCTTAATTTGATCATAATTTGAACTCCCTTTGAGCTCACTTTGATCTAACATATGCTTTTGCATATCCAATATGTCAACTATTCACTTTCAAAAAGATTTGTAATGAATTTCACATGGAATATCAGAACAGAAACCAGTAATTTTGAGTAAATGGCTCCTCAATATGATTAATCTAAAATAAAATACCATCAAAATTCAATCTGATTACTGAAAACTTTTGATAAAATGACTAATATATAATTAAATTTGAAAATAATATTCAATTTCTTAATTTAAAATTTAAAATATAAATCCTCGTTTCAAATGTGAATTTTGTAGATTCCTTACCTTGCTATATTATAAGAATATTTGAGGAATTGTACACCTTTGTAAATATGGTGTTGTGCAGCTGGAAATTATCTCTGTTTGAAGTCAACTTTATTGAAGCTTGATTCCAGAATGATACATATTTTATAACTATTTTGAGATAAAAGTCACTAGTAATGAAGTTAACCTTTTATCTGTCCTTTATTAAACCTAAATTAATCCTAATTAAATCCAAATTGACCCACAAAAACCTTATTCAAGATATTTTTTAGCCCGGGTTTATTCAAGATTGGAGAAAAATATTATTTAACAGATCCAATATGCCTATTTATTAAATTTCTTCAAGCTTACTTAAAATTCACATTAGCATTAACTTTCACTAAAAATATTAAACACAAATATTGAAAATATAGTATGTAAAATCAAAATAAATCTAATATAGTATGCTTACAACAAAATTTTTTTTTGGGATTTATTGAAACAAAAAATTGTTCATTTGTGAAAATAGAAAAAATACTATCCATCCTGAATTTAGAATTTATCTTTAAAAATTTAATGCCCCCACACTTTCAAGTTATTCATATATTTCAAAAATTATATTATTAATAATTTTGTGAATAGTACACCTGAGATATAAACCTTCGGGATATCAAAAACTAAAACATCAGCAAATTGAAATAATTTTTATTGTTATGAATAGAAATAATGATTGAAAAACACCATTAGAGAAAGTTTGATTTTGAATAATAGGCGTAATTTCTCATGTAAATTTCAATAAAAATACTTATTATTCTTGCATTAGTTGTAAAGGATACATCTGAGCTCAAAAAGAATTAAAATTGGCAAAATAAAACTTCTATAATTCATATTAAAAAATGAAATCACCATTCATTATCAACCTGTAAACTATTTTAAATTAAATAATTTCAAAGTTATTATATCCTGATTTTATTTTTTCTTCTAAATAAATTTAATATATAGATTAATAGTCATAAACAGTTGACATAGATGTTAATTTTATATAAGCAATCTTAAATGCATAAAATGATAAAACTATCTTTTATGTAAAAAGTGATGTAGGAAAAAAATTGGATTATATTTTTGATGCACTATCAATAAAAATGAAGATAGAGCATATCAAAAGTTTAAACTTAATTTCAATTTTGATATCATCATTTTATTTTATTTTACTTGAGTAGAAAACAGATTTTAAATCTCAATATAACTTTAAATCCCATTAGTTTCTAGATTTCACCATTTGAAACTATGAAATAAATATTTATGAATTTTTTTTACAATATTTACCCTTCTAAAAACTCATAAATCCAACTTCAAATCTTCTATCCTTCACAAGTAACCACAATGCATTCTGAAAATACTCTATATTTAAATAATTAAAGGTAAAAAAATATTTTTTATTTTTTATTTCAATTTTTGATAAATACTATATATATATATATATATATATATAATTGCTGAAAAAGCCTAAGAGGGAACTTAATAGTGGTTTTGGCATTAGATATATAGATTCAACTTTCAAAATAAAATTTTTGGAATAAATTACAAAGAAAAAAAAGGATATATATTGATGAAAGAATGCTGATTTAGGTTATCTTTATATTTTATTAACCATTTTTATGGAATATCAATCCATTGTTAATATACTTTATGATATTATCATAGAATTTTTTCCTTTTTTAATATAATGATATTCTATTGTGTGGTATGTAGGTTAAGATAAGTTTATAAGATTTATTCAAGATATATATATCAGACACAGTATAATCTGTAGATTTATAACTATAATTAACTTTTCTGATGTTTTACATCATTGATAAGTAGCTTATGCATTACAAAAGTAAATAATTATAGTCCCTGGAAATAAGTCCTTGTGAATTTCAAATCTTTTGTTATTCTTAAAATCTTTACTTTAATAAACTGAAAATTTTTTCAATCATTTATTGAAAGAAGGAGTTTCAAAATCTTATTTTGTAGTTATAAAAGTTTGAGTTATTTTTCATTTATCAAATATAATGAACATTTGTAAGTTTTAACTTCAAAAATGGTGATCATAGCAAGTAATACTGGATCAATCAGATAAACAGTGTGGTATAAAGTCATAGCACAACAGGAAATGATACAAAATTGTTGATTTTGGCTCACAAAATTCAACACATTTTTGACATATTAAACCACCTTTAGATAATATTTAGTGGATTTTAACATTATTATAACAAACAAGCTTAACAATGTTTTTGATTTTTTAAAAAAAAATAAATATTGTAAGATCATTATTTTAAAAAATATGACTTATTTTTATGCTTTATCTACAATATTTAGTAGTTTTTTTGCATAAATCAGTTGTTTTGATATTCTATTTTTAAATTTTTTAAGAGAGCTCATTGCATTAAAGTTTTGTATCAATTTTTCATTAAAACATTGTATTTTAAATCTAGAGATTTGGTTTTGAAATAATATATATTTTTATGTTAATTGACTCATTGTTTTTGGATTGATAAATTATGTTAAAATTGGGATTGCTTATTTCTAGTGAGTGTACATCATAGTTTTTTTTTCAAATCAAAGATTAATAAATGTTGAGAATTTGTAAAATTTTAAATATCCTTTAAACCTTTTTGATTTAAATAATGTTTAAGGTTTTGTAATCATTCTATAAGTTGAAAACAATTTAAATTAGATAATGGTACATTGCTTTCAATTTCTAATACTAAAATTCTATTCTACTTGAAACAATCTAAACTAAAGCTTGGTATCTCATATAAGAAACTCACAATTTTCAAAAATCATATTTCCAACTTTTTAAGCAGGATACACATTAAAATATATTTTTAGAATAATTTCCTAATTAGTTTCAAAGACATGAAAACAATGACCTAAAATTTACTTTAATATTTAAACCATTCTGATGAGTGAATTTCACAATCCTCTAAGTAACATATGGTTACCATTTATACACATATGCATGATTGCTCCTTTTGTTTAATTTTAGCTGAATCTAAAAAGAAAATTTAATGTTGAATATCAGCTATAGATAAACTGCTTATATTAGAAGCTAATATTTCATTTGAGAAATTTGTTATTGAGTTTGTGAAACATTAAGAAGTGTCGGGCATTATAATTGAGCCATTTATTCAAGTAAATAAAAAAGGATGACCTTCTAAATATTTAATATATATATATATATATATAATAAAAATTAATTATTTAGTAGCATTTAACCATAGTTGTATACTAATGTCATATAAAAAAAGGGATTGAACTAAAAATTTCAGTACAGAAAATAAAAATAAGATAAGTTAATATTCTTGTTTATATTTTCATATTTTTGAAAAGGCTTACTTAAGAGAGAAAATTATTTTGTTTTAGAGTACAAGAATTTCAAGATAAAAATCTTCACAATATAGTTTGACCCTCTCAAAAAGAAAATTCTAAACATTTTGCTATCACATTTTATATATTTGTTAAGTAATAGAAAACAGAGTAGTGTCTTTGAAAATGAAGCTTCAGAAAATGAAATAAATGATTTAACTTGATAATATAATTTTTGAAACAATAAATCATGTATTCAAAAAAATTATATATCTTACAATAAAGATAGCAGTAATAATTAAGCAACTCTAACAACTTTGGAAAGAAAACAAGAAAAAAATAATTAGTAAAATGCATAAGTTATCTTTAGAATTTAAGAAAACTTTATCGCTCAACCTGTAAACTAGCCTTAAAGCAGGTTTATATTTAACATGTGTAAATTCATACATAGTAATTTTGCATCATGAGAGCAGAATAAAAATTATGTAGTTTTATTTTATTAATTTATAATAGTATTTTTATTTTTGGCATTTTCATTAGTATAGCTATATATTTTTTAACTTTTTTGTTTTTCAGAACATAAGTTCAAAGCTGTCCATCATAACTTCAAGTTGAAGCTCCATATGATGTACTAAATGAATGATATACTATAATGACTTTTTCTAGAGACTTTTCAAAAATGGTGATTAAGAATACTTATTATAATTTTTTTAAATTTTTATTGTTATTCTATCTCTTGAAAGGAGATGGCCACATCTCAATTTAATTACTTTTTCCTCAGAAAAATTAATTCATGATCTAAATAAAATTGCATCACTATAAACTAGATGTTATTATAAAATTTTACCAATTTTTTTATCTGAACATAGCTGAAAGTATGTATAAATTAAAATGTTTCAACATAGTCTTACTATTATCCCACCATTAATTTCACATTTAGATTTCATTATAATTGTAAAAGAAGTTTTTCAATAATATTAATAATACCTTAATATTTAATAATTTAGTTACTTAGTAGCTTTTTTTCATTTTTCTATATGAGGCTTATTATATAACCACCACTTTTAGATTTTTTTCCATTTTGAAGTCTGATAATTTAAATTTTCATTTAACTACCCAAATTATATCAAAAAAAATTTAAAAGTATATTTTTTTAATGTACTCTTCTTGATAAACTTATCATTTCTCATATGTTATTCTTCAACTATTTATTGTAATTAATTACCCACTCATTTATGGTCTGTTATTGTTGTTAATTACACCCAGACAGAATAAGGATACTCTCATATTATATTTGAGTTTTAAATTAGAAACTAAATACTAGTGGCTGGTATTAAATATGAAGTTGTTATAACTAAGTTGACCAATAATTAACAATTAAATGGCATTGTATATTACAAATTTTATTGAGTGTATATAAAAATAAAACTCAAGAAATACATATAAGATATACATATAACTATTGAATATCAAAAATGAATTACTTATCAACATGGTCTTTTTAAATGATTTTCAAATTTACTTACAGAGACATTAATATTACCACTTCAAATTATATATCAAATATAACAATATTATTATTTCAATTTTAATTATTTTACAAAAAATTTGAGTTACAAAGTAATTTAATTCAGTATTTAATGAATGTTTTTGAAAAATATTTACAAAAATAGTAATAACCCCTTACAAAAAAAATATAATATTTTACTTACAATTTGCACAGTATTTCTAGCCTTAAAATATTGGTATTTCTCTAACAAAAATATTTTTTAAATAAATTTAATTTTTTTCATTATTTAATTACAAAATGTCAAATTTATAATTTATTTTACCTTAATAAAAAATTTAGTTGAAAATTTAATTTTGGATTTTCAAAAAATTAACTTAAAAGTCAAAAATTAAAAAACAAAATTATAAATATAATTATGAGAAAGGGGTAAATTAAATTTATGATATTCATATAAAAAAGCTTCATATATTTTATGGTTTTTGAATTTTAAATTTAATGTATTACAAAAATTATTATTAAATAACCAAGCCAATTGAAATTGGCTTGGGTTTTTGGTATCACTAGCACTTATTTTTTCTCTTACAATAATATTTTAATTTTTTTATTGGTTTTTTTCTGCCTTTCACGTTTTATTTAATGATTTTTAATGTTTTTATGACCAAAATTGCTTTCAAACAACTTCGGTCTAACTTTTCTCTCACTTCCCCACCAGATTGCACCTGGTGGGGAAAATTGCTTTCATTTTAGAAACCAAAGTCCCTTGCAGGGACTTTGGTTTCTCTGTGTGCATTTCACAGCCAGTTTTTTTCAGGCTGTGCAATGCACTACCTGCAGCACATGCAGGGTGCATTGCTGCTGCATGCAACATGCATTGCATGTGCTTCCCATATCTCATGCAGCTGATTTCAATTCAGCTGCATGAAAAATTGAAGCAAGTGTGCAATGTGCATTGCCTGCAGCAGCAACGCGCTTTGCTTACACATTTGGCCACCTCCCAGCCTAGTAAATTGGCTGGGAGGGTGGAAAATGTAAAAGCGAGCAACAAAAGTCGCTTTTAGCAACTTTTTTTGCCTGAAAGCAACGCTTCCAGCCAGGTTTCCCCTGGCTGGAAGTACTAAATTGAAATGTAAGGGACCCAAGCCAATTTCAAAGTTCTGGGTCATGAATTAAGGTTTCCAAAAAGCAGCCAGTAGTAATCTGGCTGCAATAAAAAGTAAATTTTCTAATTAAAATACATAAATAAATAAAAATGTGTTCAAATAAGATATACAATGCTCTGAAGCTGGTTAGAAATGGACTTCCGTTGTTACACAGGGAAACAAAATCAAATGTTGCTTTCAGCAACATTGGCCATGTTTTGATATTTCGAGCCAAGTAAGATCAGGAAAAAGGTCAAGGCTAGAAAATTGCACAATAAAAAATCTACCAATTTAATATGGTGGGGAGGTTCATATTCTAGAAATAGGTGGTGCACATTATAGTTCCCTTTAAAAAAATTTGAAAATGAAATAATTTTGACGCAATGTAAATTAAAATGTGATGAGTGTATGTTTTTTAGCTACATGAAACACGGTAGCTAGAATTATGTGGCATCAATTTTTTTTAGATGTGAAATTCAGAATTCCACAAACCTTCATCTGTAAAACATGCAGCCAAGTAGATTATAGCTGGAATTAGTATATTCATAGGAAAAAATGATCATACTGTGTACAGTGCCTTGGCAACATTATTCTTGGAATTTAGATGAATTTTATCATATGACTGGGAGAGCTGCATTTTTTTGAAAAAGAGATCAGTGAAAATTCATGATATCCCTATCTGTTTGCCACCAAATTTATTGTTCCTTTCTCTGTCTCACTTACCTTTTTCAAAAGTTATTGATCATATTTTTGCTTTATCATTTTGAATTATAGGTACTATTTTCTTGACCTAATCGGATTACCAATAAGAAATTTTTTCTTGCTATTGAATTTCATATCATTTTGGTTTGTTACTCTTTTTTACACTTCTGAAAAGTCAATATAATGATTCTAATTCTGAATTTATCTTTAAGGTATCTTTTACTTTATCCTTTCAAATCATTATCAAAAAATTCTTTTTCAGTTAACTTAAAGTTTTTCTTATTTGTTTGTCAATTTACTTTTCTTTATTCCTTATCAGAAATGTTCAATTTATTTTTCTAAAAATTAATTTTGTAAAAAAGTGACTATAAAGTAAACTTTATAGTTAATTTTGATCAATCAGATACAAATGAAAGAAGATTTTATAAAAACGTAAGTTCATGTTTTTCTTATCATTTTTCTATATTTCTTTAATACTATCTCAAACATTATATTAATAATATGAAAAGTAAAACATCATCCCGTACTTGCAGAAAGCATACAGGATAATGTTTTGCTTTTCATAATAATAATTAGATTGTTTGTACTTTACCTTTAATTTATTACTTTTTTAAGTTGTTTCTAAGTCTCGTACTTGCTGAAAGCATACAGGACAATGCTACAATTTAAAAATTGATAATTTATTGAAATATAACTTTCCAAGTCAATATATTGGTCACAGCAAGATTTTTCATCCTATATATGTGGATATGATAATTCTGTAAATTTTTTAATATTACAAGTGTATTGGAGTTATACTTTCATTATATTAGGGGGTATCAATGTTAGAAATTTGTAATAATTTAAAAGGTATTTCACACCACAAAAAGAAAGCCACAAACTTAAGATTATTTCTCAGTAAAAATGTATTTTAGAGACACATTATGGCATATTTAAAAAAATAATCATGGTTAATTTGGTGGAAAGAAGAGGTATTTCGAAATGGAAGATTTCTAACTTTGATACCCCCTATTATTTATATTAAGTGTAAAGCCAAATCTTGTACTTGCTGAACACATACAGCATAAAGCTATACTCTTTATATGTATAATTTAATAAAATATACCTTTGAAAAACTTTCTTAATATTTGAAATAAAGAAAAAATATATAAATTTACTAATATTTAGATATGCTAATTTTATATTTCTAATATTGAAGATATGATAAAGTTAAAGTTATCAGTGACAGATAATTGAAATTCTGTTACAATTTACGAATTTTTAATTTTTTTCTATTTTAAATCAAAATTGAATTCTCTTAGTATCAAACTATCAATGAGTAACAATTTGAAAAAAAACGAAAAGGGAAGAACTGTAACAATAGGTGGGTGAAAGACATTGCTATCGGAATGACACTTGTAAACACTCTTGAAACGGATACAAACGGGAAGAAGCCACATTTCTATTCACAATCTTATGTAAAAAATATGACAGATTACAATAACTATTACAATTTTTTTCCTGGATGTAGTTTTTATAAACCAATAGGTGTCTTAATACCTAATGATCATGTGCAGACTTTTGAAATTCATGAGCTCAGAGAACTAGATATGTTAGAAGCTACAGTGCAATGCATTAAGGAACTTTCTTACTGCAAACATGAAATTAAAAATAATGGTTATCGTCAAAGAGCTGATGGTTTTGGAAAAATATTTTGGTGGTGGCATTACTTTATTAAGGAAGAAATCTTTATATATTTGTAAGTATCACTTTTTTTAATTTAAATACTGAATTTTTGAATGCTTTTCCTTGCAGATGAATACACAGATGATATTGTACACACGGATGAATATAAAAAACAAATGAAGAGGATTGAAATGTACTTTGAATATTTTTTTAAAAAAATATCATATGTAAAGTACAACGAGGCAACTAATCTTTGTGCAAAACTTGGTATTCCTGGATCTTCAAAAGTTTCTAGTGAAGAAGAGGGTGTACCGTTTGCTAGTAATTTAACTTAGACATCTGGAGGGAATGGTAATGGGTTCTCTAATGAGGTTCATCTCAATAAGGATGCAAGTGAGTATACTTTAGGAATATTTTTTCCTAAAGATACAGAAAAAAACACCATTCATATGAAGTATGATAAGACCCAACCACGACAAATAGGTGGAGAACTTATGTTTCCCGAAATTCGAAGTAAAATCAACTTTGAAGCAACTAATGGAATAACATTGACATTATGGCCTGCCAATCAACTAAGGCATTTTACCTCAAGATGTCAAAACATTCCTGGTTTCACGAGGATAGGTTCTTCTATTCAAATCAGCACTAGACTTTTTCATGCTATACAAAATCTTAATGTTTTTGATATTGATATTTCAGAATACTTGGAAATTAAAGAAGAAAAATATAGGTTTGAATATTTGATTAGTGCGTTGAGAGATTTTTTGAAAAGAGATAACTTAATAGAGGAAGAAATAGAATCAGAAAAGTATTATTTATCTAATTTTAAGACAAATCTAAAAAATTTAGATATTTAAATATTAAAAATTTATATCATATATACACAACTTAATGCAAAATTAAACATGATAAATACTGGGAGTAGCTGTAACATTTTCAGTTGTGATGATTATAGTATTATTTATTTCTTTTATTTGTGAAATAGAATAATTTTTTTTTCATAATATTATAAGAAAATTTGATTTACTTTTGAGGAAATACATAAGTTGTGAAATCTTTAAATGTCATTTTTATTAATTTGGTAGCAAAGGTTCAAAAAAACTATAATAAAGAATTTGAAATATATTAGCCATAAAAATGTGCTTTTAATGCTACCAAATTAACTGTATAGTATTTTAGGTCAAACAGGCTTAATTACAAAAAAGTTAATAATAAAGAGTTGATGAAAGAATTTTGAACAATAATAGATTAAATTGTATTTTTTTAAAAATAAACTTATTTAATTATTTAAGTTGTTCTACTTCTGATTAAAAATGTTATAACCAATGAAATTTTTTTTAAAAATTAATAGATTATTCAATATTAAAGGTAAAGTAACAAAACTAGAGCAGTTATCATATTTTTATATAAACAATAAAATATTTAAGAGTTTAATACAAGTATTTGAAATCATATAAGTAGATTTTAAATTCTTTGTTATTGCTGGACTTACAATAATTTTTTTTAATAATTAATCTAAAAAATCATGTAAAAGGTTTCTTAATAAATTTCAAAGATGGTCACATGTTTGACGTATTTGAAGGAAAATAACTTAAATTATACAAGATAAATCATATACACAGAATATTATCTATTTACATGTTGGAATATTAATATATTGAAAGGCTATGTTTAGCAAAAAAAGTTATACTGGCTGAATGGAGCTCCAGTGATTAATAAAATATGCAGAAATAGCCCTAGCGATTCCTGGAGGACTAGGGGTATCAAATTTTAAAGGAAATGGATCACACTTCCCTATAAAATGCTTTATAAATGTTGAAATATAGCTATTTAAATATTTCCAAATTATTTCTTCCATCAAATGATTTTTTTTTCATGAAAATTAAGAAACTTAATTTCTGATATCACCTCCAAGAAATCAGCTGCTGAAGCCAATCTATGATCTTGAGAGCTCAGAAACAAACCACAGACACCATTGATTATATATAATGTGAAAGATTGATATCGGTGGTGGAAGTATTCAGAATTTATCTTGTTTAGTGTAGCCTTTTGTTTCTATTCCATTATAGTAGGTTGAATATTTTTGTTTTTCTGACTTGATTATTGAGCTTCACTAGTCTTTCCACTTGATATTTTTGCAGCACAATATTTTGATTTAAGAATGATAATTGACATAATTATATCAATGATAATGTTGCTGATTTAAAGAGTTTACATTTATATATCATGGGTTTGAAGTGCAGTGGGACCAACTTCTAAGCCATCGGGAATTGGCCTCTTCAGATTTTAAAGGTGAGATAGAAGCTGAAGACCACGTTCAATTGGACAATCTGAGTTAATGTTTTGATGTGATGGAAGCTGGATGAATCAATGTGGGGTCAGATAAATTGAAGATGATATAGGAGATACCCATGAAGAAGGGAAGTGATCTTTTGGGATCATTAATCTCATGAGCATTAAGATAAGATTGGATTCAGGGTGATCTGTTTTCTTTGTTGAGGAAAAAATTTCAGTATTTAAACCATCAAGATCACATAAATCTTCCACTTTTTTGAAATCAATATTATTGAGTACCCATAGCTGTGAGCTATAAATCTCTAAAAAAATATTTGCTACAAAAGGAAAAAAAATAAGTAAAAGAAAATATTTAAGACTAAAAATTACGGTAACTTACATAACTCAGTAAGTTTTGAAAGCCAATCTTCTCTACAAGATTTTTCCCAATGAAAGGTAAACATTGGAAAATTTAACATGGGTTCTCAGGAAGAAGTAGAAAAGCATAATTTGAGAAGAGTAACAATTTCCAACCACAACCTACGGACCTTTGATGTGCTGACTCTACCTTAATAAAATTTATTAATTTTACAGAATTCCTCCTGAAAATCAGAGTCATTTAGAACTGAGGGTGAATAATTTAGAGGTTTGTTTGATATCTTGATTGGATTTGATTTCATTGGTAAAGAAGCTTTTAAAGAGGTCAAAGTAGGTAACTTAGGAGGTGATGGGTATTGCTTCTTAAAAATGAAGGAATTCGTTGATGAGCTTTTTGAATCATCATCTTTATCAAACATATCGTCATGTTTTAAAGAAGATTTTGAAGTTTTCTGGTTTTAATGAGCAAGCATAGCATAATATTCTGAAAGTTCATCAATGCTATTTTCATTGCTCTTTTCATCATTTTCATCAGGGATAGGGCTTTTATGGATGGAACAATCTACAGTACGTGAGTTTCTGGTACATAATATCAAAAGAAATATAAAAATTAAAATATGTAAGCAATAAAAGAGATATATGATAGAATTTTAAAGGTAAAAGAATAACAATAAAAAATGAAACAAGAATATACTCATTACTAAAGCCTTTGCTTTTTCTTTGAGATTTATTATTTGATACATCAGAAAAATCATTAGCAGAAGTCGGTTTAATACGTCAAACAAAAGAGGAGCCTTGGGATAATTTCTTTTTCTTGGAGCGGAAAACAGTTGTTTCAATATTTTCCTTAGAAGTTGAAGCATGAGTTGAAGCTGATGGTTCATATGTCTCATCATCATCCCTAATGACAATGACATCATCAGGAGGAATCACACCCTCCTTGTAAGCTACAAATATATTTGAAGAAAATTTTTTTTAATAATCTTATCTACTAATTTAAAAGGAGACAAAAAAAGTGAAGAACATACATTTTTCAAGGTTTTTCAGATATTGGAGTAAGTTGTTACAAGGGTTAGATAAATATGAAAAAGAATGATTTTTTTTAAGGATCTTGACAAGTTCTTCCGTTTTATCTCTAGCCAATTCAAGTAAATTGTGATATTGAACTCTGGTTATTTCCTGCCTCTCATTGCTAAGTACAGGAGGGTTAGGTTCCATGCCATTTGGTAGACATGGTGCAAGCTCAAAAGCTTCAAAGCAAGTATCAATCTGAGAGTGGGATGGAAAACATTTGGGCACTGAAAAATCAATTTTTTGAAAAAAAAGATATAGAGCATAAGTGAAATATATAAATCAAGAGAGAAAAACATGATACACATACAAAGTGGAGGTGTAGGATTTTGAATACTAGGCATATTAATTGATAAATATTAAAAAAAAGTATTTGATATCAAAAAAATATGATGTAATATGATGAATATATATAAAAAACTCTATTCTAGGAAATTGAAGTTGATAATTTAATAGGATAAAAAATTGAATAAAATTAAAATTTAAGTGAGAATGAATGAAACAGAAGACATAAAGAGGCGGATTATATATTATTTGAACTTTTTTTAACATGTATTATTCATAGTGGGGTAAACTAAGTAACATGCTATATCCAATCTGTTTATATTGAAGCGAAATTTGATGTAGCTATCAGAAAATACTAGGAATTCTTTGGGGTCTTTTAGTGTGAGAAACTAATAATAACAAATTGATATCCCATATTCAAATTGCCACGAGTAAATACAAAATTTTTTAAATTAGAATTTACTCATAAACAATGGAGATACACTTAATTAGTATATTATATGAAAAAAGAGATAATGCTTTAAAACTATTTGTTAAATTTACTTTCAGATGACAATTAGAGATTCATGAATATACTGATATGCCTCACCAAACAAGAAATGAATTATAAATATAAAATTGGTAACATTAGAATTTAAGATAAGAATTTGTTTTTTATGTGACAGGAGGAGTCTGGCTAGGGTGTGGGCCCAGTGACCAAACCATTGATAAACTTGGATACAACTAAGGGAAAAAAAATTGAATAGCTTTATTTTACAATATATCTTAGTCTGCACAAGATATTGCATTGTTTTTTCTAACTATAACAATATTGTTACTTTTCAAAATTTATAGGACTACTGTCAGTATAGTCTAGTATATAAGTATGATATAACAGTGTTTATTTATGGTCCTACTACTTATTGATAATTGATTTAGTGATTAAACCTCAGGGGAAGACTAATAAAATAGTTATACTCAAGTCAAACTCACAATACTTGGATTTAAGTGCGTGCTAGTGGTGAAAAATAGATGAATAAAATATAGTTACAGCTTTATATAAAGATAAAATCAATTTATAGTGGCTTTATAATATATTTCTAAAGGTTAATAATTGTATAGTAGTGTTTGTTGGAGTTGTAGTAATTGAATGATGATAAATAACCGTCAAAATCCCTCCTTACTTATACCCAAATCCACTGGAGTGCACAGACCTTCAATCCAGATGATGTCACTGCTAACCCGGGCAGTTACAGCACTGTGAGGGCCCATCACCTCCCCATGGCGTCCACTTCAAGCAGTTTCAACACCCAGACCTCCAGTAAGGACCCTCCATCACTATTAATAATAATACTGATCCATACCATAAATAGGAAACCCAGATAAAAGCGGATACAATAAAGAAACAGGTAAAATAAACAATCAAAAAGAGATTTAATGAAACTAAAAGCATATAAAGAAACAAATAAAATGTCCAAGCCCCCAATAACATCCCCAAGCATCCAAATTAACCCAGAAACATCCTTCCAACCCATAAATCCGTGAATAACCATCCAAGGAAGTAATTTTAGTTGTCCAAACTGGGTATATGCGCCTGATATAGGTGTCTATGCTTCTGTAGGCGTTGTGAGTCCACTGATTTTGTCCATATTACCTAAAATAAGCAGAAAAACAAAGGTTATAGGCTATTAAGGGGCTAAAACCCACTTATATACCTAAATATACATAATATACTGCATATTTCACTGAAGATGAGATTTATGTATACATATAAGCTTATGTATGTCAATAATTACTTCATATCACTTAAGATAAGTATATTATCACTCCATTAACACATTAATATATATTATTAGGCCATGGATAAGCTATTTAAACTATTATAAGTTATATAATAGAATAATAATTATATATATATATAATAAAATAATATATATTATTATTTTAACCTTATTTTTAAGATATAAGCTTAATCTACTTAAGTTTATCTTATTTTAAGCATAAGAAATACTCAGTCCTAAGGATATTTAAGCTGACACTCCCTCACCCCAAAAAAAAAAATAAAAAAAATGTTAAGACATTTTAATTAAAACTAAGGAGTGAAATAATAATAAAAATAAAAAATAATTTTTATAATACATATACTGAATGTTCAGTATTATTTAGATTTAAAATTTTTTCAAGAGATTTTTAAGATCAGAGATTTCATTTTCTGGAATCCACTGGTCATATTCCTTTGATTTATTTTTAAATCTTAATAGATACTCAACTCCCTTTTCTTTAGTAAGGTGTCTCTTTTTAAGTATCTTTTCAATTTCTGCCTTTTCAACTATTTCTTCAGGTTGCTGTTTATGCCTTCCTGATCTTCTTGGAAATAAAGCAGTATCATTATAATGGTATGGTTTTATAAGAGAAATAGGAAATACTAGATGTTTTCTATCATATGGTGCATATAGAATAACCTCAACAGCATTATTACCAACCATCTTTTTAACTAAAAATGGTCCAATGAATGGATCCTTCAATTTAACATTACCATTTAAATTGAAATGTAGTGTTGAAATAAGGACTTCATCGCCCTCTTTGAACATTTGTTCTTTATGGGCTTTATCCCATCTTTTCTTTTCATACTCAAAAGCCTTATTTATACATTCTTGAGCATGTTTTCTGCATAATTCCTGCATCTGAAGAAAAGATTTAGTACCTGGATAGATATCCAATCTAGGTAACTTATTAAGAGTTTTAGCAGGGGTATTAGGTACATAACCCAACCATAACTCAAATGGCTTTTTGCCAGTGACAGAATGCACTGTACTATTGTATGAAAATTCTAAACCTGGGATAAGGGTTACCCAATCATGCATGAATTTGTCATTGTCTTTAAAATTAAGACCAAAAGCAAAGTATCTTCTTATCATATCTTCTAAGATTTGTATCATTCTTTCTGCTAGCCCATCACACCACAGAAAATTTGGGGGGGTATTGCTAGCAATACCCCTCATTTAAAAATGTTGGGAAGTGGTTGGAAAGCTGTTGGAAGGCTGTTGGGAGTTCATTGTAAACCAGATTTAAATTAATTGGACAAAGATTTGGTAATCAGTTAGACCTAGGTTCAACCAAACTCAATCACAGGTTTCTTGGAGCTTGGTGATTACTTTGATTTTGAGCTGAGCACAGATTGAGCAAAGCTTGAACATATCACTTAACATATCATAATATTCACTTTCCCATCTTGTGGAAAGCAAAATTTGATATTCGTTCTAAGAATATCTACATATATTTTCTTGCCAAGTTGGTAACAGAAGGTTAAACTGTAGTATCTCAATTATTACAATAGACTACATAGATATTTGATAAAACATACAATTCAAATCAATTTTAATATTATTGAGATCACCATAAGTGTCTGTCCAAAGACTTACAAAAAGTATGTTAGTATCAAGACATCGTTCTAGGTAGTAGTTTCAATTTGGATTTTGAACTGACATCTAAAGCATTTTACTATTAGACAGAAACATAAATAAGTGTAATAAGAGTGAAATTATTCTATTTTGTGATTATAATGTAACAATAAAGCACATTTTTATTGAGAAAATTTTTCTTCCTCCACAAACCAAAATTTACTCTATAGGCTCAAGATTTATTTTTAAGCCATATTATTCATTTCAGTTATCATTGATTTACTTCTAATATTTATTAAAAAGATAATAATAATACATGTGAAAGAATTATGAGCTTAGCATAGCATATGCTAAAAAGTTATTTTGTCGTTTTATTCAAAACTGATTCTTCATTTTTTGCTTCAATTCATCTTTTAACAACCACTATCTTCAGATACTATTCTTACTTAATATGTCAAGTCTCAGATGTGTTGGACTGTTCTCAATAACAATCAATCAAATTTATATGAATGTAATTTCAAGATTTCAAAACTCACCAACCCCCACGATTTTACAGCGAGGCCATTCGAATGTTCATATTTTTGGACTATTTGAAGAAAGAAAACCAACCCTTGTCGGTAATCTTTCTCAAGTGCAGAGTCAGCACATTGGACCACTATTGGGTGACATTGGCTCTGGATCTCACCATTTAAACCAAAGAAGTGCCTTGAATCCTATGAAGCCTTTCTATTTTCATGCTTACTTGGTTCCAGTTTTTGGTAATCAGTATCAACTTTGGGGATGCCTCTTTTCTTCAAGTACACTAATCAGTCTTGCTAAAGAAGCATTTTCTTCTGCACAAATCGATTTATGTCCAATCCTGAACTACAACTCCACTATCTTTTTTAATATCCCGCATGTAATTTTTGAAGGATCTTTCCAAATATCTCAGAGTACTCAAGATTGGAAAGCTGATCAACTTATCTGAGGAATCAAAACAGTTCTCAAAACACATCAACTTCAAGCAATAAATTTTATGATTGACAATGAACAAATGTTAAAGGAAAAGTTGGATATCATGTGGAGGCACCAGGACAACCATTGGCTTAGAACTGGATTCGATGACTATAAAGATCAGTTTCCTAACAATCAATTAACGCCTGAAGGAAACGGGTCAATACTTGCTGATGATATGGGTTTGGGAAAGACACTTTCAACTCTTTCTCTTATAAGTGCAACTCAAGGTGAAGCAAGACAATTCCAGGTATCAGAAAATCAAGAAGGTATTAATCGGAGTTCAGCCACACTGATTATATGCCCCCAGGCAACACTATTGAATTGGATCAATGAAATAAGTGTGCACTTTGAAGATAATGCGCTTCCTTTCAAGGTTCTTTATGGGAAGGATTGTCAAAATACTAATGTCAATGAGCTACAGGACACTGCTATTGTTTTAACGACCTATGAAATAGCTAGCCCAACGATGTCAAAAAATCAAAGCCAAAAAAAGATACCGGTGACTCAAATGCTCTTTTGGTATAGAGTTTTTTTAGATGAAGCTCAGTTAGTGCCCATTTCTATATCTAAAACTTAAAACTTAATTTTTATAATCAATTTTTATAAATATTCTTTTAGTTACATTAAAAATCCTTACTCGCAGAGGGCTCAAACAATATTTGACTTGGAATCCCAACACCGACTATGCTTGACTGGAACTCCACTTCAGAACAGGCCCACTGACCTTCAAAGTCTCATATTTTTTCTTAGAATCGAAAACTGGCAAGAAGACTGGTTATGGAAGAATTTCCGGTTTCCAGGTTTGCAAAAAGGAAAGGCTAATTCTATTAAATCAATCAATCACTTAATGAAAGTCATAAGCCTACGTAGAACAAAGGATGCAATTTTGTCTCTTCCAAAAAAGATTCAAAGGGGGATATCGGTTCAATTAGCAGATCCATGGAGGTCTAAACTTGATGTGCTTCAAGAAGGATTCACTGAGCGATATGGGCCCTCCAGAAGCACTGACTTCCCTTGGGACTCATCTGAGTTTCTAAGAGAGCTGATGATTTTAAGAAAATTCTGCAACCATCCAATCTATGAAAATCTGGATGAAACTCCAACTTTTGATTTCACCTGGCAGCATTCCGCAAAGATTTGTCATCTTATAGGCCACTTAAAAAACTTTTTGTCTGGAGAAAGGGGTATAAATTTTCCAAAAGCTGTTATATTCTCCAACTTTGCAGACTTTTTGCAGATGTAAGTGATTCTATAATGAATTGTTTTACAAAATTGTGTTGGCTTATTAAAAACAATTTTCTAATATTTCAAAATAGAATAAAAATGGCTTTAGATGACCACAATATTAGGTATACCCAGCTTACGGGTGAACTCAGCAGGACAAAGCGAGACAAAAATATGCATGAATTCCATTTTAATAAAAATTGCCAAGTTTTGGTTGGAACAATTCAGGCTGCAGGAGTGGGTATAGATCTCAGGTGTGCTCAAAATGTATATATAATGGTGAGCTCAATGTCTTTTATTTCATATTAAGAAAAAAAATATTAAATTTTTTATATGTTCAATGTTGAAATAGGAGCCAAATTGGAATCCAGCAGTTGAGCAACAGGATGTTGATTGGCTGTATAGAATGGGGCAGCAAAATGAAGTAAATGTTTTGAATTATTTTGTACAAGGAAGTATAGAATTCAGCATGTATAAGATTCAAAGGAAAAAAATGGAGCTAACAATGTAAGCCAAATTTAATTTCTATAAATTTTAATGATAATAGTAATCATTAAAATTATGTTTTTGTTTTCAAGGCTAAGTGTCCCAAACAGTGGAAATGAGGAGTAGTAGTGTGCAAACCTATTTTTAAGGGAGTTTGTCAATCACTCACATTAGAGGAAGAAAGAATTTTAAGGAGAGCAGGTAAATTTATGGGATTTTGAGGATTTAAAAGTCTGAGTTGTTGAGGATTTAGAGATGCAAGATATAAGGGAGAATAACAGTCATTCGGCAAACCCCGGGGGACATGAGAAGGATTAAGGTTAGGGGATAATGTTGAAACCAAACTGATTCTTTTGTACAAGGCCAAGTCCTTTAGCACACTTCCAGAGTAGGTTGAATTATCTCGAATATCAAAGTGTTGTTGGTCAAGATATTGTGCAACTTTATAAAAATCTTCAGACCTCCATTGCATTAAGATATGTCTTAACAATCCATCATTATCAATTTCGGTGTCTGAACAACACTTGATGTTTGTGAAAAGGTTGTGATAAGTTTCACAATGTGGAAGTTGTTTAAGAAGTTTAGTTCGGTTCACTGAATTCTAAGAATCTTTGTTATTTGAAATAAAGGTCATAAATAAAAATGGTTGAAAAAAAAGGGATTTTCATACTTTTTTTTTATTCTATATTTATGCTTTCTCACTTTGATTATTTCTTGAGAGCTATGAGAATCCTTCCCAAGTCTTAATCTATCAGCATGACCTAAAAACCAACGGTGAAGAACTCCTATTTGATTTGAGAAGCTAATTTGAGTTGAGTCAATTGGATATGCAATCAAATTATTGGTTTTTAAGGCATTGTCCCAGTGTTTAATGAGAATATTTGCCAAGACCTGGTTCCATTTGTCAAACCAATCTAGGTTCCAAGCGAAAGTTGATCCTGGTAAACCACACATGCAAAGGTGCTCAATAAAAAATTCGCGGAAAATTGGTGGAAACTTTTCCGAAACCGCTGAATTTGATTCTGGATGAGGTAGTTCAAAGGCAATGTTGCAAGAATTCATGTCAAATGATGAAAATCTGTCTAATTGCTCTTCAGTAGAGTTTTGTTTTCATCCATTTGAATCTGGTGACATATCCAAAAGTGAACGACAAAAATTGTGTATAGATCTACAAAAGTGAGAATTGAATGGAGGCGAAGTCTCATTAAAAATTCTATTAAGTGTTCTTGTGTTTGTGGGCAGGTTTCCATGAGGAAAGTAAGAGCTACTAGGGTTCATAAATAATTAGATTAAGAAAGTGTTCCATTAAATTAAACAAAGAGGAAGGATAAATTGTTGAGCTCCAAAACTTTATGATCAAAGTTGATTTAAGGAGAAATATCACAAAAATTAAGAATAAGAAATATTTCGACTTTATGGAATTATAATATGCATAAATTCTTTTTTATATGCAACTTGAACTCAAAAGGAATGGTATAAAATAAAGAGAATGTTTATGTGATAAAAGCAGACTCATTTAAGAAACGGATTTTTTTTCTTTTCAAAAAATTCTTCCACAAAAATAATTTGTTAAATGTGAGGCTATGTTCATTTTTTGATTACCAAAAAATAATTTTTGGTCCAAAATGATAGTAATACATATTCTATTGAGTAATTTTTTTCAACCTGAATAAAAAGACTAGATTGTCACTTCATCACATTTATGTATGAAAAGTTATACAAGGTTTCAGCTTTTATGTAATTCTTTAAGGTTTACACTTTTGTAGCATCTATTATTTGAGTATTTTTGATTTATTCTTTATAGAAAATTCTACCTAGTACAGACCAATTTTCAAATTGAAAGAAATATGTTTGTGATTGTTTTTTACAAAATATTAAACTTATTTTTGGGTTTAACTTTGATTTTTGGGGTAATTTTTTAAATAATTATGTTAAAAATATGGATTACTTTTCTTATAGTCCATAACTAAGAATTTTTATAAAAATCAAATAATTATAGGGTAGTTAGATATAACTCAGAAGGCATTTGATAGAAAAATAATTAAGATGCTTGTGCGTACAACAGAATTTTTTCTATAATAGAAAATATTCTGATAAACATGCATGCATTGTTGTACAAATGCAGAGAGTATACAGAATACAAATAAAGTAGACTGCATAACTTTAAATTAATATATAATTTATCCGATTAAAAATTAAACATTTAAACTTAAATAATTTCAACACATATTCCATCATATTCTTTTGATAAAAAATTGTAGCTTATATTAGCTAGTGCCTTTCAAAAAAAGTAATACCTTCAATCGGTAACTTCAAATAGCTAACTTATTCTTACAATTATCACAATTACAATGCCTCCATTTTTTCATGTATGTCAATGTCAAGATCTTGGATGTGTCAATAGAAAGTATCAAACTTCTTCTGGGTCCTTTGAAGTTGGTATGGCTTTCAAAAGCTCTAATTCTTATGCAAAACATCAAGAGGAAAGAAATAGGAAGGCCCAGATGGTTATTTCTTCCAACAATCCACTTAACATTGGAAGTTCCCACTCCACAGAAACAGTAAGCTGTATATCTATAGTTCAATGTGAGAATTAAAGTCTTTATGATGTTTCAATGATTTATTACATAGGGGCAGTTGCTATTGGGGGCAGAAGTATCTTCAACAGTCTCTAGAAACTCAAATCTTGGGGAACAGTATAGCCAAATAATTATGTGGCAGGCAGCAAAGCTTTCTCTGATTCATCATTTGAGCAAAGAAGGTTGTACTCAATTTTTGGATGAAGAAATTAAGAAGCTCAAACTTCTAGGTGATAGTGGAATACTGGATTCTGATAGCATTGTACGCCTGGTCCCACGCTCGATAGATACAGTTTTTAGTCGATTAAAGCTCAATCAATCATTTTTCACCAAAACATGCTGTCCTAAATGCTTTGCTCTTTATGAGTATAACTCTGAATCTCAACCATCTATACTATGTTGAAATCAACCGTTTCTTTCATCATCAAAGCGCTATTTAAAAATGTTTGGAGCAGGACAAATTGCAGTTAAATGTGATGAAAGGCTGTATTTGATGGAGGAACATCAAGAACATGTAAAATAATTATCTCTTAAAACATTTCATCACCATTCTTTTATTGACTGGCTTAAGGAAAAGATCAAACTGTTCAAATTTGAGCTTCTGATTGAGAAGAAAACCCATATGGCAGAACGTGTAGAGTGTGATTTGATGAAGGATGTTTGTGATGGTTCAATTTGGAAAAACTTTCCCATAACCACTCCAGCTCTGGATAGAAATGATGATGAATATACAATAGCTTCAGGCAACTTAATGTTTACTTTATATGTCAACTGGTTTAGGCCTGGTGGCAATAGGATTGGAGGTCATCAGAAGTCTGTAGGCAATATTATGATGGTGTGTATGAACCTACCTCAAGAAGATTGATACAAAATGGAAAATCTTTTTTTGTATGCTATTATACCCGGACCAACAGAACCCACAAGTGAACAGCTTAATCACCTTCTAAAACCACTGGTTAATGATCTACAAACTCTATGGGATGGTATATTGATTGAAAAGACACATCTTTATCCACGAGGCCGGAAATTAAGAGTTGCATTGTTCTCTTTGATAGGTGACATTCCTGCAATACGAAAATTGGCTGGCTTTTCGAGTCACTCTGCAAAAATGTTCTGCTCTTTCTGTAATATCTCTAAAGATGAAATTAGTGAAAAGAATGTGGGAAATTTTTCATTACGGAATCATGAGGATCATATGTGCTGGGCAACAAAGTGGAAAAATTCTAAGTCACATTGGGAGCGTGTATCAATTGTTCAAAATCATGGGGTACGATGGAGTGAGCTGAATAACCTTGAATATTGGTGTCCAACTGAATATTTCTCAATTGATGTTATGCATTCACATATGCTTGGCAACCTAAAAGATCACAGTCTAAGCTATTTTCAAATCCAAAATGCAGCAAAAGATCTAGAAAGAAAGCTGGAAAAGAATAAAAATTGGCATGTAAGAGAAGAAGATGATGATTTCTTTTCTGATACTTCACTGCAAAAACATTCAAAAAAATGTAGAAGTAGCTTAAGCACCACAAATAATGATGATGATAATACAGGACACACGAGACAGCACAAGCGGGAAAGACGTACGAGTTCAAGACAGTCATCAAGTCATCATGGACTAGATAATGAAGGATTGGGAACAAATCGATCAAGAAGCCAGAGTAGGTCATCCAGCTCCAAATTTATTCCTCCATATAGCGATGTGGCCTCAATACAGTCTCACAGCAGTGACAGTAGGAATTCATTGTATAACTTAAGGCAAAGAAGCATTAGCATATCACAGAGTGAAGGATCTCACTCATCAAATGAGACAGCTAGAGATGAAGAAAATAAAAGGAAAGGTAAGGAGAAAGAAAATGAAGGTAGTAGTAATCCACGAATCACAGCAGCAGAGCTACAGGTTGTATGGAAGATGATTGATCAAGTAAGAAGACCTTCCTGGCTAACACGAGTTCCAAAATCAGTAGGATCTAAAAAGGAAGGATCCCTCAAGGCAGCAGAATGGCACATGCTGTATACTCTCTACTTCCCTTTGTCACTTATACCCCTTTGGTTTGAAAAATTTAAAGAATCTGAATCTTCAGCTTCCTCAGCTGATAAACCAAGAGAATATTATCTTCTCAAGTCACTTGTAACATTATGCTCAATCACCAATTTTTTGACATTAAAAAATATACAGACTAATGAGCTTAAAGATCTAGATCAATTTCTGTTAGAGTATCGTTAGTGCCTTGAAGAGGGTTGGAAGAATATTAATGCAAAGCCAAATCTGCATATCACTCAACATTATCCTGAAATGATAAAGCGTCTTGGTCCACCATCAGGTACAGCTACTTGGTCTGGAGAGCGGGTGAATCATATATTATCTGAAATTCCAAACAATCACCATCCACATATGTAATGTTTGTAAGCAATGATTTAAAAACTCAGCTGTGCTAATTTATTAATATTTACCACAGGAGAGATACCGCTAACAATGCTCAAACATTGGTATCGGAAGTCTAGGGTATTAGATCTTGGTGAAGCTGAAGATAATGATCAATGTGAGACTAAAAAAATCCATATTGATCTCGATAAACAAAACAAATGGATCCATCTAAGTATGGCATTATTTACTAAATGGGTAAGGGCACGAATGGGAAAAGAAACTTCAAGACAGGCTTTGACACCATTGGAGAAAAGTGGGGATTGGGTAGTTGAAAATGTAGCAAGCATATTGATACATGGAAAGAGGTTTACTAGTTACCATCGACACATTGCTAATTCAACAATTGAATTCTAGTATGGAAAAGATAGCCAGTTTGGGAAAATTGATGATCTTTTCAGATCAAAGGAAGAGATTGATCAAATATATTTAATAGTAAGTCCTTTCAAAGAGCTCCGTCCAGAAGAAACATCAAAGGATCCCTATGAGCTTTTCCCACAAGTGCATTGTCGGTTAGTAAGAGTAGCCAAAGCAACTCTAATTGTGATTAAGAAAGATGCAATAATTGGACATGCAGCTACTGTCGAGCACAAAAAAGGAATGTTTGGAATCAAAGACGAGGTTGTCACTTCCATTGGACTGCAGACAGTAGTGAGTGAAAAAATTAATCAAATTTATTTTCTGTTGACTAACATCTTTGTGTTAATTTGGGATTGGGGAAATTTGTAGGATTGGTGATATTTGTAAATGGTGAAAGAAATAATTCAATGCTCAATTAAAAAATGCAATGCATCCAACTTACCTTATCATAAATTGGTGAACAATTACTTTGGTTGCTTTTATTGCGAGAGAACCCATGCTTTCAATGAGTCATTTTTATCTTAAATGTAAGAATGAAAGAAATAAAATCATGATAATGAGAAATATGATAAAATTTTTACTTAATGAATGATCTTCTTGATCATTCATCTACTATAAATAGTTTGACCTTCCAACTTTAGCTGATAGCTATATATTATTCACTTTATTTTTCGACAAGAGAACATACACGTTTACAAGACTATATACATAGTATCTTTTTTTACTTTAGCTTTGATAGGTATAAATTTTAACAACTGATTATTTTTATTTTATTTTATTTTATTACAGTTCATTATAGATGATAATTTTGAAGGGATGTCTGTTGACCCAACCGATTCTGATTGTTTTCCGCCTCAACATACTAATACTGGAAATACTCCTCCACCTCCAGATGCATCTCAATCTGTACCACCTAATCATAACCCACCACCTAATCCCAATCCAGGCCAAGAGTCTCATTCAGAACCGAGAAATTTTAATCCCAATCATCCTTCTGCTTCTGAAAGTACTAATCAGCAAGCTGATCAGCTAGGAAGAGATTGGGCTAGTGAAGTATTGAGGGAATTTTTCGGAGACCAATCATCATCTGCTCAGCCTAACCAAGGAGCAAGCACAAGTGGAGCAGGTAAGTCAAATTTGTAGTGTATTCTTTTATTGAAAAATAACCAATTTAATTAACTTATTTGAATTGTTAGTGAATCCCTCAATCATTATGGGTATCAGTGATTACCACAGACTCAATTCAGCAGAGTCTCATGAGCGAGAACGGGGGTTAAGGGCTGTAAGAGGCTTAGTTAGAAGGAATGATGTTCCCAGGAGCTCGGACAGTCTAAATAGAAATATTTACCACTTTCTGAAGTATTGTCTTGGGGGACCAACACAAATATCAAAATATCCTGCGAGCCCAACACCTTTGGAGATTGAAAATTGAAAAGATTGGAGCCAATTCAAACTAAAAACCATTCAAACTGTCCTAACCCAAGTCCAATCTTCTAACCGTGCCAATTCTGCAGCTGATCGACAATTTCTGATAACCAATTCTATAGCCTTCTTGCGATCCAAAATTCGACTACCCGAATTTTTTCCAGCACCTGAGCCTCGAGGACTAAATGGAGGAGCACCAATCCCACTTTCTGTCAAAAGAAACTTAGAGTGTGAATTGCAAGAAAAAGGTTTTCGGAAATTCGCGTTTGATTGGACTTGCCGTGATTTTTCAGAATCAACTTGGAATCAAGTCATGGGAAGCATAGTATGCGACCACTGTACCAGATGGCTCACCACCTTGAATACAATCGATCAGTCAAAGCTTCAGTTCACTCAATGTGTTATTGAGAAATGGGTAGTTAATAAGGGGAAGGAGATGATAAGGTTGTTTGGGCAAGAAGAGGAAAGGGTAGCAAGAGATAAGATTGAAAAGAGGGCAAGGGCACAAGTAAAACGTTATCGGACCAAGGTAAGTTTTTTATTTTACTTTGCTTTTTGTTATTATGAAGCTGATTTAGTTGGAATTCAGATTGCTAGTGCACGCTACAAGTTAGCAAGAGATCTCTGCAGTGATGTGCCAGGTTTTGTTGTGCTTTTTCATGATACTAGGTGCATCTCTGATATCGAGGAAGGCCCAGCACCAGCCCCAACTGCACCTATCCGAGCTATTCCTGGATGGCGAAATCCTGAACTCAATGATTTGTTTAAAAAAATGGATAAGATGACAAAGGACTTAGCCCATACACCAGCTCAAAAAAAATCAGCATTAAAAACATATTCACGGTCATCAGAAAGGACAGTTGCACAAAATGGTATATTCAATGTTCCCAAATACCTCCCCAAGAATTGCTATTCAGCAACATTTTTACAAGGATTATCTGTGAATGAACGTGAGTCACTTGGGGTTGGAGCTGATATTGATCTGGTAAAGATTCGGGAATCAATTAATAGAGCATCAACATCATCATAACTTAGGTATAACGGTGATCTTCTGTGTAATATAGCTATCTTATATTGAATTTTATGTATTCTGTTTTTTTTCAAAGCAGCTTGGTAAATGTTATAAAGTGATATTGAGAGAGAGTAACATTTTATTTAAGAATGTTGACCAATACATAGTGAATACACGCTATGCCACTTATACTTGCCAGGAATTGCTACCATTAAATATGCCAGTATCAAAAATTAATTTTGATCGAAATTAATGAGCATGATAATCATGAATTTCTGGAGTCAACTGCTTATTTTTATGCATGGTGCCTTGCCAACATTAATTTCGATCGAAATTACTTTTGATACTGGCATATTGCATGGTGTCTATTCCTGGAAAGTGTAAGTGGCATAGTGTGTATTCATTACATATTGGTCAACATTAATTTCAATAGAATTTAATATTGACATTTTCATATTGAACCCAAACCAGCAAAAGACCCAAAAAATTCTTCATAAAACTGCTCATTAATTTCGATCGAAATTAGTGAGCACCATATACATATTGAATGGTAGTTATATCTGGTGTGTGTAAGTTGTAAAGCTTGTGTTCAATGTTTATTGGTCAACATTAATTTTGATTGAAATTAATATTAATGTGTAAATGATATTTACATGCTCAATATGCATTGTAATGTGTTTACTTAAGAATAGAGTGCCCTACTTTTCATCTTACATAAAAATGCTTGGTGGCATGTCAAATTCAATTTTTATTAAAATTAATGTTGACATGTTACCATGCATAACAGTAAGCAACTGACTGAATAAATTGATGATAATCATGAACCTTAATTTCAATCGAAATTAATGTTGCCAAGTGCAGATTGAAAAAAAGCTATGCCACTTACACTAGCCAGGCATATCTACTATTTATTATGTATTGGTCAACATTAATTTTTATAGAAATTAATATGGATGTGTAAATTTTATATTTACCCTCAACATGTATAGTAAATTTCAATACTTAAAAATACTTGCCGTCCTTTACATGTCATGCAAAAAAGCATTATATCATTTCAACATTAATTTTGATCAAAATTAATGTTGGCATGCCATTATGCATTGAAACAACTAACTGACTGAAAAAGTTCATGATCAAAATGCTCATTAATTTTGATCAAAATTAATGTTGACCAATACATATTGAATATAAGTAATCTCTGCTTACTCAGACCAGATATAACTACCATTCAATATGTATATGGTCAGCCTTAATTTCGATCGAAATTAATGGGAAGTTTTATGAAGAATCTTCTGGGTTGTTTTCTGGCTTGGGTTCAATATGCAAATGTCAACATTAAATTCGATCAAAATTAATGTTGACCAATACATAATGAATACACACTATGCCACTTACACTTTCCAGGCATATATACATGCAATATGCCAGTATCAAAAGTAATTTCGATCAAAATTAATGTTGGCAAGGCACCATGCATAAAAATAAGGAGTTGACTCCAGAAATTCATGATTATCATGCCCATTAATTTCGATCGAAATTAATTATTGATACTTGCATATTTAATGGTAGCTATGCCTGGCAAGTGTAAGTGGAATAGCATGTATTCATTATGTATTAGTCAACATTAATTTCAATAGAAATTAATATGGACATGGACTATGCATAAAATTCCTATAAGTATAGGTAAGCTAAGCAGTTAGATAAATTGGTTTGATCAAGTACACCATATAAAAATTGATGTTTTAATGCCTTGGTTAATTTCGATCAAAATTAATTTTAAGCCATTCATGTTGAATTTTATCTATGTCTGTGTAGTCCATGTGAAATGGCTTGTATTCAATATGCAGGGTTCTATATTAATTTTGATCGAAATTATGAGGTTCATTGCCTCATAAATTTGTTGGTTTCTGTCAGTGATTCATGCATGGTTACATATGATACTTGTTGATTCCTATCAAAATTAATTTCAACACCAATATATTGAATACAAACCATGGCACTTACAGTACTTGGTCATAGCTAAAATTCAATATGCTAGTCTCAAAATTAATTTCAATAGAAATTAATCAGGATCCATGAAGTTTATCAATAGTGTATGAGTTAAGTTTCAAGTCATATGTTTCATCATTTTCTTGCACCCATTTCTAGGTTATCTCAACAATTTTTTTCAAGTTTTATTATATTAATCAAAACTGTGGTAAGTTGTGAAAAATTAGCTAATCCAAATCTCAAATTGAATATTAATATTTTAATAATTTTGAATGTTGCTTAAGGTATTTCATTGGGTGATTCATAATAATATTTTATCAACTTAGTAGTCCTATAACTTTTGAAAAGTAACAATATTGGTATAGTTAGGGACAACAATGCAATATCTTGTGCAGACTAAGATATATTGCAAAATAAAACTATTCAATTTTTTTATTTCCCTTAGTTGTATCCAAGTTTATCAAAGGTTTGGTCACGGTGCCCACACCCTAGCCTGACACTCCTCCTGTCACTTAAAAAACAAATTCTTATCTTAAATTCTAATGTTATCAATTTTATATTTATAATTCATTTCTTGTTTGATGAGGCATATCAGTATATATGTGAATCTCGCATTGTCATCTGAAAGTAAATTTAACAAATATTCATAAAGGATTATCCTTTTTTTTTCATACAATATACTAATTAAGTGTATCTCCATTTTTTAGGAGTAAATTCTAATTTAAAAAATTTTGTATATACCCGTGGCAATTTGCATATGGGATATACATTTGTTATTATTTGTTTTTCACACTAAAAGTCCCCAAAGAATTACTAGTATTTTCTGTTAGCTACATCAAATTTCGCTTCAATATAAACAGATTGTGATTTAGCATGTTACTCAGTTTACCCCACTATGAATAATACATGTTAAAAAAAGCTCAAATAATATAAAATCCCCCTCTTTATGTTTTCTGTTTCTTTCATCCTCACTTTAATTTTAATCTTATTCAATTTTTTATCCTATTAAATTATCAACTTCAATTTTCTAGAATAGAGTTTCTTATAATTATTCATCATATTACATCATAATTTTTTGATATCAAATACTTTTTTTTAATATTCATTAATCAATATGTCTAGTATACAAAATCTTACACCTCCACTTTGTATGTATATCATGTTCCTCTCTCTTAATTTATATATTTCACTTATGTTCTATATCTTTTTTTTTCAAAAATTTGATTTTCCAGCACCCAAATGTGTTTCATCCCACTCTCTGATTGATACTCTCTTTGAAGCTTTTGAGCTTGCACCATGTCTGCCACATGGCATGGCACCTAACCCTCCTGTACTTAGAAATGAGAGGCAGGAAATAACAAGAGTTCAGTATCGCAATTTACTTGAATTCACTAGAGATAAAACAGAAGAGCTTGTCAAGATCCTTAACAATAATCCTTCTCCTTCATATTTATCTAACCCTTGTAATGACTTACTCCAATATGTGAAAAGCCTTGAAAAATGTATGTTCATCACCTTTTTTGTCTCCTTTTAAATTAGTAGATAAGATTATTAATATTTTTTTTCTTCATATATATTTGTAGCTTATGAGGAGGGTATGATTCCTCCTGATGAAGTCATTGTCATTAGGGATGATGATGAGACAGATGAACCATCAGCTTCAACTCATGCTTCAACTTCTAAGGAAAATCTTGAAACACCTGTTATCCACTCCAAGAAAAAGAGATTATCCCAAGGCTCCTCTTTTGTTTGACGTATTAAACCGGCTTATGGTAATAAATTTTCTGATGTATCAAATAATAAATCTCAAAAAAAAAGCAAAGGTTTTGATAATGAGTATATTCTTGTTTCCTTTTTTTTATTGTTATTCTTTTATCTTTAAAATTCTATCATATATCTCTTTTATTGCTTACATATTGTACTTTTTATCTTTCTTTTGATATTTTGTACCAGAAACTCACCTGCTGTAGATTGTTCCATCCATAAACGCCATCTCCCTGATGAAGATGATGAAAAGAGCAATGAAAATAGCGATGATCAACTGTCAGAATATGAAGCTATGCTTGTTCATCAAAAAAAGCAAAGTTTGAAATCTTCTTCAAGACATGTTGATATGTTTGATAAAGATGATGATTCAAACAGCTCATCACCAAATTCCTTCATTTCTAAGAAGCAATACCCATCACCTCCTAAATTACCTACTTTGACCTCTTTGAAAGCTTCTCTACCAATGAAATCAACTCCAATCAAGATATTGAAAAAACCTCTAACTTATTCACCCTCAGTTCTAAAAGAATCTTATTTGCAGGAGGAATTCTGTAAAATTCATAATTTTTATAAAGGTAGAATCAGCACGGCAAAGGTCCTCAGGTCGTGTTTGGAAATTATTACTCTCCTCGAATTACGCTCTTCTACTTCTTCCCAAGAACCCATGTCAAATATTCCAATGTTTACTTTTCATTGGGAAAAATCTTGTGGAGAAGATTGGCTTTCAAAACTTACTGAGTTATGTAAGTTACCATAATTTTTAGTCTTGACTTTTGTTCTTTTACTTATTTTTTTTTCCTTTTGTAGCAAATATTTTTTTAGAGATTGATAGCTCACAGCTATGGGTACTCGATAATATTGATTTCAAAAAAAATGGAAGATTTATGTGATCCTGATGGTCTAAATACTGAAATTCTTTCCTCAACAAAGAAACGGATCACCCTGAATCCAATCTTATCCAAATGCTCATGAGATTAATGATCCCAAGTGACCACTGCCGTTCTTCATGGGTATCTCTTATATCATCTTCAATTTATCTGACCCCACATTGATTCATCCAGCTTCCATCACATCAAAACATTAACTCAGATTGTCCAATTGAATGTGGTCTTCAGCTTCTAGCTCACCTTTCAAATCTGAAGAGTCCAATTTTTGATGGCTTAGAAGTTGGTCCCACTGCACTTCAAACCCGTGATATATCAATGTCAACTCTTCTTCAAATCAGCAATATTATCATTGATATAATTATGTCAATTATCATTCTTAAATCAAAATATTGTGCTGCAACATTATCAAGTGGCAAGACTAGTGAAGCTCAACAATCAAGTGAGAAAAACGAAAATACTGAACTGACTATAATGAGAGAGAAACAAAAGGCTGCACTAAACAAAATAAATTCTGAATACTCCCACCACCGATATCAATCTTTCACATTCTATATAATTGATGGTGTCCGTGGTTTATTTCTGAGCTCTCAAGATCATAGATTGGCTTCAGCAGCAGATTGCTTGGAGGTAATATCAGAAGTTAAGTTTCTTAATTTACATGAAAAAAAAAATCATTTGATGGAAGAAATAATTTGGAAATATTTAAATAACTATATTTTAACATTAATAAAACCTTTTATAGGCAAGTGTGATCCATTTCCTTTAAAATTTGATACCCCAAGTCCTCCGGGAATTGCTAGGGCTATTTCTGCAGATTTTCTTAATCACTGGAGCTCCATTCAGCCAGTATCACCTTTTTTTGCTAAACATAGCCTTTCAATAAATTAATATTCCAACATGTAAATAGATAAAGTTCTGTCTATATGATATATCTTGTATAATTCAAGTTACTTCCTTCAAATATGTCAAAAATGTGACCATCTTTGAAATTTATTAAGTAACCTTTGACATGATTTTCTAAATTAATTATTAAAAAAAATTATTGTAAGTCCAGCAATAACAAAGATTTTAAAATCTACTTATATTATTTCAAATACTTGTTTTAAATTCTTAAATATTTTATTGTTTATATAAAAATATGATAACTGCTCTAGTTTTGTTACTTTACCTTTAATATTATATAATCTATTAATTATTACAAATATTTTTGTTGATTGTAACATTTTTAATCAGAAGTAGAACAATTTAAATAATTAAATGAGTACATTCTTAAAAAAATACAATTTAATCTATTATTGATTCAAAATTCTTTCTTCAACTCTTTATTATTAACTTTTTTATTAATAAGCCTGTTTGACCTAAAATACTATACAGTTAATTTGGTAGCATTAAAAGCACATTTTTATGGCTAATATATTTCAAATTCTTTATTATAGTTTTTTTTATTTTAGAACCTTTGCTACCAATTTAATAAAAATGACATTTAAAGATTTCACAACTTATATATTTCCTCAAAAGTAAATCAAATTTTCTTATAATATTATGAAAAAAAATTATTTTATTTCACAAATAAAAAAATAGATAATACTATAATTATCAAAACTGAAAATGTTACAGCTACTCCCAGTATTTATCATGTTTAAATTTGCATTAAGTTGTGTATATATAATATAAATTTTTAATATTTATATATCTAGATTTTTTAGATTTGTCTTAACATTAGATAAATAATACTTTGCTGATTCTATTTCTTCCTCTATTAAGTCATCTCTTTTCAAAAAAACTCTCAAAGCACTAATCAAATATTCTAACCTAAATTTTTCTTTTTTAATTTCTAAGTATTCTGAAATATCAATATCAAAAACATTAAGATTTTGTATAGCATGAAAAAGTCTAGTGCTGATTTGAATAGAAGAACCTATCCTAGTGAAGCCAGGAATTTCATGACATCTTGAGGTAAAATGCCTTAGTTGATTGGCAGGCCATAATGTCAATGTTATTCCATTAGTTGCTTCAAAGTTGATTTTACTTCGAATTTCGGGAAACATAAGTTCTCCACCTATTTGTCGTGGTTGGGTCTTATCATACTTCATATGAATGGTGTTTTTTTCTGTATCTTTAGGAAAAAATATTCCTAAAGTATACTCACTTGCATCCTTATTGAGATGAACCTCATTAGAGAACCCATTACCATTCCCTCCAGATGTCCAAGTTAAATTACTAGCAAACGGTACACCCTCTTCTTCACTAGAAACTTTTGAAAATCCAGGAATACCAAGTTTTGCACAAAGATTAGTTGCCTCGTTGTACTTTACATATGATATTTTTTTAAAAAAATATTCAAAGTACATTGCAATCCTCTTCATTCGTTTTTTATATTCATCCGTTTTTACAATATCATCAGTGTATTCATCTGCAAGGAAAAGCATTCAAAAATTCAGTATTTAAATTAAAAAAAGTGATACTTACAAATATGTAAAGATTTCTTTCTATCTAAAATAAAGCCACCACCAAACATTTTTCCAAAACCACCAGCTCTTTGATGATAACCATTATTTTTAATTTCATGTTTGCAGTAAGAAAGATCTTTAATGCATTGCACCGCAGCTTCTAACATATCTAGTTCTTTGAGCTCATGAATTTCAAAAGTCTGCACAAGAACATTAGGTATTAAGACACCTTTTGGTTTATAAATACTACATCCAGGAAAAAAATTGTAATAATTATTGCAATCTGTCATATTATTTGCATAAGATCGTGCATAGAAATGTGGCTTCTTCCCGTTTGTATCCATTCCAAGAGCATTTACAAGTTTCATTCCAGTAGCAATGTCTTTCGCCCACCTATTGTTAGAGTACTTCCCTGGCCGTTTTTTTTTTCAAATCGTTACTCATTGATGGTTCAATCCTAAGAGAATTCAATTTTGATTTAAAATAGAAAAAAATCAAAAATTAGAAAATAGTAACATAATTTCAATTATCAGTCAATGATACCTTTAACTTTATCATATCTTCAATATTAGAAATACAAAAGTTAGCATATCTACATATTAGTAAATTTATATACTTTTTCTTTATTTCAAATATTAAGAAAGCGTTTCAAAGGTATACTTTATTAAATTATACATATAAAGAGTATAGCTTTATCCTGTATGCATTCAGCAAGTACGAGATTTGGCTCTACACTTAATATTAATAATATAATGAAAGTATAACTCCAATACACTAGTAATATTAAAAAATTTACGGAATTATGATATCCACATATATAAAATGAAAAATCTTGCTCTGATCAATATATTGACTTAGAAAGTTATACTTCAATAAATTATTAATTTTTAAATTGTAGCATTGTCCTGTATGCTTTCAGCAAGTACGAGACTTTGAAACAACTTAAAAATCAATAAATTAAAGGTAAAGTACAAACAATCTAATTATTATTATGAAAAGCAAAACATTATCCTGTATGCTTTCAGCAAGTACAAGATGATGTTTTACTTTTCATATTAATAATATAATGGTTGAGAAAGTATTAAAGAAATATAGAAAAATGATAAGCAAAACATGAACTTACATGTCTATAAAATCTTCTTCCATTTGTAGCTGATTGATCAAAATTAATTATAATGTTTATTTTATAATAACTGTTTTAAAAAATAAATGGTTAGATAAATAAATTGAACATTTTTGATAAGGAATAAAGAAAAGTAAATTGACAAACAAATAAAAAAACTTTAAGTTAACTGAAAAAGAATTATTTTATAATGAATCGAAAGGGTACAGTAAAAGATACCATAAAAATAAATTCAGAATTAGAATCATTAGATTAACTTTTCAAAGTTGTAAAAAAGTGTAACAAACCAAAATGATATGAAATGCAACAACAAGAAAAATATGCTTACCAGTAATCAGATAAGGTCAAGAAAATAGTACCAATAATTCAAAAATGATAAAGCAAAAATATGATTGATAATTTTTGAAAAAGGTAAGTGAGAAAGAGAAAGGAAAAAGAAATTGGGTGGCAAACAGATGTATATATCATGAATTTTCACTGATCACATTTTCAAAAAAATGCAGCTCTCCAAGTCATATGATAAACTTCATCTAAATTCCAAGAATGATGTTGCCAAGGCACTGTACACAGCATGATCATTTTTTTCTATGCATATACTAATTCCAGCTAGAATTTACTTGGCTGCATGTTGTACAGATGCACATTTGTGGAATACTGAATTTCACATCTAAAAAAAATTGACGCCACATAATTCTAGCTACCATGTTTCACGTAGCTAAAAAACATGCACTCATCACATTTAAATTTACATTGCGCCAAAATTAATTCATTTTTGAATTTTTTTAAAGGGAACTATAATTTGCACCACCTATTTCTAAAATATGAACCTCCGCACCATATTAAATTGGGAGACTTTTAATTATGCAATTTTTTCGCCGTGACCTTTTTCCTGATCTTACTTGGTTCAAAATATTGAAACATGGCCAATGTTGATGAAAGAAACATTTGATTTTGTTTCTATGTGTAACAATGGAAGGCTGTTTCTTACTGGCTGAAGAGTGTTGTATATTTTATTTGAACAAATTTTTATTTTTTTATGTATTTTATTTAAAAAATTTACTTTTTATTGCAGCCAGATTTATACTGGCTGCTTTTTAGAAACCTTAATTTATGACCCAAGCCTTTGAAATTGGCTTGGGTCCCTTACATTGCAATTTAGTACTTCCAGCCAGGTTTCCCTTGGCTGGAAGTGTATCTTTCAAGTAATCGAAGTCGCTAAAAGCGACTTCGATTGCTTGCTGTAATGTTTGCCACCCTCCCAGCTAATTTACTAGGCTGGGAGGTGGCCAAAGCAGTGTGCAACGCGCGTTGCACAATCGCTACCATATCTCATGCAGCTGATATCAAGTCAGCTGCATGAGATATGCGCAGCACATGCAATGCGCGCTGCATGCAGCAGCAATGCAGGCTGCGCATTACTTGCAGCAGCGATGCATGTTGCATGTGCTGCATGCAGTGCATTGCACAGCCAGTTTTTTTCTGGCTGTGCAATGCACACAGAGAAACCAAAGCCCTGCAAGGGACTTTGGTCTCTAAAATGGAAGCGACTTTCCCTACCAGTTTCAATCTGGTGGGAAAGTGAGAGAAACGTTAGACCGAAGTTGTTTGAAAGCAACTTCGGTCTTAAAAACATTAAAAATCATAAAAAAAAATGAGAAATGTAGAAAAAAAAAAAATTAAAAATTAAAATGTGAGTATAAGAAAAAAAATAAGTGCTAGTGATACCAAAAATCCAAGCCAATTTCATTTGGCTTGGTTATTTAATAATTATTTTTTAATACATTAAATTTAAAATTCAAACACCATAAAATATATGAATTTTTTTATATGAACATTATAAATTTAATCTACCTCTTTCTCATAATTATATTTATAATTTTGTTTTTTTAATTTTTGACATTTAAGTTTATTTTTTGGAAATACAAAATTAAATTTTCAACTAAATTTTTTAGTAAGGTAAAATAAATTATAAATTTGACATTTTGTAATTGAATAATGAAAAAAATTTTAAATTTATTTAAAAAATATTTTTGTTAGAAGAATACAAATATTTTAAGGGTAGAAATATGGTGCAAATTGTAAGTAAAAAAAATTATATTTTTTTTTGTGAGGGGTTATTTCTATTTTTAAAAATATTTTTCAAAAACATTCATTAAATACTGAATTAAATTACTTTGAAACTCAAATTTTTTGTAAAATAATTAAAAATGAAATAATAATATTGTTGTATTTGATATAAAATTTGAATTGGTAATATTAATGTCTCTTTAAGTAAATTTGAAAATCATTTAAAAAGACCATGTTGATAAGTACTTCATTTTTGATATACAATTGTTATATATATATCTTATATATATTTCTTGAGTGTTATTTTTATATACATTCTATAAAATTTGTAATATAAAATGCCATTTAATAATTAATTAATGTTCAACTTAGTTATAACAACTTCATATTTAATACCAGCCACTAGTATTTCCTTTTTAATTTAAAACTCCAATATAATATGAGAGTATCCTTATTTTGTCTGTATGTAATTAACAACAATAACAGACCATAAATGAGTGGGTAATTAATTACAATAAATAGTTGAAGAATAACCTATAAGAAATGATAAGTTTATCAAAAAGAGTACATTAAAAAAATATACTTTTGAATTTTTTTTGATATAATTTGGGTAGTTAAATGAAAATTTAAATTATCAGACATCAAAATGGATAAAATCTAAAAGTGGTGTTTATATAATAAGCCTCATATAAAAAAAAGGATAAAAAATCTACTATGTAACTAAATTATTAAATATTAAGGTATTATTAAAATTATTGAAAAGCTTATTTTAAAGTTATAATGAAATCTAAATGTGAAAATAATGGTGGGATAATAGTAAGACTATTTTGAAACACTTTAATTTATGCATACTTTCAACTATGTTCAGATAAAAAAATTGTTAAAATTGTATAATAACATCTAGTTAATAGTGATGCAATTTTATTTAGATCAAGAATAAATTTTTCTGAGGAAAAACTAATTAAATTGAGATATGGCCATCTCCTTTCAAGAGATAGAATAATAATAAAAATTTAAAAAATTATAATAAGTATTCTTAATCACCATTTTTGAAAAGTCTCTAGTAAAATTCATTATAATATATCATTCATTGATTACATTATATGGAGTTTCATCTTGAAGTAGTGATGTGCAGCTTTGAACTTATGTTATGAAAAACAAAAAAGTTAAAAAATATATAGTTATACTAATGAAAAAGCCAAAAATAAAAATACTATTATAAATTAAAAAAATAAAACTACATAAATTTTATTCTGCTCTAATGATGGAAGGGTACTATGTATGAATTTCCACATGTTAAATCCAAACCTGCTTTAAGGCTAGTTTACAGGTAGAGCTATTAAGTTTCCTTAAATTCTAAAAATAACTTATGCATTTTACTAATTATTTTTTTCTTGTTTTCTTTCCAAAGTTGTTAGATTTGCTTAATTAATACTGTTATCTTGATTGTAAGATATATAATTTTTTTTGAATACATGATTTATTGTTTCAAAAATTATATTATAAATTTAAATCATTTATTTCATTTTCTAAAGCTTCATTTTCAAAGACACAACTCCATTTTCTATTACTTAACAAATATATAAAATGTGATAGTAAAATTTGAGGAATTTTCTTTTTGAGAGGGTCAAACTATATTGTGAAGATTTTTATCTAGAAATTCTTGTACTCTAAAACCAAATAATTTTCTCCCTTAAGTAAGCCATTTCAAAAATATGAGAATATAAACAAGAATATTAACTTATCTTATTTTTATTTTCTTTACTGAAAGTTTTAGTTCAATTCCTTTTTTTATATGACATTAGTATAAAAACATGGTTAAATGCTACTATATAATTAATTTTTATTATATATATATATATATATATATATATATATATATATGAAATATTTAGAAGGTCATCCTTTTTTATTTACTTGAATAAATGGCTCAATTATAATACCCAACACTTATTAATGTTTCCCAAACTCAATAACAAATTTCTCATATGAAATATTAGCTTCTAATATAAGAAGTTTATCTATAGATGATATTCAACATGTGATTTTACTTTTTAGATTCAGCTAAAATTAAACAAAAGGAGAAATCATGCATATGTGTATAAATGGTAACCTTATGTTACTTAGAGGATTGTGAAATTCACTCATCAGAATGGTTTAAGTATTAAAATAAATTGAGGTCATTATTTTCTAGTATTTGAAACTAATTAGGAAGTTATTCTAAAAATATATTTTAATGTGTATCATGTTTAAAAAGTTGGAAATATGATTTTTGAAAATTGTGAGTTTCTTATGAGATACCAAGCTTTAGTTTACATTGTTTCAAGTAGAATAGAATTTTAGTATTAGAAATTGAAAGCAATGTACCATTATCAGATTTTTTCTGTGTTCTACTTATAGAATGATTACATAACATTAAACATTATTAAAATCAAAAAGGTTTAAAAGATATTTAGAATTTTACCAAATTTCATCATTTATTAATCTTTTATTTGAAAAAAAACTATGATGTACACTCACTAGAAATAAGCAATCCCAATTTTAACATAATTTATCAATCCAAAAATAATGAGTCAATTAACATGAAAATATATATTATTTCAAAACCAATTCTCTAGATTTAAAATATGATGCTTTAATGAAAAATTATTACAAAACTTTAATGCAATGAAGTCTCTTAAAAAATTCAAAAATAGAATATCGAAACAAGTAATTTCTGCAAAAAAAACTACTAACTATTGTAGATAAAGCATAAAAATAAGTCATATTTTTTAAAAAAATGATCTAACAATATTTATTTTTGTTAAAAAAATCAAAACATTGTTAAGTTTGCTTGTTATAATAATGTTAAAATCCACTAAACATTATCTAAAGGTGGTAAAATATGTTAAAAGTATGTTGAATTTTATGAGATAAAAATCAACAATTTTGTATCATTTCCAGTTGTGCTATGACTTTATTTCACCCTTTTTATCTGATTCTTCCAGTATCACTTTGCTATGATCACTAGTTTTCAAGTTAAAATTTACAAATGTTCATTATACTTGATAATATGAAAAATAACTCAAACTTTTATAACTACAAAATAAGATTTTGTAACTCCTTCTTTCAATCAATATTTGAAGAAATTTTTAGTTTATTTGAGTAATGATTTTAAGAATAACAAAAAATTTGAAATTCACAAGGAATTATTTCCAGAGACTATAATTATTTACTTGTGTAATGCATGAGCTACTTATCAATGATGTAAAACATCAGAAAAGTTAATTATAGTTATAAATCTACAGATTATACTGTGTCTGATATATATATCTTGAATAAATCTTATAAACTTATCTTAACCTACATACCACACAATAGAATATCATTATATTAAAAAAGGAAAAAATTCTATGATAATATCATAAAGAATGATAACCATGGATTAATATTCCATAAAAATGGTTAATAATATTTTAAGAGAGCCTAAATCAGTATTCTTTCATAAAAATATATCCTTTTTGTCTTTGTAATTTATTCCAAACAAATTTTTTGAAAGTTGAATCTATATATCTAATGCCAAAACCACTATCAAGTTCCCTCTTAGACTTTTTAAGAAATTATATATATATATATATGTATATATATATATTATTTATCGAAAATTGAAATAAAAAATAAAAACATAATTTTATTTACCTTTAATTATTTATATATAGAGTATTTTCAGAATGCATTGTGGTTACTTGTGAAGGTTAAAAGATTTGAAGTTGGATTTATGAGTTTTTAGAAGGGCAAATATTGTAAAATTCTTTCATAAATATTTATTTCATAGTTTCAAATGTTGAAATCTACAAACTAATGGGATTTAAAATTATATTGAGATTTAAAATCTGTTTTCTACTCAAGTAAAATAAAATAAAATGATGATATCAAAATTGAAATTAAGTTTAAACTTTTGATATGCTCTATCTTCAATTTTATTGATAGTGCATCAAAAATTTAATAATATTTTTTTCCTTCATCACTTTTTACATAAAAGATAGTTTTATCATTTTATGAATTAAAGATTGCTTATATAAATTTAACATCTATGTCAAATGTTTATGACTATTAATCTATATAATAAATTTTTTAGAAGAAAAAATAACATCAGTATATACTGACTTTGAAATTATTCAATTTAAAATAGTTTACAGGTAGATAATGAAGGGTGATTTCATTTTTGAATATGAATTATAGAAGTCTTATTTTGTCAATTTTAATTCTTTTTGAGCTCAAATGTATCCACCGCAACTTATGTAAGAATAAAAATTATTTTTATTGAAATTTACATGAGAAAGTATGCCTATTATTCAAAATCAAACTTGCTCTAATGGTGTTTTTCAATCATTATTTCCATTCATAACAATAAAAAACATTTCAATTTTTTGATGTTTTAGTTTTTGATATCCCCAAGTTTATATCTCAGGTGTACTATTCACAAAATTATTAAAAATATAATTTTCGAAATACATGATAAACTTGAAAGTGAGGGGGCATTATATTTTTAAAAATGAATTCTAAATTCAGGATGGATAGTATTTTTTCTATTTTCACAAATGAACAATTTTTTGTTTCAATTAATACAGAAAGAAAATTTTGTTGTAAGCATATTATATTATATTTATTATGATTTTAAATACTATATTTTCAAGATTTGTGTTTAATATTTCCTGTGAAAGTTAATGTTAATGTGAATTTAAAGTAAGCTTGAAGAAATTTAATCAATAGGCATATTGGATATTTAAAATAATATTTTGCTCCAATCTTGAATCATCCTGGGCTAAAAAATATCCCAAATAAGGTTTTTGTGGGTCAATTTAAATTTAAGTAGGATTAAGTGAGGTTTAATAAAGGACAGATAAAAGGCTAAATTCATTACTAGTGACTTTTTTCTCAAAATAGTTATAAAATATGTATCATTCTGGAATCAAGCTTCAATAAAGTTGAATTGAAACAGAGATAATTTCTAGCAGCACAACACCATATTTACAAAGGTGTAAAATACCTCAAATATTACTCATAATATAGGAAGGCAAGGAATCTACAAAATTCACATTTCAAACGAGGATTTATATTTTGAATTTGAAATTGAGAAATGGAATATTATTTTCCAATTTAAATATCTATTAGTCATTTTACCAAAAGTTTTCAGTAATCAGATTGAATTTTGATGGTATTTTGTTGTAGATTAATCATTTTGATGAGCCATTTACTCAAAATTACTGGTTTCGTTTCTAATATTCCATGTGAAATTCATTACGAATCTTTTTGAAAGTGAATAGTTGACATATTGGATATGCAAAGGCTTATGTTAGATCAAAGTGAGATCAAAGGGAGTTCAACTGATGATCAAATTAGGATTTTACAAGATCAAACGGTGATCAATGTAGGTTCATCTTGAGCTCAATTTGTGACAAATCTCTGACTAAATGTAAGGCCAAACAATTTCCTACATGGTGATGATGTGTGCATAATTCAAGCATAGATTTGTGGCTCAACAGAGTTCAAGCAAGGGGTATTGCTAGCAATACCCCCCCATTTTTTCTGTGGTGTCAGTTTGTGGATGGTGTGCTGTAGAAAGTTTAAATTGACACCCTGAAACATCCATAAGTGACGTCCAGAACTCAGAAGTAAATTTAAGACCTCTGTCAGAAACTATTGCTTTGGGGAAACCTGCTGTATTTAGCATTTGTGTCCACCATAAAAAAGCTAAGTCCTTTGCAGAAACCTCTTTGTGGGTAGGAATAAATTTACACATTTTTGTAAATCTATCTACAATTACCCAGCAGAAGTTATAACTCTTATGCCCTGCTATTGGCAAACCTGTTACAAAGTCCATGTTAATGATTTCCCATGGAGCTTTTGGTTGCTCAATTTGTTGTGATAAACCAGCTCTTTTTCCTGTTAATCTTTTAGATTTTTGACAAGAATCACATGTTTCAACTTATTTCTGAACATCCTCAGACATGTTCATCCACCAAGCTGTGTTTTTTACTCTGGTTAATGTTTTATGGTAGTCAAAATGACTTGATAATATATCATCATGACATATATTTAACATTAACTCCTTCATTGAAGGGGGAATTACAATTACATTACTTAATTTTTTCTTGTAATATATAAAACCATCCTCAATTGAAAATTTTCCTTTTTCTAATGCCTATTTATACTTAATTGGTAATGTTTTTATTAAAATATTCATTGAAGCATTCGATGGATCATTTAATATTGTTGTTAATTTACTTAAGTCAGGATCTGAATTATAATTATCAAGAATTGATTGCATAAACTCATCTTCAAGATCTACAATATAAATGCCATAAATGTTAATAATCTCTGACTCAGAAACATAAGCAGGATTATCATCATTATTAGGCAGAGGTACTCTAGATAACAGATCTACATTAGAGTGCAAGGTTCCTGCTCTATGTGTAATAGTCATCCGGCCTCTGTATTCTTGTACAGCTAATTGCCATCTAAACATGTGTCTATTAGGAGTTTTCATGTTTAAGAGTGACTTAACTGCACTACAGTCAGTTATTAACTCAAATTTTTGGTCTTCAAGGTAATAATGTAGCTTTTCAAGAGCCCATACTACTGCCAAACATTCAAGTTGAGTAGCACCATATTTCAATTCACCACTTCTCAGAGTACGTGAAATATAGCAGATTACTACTTCTGACATTTTACCTTCAATAAGTTGTTTTTGATGTAAAGCAGCACCCAGTCCAATAAAACTTGCATCTGTATATAATACAAAAGGTAATTGGAAATCTGGTAATCCCAAGATAGTAGCTGTCATAAAACATTCTTTCAACTTATTAAAAGCTTGTTGCCTTTCATTATTCCAAATGAAAGCTTCTGATTTCTTTATCAGTGTGGTCAGTGGTGCAGCAATTGATTGGTAGTTTTTTATATATTGTCTATAATAACCACACATACCAAGAAAAGATTGTACATCCTTCACATTTTGAAGTATGCCAATATTCTTTATTGCAGCCACTTTATTTTGGTCTACACATATCTGTAAGCCAGATACAATATGACCAAGCACTTTTAAAGATTCAAACCCAAATTTACATTTTTTCAATGCAAGGGTGATTTTTATTTCATCCATTTTTTGAAATACTTTCCTTAAATGGATTAAGTTTTCATCATAAGTTTTTTAGAACACTATGATGTCATCAATGTATACCATTAACCATCCCTCAATCATTTCATTATGTAATGTTATATCCATTAACTTCTGAAATACTGATGGAGCATTTTTGGTCCAAATGGCATTCTGACATACTTATAAATTCCCATGTGTGTTGTTATCAACAAAAAGTTCTGTGAATTCTTTTCAACAGGAATTTGATGGTACCCTTTATTTCCATCTAGGAAACTTATATATTTAGCACCTTTAAGGGTAGCATGTATAGAGGCAATCCTTGGCAAGGGATAAATATCATCTACTGTAAATGTATTTAATGCTCTATAATCACCGCACAGTCTTGCTTTATCTTGTTCATAAGAAATCAGCACTGGTGATATTACACAATATTTTGGTGTAGTTTCAACCTTCTCAAGAATGTTCATTTTTAATAACATCTTAATATTATCCTCTATGTCTTTCCTCTTCATTGGTGAAGCAGGGTATGGTTTCTTTTTAAGACTAGCTGGAATATTATCCATATCACAGGTTAAACTAATATTCATTTCATGATCTTTAACAAGGCCAAGTTCATTTGTACCATGTGCAAAAGCCATTGGAAAAGCTTTAATTAATTCCAAAATATTAACTTTCTCAGTTTTACTTATCTGAGTGCCAAATGATGCTTTTGAAATTTCTGTTTTCAGAATTTCCATCTCATTGGATTCTCTTCCTTTACACGGGGAACTTGTTACTGACTCAATGTGTAAGACTGTGTTACAAGAATTTATTTTAAATTTCCTCTTACCATTCATGCCAATTGTAAAATTGTTATTAGCAGGGTCTAATTTCACACCAAATTTAGTCAGAATATCATTTCCAATGATAAAACAGTTACTACAGTTAGTATTATCCATTACTACAAAGTCACAAGTTACCCTTACATAACCATGTTGGCGTTTAAAGAAAACAGAAGCTTTGTATTTACCAATGGGGTGTAGCACTGATCCAAAACCTCTCCAATTTTTATTTTGAAGTAATTCAAGCTTAAACCTATATTCACTATCAATTTTCTGTAATGTATTAGTGGAAACAACAGAACCAGCAGCTCCTGTGTCCAGTACTATATTAACATTTTCACCAGAAATGATAGCTGGAACCGTGATAGGTGTCATTCTAAAGTTATCAGCTTGTATATCCTTAATGATTTCAGCATCTTCAAAATTCATTAAAGATTCATTTGAGTCCATATTTAATATTGGATTTTCAAAGATGGACAAATAATCTTCCAACATACAGACTTCATTTTCATCACTATAAGAGATATTGCTGTCATAATCACTTGATTCTTTACTTTTTTCAGTTTCAGTTTCAGATTCACGTTGATTTTCAACAATATTTATGTTTTCCTCACATTTGTGACCTTTGACCCAAGGTTTGTTACACTTATAACAAGTATTTGTTTCATACTTCTTAGGTTCTACAGGTGCAGTAGGTTTTTTCTGTTTCTCCTGAAGTGTTTTTGAATTCTGAGTTTTTAAAGGTTCAACATTTTGTTTATAGGTGGAATACCTTGATTCATACTTATGGTTTAATAATATTTCATTGCAAATATTAATAAAGTCAGAATATTCAGTAACATTTAATGTTCTAGCTACAACAATGTCTCTGACAGATATAGGTAATTTATATATTATCTTATCTTTCCATAAGTTAAAATCCATATGAGGCTCAATGGCTTTTAATATTTTATTTAAATTCATTAAAAATACCATAGGTTTGTCACCATTCAACGGATTATACCTAGTCTTCTCATACAGTCTCTGCTGAGTAAGCCTGAATTTAGAACCTCCAAATTGTTTTTCAATAAGTTGTTTCCATTCAGCCCAAGAGTAATCTTTACCCTCACTCAAGACAGCTTCAAACCATAATAAAGCAACATCCTTAAATAAAGAAATTAATTTTGATGTTATCTCTTCATCTGGTAACTTATATTAGAATTTCAAGTTGTCAATTCTTTGAATAAAATGTTGCCAATCAGAGCTGGCTTCCCCATCATAACTTGGGTACTGATCTATCTTAGGCCAGTTTTTCTGATTGGATTTTATCTCACTAATCTTAGGTAAATTCAACAACTCATTCACTTTTGATAAATGGTCTTGTATTTTCTCTTGCACGGATTTGTGACTTACATTTTCAGATTTGACACTACCACCAGATGGTTTTAATTGTGGTGGTATAGGGAAGGAATGAGATTCACTTTTGCCAATGAAAGGATTATTATTATATTGATTATACTTATGATTATCCTGGTTCATTAGTAGATTGGCAGTTTCAATCTCAACTTTAGTTAATCTTTGTAGCAACTCAGAGACACTTTGATATGTCTGGGAAAAAGATAACTTTGTTCTTGATTCAATTTTTAATAAATGTGTTTCATATAATTTTTCTAACTCACAGAATTTGTTTGAAAGGTCATTATATTTATTACTTAATGAATCATATTTAAGAGTTAGAGACAAATGTTCTTTCTCTAATTCTTTGTTATGTGTTGCTAATTGTGAAATGTTTAATGTCAAGGATGAAATTGTATCACTAGTTAGCTTAATTGTCTTTTCCTCACAATCAGTCATTCTATTCCACAATGCTGAAACAATTCTATGGAAAGTTGGATTATTGTTAAAATATTCCATGTCTTCCTTTTCAATTCTCTCACTCTCCTGTGAACTTCTCATCTCACTAGTAGGTGGTTGCAACTGAGGATTAACTGTATTATCATTGTAAATAGTACTGTTATTATGGACAAAAGACAAGTCAGGTGTATCTACTCTAAAACCTAAATTTCTTAAATCCTCCTCTATTTTTTGTACACATTTAACATCAATAGAATTACCTATATTGTAATTATCAGTATTATGTCCAATCTGAGAGGGTAATTTACTTACCAAGGGATGGTTTCCAGTCCTGATTTTTGGCACTTTTTTCCCTTGTAAGGGTGAGCTGAGGAAGTCAGATGAGGGGGTGGATCCCTGTTGCAACTGTGGCTTGTCCACTGTTGGTGAAACCAGTCCCATTTCCATTTGTCTACCAGGATTTTCTTCTGGGAGTGAGTGGACCCTCCTTGGGTAGGGGGTTGCTGATTTGATTGACTGGGCTGGCCTCCCTTTAATTCTGCCATTGCCTGATTCATCTGCTGAAACCCTACCTTGCAATTGTTTTGCAACTGCTCTACTTCTTTGAACATGAGAGATTTTGATTCCTCCAACTTCAGAACTTGTTTGGCCAGGTGGGACAGTTGATCCTGAAGAGAAGGAGATGTCTTTTTTATACTTATCTTTTTTAAGAGGGCGTCCTTTTCCTCTATACTCATGCTTTCTGGCTGGGGGTACTGTTGTCCCTCCATGGTGATGTCGTGGAAAGTTTTTGTTAGCTTTAGACCTAGTATTATCAGCAGGCTGTTCACTTAAACTGTCCTGGGGAGCACTCATATTCTTCAGAATGAAAATATTTTACGTCTACAAAATGGAAAAACTATATGGAATTAGTAGACAAATAATATTAGCAATTATATTACTAATAAAAAAGCAATGGAGCTTACCCTGAATTTATATCTTTATTTATTTAAATAAAATGTAAGAAAAATTCGAAAAAATCTGTTAAAAATATAATAATAAGTTTAACTAGACCTCTATAAGTTTGAATAATTAGCTTACCAAGCTCTAGCCAAATACCAATTTAATTGGGTGTTATATTGGTGTCCAAATACCAAGTGAAATTGGGTTTATATTGGGTACAGTTACTACTGTAAATATCTAATTGTTATGATAAAAAATCAGTACAATTATTATAAGGGTTTGTTTTCGCAATAAATGAGTTATGATGTCCCACTAATATTCAGCAGACCCAAATATTTGGTTAATTTTGAGCTGTACTAAGGTAAAAATCACGTCCCAAGGCTTATACTAAATAATAAGTAAAATATAAGGAAAGACCCCCAATTGTCAATATAGTCTAGTATATAAGTATGATATAATAGTTTTACTTTATGGTCCTACTACTTTTTGATAAATGATTTAGTGATTAAACTTCAGGGGAAGACTAATAGAATAGTTAAACTCAAATAAAACTCACAATACTTGGATTTAAGTGCGTGCTAGTGGTGGAAAATAGAAGAATAAAATATAGTTATAGCTTTTATAAAGATAATATCAATTTATAAGGGCTTTATAATATATTTCTGAATAATAATAATTGTATTGTAGTGTTTTTTTGAAGTGTAGTAATTTAATGATGATAATAAACCGTCAAAATCCCTCCTTACTTATACCCAAATCCACTGGAGTGCACAGACCTTCAATCCAGATGATGTCACTGCTATCCCCGGCAATTACAGCACTGTGAGGGCCCATCACCTCCCCATGGCGTCCACTTCAAGCAGTTTCAACAACCAGACCTCCAGTAAGGACCCTCCATCACTATTAATAATAACACAGAGTCATACCATAAATAGAAAACCCAGATAAAAGCGGATACCATAAAGAAACAGGTAAAATAAATAATCAAAAAGAGATTTAATGAAACTAAAAGCATATAAAGGAAACAAATAAGATTTCCAAGCCCCCAATAACATCCCCAAGCATCCACATTAACCCAGAAACATCCTTCCAACCCATAAATCTGTGAATAACCATCCAAGGAAGTAATTTGAGTTGTCCAAACTGGGTGTATGCGCCTGATATAGGTGTCTATGCTTCTGTAGGCATTGTGAGTCCACTGATTTCGTCCATATGACCTAAAATAAGCATAAAAACAAAGGTTATAGGCTATTAAGGGGCTAAAACCCACTTATATACCTAAATATACATAATATACTGCATATTTCACTGAATATGAGATTTATGTATACATATAAGCTTATGTATGTCAATAATTACTTCATATCACTTAAGATAAGTATATTATGACTCCATTAACACCTTAATAAGTATTATTAGGCCATGGATAAGCTTTTTAAACTATTATAAATTATATAATAGAATAATAATTATATATATATATAATAAAATAATATATATTATCATTTTAACCTTATTTTTAAGATATAAGCTTAATCTAGTTAAGGTTATCTTATTTTAAGTATAAGAAATACTCAGTCCTAAGGATATTTAGGCTGACATGAACCATCACAAACATCCTTCATCAAATCACACTCTACATGGACTTCCACAGGGGTTTTCTTCTCAATCAGAAGCTCAAATTTGAACAGTTTTATCTTTTCCTTAAGCCAGTCAATAAAAGAGTGGTGATGAAATTTTTTAAGAGATGAGTATTTTACATGTTCTTGATGTTCCTCCATCAAATACAGCCTTTCATCACATTTAAATACAATTTGTCCTGCTCCAAACATTTTTAAAAAGGGCTTTGATGATAAAAAAAACTGTTGATTGCAACATAGTATAGATTGTTGAGATTCAGAGTTATACTCATAAAGAGAAAAGTATTTAGGACAGCATGTTTTAGTGAAAAATGATTGATTGAGCTTTAATCAACTAAAAACCGTATCTATTGAGCTGTCACACGCCATGTGACACTCGAGGCAAAAGAAGCTCATTAAATCAATAATACAGAGGTCTAAATCCATACTCAAAATGCAGAAAGCGATTCTACATAGAATCTGCAACTTTCCTTTGTGTACTCACAAATCAACTGTGCTAATCTAAACTTTATATCTAAATTAGTCAATCTCTAAATAGTGTGTTTAGTCTTTTCTTCGATAAGCAACGCAGAGCACAATAGTTAATGTAATATTACACTAAAAGGTTTATTAAGTACCTGTGGATTATTTACAGGGGTAGTGAGCATGGACGGGATGGTTAGTGGATTATTTAAGGGTTATGGATGTTAGTAAGGAGTGTCCAGGTGTAACGGGTGAATTTTTGGAGGTCTGTGGTGTACAGAATAATGGATTGGTATGAGGTCAATGCGAGGAGGAGTAATGGATATAAAAGGGGTTGGATTTTGGTTTGATACTTCTTTAGAATTAAATTATAAAAAGTATATATAGTTAATAGTGGTAAAGCCTCATGTTAAATCATTATTATTGTACATTTCCTTATTTTTCTCAGTAATCATTTCTAAAAACTTAAATCTTTGATTATTGAGTTTCCAACCCTTTGTGAGATCTTAAGAATATTAATATTACCTTTAAATTATATTGGAATTCTTATTGAACATATCTCGAAGCAGTAGCTCTTCCTTAGAGTCATCTTTGAACCACTTCTGCAAAAATTTTCTCAGTGCTTCAAAGAAGTCTCTAAACTCCTCCATCTATCTCACTTCCAGAAACACCCTCGAACTTGTGCGTAGGTTGTCCGGTGACAGTATAATTTAATTCTTTGTAGTTCTAATTCTTTTTCACTACTACTTCCATTTTCAGGTGTTTTAAATTCTTTAAAATGGAACCTTCTCAATGCACTCCTCCTACGGGAGCTACTACTAGGGCTCACGCCAGAGACAGGCCAACAGCCAAATGGCCTGTTTCCCGCACTCACTCCCTGGAACCTCTCAACCTTAGGGAACAGGGACACTCAGTCCAATATGTAGAAGACATCCTCCAGGATTTTGATGATTCTAGCAAGGAAGAAGAAGGAGAGGATTCCATTTATAAGGCACCATCTACCCCTGCTACTCAACCTTCTGGTCAACCTTCAAAACCTGGACCATCTAATTCTCTGGAAGACTTCATGAAAATTTTCATGAAAACCCTTTTAAATCCAACGTCTTTGGAGGCATCAAAATTCAAAACTCCTTCCATGAAATCTCCTGATCAGTTCAATGGAGAACATCCAGACAGATTGCGCCACTTCTTGCAAACCTGCAAGCTCCTGTTCCATAACGACCCTTGAACCTTCAATAACAACCAATCGAAGGTTGTTTACGCTTCTTCATTCCTAGCCAGAAAAGCAGCAAGGTGGTTCAAACCTTATCTTCTCATTCTCTCTTCAACAGAAACCCACTTACTCATCAATAACTGGGAAAAGTTCGAAGACCGACTTTTTACGTTTTTTATGGTGAGCCTAATGAAACTGACAACACGGAAATTGAAATTGATTTCCTCTGTATGAGTGATAATGGTAAATCCTCTGAGTATATCTCAAACTTCAGAGCACTTCAAGCTTGAGTAGGTTGGAATGATTCCGTCTTCAAGTATCATTTCAAAAAGGGACTTCCTTTGAGAATTCTGGATCAATTAAATATTCATGGTCAGAAGATTACTACTTTAATGGATTTAATTGATCAAACCCTCCAACTTGAGGGCATTTACAAAGGATAACTACAACATCTTCAATATGCCAACAAATCTCAAGGCCTAAATTTTAAATTGGGATCTTCTTCACACCCACGGACAACTCAATCCAAACCCAAAAAAGGAAAGAAAAAACCTTAAACAAAAGGCTCAACCCCAGGCAATATCAGTAAGCTATTGGACCCAAAAGGGGAACTTAAAGAAGCTGAGAGGAAGAGACAACCAGATAATGGGCTATGTATGTATTGTGGGGGTAAGCACAAGCTAGAAGATTGTGTAAATTTGAAGGAAAGAGAAGGTACTAGTTCAAGTTCAAAAAACTAGTAGATAGTTTACTAGGGTGCAAAGCAAACTATCTTATCTCTCCCAGTGCACAGAACCTCCATGTCTTAAGGACTGGAGTTGCCTTAAACCGCTTGAGATTCATTATTTTTAAGGAGGATACTCCCTTTAGTTGTGTTATAGACTCTGGAGCTTCAATTTCTTTTGTCAGTTTATCTTTTGCCGAGAATTTAAAGCTGAAATTCACAGATATCGATAGAGCTCCAATTTATTTGGTCAAATCAGAAGAACCCAAATATTGGGTAAGTAAGAAAGTTTTATGGGTTTTCAACTTTCTAAATTTTCCCCCCTTTGAGTGAGAATTATCAGTCTTGGACGCCCCAAGAATGGATGATACCATCCTTGGCCATGACTTTTTAATGCATTGGAATCCTGAAATTGATTGGTCATGGGTATTGATCACCCCACGTACTAAGTATATTTCTGATTATTCAATGCAGGTCAATAGGGAGTTAAACAACCCACCTGAAAATGTCCTGCTAGAGGACAAATCTCTTCTGGATGACTTGCAAGAATCTGATCTTGCTCTTAATGAGAAATTGGCTAACCCCTCTAGCTTGATCACTTCACTCAAAGAGGATTTAAATTGCCTTGAAGTAGTCAAATTATGCTCTCTCAATTCTGGTTTTCCCTCGACAGATTCTCTCAAAGATGATGAGGACGACCAAATTAATGTTGAAGCCATTTAATCAACTCTACCGGAAATCTATCACAATTTCCTCGAAATTTTCTCAATCTGAAAGGCCGATAAGTTACCACCTCATACACCCTATGACCATCAAATAGAGTTAATAGGTCCTGTCTATTCTTTGTCAAAGGACAAATCTCAAGTTCTTAGAGACTAAATTGCATTGAATGTAGCCAAAGGTTTCATCAGAGCCAGTAAATCTTCAACCTGCTCCCCTGTTCTTTTTGTAAAGAAAAAAGATGGTAGCCTTAGGTTGTGTGTTGACTATAGAAAGCTCAACACAGTCACTAAGAAGAATGCATATCCCGTTCCTCCTATGTCATTGCTTCTTACCCTTTTTAATAGTGCTAATTTCTTTTCTAAAATTGATCTTAGAGGCACTTATAATCTTATTTGCATTGCGGAAGGTCATGAACCACTGACTGCAATGCGCACTAGATTTGGTAGTTTTGAATATTTAGTCATGCTTTTTGGATTATGTAATGCACCATCTACTTTTCAAACTTTTGTTAATGACATATTTCAAGATGTTTTTGAACAATTTGTTGTTGTCTACTTAGAAGATATTTTTATTTTCTCAAATACACTAGATAAACATATTCATCATGTTCAACAGGTTCTAAATTGCCTTTGAGATCACGGTCTCTACGCCAAGCACAATAAATGCAAATTCCATCTCAGATCTATTGATTTTTTGGGATTTACGTTGTGCACAGATGGTTTAGTCATGGATGACAAAAATGTCCAAAAAGTCCTGGAATGGCCTGAGCCCAAAACTGTTAAATCCCTCCAAGGATTTTCGGGTTTTGCCAATTTCTATAGAAGATTTATTAAAGATTACTCTAAAACTATTTCCAATCTTACTTCTCTTCTTAGAAAAGATATTCCTTTTGTTTTTACTTCTACAGCACAAAATTAATTTGAAGCATTGAAGACTGCGTTCACCACAGCTCCAATTCTTTGACACTTTGATCCTTCTGCTTTGACAATAGTCTAGACAGACATTAGCAATTATGCTATTGCAGGGGTCATTTCTCAATTCAATACTAAAACAAAATTGTTTCATCCTGTTGTTTTTGAGTCACACAAACTCATTGCAGCAGAATTAAATTATGAAATTCATGACAAAGAGCTTTTAGCTATTATTCATTGTCTTAAAAAATGGTGCTCTTTTCTTCTCAGCCTAGATAGTCCTTTTCAAATCCTGAATGAACATAATGTTTTGATATAATTTATGTCTTCCAAAGTGTTAACCAGGCGTCAAGTCAGGTGGGCTGAATTTCTGTCTGAATTTCCTTCTTCTATTTCCTATCACCCAGGTAAGAACTGTATTGTCCCAGATATCCTGTCACTTTAGGACAACGTTTACCCACAGTGGGGGGATGCATTTGCTGACAAGAACCCAGCAAATGTGAAATCAATCTTCAACGAATCAATGTTAACGACTCATCAACTTAATTTGATGACAATTCAATCTTTTCAAAATCCACTATCCAAAATCCTTGAAGCTCAGTCAAAGGACAATTTTTGTTTAGGGTTATAAGACAAAATACTCTCAAAGCAAGGGGCCAAAAGATTAAGTATTGAATCTGGTCTATTATTCTTCAAAGGTGGAGTAGTAATGCCCAACAACAATGAAATAAAATTATGGATTTTAAACAGTAGACATGATTCTCCATTAGATGGTCATTTTGGGGTTGATAAAACCTACCAGTTAATAGTGAGGGATTTCTTCTGGCCAGGAATGACCAGATAAATCAAGGGCTATATAAGATCTTGTTACAAATGTAATAGGAATAAGGCTCCCTGTCACCCAAAGCATGGGTTGCTTCAATCACTTCCTATTCCCTCTTAACCTTGGGAATCTTTATCAATGGATTTTATTTCTCAACTTCCTCCTTCTAATAATATTTATGCTATATTAGTAATAGTAGATAGATTTTCAAAAACATCTATTTTCATTAAAACCACTACCACTGCTACAGCAGATGATTTGTCAAAAAAATTTCTAGAATATGTATTTCCAAACATGGCTTACCTAATGATATTATTTCAGATAGAGGCTCATTGTTTGTATCTACATTCTGGACTCAATTGTGTGGACAACTCAATATCAAGAGGAATCTCTCCACAGCCTATCATCATGAAACCAATGGGCAAACAGAAAGGGTCAAAAAAATCCTCAAACAATACCTTCAAATGTATGTCAGTTATCAAAAAGACAATTGGAACACATGGTTACCATTGGCCGAATTTGCTTATAATAACTTGACTCATTCTTTGATATGACAATCTCCTTTTGAAACTGTTTATGGAAAACATCCTTGATTCAACTCAATCCATCTAGGAACTAGTCATCCTGTGGAACATTATCTATTAACCATATCATGACTTCAAGCAGAAATTAAATCAAACTTGTAATTAGCAGTTTGAAGGTAAAAGGAACAGGCACAAAAACATCGACAATATGCTCCTTCCTTTAAAACAGGTGACAAAGTATGGCTCGATGCACGAAATACTTGAACAACTTGACCATCTAAGAAGCTGGTTAAAAAGCGCTTGGGACCATTCGAAATTGACTCCGAAGTCTCTGAAACTGCATTTTGACTCAAGCTACCTCCTAAATGGCAGGCTATTCACCCTGTTTTTCACGTATCTCTCCTGGAACTGGCTTGTGAAACATACCCGGGCAGGAACCAACCTCCTCCAGAACCGGTCAAAGTATAAGACCATCTAGAGTGGAAAGTAAGCCATATCCTTGATTCAAGAATGTGAAAGGGGAAAATTAAATTCCTTGTGGGATGGGAAGGCTTCCTGGATGACTCAGACAATACATCCTGGAAACCAGCCATCAATGTTTCTAACGCCCCTGATTTCCTAAAATCCTTTGATATTAAATGTCCTTTAAAACCAAAACCTTAGAACTCTCTTTTATTTTTCTCTTCTCTTCTCTTTTTTCTTTTCTTTTTCTTTTCTTTCTTTTTTTTTTAAAAAAAAAATCTAAAACTTCTTTACTTCAAAAAAATCCTTACTCTGTTTTATCTTTTCTTCTTTCTTCTTTTCAAAAGCTTTTTTCAACCTTCTTTAGAAATAAATAAATACACTAAATAAATTAAATTAAATTAAATTAAATTAAATTAAATTAAATTAAATAAACTAAAGTTGAATTAAATTAAATTAAAAAGTTAAATTAAAAAAATAAAATAATATGATTTAAAAACAAAGTCTTAAAAAATTCATTAAAATAAAATCTTAAAAATCAATAATTCCTTTAATTTTCTTTCTCTTCACCTTTCAAACTTTTTTTCTTTTTCAAAATAATTTTTTTTCCTTATTTATTTTTCTTCAAACTATCAAAATTTTTCACAAACTCAATACGACAATCTTTCTCAAACTTCACTTCATCCTTTAAATCTATCTTTTAAAAATTCTTTGAGTAACTTCCTTTTCAAATTCTTTTTTCAAAACTATTTTTCTCTTTCTTTTCAAATAACCAAAATTCCTCAAAAACTTCAACAAATAAAGTTTCACAAATAACAAAATTTTCTCTCATTAAATTTTCATTTCAAACAAAATTGTTTCAATCAATTTTTTTTTCTCTTCTTACTTAATTTTTTTCTTTTAAAAACTTAAACTAAAATTTTCTCAGTTAAATATTTTTTCTTTTTTAAAATCTTATAAAATATATATTAAAATTTTAATTAAAACAACAAAATAAAACAAATACACAAATTTCTTTCTACTTTTTTCTCTTTCCATTTCAAATTTTCTCCCGTATTTTCTCCTGAACCAATTTCTTCATTTTTTCCAATACCACCCTTATTTCATTCCTGCATTTTTTAAATACCTCCTCTTCTCCAATCTCCAGTAATTCTTCTGCCACATCAAAGGAGGTGGCATCAACAATCTTGTTGATCTCATCACTTAAATTTTTCATGAATCAAGCTTGTTGACCCTGTGGAGGTTTCTTTGACCATACCTGGTCAAGGGTTTCCTCGTTATCCTCCCTCAAATCAACCGCCGGTTGACTTGCCTCAATTGGCAGCAATGGTGCAGCTTCCACAATTGGAGCTTCCGCGATGAAATCAGAATTCTAAAAACATACATTCATCAGTAACAAAATTTTGAAACAAGAAAAGGCAGAATTACTTCAAAAAACAGGTCAGGCTCTAAAAATAGCCTCAGGGTGACCTCTACTGTCACTTCCTCCTCCTCTTTATCATCTTCGATGATCATCCACCACTTCTTCGGAGTCCGGTTCAAGATGGGAACTTCATCCTCATCCTCTTTGACCAGTTCATCCACTTCCTCTTCCACCCCTTGTTTTTTACCTGTGGCCTGGGTTACCCAATTTGACACGGTATCCTCAACCTCTTCCTCAACTTCTTCTACCAAACGATCGTCCCCAACTGACACGTCCCATATTACGTCAACCACCTCTTTGGTTTTCAGGATTACCCAGTACTTAGTCTTGGTAAATCTTCACTCAATGTCCTCATTTTTTAAGAGAGCATCACGCATCACCCGTCTCCAGTGGAAAAACTCACATTTCTGGCAAGGACCTTGTGTGGCCGTGCTTTTGATGCAAAAATACTCCATCAATTTGCAGGCCGTGCATGCTTGGGAATATTGCGATGTAACGATTCTACCATCTGCTTTGGGGTGTGGAGGCGTGGGAGTGGGAGTAGGGAAGTTCTAAATAATACAAGAAAAAAATTAATAAAAGAAGGATTCAGGGAAATTAGTGTGTGAAGAATGTGACTCACGCTCAACGGAGCTCGCGTTTTATACCCGGGAATCTTTCACATGCCACTTGACACTTGAGGCAAAAGCAGCTCAATAAATCAATAATACAGAGGTCTAAATCCATACTCGAAGCGCAGAAAATGATTATAAAAAGCAACTGCAACTTTCCTTTGTGTACTCACTATTCAACCGTGCTAATCTAAAATTTAAATCTAAATTAGTCAATCTTTCAATAGTGTGTTTAGTCTTTTCTTTGATAAGCAACGTACAACATAGTAGTTAATGTAATATTCCTCTAAAAGTTTTATTAAGTATCTGTGGGTTATTAACAGGGGTAGTGAGAATGGAGAGGATGGTTAGTGGAGGATTAAAGGGTTAACAGATGTTATGTCACCGGACGACCTACGCACAAGGTTGAGGATGTTCCTGCAAGTGAGATAAAAGGTTCAGATACTTCTTTGAAGCACAGAGGGATAGTTTGAGGAAGTGATTTGAATATGACTCGAAGGAAGAACTACTGCTTCAAGTTATGTTTGAGAAAGATTCTAATATAATTGAACGGTAATTTTAAAATTCTTAAGATCTCATGAAGGGTTGGAAACTCAACAATCAAAGATTTGGGATTTAGATATGATTATTGAGAAAATAAAGAAAGATACAATAATAATGATTTTCACTTAGAGTTTTATCACTATTAACTATAAATACGTTTTATAATTTAATTCTAAAGAATGTCGAACCAAAAACCCAGCCCCTTTTATATCCTTTACTACTCCTTGCATTGACCTCATACTCATCCACCATTCCGCACACAACAAACCATTTAAAATATATTCGTTACACTTGGACCCTCCTCACTAACATCCGTCAACCCCCCTTAATCCTTCACCAACCATTCCGTCCATGCTCACTACCCCTTAATAACCCACAGACATTTCATGAACCTTTTAATGTACTATTATATTAACTATTGCGCTTTGCGTCTCTTATTGGAAAAAAGACTAAGACACACTATTGAGAGATTGAATAATTTAGATTTAGAGTTTTAGGCTAGCACGATTGAATAGCAAGTACACAAAGGAAAGTCACAGTTGCTATGGAGAGTTGCTTTCTGCGCTTCGAGTATGGATTTGAACCCTTTAGTATTGATTTAATGAGCTACTTTTGCCTCTAGTGTCACGTGGCGCGTGACATGTTAGTGAGGAGGGTCCAGGTATAATGGGTGTATTTTGGAGGTCTGTGGTGTGCAGAATGATGGATGGGTATGAGGTCAATGCGAAGAGGAGTAATGGTATAAAAGGTTTTGGATTTTGGTTCGATATTTCTTTAGAATTAAATTATAAAACGTATATATAGTTAATAGTGGTAAAGCTTCAGGTTGAATCATTATTATTGTACATTTCCTTATTTTTCTCAGTAATCATTTCTAAAAACTTAAATATTTGATTATCGAGTTTCCAACCATTTTTGAGATCTTAAGAATATTAATATTACCTTTAAATTATATTATAATTCTTATCAAACATATCTCAAAGCAGTAGCTCTTCCTTAGAGTCATCTTTGAATCACTTCAGCAAAGATTTCCTCTGTGCTTCAAAGAAGTTTTTAAACTCTTCCCTCCATCTCACTTCCATGAACACCCTTGACCTTATGCGTAGGTTTTCTGGTGACATGAGCGTGGGATCAGCGGGACAATGCTATCAGAATCCAGTCTTCCACTATTACCTAGAAGTTTGAGCTTCTTAATTTCTTCATCCAAAAATTGAGTACAACCTTCTTTGCTCAAATGATGAATCAGAGAAAGCTTTTCTTCCTGCCACATAATTATTTGGCTATACCGTTCCCCAAGATTTGAGTTTCTACAGACTTTTGAAGATACTTCTTCCCCCAATAGCAACTGCCCCTATATAAAAAATCATCAAAACAACATAAAGACTTTTATTCTCACTTTGAACTATAGATATGTAGCTTACTGTTTCTGTGGAGCTGGAACTTCCAATGTTAAGAGGATTGTTGGAAGAAATAACAATCTGGGCCTTCCTATTTCTTTCTTCTTGATGTTTTGCATAAGAATTAGAGAATTTGAAAGCCATACCAACTTCAAAGGACCCATAAGAAGTTTTATACTTTCTATTGACACATCCAAGCTCTTGACATTGATGTACATGAAAAAATGGAGGCATTGTAATTGTGATAAATGTAGGAATAAGTTAGCTTTTGGAAGTTACCGATTGAAGGTATTCCTTTTTTCGCAAGGCACTAGCTAATATGAGCTACATTTTTTTATCTAAAGAATATGATGGAATATGTGTTGAAATTATTTAAGTTTAAATGTTTACTTTTTCATCAGATAAATTAAATATTATTTAAAAGCTATGCAGTCTACTTTATTTGTATTCTGTATACTCTCTGCATTTGTACAACAATGCATGCATGTTTATCAGAACATTTTCTATCATAGAAAAAATTTTATTGTCCGCACAAAAATCTTAATTATTTTTCTATAAAATGCCTTCTGAGTTATATCTAACTACCCTATAATTATTTGATTTTAGTGAAAAATTTTAGTTATGGACTATAAGAAGAGTAATCCATATTTTTAACATAATTATTTAAAAAATTCCACAAAAATCAAAGTTAAACCCAAAAATAAGGTTACTTTTTTGTAGAAAACAATCACAAACATATTTCCTTCACTTTGAAAATTGGTCTGTAATAGGTAGAATTTTCCATAAAGAAATAATCAAAAATACTCAAATAATAAATGCTACAAAAGTGTACACCTTAAAGCATTACAAAAAATCTCAAACCTTTTATAAATTTTCATACATAAATGTGATGAAGTGAAACTCTATTCTATTTATTCAGGTTGAAAAAAATTACTCAATGGAATATTTATTACTATCATATTGGACCAAAAATAATTTTTCCGTAATCAAAAAATGAACATAGCCTCACATTTAACAAATTATTTTTGTGGAAACATTTTTTGAAAAGAAAAAAAATCCTTTATCAAATAAGTCTGCTTTTATCACATAATTATTCTCTTCTTTTTTAACATTCCTTTTGAGTTCAAATTGCATATAAAAATATAATTTATGCATATTATAATGCCATAAAGTTGAAATATTTCTTATTCTTAATTCATGTGATACTTCTCCTTAAATCAACTTTGATCATAAAGTTTTGAAGCTCCACAATTTATCCCTCCTCTTTGTTTAATTTTATTGAAAACTTTCTTAATCTAATTATTTATGAAGCCTAGTTGCTCTAACTTTCCTTATGGAAACATGCCCAAAAACACACCAACACTTAATAGAATTTTTAATGAGATTTTCCTCCATTCAATTCTTGCTTTTGTAGATCTATACACAATTTTTGTTTTTCACTTTTGGATATGTCACCAGAATCAAATGGATGGAAACAAAACCCTAATGAAGAGAAATTAGACAAATTTTCATCATTTGACATGAATTATTTTAACATTGCCTTTGAACTACCTCATCCAGAATCAAATTCAGCTGTTTTGGAAAAGTTTCCACCAATTTTTGGTGAATCTTTTATTGACCACCTTAGCATGTGCCGTTTCCCAGTGTCAACTTTTGCTTGAAACCTAGATTTGTTTGACAAATGGAACCAGGTCTTTGAAAATATTCTCATTAAACTTTTGGATAATGCCTTAAAAACAAATAATTTGATTGCATTGCCAATTTACTCAACTAAAATTAGTTTCTCAAATCAAATGGGAGTTCTTCACTTTTGTTTTTTAGGTCATGCTGATAAATTAAGACTTGAGAAGGATTGTGATAGCTCTCAAGAAATAATCAAAGTGAGAAAGCATAAATATAGAATAAAAAAAGTATGAAAATCCCCTTTTTTCAACAATTTTTATTTATGACCTTTATTTCAAATTACAATGATTCTTAAAATTCAGTTAAACGAACTAAACTTCTTAAAAAACTTCCACATTGTGAAAATTATCACAACCTTTTCACAAACATCAAGTGTTGTTCAGACACCATAATTGATAATGATGGATCTTTAAGACGTATCTTAATGCATTGGAGGTCTGAAGATTTTTCTAAAGTTGCAAAATATCTTGACCAACAACACTTTGATATATGAGATAATTTGACCTACTCTGGAAGTTTGCTAAAGGACTTGGCCTTGTACAAAAGAATCATTTTGGTTTCAACATTATAACCTAACCTTAATCCTTCTCATGTCCCCCGGGGATTTCCAAATGACTGTTATTCTCCCTTATATCTTGCATCTCTAAATACTCAACAACTCAGACTTTTAAATCCTCAAAATCCCATAAATTTACCTGCTCTCCTTGAAATTCTTGCTTCCTCTAATGTGAGTGATTGACATACTCCCTTAATAATATGTTGGCACACTCATACTTCTCATTTCCACTGTTTGGGACACTAAGCCTTGAAATCAAAAACATAATTTTAACAATTACTATTATCATTAAAATTTATAGAATTTTAATTTGTCATAAAATGTAAGCTCCATTTTTTTCCATTGAATCTTATACATGCTGAATTCTATACTTCCATGCACAAAAAAATTCAAAACATTTACTTCATTTTCCTGCCCCATTCTATACAGCCAATCAACAGCCTGCTGCTCAACTGCTGGATTCCAATATGGCTCCTATTTCAACATTGAACATTTAAAAAATTTAATATTTTTGTTCTGAATATGAAATATGAGACATTGAGCTCAACATTATATATACATTTTGAGCACACTTGAGATCCATACCCTGTCCTGCAGCCTGAATTGTTCCAACCAAAACTTGGAAATTTTTATTAAAATGGAATTCATGCATATTTTTGTCTTGCTTTTTCCTTCTGAGTTAACCCATAAGCTTAGTATACCTAATAGGGGGTATCAATGTTCAGGGATCCGCAATTAGGGATCAGGAATTTTTTTACGCGGGATCAGACATCATTAATTGCTGAAGATTCTTATCCACTAGCCCCGGGGCTAGTGGATAAGGAATCCACAATAATGCATTATCCCGCCTCTTATACCCCAATTTCCATTCCTGATTCCTGATCCCAAACTCATCACATCCATCATGGATTTGCAAGAAAGTCACATGACTCATAATTGCTGATGCCATCCTTAAGTCTTTCCTCACTCTATGCCACTTAATTTTGGTGGCAAACACTTTAGTTTTTTTCTATCTACACACCTCAACTGCACATTTGGAGGGGAATTTCCACTTTCCACTTCCCTCATCACATATCCCTTCCACCGACAACAATGAAGCACCTCTCTAATAGGAAGCTACTTCACTCAACAATGAATGCTATCACATTTCTTTTGGTTCTTTACTATAAATCTGACTCTGATTTGGAAGATGCTTTAGCTTATATGTGTTTTCTTTCCAAAAAGTGTTACATCATCACCAGGGGGCCAAATATTTATCATGATCCCCAATATGATCTGGCCTCCATTCTCAACATTCTTCATTTAAACTTCACACAACTTTTTAGAACCTCTCCTGATTCTTTCTTCAAACTTTATTAACTCATTTCTGAACATCCTATCTTCCATAACAATTCTCATAGCAAACAGCATAATCCTGCCATCCAACTTGCTGTTGCTCTATGTTGCTTTGGCTCAAATGGAAATTGTGCTGCCATAAGACGTTTGGATAATCTCTTTAACATAAGATATGGTACCATGATATTATACACCAGGTGCTGTATGATTGCTACCCTTTCCTTCAAGTCTCAAACTCTTGCTTGGCCAACTCCAGAACAGCGACTTGAATCCTCTCAAGTAATGCAAGCTTAAGGTTTCCCTGGATGTGTAGGTTTTGTTGATGCCACAACCATCCCTTTGAGTCAAAAGCTTTCTCATGATGGCAACCATTATTTTGATGGCAAAAAAAGGTTTCTTCAAAATCTTCTCCAAGTTCTCATCTTTCACAATCTAACTTTTTATCTTCTTTCTAGATACTCTATTGCCGTTCAACTTGTAGGCGATGTCAATAAAAAATTTATTGATTTTCACAGTGGCTGCCCTGGATCATGTCATGACTCTTCCATCTTCCAAAGAATGAGGATTTCTCAATCCCCTGACTCATACTTTGACGAATCTCAGTACCTCCTTGCAGACTCAGCATATGCAAGTGGAAAGTAAATTATACCTACTTTCCGTGGTGCAACTTCAGAAAATGAAACCAAAACTTCCTTTAATTATCACCTTTCACAATCAAGAGTACGAATTGAACATGCTATAGGTATTTTAAAGGGATGATTTTATAGTCTTCGGGAGCTCAGAATCCAATTTCAAATAAAATTGGATATCAAAACTGCAAATCATTGGATCTTGACTTGCATAATACTCCACAATATTCTAGCTGATTTAAAGGATGAGTGGAATGATTTTTATGAAGAAGAGGATCCTGAACCACCACCGGCACTCCCCTCCCTTGATTCACAAATCATTCAATCAACTGGCATACGCTCCATTATAATGCCAATTACTCTCCAACATTTCACTTTGCAACTCTTTTAATTTTTAATTTTTATGTTTTCATACTTTCCAAATGTCCTCTTTGTGTACTTTATTCACTTGGTTTTGTATTTTGGTTTGTTGCATATTCTTTTTTTTTTTGAATTTACGGTGAATATCTTTTTTTTGGATGGCTCATTGGTTTTCTTTCACCAGCTCAACATGAAATCGCATATTTTGTCAGTGATTTTTTTTTTCATTCATCCCTCATATCCTTTTCCTATTCTCCTCCAACATCCCTCAAACAATTTGGTTTCATTCATTTTTTCATCTCATCTCTCCAGGTAAGTCATTTTATTCTTTTTTTTTGATTTTTTGATTACTAATTATAATTTTTTTTGTTTTTTTCTGTTTATTTTATTTTTTTTATCTAAATTTTTTTTTTGTAAGTGGTTATTTTGGATTTCAATGGTATAATTAACCTTTTTTCTCTCTCCCTCTTTACTTTCTTTTTTAGCTCCATCACCCTACTCTTCATCCCTCCTTGGCATTGTCATTATCCCCCCTTTCCCTTATTTCACTTTTTTTTGGCTCCGTTTCATTGAAACACATACATTGCACATTCTTTATGCATTTCACTTACTCCATATTCAATTTCCCCACAATTCCAACATCAATCTTTCTCACTCTATTTTTCCTACTTTTCAATCAAGGTAAGTTTCATCTCCTTTTTTTCATGCCTATATGATATCTCATTCCTTTTATGAAAACTTCATACTTAAATATATGTATGACTCTTATCTGGATAACAGTGAACTTATAAAACTCCTTTTGATCTCATCTTCGTTACCACTTTTCAAGTTTTTGTAAAATTTTGAAAATCAGACTCGGAATTAGGGTTAGGTTTATTCAAATCTAATGTTCTTTTTACTGAAGATTCTCCTGAAGGCTACCTTTCATTTCCTGCAAACAGATTTGAGTTTGATTCAGTGGTTGCTGAGATATTGACCATTAAAGTTGAGCCTTTTTTTTCCCAATTTAAATTTTTATTTCATTTTTTTATGTAACAAATTAGGGTTAGGTTTATTTAAATCACATGTTCTTTAACTGAAGATTCTACTAAAGCATATCTTTCATTTCCCAAAAACAGGTTTGAATTAGGTTCAGTGGTTGCTGAGATTTTGACCTTTGAAGTTGAGCCTTTTTTCCAAATTTCACTTGTCTTATTTCACATTTTTATATTGCATATTTAGAGGATAAGGATTCTGAAACTCTTATATGATTATTATCTAGGCATTTCAATTTTATAGGAATATATTTGTTGGTCAAGAGTATAACTAAAGCTCAAAAAGATGAAGATTTTTGCTTATGGGACACTCTACCTTCCTTTGACTCTTTTCTTACTTTTTGACTCAAAAAGCTCTGTAATAAAGCATTTGAAGAAAATCATGAACTTGCAACCAAAGTTGGAATACCGAATTGGTGTGACTCCAAATGGGAAGATATCAGCCACAAATATCTTTTATTTTCTAATGTTATTATTACTCATTCTGGATTCCACAATAGGATTCATATCGATAGGAATGATGCCAATTTTCTTACTTTTGGTATATTCTCATATATCAATCCAATAACTGGCCACCCAATACCATCTCCAGCTAAAATCAAAGGACATGGTTTATATTTTCCAGACCACCAGTGCATCATTGATTTCGGTTTGGGAAATGGTCCATCAAAACTATTTTGAATTCTTCTAAGGAGAATCATCAAACGACCAAAGCTCCTCCTGGTTTGGAATCCTGTCAAGATTTAACACATTTTGGTTGCTCATTTCAAAAAAGTCATAAGTTGATTCAAAGAATCAATAAGGAAAAGAAAGAAGGTAAGTTATTCTATTTAAAAAAACTTTATCTAGATCCAAAAAGTATGGGGATTAGAGTTGTCATCGAAAATTTTATATTTTTTCATAAATTTTTAATAAATATTTTTTATATATCAATTTGCTCAAGTAATGTGATGAGCCAACAACCTTTGGTTGTATAACAGGTAATCATAATAACATTTATTTGTTCATGGGGTTCCTCTTGCCTATACCTGTGGAAAGTCCCAAACTTTTGTTTCTAGACTTGGTCTGCATTTTGGCTCGAGGAATTGTCATTACTTTAAACTAGGGAAGTTGATATATATTAGATATTTATTTAATAATTTATGTAATAATATTAAATTAAGATGACTTTCACCCCTTACTTCAATAAAATGCAGGGGGGGGGGTATTGCCAAATTTTCAAATCTGACATGTGAAATTGATGACTTAGAAAAACTTTGGTGATACCCACTCCTTGCTTCAATAAAATGCAAGGGAGAGTATTGCCAATTTTTTAAAACAGATATAGAATTTTTTCGACTTGTAAATATTTTGGTGAAAATTTTTTGGTGATACCTGTCCCTTACTTAAATAAAATCCATGGGGGGTTTTGCCAAAATTTCTTATAAGACTTGTGAAATTCTTGACATGTAAGAATTTTTGGGATACTGGTATAATGCAGGGGGTAGTAAAGCCAAAGTTTCATTTAAGACTTTCAAGATTCATGACATGAAAGAATTTTTGTGATACCCACCCCTTACTTCAAAAAAATCCAGGGGTGGGGGATCGTCAAATTTTCAAAGGAGACATGAAAATTTTTTTTAAAAAAAGAATATTTAAGATTAAAATACAAAAATTCAAGTAATGATAGATAGAGTAATGAAATAAAGGAAGTTATTGGAAATTTTATGTAAAAATAAATATGAACAGTTGAAGTGTGAGAGAAATAAAACAAACTAGTCATCCAACAATTTCTTTAAACGTTCAATTTCCTCAACAGATTTATTAGCTTTAACACATTCTATCAAGAAATCTTTCTTTTTGGAATTTTCTTCATGATCAAACTTATATTTCATCTGCTCTAATAGTTTTTTATGTTTGAGTGTCTTCTCCTCTTTTTTTTATTTTTCAATACTTAGAGTTAACTCAAACTTCTTCTCCTCCAAATCTTGGGCAAGATCATCCTTCTGTAAAGAGAGCTGGTACTGCCTCTCCTCCAAATCTTGGGCCCGATCATCCTTCCGTAAAGAGAGCTTGTACTTCCTCTCTTCCAAATCTTTTAGCCTATCATCCGTCCTTAAAAAGAGCTCATATTTCTTCTTTTCAAAGCTTAGAGTCTCTTTAGCAATTTCTACTTGTTCTAGAGTGATAATAAAAATTAATAAAAAGTGGAAGAAAAGTAGAGTAAATTAATAAGAGGTATGGTATCACTTACCAGCATCACGTTTCTCTAAAAATTGTTCCATAGACGAAAAAGGGGTTTGTGATGAAGTATCACTTTTTTGTCCTCTTTGTGAGTGGTAATTTAGACTACTTGAAGCCCTACGCTTCTTGTTCAAGGTCATATTTTCCTCCTCATCATTGTCACTACTTTCAGACTCAATTGATTGAAGATCCTGGGTTTGTTCATCAGCCTATTAAGTAATAAGAAAAAGATAAGTAAATAAAAAACATAAAAGATAAGATAAAAGAAAAAAGAAACAGACCTGAGTTAGATTTGGTTGGGTTAAATCACCTATAGGATCTACAGAAAAGCTATCTAGATATGTCTCATTCAAATGAGGGAAGGCTTGAGTGGTGGAAGAGGATGGGAAAAGATTTGCTTCAACATCATGTTCGGAGATAGGATCTTCACCATCCAACTTGTTTACAGGATTAACATCAACTCGCTCTCCAAAAATTGCATCCATCTCTTTAAAGTAAGGAAATAAAGTTTCAAGTTTATTGTCTATGGATTTTATGCCCTTAGTTATATCGTTGTTGGTAACCCCAAAACCAGTGGAAGATGAAAGAGCCTTTGCCTTCTTGTATTTTGCTTGGTAATGCTTGAATTGTTCAGACATCTGTTTAGGCAAAAGATCAATACTTCCCTTGGTCTTATTCCGTTATTCATTTGCCATTAGAAGATAGCCATTAACTTTTGATGCAGAGGGCCGTCCTACTTTAGTGGCATACTCAGTACCAAAACAAGAATCATAGTTAGATTTGGTTTTCAGCCAATTGATAAGAATGAGATGGTCATCTTTTTTTAATTGAACAGTCTTTGATTTCTTGGCTGAGAGGGGGAAAGAGGAAGTAGTGGGAATTGAAGAAAAACTGGGTGATGGCTGCCTTTGAGAAGATCTAGGATGATGAGGCATGTTATTATAAATGAAGATGAAAAAGAGCAGAAACAAGCAGATGAGATAGCGAGATGAAAAGGAGCAGAATCAAATAGATGAAATAAGGAGAAATTCTGAGTGGATAAAATGAACAGGATGGGATGAGAATGGAAGTGCGCAGCAAGGTAGAAGGCTGGAATGTCCAGAAATTTGTCCAAGATGTGGTTATGAAATATTGAGGATAAAAATGACAGATAAGAGGTAAACAATGACACGTACAGTGTCTAATAACCCAATTATTAGCAAAAATAATTGCAGAAGATAATTGGGGTATAAGGATTTTTATCCGCATCAAATTTAATTGCTGATCCCTGAACATTGATACCCCCTAATATTGTGGTCATCTAGAGCCAGGATCTCTGTCAAAAACTATTGTTTGGGGAAACCTGCTATATTTAACATTTGTTTCCACCATAAAAAAGCTTAGTCCTTTGCAGAAACCTCTTTGTGGGTAGGAATAAATTTACACATTTTTGTAAATCTATCTACAATTACCCAGCAGGAGTTATAACTCTTATGCCTTGCTATTGGCAAACCTGTTACAAATTCCATGTTAATGATTTCACATGTAGCTTTTGGTTACTTAAGTTTTTGTAATAAACAAGCTCTTTTGCCTGTTAATCTTTTAGATTTTTGACAAGAATCACATGTCTCAACATATTTGTGAACATCCTCAGACATGTTAATCCACCAAGCTGTGTTTTTTACTCTGGTTAATGTTTTATGGTAGTCAAAATGACCTGCCAATATATCATCATGACATATATTTAACATTAACTCCTTCTTTGAAGGGGGAATCACAATTACATTACTTAATTTTTTCCTGTAATATATAAAAACCATCCTTAATGGAAAATTTTCCTTTTTGTAATGCCTCTTTATACTTATTTAGTAATGTTTTTATTAAAACATTCATTGAAGCATTAGATGGATCATTTAATATTGTAGTGAGCTTATTCAAATCAGCATCTGAATCATTATTATCAAGAATTGATTGCATAAATTCATCCTCAAGATCTACAATATAAATGCCATAAATGTTAATAATCTCTGACTCAGGAACATAAGCAGGATTATCATCATTATTAGGCAGAGGTACTCTAGATAACAGATCTACATTAGAGTGCAAGGTTCCTGCTCTATGTGTAATAGTCATCCGTCCTCTGCATTCTTGTACAGCTAATTGCCATCCAAACATGTGTCTATTAGGAGTTTTCATGTTTAAGAGTGACTTAACTGCACTACAGTCAGTTATTAACTCAAATTTTTGGTCATCAAGGTAATAATGTAGCTTCTCAAGAGCCCATACTACTGCCAAACATTCAAGTTGAGTAGCACCATATTTCAATTCACCACTTCTCAGAGTACATGAAATATAGCAGATTACTACTTCTGAAATTTTTCCTTCAATAAGTTGTTTTTGATGCAATGCAGCACCAAGACCAATAAAACTTCCATCTGTATATAATACAAAAGGTAATTGGAAATCTGGTAATCCCAAGATAGGATCTGTCATTAAACATTCTTTCAACTTATCAAATGCCTGTTGTCTTTCATTATTCCAAATGAAAGCTTCTGATTTCTTTATCAGTGTGGTCAATGGTGCACCAATTAATTGGTAGTTTTTTATATATTGTCTATAATAACCACACATACCAAGAAAAGATTTTACATCCTTTACATTTTGAGGAATGCAAATATTCTTTATTGCAGCCACTTTATTTTGGTCTACACATATTTGTAAGCCAGATACAATATGACCAAGCACTTTTAAAGATTCAAACCCAAATTTACATTTTTTCAATGCAAGGGTCATTTTTATTTCATCCATTCTCTGAAATACCATCTTTAAATGGATTAAGTGTTCATCATAAACTTTAGAGAACACTATGATGTCATCAATGTATACCATTAACCATCCCTCAATCATTTCATTATGGAATGTTATATCCATTAACTTCTGAAATACTGATGGAGCATTTTTTGGTCCAAATGGAATTCTGACATATTTATAAATTCCCATGTGTGTTGATATCAACAAAAAGTTCTGTGAATTTTTTTCAACAGGAATTTGATGGTACCCTTTATTTCCATCTAGGCAACTTATATACTTAGCACCTTTAAGGGTAGCATGTATAGAGGCAATCCTTGGCAAGGGACAAATATCATCTACTGTAAATGTATTTAATGCTCTATAATCACCGCACAGTCTTGCTTTATCTTGTTCATAAGAAATTAGCACTGGTGATATTACAAAATATTTCGGAGTAGTTTCAACGTTCTCATGAATGTTCATTTTCAATAACATCTTAATATTATCCTCTATGTCTTTCCTATTCATTGGTGAAGCAGGGTATGGTTTCTTTATAAGACTAGCAGGAATATTATCCATATCACAGGTTAAACTAATCTTCATTTCATGATTTTTTACAAGGCGAAGTTCATTTGTACCATGTGCAAAAGCCATTGGAAATGATTTAATTAATTCCAAAATATTATTTTTCTCAGCTTTACTTATCTGAGTGCCAAATGATGCTTTTGAAATTTCTGTTTCCAGAAGTTCCATCTCATTGGATTCTCTTCCTTTACACGGAGAATTTGTTACTGACTCAATGTGTAAGACTGTGTTAAAAGAATTTATTTTAAATTTCCTTTTACCATTCATTCCAATTGTAAAATTGATATTAGAAGGGTCTAATTTCACACCAAATTTAGTCAGAATATCATTTCCAATGATAAAAAAGTTACTACAGTTAGTATTATCCATTACTTCAAGTCACAAGTTACTCTTACATAACCATGTTGATGTTTAAACAAAAAAACAGGTTTGTATCTACCAATGGGGTGTAGCACTGATCCAAAACCTCTCCAATTTTTACTTTGAAGTGGTTCAAGCTTAGACTTATATTCACTATCAATTTTCTGTAATGTATTAGTGGAAACAACAGAACCAGCAGCTCCTGTGTCCAGTACTATATTAACATTTTCACCAGAAATGATAGCTGGAAACGTGATAGGTGTCATTCTAAAGTTATCAGCTTGTATATCCTTAATGAGTTCAGCATCCTCAAAATTCATTAAAGATTCATTTGAGTCCATATTTAATATTGGATTTTCAAAGATGGACAAATAAGCTTCCAACATACAGACTTCCTTTTCATCACAATATGAGATATTGCTTTCATAATCACTTGATTCTTTACTTTTTTCAGTTTCAGTTTCAGATTCATGTTGATTTTCAACAATATTTATATTTTTCTCACATTTGTGACCTTTTACCCAAGGTTTGTTACACTTATAACAAGGATTTGTTTCATACTTTTTTGGTACTACAGGTGCAGTAGGTTTTTTCTGCTTCTCCTGAAGTGTTTTTGAATTCTGAATTTTTACAGGTTCAACATTTTGTTTATAAGTGGAATACCTTGATTCATACTTATGGTTTAATAATATTTCATTGCAAATATTAATAAAGTCAGAATATTCAATAACATTTAATGTTCTAGCTACAACAATTTCCCTGACAGATATAGGTAGTTTATATATTATCATATCTTTCCATAAGTTAAAATCCATATAAGGCTCAATGGCTTTTAATATTTTATTTAAATTCATTAAAAATTCCATAGGTTTTTCACCATTCAACAGATTATACCTAGTCTTCTCATAAGGTCTATACTTAGTAAGCCTGAATTTAGAACCTCCAAATTTTTTTTCAATAAGTAGTTTCCATTCAGCCCAAGAGTAATCTTTACCCTCATTCAATACAGCTTCAAACCATAATAAAGCAACATCCTTAAATAAAGAAATTAATTTTGATGTTATTTCTTCATCTGGTAACTTATATGAGAACTTCAAGTTGTCAATTCTTTGAATAAAATGTTGCCAATCAGAGCTGGCTTCCCCATCATAAGTTGGGTACTGATCTATCTTAGGCCAGTTTTTCTGATTGGATTTTATCTCACTAATCTTAGGTAAATTCAACAACTCTATCACTCTTGATAAATGGTCTTGTATTTCCTCCTGTACGGATTCGTGACTTACATTTTCAGATTTGACACTACCACCAGATGGTTTTAGTTGTGGTGGTATAGGGTAGTACTGAGATTCACTTTTGCCAATGAAAGGATTATTATTATACTGCGTATACTTATGATGTGGTAGCCTAAAGTTTAGTATGGCACCTAAGTATGTAAATGGAGTTATCACGGCATGCAAGATTGGTGTTATTATTTTTTATAAAAGGGTTTTATTTAATTTATTGGAGTTTAAAATATGAAGAAATTGGTCACGAGCGAATGCCTACACAAATACAATTTATTTTACGGAGAAAACTTATTTTTACGGTCTGAAAAATTTATAAGTATTAAGTCGAGTCACTCAAGAACCTTGGGAAATTTTCCCAGAATTTTTACTATTTTTCTTAAATTTTTAAATGAATTTTAAAGTTTTATAGAAATATTTACGTTTTCAAAAATTACTTAACTTTGATGAATTTTCACGGGGTAATTAGAGCTGCGCAGACTACGAAAATTAGTTTGGTATGTTAAGGGGAAGTAGCTCTATTATGTGTAATTTTTCTAGATTTTTTATTATAGTTTTAAGGTTCTAAATTGAGTCCGGAAGTCTGGACGGACTCCGTTTCGACTCCGTACGGACTCCGTACGGACTCCGGATTGACTCTGGAAGAGCTCTGGAGGGGAAAACTTAGGCACGTGACTAGGAATACTTAAGCGCTTCTCAAACTTGAAATTGAGAGGGGGGACAGATCATACAGCTTAATCATTAACTACCACAGTCTCATTTTTTATTACTCAACAAATTAAATAAATTTGTAATACCCTTATAACTTTATATTTTATATATAACATTTTAGAAATACCACTCAACAATTTAAATCACACTTCAAACAGGGTATCTTTAGAAAGGTCTTCATCACTGGGACTTGATTATTGCTGTCTCATAAAAATTTAAATTATTATAAAAAAACATAAAAGTCAATCTTTTCAGATCTTTCACTGGTACACCTTAATTGTTGTTATCAGTATTTCTTTTATCAACAGCCACTTTCTTTAAATCTCAATAAGCGTTAATTATTTTAGAGTTTCATTATTTTTTATCAATCAGATCTAAGTAGATTGGTTAGCTTAGTGATTTAGAACACCCATTTTGTTATTTTTATTGGAAGGACGGGGTTTTCAACTAAATCCATATATCTCCTCCGGTTTCTGCTTACAGCAAGGCGACTGTAAGAGTTTACCTTACCATAGTTGGCGCCCAACGTGGGGTTCGATTTCTCTAGCTTTCTTTAAAGACTTACTTGGATCAAGAACGTTATTAGCCTGCAAGAGGCTTATTTTCTGGAACTCTAATTGGATTTTTGTTATTGGCCTGCAAGAGGCTTGTTATTTTATCGATTGTTAACGCTTTTCATTACTTATTGGGATGTCTTCTTCTGCTGTTGCTTCAGGATCTTCTAACCCTCTTACTCCCTCAGTTAGAATTGTTTCTTGGGATGGCCCAAGGTTTGATGGGGAGGAGGTTAAATGGTTCATTAGCAGGTATGAAGCTGCTGCGGCTGTTGATGGTGCTTCCCATGTGGATATGGTGAAGCAAGTTAGATTTTTTATTGCCGATAGGGAGGTGGAAAAAGAGGTTATTGCTATGCAGGCATTCAAGGACAAGGATTGGGTTAAGCTTTCTAAAGCTATGGTTGATAGATGGGGTGTTAGGTTTACTATGATGGACCTCAATAAAATTGTTGGAGACTGGCAAGCAAAAGGTGGAGTTTCTTCTATGGCTGACTTCAAAAAGCTCTGTGTTCAGTTTGATGAAGTGGTGGAATATCTCATACTGGTGGACGAGTTAGTGCATGAGAACCAAGCAAAAGATTTGTTTTGGTTAGCATGCAGCAGGGATATTCGTATGGATGTCTTGAAGGATCTTTCAAGAAAAGATTTGATGAAGGAACTGCCTAATGGTGAGCAGAAACTGCCGGCTCTGGAGGTTATCAAAAAGAACATTCAGGCCCATCTAAAGTTATTGGCGTTGGACAAATATCAAGAGTCATGCACTCAATATGTTAGCAAGGTTAGCGAAGTTTTGGCCGAAAATAACGATATTATGGTCAAAGCCCAGGAGGCCAAGAAGGCACAAATGGGATTACCGGCTGCTAAAGTTGAGGGCAATGTAGACAATAAGATGGTCGATCACTTGGCCGATTTAACGAAACAATTAAAAATATTTGTTCAAGAGACTCAGAAGGCCAACAAGGCCCCAATCGCTTCTTCGTCGACGTCGACTTCTTATCAGTCCAGAGGGTATGAACATCGAAATTATAATGGCAATAACAACGGTAACCGCTTCCCAGGCAATGGGAGAAATGGTGGGAATGGTGGTAGTAATTATAGAGGTGGCTATGATGAGCCAAAGGTGTGCTCCTATTGTAATAGGAGAGGGCACAGAGCAACAGTTTGTTTTGCTCTTGATAAGGATATGGATGCTGGGCGAGTTTTATTTGATGGTAAAGTTTATAAATTTCCTGATGGTTTGTTCATCAAGCCCAGTGATGGACAGTCTCCTTCTGATTTGGTCAGAAGAAGTTTAACGGCTGAAAGGAGAGCCAGATTTGAAGAGGTGACAGATGAAGATGTTAATGCCAAGGGTGGCAAAAATGGTAACGGTAATGGTGGAAAAGCTGACAAGGGCAAGGAGAAAGAGGTCAGTAAAGCCACATTTTCTACTTCTTTTGGTGGTTTAGAGCTGGCGACGGTTGCCCAGGTGGAGGGTAGCTGTATGGCTGGCGAATATGATGTTAATGCTGCTAGAAGAGCAGCCGCTACTAAGGCAAAAAGTAGAATTCAGAGCCAATTGAGGGCTAATCCTGGCAAGGCCAATAACAAAGTGAACCCTTACTCTAAGGACAAGAATTCTAGTGCTCAAACTGCCGCCAACAAATTGAACCCTTACTCTAAGGACGAATTATATAAAATGCAGAAGGGGATTGCTGATATGGGGCCCCCTAGTTATGGCAAGTTTGATTTAAATGGTGAGCCTATGCCAGAGGATGATTCGGATTCTGAGGAGGACGTACCGTTGGCGTCTCTACCCAGACCAAGTTTTAGCGGTCCCATCCCAATGGAGGGAGTAAGAAGGACTAGCGATGGATCAGGATTAGTGCAAGAAGCTGGTGACGGAGTTAGGGTTATAGAAAGTGAAGATGTTATAATGGGGGGTGAAGATGGCTCGGTTGGACCTCAAGAGGTACCCAGGGCCAAGGTTGTTAAATCAAAGGTCCAGTATGAGCGGCCAGTAGTTTCCGGTCAAGCTAATGCGATGGACGCAGTTTTGAATAGGGTGAATCAACTTCAGATTCCCTTATCTTTGGGGGAGTTATTTACGATTAGTCCGGCGCTTGCTGAAAAGCAAAAGAAGCATTTGACGAGGCGTCGGGTTTCCACTGGAGAGGTGGAATATATTTTTGAAAATGCTGAAAAGTTTGGGGAAGATGTAGATACACATTTTTCCGCTCCCCTGGGTTACCTGGTGGTAACTCTTAATGGTAAAGAAGTAAAGGCCTTGGTCGATTCAGGGTCTCAAATTAATTTAATTTCATTGGAGCAAGCGACGAGTATAGGCTTGCCAATTAAAAGTGGAACTGGGGGAAACCTCAGAGGTATTGGAGGGCATGCAACAGAGCTGATGGGTACTGCTGAGCATGTCAGGTTAGGCATTTGTGGATCTGTTGGTAAGGTTCACTTTTATGTGGCCAGAGGAGCAGTCAAAACTGTTCTTGGTGGTCCTTTTTTCATGGATTTTGAGGCCAGGATAGGGTATCAAGCTGGCATGGGGATTAGTTTGGAGATCACTGGTGAAGATATGCGGAGGTTACATATGCGGTTAGCGCCTCCTGGAGATGAAGGTTGGGAAACACGGCCAGGGATTACTACTCTGTGCCAGTGTTGTGTTTGCACCAAGAAGCGGCATATAAAACGGACGGCTTCTGGTGAATTATGTTTGTTGGAAAGGGATGGATGCCCTCATTTTTTGGGGTAGCAGGGGCTGATCGCTCTAATGTTGTAATCTCTCCTCAGGATGAGATCCCGGATTGCAATAGGTCAGCTCACTTGGAGATAATTCAAGTGGATTCTCAATTATTTTCTGTTAATATTACTTTGGAGTGCAAATACGTTTTGGACTTTTCTATATGTTTATTGGATTTACCCGGTTTTTCTATTAAATTTAAAAATGGTGAAAAAGGCAAAATGGGCCAAATTAGGTTGGATAAAAATTGGAAGGGTATGTTTTATGGCCTCCAGCAAGAGGTTAAACTGCAATTATCTCCTTCTATTTTGGACCTCCACCAAGAGGATAAACTGGAAAATAGTTTTTATGTTAATAAAGGTATTGGAAAAGGTGTAGATAAATTTGGCAGAGAGGAGGTAGAAGAAGATGTGGTGTATGTAGAGGAAGATGGATTGGTAGTGTGGGATAGTAGTAATTTAAGGAATGGTGTATATGTTGGAGAATTAGAGAATTTAAATAAAAAGGTGGATAAAGAGAAAGAGGTATTCTCGAATATGGTTTATGAAGGATCCAAAGGTTCAGAAGAAAAACGTCAACATAGCTCAATTAAAAATTTATTTAGGGGTCAACGATTATTGGCTCATTCATGTGCAGGTGATATTGGTGATAGAGAAGTCCCTATTGATGTTATATTTATCAATTTTCAAGATGAAGTCTGGGGTCAGACTGGTTTTTTTTTTTTTGTTAGTCAAATATTTGTTGATTTTAGAGAGGCCAGAAGAGTGTGAAGACGATGAATGGGTGGCTATCAAGAGGAAGTCATCTACGTTTTACCTATCTGGTCGACGTTTAATGAGGAGGAGTTATCCAAATCCTCAAGTAGTTATAACTCAACAGAAGGGGCAAGAATTAGTTTTGAAATCACTGCATGAAGATCTCGGGCATAGAGGCGTTGGAGAAACGTTTAGAAGAATTTCTGAGCGATTTTGGTGGCCTGGCATGAAGATGGCTGTTAAAAAGTGGGTTCAGTCATGCGAAGAATGTCAAAGACGAAGTCATTTAAGGCCAAAAGAACCTGGACGCGCGACCGGTGAATATACGCTCTTTGGGAGAGTTAGTTTAGATGCCGTTCATATAAAAGAGGGACGGTATAAATATTTAATTGTGGCTAGAGATGATTTATCTGGTTGGGTAGAGGCAGCGCCTCTTATTAATTTAACTGCCAAAAATGTGGCAGAATTTTTTTTGAATAATTGGGTATATAGGTATGGGGTGATGAAGTTGGTGACGGTAGATGGAGGTCCTGAATTTGGGACAGAGTTTAAAGAGGCCGTATTGAAAGTTGGATCAAAGGTTAGGGTAGCAACCCCATATTATCCTGAAGCTGAAGGCATGGTTGAAAGAGGGCATCAAGTTATTAAGGATGCTTTAGTTAAAATGTGTGGGACAAGTGCCGAAAAGTGGAGGCACTATTTACCTTTAGTTTTATTTGCTGATCGAATCACTGCCAAAAGGACGACCGGATTTTCACCTTATGAACTTGTTTTTGGACAGAAAGCAGTTTTACCGGTTGATTTGGAAGCTGAATCATATCTTGGAGTTGACTGGGACACGGTCAAAACTACTGAAGAATTATTGTGTGCAAGAATGATGCAGCTAGAAAAGAAAGAAGAATATTTAGAAAAGGCATATTCGCGGATGATGAAGATCCGAAATCAATCAGTTAGATATTGGGATGAGCGGTTGGCACATCGATTAAGGAAACCTTTGAACCCAGGTGATATGGTCCTGGTGTATAATAGGAGTTTGGAAAGTCAGTGGGGAAAGATGTTTGCAGATAGGTGGAATGGACCGTATAAAATCAAGGAGCAAGTTTCCGGCGGTTCATATGTGCTAGAGGAGTTGGATGGAGTAGTATTGAAGAAGAGGGTAGCAGCCGATCAAGTGAAACGGTTCTATCCTAGAGGCACCAGGAGTGCCGAAGTCTTCCTCCGCAATGAGGATAAACTATGATATCTACGAAATTTTATGGATTCCTCCACAATGAGGATAAACTATGATATCAATGAAACTTTATGGATTCCTCCGCAATGAGGATAAACTATGAAATTTCTTAAATTTTATGAAATTATATGGATAACTCCGAAATGAGGATAAACTACAATTTTAATGACTTTTATTAAAATTATACCTCCGCAACGAGGATAAACTATGATATCAAGGAAATTTTATGGATTCCTCCGCAACGAGGATAAAATATCTTCTTATTTTTATCAAAAATACTTTACTATCATTACACTGCATATGGGCGACGAAACTGTGATGAAACATAACGAAATGCAAGAAAACCTTCATTGAAAATTTTCAAAATTTAAAATTCTTAAAATATGGGTGAAGATAGTGTTGGAAAAATTTTAAAATTTATTGGAAGAAGTGTTCACAGGGGAACCTTCTTAATTAAATATTGGCAAGTGTGGGGGTAATTGATGGGCTGGCTGCTCTATACACAATTACCCCATAATGTTCGTTTCCAAAATTTTCCCTGTTTCTAGTTGAATCCTGGCTTTGTCTTTTAATTTTAGGAAGTCCACTAAGACTATAAACTGGAACGAATCAAGAGACACCGCTCTCAACGCCGGATTCAAGATTTTTTTATTTTGTTTTTGATTTTTTTATGTTAGATTGTGATTTCTTTTCTTTAAATATATATTATGAATTATTGTAAAGGTGATGCTCACTGGTGGTCTCTAATCATTTTTATAAATTGGAGGGAGCCCACCCAGTGATCATCATTATAAAAATTATCTTCTAAAAACTTTCATTTATTTTCTTTCTTTTCAATTTCTCAAAATTGTGTAACCACATCAAGTTGCACTTGGATGTGGGTATGATGTCGAGGGTACGGCTCATCAAATGGCCGGGGGGCATCTTTTAAAATTTTATTTTGAAATTTTTTTACTTTTTTTATCTTTCTTTTCACATTCATTTATCTTTCTTTAAAATTAAATTTTAACTTTTATTTCAAAACTATCTTTTCTAAAATCTTTTATTTTAAATTTTAAAAAAAAAAATTAAAATTAAAATTAAAAAAAAATAAAATAAAATAAAAAAAAAAAATAATAAAAATAAAATAAATAAAAAAATAAAAAAAAAATAAAATAAAATAATAATAATAATAATAATAATAATAATAATAATAAAAATAAATAAAAATAAAAAAAAAAAAAAATTAAAATTAAAATTAAAATTTATTAATTAAATCAAAATCATTATTATATTTCTTAGTTTTATTTTTTTTAGTTTTCATTCTTTTTAGTTTTATTCATATAGTTTAGACAGGAAACAGGGTCTAGGGGAACTCAATACCTATGGGATTTTACTTCAAGACATCTGTTAGTCCTCCAAGACTTTAAACTGGTTACTTTTCAAGACGTTCTTTAAGGTTTTTTTTTACACGTATTTTGGAGCTGTTAGTCCTCCAAGACTTTAAACTGGCTACTGTTCAAGACTTTCCTTAAGGGTTTTATACAAATTTTGGAGCTGTTAGTCCTCCAAGACTTTAAACTGGCTACTTTTCAAGACGCTCTTTAAGGGTTTTTTTTTTAATACGAATTTTGGAGCTGTTAGTCCTCCAAGACTTTAAACTGGCTACTTTTCAAGACGTTCTTTAAGGGTTTTTTTTAATACGAATTTTGGAGCTGTTAGTCCTCCAAGACTTTAAACTGGCTAATTTTCAAGACTATCGTTAAAATTTTTTTATTGGATTTGTTAGGTCCACCAAGACCTTAAACTGGACTATTATCATGTGCTGGGTCTACCATGACCTTAAACTGGATTTCTTATCGATTAAATGTTTGGTCCACCATGACTTTAAACTGGTAGTTCATTCATTGTTTAGTCCACTATGACTTAAAACTGGAAAATTAATATCTGCAGGATAATTCAACATTCATTGGACCACTATGGCCTTATACTGGATTACTTGTCGATCAAATGTTTGGTCCACTATGACATTAAACTGGATTATCAAATTTATTCAATCTTTGGTCAAGCCTAGGCCTTACTTAGGAATTTATCAAGTTATTTATGCACCTAAACGATCTTTGGTCCACCAAGACCATAAACTGGCAATCGATTTTATTTTTGGTCCACCAAGACTTTAAACTGGGATGTCAATCTTGTTTGGATAACTCAATTCAATCTTTTAATTTATCACTGTCCACTATGACTCTAAACTGGTTATTCAATTATTTCTGGAATTGGGTGCTGATAAGCTTTAGGAGGTTAAAATTTTAGGTGGTAATGATGCTATGGAAAGCATAATGGTTAATTAGGTGAAATTTGTGGCGCTTTAACATGGTCTAAAGTTAATATTATTATTGGAAGCCTGGCAAAAGTATTTTATGGGTTTGCTGTATAGCAAAGTTTGAAAATTGTGATGAAGGAATCAGAAGTTAGGATGGTAGTTGGATTTTAGGGAATGATTTTTTTTAGTGCCTCATAGTTAGGCCATTTTTTTTGGTGTGAAGCTTGGAGGACCTTATGGCGAGATTGGAATCATAGAATTCGGCTCAGTGGGGGGCCCTATGAGGTTGGAATCAGGAGTATTCGGCTCATAGGAAGATCCACTCTCTCAATGCTGTGACAAGAAGGAAGACTGGTATATGGGAGTCTGAAGGGATTCAAACCTTTCTCTCAGTAGTGGAATCATCACAAGATTTATATTATTTTATTTTATATTATATCAAGCCAGAGAAGAAGAAAGAATGTTTTTATTATAAAGATTTAAAAGAAGACCAGCTAAAACAAATTTATCAAATTATTTTATTAGATAAGATATTTCTTTTGGAATTTCTCAACCACTTATGCAAAGTTATAAGAATGGGGACATTCTCGATTGGAGGGAGGATGTGGTAGCCTAAAGTTTAGTATGGCACCTAAGTATGTAAATGGAGTTATCACGGCATGCAAGATTGGTGTTATTATTTTTTATAAAAGGGTTTTATTTAATTTATTGGAGTTTAAAATATGAAGAAATTGGTCACGAGCAAATGCCTACACAAATACAATTTATTTTACGGAGAAAACTTATTTTTACGGTCTGAAAATTTATAAGTATTAAGTCGAGTCACTCAAGAACCTTGGGAAATTTTCCCAGAATTTTTACTATTTTTCTTAAATTTTTAAATGAATTTTAAAGTTTTATAGAAATATTTACGTTTTCAAAAATTACTTAACTTTGATGAATTTTCACGGGGTAATTAGAGCTGCGCAGACTACGAAAATTAGTTTGGTATGTAAAGGGGAAGTAGCTCTATTATGTGTAATTTTTCTAGATTTTTTATTATAGTTTTAAGGTTCCTAATTGAGTCCGGAAGTCCGGACGGACTCCGTTTCGACTCCGTACGGACTCCGTACGGACTCTGCTTTGACTCCGTACGGACTCCGTACGGACTCCGGATTGGCTCTGGAAGAGCTCTGGAGGGGAAAACTTAGGCACGTGACTAGGAATACTTAAGGGCTTCTCAAACTCGAAATTGAGAGGGGGGACAGATCATACAGCTTAATCATTAACTACCACAGTCTCATTTTTTATTACTCAACAAATTAAATAAATTTGTAATACCCTTATAACTTTATATTTTATATATAACATTTTAGAAATACCACTCAACAATTTAAATCACACTTCAAACAGGGTATCTTTAGAAAGGTCTTCATCACTGGGACTTGATTATTGCTGTCTCATAAAAATTTAAATTATTATAAAAAAACATAAAAGTCAATCTTTTCAGATCTTTCACTGGTACACCTTAATTGTTGTTATCAGTATTTCTTTTATCAACAGCCACTTTCTTTAAATCTCAATAAGCGTTAATTATTTTAGAGTTTCATTATTTTTTATCAATCAGATCTAAGTAGATTGGTTAGCTTAGTGATTTAGAACACCCATTTTGTTATTTTTATTGGAAGGACGGGGTTTTCAACTAAATCCATATATCTCCTCCGGATTCTGCTTACAGCAAGGCGACTGTAAGAGTTTACCTTACCATAATGATTATCCTGGTTCATTAGTAGATTGGCAGTTTCAATCTCAAGTTTAGTCAATCTTTGTAGCAGCTCAGAGACACTTTGATTTGTTTGGGAAAAAGATAACTTAGTTCTTGATTCAGTTTTCAATAAATGTGTTTTATACAATTTTTCTAACTCACAGAATTCGTTTGAAAGTTCATTATATTTATTACTCAATGAATCATATTTAAGAGTTAGAGACAAATGTTCTTTCTCTAATTCTTTGTTACATGTTGCTAATTGAGAAATAATTAATGTCAAGGATGAAATTGTATCACTAGTGAGCTTAACTGTCTGTTCCTCACAATCAGTCATTCTATTCCACAATTCTGAAACAATTCTATGGACAGTTGGATTATTGTTAAAATATTCCATGTCTTCCTTTTCAATTCTCTCACTCTCCTGTGAACTTTTCATCTCACCAGTAGGTGGTGGCAACTGAGGGTTAACTGTATTATCATTATAAATAGTACTGTTATTGTGGACAAAAGACAAGTCAGGTGTATCTACTCTAAAACCTAAATTTCTTAAATCCTCCTCTATTTTCTGCACAGATTTATCATCAATAGGATTACCCATATTGTATTTATCAGTATTGTGTTCAATCTGAGAGGGTAATCTACTTACCATGGGATAGATTCCAGTCCTAATTTTTGGCGCTTTTTTCCTTTGTAAGGGTGATCTGAGGAAGTCAGATGAGGTGGTGGATCCCTGTTGCAGCTGTGGCTGGTCCATAGTTGATGGAACCAGTCCCATTTCAATTTTTCTACCAGGATTTTCTCCTGGGAGTGAGTTTACCCGCCTGGGATAAGGTGTTGCTGACTTGGCTGGCCTCCCTTTAGCTCTGCCAGTGCCTGATTCATCTGCTGAAACCCTACCTTGAAATTGTTCTGTAATTGCTCTACCTCTTTGAACATTAGTGATTTGGATTCTTCCAACTTCAGAACCTGTTTGGCCAAGTGGGACAGTTGATCCTGAAGAGGAGGAGACATCTTTTTTATAGTTATCTTTTTTAAAAGAGCTTTCTTTTCTTCTATGCTCATGTTGTCTGCCTGGGGGTATTGCTGACCCTCCATGGTTATGTCCTGGATAGTTTTTGTTAGCTTTAGACCTGGTATTATAAGAAGGCTTTTCATTTACACTGTCCTGAGGAGCACTCATATTTTTAAAAATGACAATATATCACGTGTACAGAAAGGAAAAACTTTATGGAATTAGTAGACAAAAGTTAATAGCAATGTTATTACAAATAAAAAGCACTGGAGCTTACCCTGAATTTATATCTTTTTTTTATTTAAATAAAATATAAGAAAATTTCGAAAAAATCTGTTAAAAATATAATAATAAGTTTAACTAGATTTTTTTAAGGTTGAATAAGTAGCTCACCAAGCTTTAACCAAATACCAATTTAATTTGGTGTTATATTGGTGTCCAAATACCAAGTGAAATTGGGTTTATATTGGGTACAGTTACTACTGTAAATATCTAATTTTTATGATAAAAAACTAGTACAATTATTATAAGGGTTCTTTTTCGCAATCACTGAGTTATGATGACCCACTAATATGCAGAATACCAAAATATTTGGTTATTTTGAGCTGTACTAAAGTAAAAATCATGTCCCAAGGCTTATACTAAATAATAAGTAAAATATAAGGAAAGACCCCCAATTGTCAGTATAGTATAGTATATAAGTATGATATAATAGTATTTATTTATGGTCCTACTACTGATTGATAAATGATTTAGTGATTAAACCTCAGTGGAAGACTAATAAAATAGTTATACTCAAATAAAACTCACAATACTTGGATTTAAATGTGAGCTAGTGGTGGAAAATAGATGAATAAAATATAGTTATAGCTTATATAAAGATAATATCAATTTATAATTGCTTTATAATATATTTCTGATTGCTTATAATTGTATTGTAGTGTTTGTTTGAAGTGTAGTAATTGAATGATGATAAATAACCGTCAAAATCCCTCCTTACTTATACCCAAATCCACTGGAGTGCACAGACCTTCAATCCAGATGATGTCACTGCTATCCCCGCCAATTACAGCACTGTGAGGGCCCATCACCTCCCCATGGTGTCCAATTCAAGAAGATTCAACACCCAGACCTCCATTAAGGACCCTCCATCACAATTAATGATAACACAGATCTATACCACAAATAGAAAATCCAGATAAAAGAGGATACCATAAAGAAACGGGTAAAATAAGCAATTAAAAAGAGATTTGATGAAACCCAAAGCTTATAAAGGAAACAAATAAAATGTCCAAGCCCCCAATAACATCCTCAAGCATCCACATTAACCCAGAAATGACCTTCCAACCCATAAATCCATGAATAACCATCCAAGGAAGTAAATTAAGTTGTCTAAACTGAGTGTATGCGCCTGATATAGATGTCTATGCTTCTGTAGGAGTTGTGAGTCCACTGATTTAGTCCATATGACCTAAAATAAGCAGAAAAACAAAGGTTATAGGCTATTGAGGGGCTAAAACTCACTGATATACCTAAATATACATAATATACTGCATATTTCACTGAATATGAGATTTATGTATACATATAAGTTTATGTATGTCAATAATTACTTCATCTCACTTAAGATAAGTATATTATGACTCTTTAACACCTTAATAAGTATTATTAAGCTAGGGATAAGCTATTTAAACTTCTATAATTTATATAATAGAATAATAATTATATATATATAATATATTATTCTTTTAACCTTATTTTGAAGATATAAGCTTAATTTACTTAAGGTTATCTTATTTTAAGCATAAGCAATACTAAGTCATAGGGATATCTAGGCTGAAAGTTGTACCCTTGATTATTGTTTTGTTGGATTTTGAAGATGAGACCTGGGGTCAGATTGGCTTTTATTTTATTATGGTTGAGTATCTCACCACACAATATGGGGGGCGGACTTGCTAGCAAGTCCGCAACCTTGGACCCAAACTCACCATAGATTGAAAACACATTGAGCTATTGATAAAGGAACCATTCAATCAGGGATGAACACCACTCAGCAGAACAGTTTTAGGTGGGTGTTCAAGTAGAGTTCAGTATGGGTTCAGTATGAGTTCAGTCTGAGTTCCATCTGAGTTCCATCTGAGTTCAGGTTGAGGACTTGCTAGCAAGTCCACCCCCTATATTGCGTAGTGTCTGTTAACTCTGGAGAGGCCAAATATTTGTGATGATGATACTTTAGTGGCAATCAAGAAGATGAGTCCTGGCTTTTATATTTCAGGAAGGAGGTTGATGAGGAGGAGATATCCAAGTCCTCAAGAGGTGGTGACTCAGAAAAAGGGTCAAGAATTGGTTTTGAAGTCTTTGCATGAAGACCTTGGTCACACAGGCTTTGGGGAGACTTATAGAAGAGTAGCACATAGATTTTGGTAGCCAGGTATGAATTTGGCTGTGCGGGGTTGGGTTCAATCTTGTGAAGAATGTCAAAGAAGAAGTCACTTGAAACCGTAAGAGTTTGGCCGTGCTACTGGTGAAACAACTGTGTTTGGAAGAGTCAATTTGGATGCTGTCCATATCAAAGAGGGCAGGTATAAATACTTTGTTGTTGCCAGGGATGATTTGTCTGGTTGGGTTGAGTTGGTTCATCTGGTTAATTTGACTGCTAAGAATGTGGAAAATTTTTGAAGAAAGAATCAGTGTTTAGGTATGGGTTTATGAAGTTGGTGACTGTTGATAGTGGGCTAGATTTTGGAGCTAAATTTAAAGAAGTGGTAGCAAGTATTGGTTCAAAAGTCAGAGTGGCTACACCTTATTATCCTGAAGCTAAAGGAATGGTTGAAGGAGGCCATCAAGTTATCAAAAATTCTTTGGTAAAAATGTGTGGAGATAGTGCTGAAAAATGGAGGCATTATTTACCCTTGGTGTTATTTTCTGATAGGGTCACTGTGAAAAAGACAACTGGCTATTCCCCTTATGAATTAATTTTTGGGAAGAAAGCTGTTCTACCGGTGGATTTGGAAGCTGTCTCTTAACTTGGAATTGAATGGGATGGTATATGCTCAACAGAATATTTTCTCTGTGCCAGGATGCAACAGTTGGAATGTAGAGAGGGATGTCAAGAGAAGGCATACTCTAGAAAGATTAAAATTATAAATCAATCAATCATATACTGGGACAAGAAGTTGGCTTGTAGACTCAGGAATCCCTTGAAACCTGGTTGTTTGGTTTTGGTGTATAATAGAAGTTTGGAGAGTCAGTGGTGAAAGATGTTTTCTGACAGATGGAATGGACCTTACAGAGTCAGATCTCAGGTGTCTGGGGGTTCTTATGTTTTGAAGGAGCTAGATGGCGCAGTCTTAAAGAAGAGAGTGGCTGCAGATCAACTGAGGATATTTTACCCTAGAGGCACAAAAAATGAAGAAGATTGACTCCGCAATGAGGATAAACTATGGACAATTCTTTAAATTTAGATTTTGGTTATGCTGTGCATCTGTTTTGTTGGAAACTTTTTGTTAGAAGGTACCCGTGGGTGGGGCTTCTAGATTTTATTTTAGCAAGTCTGGGGACAACTGATGGGCTGGCTGCTCTATCAACAGTTACCCCAGATTGTCTGTTTCAAACCCCTTCTCTTAATTTTGTTGAACCCTAGTATTGGTTTTTCTTCACAGGATTTAGTCCTCTAGGACTTTAAACTGGAAATTCTTTTGGTATTCAAGTGCCAGACTCTTCAATCTTATTGGTTTTGGTTTAATGTGTTGGATTTTATGTTTTGTTAGAAGGTTCCCAGGGGGGGGGGTTCTAGATTTTATTTTGGAAAGTGTGGGGGTAACTGATGAGCTGGCTGCTCTGTAGAAAAGTTACCCCATAATGTCTTTTTCAAGTATTTTTGTTTTTTCTAGTTGAATCCTAGCTCTGGTTTTTGTTATTCAGGTTTTAAATCCACTATGACTTTAAACTGGCTTCTTTTGTCTATTTGGTTTGGTGGGGGATCACTGGTTGTCTCCAATCACTTTTACTTATTGGAGGGAGCCCACCCAGTGATCATTTCCTTAGACTGGTCTTTCTATGGAGCTTTATTTTTTAATTAGATAGTAGTTTTAGATTCTTTTTTTTCTTTTTTTTCTTAAATTTTTTATGGGAGTTATTAGGATATAAAGATGGAAAAATCACAAAACTATATTATATGGTGTTACCACATCAGGGTCACCTGGATGTGGGCAAGCATTGGTTGGGAAAGGCTCATCAATTGGCTGGGAAACGCTATTTTCTTTCTTTCTTTTATTATTCTCTCAATTTCTATTTATCTCATCTTTATTTTTTATTTTAATTTATTTTAAAATTATTGAAAAGTGTATCCACATCAAGGTGCACTTGGATGTGAGTAAGGTATCAGGGGATCAGATCATCAATTGGCTGGGGGATACCATTAGTAACTATTATTTGTCTCATGTTATTATTATTCATTTTAATTTAATTTTTTAACTCCCATATTTTTGGTTAATTTTAGTATTTATTTTCAAGTTTTTTTTTATTTTTTTTAGTATGTTAGTATTTTAAAATAAAAATAAAAATAAAGTAAATAAAATAAAAATAAAAATAAAAAAAACAAAATTTTTATATATGTATCTGTTAATTATTATTGTGCTCTCTATTTAGTGACTTATTAATTTCTCTCTTGTTTATTTTAATGTCTGGAAGAAGAAGCCTCCAGAAGTTGGTCCCGATTATGGTGGCGTTTTTGCTTTTTGTTAGGATTAGAAGAAGAACTGTGTTCTTTGTGGTGTAGGTGGCTGGAAAGAGTATATGGATTGTAATGGTCAGGGACTGGAGTGAAAGGTAATTTTTGGGAAGAAGTGGAAGAAGCGGGGATAGAGTGTTGCAATGTGTGCATGATTCTTCTAGACATCTTCCAGTGGTCATCAAGGAGCTTTTTCCTTTGATTCTTTTTAAATTCATTTAATGGAACATGGAGGGAGAAGGCCTTAAGAATTTTTGAACACATCATGCTTAGGTTTTTTTTCATGTCAGCGTAATCAAGTGTTAAGGTACTTTCTAGAGGTTGGCCGATTCCAATTGTAGTTTCAGGAGGGGGGGTTCCAACTGCATAGAAGAAATGGATCAGTAATTGTTCTCTGTTAAAGAAATTGGACTTATTAATTTGGTACTTACAGATTGGAAGCTCATAAAATTTGTAAGCAGCCCCGATTTGAACTGTTGAAGAAATCTGAATGGATGTTGAAGGAGAATCAACCAGATAGAGGTATGGATTCTCATGATCATTCTCCAAATGGTGTTGAGAAGATGAGGGAGAAGAAGGGTGTTCCTGTGGCCTGGTTGGAGCAGCAGGGCTGCTGTTGTTGTTGTGGATATTATTATTGCTTGGCCCAGTTGGGTTGGACACTGGTGGTGGAGAACCAGGTTTGTTGAAGGAAGGATCAGGAGAAGGTGACCTGGAAGCTGATTTTAATTTGCTGGATGAAGATCTAGAAGAAAGGGAACCATCAGAGGAATAATTGGCATCCAGAGGAGAGGTGTAGTTAGTTCTTCTTAAAGTAACTGGAGATTTTTTTTTAGAAGCAGAGTTGCGTGCTCTGGTGTTTTCAGAAGGTCCTCTGGCAGGTTTTCTAGAGTTGTTGGAATTTTTGGGGTTGTCTGGGGAAGAAATTTGGTGTGTACGCATTGCTCTGGGAGCACTAGAAGGTAGTTTTGTAGAGTTGTTGGTGTTTAATGGTGTATTTTGGCTTCTATCTGGCTGAATTTGGGAGTTTTGAGCCTGATTTTTGCTTTCTGGAAAGGCGGGAGGGACGCCTGGATACGTTCTAGCAGCCTGGGAACTGACATTGAAGCTGATTTGACCAAATTTTCTGATATAAAAGCAGATTATAGAGAAGATAAAGCAGGTATTTTAGGGAGTGATTTGGGAATAGACCGGCGTGATCTTCTGGAAGGAGCAGAAGATAAAGAAGAGGAAGCAGGTCCAAGTTCTGATGACCTGGTATCAAATCTGGAAGTATATTTGTGTGAAGGTTAAGGCAAAATTATTGGATAGTTGTGGTCTCTGTCACATCTTTTCTTTTTAGAGTTGCAAGAATCACAGGCTCTATTGTAGAATTTGGCTTGAGGAGTTGGAAGAGTGAAGGTACAAGGCTTGCACATGTGGATGCACTGTTTACAAACAAAGTCCTTTGGAGCAGTGAAATAGGGAAGGTCCAATGGGTCAAAGTCTGGAGATTCAGCTATGATCTGTGAAGAAAAAATAATGAAGAGAAAAGAGATAAATAAAAATTTTGTCAGTGATGTGTAGATAATGAAGAAAGAGTGGAAGTTCAGCAGGTTGGCTGTGGAGCACTGTGCATGGAGGTGGCTCTGCCTTATATGCAAAATGTGGTTAATCCATCAAGACTTTAAACTGAACACTGGCAGTAAATCAAGACTTTAAACTGAGAAATGGCACAGTCGCCCAAGACTATAAACTGGGGATGTTTTTTGGTTGAGTCCTTCAGGACTATAGACTGATAATGTGGAGTTGGTGTGATTCTGGAAGAGGGCATCCAAGGTGAAGTCTCTGAATTATGTTAAGGCAAATGTGGGGGTAACTGATGAGCTGGCTGCTCTGTAGAACAGTTACCCCAGAATGTTAGTTTTTTTCTTTGGTCTTTAAAGTTTTGATCTCTGGTTCTGTCTTTTTGATTCAGGTTTTGAGCCCCCCAAGACTATAAACTGAGGGTTTTTGTCAGTATAGTCTAGTATATAAGTATGATATAATAGTGTTTATTTATGGTCCTACTAATTTTTAATAAATGATTTAGTGATTAAACCTCAGTGGAAGACTAATAAAATAGTTATACTCATATATAACTCACAATACTTGGATTTTTATGCGTGCTAGTGGTGGAAAATAGATGTATAAAATATAGTTATAGCTTATATAAAGATAATATCTATTTATAATGGCTTTATAATATATTTCTAAATGTTAATAATTGTATAGTAGTGTTTGTTGGAGTTTTAGTTTTTGAATGATGATAAATAACCGTCAAAATCCCTCCTTACTTATACCCAAATCCACTGGAGTGCACAGACCTTCAATCCAGATGATGTCACTGCTATCCCCGGCAATTACAGCACTGTGAGGGCCCATCACCTCCCCATGGCGTCCACTTCAAGCAGTTTCAACAACCAGACCTCCAGTAAGGACTCTCCATCACTATTAATAATAACACAGATCCATACCATAAATAGAAAATCCAGATAAAAGCCGATACCATAAAGAAACAGGTAAAATAAACAATCAAAAAGAAATTTAATGAAACCAAAAGCATATAAAAAACAAATTAAATTTCCAAGCCCCCAATAAAATCCCCAACCATCCAAATTAACCCAGAAATATCCTTCCAACCAATAAATCCGTGAATAACCATCCAAGGAAGTAATTTTAGTTGTCCAAACTGGGTGTATGCGCCTGATATAGGTGTCTATGCTTCTGTACTGGTTGTGAGTCCACTGATTTAGTCCATATGAGCTAAAATAAGCAGAAAAACAAAGGTTATAGGCTATTAAGGGGCTAAAACCCACTTATATACCTAAATATACATAATATACTGCATATTTCACTGAATATGAGATTTATGTATACATATAAGCTTATGTATGTCAATAATTACTTCATATCACTTAAGATAAGTATATTATGACTCCATTAACACCTTAATAAGTATTATTAGGCCATGGGTAAGCTATTTAAACTATTAGAGCTTATATAATAGAATAATAATTATATATATATATAATAAAATAATATATATTATTATTTTAACCTTATTTTTAAGATATAAGCTTAATTTACTTAAGGTTATCTTATTTTAAGCATATGAAATACTCAGTCCTAAGGATATTTAGGCTGACACTCCTTCATCCCAAAAAAAAACAATAAAAAAATGTTAAGACATTTTAATTAAAACTAAGGAGTGAAATAATAAAAATAAAAATAAAAATAAAAATATAAAATAATTTTTATAATACATATACTGAATAAACAGTATTATTTAGATTTAAATTTTTTCAAGAGATTTTTAAGATCAGAGATTTCATTTTCTGGAATCGACTGGTCATATTCACTTGATTTATTTTTAAATCTTAATAGATACTCAACTCCCTTTTCTTTAGTAAGGTGTCTCTTTTTAAGTATCTTTTCAATTTCTACCTTTTCAACTTTTTCTTCAGGTTGCTGTTTATGCTTTCCTGATCTTCTTGGAAATAGAGCAGTATCATTAGAATGGTATGGTTTTATAAGAGAAATAGGAAATACTGGATGTTTTCTATCATATGGTGCATATAGAATAACCTCAACAGCATTATTACCAACCATCTTTTTAACTACAAATGGTCCAATGAATTGATCCTTCAATTTAACATTACCATTTAAATTGAAATGTAGTGTTGAAATAAGGACTTTATCACCCTCTTTGAACATTTGTTCTTTATGGGCTTTATCCCATCTTTTCTTTTCATACTCAAACGCCTTATTTATAAATTCTTGAGCATGTTTTCTGCATAATTCCTGCATCTGAAGAAAAGATTTAGTACCTGGATGGATATACAATCTAGGTAACTTATTAAGATTTTTAGCAGAGGTATTAGGTACATAACCCAACCATAACTCAAATGGCTTCTTACCAGTGACAGAATGTACTGTACTATTGTATGCAAATTCTAAACCTGGGATAAGGGTTACCCAATCATGCGTGAATTCGTCATTGTCTTTAAAATTAAGACCAAAAGCACAATATCTTCTTATCATATCTTCTAAAGTTTGTATCATTCTTTCTGCTAGCCCATCAGTCTGTGGATGGTGTGCTGTAGAAAGATTTAATTGACACCCTGAAACATCCATAAGTGATGTCCAGAACTCAGAAGTAAATTTGGATCTCTGTCAGAAACTATTGCTTTGGGGAAACCTGCTATATTTAAAAATTGTGTCCACCATAAAAATACTAAGTCCTTTGCAGAAACCTCTTTGTGGGTAGGAATAAATTTACACATCTTTGTAAATCCATCTACAATTACCCAGCAGGTGTTATAGCTCTTATGCCCTGCTATTGACAAACTTGTTACAAAGTCCATGTTAATGATTTCCCATGGAGCTTTTGGTTGCTCAATTTGTTGTAATAAACCAGCTCTTTTGCCTGTTAATCTTTTAGATTTTTGACAAGAATCACAATTTTCAACATATTTCTGAACATCCTCAGACATGTTAATCCACCAAGCTGTGTTTTTTACTCTGGTTAATGTTTTATGGTAGTCAAAATGACTTGATAATATATCATCATGACATATATTTAACATTAACTCCTTCATTGAAGGGGGAATTACAATTACATTACTTAATTTTTTCTTGTAATATATAAAACCATCCTAAATTGAAAATTTTCTTTTTTCTAATGCCTCTTTATACTTAATTGGTAATGTTTTTATTAAAACATTCATTGAAGCATTAGATGGATCATTTATTATTGTAGTTAATTTACTCAAGTCAGGATCTGAATTATAATTATCAAGAATTGATTGCATAAATTCATCCTCAAGATCTAAAATATAAATGCCATAAATGTTAATAATCTCTGACTCAGGAACATAAGCAGGATTATCATCATTATTAGGCAGAGGTACTCTAGATAACAGATCTACATTAGAGTGCAAGGTTCCTTCTCTATGTGTAATAATAATTCGTCCTCTGTATTCTTGTACAGCTAATTGCCATCTAAACATGTGTCTATTAGGAGTTTTCATGTTTAAGAGTGACTTAACTGCACTAAAGTCAGTTATTAACTCAAATTTTTGGTCTTCAAGGTAATAATGTAGCTTCTCAAGAGCCCATACTACTGCCAAACATTCAAGTTGAGTAGCACTGTATTTCAATTCACTACTTCTAAGAGTACGTGAAGTATAGCAGATTTTTACTTCTGACATTTTTCCTTCAATAAGTTGTTTTTGATGCAAAGCAGCACCCAGTCCAATAAAACTTGCATCTGTATACAATACAAAAGGTAATTGGAAATCTGGTAATCCCAAGATAGGAGCTGTCATTAAACATTCTTTAAACTTATCAAATGAATGTTGTCTTTCATTATTCCAAATGAAAGCTTCTGATTTCTTTATCAGTGTGGTCAGTGGTGCAGCAATTGATTGGTAGTTTTTTATATATTGTCTATAATAACCACACATTCCAAGAAAAGATTGTAGATCCTTTACATTTTGAGGAATGAAAATATTCTTTATTGCAGCCACTTTATTTTGGTCTACACATATTTGTAAGCCAGATACAATATGACCAAGCACTTTTAAAGATTCAAACCCAAATTTAAATTTTTTCAATGCAAGGGTCATTTTTATTTCATCCATTTTTTGAAAAACTTTCCTTAAATGGATTAAGTGTTCATCATAAGTTTTTGAGAACACTATGATGTCATCAATGTATACCATTAACCATCCCTAAATCATTTCATTATGGAATGTTATATCCATTAACTTCTGAAATACTGATGGAGCATTTTTTGGTCCAAATGGCATTCTGACATACTTATAAATTCCCATGTGTGTTGTTATCAACAAAAAGTTCTGTGAATTCTTTTCAACAGGAATTTTATGGTACCCTTTATTTCCATCTAGGCAACTTATATATTTAGCACCTTTAAGGGTAGCATGTATAGAGGCAATCCTTGGCAAGGGATAAATATCATCTACTGTAAATGTATTTAATGCTCTATAATCACCGCACAGTCTTGCTTTATCTTGTTCATAAGAAATTAGCTCTGCTGATATTACAAAATATTTTGGAGTAGTTTCAAACTTCTCAAGAATGTTCATATTCAATAACATCTTAACATGTCCTCTATGTCTTTCCTCTTCATTGGTGAAGCAGGGTATGGCTTCTTTTTAAGACTAGCAGGAATATTATCCATATCACAGGTTAAACTAATCTTCATTTCATGATTTTTTACAAGGCCAAGTTCATTTGTACCATGTGAAAAAGCCATTGGAAATGATTTAATTAATTCCAAAATATTATTTTTCTCAGCTTTACTTATCTTAGTTCCAAATGATGCTTTTGAAATTTCTGTTTCAAGAAGTTCCATCTCATTGGATTCTCTTCCTTTACACAGGGTATTTGTGACTGACACAATATGAAAGACTGTGTTAAAAGAATATATTTTAAATTTCTTTTTACCATTCATGCCAATTGTAAAATTGTTATTAGCAGGGTCTAATTTCACACCAAATTTAGTCAGAATATCATTTCCAATGATAAAACAGTTACTACAGTTAGTATTATCCATTACTACAAAGTCACAAGTTACCCTTACATAACCATGTTGATGTTTAAAGAAAACAGCAGCTTTGTATTTACCAATGGGGTGTAGCACTGATCCAAAACCTCTACAATTTTTACTTTGAAGTGGCTCAAGCTTAGACTTTTATTCACTATCAATTTTCTGTAATGTATTAGTGGAAACAACAGAACCAGCAGCTCCTGTGTCCAGTACTATATTAACATTTTCACCAGAAATGATAGCTGGAACCGTGATAGGTGTCATTCTAAAGTTATCAGCTTGTAAATCCTTAATGATTTCAGCATCCTCAAAATTCATTAAAGATTCATTTGATTCCATATTTAATATTGGATTTTCAAAGATGGACAAATCATCTTCCAACATACAGACTTCATTTTCATCACTATATGAGATATTGCTGTCATAATCACTTGATTCTTTACTTTTTTCAGTTTCAGTTTCAGATTCACGTTGATTTAAACAATATTTATGTTTTTCTCACATTTGTGACCTTTGACCCAAGGTTTGTTACACTTATCACAAGTATTTGTTTCATACTTTTTAGGTACTACAGGTGCAGTAGGTTTTTTCTGCTTCTCCTGAAATGTTTTTGAATTCTGAATTTTTACAGGTTCATCATTTTGTTTATAAGTGGAATACCTTGCTTCATACTTATGGTTTAGTAATATTTCATTTCAAATATTAATAAAGTCAGAATATTCAGTAACATTAATTGTTCCAGCTATAACTATTTCTCTAACAGATATAGGTATTTTATATATTATCTTTTCTTTCCATAATTTAAAATCCATGTTAGGCTCAATGGCATTTAATATTTTATTTAAATTCATTAAAAATACCATAGGTTTGTCACCATTCAATGGATTGTACCTAGTATTCTCATAAAGTCTCTGCTGAGTAAGCCTGAATTTAGAACCTCCAAATTGTTTTTCAATAAGTTGTTTCCATTCAGTCCAAGAGTAATCTTTACCCTCACTCAAGACAGCTTCAAACCATAATAAAGCAACATCCTTAAATAAAGAAATTAATTTTGATGTTATTTCTTCATCTGGTAACTTATATGAGAATTTCAAGTTGTCAATTCTTTGAATAAAATGTTGCCAATCAGAGCTGACTTCCCCATCATAAGTTGGGTACTGATCTATCTTAGGCCAGTTTTTCTGATTGGATTTTATCTCACTAATCTTAGGTAAATTCAACAACTCTATCACTCTTGATAAATGGTCTTGTATTTCCTCCGGCACAGATTTGTGACTTACATTTTCAGATTTGACACTACCACCAGATGGTTTTAATTGTTGTGGTATAGGGAAGGAATGAGATTCACTTTTGCCAATGAAAGGATTATTATTATATTGATTATAATTATGATTATCCTGGTTCATTAGTAGATTGGCAGTTTCAATCTCAACTTTAGTTAATCTTTGTAGCAACTCAGAGACACTTTGATTTGTCTGGGCAAAAGATAACTTTGTTCTTGATTCAGTTTTTAATAAATGTGTTTCATATAATTTTTCTAACTCACAGAATTTGTTTGAAAGGTCATTATATTTATTACTTAATGAATCATATTTAAGAGTTAGAGACAAATGTTCTTTCTCTAATTCTTTGTTACATGTTGCTAATTGTGAAATGTTTAATGTCAAGGATGAAATTGTATCACTAGTGAGCTTAACTGTCTGTTCCTCACAATCAGTCATTCTATTCCACAATGCTGAAACAATTCTATGGACAGTTGTATTATTGTTAAAATCTTCCATGTCTTCCTTTTCAATTCTCTCACTCTCCTGTGAACTTTTCATCTCACCAGTAGGTGGTGGCGACTGAGGGTTAACTGTATTATCATTATAAATAGTACTGTTATTGTGTACAAAAGACAAGTCAGGTGTATCTACTCTAAAACCTAAATTTCTTAAATCCTCCTCTATTTTTTGCACAGATTTAACATCAATAGAATTACCTATATTGTAATTATCAGTATTATGTTCAATCTGAGAGGGTAATCTACTTACCATGGAATGGTTGCCAGTCCTGATTTTTGGTGCTTTTTTCCTTTGTAAGGGTGAGCTGAGGAAGTCAGATGAGGTGGTGGATCCCTGTTGCAACTGTGGCTTGTCCACTGTTGATGAAACCAGTCCCATTTCCATTTGTCTACCAGGATTTTCTCCAGGGAGTGAGTTGACCCACCTTGGATAGGGGGTTGCTTATTTGACTGACTGGGCTGGCCTCCCTTTAACTCTGTCAATGCCTGATTCATCTGCTGAAACCCTACCTTGCAATTGTTTTGCAACTGCTCTACCTCTTTGAACATGAGAGATTTTGATTCCTCCAATTTCAGAACCAGTTTGGCCAGGTGGGACAGTTGATCCTGAAGAGGAGGAGACGTCTTTTTTATAGTTATCTTTTTAAGAGGGCGTCCTTTTCCTCTATACTCATGCTTTCTGCCTGGGGGTATTGTTGACCCTCCATGGTGATGTCCTGGAACGTTTTTGTTAGCTTTAGACCTGGTATCATAAGCAGGATTTTCACTTACAATGTCCTGGGGATCACTCATCTTGTTAAGAATGAAAATATTTTACGTCTACAAAAGGAAAAAACTCTATGGAATTAGTGGACAAAAGATATTAGCAATTATATCACTAATAAAAAAGCAATGGAGCTTACCCTGAATTTATATCTTTATTTATTTGAATAAATTATAAGAAAAATTTGAAAAAATCTGTTAAAAATATAATAATAAGTTTAAATAGACTTCTATAAGGGTTAATAAGTAGCTTACTAAGCTTTAACCAAATACCAATTTAATTGGGTGTTATATTGGTGTCCAAATACCAAGTGAAATTGGGTTTATATTGGGTACAGTTACTACTGTAAATATCTAATTTTTATGATAAAAAAATTAGTATAATTATTTTAAGGGTTCTTTTCCGCAATCACTGAGTTATGATGAACCACTGATATTCAGCAGACCCAAATATTTGGTTATTTTGAGCTGTACTAAAGTAAAAATCATGTCCCAAGGCTTATACTAAATAATAAGTAAAATATAAGGAAAGACCCCCAATCATCAGTATAGTCTAGTATATAAGTATGATATAATAGTGTTTATTTATGTTGCTACTACTTATTGATAAATGATGTAGTGATTAAACCTCAGGGGAAGACTAATAAAATAGTTATACTCAAATAAAACTCACAATACTTGGATTTTTATGCGTGCTAGTGGTGGAAAATAGATGTATAAAATATAGTTATAGCTTATATAAAGATAATATCAATTTATAATGGCTTTATAATATATTTCTAAATGTTAATAATTGTATAGTAGTGTTTGTTGGAGTTTTAGTTTTTGAATGATGATAAATAACCGTCAAAATCCCTCCTTACTTGTACCCAAATCCACTGGAGTGCACAGACCTTCAATCCAGATGATGTCACTGCTATCCCTTGACATTACAGAACTGTGAGGCCCATCACCTCCCCATGGCGTCCACTTCAAGCAGTTTCAACAACCAGACCTCCAGTAAGGACCCTCCATCACTATTAATAATAACACAGATCCATACCATAAATAGAAAATCCAGATAAAAGCGGGTACCATTAAGAAACAGGTAAAATAAACAATCAAAAAGAGATTTAATGAAACAAAAAGCATATAAAAGAAACAAATAAAATTTCCAAGCCCCCAATAACATCCCCAAGCATCCACATTAACCCAGAAATATCCTTCCAACCCATAATTCTGTGAATAACCATCCAAGGAAGTAATTTTAGTTGTCCAAACTGGGTGCATGCGCCTGATATAGGTGTCTGTGCTTCTGTAGGTGTTGTGAGTCCACTTATTTAATCCATATGACCTAAAATAAGCAGAAAAACAAAGGTTATAGGCTATTAAGGGGCTAAAACCCACTTATATACCTAAATATATATAATATACTGCATATTTCACTGAATATGAGATTTATTTATATATACATATAAGCTTATGTATGTCAATAATTACTTCATATAATATACTGCATATTTCACTGAATATGAGATTTATGTATACATATAAGCTTATGTATGTCAATAATTACTTCATATCACTCAAGATAAGTATATTATGACTCCATTAACACCTTAATAAGTATTATTAGGCCATGGATAAGCTATTTAAACTAATATAACTTATATAATAGAATAATAATTATATATATATATAATAAAATAATATATATTATTATTTTAACCTTATTTTTAAGATATAAGCTTAATTTACTTAAGGTTATCTTATTTTAAGCATAAGAAATACTCAGTCCTAAGGATATTTAGGCTGACAGTTTTTGAGACCCTCAAGACTTTAAAATGAGGGCTGTTAGTCCTCCAAGACTTAAAACTAAGGATTATTCCCCCAAGACTTTAAAATGAGGAGTTTTTTATTAATTTTATTTTTAAATCAAGATTTTCTGGGAAGAAGTAATTACAGAAAAGAATCAAGAGATGTTATAAAATTTTCAGCATTGGCTTTGAACTGGCGGATGAGGTTCATTCTTTTCTCAAGGTCCTGTGGGTTCCTGGAAGGAGTGGATTGGAAGTAATCTAAGATGAGATGCTACTGTTGAGAAGAATGTTGTTGGAAGTTGTCTTTAATGGTTGGAAATAGATTAGGTGGGGGTTCTTCAAAGGTTCCCACATTGTCATCATCACTGTCTGGATTGAAATGAGCTGGAAATTTGTCAGATTGAATTTCACTATGAAGAATTATTGGGCTTACCATCAGAAGGACCAGGGATGGAAGAGCTAGTTTTTGTAGCCGGTTTAGCACTCTTTTTTGAAGGGTGTAATTTGTTGAATAGTCTGGGGATTAGGATGGATGGTCTGGATCTTTTGATGCTGGTTTAAGGTGGATCAGGTTGTGGAGGAGAAGAAGATGTTGAATAGGACAATGGTCTAGGTCTGAAACAAGTCTTCTATCAGAAACCATTCAAATCACCTTTAACTTATTATAAAGAGATTTTTCAGTCATAGTAAAGCCCTGTTGACTTTAATGTATTCAATCACCTTTAAGTTATTATAACAAGATTTTTCAGTTATAGTAAAAACCTGTTGATTGTAATATATTCAATCACCTGTCCCCAGTTATTGAAAGGTTTAAATGGGTTTCAAAAAAAATATCAATATAATAAGTTAAAGATAAGAAGAATATAAAAAATGATCAATCAGTTTTCATTAATGGAAAAATATAAGATTGGATAGAGAAATTGAGAGAACAGCATTCACTATATATAATCTCATATTATCATTATACACCCTAACTAACTGATCACATCTTAAATCAATACTCAGTATATATATCAATCTTTGTGTTAAGCACATGTAGAATACCCAAGAACATTAGTGCCTAACAACCAGTCTCCTTCAACACCCCCCCTGCTTCAGACATGATTAGATTCAAATGCTGTTTATCACTATCAAAATAAATTTGTGGTTGTTTTTTGGTGAACATATCGGCCAGCATGTCAATAGTGGAACAATAAAGAATTCTTCTTTCATTACGTTTAACTTTCTGTCACAGCCAATGATAACCAACATCTATATGTTTTGAGTGCTAATTGATTTGAGCTTCCTTCGACAAGAAGATGACCCCACTATAATCACAAAATAGATCTGGTTCATTTATTTGGCTAAGAAGTTGTGGAGTGACCATATGAATTTTGAGAGAGAAAAAAAATTTGAGAGCCAGACCAGAGATTTTGCGCATTCACACATTGCAATGTATTCAGATTCAGTGACCAAAAGAGTTACCACTTTTTGCCGTCTACTTTGCCAGGATATCAGACCTCCATTGAGCATGATCAAAAAGCCAGTTACTGAAAATTTAGTGGCCTTTCAATTAGAATGATCAGAGTCACTTTGGTCCTCAAAATCAACATTACTTGTATTACATAGATTCTTGATCCCAGTTGTTTGACTCGTAATTACATACTGTAAGAGTTTCTGAGCAAGCTTCCAGTGATAGGGTGAGTGATTTGAGTTGTAGTTAGATAGAGCATTAAGGGATTGACTAAAATCTGGTCTTTTTTAAACAGCTAAATAATTCAGAGAGCCAATAAGCTCCTGATAAGGATCCTCCTTTCTGGCTTCAGTCTCCTCAGGTGATGGATCGAGCAGATGACAATTTACTGGAAGCGGTGTGGATAGCTTTTTACAATCAGACAAATCAAAACTTCTAGCCAACTCATTAACATAAGACTCCTGAGTTAATGTGATGTAATCATCAAGGTACAAAATTTTGATACCCAAATGATAAGCTGGGCTATCAGTCCATTTAACCTTGAAATGCGCCTGTAAATCAGTATGAAATCGGTTTATGGTTTTAACAAAATTTGAGGAAACTAGTCCTTCATCCACATGGAGATGAACAAAAAGAAATACTTTCTTATTTTGATAAATAAACAGTGATTCATCTCCTTTGGCCTCCGTAAAATTTAATTTTGTAATAACTTCAACAAACTTTTCCTTCCACTGTTGAGGCACTTGATGAGTACCATAAAGTGATTTTTTTAACTTCCAAACCTTATTATTACCACCTATTTCATAGCCTTTGACTTGTGTAAAATAAACATCGTCTTTCATTATGCCATGAAGAAAGGCAGTTGAAACATCAAATTGTGAAATAAACCAGTTTCTAGCAGCGGCAAGGGACATGAAAAGCCTAAACGTCTCTGTACGTCCTACAGAAGCATATTTCTCTCCATAGTCTATACCCTCTTTTTGAAGATTTCCCAAAGCAACCCATTGTGCCTTAAATCTGATTACTCTACCGAGTTCATCCCTTTTTTTAGACAAAACCCAAGTAACCCCAATGACCTTCATGTCCTTTGTCTTATTTACCAACATGCCAACCTGATGCTCGCATAAAGAATAAAATTATTTATCCATAGCCTCAGGCCATAATTCAGCTTCCAAACTATTCAACACCTGCTTATATGTAGGAGTATCCGATGTATGTCTGGTAAGATAACCATAGTAAGCTGGTGGATTTCATTGTCTCACTGGTCTGCCATGATGCAAGAGATTTTCAGAGGTAGGCAAATTACTAGCCTCAGAGTCATCTGGTACAGGTACTAGAGGATGATCATTTACAGTTGGTTCAGGTGTCTGACTTTGGAGGGTAAGTTTAAGCTTCTGAATCTTCCTTTGTGTACCCTCTACATGATAATCATCTAATCCTCCTAATTCCTCACCTGGGACAGAGGTGTGAATTGAGGTATCTGAAGATGACAGAGTTAAGAGAGCCACTTGTGAAGAAAATTCAGTTTGTGCAGGTGAGTTAATGAAAGTGTTAGAGGAAGTTGGTAGAAGTACATAATTAGGTACCTTAATGGAATCATTTGGTTCATTAAAAAAATTTTGTGATTCAAGAATTTTCACATTCAGTGAAACAATAATTTTCCATTTTAATGAATCATACAGCCGATAACTTTTAGAGTTGGGTTCAAAACCTACAATTGCACACTCAATACCCTGAGGCTGAAATTTATGAGGGAGATCTTCCTTGGCACTGTGTCAAATGGCAAGCCAACCAAACCTTTGAAGAAATGAGTTGTCAATTGAATGATTACCTTCACTTAGAAGAAAACTATTTAAGACATCCTGTGGCGTCCTTGACTTGAGTTTAGAATGTGGGAGCATATTCAACAGATATACACTACTCATAACACACTCTCCCCAGAGTGGAGCCAGGCATGCAGAGTCTATAATAACAGTACAAACTTTATCTATGAGATACTTGTTGAATTGCTCAGCAACAAATTTGTGTTGAGGCATCCTGGCTGGTGCCTGTTCTCAAGTGATCCCAAATTTATCTAAATGATCAATAAATTTCCCAGCACCATACTCTCCTCCCCTATCACATTTTAAAAATTTAATTTTATGCTCCAACTTATTTTCAACATCAGCCTGATAAATAAGAAATTTAGAGAAAACTTCTGATTTGCATTTCATAAGAAAAACAGTTGAATATTGTATGCAGTCATCTATGAATGTAACAACATATCTATGGCCCCCAATACTAAGTGTTTCAATAGGCCCCATAACATCCAAATGAATACAAAAGAGAGGTGCAGTTGCCAGTGGAAAGGACAATAGGAAGGGTAATTTTACCATTTTTCCTTTCAGGCATGTAACACACTCATATCTTTCATCAACAAAACCAAAACCCTTTTCAGTTAGAAACCTTCTGGTAGATTTATCATTCAGATGCCCTAAAGTTGATGCCATTGAAACAGTGTCAGACTTGATTCACTCAAAAAAAGAGCGCTATTGGTGAAATACCACAAGTTTTGTTTTTGACCTTTATAATTTAGCTTGGCAAAGAGCTGTCCACTTGAGTTAAGGACTTTTGTTTCAATGGGATAAAAAAAATACTATAACCTAGACAATTCAACTTATTGACTGAGATTAAGTTGGCGGAAATTCCATCTACGGCTAAGATGTCCTACAGAACCAATTTTTGATTAATAACCAAGTCACCAGAGTAATTCTCAATCAAAACTTTGGTTCTGGAAGTATCAATTTAAACTGGAGTGATAAGATTTTTAAGATTAGAAAGCACTCCTTTATTTTAAACCATATGCAAAGTCGCTCCTGAATCTAAGACAAAAATAGTTTTCAATTTTTTGTTCCAGCTAGATACGCTAATTCTTCATGCTTGTGTTCAACAACTAATGAAGCTGATTCAGTAACTTCCTCAGCAGGTTTGGCCTTCTCGTTTTTAGAGTGGGATGTGACTTTTAATTTTTTTAACTCCTCACGTAGTTGAGTGATACAATTCTTGTCACTGTGACCAACATGTCCTAGCTTACAATTGATATTCTTCATGTCCTTTTTATCAGGTGAATGAGAGCGATGAGCAGTTTTTTTCTTTTTTGCCTGAGATTTTAGTGTGTTATCACTAGAGTTTTCATCACGCAATCTGTGATTTGCTTCTGATTTGAGACTATCGTAAACTTACTGTAGTGTTAAATTCTTAAAATTCTGAAAAAGGTTTTCAGTGATTCCTAACATCGTCTCATGTTGAACACTTTTAACAAGGATCATAGCCACCACTTTAGAGGGAATAGACAGCTCTGGGTCACTGGATGCACTTTTTACAAACAAGTTTTCTATCTCTTCAAATTTTCCCAAATGCTCCCTAAGAGATGAAGCTCTATCCCATTTCAAGTAAACAAGCTGATCCAACAGATCAGATACTGTAGAGGCATTTCCCTCACCATAATCAGAATGAATTTTTTGATAGGCAAGATAAGTGGATTTAGCATTTGAGATCAGTAATGAATCCCTTGGTCCAACAGCGTTGATTAGGATTAACAGAGATTTAGCTTCACCCTTATGCCAGTCATTTAAATCAGCATCACTGGGCTTGGCAGAACAAGTAATATGATGAGTTAGATCATGAGAGTCAAAGTAGAACTCAATCATCGATTTCAAAAGAGAAACATTCCTGGAGGTGAGAACCGGCACTGTCAATAGCTTGTTATTTGACTGATCAAACATAGTCAAAGAGATGTAGGGGCATGTAGGATTAGATGAGGTACTAGTTTCAGCTGCTGGCCAAAAGGTTGATGTTGATGAGGTATTACCAGATGTAGCAGAAGATGTATCAGGTATATCTTCACTTGGAGAGCTCATAAAATGATCTTCAGACTTTTAATCTATTGGAACCCCTTCAAATCACCTTTAAGTTGTTATAAAGAGATTTGTCAGTTATAGTAAAACCCCGTTGACTGTAATGTATTCAATCACCTTTAAGTTATTATAAAGAGATTTGTCAGTTATAGTAAACCCCGTTTACTATAATGTATTCAATCACCTGTCCCCAGTGATTGAAAGGTTTAAACAGGTTTCAACACAAGTATCAATCTAAAAATTTAAAGATAAGAAGAATATAAAAAATGATCAATCAGTTTTTGTTAATGGAAAAATATAAGATTGGATTTCAAAGTGTCATTAAACAGTTTTAGTAATAGAACAATACCTTTAAGTTATTATAAAGAGTTTTTTCAGTTATAGTAAAACCCCGTTGAATGTAATGTATTCAATCATCTAATAGACATACTAATGTTAGTTCTAATAAACAAAGTAGCAGTGTAACACTTTTACCTTTCCCCAGTGATTGAAAGGTTTAAATGGGTTTCAACACAAATATCAATATAATAAGTTAAAGATAAGAAGAATATAAAAAATGATCAATCAGTTTTTTTAATGGAAAAATATAAGATTGGATAGAGAAATTGAGAGAACAGCATTTACTATATATAATCTCATATTATCATTATACACCCTAACTAACTGATCACATCTTAAATCAATACTCAGTATATATATCAATCATTGTTTTAAGCACGTATAGAATACCCAAGAACATTAGTTCCTAACAACCAGTCTCCTCAACATCTTCATCCTAGAGTGACAGGCATTAAAGGAGGTTCTGTAGGGATGAGATGGAGGTGTTATGGTACAGATGAGATTGTTGTCAATGCAGTATTGGAAACGACCCATGTCAGTAGCATATTTGGAGAGGAAGCTGAACATGGTGGTTGTGATGAAGTAGAATGTGGATATTCTCTATTGGAGGGAGGATGTGGTCTTCCAACATTGGCGGAGCCCTTTGTTGGTCTGTTTGGTGTTGTTTTGATATGTCTTAAATGGCATTGTTTAATAATTGGGTGTTTTTCTGGAATTATTCAAAAAATATTGGGACTTCAGGGATGTTGGTATTACCATTGAATAGCCCCAGTTTTCCTCTATATTTTATGCCTTTGTGACATTTTTCATATTCTAAGTATTTGAGGGATTATTTCTCATTTTTAATTTTAAAAGATAGCTGTTTAATTTTGTTTTTTGCGTTTTACGGGCTAAACTTAAGTCTTAAGGTTAAGTGCTTAGTACCATTAGAATGGGTTAATTTTTCTCTAAATTTCATGTATCAATGTTGTTGTAGCTTAATTATGTATTTTAAAGGTTTTAGTAGTAGTAGTTTATTTTTCTAAGTATTTTGGGTGTTTTTGGAGGATTTTGGAGGTTTTCTGGCTTCAGGGCGGTCCTGCCGCCTATGGCGGGCCTCCCAACGTCAGGCAGACCCCCCACCTTGGTGCTAGAAGGCTGGGAACCATTTCTAGAGGGGTTTTATGCAATTTGGCGCTCAGAAACGCCAAATTATTTGGTGTGCATGGGCTCTTAGATAGTGGTCTGTGTGTATATAGTGAATAAGACAGTTTTGGGAAACCTTAATCATCATACAACCATCCGGAGGTGATATCCTTGTTCCTCACTCAGTTTTCACTGTTTTTTGGCCACAATTGGCTGTGTTTGTTGCAAGGTTAGTTCTTCATTTAACTCAACTTTGGCAACTGTTTTCTCTGGTGTAGTCTTGCAAGCTATATCAAGTATTATTTCTGTCTCTGGTGTGGATTTGCAACCTACATCAAGTATCATTGCTTTCTCTCGTGTGGACATTGGTCTACATTTCATTTCTTTGGTTTGGTAGTCTGTCTGGAGACTACTTTCTTGGCTGATCAGGCAGTCAAGTGTATTGTAAAAGGGACTTTAAAAAACAGGAACCAATTTACTGTAGCAGGTAAATCTCACTTATATTTTTCCAAAGGACAGGGGATTTTCTCTCTGATTTCTCTCCAACTCCCTTGGTCAAGGACTATAGCTAGTACTATAGGATTTCCTACACTGCCTTTTTAGATCCTACTGATTTTAGAACTAGTGTTAGCTAGGAAGGTCTTCTTACTTGATCAATCATCTTCCATACAACCTGTATTGCTGCTGCTGTGATTTGTTGACTACTACTACCTTCATTTTCTTTTTCCTTACCTTTCCTTTTATTTTCATAATCTCTAGCTGTCTCATTTGATGAGTGAGACCCTTCACTCTGTGATATGCTAATGCTCCATTGCCTTAAGTTATACAATGAATTCCTACTTCCACTACTGTGAGACTGTAAGGAGGCCAACTATCTATATGGAGGAATAAATTTGGATCTGGATGACCTACTCTGGCTTCTTAATCGATTTTTTCCCAATACTTCACTTTCTAGTCCATGGTGACTTGATGACTGTTATGAACTCATAAATCTTTGTCATTTGTGCAGTCTTATGTGTCCTGTATAATCATCATCATTATTTGTGGTGCTTAAGCTAATTCTAAATTTTTTAGAATGTTTGTGCAGTGAAGTATCAGAAAAGAAATTGTCATCTTCTTCTCTTACAAGCCAATTTTTATCCTTTTCCAGCTTTCTTTCTAGATCTTTTTCTGCATTTTGTATTTGAAAATGCTAAGACTGTGATTTTTTAGGTTAACAAGCATATGTGAATGCATAACATCAATTGAGCAATATTCAGTTGGATACCAATATTCAAGGTTATTCAGCTCACTCCATTGTACCCCTGATTCTGAACAATAGAGACACGCACCCAATGTGACTTACAATTTTTTCACTTTGTTTCCCAGAACATATGATCCTCATGATTCCATAATGAAAAATTTCCCACATTCTTTTTGCTAATTTCATCTTTAGAGATATTACAGAAAGAGCAGAACATTCTCACAGAGTGACTTGAAAAGCCAGCCAATTTTTGTATTGCAGGAATGTCACCTATCAAAGAGAGCAATGCAACTCTTAATTTCTGGCCTCATGGATAAAAATGCATCGTTTCAATCAATATTCTATCCCATAGAGTTTTTAGATCATTAAACAGCGGTTTTAGAAGGTGATTAAGCTGCTCACTTGTGGGTTCTGTTTGTCCAGGTATAATAGCATACAAAAAAAGATTTTCCATTTTGTATCAATCTTCTTGAGGTAGTTTCATGCACACCATCATAATATTGCCTACAGACTTTTGATGACCTCCAATCATATTACCACCAGGCCTAAACCAGTTAACATATAAAGTAAACATTAAGTTGCCTGAAGTTATTGTATATTCATCATCATTTCCACTCAAAGTTGGAGTGGTTATGGGATACTTTCACCAAATTGAACCATCACAAACATCCTTCATCAAATCACACTCTACATTGTCCACCACAGTGGTTTTCATCTCAATAAGAAACTCAAATTTGAACACTTTAATATTTTACTTAAGCCAGTTGATAAAACAATGGTGATGAAATTTTTTAAGAGAATAGTATTTTACATGTTCTTGATGTTCCACCATCAAATATAGCCTTTCATCACATTTAAATACAATTTGTCCTGCTCCAAACATTTTTAAATAGTTATTTGATGATGAAAAAAACGGTTGAATGAAACATAGTATAGATGGTTGAGATTGAGAGTTATACTCATAAAGAGCAAAGCATTTAGGGAAGCATGTTTTTGTGAAAAATGATTGATTGAGCTTTAATCAACTAAAAACCATATCTATCTAGTGTGGGATCAGACAGATAATGCTATCAGAATTCAGTTTTCCACCATCACATAGAAGTTTGAGCTTCTTAATTTCTTCATCCAAAAATTGAGTACAACCATCTTTGCAAAAATGATGAATCAGAGAAAGATTTGATTTCTTCCACATAATTTTTTGGCTATACCGTTCCCCAAAATTTTAGTTTCTAGAGACTGTTGAAGAACCTTCTGTCCCAATGTAATTAATCATCAAAACATAATAAAGAATTTTATTCTCACTTTAAACTATAGATATACAGCTTACTGTTTTTGTGGAGCTGGAACTTCCAATGTTAAGTGGATTTTTGGAAGAAATTACCATCTGGGCCTTTCTATTTCTTTCCTCTTGATGTTTTGTGTAAGAATTAGAGCTTATGAAAGCCATACCAACTTCAAAGGACCCAGAAGAAGTTTGACACTTTCTATTTACATGTCCAAGCTCTTGACATTGACATACATGAAAAAATGGAGGCATTTTAATTGTGATAAATGTAGGAATAAGTTAGCTGTTAGAAGCTAGCGATTGAAGGGATTCCTTTTTTGAAAGACACCAGCTAATATAAGCTACATTTTTTTATCAAAAGAATATGATGGAATATGTGTTGAAAATATTTAAGTTGAAATATTTATTTTTAATCAGAAAAATTATATATTAATTAAAAGCTATGCAGTCTACTTTATTTGTAATCTGTATACTCTCTGCATTTGTACAACAATTCATGCATGTTTATCAGAATATTTTCTATCATAGAAAAAAATCTATTGTCCACACAAAAATCTTAATTATTTTTCCATAAAATGCCTTCTGAGTTATATCTAACTACCCTATAATTATTTGATTTTAATAAAAATTCTTATTTAGGGACTATAAGAAAAATAATCCATATTTTTAACTTAATTATTTAAAAAATCACCCCAAAAATCAAAGTTAAACCGAAAAATAAGGTTAATATTTTTAAAAAACAATCAAAAAGATATTTCATTCACTTTGAAAATTGGTATGTACTAGGTAGAATTTTCCATAAAGAAATAATCAAAAATACTCAAATAATAGATGCTACAAAAGTGTACACCTTAAAGCATTACAAAAAATCTGAAAACTTGTATAAATTTTCATACATAAATGTGATGAAGTGACACTCTAGTCTATTTTTTCAGGTTGAACAAAAATTACTCAATCGAATATGTATTACTATTATATTGGACCAAAAATAATTTTTAGGTAATCAAAAAATGAACATAGCCTCACATTTATCAAATTATTTTTGTTGAAACAATTTTTGAAAAGAAAAAAAATCCTTTTCTCAAATGAGTCTGATTTTATCACATAATCATTATCTTACTTTTGTGCCATTCCTTTATTGTATATAAATATATAATTTATGCATATTATAATGCCATAAAGTTGAAATATTTCTTATTCTTAATTTGTGTGATATTTCTACTTTAATCAAATTTAATAATAAATTTTTGGAGCTACAAAATTTATCCTTCCTGTTTGTTTAATTTTATTGAACACTTTCTTATTCTACTTGTTTATGAACCCTAGTAGCTCTCACTTTCCTCATGGAAAACTGCCCACAAACACACAAACACTTACTAGAATTTTTAATGAGACTTTACCTCCATTCAATTCTCACTTTTGAAGATCTATACACAATTTTTGTTGTTCACTTTTGAATATGTCACCAGAATCAAATGGATGGAAACAAAACCCTACAGAAGAGAAATTAGACAGATTTTCATCATTTGACATGAATTCTTGCAACATTGCCTTTGAACTACCTCATCCAGAATCAAATTCAGCTGTTTTGGAAAAGTTTCCACCAATTTTCCATGAACCTTTTTTTGACCACCTTTGCATGTGCAGTTTCCCAGGGTCACTGTTTACTTGGAACCTTGACTGTTTTGACAGATGGAACCAGGTCTTGGCAAATATTCTCATTAAACACTGGGACAATGCCTTAAAAACCAATAATTTGATTGCATATCCAATTTACTCAACTCAAATTAGCTTCTCAAATCAAATGGGAGTTCTTCACTGATGGTTTTTAGGTCATGCTGATAAATTAAGACTTGAGAAGGATTGTAATATCTCTCAAAAAATAATCAAAGTGAGAAAGCATAAATATAGAATTAAAAAAAGTATGAAAATCCTCTTTTTTTAACCATTTTTATTCATAACCTTTATTTCAAATTACAATTATTCTTAGAATTCAGTTAACCAAAATTATCTTCTCAAACAAATTCCACATTTTGAAACTTCTCACAACCTTTTCACAAACATCAATTGTTTTTCAGACACCAAAATTGATAATGATGGATTGTTAAGCCGTATCTTAATGCAATTGAGGTCTGAAGATTTTTCTAAAGTTTCAAAATATCTTGACCAACAACACTTTGATATACCAAATACTTTGACCTACTCTGGAAGTTTGCTAAAGGACTTGGCCTTGTACAACAGAATCAGTTTGGTTTCAACATTGTCACCTAACCTCAATCCTTCTCATGTCCCCCGGGGTTTGCCAAATGACTGTTATTCTCCCTTATATTTTGCATCTCTAAATCCTCAACAACTCAGACTTTTAAATCCTCAAAATCCCATAAATATACCTGATCTCCTTATATTTCTTGCTTCCTCTAATGTTAGTGATTGAGAAACTCCCTTAATAGGGGGTATCAATGTTGACCGATCCTCAATTAAATTAATTGCAGAAAATAATCTGCATACCCCAATTATCTTGCGCAATTATTGTTGCTAATAATTGGGTTATTAGACACTTTATGTGTCAATGTTCACCTCTTATCTGACATTTTTATCCTCAATATTTGATAACCACATCTTGGACAACTTTCTGGATATCCCAGCCTTCTACCTTGCTGCGCACTTCCATTCTCATCCCACCCTGTTCATTCTATCCGCTCAGAATTCCTCCCCATTTCATCTATTTGATTCTTCTCCTTTTCATCTCGCTATCTCATCTGCTTGTTTCTGCTCCTTTTCATCTTCATTTATAATAACATGCCTCGTCATCCTAGATCTTCTCAAAGGCAGCCATCACCCAGTTGTTCTTCAATTCCCACTACTTCCTCTTTCCCCCGCTCAGCCAAGAAATCAAAGACTGTTCAATTAAAAAAAGATGAACATCTCATTCTTATCAACTGGCTGAAAACCAAATCTAACTATGATTCTTGTTTTGATACTGAGTATGCCACTAAAGTAGGACGGCCCCCCACATCAAAAGTTAATGGCTATCTTCTAATGGCAAATGAATTACGCAATAAGACCAAGGGAAGGATTGATCTTTTGCCTAAACAGATGTTTGAACGCTTCAAGCATTATCGAGCAAAATACAAGAAGGCAAAGGCTCTTTCATCTTCCACTTGTTTTGGGGTTACTGACATTGATATAACTAAGTGTATAAAATCCATAGACAATAAACTTGATTCTTTATGTCCTTACTTTAAAGAGATGGATGCAATTTTTGGAGAGCGAGCCAATGTTAATCCTGTAAACATTTTGGATGGAGAAGATCCTATCTCCGAACATGATGTCAAAGCAAATCTTTTCCCATCCTCTTCCTCCACTCAAGCCTCCCCTCTTCTAAATTCTACGAATCTAGATAGCTTTGCTATTGATCCTATTGGCGATTTAACCCACCCAATCTAACTCAGGTCTGTTTCTTTTATCTTATCAATTCTATTTTTTTATTTACTTATCTTTTTCTTATTTCTTAAAAGGCTGATGAACAAACCCAGGATCCTCAATCAACTGAGTCTGAAGCTAGTGACAATGATGAGGAGGAAAATGCTACGTTGAACAAAAAGAGAAGGGCTTCAACTAGTCTAAATTTCCTCTCCCAAAGAAGACGAAAAAGTGATACTTCATCACAAACACCTTTTTCTTCGATGGAACAGTTTTTAGAGGAATGTGATGCTGGTAAGTGATATCATACCTCTTATTACTTTACTCTGCTTTTCTTCTACTTTATGTTAATTTTTATTCTCACTCTAGAACAAGTGGAAATTGCTAAAGAGACACTGAGCTTTGAAATAAAGAAATACGAGCTCTCTTTAAGGAGGGATGACAGAGTACAAGATTTGGAAGAGAGGAAGTATGAGCTCTCCTTACAGAAAGATGATCGGATCCAAGATTTGGAGGAGAAGAAGTTTGAGCTCTCTTTACAGAAGGATGGTAGGGCCCAAGATTTGGAGGAGAAGAAGTTTGAGTTAACCCTTAGTATTGAAAAATCCAAAAATAAGGAAAAAACACTCGAGCATCAAAACTTAATGGAACATATGAAGTATAAGCATGATCTCCAAGAAAGTTCTAAAAAGAAAGATTTCTTGATCGAATGCATTAAAGCAAACAAATCTGTTGAAGAAATAGAACATTTAATGAAATTTTTTGTTGACTAGTTTCTTTTATTTCTTTCACACTTCATGTGTTCATATTTATTTGTACATAAATTTTACAATTATTTTCTGTATTTCTTGAAATATCGTATTTTAATGTTAAATATTCTTTTTTTAAATAAAATTTTCAAGTCTCCTTTGAAAATTTGACAATCCCCCACCCCTGGATTTTTTTGAAGTAAGGGGTGGGTATCACAAAAATTCTTTCATGTCATGAATCTTGAAAGTTTTATATGAAAATTTGGCTTTACTACCCCCTGCATTTTACCGGTATCCTAAAAATTCTTACATGTCAAGAATTTCACAAGTCTTATAAAAAAGTTTGGCACAACCCCCCATGGATTTTATTGAAGTAAGGGACGGGTATCACAAAAATATTTACAAGTCAAAAAAATTCTATATCTGTTTAAAAAAATTGGCAATACTCTCCCCTGCATTTTATTGAAGCAAGGGGTGGGTATCACCATAATTTTTCTAAGTCATCAATTTCACATGTCAGATTTGAAAATTTGGCAATACCCCCCCCTGAATTTTATTGAAGTAAGGGGTGGAAGTCATCTAAATTTAATATAATTACATAAATTATTAAATAAATATCTAATATATATCAATTTCCCTAGTTTAAAGTAATGACAATCCCTCAAGCCAAAATGCAGACCAAGTCGAGAAACATAAGTTTGGGACTTTCTACAGGTATAGGAAAGAGGAACCCCATGAAACAAATAAATGTTATCATGATTACCTGTTATACAACACAAGGTCGATGGCTCATCACATTATTTGAGAAAATTGATATATAAAAAATATTTATTAAAAATTTATGGAAAAATATAAAATTTTCGATGACAACTCTAATCCCCATACTTTTTGGATCTAGATAAAGTTTTTTTAAATCTAATAACTTTACCTTCTTTTTTACCTTATTGATTCTTTGTATCAACTTATTACTGATTTGAAATGAGCAACCAAAATGAGTGAAATCTTGACAGGATTTCAAACCAGGAGGAGCTTTGGTCGTTTGATGATTATCCTTAGAAGAATTCCAAATAGTTTCGATGATACCATTTCCCAAACCAAAATCAATGATGCGCCGGTGGTCTTGAAAATATAAACCATGTCCTTTGATTTTAGCTGGAGATGGTATTGGGTGGCCAGTTATCAGATTGATATATGAGAATATTCCAAAAGTAAGAAAATTGGCATCATTCCTATCGATATGAATCCTATTGTGGAATCCAGAATGAGTGATAATAACATTAGAAAATAAAAGATATTCGTGGCTGATATCTTCCAATTCGGAGTCACACCAATTCGATATTCCAAATTTGGTTGCAAGTTCATGATTTTTTTGAAATGCTTTATTACAGAGCTTGTTGAGTTGAAAAGCAAGAAAAGAGTCGAAGGAAGGTAGAGTGTCCCATAAGCGAAAATCTTCATCTTTTTGAGCTTTAGTGATATTCTTGACCAACGAATATATGCCTATATAATTGAAATGCCTAGATAATAATCATATAAGAGTTTTAGAATCCTTATCCTCTAAATATGCAATATAAAAATGTGAAATAAGACAAGTGAAATTTGGAAAAAAGGCTCAACTTCAAAGGTCAAAATCTCAGCAACCACTGAACCTAATTCAAACCTGTTTGTGGAAAATGAAAGATATGCTTTAGTAGAATCTTCAGTTAAAGGACATGCGATTTAAATAAACCTAACCCTAATTTGTTACATAAAAAAATGAAATAAAAATTTAAATTGGGAAAAAAAAGGCTCAACTTTAACAGTCAATATCTCAGCAACCACTGAATCAAATTCAAATCTGTTTGCAGGAAATGAAAGGTAGCCTTCGGGAGAATCTTCAGTAAAAAGAACATTAGATTTGAATAAACCTAACCCTAATTTCGAGTCTGATTTTCAAAATTTTACAAAAACTTGAAAAGTGGTAATGAAGATGAGATCAAAAGGAGTTTTATAAGTTCACTGTTATCCAGATAAGAGTCATGCATATATTTAAGTATGAAGTTTTCATAAAAGGAATGAGATATCATATAGGCATGAAAAAAAGGAGATGAAACTTACCTTGATTGAAAAGTAGGAAAAATAGAGTGAGAAAGATTGATGTTGGAATTGTGAGGAAATTGAATATGGAGTAAGTGAAATGCATAAAGAATGTGCAATGTATGTGTTTCAATGAAATGGAGCCAAAAAAAAGTGAAATAAGTGAAAGGGGGGATAATGACAATGCCAAGGAGGGATGAAGAGTAGGGTGATGGAGCTAAAAAATAAAGTAAAGAGGGAGAGAAAAAAAAGGTTAATTATACCATTGAAATCCAAAATAACCACTTACAAAAAAAATTTAGATAAAAAAAATAAAATAAACAGAAAAAAACAAAAAAAATTATAATTAGTAATCAAAAAATCAAAAAAAAAGAATAAAATGACTTACCTGGAGAGATGAGATGACAAAATGAATGAAACCAAATTGTTTGAGGGATGTTGGAGGAGAATAGGAAAAGGATATGAGGCATGAATGAAAAAAAAAATCACTGACAAAATATGCAATTTAAGAAAATATGCGATTTCATGTTGAGCTGGTGAAAGAAAACCAATGAGCCATCCAAAAAAAAGATATTCACCGTAAATTCAAAAAAAAAAGAATATGCAACAAACCAAAATACAAAACCAAGTGATTAAAGTACACAAAGAGGACATTTGGAAAGTATGAAAACATAAAAATTAAAAATTAAAAGGGTGAAGAGAAATGTTGGAGAGTAATTGCAGGCTTTTGACTCAAAGGGATGGTTGTGCCATCAACAAAACCTACACAGCCAGGGAAACCTCCAGCTTGCATTACTTGAGAGGATTCAAGTCGCTGTTCTGGAGTTGTCCAAGCAAGAGTTTGAGACTTGAGGGAAAGGATAGCAACCATACAGCGCTTGGTGTATAATATCATGGTACCATATCCTATGTTAAAGAGATTATCCAAAAGTCTTACGGCAGCACCATTTCCATTTGAGCCAAAGCGACATAGAGCAACAACAAGTTGGATGGCAGGATTATGCTGTTTGTTATGAGAATTGTTATGGAAGATAGGATGATCGGAGATGAGTTGATAAAGTTTGAAGAAAGAATCGGGAGAAGTTCTAAAAAGTTGTGTGAAGTTTAAATGAGGAATGTTGAGAATGGAGGCCAGATCATATCGGGGATCATGATAAAGATTTGGCCCCCTGGTGATGATGTAACGCTTTTTGGAAAGAAAACACATATAAGCTAAAGCATCTTCCAAATCAGAGTCAGATTTATAGTAAAGAACTAAAAGAAAAGTAATAGCATTCATTGTTGAGTGAAGTAGCTTCCTAGTATAGAGGTGTTTCATTGTTGCTGGTGGAAGGTTTATGTGATGAGGGAAGTGGGAATTCACCGCCAAATGTGCAGTTGGGGTGTGTAGATAGAAAAAAAACTTAAGTGTTCGCCACCAAAATTAAGTAGCATAGAGTGAGGAAATACTTAAGGATGGCATCAGCAATTATAAGTCATGTGACTTTCTTAAAAATCCATCATGGATGAGATGAGTTTGGGATCAGGAATTAGGAATGGAAATTGGGGTATAAGAGGCGGGATAATGCATTATCGTGGATTTCTTATCCACTAGCCCTGGGGCTAGTGGATAAGAATCTTCTGCAATTAATAATGTCTGATCCCGGGAAAAAAAATTCCCGATCCCTAATTGCAGATCCCTGAACATTGATACCCCCTAATAAAAGGTTTTCACACTCATACTCCTCATTTCCACTTTTTGGGGCACTCAGCCTTGAAAACAAAAACATAATTTTAATGATTACTATTATCATTAAAATTTATAGAATTTAAATTTGGCTTACATTTTTAACTCCATTTTTTCCTTTGAATCTTATACATGCTTAATTCTATACTTTCATGTATAAATTAATCCAAAAAAATTTCTTCATTTTGCTGCCCCATTCTATATAGCTGATCAACTTCCTGCTGCCTAACTGCTGGATTCCAATTTGGCTCCTCTTTCAAAATTGAACATATAAAAAAATTAATACTTTTGTTCTTAATATGAAATATAAGATTTTGAGCTCAACATTATATTTACATATTTAGCACACCTGAGATCTATACTCACTCCTGAAGCCTGAATTGTTCCAACCAAAACATGGAAATTTTTATTTAAATGGATTTTATGCAAATATTGTCTTGCCTTGTCCTGCTGAGCTCATCTATAAGCTGGGTATACTCAATATTTTGGTCATCTAGATCCATTTTTATTCTATTTTGAAATATTAGAACATTTTATTTAATAAGCCAACACAATTTTGTATAACAATGCATTATATAATCGCTTACATCTGCAAAAAGTCTGCAAAGTTGGAGAATATAACTGCTTTTAGAAAATTTATACCCCTTTCACCAGACAAAAAGTTTTTCAAGTGGCCTATAAGATGATAAATCTTTTCAGAATGATTCCAGGTTAAATCAAAAGTTGGAGTTTCATCCAGATTTTTGTAGATTGGATGGTTGCAGAATTTTCTTAAAATCATCAGCTCTCTGAGAAACTCAGATGAGTCCCAAGGGAGGTCAGTGCTTCTGGAGGGCCCATATCGCTCAGTTAATTCTTCTTGAAGCACATCAAGTTTATACCTCCATGGATCTGCTAATTGAAGAGATATCCCCCTTTGAATCTTTTTTGGAAGAGACAAAATTTCATCCTTTTTTCTACGGAGGCTTATGACTTTCATTAATTGATTGATTGATTTAATAGAATTAGTCTTTCTTTTTGCAAACCTGGAAAAAGGAAATTCTTCCATAACCATTCTTCTTGCCACTTTTCAATTCTAAGAAAAAATATGAGTCTTTGAAGGTCAGTGGGCCTGTTCTGAAGTGGAGTTCCAGTCAAGCATAGTCAGTGTTGGGATTCCAAGTCAAATATTGTTTGAGCCCTTTGCAAGTAAGGATTTTTAATGTAGCTAAAAGAATATTTATAAAAATGAGTTTTAAGGTTTAGATATAGAAATTGGAACTAACTGAGCTTCATCTAAAGCAACTCTATACCAAAATAGCCTTTTGAGTCACCGGTATCTTTTTTGGCTTTGATTTTTTGATATTTTTGGGCTAGCTGTTTTATAGGTCATTAAAACAATAGCAGTGTCCTGTATCTCATTGAAATTTATATTTTGACAATCCTTCCCATAAAGAAACTTGAAATGAAGCACATTATTTTCAAAGTGCACACTTATTTCATTGATACAATTTGATAGTGTTGCCAGTAGGCATATAATCAGTGTGGCTGAGCTCCGATTAATACCTTCTTAATTATCCTAGACCTGGAATTGTCTTGCTTCACTTTACTTTGCACTAATAAGAGAAAGAGTTGAAAGTGTCTTTCTCAAACCCATTTTATCAGTGAATATTTACCCATTTCATTCTGGTATTAATTGATTGTTATGAAACTGATCTTTATAGTCATCAAATCCAGCTCTAAGAAAATAGTTGTCCTGGTTCCTCCACATGATATCCAACTTTTCCTTTTTCATTCCTTCATTGTCAATCATAAAATTCATTTCTTGAATTTGATGTGTTTTGTGAACTGTTTTGATTCCTTGGATAAGTTGATCAACTTTCCAATCTTGATTACTCTGAGATATTTTGAAAGAGGCTTCAAAAATTACATGTGGGATATTAAAAAATATAGTGGAGTCATAGTTTGGGATTGGAAATAAATTGATTTGAGCAGAATAAAATGCTTCTTTAGCAAGACTTATTAGTGTACTTGATGAAAAGACGCATCCCCAAAGTTGATAGTGATTACCAAAAACTGGAACCAAGTAAGCATGAAAACAGAATGGCTTCATAGGATTCAAGGCACTTCTTTGGTTTAAATGGTGAGATCCAGACCCAATTTCACCCAATAGTGGTCCAATGTGTTGACTCTGCACTTGAGAAAGATTACCAACAAGGGCTGGTTTTCTTTCTTCAAATAGTCTACAAATATAAACATTCAAATGGCCTTGCTTTAAAATCTTGGGGGTCTGTGAGTTTTGAAATCTTGAAATTACATTCATATAAATTTAATTGATTGTTATTGAGAACTTTCCAAAACAATTGAGACTTGACATCTTAAGTAAGAATTGTATCTTAAGATAGTGATTGTTAAAAGATAGATTGAATCCATAAATAAATAATCAGTTTTGAATAAAACAACAAAATAACTTTTCAGCATCTGCTACGCTAAGCTCATAATTCTTTCACATTAATTATTATTTTCTTTTTAAAAATATTGGAATTAAATAAATGATAACTGAAATGAATAATATGGCTTAAAAACAAATCTTGAGCCTATAGAGTAAATTTGGGTTTGTGGAAGAAGAAAACGTTTCTTAAAAAAAAGGATCTTTTTTGTTACATTATAATCAAAAAATAGAATAATTTCACTCTTATTACACTTATTTATGTTTCTGTCCAATAGTAAAATGATTTAGGTGGAAGTTCAAAATCCAAATTGAAACTAATATCTAGAACGATGTCTTGATACTAACAAACTATTTGAAATTCTTTGGACATACACTTATGGTGATCTAAATAATATTAAAATTGATTTGAATTGTATGTTTTTATCAAATATCTATGTAGTCTAATGTAATCATTGAGATACTACAGTTTATCCTTCTGTAACCAGCTTGGTAAGAAAATATCTGTAGCTCCTCTTAGGCCCAATTTCAGCCAGGCTATCTCAGGAGTCCAGTAAATTGTTATAATAATTTATTGGAATCATATAAGGGAATAACATTATGTATTTTATGTATTTACAATGAAATATTTTATTGAATAACAAAATTACATAAACATTTTATAAATAAGTAAAATAAATATTATATTTATTTTATTTTTAGGTAAATTTTTAATTACAAAAAATTATATTATATTCTATAAAATTATGATGCATTTTGATGTATTTAATAGTAATAAATTAATAAATTAATAAATAAATTATTTATCAAATTATATTATAAGTGTTACAATAAATTTAACTTATAATTTAATTACAAATTAATTAATAAAATTTATATATTAAATACAATATGTCATATATTATTATCCATATATATTGGAAGCTTTTTTTGACCCTTAATTGTGTCAGAAAAATTATTAAATAAATTAAAACACTTATTTAATATGATAATATTTAAATTCTCACTATAAATTAGTAATATAATGAAATTAATTATTTGTTTCAATTAAACTAGTTATTAAATTATTAAGATAGTTAAAACACTTAATTAATTTCTCTTTATAACTGAATTAAATTAATTACATAAATTTTGATGTGAAAATAATTTTATTTGTTAAACCCTTTACATGTTATTGTAATACTTGTTTAGGATATTTTTTTCTCACAGTTCTCAGGTTTCTTACTCATTTGGTTACTCATATTACTAATTACTTGTTTTGGGACTATATTGTGGGAAAAATTATTTACTTATTCACAGGTTTAAATTGCTGTTTCAACTTTTCTCTTACTTTGTACGTTTTAATTAATTTCTTGTTTCCCATTACAAATACTTTTTTCTATACAATTGAGGTGTTTCAGAGGTATCCTTACCTATAAAAGGGCCTTGGAATTCTTTTGTGGCAACCATCACTTGCATTACACTACTTACAGTAATTTAAAACATTTCATTACTATTATTTCTTTAGCGCTATAAGTCCAAATAAAAATATTAAATAATTTACTATAGGTCTCTTTAAGTTTATTAGTTATCATAATTGTTAGTTAAGTAGAAATCAATTACTTACTTGATCAATACTTCCCATTAAACTATTTTTTGTCATGTCACTTCTCCCAGCTTTTCGTTGAAGTTTTTGTTAGCTATTTTATTTCCTTTATTCTTCTTCTATTTTCCTTCCTTTAGTTCTCTCTTCTCCTTCCTCCTTTTCTTTCCTCCTTCTTCTTCTCCTTCTTCTAGACAACCAGCCAATAATTGGGGGCCTTCCCAAATGACATCAACACTTTTTGACAAATGACACAACACACAGACCACCTAGTGCAAAAAGCCATATTTTATGCCAGGACCTTGTTTTGAACTTGGGTTCAACCTTTTAGGTTTATAATATATTACTTTGTAATTATTTTAAGGTGCTTTCTCAATCACTATAGTAAGTAAACCTTATCACCTATCAACTATATTATTAAATTTTTATTGCAAAAACAGTGCCTTTGCTATTTTGCTGAGTCACTGAGTGTAAGTAATCAAATTTAAAAAAAAAAATTTCTCCTAGTTGACCATAATAGAGTTATTCTCTTAGTCTTAAAAGAGCATTATTTTCTTAAAGAATTATTAAATAAATTTTTATACAAATTTTGATATTATTGGTTGACCATAATAGTACTCAGTGCTTAGTCCCAATATTACCAATAAATTTTTTGGTATTAATTATTTTTGGTTAGCTTCTAAAACCTTTTTTGGTTGGTCTCAAAATAATTTTTGTTTAACACTTAATAATAAAATTTGTAATTACATATTTTTTGTATTAAATATTTATTTTTAATTGATTTATAAACTGATTTAGTTTATATTTTTTATTTTTTAAAAAAATAATTTGAAAATTTTTTATTTTGAAAAATATAAATTCAAATCATTGAATTTAATCCAATTGATTTTTGTTCACAGTTTTATGTCCAGTAGCTTGGCAAGCAGCATGGATAATCTTCATTTTGATGAAATTGATGTGGATGTTGATAATGAATCTGTAGTTTCTTCAAAAATTAACTTACAAAAATTTCTCAGCTGACAAAAAACCTTCATATTCTTCAGGAAATAGAAATGTCAAGAGGAGTGGAAAATCCCCCTCATCAAACTACTCTGAAAGAAGTAAAGCCTCAGATCAATCAGGAAAATCTTCTAAAGAGTATAAAAATAAAAAAGATCACTCTAACACAGCAAATTAACAATTTTTAAACCATATAAAAGAACTGAAGGCAGAAAACATGAAGTACAAGGCATGAGTAGAAACACTCTGGCAAGAGATGCAGGAGCTCTTAAATTCCAAGCAGGTTCAACCTCCTCCTTTCCCAACCACTCAGACTGTCAGCCTGGATATTCCCAGGACTGAGTAAAAAGTACTTATAAGTTATGTTAAACACATGGACTATACATGGGAGTAATAAATTAGAGTACACAAATAGTACACATAAGTAAAATTATGATAATATACAAAATATGCCATTATAACGCCTTATATACACGCATATATCCACCTTTTATAAGTCTTATGTACTTAATATTAAGTTAAAAAATGTAAGGGTAATATTAAGAACCTTTAATATAAGGCTACATAATTTTTGAGTACACTTAAAGCTGTTATTTTCATTGTTTTATGTAAAAAACAAGAAATGTGCTTTAAATCACTTAAAAGTTGATTATATGCGCTATAAAGTTAATAATATTAAAAATGCACTTTAACCGATCAATTTCTCTTAAATAGGACTATTGATTTGGCTGATCAAATGCATAAAAATAAGACTTTTCAAATTTTGTGTTTTTATGCCAGAAATGGCTTCTGTGTACTGGCCACATACTGCCTGCATTATTTCACATGTGAATAGCTTCATTTTAAGAAAAGTTAGCTTTTTCACACTATAATTACCCCAAATTCTATTTCAACTTTTGGGAAACACACTAAAATAGGCTACAGGCACTTATTTAGTGTCCTAGCTTAATTATAAATGCATTGACCCTCTTTATATGCACTAATTTCATTTATTACCTAATTCTTGGTGCTTTAATTCACTACCACGCTTAAATTTGCCTAAATTAGTCAAGGATTTACCTGTGCAAGTGCCTGCCAAGGACTTCATGTAGTTACCCCACATTTCACGCCCTTTTTTGGGTTTTTTGGTGGTTTCTCAGTCAATTTTGGATATTTTTGAATGGGGATTTCACATAGGATAATTTCATGATTAGCCCCAAAATTTCTAAAGTTAATCCCCCTTTTTATTTAGTATTTATTTGTCTTAATTATCCTTTTTGGCCTTTTATATTATTGTATAATATGCATATACTCTTTTTTTCTTATTCTTTATTTTTGATGGATTATCCCTATTACTACAGGATTTTGGCAGGTGATATCATTCTAATTATGTAACTAGTCACTATTTTTGGTTTTGAACTTGTCTATTGGCTATAAAGAGGCGTCATTAACTGTGTATTGATCTGAAAAATCATAGGGGTCATTTGGGAAGTAATTGTGTATAAAAGGAGGAGGTTTTTGGTCTTATTTTCTTCATTCTTTATCATTACAATTTAAACATATAACCAATACAATTACAATACATATAAATAGTACCTAAAAAGTCTTTGAATACTATCTGAATTTATTAAATCTATTTTTCTACCAACTATAAAGATTGTAAGCCATATATAATTAGTGAGATTAGAATTACTGAGACCCTTATATTGAGTTATATTTTAATACTTATTGGATTTACACTAAAGTATTCATATAGGACCATTAAAATCTTCTATACAACTGACAGTTTAAGCTAGCTCACGTCTCTGTACTTGACCTTAGCCTGACAATTGGGGGCCTTTCCTAAATAATTCTGTTTGTTATCTTCCAGTAAGTAAAAATTCAAAAAAAAGTGGCAACAAGTAAATAAAATCCCTATAGAAATATTTGGATGATTACAACAGGTTGGGGTCACTTGCATAGTGATTTCAGAAAAAGAAGCCATGTTATATAATAAAATTGTGATATTTAATCAATAATTTTACCACCAATTTAACTTATAATTGTTGTTAGTGGGAATCTGTCAATAGACCAATTAATTTTGTGATCTTTGCAGATATAAATTTTTACCACTAATTAATCATAAAATTGTTATTAGTGGGAGTCTGTCAATAGACCAATTAAATTTGTGAACTTTTCTGATGATAAACCAATTAAGCTGATTAATTATTTCTTTTAACAGGACTTTTAATCTCTTTTTATTAGAATGTAAAATACATTTAATATTTAGAAAGAATCTTACTGACAGATTTTCTTTTTTAAATATAAAAACGCGGCTACATATTCTAGACCAGTTAAATAAAGTGACCACATAAAAGCATATTTGACTTTTGGCACTTATAAATTAACTTCATACCTACAAGTAAGCAGTAAAAGTGTCTTCAGTGGTATTGATAAATACTGATAAAACTCCTTTTTGAAGTTTCCAGATCTCAAATTTCAATTCTTTGATTAAATTCCATATAAAAATGTGTGACAACAATGATATTGTGAGTAATAAGGTAAAACCTTACAGCTTAAGACCTAGAGCTGAAAGACCTGTTACAGGAAATTTAAATGGAGTGCCAGGATTTCCCCACAAACAGCAACACTCCACAAATGTCTCTGGAGGAAAGGGAAAAACTGTTAAAACAGGTATCAATAAAGAAAACAAGAAATACCTTACAAGAACAAATTTACTCCCTCTCCACTCTACTGAACACCTTGAAAGTAAGAGTCAACAATATATTGGACCAGAGAAACAATCTGGAGAAAGAGCAGCTCAGGGTTTCATAGAAGTCAATAAAGCTCTAGTAGAAATAAAGGCTCAACAACCAACAGTGGCACCCAACAGTTCTATAGAAACACCTCCAGCTCAAGAGGAGGACCAAAAAATTACTGTAAGAAAATGGAAGTGGGATTGGTACGCCCAAAACTACAACAACCCTCAACAGCAGGGCTCCATCAGTTGCCCTTACAGGGGAAGGCCAAGGAGAGGCAGGGGAAATGGAATAAGACCTTGGTAAGTCATCCATCTTCTCAGGATCAATTATATAATCCTAACAATGAATTACTTATAGGTAATGAAATTTATATAGAGTTAATAGATATGATTTATAAGGATTTAAAAAAATACTCATTTGAAAATATCATGTTAAACTTGTCTTTAAATGAGGACAATGTACATAGTTTTATTGACCAACAGGATAATGCTATAAATATAAAAATGGAACCAAATGAATCAAATCTTGAACCTTATGATGAGTCTTCTGAATTGGAAACAGAAAAATTGAATATTTTCTAAAAGAAAATCCAATGGAATCAAAAATAATTAACAAGTTATCATTAAGAATCATAAAATTGGAAGAATTCTCTAGAGAGTCAAACAATAATACAGAAAGTGTATTATTAAACCTCACACAATCATTGAGTACAACAGCCAATAGGTTAAAAATTATTGAGAATTAAAATAATGAATTAATCAATTAAAACAAAAGATTTAACTCTGAGATTAAAAATTCAAAGAAATTGGAACATTCTCTGAATATTATGGCTATCATAGAGGGATGTGTAAAATTGTCTTTTTCAAATGTGAATGATACCTTAACTCATGTACCTGTAATAAAAGATATGTTACAAAGAGTAGAAATTGAAATAGCTTAAATTTTGAAAAATACTGATAAAGTAAAAGATGATACCTCTTATGAGGAAAGAGTATCAGCTCTTATGAAACACTCTGATAATAAACCAATGGTTGAACATTAACATAGTGTCATGGGCTCTGAGAATATAAAATCTGTAAAGGATGAAATAAATGATCATCTTTCTAAAGTAAGTGAATTACTCAATATTCCTCAGGTTAGGGAAGCAAAAACTAGTCAAATTAACTGGTCGAAGCTAGATCAGTACCCTTCTTTTGATGGGGATTCAAAATCTGATTAGTAACAATTCATTCAAAGAACTGATAACTTAAAATTTTCATACAAATTACCTGATGAAGATATTAAATTAAAATTGATATCTTTTTTTTTCAGATGTGGCCTTATTATGGTTTGAATCTGTATTGAGTGAGGGAATTAACTACTACTGAAATGAATGGAAGGCACTAATTTAAAGGAAATTTGGTGGCCCAAAATTTAAAATCACTCAACAAAGATTGTATGAGAAAGCCAGATATAATCCAAATGCTGGGGATAAACCCATGGTATTTTTAATGAATTTAATAAAAATCATGAAAGCCATGGATTATGATGAGTGTAAAGAAAAAATAATATATAAATTGCCTATATCAGTCAGAGACATTATTGTATCTAGAACTGAAACCATCAGAGATACTTCTGGGTTTATTAATATATCCAATGAAATATTATTGAACCACAAATATGAAACCAGGTATAATAATTACAAGCAAAGTGTTGAGGTAGTAAAGCCTACTAAAAATAGGTTACCAGTGTAGAAGAAAAAACTTTGAGCTCCCCTTGTCTCTAAAAGACAAGAAAATAACACTTGCTACAAATGTAATCAACCTTGGGCTAAAGGTCATACTTGTAATAAAAGAATAAATGTTATTGAAAACTCACAAGATTCTGAACAAAGTAATCATGAAGATGAAAAGGAGGAATATAGTGAGGATTGTAAAAGTAACATTTCTTACAGTGATGATGAAAATGAGATATATGTATTAGAACAGGATATTATGTTCCTGAATGATGCAATACCACATACAGATACATCTTTAACTTCCATTGAAGAAGCTGAAATTATCAAAGTTTTATCTCATGATACTTAAAAAATTACACCTAATATAGCGCCTGTAATTATATGTGGAAATGAAATTAATTCCATTCTTGACAATGGCGCTGCAGGTAGTGTAGTTTCTATTAATACTTTATTGAAACTAGATAGTAAGTATAAAGAAAAACTAGAACCTGTACAGACAAAGAACTGGAGGGGTTTTGGTTCATTATTAAATTCAATTGGAAAATACCAAACAGCTGTATTCTTTAAATATCATAATGGATATGTAAGAGCAGTGAGTGAATTTGTGGTAATGGATAATAATAATTGTAGTGATTGGTTTATTATTTGCAATGACTTATTGACAAAAGGTGGCACCAAACTAGATCCTGCAAATATTTGCTTCACTATAGGTGTAAATGGGAAAAGAAAATTCAATATTTGCTCTGAAAATTCAGTTTACTCCATTGCTTCTAAAGAAGAACAACTGCAAGGTGGAAGAACCACCTCTGAAGTGTTAGAATTAGAAAATGAAATCCAAAAAGCCTCTTTCCGTCCTCAACTCTCAAAAATTGAAGAAAACAATATTTTGAGATTGATAAAATCTTGTCCTATGGTATTTGCTCATGGTTCAAATGAACTAGGATTGGTCAAAGACCATGAGATGAATATCTCTTTAAGTTGTGATTTGGATAATATTTCTGGAAGCTTGAAAAAGAAACCTTACCCAGCTTCTCCTGCAAAAATGAAATACATTGAAGACAACCTAAAAATGTTGTTAGAAATGGGTATTGTTGAAAAAGTAGATGCAACACCTAAGTATTGTGTTATTTCACCAGTTTTAATCTTTTATGAAAAAGATAAGGCAAGATTATGCAGTGATTACAGAGCTCTGAATACATTCACTGTAGATGATATTTACCCTCTATCAAGGATAGCTTCTATCCATGCTACCTTACAAGGAGAAAAATATATTTCCTGTCTAGATGGGAACAAAAGTTACAACCAGATTCCTGTGGAAAATAATTCTCAGAATTTCTTACTCATAATCACACACATAAGGATATATAAATATGTGAGAATGCCTTTTGGCCCAAAAAATGCGCCTTCAGTCTTCCAAAGATTGATGGATATTATTTTTTATCAGGAAATGATCAAAGTATGGCTTTTAGTTAATATTAATGACATCATAGTGTTCTCAAATACATATGATGAACATTTAAATCACCTGAAAAGAGTATTTTAAAAGATGGATGAAATTAATATGACAATTGTATTGAAAAAATGTAAGTTGGGGTTTCAATCCTTGAAAGTACTTGGACATTTTGTATCAAGATTGCTAATTTTGTTTTGACCAGAACAAAGTGGCAGCAATAAAAAACATTAGTATACCTAAGAATGTGAAAGATGTTCAAAGTTTTTTAGGTATGTGGATATTATAGGCAGTATATAAAAAACTACCAATCAATTGCAGCCCCTTTAAAAACATTAATCAGGAAAAGTGAAGCTTTCGTTCAGAATAATGAAAGAAAACACACCTTTGATAAATTGAAGGAGTGTTTAATGTCAGCTCCAATATTGGGACTGCCAGATTTTAACCTACCTTTTATCTTGTACACTGATGCAAGCTTTATAGGGTTAGGTGCTGCCTTACAGCAAAAACAGATAATAAATGGGAAATTATCTGAAGTAGTTATCTGTTATATATCCAGAACCGTATAAAAGACAGAGTAAAGTATGGTGCCACCCAACTGGAATGTTTAGCCATTTTTTGGGCCCTAGAGAAACTTCATTACTATCTGGAAGACCAGAAGTTTGAATTAATAACAGATTTCAGTGCAGTGAAATCATTACTAAACATGAAAACACCTAATAGGCACATGTTTAGATGGAAACTAGCTGTACATGAGTACAGAGGAAGAATAAAAATCACTCATAGAGCAGAAATATTGCATTCTAATGTGGATTTATTATCCAGAAGAACTTTTATAAATGATGCTGACAACCCAGCTTATGTACCTGAAAATGAGGTTATACATATATTTGGGATTTATATTGTGGATTTAGAGGAAGATTTTATGCAAACTATATTGGAAAATCGTTCATCTGATAAAGATTTGGCTAAATTATCTACCATTTTAAATGATCCAACTAATGCCTCCATGAGTGCATTAATAAAAACCTTTCCTCCAAAGTATAAAAATGTGTTGAAAAAAGGCAAACTGTCAATTGAAGATGGATATATATATTACAGAAAAAAGCTAAGTAATGTAATAGTAATACCACCTTCTATGAAAGAGTTAATGTTGAGTACTTGTCATGATGGCATCTTAGCTGGTCATTTTGATTTTAACAAAACATTAACGAGAGTTAAAAATACAGCATGGTGGATAAACATGAAAGAAGATGTACAAAAATACATTGAAACATGTGATTTTTGTCAGAAATCTAAACGATTAACTGGGAAGAGAGCTGGGTTGTTATCTCAAATAGAGCAGCCAAAATCTCAATGGGAAATTATAAACATGGATTTTGTCACTGGCTTTCCAATTAGCAGGAAAAGAAAGTTTCAGTTCTTGCTGGGTAATTGTAGATAGATTTACAAAAATGTGTAAATTTATCCCTACCCATAAAGAGGTATCTGCAAAATACTTGGCATTACTATGGTGGACTCAAATGATGAATACTTCTGGGTTCCCTAAAGTTATAATCTCTGACAGAGACCCTAAATTCACTTCAGAGTTCTGGATATCTTTTATGGAAGTATCATGATTTCAATTGAAATTCTCTACAGCACACCATCTACAAACTGATGGACTGGCTGAGAGAATGATACAGACTCTAGAAGATATGATCAGAAGAGATTGTGCCTTTGGATTGAAATACAAAGACAACAAGAAATTCACAAATGACTGGGTAACATTAATTACTGGCCTTGAATTTGCTTATAACAGCACAACTCATTCTGTAACAGAGAAGAAAACATTTGAACTCTGGCTGGGATATGTACCAAATACCCCAGTAAATCATTTAAATAAATTACCAAGGATAGATATACACCCTGGTACTAAATCCTTTATTCATATGCAACAAATTTGTAGAAAGTATGCAGAAGAATGCATCCAAAAATATTTGAATATGAAAAGAAAAGGTGGGATAAATCTCATAAAGAATTTGAATTTAAAAAGGGAGATGAAGACCTCATATCAACACTACATTTTAACTTACAAGGTAATTTTAAATTGAAGGATCCCTTTGTAGGACCTTTTGTAGTAAACAAAATGGTTGGTAATAATGCTGTGGAACTGATATTATATACCCCATATGATAGGAAACATCCAGTTTTCCCTATCTTATTATTAAAACCTTACCATGCAAATGATCCTGACTTATTTCAAAAAGAAGAGAAAGGCCTAAAAATCATCCTTAAGAAATTGTGGAAAAGGAAGAGATTGAAAAAATACTCAAAGAAACAATTCTTACTAAAGAAAAAGGAAGTGAGTATTTATTAAGATTAAGAGTAAATCAAATGAATTTGATAAATGGATACCTGAAAAAGAAATTTCAAATCTATCCTCCCTTCTTAAAAAAATTAAGCAGAAATAAATTACTGTTTAACCATCTGAGGGGTTAAAAAACCAGTACTCATAATATTTTGTTATGTTTTATTTCTTTAAAGAATTAATCTTTAATGCTACAGAAATTTCTGAATACCTGAAAAATAATATAAAACAAAAATAGTGTATAACTTATCATTTTTTTATTGTTTTTTTGGGTGGGCAAGTTTCAGCCTGTATATCCCCAGGACTGAGTAAAAAGTACTTATAGGTTATGTTAAACACATGGACTATACATGGGAGAAATAAATTAGAGTACACAAATAGTACACATAAGTAAAATTATGATAATATATAAAATATGCCATTATAACACCTTATATACACAAATATATCCACCCTTTATAAGTCTTATGTACTTAATATTAAGTTGGAATATTTTAAGGTAATATTAAGAGCCTTAAATATAAGGCTACATAATTTTTAAGTACACTTAAAGCTGTTATTTTCATTGTTTTATGTAAAAAACAAGAAATGTGCTTTAAATCACTTAAAAGTTGATTATATGCACTATAAATTTAATATTAATAAAAATACACTTTGAAAGATCAATTTTTCTTAATAAGGACTATTGATTTGGCTACTCAATTGCATAAAAATAATACTTTTCAAATTTGGTGTTTTTTATGCCAGAAATGGCTTCTGTGTACTGGCCACATACTGCCTGAATTTTTTCCTGTGTGAATAGCTTCACTTTTAGCAAAGTTAGCTATTTCACACTATAATTACCCCACATTCTATTCCCACTGTGGGGAAAAACACTAAAATAGGCAACAGGCTCTTATTTAGTGTCCTAGCTTAATTATAAATGCATCTACCCTCTTTTTATGCACTAATTTTATTAATAACCTCATTCTTAACACTTGAATTCACTACCACGCTTAAATTTTCCTAAATTAGTCAAGGAGTTACCTGTAAAAGCACCTGCCAAGGACTGTATGTAGTTACCCCACATCTCACGCCCTTTTGGGGTTTTTTTGGTGGTTTCTCAGTCAATTTTGGTTAATTTTGAATGGGGATTTCATGTAGTATAATGTCATGATTAGACCCAAAATTTCTACAGTTAATCTTCCTTATTATTAAGTATTAATAACTATTAATTATTTCTTTTTGGCCTTTTATATTAAAATATAATACACATATACTCTCTTTTTTGCTTATTCTTTATTTTTGATTGATTATCCCTATTACTACAGGTTTTTGGCGGGTGATATCATTTTAATTATGTTAATAGTCACTCTTTTTGGTTCTGAACTTTTCTATTGGCTAGAATGAGGCGTCATTAACTGTGTATTGAGCTTGAATATCATAGGGGTCATTGGGGAAGTAATTGTGTATTAAAGAAGGAGGTTTTTGGTTAATTTTCTTCATTCTTTATCATTACAATTTAAACATATAACCAATACAATTAAAATACATATAAAAAGTACTTATAAAGTCTTTAAATAGTATCTGAATTTATTAAATCTATTTTTCTACCAACTATAAAAATTGTAAGCCATATATAATTAGTGAGATTAGAATTACTGAAACCCTTATGTTGAGTTATATTTTAATACTTATTAAATTTGTACTACAGTATTCATATAGGACCATTAAAATATTCTAGAAAACTGACAATTCAAGCTAGGTCACATCTCTGTACTTGACCTCAGCCTGACACAGCCTCAACCTCAACCTCAGCCCCATCAGTCACCCAGCACTTTCTCTCAAAATCAAAAAACTCTACAAGTGGAACAGTGGAAGTGGGACAACCTGAATATCTATTACCAGAAGCTTAACACCCTGGCCATCCAGGACACAATCCTACCATCAACCTCTTCAGGTCCCTACTTATCAGGGAGACAGAAGAAAGAAGGAACAGGGGAAATTTCCTCCCTTTCCATAGTAAGTGTAAGTGTATCTAGTATTTAAGTATGATTTAATAATATTTATTAATGGACCTACTACTTATTAATAAATTATTTAGTGATAAAACCTCAGGGAAAGACTAATAAAATAGTTATACTCAAATAAAACTCACAATTCTTGGATTTAAATGCATGCTAGTGGGTGAATATAGATAAATATAATATAGTTCTAGCTTATATAAAGATAATATCAATTTATAAAGGATTTATAATATATTTCTAAATAATAATAATTGTTTTATAATGTTTATTTGAATTGTAGTAAGTAAGTGATGTCTAATAACCATGAAAATCCTCCCTTACTTATACCAAAATCCAATGGAGTGCACAGAGCTTCAATCCAGATGATGTCACTGCTATCCCAGGAAATTACAGAACTTTAAGGGCCCATCACCTCCCCATTTTGTCCACTTCAAGAAGATTCAACACCCAGACCTCAAGTAAGGACCCTCCATCACAATTAATGATAACACAGACCCATACCATAAATAGAAAATCCAGATAAAAGCAGATACCATAAAGAAACAGGTAAAATAACTCATCCAAAGAGGATATAATGAAAGCAAAATCATATAAAGGAAAAAAATGAAATGTCCAAGTGCCCAATAACATCCTCAAACATCCATATTTACCCAGCAATGACCTCCCAACCCATAAATCCGTGAATATCCATCCAAGGAAGCAGATTAAGTTGTCCAAACTGAGTGTATGCGCCTGAAATAGATGTATATGCTTATGTAGGCATTGTGAGTCCACTGAATATGTCCATATGACATAAAATAAGCAGAAAAATAAAGGTTATAGACTATTAAGAGGCTAACACCCACTTATAGCCCTAAATATACATAATATACTGCATATTTCACTGAAAATGAGATTTATGTATAAATATAAGCTTATGTATGTCAAGAATTACTTAATATCACTAAATATAAGTATATTATGACTCCATTAAGAACTTCATAAGTATTATTATTCTGTGGATAAGTTATTTAAACTACTATAATTTATATAATAGAGTAATAATTATATATATATGTAATATAATCATATATATTATTGTTTTAACCTTAATTTTAAGATATAAGCCTAATGTACTTAAGGTTATCTTATTTTAAGTATAAGAAATACTTAGTCCTAGGGATATCTAGGCTGACACTCCCTCACCCCAAAAAACAATAAAAAAATGTTAAGACATTTTAATTAAAAGTAAGGATTGAATAGAATTTTTTTTTTAATTTTCTACAATACTTATACTGAATAAACAGTATTATTTTGATTTAAATTTTTTTAAGAGATTTTTAAGATCAGAGATTAGATTTTCTGGGATCCACTGGTCATATTGCCTTGATTTATTTTTAAATGTTAATAGATACTCAACTCCCTTTTCTTTAATAGGGTGTCTCTTTTTAAGTATCTTTTCAATTTCTACCTTTTCAACTATTTCTACAGGTTGCTGTTTATGCCTTCCTGATCTTCTTGAAAATAGAGAAGTATCATTAGAATGGTATGGTTTTATAAGAGAAATAAGAAATACTGGATGTTTTCTATCATATGGTGCATATAGAATAACCTCAACAGCATTGTTACCAACAATCTTTTTAACTACAAATGGTCCAATGAATGGATCCTTCAATTTAACATTACCATTTAAATTGAAATGTAGTGTTGAAATAAGGACTTCATCACCCACTTTGAACATTTGATCTTAATGGGCTTTATCCCATCTTTTTTTCTCATACTCAAACGCCTTATTTATAAATTCTTGAGCATGTTTTCTGCATAATTCATGCATCTGAAGAAAATATTTAGTACCTGGATGGATATCCAATCTAGGTAATTTATTAAGAGTTTTGGCAGGGTTATAAGGTACATAACCCAACCACAACTCAAATGGCTTTTTGCCAGTGACAGAATGTACTGTACTATTGTATGCAAATTCTAAACCTGGGATATGGATTACCCAATAATTCGTGAATTTTTCAATGTTCTTTAAAGTTAAGACCCAAAGCACAATATCCTTTTATCATATCTTCCAAAGTTTTTATCATTCTTTCTGCTAGCCCATCAGTTTGTGGATGGTGTGCTGTAGAAAGTTTTAATTGACACCCTGAAACATCCATAAGTGATGTCCAGAACTCAGAAGTAAATTTAGGATCTCTGTCAGAAAAAATTGCTTTGGGGAAACCTGCTATATTTAAAATTTGTGTCCACCATAAAAAATCTAAGTCCTTTTCAGAAACTTCTTTGTGGGTAGGAATAAATTTACACATCTTTGTAAATCTATCTAAAATTACCCAGCAGGAGTTATAACTCTTATGCCCTGCTATTGGCAAGCCTGTTACAAATTCAATGTTAATTGTTTCCCATGGATCTTTTGGTTTCTCAATTTGTTGTAATATACCAGCTCTTTTGCCTGTTAATCTTTTAGATTTTTGACAAGAATCACATTTCTCAACATATTTTTGAACATCATCAGACATGTTAATCCACCAAAATGTGTTTTTTACTCTGCTTAATGTTTAATGGTAGTCAAAATGACCTGCCAATATATCATCATGACATATACTTAACATTAACTCCTTCATTGAAGGGGAAACTACAATTACATTACTTAATTTTTTCGTGTAATATGTAAAACCATCCTCAATGGAAAATTTTCATTTTTCTAATGCCTCTTTATACTTATTTATTAATGATTTTATTAAAAAATTCATTGAAGCATTAGATGGATCATTTAATATTGTGGTGAGTTTACTCAAGTCAGGATATGAAGCATACATTTCAAGAATTGATTGCACGAATTCATTGTGAAGATCTACAATATAAATGCCATAAATGTTAATAATCTCTGATTCAGGAGCATAAGCAGGATTATCATTATTATTAGGCAGAGGTATTCTAGATAACTAATCTACATTAGAGTCTAAGGTTCCTGCTCTTTTTTTAATAGTCATCTGTCCTCTGTAATCTTGTAAAGCTAATTGCCATCTAAACATGTGTCTATTAGGAGTTTTCATGTTTAAGAGTGAGTTAACTGCACTACAGTCAGTTATTTACTCAAATTTTTGGTCTTTAAGGCAATAATGTAGCTTCTCAAGAGCCCATACTACTGCCAAACATTCAAGTTGAGTAGCACCATATTTTAATTTACTACTTCTTAGAGTATGTGAAATATAGAAAATTACTACTTCTGACATTTATCTTTCAATAAGTTGTTTTTAATACAAAGCAGCACCCATACACCACAGGAAATCTGGGGGTGAGCTGCTAGCAGTTCCCTCTATTTGAAACTATCAGGAATTTTTCTGGAAACTGTTGGGAAACCATCCTGAAACTTTCAGAAATATGTTTTTAAATCTGATGAAAAAAGATTGAAAAAATAAACTGTCACAGATTGAATCCAGAACAATCCCTCCTTGAGCAGAGCTTAGGAACCACATTGAACATCAGTTAATCTCAGGTTTGGCAAAAGGTTGAACAACATCACTTAGCATACCTTAATATTCAAATATTAAACTTGAATATATGTTGCGTGTATGATATAGATGCATATGCATTTGAATTTGCATGGTGGATACTTATTGCATGTTAAAAATTGATGTGAAATGCCTATCCAAAGTGTATGCATAATGACTATGAAGAATAAATATGCAAAACAAATATTAATAAAAAATGCATATTGATTATGCATAAAAAATATTCATATTGAATATGCATAAAAATATTAAAATTGAATATTCATTTAAATTTGCATATTGAATATGCAAAAAAATGGTGCATATATGTATATGAATAAAATGTATTAATATGCATATACATCTGTATAATTAATATGCATATTCATATGCATAAATATGCATAATGATTGAAAAATGCAAAAAAATGATGCTTAACGAGTATATTTTATGCATAAATAGAAATATGCAATATGAATTCATATTGCATAAAGATAACACTGGCAAACCAACTTGACCAAAACTCATACTAAATTTTCATTCTGGACTAAAGGTGTGAGGGAAGGAAGAAAAACAGTCTGACATTAGAAAAATGCTACATGCACTCATTTTGTAGCAGAGCAAATGAGAAGTGCTGAATTATGGTTGGTGCCCATAATTTTATTTAATTGTTTTCAATATTGAAAAGACTTTAGGTTGGTTGGTATGGATCTAGCTGTGCCAGGGTCTAATCTAATTTTTTTAACTATTTCTTAATAATTAACGGGTTTTAATACAAAACCAGGTTGTATTTTTTGTGGGATATTGGATATCATAAGGTCTTTTGTAAAAAAAACTTATATTGTTTAAAAATATTCCTGAATCAGATGTGGGATAATCACTACAAAAAATTGTAGTACTGTGGGAAATAAAATATATGCACAAGCCGTAAAGAAAGGACTGAGTGAACCCTTTTTGTGCAGTGGGAATCATTAGAGTGGAATTGTGGATGAAAAATCTAATTCATTATTACTATTTTATTTAATCAAAAAAATTATAATTTTAAAAAGAACTATTGATTCATTGGTATTTGACCTTTGTGCCTCACTCATATTTATCATTTGATTGATTTTTTTTCACTATTATGTTATTAATATTATAAGTATATCAAAAACTCATGTGCCCAAGGCATACTGGGTGATGTTACACCTTTTAAAATATTATTAAATAAAGGTAAAAAAATATGAAAATGATTTGTTTACAAAAAATAAATTGATATCCAAAAGCAATATGAGGGATAAAAAGTTAAAATTAAAGGGATCAAATATGAAATAAAAAATTAAAGTAGAATTCCTGCAATCAAGAGCAAGTAGACATGATGGGGTGAACACCCACCAGTGGCACTTAACTTGGACTATAATTTCTTTTTTGTAAAAATAAAAAAAATACACTTGAGCTTTACCAAAACTTCAGGATGACAATTTTTTAATATCAAACAACTTCTAGTGCAATTATTGAAGAAAATTTCATTTTCATTGCAATAGAGAGAATTGATCACATAAGGCTGCATGTGACCAAAAGTGTCCAGCAAAAGTTTGGCCAAACTTGTGCTGGACACTTTTATGTTGGAGAGTAGCTAGGGTGGAATTTTTAATCAGTTCATCTGGTATTTCTTATAAACATGTCCACTGGTATTTGATCTTGGTTCCTCACTCATATTTATCATTTGATTGATTTTTTGTCACCATTATGTTATTAATATTATAAGTATAGCAAAAACTTGTGTGCCCAGGGCATACCGGGTGATGTTACACCTTTTATGATATTATTAAATAAAGGTAAAAAAATATGAAAATGATTTGTTTTAAGAAACATAAATTGATATAAAAAAGCAGTATGAGGGATAAAAAGGTAAAATTAAATGGATCAAATATGAAATAAAAAATTAAAATAAAATTACTGCCATCAAGAGCAAGTAGACATGTTAGGTCAAATGCCCACCAGTGAGGCTAAACTTGGACTATAATTGCTTTTTTGAAAAAAAAAAATTGCCAACCTGAGGTTTAACAAACCTTCAGCAGAACCATTTAGCTATATCAAACAACTTCTAGTGTAATTATTGAGAGAGAATTGATCACACCAGACTGCATGTGACCAAAAGTGTCCAGCACAAGTTTGGCCAAACTTGTGCTGGACACATTTATGACAGAGAGTATCTAGGGTAGAATTTTTTCTCATTTAATCTGGTATTTCTTAAAAACATGTCCATTGGTATTTGATCTTTGTGCCTCACTCATATATATCATTTCATTAATTTATTTTCACCATTATATTATTAATAATATAAGTATAGAAAAAACTCATGTGCCAAATGCATACCAGGTGATGTTACACCTTTTATAATATTATGAAATTAAAGTAGAAAAATATGAAAATGATTAGCTTTACAATAATTTAAATAGATATTAAAAAGAAAAAGAGAAATGAAAAAGTAAAATTAATCTCAAAGAGATCAATTATGAAAAACAAAATACTTGTAAAATTCTTGCTCTCAAGAGCCAGTAGAAGTTTTGAAACAAATGGGAGCCATTAGGGCTAAATTTTAATAAGTGACCTATTTTTTAAAGATAAAAAATTATACACACTACGCAATATAGGGGGTGGACTTGCTAGCAAGTCCTCAACCTGAACTCAGATGGAACTCAGATGGAACTCAGACTGAACTCAGACTGAACCCATACTGAACTCTACTTGAACACCCACCTAAAACTGTTCTGCTGAGTGGTGTTCATCCCTGATTGTATGATTCCTTTATCAATAGCTCAATGTGTGTTCAATCTATGGTGAGTTTGGGTCCAAGGTTGCGGACTTTCTAGCAAGTCCGCCCCCCATATTGTGTGGTGACACTTGAGGTCCAGAAGAACGACAGGTGGATGATTCAGCTAAACAAAACTACTTGTAGTGAAGTTTGATAAAAAATGTTTTTGTTGCCATAGAGAGACTTGATACCATCTGACTGCACATGACCAAAAGTGTGCAGAACAAGTTTGGCCAAGCTTGTGCTGGACACTTTTATGATAGAGAGTAGCTTGGGTGGAATTTTTCTTCAGTTCCTTCATCTTGTATTTCTCATAAACATGTCTAGTTGTATTTGATCAGTCTGTATCATTCATATTTATCATCCAATTAATATTTTATCACCATTATATTATTAATGTTATTAGTATAGCAAAACCTTGTGTGCTAAATGCATACCAGGTGAAGTTATGAATTCAATAATTTTTTAAAATAGACGTAAATAAATATGGAAATGATTAGTTTTACAAAAATTAAATAGAAATTTACAAGTAAAAAGAGGAATAAAAAGTCAAAGAGTTCAAATATGAAAAGAATACTAGTAAAATTCCTGCTATCAAGTGCCAGTAGAGGTTTTAAAGCAAATGGGAGCCATCAGGGCTTATATTTAATAAGTGAACTTTTTATTAAAGATAAAAAATTATACATCTGATATTGGGCAGAACAGCTTGTGGATGATTAAGCTAAACCAAACTACTTCTAGTGAAATTTGATAAAAAAGATTTTTGTTGCCATACAGAGAATTTATCCCATCTAGCTACACATGACCAAAAGTGTCCAGCACAAGTTCGGCCAAGCTTGTGCTGGACACTTCTATGATGGAGAGTGGCTGGGGTAGAATTTTTCTTCAGTTCATCTGGTATTTCTTACAAACATGTCTACTAGTGTTTTATCTTTGTGCCTCACTCATATATATTGTTTGATTAATTATTTGTCTTAATTATATTATTAATTTTATAAGTATAGCAAAAAGTCGTGTTCCAAATTTATACTGAGTGATGTTACACCTTTTATAAAATTATTAAATAAATGTTTAAAATATTTAAATAATTTATTTTCAAAATTATTAATTGATATCCAAAAGCAATATGAGGAATAAAAAATTAAGTTAAAGGGATATAATATGAAAAAAGAAATCCAAGTATTATTCCAAATATCAAAGGCAAGTAGAGATGTTGAAGCAAATGAGATCCATCAGGGATAAATTGTACAAAATGACTGTTTTTTAAAGATAAAAAAATGTGTACCTGTGGTTTGGATGAACTCTAGGTGGACAATTCAGCTATATGAAACTACATCTAGTGAAGTTTCTAATCAAATAATTTTTTTCATTGCCATAGAGAGAATTAATCCCATCTGACTGCACCTGACCAAAAGTGCCAGCACAAGTTTTGCTGAACTTGTGCTGGACACTTTTATGATGGAGAGTAGCTAGGGTGCAGGTCTTCTTCAGTGCAACTGTTATTTTTTTAAAACATGTCAACTAATATTTGATCTTTCTGTGTTATTCATATTTTATTATCTGATTAATTTTTTGTTATTAGAATATTATTAATTATTAGTTTAGAATAAAATTGTGCGCCAAATGCATGCCATGTTATATTACACCTTTTATAATATTATTAAAAAATGTTAAAAAAATATGAAAATGATTTTTTTTCCAAAATAATAAATTAATATCCAAATGTAACATGAGTGATAGAGAAGTAAAGTAAAAGAGATCATATATGAAAAAGAAAAATTCAAGGAAAGTTCCCGCCTTCAAGAGCCAGTAGAGGTGTTGAAACAAATGGGTGCCATCAGGGCTAAATTTGACAAAATTTAATTTTTTTTAAAGATAAAAAATTTTTCACCTGAGGTTTTGAAAAACTTAAGGTGGATAATTCAGCTATACCAAAGTACTTCTAATGTAATTATTTAGCATTTTTTTAAATTTAATTTACACAGAGAGAATTTATCCCATCTGACTACACCTGAACAAAAGTGTCCAGCACAAGTTCGGCTGAACTTGTGCTGGACACTTTTTTAATTGAGAGTAGGCATACAGCAAATCTTCTTATACTCAAATGGGACTTCTTATAAGCATTTCCACTGGTATTTGATCTTTCTGTGTCATTTAAATTTACCATTTGATTAATTTTTTGTCATCATTATATTATTAACGTTATTACTATAGTAATAACTTGTGTGAAAAATGCATACCAGGTGGTGTTCCACCTTTAATCATAAATTATTAAATAAAGGTATAAAAGTATGAAAATTATTGATTTTAAAAATTAAAAATTGATATCCAAAGCAATATGAGCAATAAAAAAGTAAAATAAAAGGGATAAAATAAGAAAAAAAATCTAAGGAAAATTCTCACTATCAATAACAAATAGACACCACACAATATGGGGGGCGGACTTGCTAGCAAGTCCGCAACCTTGGACCCAAACTCACCATAGATTGAACACACATTGAGCTATTGATAAAGGAACCATACAATCAGGGATGAACACCACTCAGCAGAACAGTTTTAGGTGGGTGTTCAAGTAGAGTTCAGTATGGGTTCAGTATGAGTTCAGTCTGAGTTCCATCTGAGTTCCATCTGAGTTCAGGTTGAGGACTTGCTAGCAAGTCCACCCCCTATATTGTGTAGTGAGAGGTGTTATATCAAATGTGCACCACCAGGGCTCAACTTGGACTATATTTTCTTTTTTGTTAAACCAAAGAAAGTACCGTGATTAGTTTTGAAAAATCATCAGGAGGACATTTTGGCAATATCAAACTACTTATTGTGCAATGATTGAGCAAAATGTCATTTTCATTTCCATAGAGTAAATTTATCCCATCTGACTGCATGCAACCAAAAGTGTCCAGCACAAGTTTGGCCGAAATTATGCTGGACACTTTTATGATGGTGAGTATCTAGGGTGCAGGTCTTTTTCAGTTCATCAGGTATTCCTGATAAACAAATCCACTTGTATATGATCTTTCTGTGTCATTCATATTTATCATTTGATTCATTGTTTTTCACCATTATACTATTAATGTTATTAGTATTGAAAAAACTTGTAAGCCAAATGTATACTGGGAGATGCTACATCTTTAATAATCTCTTAAATAAAAGTAAAAAAAATATGAAAAGTATTAGTTTTACATTAAACAAACTGATATTTGAAAGCAAAAAGAGGAATAAAAAAGTAAAATAAAAGTGATTAAATATGAAATTAAACATTTAAATAAAATTTCTGCCATCAAAGATAATTTGAGTTTTCAGACCAAAATTGCACCACCAGTTCTAGATTTGGAATATATTTTCATTTTTTTAAAATTAATAAAAGTGTCCACCTGAGGTTTTCCTAAAAATTAGGAGGATAGTATAGCAGTATAAAACTACTTCTTGTACAATGATTGAGCAAAAATTCATTTCAACTTCCATTGAGTAAATTTATCCCATCAGACTGCATGCAACCAAATGTGTCCAGCACAAGCTCAGCTGAACTTGTGTTAGACAATTTTATGATGGAGAGTAACTAGGGTGCAAGTCTTCTTCAGTTAATCTTGTATTCCTTTTAAACATTTCTATGGGTATTTGATCATTCTGTGCCATCCATATTTATTATTTGATTATTTTTTAGTCACAATTATATTATTAATGTTTTTAGTATAGCAAAAACATGTGTACTGAATGTAAACTGGGTGATTTTACAAATTTAATAATATTATATAATAAATGTAAAAAAATGTGAAAATTATCAGTTTTACCAAAATAAAATTGATATTTAAAAGCTAAAGGATAAATAAAAGGGTAAAATTAAAATTAAAGAGATCAATCATGAAATAAAGATATAAAGTATAATGTCTGCTATCATGAGCCAGTAGAGGCTTCAGAAAAAATGGGCACCATCATAGATTAACATGGATTAAATTTACTTTTTACCAGAGTAAACAATTGTCTACCTTAGGTTTGGACAAACTTCAGGGGGACAATTTGTCCATATAAAACTACTTTCAGTGCAATGATGGAGTCATCATTCAGTCTCATTTCAATAAAAAGACTTGATTGCATCTGACGGCATGCAACCAAAAGTGTCCAGCACAAGTTTGGCCAAACTTGTGCTGGACACTTTTATCATGGAGAGAAGACAGGGTGAAAGTCATTTTTAATCATCTGAAATTTCTTATAAACATGTCCACTGTTATTCAATCTTTGTGCCTTACTCATATTTATCAATTGATTAATTTTTTGTCACCATTATTTTATTAATATTATCAGTATAGCAAAAACTTGTGTGCCAAATGAATACTGGGTGATGTTACACCTTTTATAATATTATTAAATAAAGGTAAAAAAATATTAAAATGATTTATTTTACAAAAAATAAACTTCTATCCAAAAGCAATATGAGAGGAATAAAGTAAAATAAAAGAAATTAAAGATGAAAATTAAAATCCAAGTTAAAATCCTGACATAAAAAGAAAAAAGAGATGTTGAATCAAATTAGCACAATCAGGGCTAAACTTGCACTAAATTTTCTTTTTTGTAAAAAAAGAAAAAAAATCCACTTGAGCTTTACCAAAACATCAGGATGACAATTTTGTCATATCAAACTACCTCTAAGGTTATTTTTTATCAAAAATTTATCTTCATTTCCATAGAGAGAATCACTCCCATCTGACTGCACCTGACCTAAAGTGTACAGCACAAGTTCGGTCAAACTTGTGCTGGACACTTTTATGATGGAGAGTAGCTAGGGTAGAATTTTTCCTCAGTTCATCTAGTATTTCTTACAAACATTTCTACTGGTATTTTATCTTTGGCCTCACTCATAAATATCATTTGATTAATTTTTGGTCAACATTATATTATTAATTTTATAAGTATAGAAAAAACTCATGTGCCAAATGCATACCAGGTGTTGTTACGCCATTTATAATATTATTAAATAAATGTATAAAAATATGAAAATAATATATTTTAAAAATTATTAATTGATATCCAAAAGCAGTATGAGGAATAAAAAATTAAGTTAAAGGGATCAAATATGAGAAAAGAAATCCAAGTAATATTCCTACTATGAAAGGCCAGTAGAGGTGTTGAAGAAAATGAGAGCCATCAGGGATAAATTGTACTAAATTTACTTTTTATAAAGATAAAAATTGTGCACCTGTGGTTTGGACCAACTCTAGGTAGAAAATTTGGCTATATAAAACTACTTCTAGTGAAGTTTTTTATCAAATAATTTTTTTCATTGCCATAGAGAGAATTGATCTCATATGACTACACCTGACTAAAAGTGTCCAGCACAAGTTTGTCCAAGCTTGTGCTGGACACTTTTTCAATGGTGGGTATCTAGGGTGCAGCTCTTCTTCAGTGAAACTGGTATTTTTTTAAAACATATTCACTGGTATTTTATCTTTCTGTTTTATTAATATTTTATCATTTGATAAATTTTTTGTCACCAGTATATTATTATTTTTATTAGTATATCAAAAAAACATGTGCCAAATGCTTACAGGGTGATGTTAAACCTATAATAATTTTATTAAATACAGGTAAAAAATTATGAAAATGATTTGTTTTACATAAAATTAATTTATATTTAAAAGAAAAAAAGGGGTAAAAAGAAATAGGTTGAATAGAAGGGATTTTGTATGAAATTAAAAATTCAAGCTAAATGCCTACTTTCAAGGCTCAGAAGAGGTGTTGGATAAAATGGGCACCATCAGGAATAAAATTGTACTTAATTTGTTTTTTTGAAAAACTAAATGAAGTTTTCAACCAATTTTTTTCCAATATTTAGTTGGACACTTTTCTATATCATATTACTTCTAGTACCATGATTGACCAAATTACATACTCATTTCCATATGTAGAATTGATCCCATATGGCTGGACCAGGTCAAAGGTGTCAACCACAAGCTTGAGAATTCTTCTGGTGGACACTTTTATAATGGACAGTGGTAGGGTGCAAGTCTTCTTTATTTAATCTAGTATTCCTCATAAACATTTCCAACTTATTTTTGGCCAAAAATCAGGTGGAAAGTTTGTCCATATCAAATTACTTCTAATGCCATGATTGACTAAAAATTGATTCTCCTTGCCATATAGAGAGTTGATCACATATGACTGGATCTGGCAAAAGTGTCACCACAATTTTTGATAAACTTAAGTTTGAAAGTTTTATGATGGAAAGTAATTGCAATTCTTCTTCATTTCATCAAGTAATTCTCATAGAAATTTCCACCTGTATATTGGCCAAACTTCAGGTGGATACTTTGGCCATATTAAATTAATCATAGTTCCATGTTGATAAAAAATCATACTTATTGCCATATATAGATATTATTCCCATAAGACTGTGCCTTTCCCAAAAGTGTCTGCCTGAACTATGGCTAAACCTCAGTTGGAAAATTTTTTGATGCAGAGTAGCTAGGGCAAAAGTATTCTTCAGTTAATTTGGAATTCATGATTTATTTATCCTCCTGAAGTTTAGCCTAACTTCAGGTGGAAAATTTTGGAAAGCATCGGTTAGTCACTATCCATCAAAAAAGTGTTAACCAAAATTTTTGCTAAACTTTTGGTGGACCACTTTCATCAGCCACGGTCAGATGAAATCAATTCTTTAGATGGAAATGAGGATGAGATTTTGGTCAATCATGGAAATAGAAGTAGTTTGATGTGGTCAAATTATCCCCCTGAAGGTCAGAAAAACCTCACAAGAACATTTTTTAACAGGGAGTAGCTTAGAAAAATAAATTTATCAGAAGGAAAATCATTTATTGGATAGATGCCAAGGTTTCATATTTGTGTATTATGGTCAGTATTAATTTTGAAAGTGTCTTTCCAAGCAATTTCATTGCCCATCATGACAAATTTATTTTTAAATTCTTCAAACTGTGCGATACAGTATTAAAGTGTCACATAGTATAATTAAGTTCTATTAAGTGCCCTCCTATGATGCCTAAATTTATAATTTAATATCTTACATAATAATCATTTTTTATATAAATCCATCAATATTTTATTTTATTATCAAATTTAATAGAGCAAGTATCCTGAACTATTATATATGCATAAGCTTAGGTTAGATCAATTTGTGTTCAATTTGTGCTCAACAGAGGACCAAAATCAAGTTCTGGAGGATCATCTTGTGCATAATTTGGAATCAGTTGATATTCTGTCTAAAATCAATCTGAGAATAAATGTACTTCCAATACAATTTTGTATATTGTTATTAAGTGAGAATAACCCTGGAATAATAAGAGACACACTGGATTTCAAAGAGAGGGGATCACTAGCAGATCACCTCCAGATTTTCCGTGGTGATACAAATAAAACTTGCATTTGTATACAATACAAAAGGCAATTAAAAATTTGGTAATCCCAAGATAGGAGCCGTCATCAAACATTCTTTCAAATTATCAAAAGAATGTTGTCTTTCATTATTCCGAATGAAAGCTTCTGATTTCTTTATCAGTTTGGTCAATGATTCAGCAATTAACTGGTAGTTTTTTACATATTGTCTATAATAGCCACACATACCAGGAAAAGATTGTACATCCTTTAAATATTGAGGAATTCCAATATTATTTATTGCAACCACTGTATGTTGGTCTACACATATTTTTAAGCCAGATACAATATGACCAAGCACTTTTAAAGATTCAAACCCAAATTTACATTTTTACAATGCAAGGGTCATTTTTATTTCATCTTTTTTCTTAAATACCTTCTTTAAATGGATTAAGTGTTCACCATATGTCTAAGAGAACACTATGATGTCATCAATGTATACCATAAACCATCCTTCAATAATTTCATTATGGAATGTTTTTTCCATTAACTTCTGAAATACTGATGGAGCATTTTTTGGTCCAAATGGCATCCTGATATATTTATAAATTCCCATGTGTGTTGTTATCAACAAAAATTTCTGTGAATTCTTTTCAACAGGAATTTCAAGGTACTCTTTATTTCCATCTAAGCAACTTATATACTTAGCACCTTTAAGGGTAGCATGTATAGAGGCAATCCTTGGAAAGGGATAAATATCATCTACTGTAAATGTATTTAATTCTCTTTAATCACCACACAGTGTTGCTTTATCTTGTTCATTAGAAATTAGCACTGGTGATATTACACAATATTTTGGTGTAGTTTCAACCTTTTCAATAATTTTAGTTTTTAATAACATTTTAATATTATCCTCTATGTCTTTCCTCCTCATTGGTGAAGCAGGGTATGGTTTCTTTATAAGACTAGCATGAATATTATCCATATCACAAGTTAAACTAATCTTCATTTAATGATCTTTTACAAGGCCAAGTTCATTTGTACCATGTGCAAAAGCCATTGCAAATGCTTTATTTAAGTCCAAAATACTATCTTTCTCAACTTCACTTATCTGAGTGCCAAATGATGCTTTTGAAATTTCTGTTTCCAGAAGTTCCATCTCATTGGATTCTCTTCCTTTGCACAGAATATTTGTTACTGACTCAATGTGTAAGACTGTGTTAAAAGAATTTTTTCTAAATTTCCTTTTACCATTCATGCCAATTGTAAAATTGTTATTAGCAGGGTCTAATCTCACACCAAATTTAGTCAGAATATCATTTCCAATGATAAAACAGTTACTACAGTTAGTATTATACATTACTACAAAGTCACAAGTTACCCTTACATAACCATGTTGGTGTTTAAAGAAAACAGCAGCTTTGTATTTACCAATGGGGTGTAGCACTGATCCAAACCTCTCCAATTTTTATTTTGAAGTGGTTCAAGCTTAAACCTATATTCACTATCAATTTTCTGTAATGTATTAGTGGAAACAACAGAACCAGCAGCTCCTGTGTCCATTACTATATTAACATTTTTACCAGAAATGATAGCTGGAACCGTGATAGGTGTCATTCCAAAGTTATCAGCTTGTATATCTTTAATGATTTTAGCATTGTCAAAATTCATTAAAGATTCATTTGAGTCCATATTCAATATTGGATTGTCGAAGATGAACAAAGCATCTTCCAACATACACACTTCATTTTCATCACTATGTAAGATATTACTGTCATAATCAATTGATTCTTTACTTTTTTCAGTTTCAGTCTCATATTCCTGTTGATTTTCAACAATATTTATATTTTTCTCGCATTTGTGACCTTTTACCCAAGGTTTGTTACACTTATCACAAGTATTTGTCTCATACTTTCTTGGTACTACAGGTGCAGTAGACTTTTTCTGATTCTCCTGAAGTGTTTTTGAATTCTGATTTTTCACAGGTTCAAAATTTTGTTTATAAGTGGAATACCTTGCTTCATACTTATGGTTTAGAAATATTTTATTTCTAATATTAATAAAGTTAGAACATTCAGTAACATTAATAGTTCCAGCTATAACTATTTCTCTAACAGATATAGGTAGTTTATATATTATCTTATCTTTCCATAAGTTAAAATCCACATTAGGCTCAATGGCATTTAATATTTTATTTAAATTCATTAAAAATACCATAGGTTTGTCATCATTCAACAGATTATACCTAGTTTTCTCATAAAGTCTCTGCTGAGTGAGCCTCAATTTAAAGCCTCCAATTTGTTTTTTAAATAGTTGTTTCCATTCATCCCAAGAGTAATCTTTACCCTCACTCAAAAAATCTTAAAACAATAATAAAGCAACATCCTTACATAAAGCAATCAGATTTGATGTTATTTCTTCATCTGGTAACTTATATGAGAATTATAAATTATCAATTCTTTTTATAAAATGTTGCCAATCAGAGCTGGCTTCCCCATCATAAGTTGGGTACTGATCTATCATAGGCCAGTTTTTCTGATTGGATTTTCTTTCACTAATCTCAGGTAAGTTCAATAACTCATTTAATCTTGAAAATGGTCTTGTATTTCCTCCTGTAAATATTTGTGACTTACATTTTTAGATTATACACTACCACCAGATGGTTTTAGTTGTGGTGGTATAGGGTATGAATGAGATTCACTTTTGCCAATGAAAGGATTATTATTATACTGAGTATACTTATAATTATCCTGGCTCATTAGTAGATTAGCATTTTCAATCTCAACTTTATTCAATCTTTGTTGCAGCTCAGAGACACTTTGATTTGTCTGGGGAAAGGATAACTTAGTTCTTGATTCAGTTTTCAATAAATGTGTTTCATACAGTTTTTCCAACTCACAGATTTTGTTTGAAATTTCACTATATTTATTACTCAATGAATCATATTTAAGAGTTAGAGACAAATGTTCATTCTTTAATTCTTTATTATGTGTTGCCAGTTTAGAAATATTTAATGTTAAGGATGAAATTGTATCACTTGTGAGCTTAACTGTCTGTTCCTCACTATCAGTCATTCCATTCCAGAATGCTGAAACAAATCTATGGACTGTTGGATTATTAATAAAATACTTCAAGTCTTCCTTCTTGTTTCTCTCTCTCTCTTGTGAACTTCTCATCTGACTAGTAAGTGGTGGCAAGTGAGGATTAACTGTATTATAAATACTACTGTTGTTATTGACAAAAGACAAGTCCGGTGTATCTACATTAAAACCTAATTTTCATATGTCCTCACCTATTTTCTGCACAGTTTTGACATCAATAATATTACCTATATTGTAATTATCAGTATTGTGTTCAATATGAGAGGGTAATCTACTTACCACGGGATTTGTGTGAGCCCTGATTTTTGGCACCTTTCTTTTCCCTTGTAGGGGTGAACTGAGGAAGTCTTATGAGGAGAAGGATCCTTGTTGCAGTTGTGACTGGACCATTGTTGATGGAACCAATCCCACTTCAATTTTTCTACCAGTATTTTCTCCTGGTAGTGGTGTGACCCTCCTGAAGTAAGAAGTTGCTGACTTGGCTGGCCTCCCTTTAGCTCTTTAAATTACTGGTTCATCTCCTTAAATCCTACCTTGAAATTGTTCTGCAATTTCTCTACCTCCTTGAGCATGAGGGACTTTGATTCCTCCAACTTCAATACCTGATTTGCCAGATGGGATAGTTGATCCTGAAGAGGAGGACATGTTTTTTTATGGTAATCTTTTTTAAGAGGGTGTCTTTTTCCTCTATTCTCATTTGCTCTGCCTGGGGGTATGACTGACTGTCAGTATAGTCTAGTAGATAAGTATGATATAACAGTGTTTATTTATGGTCCTACTACTTATTGATAAATGATTTAGTGATTAAACCTCAGGGGAAGACTAATAAAATAGTTATACTCAAATAAAACTCACAATACTTGGATTTAAATGTGTGCTAGTGGTGAAAAATAGATTAATAAAATATAGTTATAGCTTATTTAAAGATAATATCAATTTATAGTGGCTTTATAATATATTTCTAAATGTTAATAACTGGATAGTAGTGTTTATTGAAGTTGTAGTAATTGAATGATGATAAATAACCGTCAAAATCCCTCCTTACTTATACCCAAATCCACTGGAGTGCACAGACCTTCAATCCAGATGATGTCACTGCTATCCCCGGCAATTACAGCACTGTGAGGGCCCATCACCTCCCCATGGAGTCCACTTCAAGCGTTTTCAACGCCCGGACCTCCAGTAAGGACCCTCCATCACTATTAATAATAAAACAGATCCATACCATAAATAGAAAACCCAGATAAAAGCAGATACCATAGAGAAACTGGTAAAATAAACAATCAAAAAGAGATTTAATGAAGCTAAAAGCATATAAAGGAAACAAATAAAATGTCCAAGCCCCCAATAACATCCCCAAGCATCCACATTAACCCAGAAATATCCTTCCAACCCATAAATCCGTGAATAAACATCCAAGGAAGTAATTTTAGTTATCCAAACTGGGTGTATGCGCCTGATATAGGTGTCTATGCTTCTGTAGGCGTTGTGAGTCCACTGATTTCGTCCATATGACCTAAAATAAGCAGAAAAACAAAGTTTATAGGCTATTAAGGGGCTAAAACCCACTTATATACCTAAATATACATAATATACTGCATATTTCACTGAATATGAGATTTATGTATACATATAAGCTTATGTATGTCAATAATTTCTTCATATCACTTAAGATAAGTATATTATGACTCCATTAACACTTTTTTAATTATTATTAGGCCATGGATAAGCCATTTAAACTATTATAAGTTATATAATAGAATAAAAATTATATATATATATAATAAAATAATATATATTATTATTTTAACCTTATTTTTGAGATATAAGCTTAATCTACTTAATGTTATCTTTTTAAGCATAAGAAGTACTCAGTCCTAAGGATATCTAGGCTGACAATCCCTCACCCCAAAAAAAACAATAAAAAAAATGTTAAGACATTTTAATTAAAAGTAAGGAGTGAAATAAAAAAAAAATAATAATAATTTTTATAATACATATACTGAATAAACAGTATTATTTTGATTTAAATTTTTTCAAGAGATTTTAAGATCAGAGATCTCATTTTCTGGAATCCACTGGTCATATTCACTTGATTTATTTTTAAATCTTAATAGATACTCAACTTCCTTTTCTTTAGTAAGGTGTCTTTTTTTAAGTATCTTTTCAATTTCTGCCTTTTCAACTATTTCTTCAGGTTGCTGTTTCTGCCTTCCTGATCTTCTTGGAAACAGAGCAGTATCATTAGAATGGTATGGTTTTATAAGAGAAATAGGAAATACTGGATGTTTTCTATCATATGGTGCATATAGAATAACCTCAACAGCATTATTATCAACCATCTTTTTAACTACAAATGGTCCAATGAATTGATCCTTCAATTTAACATTACCATTTAAATTGAAATGTAGTGTTGAAATAAGGACTTTATCAACCTCTTTGAACATTTGTTCTTTATGGGCTTTATCCCATCTTTTCTTTTCATACTCAAACGCCATATTTATACATTCTTGAGCATGTTTTCTGCATAATTCCTGCATCTGAAGAAAAGATTTAGTACCTGGATGGATATCCAATCTAGGTAACTTATTAAAAGTATTAGCAGGGGTATTAGGTACATAACCCAACCATAACTCAAATGGCTTTTTGCCAGTTACAGAATGTACTGTACTTTTGTATGCAAATTCTAAACCTGGGATAAGGGTTACCCAATCATGTGTGAATTTGTCCTTGTCTTTAAAATTAAGACCAAAAGCACAGTATTTTCTTATCATATCTTCTAAGGTTTGTATCATTCTTTCTTCTATTCCATCAGTTTGTGGATGGTGTGCTGTAGAAAGTTTTAATTGACACCCTGAAACATCCATAAGTGATGTCCAGAACTCAGAAGTAAATTTAGGATCTCTGTCAGAAACTATTGCTTTTAGGGAACCTGCTGTATTTAACATTTGTTTCCACCATAAAAAAGCTAAGTCCTTTGCAGAAACCTCTTTGTGGGTAGGAATAAATTTACACATCTTTGTAAATCTATCTACAATTACCCAGCAGGAGTTATAACTCTTATGCCCTGCTATTGGAAAACCTGTTACAAAGTCCATGTTAATGATTTCCCACGGAGCTTTTGGTTGCTCAATTTGTTGTAATAAATCAGCTCATTTGCCTGTTAATCTTTTAGATTTTTGACAAGAATCACATGTTTCAACTTATTTCTGAACATCCTCAGACATGTTCATCCACCAAGCTGTGTTTTTTACTCTGGTTAATGTTTTATGGTAGTCAAAATGACCTGCTAATATATCATCATGACATATACTTAACATTAACTCCTTCATTGAAGGGGCAATTACAATTACATTACTTAATTTTTTCCTGTAATATATAAAACCATCCTCAATGGAAAATGTTCCTTTTTCTAATTCCTCTTTATACTTAATTGGTAATGATTTTATTAAAAAATTCATTGAAGCATTAGATGGGTCATTTAATATTGTAGTGAGTTTACTCAAGTCAGGATCTGAATTATAATTATCAAGAATTGATTGCATAAATTTATCCTCAAGATCTACAATATAAATGCCATAAATGTTAATAATCTCTGACTCAGGAACATAAGCAGGATTATCATCATTATTAGGCAGAGGTACTCTAGATAACAGATCTACATTAGAGTGAAAGGTTCCTGCTCTATGTGTAATAGTCATTTGGCCTCTGTATTCTTGTACAGATAATTGCCATCTAAACATGTGTCTATTAGGAGTTTTCATGTTTAAGAGTGACTTAACTGCACTACAATCAGTTATTAACTCAAATTTTTGGTCTTCAAGGTAATAATGTAGCTTCTCAAGAGCCCACACTACTGCCAAACATTCAAGTTGAGTAGCACCATATTTCAATTCACCACTTCTCAGAGTACTTGAAATATAGCAGATTACTACTTCTGACATTTTTCCTTCAATAAGTTGTTTTTGATGCAAAGCAGCACCAGTCCAATAAAACTTGCATCTGTATATAACACAAAAGTTAATTGGAAATCTGGTAAACCCAAGATAGGAGCTGTCATTAAACATTCTTTCAACTTATCAAAAGCTTTTTGACTTTCATTATTCCAAATGAAAGCTTCTGATTTCTTTATCAGTGTGGTCAGTGGTGCATCAATTGATTGGTAGTTTTTTATATATTGTCTATAATAACCACACATTCCAAGAAAAGATTTTACATCCTTTACATTTTGAGGAATTCCAATATTATTTATTGCAGCCACTTTGTTTTGGTCTACACATATTTGTAAGCCAGATACAATATGACCAAGCACTTTTAAAGATTCAAACCCAAATTTACATTTTTTCAATGCAAGGGTCATTTTTATTTCATCCATTTTTTGGAATACTTTCCTTAAATGGATTAAGTGTTCATCATAAGTTTTTGAGAACACTATGATGTCATCAATGTATACCATTTATCCCTCAATCATTTCATTATGTAATGTTATATCCATTAACTTCTGAAATACTGATGGAGCATTTTTTGGTCCAAATGGCATTCTGACATACTTATAAATTCCCATGTGTGTTGTTATCAACAAAAAGTTCTGTGAATTCTTTTCCACAGGAATTTGATGGTACCCTTTATTTCCATCTAGGCAACTTATATATTTAGCACCTTTAAGGGTAGCATGTATAGAGGCAATCCTTGGCAAGGGATAAATATCATCTACTGTAAATGTATTTAATGCTCTATAATCACCGCACAGTCTTGCTTTATCTTGTTCATAAGAAATTAGCACTGGTGATATTACAAAATATTTTGGTGTAGTTTCAACCTTCTCAAGAATGTTCATTTTTAATAACATCTTAATATTATCCTCTATGTCTTTCCTCTTCATTGGTGAAGCAGGGTATGGTTTCTTTTTAATACTAGCAGGAATATTATCCATATCACAGGTTAAACTAATCTTAATTTCATGATCTTTTACAAGGCCAAGTTCATTTTTACCAAGTGCAAAAGCCATTGGAAATGCTTTAATTAATTCCAAAATATTATCTTTCTCAGCTTTACTTATCTGAGTTCCAAATGATGCTTTTGAAATTTCTGTTTCCAGAAGTTCCATCTCATTGGATTCACTTCCTTTACACGGGGAGTTTGTTACTGACTCAATGTGTAAGACTGTGTTAAAAGAATTTATTTTAAATTTCTTTTTACCATACATGCTTATTGTAAAATTGTTATTAGCAGGGTCTAATTTCACACCAAATTTAGTCAGAATATCATTTCCAATGATAAAACAGTTACTACAGTTAGTATTATCCATTACTACAAAGTCACAAGTTACCCTTACATAACCATGTTGGTGTTTAAAGAAAACAGAAGCTTTGTATTTACCAATGGGGTGTAGCACTGATCCAAAACCTCTCAAATTTTTATTTTGAAGTGGTTCAAGCTTAAACCTATATTCACTATCAATTTTCTGTAATGTATTAGTGGAAACAACAGAACCAGCAGCTCCTGTGTCAAGTACTATATTAACATTTTCACCAGAAATGATAGCTGGATCCGTGATAGGTGTCATTCTAAAGTTATCATCTTGTATATCCTTAATTATTTCAGCATCCTCAAAATTCATTAAAGATTCATTTGAGTCCATATTTAATATTGGGTTTTCAAAGATGGACAAATCATCTTCCAAGATACAGACTTCATTTTCATCACAATATGAGATATTGCTGTCATAATCACTTGATTCTTTACTTTTTTCAGTTTCAGTTTCAGATTCATGTTGATTTTCAACAATATTTATGTTTTTCTCACATTTGTGACCTTTGATCCAAGGTTTGTTACACTTATAACAAGTATTTGTTTCATACTTTTTAGGTACTACATGTGCAGTAGGTTTTTTCTGCTTCTCCTGAAGTGTTTTGGAATTCTGAGTTTTTACAGGTTCAACATTTTGTTTATAAGTGGAACACTTTGATTCATACTTATGGTTTAATAATATTTCATGCCAAATATTAATAAATTCAGAATATTCAGTAAAATTTAATGTTCTAGCTACAACAATGTCTCTGACAGATATAGGTAATTTATATATTATCATATCTTTCCATAAGTTAAAATCCATAGGAGGCTCAATGGCTTTTAATATTTTGTTTAAATTCATTAAAAATACCATAGGTTTATCACCATTCAATGGATTATAACTAGTTTTCTCATAAAGTCTCTGCTGAGTGAGCCTGAATTTAGAACCTACAAATTGTTTTCAATAAGTTGTTTCCATTCAGCCCAAGAGTAATCTTTACCCTCACTCAAGACAGCTTCAAACCATAATAAAGCAACATCCTTAAATAAAGAAATTAATTTTGATGTTATTTCTTCATCTGTTAACTTATATGAGAATTTCAAGTTGTCAATTCTTTGAATAAAATGTTGCCAATCAGAGCTGGCTTCCCCATCATAAGTTGGGTACTGATCTATCTTAGGCCAGTTTTTCTGAATGGATTTTATCTCACTAATCTTAGGTAAATTCAACAACTCATTCACTTTTGATAAATGGTCTTGTATTTTGTCCTGCACGGATTTTTGACTTACATTTTCAGATTTGACACTACCACCAGATGGTTTTACTTGTGGTGGTATAGGGAAGGCATGAGATTCACTTTTGCCAATGAAAGGATTATTATTATATTGATTATACTTATGATTATCCTGGTTCATTAGTAGATTGGCAGTTTCAATCTCAACTTTAGTTAATCTTTGTAGCAACTCAGAGACACTTTGATTTGTCTGGGCAAAATATAAATTTGTTCTTGATTCAGTTTTTAATAAATGTGTTTCATATAATTTTTCTAAATCACAGAATTTGTTTGAAAGATCATTATATTTATTACTCAATGAATCATATTTAAGAGTTAGAGACAAATGTTCATTCTCTAATTCTTTGTTACGTGTTGCTAATTGAGAAATGTTTAATGTCAAGGATGAAATTGTATCACTAGTGAGCTTAACTGTCTGTTCCTCACAATCAGTTATTCTATTCCACAATGCTGAAACAATTCTACGGACAGTTGGATTATTGTTAAAATATTCCATGTCTTCCTTTTCAATTCTATCACTCTCCTGTGAACTTCTCATCTCACTAGTAGGTTGTTGCAACTGAGGGTTAACTGTATTATCATTATAAATAGTACTGTTATTGTGGACAAAAGACAAGTCAGGTGTATCTACTCTAAAACCTAAATTTCTTAAATCCTCCTCTATTTTTTGCAGAGATTTAACATCAATAGAATTACCTATATTGTAATTATCAGTATTATGTTCAATCTGAGAGGGTAATCTACTTACCATGGAATGGTTGCCAGTCCTGATTTTTGGTGCTTTTTTCCTTTGTAAGGGTGAGCTGAGGAAGTCAGATGAGGTGGTGGATCCCTGTTGCAACTGTGGCTTGTCCACTGTTGATGAAACCAGTCCCATTTCCATTTGTCTACCAGGATTTTCTCCAGGGAGTGAGTTGACCCGCCTTGGATAGGGGGTTGCTGATTTGACTGACTGGGCTGGCCTCCCTTTAACTCTGCCAATTCCTGATTCATCTGCTGAAACCCTACTTTGCAATTTTTTTCAACTGCTCTACCTCTTTGAACATGAGTGATTTTGATTCCTCTAACTTCAGAACCTGTTTGGCCAGGTGGGACAGTTGATCCTGAAGAGGAGGAGACGTCTTTTTCATAGTTATCTTTTTTAAGAGGGCGTCCTTTTCCTCTATACTCATGCTTTCTGCCTGGGGGTATTGTTGACCCTCCATGGTGATGTCCTGGAAAGTTTTTGTTAGCTTTAGACCTGGTATTATAAGCAGGTTTTTCACTTACACTGTCCTGGGGAGCACTCATATTGTTAAGAATGACAATATTTTAAGTCTACAAAAGGAAAAAACTCTATGGAATTAGTAGACAAAAGATATTAGCAATTATATCACTAATAAAAAAGCAATGGAGCTTACCCTGAATTTATATCTTTATTTATTTAAATAAATTATAAGAAAAATTTGAAAAAATCTGTTAAAGATATAATAATAAGTTTAACTAGACCTCTATAATGGTGAATAAGTAACTTACCAAGCTTTAACCAAATACTAATTTAATTGGGTGTTATATTGGTGTCCAAATACCAAGTAAATTTGGGTTTATATTGGATACAGTTACTACTGTAAATACCTAATTTTTATGATAAAAAATTAGTACAGTTATTTTAAGGGTTTTTTTCGGCAATCACTGAGTTATGATGATCCACTAATATGCAGCAGACCCAAATATTTGGTTATTTAGAGCTGTACTAAAGTAAAAATAACGTCCCAAGGCTTATACTAAATAATAAGTAAAATATAAGGAAAGACCCCCAATTGTCAGTATAGTCTAGTAGATAATTATGATATAACGGTGTTTATTTATGGTCCTACTACTTATTGATAAATGATTTAGTGATTAAACCTCAGGGGAAGACTAATAAAATAGTTATACTCAAATAAAACTCACAATACTTGGATTTAAATGTGTGCTAGTGGTGGAAAATAGATTAATAAAATATAGTTATAGCTTATTTAAAGATAATATCAATTTATAGTGGCTTTATAATATATTTCTAAATGTTAATAATTGGATAGTAGTGTTTATTGAAGTTGTAGTAATTGAATGATGATAAATAACCGTCAAAATCCCTCCTTACTTATACCCAAATCCACTGGAGTGCACAGACCTTCAATCCAGATGATGTCACTGCTATCCCCGCCAATTACAGCACTGTGAGGGCCCATCACCTCCCCATGGTGTCCAATTCAAGAATATTCAACACCCAGACCTCCAGGAAGGACCTTCCATCACAATTAATGATAACACAGATCTATACCACAAATAGAAAATCCAGATAAAAGAGGATACCATAAAGAAACGGGTAAAATAAGCAATTAAAAAGAGATTTGATGAAACCCAAAGCTTATAAAGGAAACAAATAAAATGTCCAAGCCCCCAATAACATCCTCAAGCATCCACATTAACCCAGAAACATCCTTCCAACCCATAAATCCGTGAATAAACATCCAAGGAAGTAATTTTAGTTGTCCAAACTGGGTGTATGCGCCTGATATAGGTGTCTATGCTTCTGTAGGCGTTGTGAGTCCACTGATTTTGTCCATATGACCTAAAATAAGCAGAATAACAAAGGTTATAGGCTATTAAGGGGCTAAAACCCACTTATATATCAAATATACATAATATACTGCATATTTAAATGAATATGAGATTTATGTATACATATAAGCTTATGTATGTCAATAATTACTTCATATCACTTTAGATAAGTATATTATGACTCCATTAACACCTTAAAAAGTATTATTAGGCCATGGATAATCTATTTAAACTATTATAAGTTATATAATAGAATAATAATTATATATATATATATAATAAAGTAATATATATTATTATTTTAATCTTATTTTTAAGATATAAGCTTAATTTACTTAATGTTATCTTATTTTAAGCATAAGAAATACTCAGTCCTAAGATATCTAGGCTTACACTGACCCTCCATGGTTATGTCATGGAACAATGTTTTTGTTAGCTTTAGACCTGGTATTATAAGCAGGCTTTTCACTTACATTGTCCTGGGGAGCACTCATATTGATTAAAATAACATTAAATCACGTCTACAGAAAGGAAAACCTATTGTAATTAGTAGATTAAAATTATTACCAATGTTATTACTAATAAAAAGCACTGGAGCTTACCCTTAATTTAAATCTTTATTTATTTAAATAAATTGTAATAAAAACTCAAAAAAAATCTGTTAAAAATAATTTAATAACTTTAACTAGACCTCTATAAAGTTGAATTAATAGCTTACCAAGATTTAACCAAATATCAATTTAATTGGGTGTTATATTAGTGACCAAATACCAAGTGAAATTGGGTGTATATTGGGTACAGTTACTACTGTAATTACCTAATTTTTTTTATAAAAATTTAGTACAATCATTATAAGGGTTCTTTTCCGCAACCACTGAGCTATTTTTACCCACTAATATGCAGAATACCCAAATATTTGGTTTGTTTCGAGCTATACAGAAGTAAAAATCTCGTCCTAAGGCTTATACTAAAAAATAAATAATAATCAAGGAAAGCCCCTCAATTAACAGTGTATCTATTATTTAAGTATAATTTGAAAGTATTTATTAATGGTTCTACTACTTATTAATCATTTATTTAGTGATTAAACCTGAGGGGAAGACTAATGAAATATTTATACTCAAATAAAATTCACAATACTTCGATTAAAATGTGTGCTAGTGGTGGAAAATAGATAAATAGAATATAGTTATAGCTTATATAAGATAATATCAATTTATAAAGGCTTTATAATATATTTCTAAATGATAATAATTGTTTTATAATGTTTATTTGAATTGTAGTATGTAAGTGATGTTCAATAACTGTCAAAATTCTCCCTTACTTATACCAAAATCCACTGGAGTGCACAGACCTTCAATCCAGATGATGTCACTGCTATCCCTGGCAATTACAGCACTGTGAGGGCTAATCACCTCCCCATGGTTTCCATTTTAAGCATATTCAACACTCAGACCTCCATTAAGGACCCTCCATCACAATTAATGATAACACAGACCCATACCATAAATAGAAAATCCAGATAAAGGCGGATACCATAAAGAAACAGGTAAAATAACTCATACAAAGAGGATATATTGAAACACAAAACATATAAAGGAAAAAAATGAAATTTCAAAGCCCCCAATAACATCTGCAAGCATCCATATTATCCCAGAAATGACCTCCCAACCCATAAATCTGTTAATATCCATCCAAGGAAGCAGATTATGTTGTCCAAACTGAGTGTATGCACCTGAAATAGATCTTTATGCTTCTTTAGGCGCTGTGAGTCCACTTTATATGATTATATGACCTAAAATAAGCAGAAAAACAAATTTTATAGTCTATTAAGAGGCTAAAACCCACTTATAGACCTAAATATACATAATATACTGCATATTTCACTGAATATGAGATTTATGTATACATATAAGCTTATGTATGTCAATAATTACTTAATATCACTAAATATAAGTATATTATGACTCCATTAAGACCTTAATAAGTATTTTTAAGCTATGGATAAGCTATTTAAACTACTATAATTCATATAATAGAGTAATATTTATATATATATGTAATATAATCATATATATTATTGTTTTAACCTTATTTTTAAGATCTAGGCTTAATTTATTTAAGGTTATTTTATTTTAAGTATAAGAAATACTCAGTTCTAAGTATATCTAGGCTGAAAGTAAGTGATTTGTTTGATAAAAATGTTGGTATGTATAATAATAAATCTTCCTCCACAGGTAATCTTGTTGGTAATGGTGAAAGAACTCTTAAACCTATAAAGAGACAACTTTCTGTAATGAGTATCCCTAATGATGTAATTAGTAAATTGTCATTTAATGAGCCTTTACATTTAACTTCAACTTCTTTAATTAATCCTTCTCTTGCAATTAAAAATGATTCTGTTTCTCCTGAAGTCTACACCTTGCTTGAGAAAACTTCTGAGGAAATATTTAAAGATACCCTTGATTTTAATGTTGTTAAAGTGTAAAAGAAAAATTTTAAGAGGTTTATTAGTGCATGAAAGTGAAAGATTAAATAATTTGCATTTACATTTTAAAGTGAGCTCTTCTGCACAAGATACAGCTTATTTTAAAAAAAAGAAACTTTGAATATTGTTCTTAGTCAACAAAAACAAATAAGAAGTGACCATAAAGCTATCACCACACAATATGGGGGGCGGACTTGCTAGTGAGTCCGCAACCTTGGACCCAAACTCACAACAGATTGAACACACATTGAGCTATTGATAAAGGAACCATACAATCAGGAATGAACACCACTCAGCAGAACAGTTTTAGGTGGGTGTTCAAGTAGAGTTCAGTTTGGGTTCAGTATGAGTTCAGTCTGAGTTCCATCTGAGTTCCATCTCAGTTCAGGTTGAGGACTTGCTAGCAAGTCCACCCCCTATATTGCGTAGTGTATTTCAGATAAAAAATTTTGTCTGCATAAAACTTTGAGTGAGTTAAACCCCCTTATTGAAGAGAATTCTTCCTTAAAGAGTAAAATTAAGTCCCTACACAATGAGTTGAAAAAGCTGAAAATTGATTTCCAAGCTCTGATTAATAAATACTCAGTTTTTGAGGACAGGAATTTTTTATCCCTTTCAAAAATAAATGACCATATGTCTGAAATTCCAAGGATAAAAAATTATTTGTCTAATATACAGGAAAAATTCTCAGCCTTTCCTGTAAATCACTATAGTATACATTAAAATGCTACCTGTAAGCTGAACCAAACATAAAGGAAAAGAGCCTGAAAAAAGCAGCTCCTTTCTTCCCCATGTTTTGGTCATTAAACAACCTGACAATGAGTCTGTGAAATCTTTTGAAACTAGTAAAAAATATTTTAATGACCATGAACCAGCGGTTTCTGTAAATAATGAAATTTCTGAACACCTGAATAAACTTCAAGAATTATTAATTTTAAATAATTCTAATCAAAAGATGGACCATCCCAGTAGCCAGAAAAATTATCCCAAACTGGGTCAGTATCCCACCTTTAATGGTGACTCTTCTTCTGATTGGGAACACTTTGTCCAGAAAATTGATAATCTAAAAAATTCCTATAAACTACCAGATGAAGAGATTTTTTCTAAATAAATTTCTTTATTTTCCAATGTAGCCTTAATGTGATATGAATCTGTCTTATTGTAAAATTAACATTATATTTGGAAAGGTTGGAGAATATTTATTATTAATTAATTTGTTGGTTCAAAGTTTAGACTTTCCCAACAGAGATTATATGAGACTGCTAAATATATTTCCACCTCTCCTGAAAAATCCAATTGCTTTCCTCATGAAAATAACAAAAATTCTTAGAGCCATGGATCCAAAAATAGATTATGATATTTGGAGAGATAAGATTCTGTATAGATTACCAAATTCTCTGAGATATTTGATTGTGGAAAAGACTGGGCATGTGAGAGAGAATTCTTCTTTTATTAATACCTGTAATGAAGTTTACTTAACCATAAATATTAACCAAGGAACTATCCTTTAAAATCTTATCATGACCAGCAAAAGCCTTCTGAAAAACCTCCAGACAAAATTGGTAAACCCTCTTCCCCAGTTGCACCAAAAAAATATGCAACAAACACTTCTTTAAATGTAACAAACCATGGCAGAAGGGACATATTTGTGACAAGAAAATTCATCTTGTTGAACATACTGAGGAGTCTGAAAACACTCAAGCTGATCTTGATGATTCTTCAAGTGACTGTAATAGCAATATCTCTTATGACCATGATTCTTCTCAAGAAGTTCTAGTCTTAGAAAAGTATAGCCAATATTTATATAATTGGTCTGAAAATTGTGATATTGACTTATCTTCTGTAGAAAATCCTGAAATAACTAAATATATTACTGACAGTTCCATTTTAATATCAAATTTGAGAGCACCAATTATCATAAATGGTAAAAATGTTGAGGTTATTCTTGACTCTGGTGCTGGAGGGAGTGTAGTGTCTGATAAAGCAATAGCATCAGTGGATAAAGATTATCATAGCAAATTGTTACCTATAAAATCTGAAAAATGGAAAGTTTATGGTTCTGTTTTATCCCATTTGCAAATACAAGACCACTGTGTTCTTTAAATATAATGGTGGTTTTGTCAGAGCTATTTATGAATTTGTTGTGATGAAAAATTATAATTTAAGCAATTGTTTTATTATGGGAAATCTCATTTTAACCATTATTGGCATTAAATTGGATCCTGAAAACAATTGTTTTACCTTGGGCATGAATGGGAAAAGAAGATTCAGAGTTTCTTCCTCTAAAAGGCATTCTGCACCCTTGTTAAAATCTTGTAATTCTTTAATCCAATATAAAGGTAAAAAAACAGAGGAAATAAATGTATTATTGTCTGAAATAGACACAGCTTCATTTGGTGATCAAATAACTAATGATCAAAAAGATTTAATAGTTGCCTTGATTACATCTTTCCCTATGGCTTTTGTTCATGGTTCCCATGTGTTAGGATTGGTTAAAGATTAAATGAATATTTCTTTATCCTGTAACTTGAATTAAATACCTCCTAGCCTAAAGAAAAAACCTTATTCTGCTTCTCCCACAAAGAGAAAAGATATTGAAAATAATATATCAACATAATTAAGTATGAATATTATTTAAAAAGTGGATGTTACACCCAAATATAGTGTTATCTCTCCAGTTTTGATTTCCTATGAGAAAGATAAAGCTAGACTTTGTGGAAATTATAGAGCATTGAATAACTATAGTGTGGATGATATTTACCCTTTACCCAGAATTAGCTCTATACATGCTACCTTTCAAGGTGCAAAACTAATAAGATGTCTGGATGGTAATAAAGGTTATCATCATATACCTGTTGATAAATCCTCCCAAAAATTTTTACTTATTGAAACTCATATGGGAATTTATAAATATGGTAGGATGCTCTTTGGCCCTATAAATTCCCCTTCAGTATTCCAAAAAGTAATGGATAACACACTTCATCAGGAAATAATTGAGGGATGGTTAATGGTTTATATTGATGATATCATAGTTTTTTCTAAAACTTTTGATGAACATATCCAACACTTAGGAAGATTCTTCCATAAAATGGATGAAATTAACATGACTCTATCCTTGAAAAAGTGTAAATTTAGTTTTCAATCCTTAATAGTCCTAGGTCATGTAGTTTCTGGCTTACAAGTATTTGTAGACCAAGGTAAAGTTGTTGCTATTCAGAATGTCAAAGAATCAACTTCTTTAAGGGTGATACAAAGTTTTTCAGGAATGTGTGGCTACTATAGACAATACGTTAAAAATTATCAGGTCATAGCCCTACCACTTACCAAATTAAATAGAAAGGATGTGGCTTATATATGGAATGAGAATACTCAAAAAGCTTTTGATAAATTAAAGAAATGTTTAATGTCAGCTCCAATCATTGCCCTTCCAGATTTTAATAAGCCTTTTATCCTCATTGGACTTGGAGCTTCTCTACACCAAAAACAGATTATTAATGATAAAATTTTAGAATTAGTAATTTTTTATATTTCAAGAACCTTGAGAAAGAGTGAATTGTAGTATTGTGACACTCAATTAGAGTGCTTAGCAGTTTTATGGGCTTTAGAAAAGCTTCATTATTATCTATATAATCAAAAGTTTGAATTAGTTACTGATTACAGTGCTGTGAAATCCCTCTTGAACTTAAAAACACTAAATAGACCTTTGTTTAGGTGGAATCTTGCTGTTCAAGAATACAGAGGTAGAATGACTATTATTCACAGGGCTGGAAATGTTCTTTCAAATGTAGATATGTTGTCTAGATTACCCCTTCCAAATGATGTATCCAATCCAGCTTATGTACCTGAAGATGATACAGTACATATACATGGTATATATATTGTTGATATGGAAGAGTAACTATTGCAATTAATTCTGGATTCATATGATAAATATTCTGATTTAAATAAATTAGTTGCAATCATTAATGATCAAAAGAATGCTTCTATTCAAGCATTAATAAAAACTCTTCCATAAAAATTCCAAAATGATTTGAATAAGGGAAAGTTTTCCATTGAAGATGGTTATATTTATTACAGGAGAAAACTTACAGACGTCATTGTTATTCCTCCTTTCTTGAAAGAAACCATCTTAAAACTTTGTCATTATGACATATTAGCAGGAAATTTTGATCTTGATAAAACCATAATTAGAATTAAAAACACTGCTTGGTGGGCTAATATGTCTGAGGACACTAAATTATATGTTGAATCTTGTGATTCTTGTCAAAAATCTAAAAGACTGACAGGTAAAAGAGCAGGATTGTTTCAACATATTGAAGCACCTGTGCTCCTTGGCAAATCATTAATATTGATTTTTTCACTGGTCTTCCTGTAGCAGGTAAAGACAGTTATAACTGTTGCTGGGTAATAGTGAATAGATTCACCAAAATGTGCAAGTTTATTCCCAACCACAAAGATGTATCCACAAAAGAATTAGCTTTCTTATGTTGGTCATACATTTTTAATATTGTTGGATTTCTAAACGCCATCATCTCTGATAGAGACCCAAAATTTACATCTGAATTTTGGATGTCTTTGATGGATATTTGTGGCTGTGAGTTAAAATTATCTACAGCTCACCATCCTCAGACTGATGGTCTAGCTGAAAGAATGATTGAAACTCTGGAAGATATTATTAGAAGGTATTGTGCCTTTGGATTAGAATATAAAGACAATTACAGATTTACTCATGACTGGGTTACTCTATTTCCAGGTCTTGAATTTGCTTATAATAGCACTGTTCATTCTGTCACTGAGAAAAAGCCTTTCGAGCTTTGGTTAGGTTATGTCCCAAACACTCCTGTTCAAATTCTCAATAATAAATTACCTAAGTTGGAACTACACCCTGGTGTAAAGTCTGTTAGCCAAATTCAACAGCTATGCAGAAAGCATTCTCAAAGCTTTATTGATAAGGTATTTGAATGTGAAAAGAAAAGATGGGATAAATCCCATAAATAATACAAATTTAACAAGGGTGATGAAGTGTTGATATCTACTGTCCATTCAAATCTAAAGAAAAAGAACAAATTAAAAGACCATTTTTTGTGACCATTTGTTGTTAAAAGAATGGTTGAAAATAATTCAGTGGAAGTTGTATTGTATTCTCCATATGATAGAAAACATCCTGTTTTCCCCATTTCCTTGCTTAAACCTTATACTTCCAACAGTTACTTATTTCCTAAAAGATGGGGAAGACCTATGAAAACCCCTCAGGAAGTCACAGAAGCTGCAGAAATTGATGAAATTCTCAATGATAGAATTATCACTTCTGAAAGATGTATTGAATTTTTATTGAGATATAAAAACAAATCATCTGAACATGATGCATTGATACCTGGAAAGGAAATTTATAATCTTCCAAATCTGTTAAAAAAGTATAAAAAGAAAAAATCTTAGCATTTTTTTTATTGTTACCATGCAATATTTGGGGGGGACTTGCTAGAAAGTCCTCAACTTGAAGTCAGATGGAACTCAGACTGAACTCAGACTGAATTCATACTCAAATGAGACTGAAATCTGCTCTACATTATCCTCAACTCTGTGCCAATACTCAATGGATCTTTTGTGAAAGTATAATGAATTTCTGAATAGAGGATTGCATGATATTTGGTGCTTGAAACAAGTAAAAGTTGAATTTTTTTTTAAGATGATTAGTCAAAATTGAAAGCCATTCTTTTAGGCTGAATTATAATGTTCAGCTTTAAAATATAGGAGACTGATAATGTAGGCTTTTTAGTATTATTTGGCTTCTCTCATTTTATGGATATAATCATTTTTTCAAATTGATAATAAATAATGAGTGGCTTGGTTATTCAAGATTATTTTTGGGATTTTCAGAAGTCTTAGGATCTCTTAAAACCTACCTTTTTTTTAATCAACACATTTTTGTCATATTTTATCTGAAAAAACAAAAAATGTAAGAAATATATCTTAAAATTTTACTCAAAGTGTAATTTCATATGAAATTTTCACTACTCTTATAACATACATTGGTTCTTTGTAGAAAAATCATTGAACTTCATTTTAACTAAAAGAATCTGTATGTACATAATTTTTTGGACTTTGAAGAAGACACTTATCAATATTTTGAGTTATGGTATGGGTTCAGTTAAAAACCTATTCAAGGTAACCATAAATTGACTTCAAAATTCTGACAAAAATTATTGTGTTATTATATACATTTTACCAATCATTTCCATGGAGTCACTGGGCTCCTGGCAAACATGATCTGCATATTCATGCAATATGTCTGAATATTGATTAATTGAATTGTGCAACTTCTACACCATTTATATTCATTTTTACTCCTTGTCATATCTCCACAAAATGAGTTCCTTGAAATGTCTTGGTCAATTTATGGTTTCATTTGAACCAACACCATCATATATGATATTACAATTATTGAAAAACTAAAAGGAAAAGGAAATGTTTCAGCAAGGTAGAAAAAGAGTTCATATTCTTTCTATGTTAGACCAAAAGCCTCTTAAAATTATTGGAGATCTTTCAGAAAAGCAAAGTGAAAAAATTGGACCGCTTCTTGGGGAAATTGGCAACTGTTCTCATCGGTTGAACTTTGAATCTGTGATTCAGCCGCAGAATAAAGCCTATTTTCAGAGATACATTGTCAAACAGCAAAATGAAACATTGCAGCTGTGGTGCACTTTATTTGGAATCAAAAGGCATCTTAATGAAATAAAACAAAAATTTTATCTTCCTGGAATAAGAGTACTAGAAATCGATGATTATGACAGAAAAACATTTTACAATATTGTTTCTTATTGGTCAAAAATTGACTCATTTAGGATTGGACAAAATTTGATAACTCAAAATCAAATACTAGGAATAAGAACAGCACTAAAACGCACCAACTTCAAGCAGTCAACTTTATGATTGACAACGAAAAATATATGAATGATAAACTAGATAATCTTTAAGAGCACAATGATAATAAATGGATTCACAGTGAGTACCATCTTCAAAAACAAAATTATGAAAATATTGAACAACACTTTGGTGGATATGGGTCAATACTTGCAGATGACATGGGTTTAGGAAAAATGCTATTGACACTTGCTTTGATAAGTGAGACACAAGAGCAAGAAATAAAATTTCAACAAAGATTGGAGCTTTTTGGTAAAAAACTAAGTTTTGCCATACTAATTATATATCCATTATCTGTACTCTCAAACTGGGAAAATGAAATAAATCTTCATTTCAACCCTCAATCTCTTCCATACCATGTATTTCATGGTCATATTTGTGATAATTTATGAGAAGAAGAGCTCCAGGGAACTGCAATTGTACTTACCACTTATGAAACAGTCAGCCCTTTGACAATAACTAAGCAAATGGAAAAAAAGTTATTACTGATAAGTAACATTATATGGTATCAAATTGTTCTGGATGAAGCACAGTAAGTTATATATGTATCTTGACACAAAAAATGACGTTAGGAGATTTAACAAGAAAAAATAATTTATTATAGCTACATCGAAAATCCCCTAGCCAAAAGGAAACAGAAGATTTTTAGTTTACTTTCCAAGCATCAACCATGTTTAACAGGAACACCATTACAAAACTCACCATAAGATCTTCAGAGTTTAATCACTTTTCTTCAATTAGATGGATGGTATGAGGAGTCTCTTTGGAGAGAACAAATTACACCAAAAATGAAAGTTGGTTCACTGCAGGCAGTAAAAACTATCAACCACCTTATGAAGGTAGTCTGCTTAGGGAGAACAAAGGATGTTGTGTTAAATCTCCCTAAAAAGGTTGAAGAAGGTATATTAGTGAGATTTGGAAGACACTGTCAAAAAAGACTGGACAAACTACAGGAAGAATTTTACAAGCAATTTGGTCCAAATCATGATCAAAAACAAACTTGGGATAATAGTGAATTTCTATGGCACCTAAAGGTTTTACAACTATTTTACAACCATCCATTTTATAAATTTAGAAAAGATGAACAGCCTGATAGGTATACATGGTGAGATTTGGCTAAGATATTAAATCTCATTGAGCATGTGATGGAGTTTGTGCAAGGGCAAAGAATCATAAAGGAGCCCAAAGCAGTCATCTTTTCAGAATATTTGGACTTTTTAGAAATTTAAGTGACTAACTTAACACTTTTTGATGAAGGAAAATTAAAGGAGTGATTATTTTCAAAAGGATTTTGAAAGTCCTAAAAGAGTATAACACTGGCTTTACATTTTATGTAGGTGATTTGAGTCAGAGGGCCTGAGATTAAAGTCTAAACGGGTTTAAAAACAATATCAATTGCTTTGTTCTTCTTGGTTTGATTAAGTCAGCAGGGGTAGGTATTGATTTAAAATGTGCACAAAATGTTTACATAATGGTATTTTAGCATATAATTTTCACTTAATACAAGAAATTTGTCAGTGTATCTAGTATATAAGTATAATTTTAATAGTATTTATTAATTGTCCTACTACTTATTAATAAATGATTTAGTGATTAAACCTCAGGGGAAGACTAATAAAATAGTTATACTCAAATGAAACTCACAATACTTGGATTTAAATGCATGCTAGTGGTGGAAAATAGATGAATATAATATAGTTATGGATTATATAAAGATAATATCAATTTATAAAGGCTTTATAATATATTTATAAATCATAATAATTGTGTTATAATGTTTATTTGAGTTGTAGTAAGTAAGTGATGTCTAATAACCACCAAAATCCTCCCTTACTTATACCAAGATCCACTGGAGTGCACACACCAGGTCAAAAGTTAGACAACTTGCAGTCAAGTGGTTTTTCAGGTATCTTAAAGTAACATCAGAAGTAAACTTTGAAGTAACTTCAGTGCTTAAATAACTTACAAGCCAGACCAAAACTCTAAGTGTCTCTGTACCAAAAAGAATATTAGTAAAAGTATATTGCACTGCTTATTGTTAAAACTTTCTATCTTATTTGATCTTGAGTGACTTCTGGAAATTGTGCCTCAGTGCTCTATTAGCTTTTTTTCCTGGTAAGAAGTCCTCCATTTTAGCTATTCTTACACCATTTATTCAAGGCCAATTAAATAACTTTTCATAATTTTCTTTCTGTAGGTTGGCATCATAGACTTTACCAGGACAAAAATCAATGGAGGCACATAGAGAAGTCCCATACCCTGTTATTGTTAAGCAAAGGTAATTATGATTCAGTCATGAAAATTTATCCTACAGGGACTATTATAATCTTCTTAATATTACTGTATTTCAAAGATGAATAATGGCCAACAATGTCAATTTTTTAGAATGATATAGTGACTTTTTGACGGTAGAAGAGGTATAATATCAATTTGAAAATAGACTTATACTTATAAAGTTTTTAAAAACAAATATATACAATAAAAAGAACATACTCAGATTATACTCAAACCTGTAATTTATAAAATTGCATCATAGTTTCAGGGATATAGTTCACCATGTTCAAAAAAAACTTATATGATTTGTTAAAGTGAGGTTTCACCTATAGCAATAAACAAAAGGAGTTGGAAAAAAATATTACACTGTAGTTAGAGTTATAAAAAGGTGAAAAAATGAAATATTTTCACTAATCATCAATAGTCAATCAAACCCCTTCTAATACTCATTCTAATTTTAGTTCTGTTTTTAAATATTTTCTTGCTTATAGGAAACTTTATAAACTTAGGGAAAGGAAATTAAGAGTATGTAAAAGGAATTACATGTATCCTCCAAGCTATGATGAAAAACAAGGTTAATATTTAGAAAGTTTTTTTACCAACTATAGTATAGCTTCAATAAGTTTGAAGAAGTAATGTATTCAATTTTTTTTAACAATTTAAGTTGTTCTGCATTCAAAGTAGCTTGACTTTTTCAACAGTAAAATTCTATAACAGTTGCTAAATCTTCCAAATTGACTTTTGTCTCAGTATCAACAAGGGACTTCTCTACCACAGACAAATTATTGTAGTATGTTTCATCTAAAAAGGCTTTTGGAAGATCCCCAGGAAAAGCTTCTTCACCAATATCATCCATAGGGAAACTGCTGGGACCTGCAACAGGTTGACCACCTTCCGTTCCTGGGGGTTGAGGGACCTTCAATTTTGGATCAAACATTTTTTTGATAGCTTCCTTGGCTGTTTTAGATTTAGAATTTGCAAGTAATTTGGAATATGACCCCCTGTCAAGTCCATTTAAACATCGAACCAAACCTGCACTTCTCCAAGGAAATGGAAGTTTTAATCTACTCCCATCTTGGCCTTCCTCAGTATCAGAGTGAATACAGATATCTTTGAATAATCCAGCCATATCAGGGACCAAAAAAGATGAAGCCATGTTTATTTGTCCATCACGCAACTATAAAAATATTATATTTAGTCTCAAAAACATTTAAAAAGCTATAAAATGAACATGCTTACCTCTCTTCTTCTTTTAGACATTTGAACCTTCATTTTTTTCAACTTCACCTTTTCAATCTTTTGAGTTTCAGATGATTTATCTTTTGACATATCAGCAAATTTTTTAGACTGCCCAGAGATCCACCTCTCTAGGATGCTAAAAACTGCTTCATCTGTAACAGACTCATCTGAAACTGAAAAGTTTATCAAACCCTTCCCATGATAGCAGGCCTTCCATCCAAGAACAATGTGAGTGATTATGATAGAGTTTCACTCTCCATTCATACTAGATCCCCAAAGATAGCGAAAACAGCTTATACCAGTTTGGGCCAATTGTGCTTCAGCTTGAAGTTTCCACTTTGTATTAATCATCTGTCCAGGAGGTAAAGCATAGTCAGTAGTTGGGACAAATTTTCGATTTTTGAAGGTTGAAACAAGTTTTTGGGTTTTGGCTTTAATGACTAACTGTCCCTGAGCTGGGGTTAATTTTGTACGTGGCTTATCCTGAATTGCTTTAATCATCTTCTCCCTCTCAGTTTGGGAAGTGAGCCATTGATTGACTATCTCATTGGAAGGAGGATCAGGAATTTTATGAGTAGCTGGGTGAATTCCTAGGAGTCTAGCAAAAGAAATAATGGAGCGACCCAATGGAGTGGAGGAAGAAGGAATAGGTGATTTAGAAGTCAAATTGGCAGTTTTCTTTTTTGTAGCATTCTCAGCTTTTCTCTTCTTGGAGGTGTGTTCATGATGCTTGTGAAATTTGATATATGACTTAGGATCCAAGCCAGCTGTACCTGAAATGGGCCACATGGAGATTAGAAATTATATACAAAAATAATGAATCTTTCAAACATACCACACTATGCAGAATCATCATCACTAGCAAAAAATTCTGAAAATTCTCTATCATCAGGAGGTTGTGCTGTTTCTGAAAAAGATAAAATGTGATTATCTGTCATTGTTCCATATGAAAAAACCAATTATTTAAAAATACTAACCTGTTACCAAAAAAAAAAAGATTTAATAAGTTATAAGTTTATATTATTTGCAATAAAAAAATCAAACATTAATTTTATTTACCATTTGGATTTTCACCAGTTTCCCCACCACTGGGACCAGGTGGATTAGATGGTACATCGGGAGGATTTGGTGGGGGTGGAGGTGGTGGAGGTGGTGGACCTGGTGTTGGTGGTGGTGGGCCTTGTGGACCTGGTGGACCTGGTGGACCAGGTGGTGGTAAAGGTGATTGATGATATGGGGATGGAGGAGGAGGAGGAGGAGGTTGAGGGGTGAATGAGAATTGTGGGAGTTGTATAGGTGGTGGTGGATATGGGGAAGCAGTATGTGATGGGCCAGGGGAGTCTTTGGTAAAAGGGATAGAATCAGATCTAGTACTAGGTGAACCAATATACGGATCAAAATAGTAGCGTAATTGAGAATCATGTTCAGAAGGATTTGGGTGTTGAAAAAGGCTTCTTTGATGACTGTGTTGGTGCCGCAGGCGTTCTCTAATTACAGATTCAGATGATTGAGAGTGTGGTGACTCAGGGTCTTCCTGAGGATCATTCATAACAACTTTTTTTCTTATCAATATTTGAAAATTAGAAATATAAAAATAAAATTGACATACCTTCCCTAATAGGTTTCATCTTAAATGTATTGGCTTGTTATAAAATTAAATTAAATTTGAACCAAAGACTGTAAATGGTGGATGTTTTAAATAAGATTTAAGGAAGGTGTAAAAATTCCAACATTTTATTTAGAGCAAAAATATTTTTCATGCATTATGCATTGTAAGTTTGGCTTCACCAAAATGATCCAAAAAATTTATGAACAGAAATGTGAGAAAAGAGAAAGACACAATTACTGTTATCATTTGTGAGCTATCAAATCCGATAATCAAAATACAAAAAAAAAAGTTTCATATACATTCATACACTTCATAATTACATTTCATATTATTAGATTTTGGAAAATTTCATTGCAACACTATCATATGTAAAAATAATCAAAATAAAATTCATTAAATATCAACAAGTGAATAACAAAGTGATAAATGTTAAAAAAAAATTTAAAAAAGTGTATTTTATGCAGCCAACTGAAACTCATATTTTTGAACTATGGTTTCAACAACACAATTAACATAAATGAATTTCAAGAAAAAGTCAATAAATCTAATTAAAAAGTAAGTTGTGGTTGTCTAGATCTTTTAGCAGATGTTCTTATCCATGGTATTTCCCCTTCACTTGTATCAATAGTCCATTGCTCTATAAAGTCATGTAAAATAGATTTGGAGACCTGCTCCAGAGAAAAAGAAACAGGAATGTAAAATTGTTTTTGACATAGTGAGTTAACTATGGTATCAACAATGAGAGCATGGGTCCTGGGCCATGCAACATCATGCTGATGTGAACTACTTCCCATCAACAGGTTAATTACCTCAATCAACTCCCCACAAGTGGATTGAGTTTTCCTTCTAGCATCATTTGAGCTCAGGAAGAGTCCCCTAACACCAGCAGCAAAAAAGTAAGCAAGGTGGGAAAAAATTAACTTTGACCTTGAAGTAGCAAGGATAGGTCCTGCTCCTGCCCTAGCTGAGCTCTCTTTCACTGATGTGCCTGATGCTACTCTATCTTGCAGGAAATCATCACAATTTGAATATCCTTTTAAGAGTGCAAGACATTGAACCATGTAAAGAATCTTGTTGTATAGATTAGCCAGATGCTTGATGGAAATAGTGAGAGATGATTCATCAGAAGCTGAGCCAATTTTTGTAAAGTCAACTTTTTGCTTGTACATCATCTTCTCAATGTCCTGGATAATTTTAAAAACACTTTCTTCATTCACATTTTCATTGGAAACATCTCTTATGGATGAGTCAAGTGTATTTCCTGATAGCTGGATTGATTCCATGATTAAGATGGCCCAATCACGCTTACTTGATTCGGATGGAATTGCAAGAGAAGAAAGGTTGATGAATAAACTAGTAACATTAGCAGACCTCTGCTTCAAAATCTTCATGTCAAAAACATCCTTTCTGTTCCAAAGTTCAAAGATAGATGGTTGGAGGAACAAAGGGGCTATGGAACTTGTAAGCCAGATAAAAAAAAATAAAAGTGAAAAATAAGAAAAAATATTTACCAAGTGAAGTGACCTCACTGAGCCACTCTCCAACAGTAGAAGATGATGACTTGAATTTAATGTTAATGTTTCTTAAATCCATCGGCGACTGAGCTTTAAGAGCAGAATGTTGATTGAGGATTTCATTGGAGCGGAATGCCAAGTTTCTCCAGGACTCGTCGGGTAATCTTGTTTCATATATTTTACAAATTTCAGTGATTTTGTCTCTGAATTCTGGAAAGATAAACTGGTAGGATCTCTCAAAGGGGGGGATGTAGTTGTCACTTTCTTTGCTAGAAGTTGAGGCTGATTCAGGGAGAGGGGGAGCTGGAGAGGGTCCTAACTGAGTCTGTGAAGCTGAGGTGGGTGTGAGGGCGGGGGCAGGCTGTGAAGGTGGGATAGAAGTAGGACCAGTGGCTAAAGGTGGAGAAGCAGCTGGGACAGAAGTAGTGACAGAAGTAGTGACAGAGGGGAGAGGTCTAGTGGTAACAGCTGGGGTATTGGATTTAGAGAGTAGAACGGTGGTATCTTTGGCACTTGGAGGCTGGGTTTATTTTGGTGGTGGATGTCTGGAAGCAACATTTATAGGAGCTGAGGTTGATGAAGTTGGGGCTGGTAAAGTGGGATGAGGGGAAGCAGTTGTAAGGGTGGAGACTACAGGTTGAGAAAGAGCAGGAGCAGCAGAGATAGGGAGGAGAGGAGCAGTTGGAGAAGCAGTATTAGGGATGGCTTTATCAGACACAATTTTGGATGTTGAAGGAGCTGAAGATTGGGTGGCAGGGTTGGTGGTTGTCGTGGTGAGTGATTTTTTTTTAAGTTTCTTCTTCTTTGAAGCAGGGTTGAAGGTGTCATCCTCAGAATCAGTAGGTATATTATAGTTAGGGGCTTCTGCAGCTGATTTTCTCTTTGGACGCCTAGAGGGTTGATCATCAGTGGTGAGGTGAATGATAACCATTTTTTCCTCTGTAGGAAGCTGAGACCCAGAAGAAACAGCTGAAAGAAAAAATTACTACTAAATACTTATAATAAAAACAGTGAAAAAAACTGACCATTTTTCTGCTCTTGGACAAGATCCAAAAGATCCTGCACCTTCTTCATAGCTGAATCCGCAAGTAAAGTTCCATTTAAGAGTGATTCAACACCAGTTTGAAATTTGGTGTACTGCAAGATAAACTCCTCAGTAGAAATTTTATACACCTCATTTTTCAATACACGGCTTGAAGAAGATGGTTTTCTTTCTTTGGCTTCTTTAGCAAGAGGTATGTCATCTATGAAAAAACAATCAGCTTCTGTAGAAAGAACAATGTTACTGGTTCTGACCTGATGTGTCAGATTCACTGTTCACTGCATCACTGGACTCCACAGTGTTGGAGGGTTGTTGAGGAGCAACAGTTAAAGCTTCTACATCAATAAAAACAATGTATAAAATGAAATTTTAATAAAATTTTTAACTAATATATAAAAAAAATACTCACCAGATGTCACATTCACCTGAGGATCCACATCTTGAGCTGACAACAGGGAATGGTAGGAATCATTAGAACTGGATTTTTGTTGAGGAAGGTCTACATCTGGACAGGAGGGTGAGCTGGGAGGTGCCTGACTGGGGATTGAGGCTGAGGATTGAGCTTGTTGAGACATCTGTGTTCTGAGTTGATAGTTTTTGAAAAGAGGTGGTTAAGAGTAGAGAAGTTTGTGGATGAGACAGGTAGACTTCTCAGCTTATATTAAGAAATTCTATGCAAAATATGGTTGCATAGGTTTCAGGCATGACTAAGGAAGGTTGCATTACATTTGTGCAACTAATGTAAAAAAGTAAAGCATAACTCATACTATAATGTGCCAAATACAAATAAATTAAAAATATTGCAACTTTTTGCAATGTTATGAGACTATATACATAACTTTTACCACCATGTATAGCATGTCACCTCATGTATGCAAAATAGTAAGCGGGGTTATTAATAGCTGCTACAAAAACTTGAACTTTGCATACATGAGGCAACATCTCGCCTCATATATGCATGCTTGTAATTGATCAATATTATATAATTATTAACTTGTATTCCACATGCCTCATATATGCATGCTTGTAATTGATCAATATTTTATATTTATTACCTTGTATGCATGTGTGTTAGCCCATTTTAATATACAAAATAACTATGTAATATATACAATTAAACATGTATGCAATATCTCTACGTCGCCTCATGTATGCAATATCTCTACATGTATAATTTTATATTTTACTTACAATTTGCATATATGAGGCGACATGTCCCCTCATGTATGCAAAATTGATCAAAATGTATTAAATTGAATACATGAGGCAACATGTTGCTTCATGTATGCAAAATAGTAAGCAGGGTTATTAATAGCTGCTACAAAAACATGTACTTTGCATACATGAGGCAACATGTTGCCTCATGTATTCAATTTAATACTTTTTGATCAATTTTGCATACATGAGCCAACATGTCGCCTCATGTATGCAACTTGTAAGTTAGATTTTAAATTACAAATTTAGAGATATTGCATACATGAGGCAACATGTCGCCTCATGTATGCAACTTGTAATTTAAATTTTTAATTATATATGTAGAGATATTGCATACATGAGGCGACATGTCGCCTCATGTATGCAGTTAAGTAAAGGCATCGCCAGGCTACTAATAAAGTTCAAAGGCAAGGATAGTGTTTTATTGCATACATGAGGCAACATGTTGCCTCATGTATGCAATACTCACATGTTTAATTTTATATGTTAAACAGTCATTTTGTATATTTACATGGGCTAACACACATGCATACATGAGGCGACATGTCGCCTCATGTATGCATGTGGAATACAAGGTAATAAATATATAATATTGTTCAATTACATGCATGCATATATGAGGCAACATTTTGCCTCATATATGCATGCAGGGCCTCTGCTAGTGCCAAAAAATATAGGTAAAAATGACCAAATTAATACTATTACACATGCATGCATACATGAGGCGACATGTCGCCTCATGTATGCATGTTTCAACAGACAAATGTATAAGTGCTGTTATGTTTCTTCTATATAGGAGAACCCATTATGCATACATGAGGCGACATGTCGCCTCATGTATGCAATTTCAAACTTAGCTTACTTCTTAGGTTTAAAGTAGCCCTGCAATATTTGACTTACATGCATACATGAGGCGACATGTCGCCTCATGTATGCAATATTGGTGGCTAAAAAAAAGAAAAGACACAACAGCATGTATACATATTATTTCTATGTATTAAATGTATAAAAAAAATTTTTTTTTAATTTTGATTATCATTTTGATGATGGTGTATGAAAAAAAAACTATGTTTCTCGAATGTTGATTGAAAAGAGAAATGCATGAGGGAAAATGTGTTACCCTGTATGTATGCTTCTTATTTCATCTCCACTAGCCTTTTGCTTGATTAATATTTAGTTTCAATTATTGTGATTACATAATGCATTGTCGTTGCCATCTGCGTGTTTTTACTGTATATATATATAGTTATTATTTCTTGAATATGTGATTGGTTATATCAACAGAAGTTGCTTTTTGAAAAAGCTCAAAAGATTTATTAATAAGAAAATTTTTAAGTAAAACATGATAGTCCATTTTAATAAAGAAATTTGTCATAATACTTAACTTAAAAGAAGTGATTGACATTTTGAAATTCTTGATTAGGGCTTAGCACCTGCCTGCAAGGGGCTGGGTGGTGCACCCCTGGACACTAGTGTACCCCCCCTCCAGTTGTGCAAGTGTTGTATTAATATTATAAGTTTAATTTTTATTTTTACTCATATGTATGTACTGGATGATAAATATATTGAATTAAAATGTAGTTTCAATTTTTGGAATGTTTTTGTGAAAAATAAAGGGGAGGAGTATATATTTTATATTTTATATAAATAATTCATTATATTAATGAAAATAAAAGATCTTGTGAACTTTCCAGCACCTGTTTTACTCTATTAAGTGTAATCCGTGGTTTGTATTTACAAGATCCCACAAGTTAAATTATAAGCTCTGCACAATATCAGATTTTCCATACTCATTGGCTGTGATCTACAGATAATTTAACCAAGTGAAGTGAACAGTGTAAGAACAGAAGTTTTGTAAATGAAGTCATATTTCTAATATTCATGATCCTGCCTTCTCATTGCCATTCTGTGTAATGGAAACATAAAAATTAATGGATGTAGTTCTGTGTCCATAGAAACTTTTATTCAGTCCAAAAATTGTTTTCTTCACTTGAAAAGGTGGAACATTCAATATATTCTTGTTTTTTTAGTTTCCAAATATATGCTTTTATTTGGGAGATAAACTAAATTTATAAATCCTTCAAGTGCTGTTTAGATTATTGATGAATAAAAAAATATTTAATTTTAAAAATCTCTTATGACTTATGTGTACCTCCTGAGATTTAAATCTATGTAAAAAGTTTATCACAGTTAATATCACTTGCTGATCTTTTTTGTCATATTTTATCTGGACCTACAGAGTTTGGCACAACTTTAATCAACATGGATAAATTTAGTTTTTATTTAGATCATGTGACTGCTTGGCAATGAAATTTTTGTATCTTGCGTAAATACCCACTTCTTCCTGAATTATCTTCTTTTCTCTCAAAGTTTATTTCTATTTAAGATGGAATCATCTTCTTCTACCTCTCCTGTCTGCATTGGCTTGCTTCAATCTCAAATATCGGACTCTTTTAGCTTCCTATGTTTGGTGGAGCAACCTGTATCACTTTATCTCTCTCATAAAAAACATACTATAAGGGTCAGGGCACAATCACCTCATATAAACATTGGTAAACTGTGCCCTACTCATTCTCAAATCCTATATGACCTACTTTGCCAACCAGGTTATCAAACTTTAGTTGCTCCTGTTGGGGGTTGGCTTCCTTGGCAGGATTCACCCCCTTTATGGGTTGAAGCTACATTGCTACCCCAAACGGGTGCTGACTGTCCCTTAAAAATTAATATTTTGATTTTCTGTATTTCTACTTTCTTAGTAACCATCCCCCATGCACTTGCATCCATCTCCAAAATAATTATTCTTCCACCTGGCTATAACCCATCAATTCACTTGTACTGTCCCATACAAGATTTATTCAATCAAAGCAATCAACTACCATCTATCTCCACTGATTCCTTACTTCCCTCTGCACCTTATCATCCTGTACACAAAATCAATGTTCAAAATTTAAATACAACACTACTACCCCACCAAAAGAATGCACTTTCTTTTATGCTCTCTCAAGAATCCCGCACCCAAACTTACCTTTGGCGACAGACAGGGGAGAATAGCTGGGAAAATTATTTGAGCCGAGAACTCCTCCAGAATCCTCCTTCCAAATCAATTCTTCTAGAAGATGAAATGGGTCTAGGAAAGACAGTTACCACTATTGCATTAATTTTCAACACCTTAGACAAAGCTTCTCAATTTTCCCACCTTGTTGAAGCACGGTCAAGCACTCCAAGACTAAAGGCAACCTTAATAATTGTTCCTAGAAGCTTGCTTCAGCAATGGAAAGATGAAATCATCCGGCATGTATCACCTGATATCAATCTCAAAATCACTATCTACCATGGCAGAGGACGACACAAAACTTTCAACAGCTGGCCTGATTCACATGTAGTTCTGACTAGCTACAATCTGGTGAAAAATGACATGGAGGATATCAACACAAGCAAGGGGTTATATCATGTTCGCTGGTTTTGTGTTATTCTAGATGAAGCTCAGTAAGTTGAAAATTTTCCTACTCTTAGTTTTTCACTTCTAAGTCCAATTTTTTTTGAAGCCACATTTGTGAATTAAGAAGCAAGGCCTCAACAGCAGTCCTTGGCTTGAAGACCTCTTGACGGCTGTGCATTACTGGAACACCAATTCAAAATAGCTGTCAAGATTTGTATGCCATCTTCAGGCTCCTTCGACTTGCACCATTCACTACTCCTGCTGGGTGGAATCAGAATGTGGCACAGCATGCAAAAGAAGGAAATCACACAAAGGTCAAAAATGTTATCCAGGATATCTTGGGTGATGTAATGATCAGACGATCCCGACAATCAGTTGGCCTAGACACGATTTATGATCAGCTCACTCCCTCTATACATTAAAATACAATATTCATCAAGCTTACTGAGGACCTTGCTTGTCTTTACTCTGAAAGGCATTCAAAAACTTTTCAATATCTTGGAATTGGAAGTAGTGACAATCTCCATTCAAAAGATCAATCAACTTTAGCAAAATTGACCGGTTTGCGCAGATTTTGTACTCATCCCAAAATGCCATATGACTCAGAGATCAAATCTGTTGAGCATATGAATTGGAGGGATAGTCCAAAATTGGTTCACCTTATTAAAACACTTCACAACTTAATTTAACAGGATTCAAATGTGAAGTGCATCATTTTCTCAGAGTGGACTACTACCCTGAAGTTGTAGGTTTTTTGGAAATTAATACTGGATTCCTAAATCCATTTCATTGCTGTTAAAACTGATATCTTTTCAAAAAAAAAATAGGATTTCATTTGCACTTGATGATTATGAAATATGTCACATTCTATTTGATGGCACAACCAATGAAAGTACACACAAGAATTTTCTCAAGTCATTTTCACTTATCAAGACTGGTGTACTCCTGATGAATCTCAAGGCAGGTGGAGAAGAATTGAATCTCACTATGGCATCTCATGTGTTCTTAATGGTAAGTATTTATAATTTTAGCAAGAACCTTTATTTATAAGATTTTTTCTTTAGGAGCCAACTTGGAACCCAGCTTCTGAGAAGCAGGCAATTGGTCGTGTTAATCTCATTGGCCAAGAAAAAGGAGTTTATGTATACAAGTATATTGTTGAATCTACTATTGAGGAAAATATTTCACATGTCAGCACCATTTCTTTCACATTCATTTAAAAATTCTCTCTTATTAATTATTGTTGATCTACGTAAAAACCATTAAGTTAGATGCTGCTAAGTATGTTTCATTAACTCTACCATCTCATCACCATCAAACTAAAATTTATTTTTTATTAGTCTTGCCCTTCCTGAATGAAAAATTAAATTTTAAACTTTCTTTTTTTTATTATTTTCCGTAAGAAAATTTTGAAGTCTTCAGTGTACTTGACCACTATCAATTAAGTAGGTTAGCCATGTATTTTTTTTTATAAATTTTCTACTGTGTCACAAATACAAAGGAAATTTTTTTATGTTATATTCCTTTGTTAATTTTACACAAAGGGGCATATTTTTAAAATAATATATATGGAGGTGATTATACCCTTACATTTTAATAATCTAGAAACATTTCACATTTATAGATTATAGAAAAAATACCTTCAAAAATGCTTTCAACATGTAAGGCTTTCATTCTTTTTTTAAAAGTAATTTGTTCTCCTCTTGTATTAGCTTCTACTTTGATTCCTACCACAGGCTTCAAGAGCACACGTGCTTTTAACAAAATTCTTTCCCAAATTGGTGTTCCAAGTTCTAAGGCTGCTTCCACCATTTCAGTTATTGACTTCATGAAACTTGTCTTGGGAAAATGTCAAAAGCTGGACGATTTCCCACCTCCACCAACCACTGCTGAATTATCATCTCTTTCAAATGAACTAGTTACTACTAATTTATCTCCACCACCTGAAAATACGTACACCCTTGAAGAAATTTCTTTATCACCATCTGGACGCCAAAAAACTATTCCCCTGGTTTTTTACCATACTTGCCATCAAGATGCCATTAATTTTGGGGTTCCCGGCTTATGCCTCTCATTCAACATGGAGCACAGAGATTGGAATCAAAGAATCATTCAACACTTGACAAAGCACTATTGCTATTCCCATAAGTACCAGGCATTTGATCAGTATCACATAGATCATTCTGAAGAAATAATAAAGTTTGTGCCTCTAATTCTGGAACGATGGCTTCGAGGAAAAATTTCAACCAGTAAATCTTTAGATTTTTCTAAGCTAAATAGAAGAAGAATGATGGATACTAGGCGGAAAGTGAGCGAGAATTTTTTTTTTTGTAAATTTCTATTAATAATTTTCTTCTCAGTTGCATGCTTCTCGTAGGAAAACAGCTGTAGCTTGTCTTGATGCCAAACATCTCTTTTTGTTTGATAATCCTTGCTTCCACTCTGACACTGAAGAAAATCAAGAAGTAAATCTTTGGAAAAGGAAACCATCTTGGCGCTCTGAGGAATTGTCAAATTTTTACTCACAAGTTGATCAAATTACTCTTAAATTGATAAGAGGATCTAAAAATCATGGACATATTTCTAAAAATATTGTATCTCTTAGAAAAGACTCAGGTATTGCTTCACATACACTTGTGTGTCCTAGTAATCTTCCCACCAATTGTTACAACATTGATAATCTCAGCCTTTCTCAGTTTTTACTTATATTCCATAATCCTTCTTTTACAATCCCTTCTCTCTCCCATCTGCTTTAGTGTTTCACCTGTAAATTTTGTTTAGAATTTTCCTCCTGGTGAAGTTGTATTGAATAGCCATTTTGAATAGTAAAATTATTTTAGAATTTGAATACATTATTTTCTCTTTTTTATGCCATCTTGTCCAAATACCACCACTTAAAAATTGTTTTCTTATTATTTTAACATACTCTCTGCTGAACATGCCTACTAGATATGTTGTTTGCACTTGCTCTGAGCTTGGTTGCAATAAAAAATCTTTCACCAATAGTGAACGTGAGATAGTTCAGGGGCTTTCAATGTCTACAACTGCATATTACAAGCATCAAGATAAAATTCAGCTTTTTAGGAAACGAAGTCAATTGATCAACCAATCCACAGCTCCTGAGCACCAACCTCTGGCCGAAAGTAGCTCTCACCAAGAATCTTCTTCTTCTTTTTTTCCTGTGGCAAGCTCTTCAAATGAAGTATTCTTACCCACTACTGAGGAGGTAAGCACCTAAAGTTTACTTAAATTTATAATTATTTTAATTTCTTTCTTTTTTTTAACATATTTATCTCATCAGTTTGGCCAAAAACACTCATTAAGTCTTGATACTGATGATGCTGAGTCAATCACCTCAATTGTCAAAAAATCAAAAAGTTTCAAAAATTCTTCTTCTTCCTTTTTAAATTTATTACGAATTTAAACCTCCGCCTTTGCTCCTCCTGCTCTTGAACATCTATCACCATTGATTTTCTTTATACTTATTGATCTGGCACATGGCCTTCTGGTTCAAAACTTATCACATAGGCAAATTAAAATACGGATTCAAGCTGAATTTTTCCAGATCAATTTAATATCTAAAACTTATAAAGATGCCAAAAACTCCTGCATGAGTCTAAACAGCTTCCTCATAGCATTTACACTTTTCTCAACCGACTCAACCTACATGCGCCATTTACAACTATTCTATGTTGTCAAAATTGCTTTCATCAACCTTTCAAAACAGCTAACAAATACAACTTTGAACATGCCCATTGTAGTCAAATTTTGCTCAATGCCATACCTCATAAAAAGAATGTTGTGTTGAAATGCAATCATCCATTGTTTCAGCAAAAAGATAATCAAACATTGGATTTAGTTCCAGTCCAAACGTTTAAAACTCAATCTCTTATATCTTGGCTAGCCCGCCTTCTTCTTCTTCCAGGGTTTGAGGACGATCTGGATTACTCGTTAAGGAGGGCACATAATACACGAGGAAAAATGTGCAATTTTTGGGATGGTTCAGTCTGGAAGGAATTTAAAGATATAAAAGGAGATTATTTTACAAATAAAAGTGGTAATCTTGTTTTCAGCCTGTATATTAATTGGTTTAATCCTTTTGGGAATAAAATTGGTGGTCATAGTCAGGTGTCATTTGGATCTATTATTTTGATTTGTCTAAATCTTCCACCTCATTTACGATATAAAAAGCAACACGTTTTCTTGGCAGGAATCACACCTGGGCCACATGAGCCTAGTTTGGACCAGTGTAATCATGTTATTTCACCTCTTTTAGAAGAACTTCAAAAGCTGTGGAAAGGATGCTTTTTTTAAAAGACATTTCATTATCCTGAAGGAAGACCAATACATGCTGCAATATTTCCTTTAATTGGTGACCTACCAGCTATCCAGATGCTCTCTGGTTTTTCCAGCTATAGCTCAAATAATCCATGCTCATTTTGCTTTATTTCTAAAGAAGATTTGAAATCTGGTAAACTTCCTGCTGAGTTCCTATCACGCACTGATTCCAACCACCGAACTCAAGCCATTAAATGGAAAAATGCTTCCAGTGCCCAAGCAAGAAAGAAGATCTTTGATAACAAAGGTGTTCGATATTTGTCTCTTCTTGAACTTCCATATTGGCAACCAGTCTCTTTTGTTGGAATAGAACTTATGCACTGCTTACTTATTGGTATTGCCAAAGACTTCAGTAAAAATTACCTTCTTATTACAGCAGCTGGTGATTACATTCAAAAAGAAAAGAGAAAATCTTCAAAAAAAGGCTTTCAGGATGACCATTCATTCTCTTCAAAATCCAGTCACCATTCATTTTCCAGATATCCTCTAATCCATCTTTATTTAAGATATTAACAAAAAAAAGATTTCAAAACTACCATCATTCCCCTCAAATTCTACTTCTCATGACTCAAGTAAAAGTAGAAAGACAAAAAGTACAGTTTGTGTAGTGATACCGCCATTGAGAAAAAACCTCAAACGAAAACTATCTTATGATGAAATTGGTCAGGAGAAGGCACAAAATGCTCTAAAAATGGTTGGGCCATCAAGAAGTACTAATCCACAGGGTGTTGAAGCCAGCTCAGAGAAAGAAGAATCAAGCTCTGATATAGATAGTTCAAGTAAGTTATACTGAATTACTTTTAATTAAACATTTTCCTAATAAATATTTTCTTTAGAGTCCACATTTCAGGAATTTTCTGCCCGTTTTAGACCTAAAATCAATTTGGGATCAGCTGCAGCACCAAATGATTTAACTTCTGATTTAAATCTAAGGCCTAGAAAATTGATGATTGTTCAAAACTGTATTCCGCATACACTCATTCCCTCTTGGTTAACCCTTGTTCCACACCATGTAGGGGAGACTGGAACAAATCTCAAGGCAGCTGAATGGCTTTTATTAAACAAAATTTATTACGTGGTTGCTTTGTTCCCAGTTTGGAATGTAGAAAATTCTGAATCTCGAGAGAAGAAGTTGATAAAGTGTCTTTCCCTGTTGGTATCTATTATCAACCTTTTAACTTCCCTTGAATTAAATGAAGAACAAATTGTATCTCTTCAGGATCATCTAAAAGAGTATATGAAATGTCTTAAAGAATTTTGGCCACATATTGACATCAAACCTAATGTCCACTTAGCCCAACATTTTCCTGAAGTTCTGCAACGATTTGGGCCAGCACCATCATCAGCAGCTTGGGCTCATGAGCGTATAAATGGAATGTTGGGATCTATCTCACACAATAATAAAAAAAGTATGTGCTCCAATAATCTTTTTGTTCCTCATAATTATTTACTTTAATATTTTTTATTTTAGATGAAATGGACAAAACATTTATGAAAATGTTTATCTTGACTGGGCAGCTTCAATATCTTCTTGAGAGGAATGACAATCAATTTGAAAACAAAATGAAAGATGTTTTTGATATAGAAAAAAAAAAAAGACTTCAAAATCAACTGTTAAACTACTCCATGAAGAATATGTTTTATGGCTGGATTATTTAAACAAGATTGATGGTAAAAAGTGTTTTTCAAATATTTTTGAAAAAGATGAATTGACTGGTGCTTTAGAATTTCTTTCATCTAAAATTACTGATCTCCAATACTTTAACCTTGGTGGTAAATACTTCTCACTATACTCAAAACATCAAGGGAATGGGAATATTTAGATCAAATTATCAAAAGGAGACTAGGTTGGAGTGGTGTTAAGAATGTGGGAGTCAAAGAAGTTCCCAGATCAAATCTTTATTCTAGTTGGACTGTATGATGCTGTTGAAAAAAAATAGAAAATCCTTTCTCCAAAGCAGGATTCAAAACATTTTGGTGCTACAATAGATGGTCTAAAAATGTTATCATTACTCATAAAGATATTATTGGACATGCTTCAAGAACTCTCAATCCTAGTGGCTTTGGTGGTGTTTTATCTGATACTGTCTGTATAATGTCATTAAGTAGTATAGCTGGCGCCTATTAATCAACATTGTAATATCCATTATGAATTCAATATATGCCTTTTAGACACCAAAGTATGATCTATTTCCTGTTGGAAATTATGCAAACAGCACTATATGAAGAATTCAAATTGGTCCTAATGATTCAGCTATGAGCTATGTGTCATGATGAAAAATTGTCCCACCAAAGTTCCAACACAGGTTTGACTCAGGTTAGACCACAGGTACTAAACAACCACTTGACTGCAAGTTGTCTAACTTTTGACCTGGTGACAGACCTTCAATCTAGATGATGTCACTGCTATCCCTGGCAATTACAGCACTGTGAGGGCCCATAACCTCCCCATGGCGTCCACTTCGAATAGATTCAACACCCAGACCTCTAGTAAGGACCCTCCATCACAATTAATGATAACACAGACCCATACCATAAATAGAAAATCCAGATAAAAGTGGATACCATAAAGAAACAGGTAAAATAACTCATCCAAAGAGGATATAATGAAACCCAAAGCATATAAAGGAAACAAAAAATATTTCCAACCCCCCAATTAAATCCCCAAGTATCCATACTAACCCAGCAATGACATCCCAACCCATAGATCTGTGAATATCCATCCAAGGAAGCAGATTAAGTTGTTTAAACTGAGTGTATGCGCCTGAAATAGATGTATATTTTTCTGTAGGTGTTGTGGGTCCACTGGATACGTCAATATGACCTAAAGTAAGCAGAAAAATAAATGTTATAGGCTATTAAGAGGCTAAAACCCACTTATAGACCTAAATATACATAATATACTGCATATTTCACTGAATATGAGATTTATGTATACATATAAGCATATGTATGTCAATAATTACCTAATATCACTTAAGATAAGTATATTATGACTCTATTAACACCTTAATAATTATTATAAGGCTATGGATAAGCTATTTAAACTGCTATAATTTATATAATAGAGTAATAAATATATATATATGTAATATAATCATATATATTATTGTTTTAACCTTATTTTTAATATCTAAGCTTATGTACTCAATTTTATCTTATTTTAAGTATAAGAGATACTCAGCCCTAGGGATATCAAGGCTGACACTCCCTCACCCCAAAAAAACAATAAAAAAAATTTATGACATGTTAATGAAAAGTAAGGAGTGAATAGAAATTTTTTTTAATTTTCTATAAAACATATACTGAATAAACAGTTTTATTTTGATTTTATTTTTTTCAAGAGATTTTTAAGATCAGAGATTTCATTTTCTGGAATCCACTGGTCATATTCACTTGATTTATTTTTAAATCTTAATAGATACTCAACTCCCTTTTCTTTAGTAAGGTGTCTCTTTTTAAGTATCTGTTCAATTTCTGCCTTTTCAACTATTTCTTCAGGTAGGTTTTTATGCCTTCCTGATCTTCTTGGAAATAGAGAAGTATCATTAGAATGGTATGGTTTTATAAGAGAAATAGGAAATACTGGATGTTTTCTATCATAAGGTGCATATAGAATAAACACAACAGCATTGTTACCAACCATCTTTTTAACTACACACTACGCAATATAGGGGGTGGACTTGCTAGCAAGTCCTCAACCTGAACTCAGATGGAACTCAGATGGAACTCAGACCGAACTCATACTGAACCAATACTGAACTCTACTTGAACACCCACCTAAAACTGTTCTGCTGAGTGGTGTTCATCCCTGATTGTATGGTTCCTTTATCAATAGCTCAATGTGTGTTCAACCTGTGGTGAGTTTGGGTCCAAGGTTGCGGACTCGCTAGCAAGTCCGCCCCCCATATTGTGTGGTGACAAATGGTCCAAAAAATTGATCCTTCAATTTAACATTACAATTTAAATTGAAATTTAGTGTAGAAATAAGGACTTCATCACCCTCTTTGAACATTTGTTCTTTATGGGCTTTATCCCATCTTTTCTTCTCATACTCAAAGGCCTTATTTATAATTTCTTGAGCATGTTTTCTGCATAATTCTTGCATCTGAAGAAAAGATTTAGTACCTGGATGGATATCCAATCTAGGTAATTTATTAAGAGTTTTAGAAAGAGTATTAGGTACATAACCCAACCACAACTCAAATGGCTTTTTGCCAGTGACAGAATGTACTGTACTATTGTATGAAAATTCTAAACCTGGGATAAGGGTTATCAAATCATGTGTGAATCTTTCATTGTATTTAAGTTTAAGACTAAAAGCACAATTACTTCTTATCATATCTTCCAAAGTTTGTATCATTCTTTCTGCTAGCCCATCAGTTTCTGGATGGTGTGCTGTAGAAAGTTTTAATTGACACCCTGAAACATCCATAAGTGATGTCCAGAACTCAGAAGTAAATTTAGGATCACTGTCAGAAACTGTTGCTTTGGGGAAGCCTGCTATATTTAACATTTGTGTCAACCATAAAAAAGCTAAGTCCTTTGCAGAAACCTCTTTGTGGGTAGGAATAAATTTACACATCTTTGTAAATCTATCTAAAATTACCCAGAGGAGTTATAACTCTTATTCCCTGCTATTGGAAAACCTGTTACAAAGTCCATGTTAATTATTTTCCATGGAGCTTTTGGTTGCTCAATTTGTTGCAATATACCAGCTCTTTTGTTTGTTAATCTTTTAGATTTTTGACAAAAATTACATGTCTCAACATATTTTTGAACATCCTCAGACATGTTAATCCACCAAGCTGTGTTTTTTACTCTGGTTAATGTTTTATGGCAGTCAAAATGACCTGCTAATATATCATCATGACATACACTTAACATTAACTCCTTCATTGAAGGAGAAATTACATTACATTACTTAACTTTTTCCTGTTATATATAAAACCATCCTAAATGGAAAATTTTCCTTTCTCTAATGCCTCTTTATACTTATTTGGTAATGTTTTTATTAAAACATTCATTGAAGCATTAGATGGATCATTTAATATTGTAGTGAGTTTACTCAAGTCAGGATCTGAAGCATACATTTCAAGAATTGATTGCATGAATTCATCCTCAATATCTACAATATATATGCCATAAATGTTAATAATCTCTGATTCAGGAACATAAGCAGGATTATCATCATTATTAGGCAGAGGTACTCTAGATAACAAATCTACATTAGAGTCTAAGGTTCTTGCTCTATGTGTAATAGTCATCCATCCTCTGTACTCTTGTACAGCTAATTGCCATCTAAACATGGGTCTATTAGTAGTTTTCATGTTTAAGAGTGACTAAACTGCACTACAGTCAGTTATTAACTAAAATTTTTAGTCTTCAAGGTAATAATGTAGCTTCTCAAGAGCCCATACTACTGCCAAACATTCAAGTTGAGTAGCACTATATTTCAATTCACTACTTCTTAGAGTACGTGAAATATAGCAAATTACTACTTCTGACATTTTTCCTTCAATAAGTTGTTTTTTATGCAAAGAAGCACCCAGACAAATAAAACTTGCATCTGTATACAATACAAAAGGCAATTGGAAATCTGGTAATCCCAAGATAGTAGCTGTCATCAAACATTCTTTCAACTTATCAAAAGCCTGTTGTCTTTCATTATTCCAAATGAAAGCCTCTGATTTCTTTATCAGTGTGGTCAATGGTGCAGCAAATAACTGGTAGGTTTTTTTATATTGTCTATAATAACCACACATACCAAAAAAAGATTGTACATCCTTTACATTTTGAGGAGTTCCAATATTATTTATTGAAGCCACTTTATTTTGGTCTACACATATGTGTAAGCCAGATACAATATGACCAAGCACTTTTAAAGATTCAAACCCAAATTTACATTTTTTCAACGCAAGGGCCATTTTTATTTCATTCATTTTTTGAAATACCTTCTTTAAATGAATTAAGTTTTCATCATATAACTTAGAGAACACTATGATGTCATCAATGTATACCATTAACCATCCTTCAATAATTTCATGATGGAATGTTATATCCATTAACTTCTGAAATTCTGATGGAGAATTCTTTGGTCCCAATGGCATCCTGACATATTTATAAATTCCCATGTGATTTGTTATCAAAAAAAGGTTCTGTGAATTCTTTTCAACAGGAATTTGATGGTACCCTTTATTTCCATCTAAGCAACTTATATACTTAGCACCTTTAAGGGTAGCATGTATAGCAGCAATCCTTGGCAAAGGATAAATATCATCTACTATAAATGTATTTAATGCTCTATAATCACCACACAGTCTTGCTTTATCTTGTTCATAATAAATTACCACTGGTGATATTACACAATATTTTGGTGTAGTTTCAACCTTTTCAAGAATGTTCGTTTTTAATAACATTTTCATATTATCCTCTATGTCTTTCCTCTTCATTGGTGAAGCAGGGTATGGTTTATTTATAAGAATAGCAGGAATATTATCCATATCACAGGTTAAACTAATCTTCATTTTATGATCTTTTACAAGGCCAAGTTCATTTGTACCATGTGCAAAAGCCATTGGGAATGTTTTAATTAAGTCCAAAATATTATTTTTATCAGCTTCACTTATCTGAGTGCAAATGATGCTTTTAAAATTTCTGTTTCCAGAAGTTCCATCTCATTGGATTCTCTTCCTTTGCACGGAATATTTCTTACTGACTCAATGTGTAAGACTGTGTTAAAAGATTTTATTTTAATTTCCTTTTACCATTCATGCCAATTGTAAAATTGTTATTAGCAGCATCTAATTTCACACCAAACTTAGTCATAATATCATTTAAAATGATAAAACAGTTACTACAGTTAGTATTATACATTACTACAAAGTCTCAAGTTATTCTTACATAACCATGTTGATGTTTAAAGAGAACAGAAGCTTTGTATCTACCAATGGGATGTAGTACTGCTACAAAACCTCTCCAATTTTTACTTTGAAGGGGTTCAAGCTTAGACTTATATTCACTATCAATTTTCTACAATCTATTAGTAGAAAAAACAGAAACAGCAGCTCCTGTGTCCAATACTATATTAAAATTTTCACCAGAAATGATAGCTGGAACCGTGATAGGTGTCATTCCAAAGTTATCAGCTTGTATATATTTAATGATTTCAGCATTGTCAAAATTCATTAAAGATTCATTTGAGTCCATATTCAATATTGGATTGTCAAAGATGAACAAGTCATCTTCCAACATACACACTTCATTTTCATCACTATATGAGATATTACTGTCATAATCACTTGATTCTTTACTTTTTTCAGTTTCAGTTTCATATTCATGTTGATTTTCAACAATATTTAAATTCTTCTCACATTTGTGAGCTTTAAACCAAGGTTTGTTAAACTTATTACAAGTATTTGTCTCATACTTTTTTGGTACTACAGGTGCAGTATGTTTTTTCTGCTTCTCCTGAAGTGTTTTTGAATTCTTATTTTTCAGAGGTTCAACATTTTGTTTATAAGTGGAATACCTTGCTTCATACTTATGGTTTAGTAATATTTCATTTCAAATATTAATAAAGTCAGAATATTCAGTAACATTAATTGTTCCAGCTATAACTATTTCTGTCAGCCTAAATATCCTTAGGACTGAGTATTTCTTATGATTAAAATAAGATAACCTTAAGTAGATTAAGCTTATATCTTAAAAATAAGGTTAAAATAATAATATATATTATTTTATTATATATATATATAATTATTATTCTATTATATAATTTATAATAGTTTAAATAGCTTATCCATGGCCTAATAATACTTATTAAGGTGTTAATGGAGTCATAATATACTTATCTTAAGTGATATGAAGTAATTATTGACATACATAAGCTTATATGTATACATAAGACTCATATTCAGTGAAATATGCAGTATATTATGTATATTTAGGTATATAAGTGGGTTTTAGCCCCTTAATAGCCTATAAACTTTGTTTTTCTGCTTATTTTAGGTCATATGGACGAAATCAGTGGACTCAAAACGCCTACAGAAGCATAGACACCTATATCAGGCGCATACACCCAGTTTGGACAACTCAAATTACTTCCTTGGATGGTTATTCACGGATTTATGGGTTGGAAGGATGTTTCTGGGTTAATGTGGATGCTTGGGGATGTTATTGGGGGCTTGGACAGTTTATTTGTTTCCTTTATCTGCTTTTAGTTTCATTAAATCTCTTTTTGATTATTTATTTTACCTGTTTCTTTATGGCATCCGCTTTTATCTGGGTTTTCTATTTATGGTATGACTCTGTGTTATTATTAATAGTGATGGAGGGTCCTTACTGGAGGTCTGGGTGTTGAAACTGCTTGAAGTGGACGCCATGGTGAGGTGATGGGCCCTCACAGTGCTGTAAATGCCGGAGATAGCAGTGACATCATCTGGATTGAAGGTCTGTGCACTCCAGTGGATTTGGGTATAAGTAAGGAGGGATTTTGACGGTTTATTATCATCATTCAATTACTACACTTCAAACAAACACTACATTACAATTATTAGCATTCAGAAATATATTATAAAGCCCTTATAAATTGATATTATCTTTATAAAAGCTATAACTATATTTTATTCTTCTATTTTCCACCACTAGCACGCATTTAAATCCAAGTATTGTGAGTTTTATTTGAGTATAACTATTCTATTAGTCTTCCCCTGAGGTTTAATCACTAAATCATTTATCAATAAGTAGTAGGACCATAAAATAACACTATTATATCATACTTATATACTAGACTTTACTGACAATTTCTTTAACAGATATAGGTACTTTATATATTATCTTTTCTTTCCATAATTTAAAATCCATGTTAGGCTCATTGGCGTTTAATATTTTATTTAAATTCATTAAAAATACCATAGGTTAGTCATCATTCAACAGATTATACACAATTTTCTCATAAAGTCTCTGCTGAGTGAGTCTGAATTTAGAACCTCCGAATCTTTTTTCAATAAGTTGTTTCTATTCAGCCCATGATTAATCTTTACCCTCACTCAAAACAGCTTCAAGCCATAATAAAGCAACATCCTTAAATAAAGATATTAATTTTGATGTTATTTCTTCATCTGGTAACTTATATGAGAATTTCAAGTTGTCAATTCTTTGGATAAAATGTTGCCAATCAGATCTGGCTTCCCGATCATAAGTTGGGTACTGATCTATCTTAGGCCAGTTTTTCTGATTGGATTTTATTTCACTAATCTTAGGTAAGTTCAATAACTCATTTACTCTTGATAAATGGTCTTGTATTTCCTCCTTTACAGATTTTTTACTTACATTTTCAGATTTGACACTACCACCAGATGGTTTTAGTTGTGGTGGTATAGGGTAGTAATGAGATTCACTTTTGCCAATGAAAGGATTATTATTATACTGAGTATACTTATGATTATCCTGGTTCATTAGTATATTGGAAGTTTCAATCTCAACTTTAGTCAATCTTTGTAGCAGCTCAGAGACACTTTAATTTTTCTGGGAAAAAGATAACTTAGTTCTTGATTCAGTTTTCAATAAATGTGTCTCATACAATTTTTTCAACACACAGATTTTGTTTGAAAGATCACTATATTTATTACTCAATGAATCATATTTAAGAGTTAGAGACAAATGTTCATTCTCTAATTCTTTATTACGTGTTTCCAGTTGAGAAATATTTAATGTTAAGGATGAAATTGTATCACTTGTGAGCTTAACTGTCTGTTCCTCAGAATCAGTCATTCTATTCCACAATGCTGAAACAATTCTATGGACAGTTGGATTATTGTTAAAATACTCCATGTCTTCCTTCTCAATTCTCTCACTATCTTTTGAACTTCTCATCTCACTAGTAAGTGGTGGAAACTGAGGATTAACTGTATTATAAATACTTCTGTTGTTATTGACAAAATACAAGTCAGGTGTATCTACATTAAAACCTAATTTTCTTAAGTCCTCCTCTATTTTCTGCACAGATTGGACATCAATAATATTAGCTAAATTGTAATTATCAGTATTGTGTTCAATCTGAGAGGGTGATCTACTTACCGCAGGATTTTTTTGAGCCCTGATTTTTGTTGCCTTTGTTTTCTCTTGTAGGGGTGAACTGAGGAAGTCTGATGAGGAGTAGGATCCTTGTTGCAGTTGTGACTGGACCATTGTTGATGGAACCAATCCCACTTCCATTTTTCTACCAGAATTTTCTCCTGGGAGTGATGTGACCCTCCTGGGGTAGGGGGTTACTGACTTGGCTGACCTCCCTTTATCTCTGCCAATGATTGGTTCATCTGCTGAAATCCTAACTTGCAATTGTTCTGTAATTGCTCTACCTCCTTGAGCATGAGAGACTTTGATTCCTCCAACTTCAGGACCTGTTTTTCCAGATGGGATAGTTGATCCTGTAGAGGAGGAGAAGTCTTTTTAATAATAATCTTTTTTAAGAGGGCATCTTTTTCCTCTATGCTCATTTGCTCTAAATGGGGGTATGACTGACCCTCCATGGTTATGTCCTGGAGCAATGTTTTTGTTAGCTTTAGACCTGGTATTATAAACAGGATTTTCACTTAAATTGACCTGGGGAGCACTCATATTGATAAAAATAACATTAAATCACGTCTACAGAAAGGAAAACCTATTGGAATTAGTAGATTAAAAGTATTACCAATGTTATTACTAATAAAAAGCACTGGAGCTTACCCTGAATTTAAATCTTTATTTATTTAAATAAAATGTAATAAAAACTCAAAAAAATCTGTTAAAAATAAAATAATATATTTAACTAGACCTTTATAAGGGTGAATTAATAGCATACCAAGCTTCAACCAAATACCAATTTAATTGGGTGTTATATTGGTGACCAAATACCAAGTGAAATTGGGTTTATATTGGGTACAGTTACTGCTGTAAATACCTAATTTTTATTATAAAAAATTAGTACAATTATTATAAAGGTTCTTTTCCGTGAAAATTCAGTTATCATGACCCACTAATATGCAGCAGACCTAAATCTTTGTTTTGTTTTGAGCTATACTAAAGTAAAAATCACGTCCCAAGGCTTATACTAAATAATAAGTTGAAAAAAAAGGAAAGACCCCAAATCGTCAGTGTATCTAGTATATAAGTATGATTTTAATAGTATTTATTAATGGTCCTACTACTTATCAATAATTTATTTAGTGATCAAACCTCAGGGGAAGGCTAATAAAATAGTTATACTCAAATAAAACTCACAACACTTGGATTTAAATGCGTGTTAGTGGTGGAAAATAGAAGAATAAAATATAGTTATAGCTTTTATAAAGATAATATCAATTTATAAGGGCTTTATAATATATTTATAAATGATAATAGTTGTTTTATAATTTTTATTTGAATCGTTGTAAGTAAGTGATGTCTAATAACCGCCAAAATCCTCCCTTACTTATACCAAAATCCACTGGAGTGCACAGACCTTCAATCCAGATGATGTCACTGCTATCCCCGGAAATTAAAGCACTGTGAGGGCCCATCACCTCCCCATGGCGTCCACTTCAAGAAGCTTCAACACCCAGACCTCCAGTAAAGACCCTCCATCACAATTAATGATAACACAGACCCATACCATAAATAGAATATCCAGATAAAAGTAGATACCATAAAGAAAAATGTAAAATAACTCATCCAAAGAGGATATAATGAAAGCAAAAGCATATAAAGGAAAAAATGAAATGTCCAAGCCCCCAATAACATCCCCAAGCATTCATATTAACTCAGCAATGACCTCCCAACCCATAAATTTATGAATATCCATCCAAGGAAGCAGATTAAGTTGTCCAAACTGAGTGTATGAGCCTAAAATAGATGTATATTCTTCTGTAGGCATTTTGGGTCTACTGGATACGTCCATATGACCTAAAATAAGCAGAAAAACAAAGTTATAGGCTATTAAGAGGCTAAAACCCACTTATAGACCTAAACATACATAATATACTGCATATTTCACTGAATATGAGATTTATGTATACATATATACTTATGTATGTCAATAATTACTTAATATAACTTTAGATAAGTATATTATGACTCTATTAAGACCTTTCTAAGTATTATTATGCTATGGATAAGCTATTTAAAATACTATAATTTATATAACAGTATAATAATTATATATATATGATATATATTAATATATATTATTGTTTTAACCTTATTTTTAAGATATAAGCTTAATGTAGTTAAGCTTATCCTATTTTAAGTATAAGAAATACTCATTCTTATGGATATCTAGGCCGACAAAATTCAACTGGGAACACTTATTAATTGAATGTTTTATTATTGTGAATTTGTGCAGGAGCCAAGGTGGAATCCATCAATAGAATCCCAAGCTGTTGATTGGCTTTTTTGAATGGGTCAAAAAAACAATTTTCAAGTCATTAAATATTTTTTGAGGAAAAGTATTGAATTCAGTATGTACAAAATTCAAAAAAAAGGAGAAGTTAACTATGTATGCAAAATAAATTTTTTATTGATGAAAAAATGAAATCTAATTATTTAAATTTTTATTTTCAAGGCTCAGTGTAACAAATAGTGGAGATTAACCATTTCAGCTTAAAAAGATGGTTCTTGATGAATATTTGAATGAGTTGAAGAAGATTATTGATGTTGATTGGTTTGGAAATTTTTAACATTCTTTTTTCTTGATTGTTGAGAGTAGCTAAATAATTATTATCATAGCAGTCAAGAGGTAATGATAGAGATACTGATTCTTGTCAAATCCAAGAAGGTGTTAATTGTACAGAATGTATCCTTTGTATCTAAACAAGATCTTTTAGTGGAAATGATGAGGTTTTTGATTTTTGACTCATTTCATGGAAGTTAAGATTAATATTTTGTGCTAGCATTGAAAATTCATCTGATCTGCATGATAGCAATATTTTACTTATTGACCCATCTTCATTGATGTCTGAGTCAGAGCAGCATTTGACATTAGTAAACAAATCTTTTGCTTTTGAACATATTGGAAGGGTCTTGATAAAGTTTGTATGATCAACAGAGAGCTTCAAGTGTTTATCAGCAAAGAACTCAAAAAAATATGAAAGATGTTAGACTGACTTTTTTACGTAACCTAGACCAAGACTTTTGAGCTTTTTTTTTCTCCAAATGGTCTGGAGAATAGTGTCCAAGTATAAGCATATTCTGTTGTAAAAGGAACCATTGATGGAGGACACCCATTTGATTAGCAAAGGAAATTGTGTTTGGATCAATAGGTTATGAAGCAAAAGCCATTATTTGGAAAGCATTGTCCCAATGTTTGATAATAAGTTGAAAAAATCACTGATTCCAGTGAGAGTGCCGTTCCAGATTCAAAGCAACATTACAACCTGGAAAGTTTGATGATTCAAGATCATTGAGAAATGCTTCATAATATGAATGAGGAATTGTTTCTGTCACAACACCAGAGCCTGAAGCTAAACAAATATGTACAGGGGATGTAATAGATTCATGTGTAATTAATGAGCATTTAAAAATCTGGTGATTTGTAGGAAAAAGTTTCCAAGATGTTGAAATAGGATATATTTGCATAAGAGTTATACAAAAACTATGGATGCAGCAACATAAAGGAGAATTAGAAGGAGGAAGAATTTTGGAAAATATTTTATTTATCTGACAATAGCTCCTGGGAGTTTTTCCAGCAGGAAAGTAAGACCAATAATCAGGCATAATTTATAAATAATTATGTATAATAAATGCTACAGTGAGGAGGGGATTCTAAGAGCGGAAATTATCTATCTTATATGATAGCTCCAACAGTGACATGAGGATATTACAAAGAGGTTTCTAAAAAAACAAATATACACTCAGGAATAAGCCATAAAAACAATAAATCAAAAGGAATATCAATTAAAAGACTGAGTGTATTACATGAGATGAGTACTCATACATCAGAGGAAAGCATGGTTATTAAAGGAGTGTACTGAGAAAAAAATAACAATCATTTTAATATTTAGCAGTGATGAGCATTCCCTGAAAGGGAAGTATAAAATTGAACAACATTAAGTAAATATAATTTACAAAATGAAATTTTTTGAAATGAATACTATTATTTGTCTAAAAAATTCCACTCATAATTAAAATAGCAATTGAACAATCGGATGATAAATAGATATCAAATATGCATGTACAAAACATATACTTGAAAAGAGTTAGTTGACATTGTTTACATGAATTTTTTTTAAAAGACCAGGCCTTTATCTTTGCAAAAGTTAAGTAATTGAAAGATTTTTATGAGAATATTTCTGAATTAATGCTTCTGAATTAGCCAAAAAAACATTGGGCTATTAATTGCAATTTTCAAACCTAATGCAAGAGGTGAATTTTGTCATTCACCCATAAAATAGTACTTAAAAAAGAATATTCAGAAAAAAATTAAAGGATATATAGAGGGTAATTTCTCATATATGCTAATTCTAGGTCTGGATGGAACTAGTTCCTATGATGAAAGTGATAATTCTGTTTTATAATTAGAAGACCATTATTTTAGTTACGGCAAAGTAAATAAAGTCATTTATGTAGCATTTGTTCAATTTTTTATTCCCACAGACCTAAAAAACATAAAGCTAGTCACCTCACATGATGCCCCAAATCAATGAGGTGTACTCTATTTTTTGTCCGTAAAATAGAGTTCCCACCCAAGAATTGGAAGGAAAACTCATAAGATAAAAAAAGTAATTATCAATGAATGTAATATCTCATAATAGAACTATTTTATATAATTTAATCAATAATGTCATGATTATAATGAGTTTCAAAATACATTAATGTACACTTGCTTTAGAGGTTGAGCAAAATTTAATCACTAATACCAACTCAAAAAACATGGGTTAACTCATATCAGCTGCTTCCTCCCAGCAATTTCATCAATATATTTTCAGTAGGTGAGATGCAAGAAAAATTGAATATATTTGAAAAAAGGAGATAAGAGTAAAATGGGTAAAGGAATAAAATATATACAATTAATTAGGAACAAAAAAGATTTGTGTTATTTTTCTTATATTATTAATTTAAATATTATATTACAAAAAGAATATACATCATTGAAATGATTTTTTCTGTGATGAACATTATTATGTGATGGATTGATAATTCATTGAAGCCTGTGCAAAACTAAAAATGTATGATTCTGGTACCATTTTAAGATATTAATATTTCTATAAATGATAATTCAATAAATTATTATAATAAATAAAATTATCTAACCAATTTAAATTAAGATTAATAACACCAGATATTAAATAGTTTTGCTTTCATGGTAGAGATAGATGAATACTTTCTAGTACTTAGAGGTAAAAATTTATTTTTTGATCAATCTCTTGATAAAAGTACATTCAAAAATTGGAATAAATTTGATAGTTTACTCTAACTTTTTGCAAAAAATTTTGTATTCATATTAGCAAGTATGCGAATGCAAATAATAATTTTTCAGAAAATCTAGGACAAAAAAATTAGTTTCAACGTTGGTTTTTGAAATTTCCCTCCCAAACTTCAAATTCATATTCTTGATTCTGAATATCCCTCATCAATGCCATTTCAGCCGAAAATTTGTTAATGTACAACATTAGGTTGTGCATTCAAGGTTAATCTAATGCCACTTGGAACCTACCAAAAGGGAGTTATATATAAAACTGCAAAGTCTTACAAGAATAATGAAACCAAATGTGAAAAGAAAATTAATACATACTGTATTAAAGATTCTATGTTGGAGGGAAATTCTGGCAGTTTGTCTCAGGTATTTTCATTTTTTAAAATTGAAAAGGTTATATGTGGAGAGAATTTTTAGAGAATAAAATTTAAAACATTTTTTTTTAGTTACTGAATTCTTTAACTCCAAAGTTAACTGGCACTATTCTTGGCCAGTGTAGGATAATAGCTGAGGAGAAGTACAGTCGATCAGTAATGTTACAGGCAGCAGATCTTTATTCATAAAATTAACTCAGCTTAAGAGGATGTGAAACTTTCCCAAAAAAACAAATAAAAAATTTGAAAATTCTCGGTGATGATTGCTCATTGAACGTTGATGAAATCGTTAAAAAAATTCCCCAGTCACTTGAAACAGTATTTTTTTGTCTTAAACTCAACCGGACACTTGTCACCAGGACATTCTGTGCTAATTGTTTTTCACTTTTTTGAATTTGATCCGGATGATCATCCTTCTATTAAAACATGCACTCAAGTATTCATGTCATCATCAAAAAAATATGTGAAAAGGTTATTAGAAAAAGAAAAGTCTCTGAAGTTTAATGAAGATCTTTACACTAATTTTAAAAAAAAAATCATTTACAAGCCAAAAAAAATATTTCTATATAATGTGTTTGTTGATTGGATTTCAATGAAACTGTAGCAGAAGGATTTTGATGAAGGGACTCAAAAGTGCAAATATTTTAGAAGATCAGATTTTAATGTAATGCATGACATCTGGGAAGGGGATATTTGGAAGAATTTCCCTGAAGATTCAAATGCTTCAGAGGATGGCTATTCTGCTTTTGCTTCGACTCCTGGCAATTTGGCGTTCAGCTTATACATGGACTAGTTCCGGCCTGGAGGTAATTGGATTGGAAGTCATCAGAAATCTGTTGTATTGATTATGCTTATTTGTATGAGCTTACCACCATCTGAACAATTTTGCGAAGAAAATTTATTTCTATTCTTGATAATACCAGGTCCAAATGAGCCAACTAGTGAACAATTTTACCATCTTTTGAAGCCTTTAGCTGATGAATTTAAAGTACTTTGGGAAGGTATATGGGTCAGATCCACAAATTCTCATCCAGAAGGTGAAAAAACCTGAGCTGCAATCTTCCCATTAATTGCAGATATTCAAGCACTTTGGAAAGTAGCAGGCTTTGCTGGCCACTCAGAAACACAATTTTTTTCTTTCTGTTTATTATCAATTAATAAAAATGATGAGTATGATGTGAATAAATTTCCTTGTTGGACCCATGAAGAGCACATGAAACATGCAAAAGAATGAAAAAATGCAACAACACATTGGTAACAAGAAAAAATTGTTTTAGAGGATGGTGTCTACTGGTGTGCTTTGAATGAATTGAGCTACTGGAGACCAATAGAATATTGTGCTTTGGATATGATGCATTGCCATATGCTGGGTAATCTTAAGGTTCACATCAGGATGTTTTTAAGAATCAAAGAGGCAGCGATTGACCTTGAAAAGAAGTTGAAGAAAGAAGAAAATTGGAATATTAAAGATTTGGATGATTCATTTTATCCAGAGAATGATGTAAGAAGTTCTCAAAAGCAAAAGTATGAATCCAATCAAGAAAATAAGCTGGAATTCATGTCATCCAGGAGTGGTAGTATGCAACCTTTAACTGAGTTAAATCTTAAAATGATAGCAAGTGAAAAGGGTGTTAATGTAAGGAAGCGTCAAAAAACCAATAGTTATTTACACAGATCCCAATCTTAGTCAAACTCTTCAAGCATCTTTTTTGATCACTCAAGTGGTACCCCAGTTAGTTCAAGTTATAATTTGCAGAGTGGAAATAAAGGCAAATCATCAAAAATAGCTAGTGAAGACTCTTCTGAGGGGTCACATGTGACAGCTAAGGGAAAAGAAAATGCTTTGAGTAAAGAAGTAGATGATTCTGTAGACTTTTTAGACCCTAGATTGACAGGAGATGAATTTCTAGTGGTAAGGAAGGTTATTCAGCAGACAATAACTCCTTCTTGGTTTACACAGGTACCAAAAAAATTGGGATCAAAAACTGGAGGTTCACTAAAGGCAGCTTATTGGAATGTACTGTATACTTTCTACTATCCACTTGCATTGATACCACTTTTGTTTCAGCAAAGTTCATTACAAGGATGCTCAACAGGCTTAGAATTACGGTCAAGAGAACCAATACTACTAAAATCATTGAGGACTTTGATTTCAATTACAAACTTTCTAACCCTGAAGAAAATATCAAAATATGAGGTGAAAGATTTAGAAAACCTTATTTTTGAATACTGTCAATGTCTTCAGAGTGGATGGAAACATCAAAGGATAAAGCCAAACCTCCATCTAACTTAGAATTTCCCTGATGTGATATAACAATTTGGGCCACCTGCTTATACTGCCACATGGGCTGCTGAAAGAATAAATGGTAAACTTTCAAGTATTTCAAATAATCATCATTCTTGTACGTCAAAATAAAATTTTTCATTGAATATTTAACAATTATTAATATCCTATTTTTATGTAAGATGAGATACCAAAAACATTTCTCAAATATTGGATGTCAAGACAGTTTTAATGCAGTATGAAAAAGAAGGAAACATGGAGCTAAACAAAGATGAAAAAATGCTGAAATATTTGGATAGTTTGAAAGAGTTTATTACACTGGATGAAGCAATTTTTCAAAAATGGGAAAAAGCACAAATTGGAAAAAATAGTATAAGAAGGCAGTTGTTATTATCAGAGATCAAAGTTGAAAGAGTGGTACAAGTACTCAGAAGCTTTGTTTTAAAAGGAAAACAATTTATGACTAAATCTAAGCATGAAGGTAACTCAACAATCAAATTTAAATATTGTGATGATTGGAGTTTTGGTCAGATTGATATGTTATTCACATCAAAAGAGGACAAGGGAGAGGTTTGGGCAATTGTTAGTCCTTTCAAAGAAATTCTTCCTAGAAAAACACACAAGGATCCTTATGAGAGTCATACTCTTCTAAATAGCAGAGTACTCAGGGATTCTAAGGCTGCCGCTATTGTTGTAAGTGAAAAGTCGATAATAGGACATGCAGCTATCCTAAAACATCAGCGAGCAACTTTTGGTATGAAAGAAAAGATTATCACGGCTGTTGGGTTGAGGTCCATTGTAAGTCAAAACTAATTATTCTGAATAGGAACAGTTTGAGTTAATTTTGATCCTTTGGCATTTGAAAGGAGTGGTAATGCAAGCAAAGTGATGAATGGCACAATTTTGGGTGGAGAATGGGAGAATAAAGATTTTTTTGATTGAGCAATTTCTTGTCAGGGTGATATAAAAAAATAGTTGCATAATTCCAAAAATCACACAGCATTATGAGATATCAAAAATAAATTTGGTAGGAATTTGAAAGAGATAAAAAAATTTAGAAAAAGTAATAAGTAAGGTGGGAAGTATAAATAATACTCATTTCAGTTTAGGAAGGCAATTTTCAAGCCTGATTCCAAAACTCTTTCTAAATTTTTCTCTGATTAATTAACAACAATTTTAAACAAGTTATTGTAAAGGATTAAAATATGGACAAAGTTCTTGATATGAGTAAGACATTGTTATCTACTAAATCATTCTGCCAAGTTAATAATTTGATATTTCTAATTTGACTTCGATTTCACAAAAAATAGGTCAATTGTTAAATTCTATTATTGATAATGGAACTATGGATATGGATTTGGAATACAAGACTCCGATTCCAGAACATAATGATGGTAACAGTTACCCCCATGCTGGTCCTTCTACATCTACATCTAACAACCAAAGGCAGAAAAATACGCTGAATCAAAATCAAGAGAAACAGACAAATCAAAATGGGGCTGCTAGGAATGCTGAATTTGTTGCCGGGTTACTGAATGTTTTCCTGCCCAAGAATACTGAAAAAAATCCAGATGAACCTGAATTTTCAAGTTGAGTACTTAAAATTATTTTTATAAATGCAAATGTACTTTTAATGACCTATTTAGTTTTTTTCCCTGTTTTGTAGGCACTTTTGATCCAAAGCTACAAAATAATATTAAGGAGCAAAAAAGGAAAGCCGATGAGAGAAGAACAGCAGAGGGTCGTCAAGAAAAAGTCATAAAATCCATCTCAAAAGCAAGAAATGCACCCAGAAGTTCTGAAACAATCAGCCAAAATATTCATCACTTCTTAAGAGTGTGCCTGGGTGGCCCAACACAACTGAATCACTATCCGAAAAGCCCAACTGAAGAGGAGGTTAAAAATTGGCTTAATTGGACTCAGAACAAAAAGAATCTACTTTGACAGGAAATTGAAAAGGTTTTCTCAATTTATCAGCCAAAAACTGCTGCTGATAAAGACTATTTATCTAGAACTGCAGCTGCTCACATTGGAGCAAAAATTGGTTTGCCTGCTTTTCAGCCTAAAAGTGATTTATTGAACATTCCTGGTGGTCCTCCTGTCCCAATGACATTGAAGAAAAATCTTTAGCAGGCTTTAAAAGAAAAAGATTCCCAAGACTTACTTTTGAATGGTCATGAAAAACATTTTCAAGATCAGTCTGGAATCAAGTAGTATCAGCAATTTTGGAAGAATTTACACTGACTTGGCTTAAGATGGTGAATTAGGTGGATGCAGAGAAATTCAAATTTATTTCAATTGTCATTGAACAGTGGGTTTTAAATAAAGGTAAAGAGTTGAGGAAGTATAAAGGAAGAAAAGATACTTCTCTTGCAGATATCAAGAAGATAAACGATTCCAAGGCACAAGTGCAAAGACACCAAAAAAAAGTGATAATTTACCCTAAACTTTCAAAATAAAAGCTACTTACAAGATATGATTTTATTTAACATTTTAGATAGCTGAAACAGGTTGGACTATATCAGGTAAATACTGCCATGGAAATGAAGATTTTATTGCCCTCTTTTTGACAAATGAATGCACATCAGATATCAAGGAAGAAAAAGAGTCTACAAAGCCGCCCATACATTTTATACCTGCATGGAGAAGCCAACAATTCACTGAGTGTATTCATTTACTTGATAAAGTAGCATTTTTTTTAGCAAAAAATCAAAGGGGTCGTCTCCATTATAAAAAGACATATGAGTGCTCTTCTTAGAAAAAATCTTCAAAAAAAGGTATAAATGGTGTTCCCCAAAATTTGCCAAAAAAATTTTACTCAAGTGATTTTTTAAAAAGTCTAAATAAGATTGAAAGTGATATTTTTGCAGCTAAAAATGAAGTTGATTTAGAAAATATTTATTCAAGCTTGAATAATTTATGTAAATAGTTATATTTATGAGAAGCTCTTTCATATATCATATAAGAAATATATTGTTTACTGTAGATATTACATAGTTGTTCTTACAGGGGATTAATGCTGAAATTTTATTTACCAGCCAACCAGCTTTTTTCTTAATCTAATTATCAATAGTAAGAAAAAAAGTGTTTTATTTGTAAATATATCTTTAATTGTAAATGAGCCAAACGTGCAGTGAAAATTTTTAAGTTTTAATCATCAGATTCTTATGATAGAAAAATTAAGTGTGTGTAGGCTTGATTTAGACATACAGGTGCGTACTTGTGATATGTGCTGTTTTGGCACAAATGCATTGGATAATCATAGTGATCAAATATATGCAATAGTAGAATAAAAAAGTCTAATGATAATTTTACATTTAAGTACATGAATACTAGACAACCTAAGGTAGGTCAACCAGCATTAAGAAGCAAAAATTTGAAAGTGTATTCTTTCACTAAAAGCTATGTTTCATTCCAATTTCAATCAATATGTTTAACAAATGTTCAATGTTATTTTGAATAACTGTTTTTATTTGGATTGAATATTTATATTAGCCATTGTATAATTTTTAAGGTGATTTTGATGTGGCATATTTTTTTTCCTAAAAAAATTTTGAAGTATATCACTTAAAAAATGTTTAAGTTCCTTGTTAACTTGTGCCAAACTCATGCTGAACTCTGGTTGGAAACAGGTGGGAGCTTGTTGTGGGGCGAAGCTTGGTACATATTCAAACTTAGATTGGTGAATTTTCCATAATTGTTTTTTAATAGTTCAAGTGTATGGTGCATATGCCTAAGGCCATTTTAGTGATGTTCAATTCATTTTAAACATTCTTCATGGGGAATGTTAGAAAGTTTAATGTATGGAAAATTCTTTAATTTGAATTTTGCTCAACCAGCTGAAGTATAGTTATTAAAGGACTTAGTGCTTAGCTGGATAATTATTTATAATGCATGTTTAGTTTGAAATTTATTTTGCCTTTCTTTCCTTGAAAGGTATTACCAAACAACCAAACAATGGGGGTTGAATATGCAATCACAATTTTCAAATTGTACAATAGTTTTCTCAGGGAAAAACACTGCCATAACTTAAGAATGAAGGCTTCTACAATTATATAAGGGAGTCTGATTTCAAAGTTTTTTCACATCATCCCAAATTCGTCTAAATAAAACAAAACATTATTGTTCTCAAATATTTTCTCCATTTGATAGATTAGTTAAATTTAAATAATTCATCTATTAATAAAGATTATTCTCCTCTTCATTCTAATTTTTCATAATCTTATAGCATGTCAGAATCAAGTTCCAAGCTATCATCAGTCCTGTCTTTAGGTTCTAAGAAAACTGCAACACCATCACCCGTTTAGTAATAAGTCAGTGATAAAAAACTATTTATGTGAAAGCTTACTTTTCATTTTTTATGTAGATGCTCAAGCGATAAAAGAGAATTTCAATGAGACAGCCACTTTTGAAAAATTTTCACTCCAATCGAGCAATCCATTTCAATCAACATCTAGGGTGCCAGCACCTCAGTCAGAAATTATTGAGATTACGGCTGAAGAATACTATGTGAAACTCAATATGATAGAGGAGCAAGCAGTGTCTTTTGTTTAGGATTTGGAAGAAATGAGAGTTCACAAGGCATATGTGGACTCAGCATCATTGTTTCTTAACTTTGTTAAACATCAAAAAAAAAATGTGAGTAGTTTCATACTTTAATTGTTATTGAATCTAAAAAATTACTTTTTATAATTATTAGAATATCTGGATACTAAGCAAGTTCACAAAGATTCCCATATTAAGGTCAAGGAGGCACAAAAGTCAGAATCGTGTAGTGCTTCAAGAAATTTAAACAAGAGGTTAGAGCATACTCATCAGACAAAAAGAGCACGTACCTCATTAAGCTCCTCATTGGTTCCAGAATATTCTTCATCTCCTACTCCTTATGGAGAAGAAGAATCTTAAAGACAAGAAGACCCAATTTTATTAAGTAATTTGTAAGTATAATTTTAATCATACAACTTTCATGAGATATACTGATATCCCTTCTCATTAACTATTGTTGTGCAATTTAACTTTAGGAAAAACAATCAAGGGGAATTTGTAGAAGGTAAAAGATAAATATAATATCATAGCTGAGAATCTAAAATTTATTTTGTGAAACTGACACATTTATTTTTATAATATTTACACAGACATAGATGCAGAGAATTCACAAAAGAAAAAATAAACGCCAATCGTTGCCAGTGAAAATCACAGAAGAGAGATATCAGCTGGAGCTGAAGAAACAACTGAAAGGGATGATGTGGTACCAAATTCTCAAACAGACCCTTTAAGTATGTGTATTCAATAGTTTTATTCAAAAAATGTGGCTAAATGTTTAAAATTTCTGTAGTATCTTCTGCATCAAAAGAGCCGTCCTTGTTCAAAGATATGGATTTAAAATCAGATATAAAAGAACTTTATTATTTTTTTGAAGAAAAAATAAGCTGGAAAAAGGTGAAAAAGGCATGGAATGCAATCACATTCTTTCTGAATTTTCGAGGAAAGGAGAAGATTTTATTACCGTCATTTGATGCGTTCTTGTTTCATTTAACCCAAGACACTCAAGCTGAATGGGTTAAAGTCATCAATGAATTGGGTAATTTCTTCACTATTGAAAATATAATTTTTATATTTAATAACTTTATGACTCGTATTGTAGGCCCTCAATCTTTGGATTTAAATGAATCTACGCAACCATGGTACTTGACCAATCAAATTGACTTTTCAAAACTTGCCAAGTTCAATGCAAAATCATTGAATGAAACTTATGGGGACTTGTGTAAAAAGAAGACATTGAATCCAGAAACCCACCTGTTTTGTTTGCTTAGTCGATGTCAATTTTTCAGCCCACATTCTTAACACTACTGGTCGACCCTGATTGCCCCGCGTCTAGAGTTGATGGAAAACAAAACACATCAGGCACCTCAACCTGAAATGATTGAGAATGATGATCCAGTGATGCAAAGTCTTCTATTAATTAATCATATTGATAAACTTATGAACAAGACTCCACCATTTTCAAGTTCAGAAAGTGAGATGAAGAAGTACAAATCCATGACCAACTCAATGACACTGCTTTTACAATTTCAAAATGTCATATTCAACTTTTTGAAGTCATACTTGACATTGAATGCAAGATCACAGGTGATATCGAAAACAGCTTCAGAAAAGCAGAAAAGAAAAAGACAGTGGAGATTTGATTCAGTCTGGATCCAACAATGCAGAAGAAAGGTCACTTATGCAGATTGAACAAAGCACAGCAAATCACAACTTTCAACCTTTTATTATGTATTTGATAGATGGGGTAAGGGGTTTATTTGTATGTTTTCATGATTATAGATTTGCAAGTATCAGTTATTGTTTAGCATTTATAAGTCAGGTTGATTGTATTCGCAAAAAAAAGTAATTGCACATTTAATTCAGAAGAACTTATATGGAAGAATCTCAATAGCTACATCATAGGTCTTTTTTACAAAATCATCAAAAATCAAGCAAATACGCAAAACTTCTGTACGCCATCACATTTGGAAATAGCTCGTGCAATAACTGTGGATTTTTTTAATTCATTGGAATATAGTCCAACCTGATACATATTTTTTTCAAACTCCAAGTATTAAAGAGTAAATATTGATTATATTTATATATATAGATGCTATACTTGATATAATATTGATGTAAATAGATACAATAATATGAATCTTTCAAAATAATAATTAAAAATTTAAAATTAAAAATTAAAAAAATTTAGATATAAGAAAAATTCAAGAATTATGTAAAATGTGGAATTATTATAATACATGGATTAAAATTAAATTTGAATAATAATAAATATGAGGTTTGCAAATGGAGTGTGGATTGATGGAGAAATAAGAATTATAAACAACTTTAAAAAATAACATGACAGTTATAAATGTATTTAATAAGTATAAAGTGTTAGAAAAGAAGAATAGGTAAATGAAAAAACATTAACAATTAAATGTGAAGTACAGAATCATAAAAACTGTAAAAACTCTTAAGTCAAATGATTAAATGATATATTCATTCATAGAAAGAAAGCAGCAGTTTTATACCTGATAATAATAGGAGTATACAAAGGCAAGGAATAATGAATATAATATACTCATCAAAAATATAATTGGATGAAGTAAAGGAAAAGAATAATTTGAACAAATTCAAATTAAAATGGTGTACTCTAACCTACAGTGGTATTTAAGGGTAATCATAATTGATATTCCAAAACAGATTGAAATAGAAGCAAAAAAACACAAGTGTACCCTGATCTTTGGGCAAAGATCAGGGAACACTTCTCAAAATCTCTAATACAATTTTAATCAAGGCCAATATGCAATGGTGGACTCTGATCTTTGGCCAAAGATGAAGGTCCACCTCTTCAAATATCTCTGAACACATGGTTGCAGGAAAAAGTACCATTTTGTACCCTGATCTTTGGCCAAAGATCAGGGTACACCCTTTTACATTTCAAGAAATATTTGAATATAAGTAAAAACATATGTAACCAGATCTTTGTGTGTAAATCAGGGTACACATCTTCAATTTTCAAGTGCAATTTGTAGAAAGGAAAAAATACAATGGATGCCTCTGATGAAGGTGTTAGAACAAGGGTCATCTATTTTCAAATTCATGCACAGTTTAAATACAGGCAAAAATGAAAGGAGGACCCTTATCTTTTCCTGAAGATCAGGGTACACATCATTAATTTTCATGTAGTTTTTGAATAACAGCAAAAAATATTTTGTACATGGCCCAAATATTAGGGTACACTTCTAATAATCTCTCATACAATTTAATCAAGGGAAAAATACAAAGGTGGACTATGATATTTGGCAGAAGATAAAGGTCCACCTGTACAAATATCATTGAACACATGGTTGCATGCAAAAATACCATGGTGTACCCTGATCGTCAGCCAAAGATCAGGGTACACCTCTTTAAATTTCAAGAAAATACAATTAGGAGAAAAAGCCACAGTTGGGCATCCATCTAAAGCAATCAATAAAGGTTAAATATTCCAAATTCAAAGATGAACACCGTTATTTTAGCAAATATAAAATAATATTATATATAGTCTTTGATTTTTAGAATTTGAAGTTAATTTTTTCTTGCATAAATTATAACAAACTAACCAAGATTAATCTCTACAAGTCAAGATTAACATGTGGTTTTAGAAAGAATATTTAAACTTTAATTGAAAATCTTTCTGGTAAAATTGTACCTGCAGGGGAAGATCAGATTCCTTTATTGTATTTTTGCATGATTTAAACAATATGAACTAATTTTAGAGGTGTACACTGATCTTTTCCCAAAGATCAGGGTCCATTATGGTATTTTTTCATGCAACTATGTTTTCAGTGATATTTTTAAAGGTGGACCTTCATCTTCGGCCAAAGATCAGAGTCCACCATTGTATATTGGGCTTGATTAAAATTGTAAGAGTCATTTAGATAAGTGTACCCTGATCTTCAAAGCAAGATCAGAATTTAAAAATATGTTTTTGCTATTATTCAAAAAGTAAATGAAAATTGATGATGTGTACCCTGATCTTTGGGCAAAGATCAGAGTCTACCTTTGTATTTTTTTCCTGGACTAAATTGTATGTGAGATTTTGAGAAGTGTACCCTAATATTCAAGCCATGATCAGAGTCCACAAATATGTTTTTGCTGTTATTAAAAAACTACATGAAAATTAATGATGTGTACCCTGATCTTTGGGCGAAGATCAGGGTCCACCTTTCTATTTTGCCTTTATTAAAATTGTGCATGAATTTGAAAATAGATGACCCTTGTTCTAACACCTTCATCAGAGGCATCCATTGTATTTTAACCTTTCTACAAATTGCACTTGAAAATTGAAGATGTGTACCCTAATTTGCACACAAAGATTAGGGTACATATGTTTTTTCTCCTATTCAAATATTTCTTGAAATGTGAAAGGGTGTAGCCTGATCTTTGGCCAAAGATCAGGGTAAAAAATGGTACTTTTTCCTGAAACCATGTGTTCAGAGATATTTGAAGTGGTGGACCTTCATCTTCAGCCAAAGATCAGAGTCCACCATTGCATATTGGCCTTGATTAAAATTTTATCAGAGATTTTAAGAAGTGTACCCTGATCTTTGCCCAGAGATCGGGGTACATATAAGTGGGCTTACCATTATACTGTTTCCTTTCTGCACATTGTTCTTAAAAATTGAAAAGGTGTACTTTGATCTACAAGCAAAGATCAGCGTAAACATGTGTATTTTTGCTTCAATTCAAAATGTTTATGAAATTAGTAGAGGTGTACCTTGATCAACGGCCGTTAATCAGTGTCTGTCCTGGTATTTTTACCCACTGAAATGGTCCTATCCTTTAATTAAATCATTATTAATATTTTCTTAATAATCAAATCTATATTAATATTGACCAAATTTCAACCTCCTTAAAAATTTATTCATCATTTATAATTCCTTGATAATCTTTTCTTTGTATCTACTTATTTGATCATCTTCATATTTATTTTACCATGTACTTTAACATCTACATAAGATTCTATTATATTCTCAAGTTTTATGTTGCTATGCTTGTGTTATCTATGTCATTCTTATTGGCTTCACTATCAACTACATATCTTTCCTTCAGTCTCAATACATCAATATACATTGTTAAAAAAATATTTTAAATAAGATTACTCCCTTTTTGTAAACTTCACTATCTATATCTATACTTCTTTTCTTAATTTAGTGGAACCTCTATATTCAATTTTTATGGTGCTCTCACATAGTTCCTTACATACACATACCTCCATAACCTTTTTTTATAACATTCTTTACCCTCATTTTGTTCCTTAAACTCACAGCCATCATTTTACTCTACCTTTTCACACCACTTTTACAAAGTTTCAGAACCTACATTTTATATAATCAGTATTTTCTTCTTTTTAAAAAATCTTTAATATTATATTTATTTAATATTTTTCTTACCATCTTCTTCATTATCTTTTCTTCTTAAGAGATTTATCAACACTTTTCTGATAATTTATGAGTTGTTCATGATCTTTATCTGCCTGATTTTTGTTTTGTAGTGTCGTTTCAATTTTTTCTTTTAATTTGTTGATCTTTGTAATTTTGTCTTTTGTTGCAATTTACTATAGAATGTCTATTTCTAGAAGAGAAAAAATTTCAATTCCTTTGAATAGCTTCTTGAAAACTTGATTTAATGATCCCAGACGTGTGAACCCTTCTTCCTCATTACATTTTTATGTGTAATGCAGTACTTCATTTTCTGGACAAAGTATCAACCATAGTCCATCACAGTTGTTGAAGTTTATTTTTGTCTCCAACTCTGGGAATATAAACTATCCTCCTTCTTGTCGTGGTTTATTCTTATTGTATGGGCGCTCATTGAGTTCATTTTTATACGTATTTATGGGGTACCAAATCCCAAATGCATATCAACTCCCATCCCTATTGCAGTGAGGAGTGTTAGTGTATCTGTTACCATTAATCCCCATGGTCCATGTAAGATTTCCAAAAAATGAATCTTATTCTTCTTCCCAACCCGGTATATTTAACTCTTTTGAAAATACCTGTGCTTCTTCATATAACTTCTTGGACAACAGCTGGAAGAAAAATATATAAAAAATTGATAATTATTTTTTTCTTGATCTCTTTCATATTTAGTAATTTTTTTATTCACATATTTCCCTAATACAGTCTATTAATGTTTAAATAATTGGAAAACATGAAAAAATGCTTACTTAAATCAAGAGGAATAGAGCATCCCATCAAAATTCCATCAGAAAACATTACTCCACTTTCTTGTGGTCTGTTACATGAGACCACATGCTCCAATAGCTGAAGATCACTCATGGCCTGTCTCTTAGAATCAAGTTTATTGAGCTTTTCTAACTGCTCCAATGAAATTGATGATATAATGATTGGTTGTGCAACTCTTTTTCAGGGCTGGATGAAGTATGTTCCCTCATTCAGCTGCTTGAAATCTTGTGGGTTTAATGCTCCATATTGTGTCTTGTGTATTGGTTTTACTTTCAATCGTCTACCAAACATCAGATTTTTGTCTATTATACTAATTCCCCCCTCTTCTGCTTCTTTAATTGCCATAATATCTCTTCTTTCATTTTTGTTTGGATGTTTTTTCTTCCCTGCCCTTCTCCCTTGATGTTTTCCTTTACCATCCTTTCTCACAAAGTCTTCTTCTGAATCACACATTGGTTACTCTACTAAAACTTTGATTCAGATATAAATTCAGGTCATTATATGACTTCTCAATCATTTAAATCAAATAAATTAAATTTTTGAGTTGAAATAACATGATTCAGAGTCTAAGAGGGGCAATAATGCTCTAACAACATGCTTGCTGAATTAAACCTCAATCATGTTATTATGTACTAATCAAACAATAGAAAATTTTTTGTTATAAAATGAAGATGCTTTGACATACATTAATTTATTTTAATCCAAAAATTTTCAACCTCCTATTTTGTAACCAAAAAAAACAAGAAGCAAATGTTAATTAAAACTCAAATGAAATTTATTACTTTTAAGTTAACATTACATGAATGAGTGACTAAGAGGGGCAATAACGCTCTAACAGCATGCTTGCTGCATTTGTCATCAAACACATAACATTTACTATTCCACAACTTGAAGAGAACAATTAAGAAAAAAATCCACATACTTTTGTTAATATTCCAGTTGTTGTTGTGTGCAGAAGAAAATCTGTAATACAAAAATAAAATTAAAATAGAAAGTATTAGTACAAACAATTACTATATCTAAACAATCTCTTGTCTAAATATTTTTTGATTGAATGACTATGAGAAAAAAAAATAAACTTACAACACTATCACTGCATCAGTCATCAATCATGTAATATATTACCCCAAGTTACAAAATTAAATGTGAAGAAAATCTAAGATTACTTACATACTTACTTTAAAACGTCTATTTGCCCTAAGTAGAACTGAACCTACATTAAATAAATGCCATCCAAAATTCATAATGTTAGTAAAAATATCCATTATTTTATGAAAATATGTCTGGTAAAAATTACATGATTGAGGGTACTAAGAGGGGCAATAATGCTCTAACAACATGCTCACTGCATTAGCCCTCAATCATGTAATATTTTCTCATTATGACAATTATAAAGTAATATTTTAAAAAATTATAACAATTTACATACCTTTTATACCGTGCAGCTTCTGTTCCCAAATAAGAGCATGTAAAAGAAAATTCAAAAAAAATTAGCAAAATCTTTTATTTATTTAAAACATTTGTTAATATATATTACTTGATTGAGTTACTAAGAGGGGCAATAATCCTCTAACAACATGCTTGCTGCATTAGAACTCAATCATGTAATAATACAAAAAATTTTAAAGAATTTTCTTTAATGGAAAAACAATAATTTTACATACCTTTATTTACGCAATGATATAATTTTGAATCAATAAATATTTTCAAATAGATATGAGTGAAAAAGAACCTGAATAAAAAAATCCAAGTCAATATCAGAACCAATCATACTATGTTTAATAATTTTTTAATGCAAAATCAATTCATTCATTCACTAAAATTATTTTTAATATTTATGTACTTCATCATGCCATATATCAAAAAATATATTTGCCTGAATAACATGCTCAAACCTTTTCAATAGTAGTTTGTTTTTATTCACCAAATATCTTCAAGTAATCCAGGTAGATATTTTCTGGATGGCTGGCGGAAAAAGGAAGATGGGGTGCTATAAAATGGCACTCAGCTTGCAATTTCACAAGAAAATATAGTAACTGAAGTTGCAAAGGCAAAAATTCCCCACAAGTATCTCCAAAAATTATACTTGTTTCATGAAGGAGCTAGGATAGACATATTTATCACACAAAAAGGTACAAATTTAATGTTAAGCTGTGTGGAAGTTCAAATTCAAATTATTGTAGACCACTTGCTGCTAATTTATACCATCCAGTAACATGTCTAGTCTTATATTTACTAGATTGAATGTTAATAAATGTGCTGGATATATATCACTTGCCTCCTAGCAGTTAACTCACTCTTAGTTGGATGTAAACCAATAAACACATTATTATTTGCAGGGTGATACATTCCCTATTGAATTCCTTCCAGAAATCTTAAATGATAGTCTTGCTGGCAGGTTACAATGTTAATAAATTTTTTTTACCGCTTTCTAGCCATTGATTCATATTTAGATGGCTGGCAAGCCAAAAATAGTTGAAATTACCTGCCAGCCAGAAATTTGCTTTTTAGCTGACTGGCAGGTTGGGTGAATCAATGATTTGTTTAGCCCCTAATTTCCTGCCAGCTAGAAACAAACCAATTTGGTTTCTGGCTGGCAGGGTAGCAGATTTTTTGCTTGGGGAAATGCATCAATTTATACTTCCTTTCAGCAGGAAATATGACACTTAGCTTTCTGGAAGGAATGAAGCAAATCTATGCTTTTGTTGAAACCTGAAAATGCCTGCCAGCTAGCTGAAAAGCATATCTCTTGCTAGATGGCAAGTTGTGATTGCAATAGATCATATTTGATCAATTTGCTTGAGCAACTCGCTTGCTTCATGCCAGAAAGTTTAAAAAATATTTAGGGGAAGGAGATAAAAATTCATATTTGAGAAGATGATTTGCCTTCCAGCCAGCAGAAAATGATTAACTTGCTGTCTGGAAGGTTGATGTAGCAAGAAGTGGCAATCAATTGATTGATTGATCAATCAATCAATTGATAAACTTGACAGCTGCCTGTCAGCCATCCATACAGACATTTTCTGGCTGTCAGGAAGCTATTAAGTTGATTGATCGATCAACTTGAACTCTACATTAACCTGCCAGCCAGCTGAGAAGCGATTTAGTCTCTGGCTGGTAGGGCTTTACAATTCATTTTCTAGCTGCATGCCAGACAGCTAGGAAGCAACTGGCTGTCTGGCATACAGCAAGAGATTGATTTTTGTGGGTGATACTTTCCAGAGAAGGGTGGCAAGTGACTTGTAAACTTGTAAATTCCTGCCAGCCAGCTTAAAAGTAATTGGTATGCTGGCTGGAAAGGTCATGATAAGAGATATTTTTAAGATGCCAGCCAGACAGCAATTAAAATGACAGCTGTCTGGCAGGCACTAAGTGAGACAGCAGTTAAAGAAACTAAATATAAGAAAATAAAAAAAATAAAAAAAAGAGGCAGGAAATAAAAATGAAAGAGAAATACAGGCCAAAAAATGAAGAATGAGAGAGTAAAATGATATAAAAATAATTAAAAAGAGAAAAAAAGAGAGAAACAGGCCTTGATGAGCCACCCAAAAAAAAAACTTACTATTTAATTATTGACAGGTTCTGTAGGAAGTGATCAGAAGTAAGTAAAGGGGTCAAAGAGTTTGTTGGAGGAAGCATAGGTAATGTGTTTTTGATGAATAATGACGATTTGTGAATATCAAATTAAAACTCAGTCATAGAAATAAGTGAGGGCAAGCAAATAAAATGAGCAAACTTTAGAGATGGATAATATGCAACTTTCAACGTCAAAAAACATTTGGCATGTAAATAAGTATAATTTTCTTTCAAACAAAAATCCATGCAAAATAATTAAATCTTAAAATTCAAAAATAATATTTAACAATTCTTAATTCAACTTTAATCACCTACATTTCAATTTCTAACTATAGTTGGTTGAATTTTTCTGATTTTGTAGAATAGAATGTACACTACCAACTCAAAAATGTTTGAACGATGGCTAAAAAAAATTGAAAAAAATGATTTTGTGTAGAATTTATGATAACCATCGGTAAGTCAATTATTAACTTCAATTATTTATTTAAATTTTTCTTATAGCGGACATATCTTCTTTTAATTTCATACAATTTCAAACAGAATTTGTTATGAATTATATGGAGAATTTAATTGTAAATACATGATGACAGTGGCATTGTAACATAACAAGAAGCAAAAAAAGAAGGCAAACCACAGCATCAAAGATTATTTGTCACCGGACGACCTACGCACAAGGTCGAGGATGTTCCTGAAAGTGAGATGAGGGATTTAGAAACTTCTTCAAAGCGCAGAGGAATGATTTGAGGAAGTGATTCGAAGGTCACTCGAAGTAAGAGCTACAGGTTTGAGGTATGTTTGAGAAGAATTATAAGATAGTTTCAAAGGTAATAGGAATTCTTAAGATCTCACAAAGGTTGAAAACTCAATTATCAAAGATTTAGGATTTAGAAATGATTATTGAGAAAATAAAAGAAAGATACAATAACAACAATTTAACTTAAAGATTTTACCACTATTAAATGTTAATACGTTTTATAATTTAATTCTAAGGAATATCGAACCAAATACCCAACCCTTTTATATCCTTTATTTCTCCTCGCATTGACCTCCCTCTTATCGCACCATTCCCATACCATTGACCATTACTAACATACACTTAGTCCCTCTTCGCTATTATCCGTCCATTCTCAATTTACACCTTTTTAATTAATTAACAAACTTTCAATGAAAACTACTAATGTACTATTACGTTGATCCTAGCGCTGTGCGTCGCTTATTGAAAATGAGACTAAGGCACCCTATTGAGAGATTGACTAATTTAGATTTAGAGTTTAGGCTAGCGCAGTTGAATAGTCAGTACACAAAGGGGAATCACAGTTGCTTTGGAGAATTTCTTTCTGCGCTTTGAGTATAGATTTAGAACTCGATATTATTGATTTAATGAGCTGCTTTTGCCTCGAGTGTCACGTGAAGCGTGACAGATTCCCGGGTATAAGAATTGCAAGCTCTTTTGAGCTTGAGCCATCTTCTCACACTAGTTTCCCTTTCCTCTCTATATATATTTTTTCTTATTTATTAATTTCCCCATTATAATGAATTGTCCTACTCCAACACCTACGCCTCCACACCCTAAAGCGGATGGGGGAATGGTTACGCGGTAGTTTTCCCAGGCTTGCACGGCTTGTGAAGCTATGGAATACTTCTGTGTCGAAAGTACAGCGACTCGAGGCCCTTGCCCAAAATGCCAGTTTTGCCGTTGGCGATGAGTGGAGTGCAATGCGTTGACGAAGAACTCAGAGATCGAACAACGATTCACCAAGACCAAGTTTTGGGTGATCCCTAAAACAAAAAGGTGGTCGAAGACATTTGGGATGTCTCGGTTGGAGACGATCAATCGGTGGGGGAGAATGATAAGGAGCTTAACGAGATCACAACCTGGGTAACCCAGGCCTCGAGTTCGAAACGGGGTGTCAAAGAAGAGGTTGACGAATTGGTGGAGGAAGATGAGGATGAAGTCCCTGTTCCAGGGCGGACACCCAAGAAACGATGGGTGGTCATTGAAGATGACGAGGAGGAAAGAGAAGCAGAGGTAGAGGTGGCTGCAAGGTTGTTCTTAGAACCTGACCCCATCTTCAAAGTAAGTTTTAGTTGTTGTTATTTTTTTAGGGATGAGGTTACTGATGAGTTTTTGTTTAGACATCGAATACCATTGAAGACCCTATTGGGGAACCTGCATCGCTTTTGCCAACTGAGGCAAACCCTCCGGTCACGGGTGGAATCGAAGAACCTGAGGAAACGCTGGAACAGGTGTGGTCAAAGAAAACTTGTCAGGATCAACGAGTTAGGTTTGCAGAAGAGTTGTGTGGGGAAGTCGATACAATTATCGACGCTGCTTCCATCGACGTGGCAGAGGAACTCTTGGAGATTGGAGAGGTGGTTCCAGTAGGAGAGGAGGAGGTATTTGAGAAATGCAGGAAGGAGATAAGGGTAATTTTGGAGAAGATGAAAATATTGGTTCGAGAAAAATTAAAAGAGAAAAATTTGAAATGAAAAAGGAGAGATGTAAAGAAGTAGAAAAGTAGAATTGTATTTTAGTTTTATTTTATTTTATTTTTTTTTATTATTGTAGGTGAATATTATTGTTTTTTATAAGATTTGGGAGAGAGAGAAAAAAAGTTTTAAATAAAATTTTGCTTTAGAATTTGAAAGAAGAAATTTAAATAAGAAAGAAAGAAGTTATTTAATTGAAGGAAGTTTTAAGTTTTTAAAAGAAAAATTTATGTAAGAGAAGAGAGAAAAAAATGGTTGGTGATTGAGATGAGTTTGTTGAAATGAGAATTTAATGAAAGAAGAATTTGTTATTTGCGAAAAGTTGTTTATTGATTTTTTTAGGAATTTTTAGTTGAAAAGAGAGGGAAAAAAAAACAGAATTTAGAATTTAAAGAGAATTTGAAAAAGAAGAATCATTTGTTCGAAGAATTTTATAGGGAGATTTAGAGGTTGAAGTTAAGTTCAAGGAAATGGTCGTGTTGTACAAGATTTTGATGATTTGAAGGAAAGAAAGTTTTTTTTTTTTTAAAAAAAAAGAGAATAAATTTTAGAAAAGAAATTTTTTAAAGAGAATTTAAAATTTAAGAAAAGAATGTGTTTAGAGAATTGAAAAAGAAAAGAGAAAGAAAATATTTAGAGAGATTTAAAAAGTTTTTTATTTTATTTTATTATTTATGTTTATTCTATTTATTTTATTTTATTTTATTTTATTTTATTTTATTCTATTTTTAATTTTAAATTTTAATTTATTTTTTTTTTAATTTAAATTTTGATTTTAATTTTAGTTGGTTTTAGAGAAAATTTTATAGAAGGAGAAGAAAGAAAAAGAAGAGATAGAAAGAAAAAAAAGAAAACAAGGCTAAGAAATTTAAGAGGTGTTTTAGATTTTTAAGAGAAAGAGAAAAAAGAAAAAGAAAAAGAAATTTTAAAATAAAAGAAATTTTAAGGTTTTGGTTTAAAAGGATATTTCAAATGAAAAGATTTTAGGAGTTCAGGGGCGTTAGAAACATTGATGGCTGGTTCCCAGGATGTTTTGTCTGAGTCATTGAGGAAGCCTTCCCATTCCACGAGGTATTGAAGTTTCCCCTTGCGCATTCTTGAATCAAGGATACAACTTACTTCCCACTCTAGATGATCTTCTACTTTGACCGGTTCCAGAGGGGGTTGGTTCTTGCCTGGGTATATTTCTCGAGCCAGTTTCAGGAGAGATACATGGAAAACAGGGTGAATCGCCTGCCATTTAGGAGGTAACTTGAGTCAAAATGCAGTTTTAGAGACTTCAGAGTCGATTTCGAATGGTCCCAAGAGCTTTTCAGCCAGTTTCTTTGATGGTCGTGTTGTTCGAATGTTTCGTGCGTCGAGCAATACTTTGTCACCTGGTTTAAAGGAAGGAGCAGATTGTCAATGTTTGTCGGCCTGTTCCTTGTATCTTCGAATCCCTGATTCCAAATTTGTTTTAAGCTCTTCTTGGAGTCGTGATATAGTTCAAAGATAATGTTCCGCAGGATGATTAGTTCCTACATGGATTGAGTTGAATCGAGGATGTTGTCCATAAATGGTTTCGAAGGGAGATTGTCATGTCGAAGAATGAGTTGAGTTATTATAAGCAAATTCAGCCAGTGGTAACCATGTGGTCCAATCGTCTTGTTGGTAACTGATATACATTTAAAGATATTGTTCGGGGATTTTGTTAACTCTTTCTGTTTGACCGTCGGCTTCAGGGTGATAGGCAGTGGAGAGGTTCCTTGTGATATTGAGTTGTTGACACAGTTGGGTCCAGAATGTGGATACAAACAATGAGCCTCTATCTGAAATAATATCATTTGGTAAGCCGTGTTTGGAAAATACATATTCTAGAAACAATTTTGACAAATCTTCTGCTGTAGCAGTAGTAGTGGTTTTAATGAAAATAGACATTTTTGAAAATCTATCTTCTATTACTAATATAGAATCAAAATCATGAGAAAAAGGAAGTTGAGAAATGAAATCCATCGATAAAGATTTACCAAGGTTTAGAGGGAATAGGAAGTGGTTGAAGCAACCCATGCTTCCGGTGACGGGGAGCCTTATTCCTATTACATTCGTAACAAGCTTTTATATAGGCCTTGATTTCTTTTGTCATACCTGGCCAGAAGAAATCCCTTGCTATTAACTGGTAGGTTTTATCAACCCCAAAATGACCAGTTAATGGAGAATCATGTCGACTGTTGAAAATCCATAATTTTATCTCATTGTTGTCAGGTATGACTACTCTACCTTCGAAGACTAATAGACCTGATTCAATACTAAATCTTTTGGCCCCTTGCTTCGAGAGTATTTTGTCTTTTAACCCTAAACAATATTTGTCCTTTGACTGAGCTTCGAGGATGTTGGATAGTGGATTTTGAAAAGATTGAATTGTCATCAAATTAAGTTGATGAGTTGTTAACATTGATTCGTTGAAAATTGATTGCACATTTTCTGGGTTCTTGTCAGCAAATGCGTCCCCCCGCTGTGGGTAAACGTCGTCCCGACGTGACAAGATATCTGGGACAATGCAGTTTTTACCTGGGCAATAGGAAATAGCGAAGGGAAAGTCAGACAAAAATTCAGCCCACCTGGCTTGACGCCTGGTTAACACTTTGGAAGACATGAAGTATTTTAAAGCATTATGATCTGTTAAAATTTGAAAAGGACTATCTAGGCTTAGAAGAAAAGAAAACCATTTTTTAAGACAATGGATAATAGCTAAAAGCTCTTTGTCATGAATTTCATAATTTAATTCTGCGGCTATGGGTTTGTGTGACTCAAAAGAAACAGGATGAAGCAAATTTGTTTCAGGATTTAATTGGGAGATGACCCCTGCAATAGCATAATCGCTCGCATCTGTCTCAACTATTGTCAAAGCAGAAGGATCAAAATGTTGAAGAATTGGGGCTGTGGTGAACACCGTTTTTAGTGCTTCGAATTCCTTTCGTGCTGTAGAAGTAAAAACAAAAGGAATGTCTTTTCTAAGAAGAGAAGTAAGATTGGAAATAGTTTTAGAGTAATCTTTAATAAATCTTCTATAGAAGTTTGAAAACCCCAAAAATCCTTGGGGCGATTTAATGGTTTTGGGCTCAGCCCATTCCAGGATTTTCTGGACTTTTTTTTCATCCATGACTAAACCATCAGTGGACAACGTAAAACCCAAAAAATCAATTGATTTGAGGTGGAATTCACATTTATTATGCTTGGCATAGAGACCATGATCTCGAAGACGATTTAGGACCTGTCGAACATGATGAATATGTTCATCTAGTTTTTTCGAGAATATTAAAATATCATCTAAATAGACAACTACGAATTTTTCAACAACATCTTGAAAGATGTCATTAACAAAAGTTTGAAAAGTTGAAGGTGCGTTACACAATCCAAAAGGCATAACTAAATATTCAAAACTACCAAATCTAGTGCGCATTGCAGTCAGTGGTTCATGAACTTCTGCAATGCGAATCAGATTGTAAGCACCTCTAAGATCAATTTTAGAAAAGAAATTAGCACCATTGAAAAGGGTAAAAAGTAATGACATAGGAGGAACAGGATATGCATTCTTCTTAGTGACTGTGTTGAGCTTTCTATAGTCAACACACAACCTAAGACTACCGTCCTTCTTTTTTACAAAGAGGACAGGGGAGCCGGTTGGAGATTTACTGGCTCTGATGAAACCTTTTGCTACATTCTCTGAAATGTAGTCTCAAAGAACTTGAGATTCGTCCTTCGACAAAGAATAGACAGGACCTGCCGGAGGTACTGGGCCTATTAACTCTATTTGATGGTCGTAGGGTCAATGAGGTGGTAACTTATCGGCCTTGCGGATTGAGAAAACATCGAGGAAATCGTGGTAGGTCTCTGGTAGAGTTGATTTAATGGCTTCAACGTTGATTTGGTCATCCTCTTCATCTTCGAGAGAATCTGTCAAGGGGATACCTGTATTGAGAGAGCAGAATTCGATTACTTCGAGGCAATTTAAATCCTCTTCGAGTGAAGTCATCAAGCTAGAAGGGTTAGCCAATTTCTCATTTAGAGAAAGATCAGATGCTTGCAAGTCATCTGGCAGAGATTTGTCCTCTAGCAGGACGTTGTCAGGCGGGTTGTTTAACTCCCTATTGACCTGCATTGTAGAATCAGAAATATACTTAGAGCGTGGGGTGATCAATCCCTTAGTCCAATCAATTTCGGGATTCCAATGCATTAAAAAGTCATGGCCAAGAATGGTATTGTCCATCCTTGGGGCGTCCAAGACTGATAATTCCCACTCGAAGGGGGGAAAGTTCAGAAAGTTGAAAACCCATAAAACTTTCTTACTTACCCAATATTTGGGTTCCTCTGATTCGACCAAATAGATTGGAGTTTGATCGACATCTGTAAATGTTAGTTGAAGCTTCTCGGAAAAAGATAAACTAACAAAAGAAATTGAAGCTCCAGAGTCTATAAGACAACTGAAGGGGTATCCTCCTTAAAAAGAATGAATCTCAAGCGGTTTAAGGCAACTCCTGTCCTTAAGACATGGAGGTTCTGTGCACTGGGAGAGATAAGATAGTTTTTTTTGCACACAAGTAAACTATCTACTAGTTTTTTGACTTTGAACTAGTACCTTCTCTTTCCTTCAACTTTACACAGTCTTCCAACTTGTGCTTACCCCCACAATACATACATAACCCATTATCTGCTTGTCTCTTCCTCTCAGATTCTTTAAGTTCCCCTTTAGGATCCAGTACTTTGCTGATATCGCCTGGGGTCCAGCCTTTTGGTCGAGGTTTATCCTATCCCTTATTGGGTTTGGATTGATTTGGTTGTGGGTGTGAATAAGATCCCGATTTAAAGTTTAGGCCTTGAGATTTGTTAGCATATCGACGATGTTGAAGTCGTCCTTGATAAACGCCATCAAGTTCGAGGGTTCAATCCATTAAATCCGTTAAAGTAGTCATCTTCTGACCGTGAAGATTTAATTGATCCAGAATCCTCGAAGGAAGTCCTTTCTTGAAATGATACTTAAGGGCAGCATCATTCCAACCTACTCGAGTTTGAAGTGCTCTGAAGTTCGTGATATATTCAGAGGCTTTACCATTATCACTCATGCGAAGAAAATCAAGTTCAATTTCTGCGTTGTCAGTTTCATTAGGGTCCCCAAACAACGTAAAAAGTTGGTCTTCGAAATTTTCCCAATTATTGATAAGTAAGTGGTTTTCTGTCGAAGAAAGCATGAGCAGATAAGGTTCAAACCATCTTGCTGCTTTCCCAGCTAGGAATGAAGAAGCGTAAACAACCTTTGATTGGTCGCTATTAATGGTTTGAGGGTCATTATGGAACAGTAGCTTGCAGGTTTGCAAGAAGGGTCGCAATCTGTCAGGGTGATCTCCGTCGAATTTGTCAGGAGATTTCATAGAAGGAGTTTTGAACTTAGATCCCTCTGAAGACGTTGTATTTGAAAGGGTTTTCATGAAAAGTCTCATGAAATCTTCCAGAGAGTTAGATGGTGGAGGTTCTGAGGATTGACCAGAAGGGTGATTGGCTGGGGCGGATGGTGCCTCGTGCATTGTATCCTCTCCTTCTTCTTCATCACTAGAATCCTCAAAATCATGTGGAATGTCTTCTACAGATTGAACTGAATGTTGCCGTTCCCTAAGGTCGAGTGGTTCCAAAGAGTGAGTGCGGGAAACAGACCTTGTGGCTGTTGGCCTGCCCCTAGCGCGAGCTCTAGTAGTAGCGCCCGTAGGAGGAGTGCGTTGAACAGGTGCCATTTTAAAACTTTAAAAACACCTAAAAGGATGTAGTAGTGCAAAGAATGAGAACTACAGAGAATTAAATTATACTTTCACCAGACGACCTACGCACAAGGTCGAGGATGTTCATGAAAGTGAGATGAGGGATTTAGAAACTTCTTCGAAGCGCAGAGGAATGATTCAAGGAAGTGATTCAAAGGTCACTCAAAGTAAGAGCTACAGGTTTGAGGTATGTTCGAGAAGAATTATAAGATAGTTTCAAAGGTAATAGGAATTCTTAAGATCTCACGAAGGTTTGAAAACTCAATTATCAAAGATTTAGGATTTAGAAATGATTATTGAGAAAATAAAAGAAAGATACAATAACAATGATTTAACTTATAGATTTTACCACTATTAAATGTAAATACATTTTATAATTTAATTCTAAGGAATATCAAACCAAATACCTAACCCTTTTATATCCTTTATTTCTCCTCGCATTGACCTCCCTCTTATCGCACCATTCCCATACCATTGACCATTACTAACATACACTTAGTCCCTCTTCCCTAATATCCGTCCATGCTCAATTTACCCCTTTTTAATTAATTAACAAACTTTCAATGAAAACTACTAATGTACTATTACTTTGATCCTAGTGCTGTGCGTCGCTTATTGAAAATGAGACTAAGGCACTCTATTGAGAGATTGACTAATTTAGATTTAGAGTTTAGGCTAGCGCAGTTGAATAGTAAGTACACAAAGGGGAATCACAGGTGCTATGGAGAATTTCTTTCTGCGCTTCGATTATAGATTTAGAACTCGATATTATTGATTTAATGAGCTGCTTTTGCCTCGAGTGTCACGTGACGTGTGACATTATTGCATGAGAGGAACAATATTTGAAAATCTAGCATATTGAAAAAACAAATACCCTGTCAGCCTGTATATCCCCAGGACTGAGTAAAAAGTACTTATAAGCTATGTTAAACACATGAACTATACCTGGGAATAATAATTAAGAGTACACAAACAGTATACATAAGTAAAATTATGATAACATACAAAATATGCCATTATAACACCTTATATACACACATTTATCCACCTTTTATAAGTCTTATGTACTTAATATTAAGTTGGAATATGTTAGGGTAATCTTAAGAACCTTAAGTATAAGGCTAAATAATTTTTAAGTACACTTAAAGCTGTTATTTTCACTGTTTTATGCAAAAATCAAGAAATGTGCTTTATTTCACTTAAAAGTTGACTATATGAACCATAAATTTGAAAATATCAAAAATGCGCTTTGAAAGATCAATTTGTTTCAATTAGAACTATTGATTTGGCTATTTAAATGCATAAAAATAACACTTTTCAAATTTGGTGTTTTTTTTCCAGAAATGGCTTCTGTGTACTGGCCACATACTGCCTGCTTTTTTTCTGTGTGAATAGCTTCATTTTTAGCAAAGTTAGCTTTTTCACACTATAATTACCCCACATTCTATGCCCACTGTGGGGAAACACACTAAAATAGGCAACAGGCGCTTATTTAGTGTCCTAGCTTAATTAATAATGCATTGACCTTGTTTATATGCACTAATTTCATTAATAACCTTACTCTTGGTATCTTATTTCATCACCACGCTTAAATTTGCCTAAATTTAGTCAAGGATTTACCGGTGCAAGCGCCTGCCAAGGACTGCATGTAGTTACCCCACATCTCAGGCTCTTTTTTGAGTTTTTGGGTGGTTTCTCAGACAATATTGGGTGTTTTTGAATGGGAATTTCATGTAGTATAATGTCAGGATTAGCCCCATTGTTTCTACAGTGAATCTCCCTTATTAATAAGCTATTAATAACCTTAAAGATTTCCTCTTTAGTCTTTTATATTATTGTTTAATATGCATATACTCTCTTTTTATCTTATTCTTTAATTTTGATGGATTTTCCTTGTTAATACAGTATTTTGACGGTTGTTACTCTTCTAATCATGTCATGGTTTACTGGAAATGTTGATGGGCATGTCTATTAGTGGTTTTGAGGCGTCATTAACTGTGTATTGGGTGGTACATCAAGGGAATCATTGAGGAACTCAGTGTGTATAAAAGGAGGAGGTTTTTGGGTCTTGTTTCTACATTCTTTATCATTACAATTTAACCAATATAACCAAAAAAATTATAATAAATATCAATTAGTACTTTTATAAGACTTTTGAATAGTATCTGAATTATTAAAATCTATTTTTCTACCAACTACAAAGATTGTAAGCCACATATAAAAATAGTGAGAATTTTATTACTGATACCATTATTTTTGATTATATTTTACTATTTGCTGGATTTATACTACAGTATTCATATAGGACCATTAAAATCTTCTAGAAAACTGACCATTCAAGCTAGTTCACATCTTTGTACTTGACCTCAGCCTGACATACCCCAACTAATGGGGCAGTGGGAGAGTGACAGATAAGACTTATAGTGTTAAAGGGATCTTTAAGCTGTTGTGCTAATTTCAGAAGGGCACAGAATTGTTTTTGGTGAGCAGGACTGGAGAGGATGTCATATTCTTGACTATTTTTGGTCCATAAGGGGCTTATGAGGCAGTTTGGAGAAGGTGAAGCATTGAATTGGTTAAGGTACCTTTACAGGAGAACGGCCTGATAAAAATTGAATAAATTCCATAGAATGAGATTAGGATAACCTTGTCAAAAATCTATACATGCTGGCTGGGTCACAATTTCCCCTTAATTTCCTGAGTGGATTAGAATATGGGGGGTTAGGGGTGAGGATATAAAAACATTTTCAATTATTATAAACATATTTTCACTTTTTTCCTGGTTGTTTAAATGTTTGTACAAATTATGTCTCCTCTTAATTATTATTCATTCACCAAAATTTATTCATATTTTTTAGATTTGCTCCTGTCTATCACTAATCATTTTTGTATATTAGCTATTATAAACTTCTCCTGCTGTCTTTAATATTGAGAAAAATGATATATTACAAGAATATTCTGAATGAGAAGATATTATAAGTAAAAATCTTCTTCTATACCTTTATAATAATTTTTTTTGGGAATCATTGGCTTATTTTTTTTTTTTTTTTGGTAAACAAAATTTATATAACAATAATCTGAAAAGTTGAAAACCCCAACTTGAAAATTTTATTGGCCTGTCTAAAATGAAACTTTGTTTCAATTATTGAGAATGTGATTTCAACATGTTCTCAACAGATAGTCATTTACTCATCAGTGAGTGTTCACATGAGCTTCAAGGTGTTTTCAAAGTAAATTCAATACTTCTTCATGATGGTTTCATCACTTCCTCAATGTGTGCTCAAAAAGATATAAATTAGGGTTCAAGGTTGCGGACTTCCTAGCAAGTCCGCCCCCCATATTGTGTGGTGTGTTTTTTTAGAGTGAGAGAGTGTCAGCCAGGCTATCTCAGCAGTCTAGTAAATTGTTATAATAATTTATTGGAATCATATAAGGAAATAACATTAGGGGGTGTCAGTTCTGTCAAATCCGCACTTAACTTAAGTGCGGATTTCAAACTAAATCAGCACTTACAAATCAGCACTTAAATTTTGCAAAAAAGTCACTTATTTCAAAAATGGGTGTCAGTTATGACCTCAAATCAGCACTTTTTTCCCATTTTTTTTCACAACCACATGTTGGCCACAAAACATCCCTTCCTTTCTTGCCCCATCCCTGTCACATGTGACACACTGACCTTCCTCGCTACCTACCCATCAATCCTCAGCACACACCCCTTCCTGACATTTTCAACATTTTAACCAGGCATGTTTACATTCTTTTTTACTTATTTCTTCTACCTCTTAATCTTTTCTCTTGTTATGTGCCAGTTTCATAATGCCTCCCAGACATTCCAAATCTCAAAAGGTAACTCAAAAATCTGCTTCATCACAAAAGTATCCTTGTAAAGCAAGCCCTACACATAAAAATCAAAGTCAGGTTCAGGTCAGCTTAAGAAGGATGATTATCTTATCATAATCAACTTCCTTAAAATAAAATCAAATTTTGAAGCATGTTTTGGATGTGAAAAGTCCACTCGTATTGGATGTCCACCTTCTTCAAAGGTTAATGGCTACTTATTGATGGCCAATGAAGTAAGGAAGAAAACAAGGGGGAGAATTGATATCAATCCTAAACAAATGAAGGAAAGATTTAAGAGTTACCATTCAAAATATAAAAAGGCTCATCATGCTGCAAATGAAACTGGCTTTGGTATTGACAATGATGATTTGGAGATTTTAATTACTACTGTTTCCAAAAAGCTCAATTTCATGTGTCCTTTCTATGAGGAAATGGATAATCTTTTTGGCTCCCGAGTTGATGTAAACCCTTGGTTTCTACATGATACTACTAAGGATATACCCTCTGGATCTCAACCATCAATTAATCCTTCTGAAATACCTGTACATCAACAGGATCAATCCCCTCCACCTTCTAACCATAGTTCAGCTGAAGATGATCCTGACTATCAAGAAGAAAAATTCTATCGCAGCAGATCTGAATCCTCAGAGGCAAAAATTTAAATGTATGTTTACTTTTTTTTTTCTTCAATTCTTCTCTGAATTTCTCTTTCTTTCTAGTCTCCTCCTACTCAAAATCAATCTCCGTTAAATAATCTCAATTCTGGAAATGTGAATCCCACTTTAGAAGCTGCTTTAGATGAACTTCCTGAAGCCTCTTGCTCAAGCTCCGAACTAAAGCGTCGAGCCTCAACTTCAATGAACTTGAACCATCTATTAAAATGTGGTAATACTTCAACAAGCTCATTTGGCCCCCTTGAGGATTATTTTGAAAAAAAAGATATAAGTAAGATTCATTTACTATATATCTTAATCATTAACTCATTTATTTATTTATTTCAATTTAATTTTCTCAGAAAAATCAACTATTGCGAAAAATGACCTTGACTTTGAAAAGATGAAGTTTGATCATATGCTAAGGAAAGATCAGCAAGCCTTAGATTTGGAAGAAAAAAAATTTGAGGCAGAGCAGATGGAAAGAGTAAATGACCATCAATTTTAAAGAGAAGACCGTCACTTTCAAAGAGAAATGGCTACTTGTGAATTGGAAAAACAAGAGAGTTTTTAAAAAAATAGATTTCATTATGGAATGTGTAAAAAATGGCCAATTTTATGAGGACATTGAAAAATTACTTGACCTTTTCAATTGATAAATTGTTTTTCTAGTTAATTTAACTTTGTTTGATTTCTTTTTGGTAATATTTTCTTATATGCAGACTTATAAAAGGTCTTGAATATAGTACGTTATTTTTGAAAATTTTTTGAAAATATCATACAATTTTTCTATCTTTACATTCAAGTCAATAAGTTTGCTTATACTTTTATTTTGATGAAAATTTGAAAATATAATAAAAAATTTCTATCTTTACCTTCAAGTCAATAAGTTTTCTTATCTAAATACTTCTAAGTCAATAAAATTCAATATCTCTTTTGAAAATTTGGCAATACCTCCCCTTGAATATTATTGAAACAAGGGGTGGGTACCACCAAATTTTTCTAAGTCATCAATTTCACATGTCAGATTTAAAAAATTGGCAATACCCTCCCCTGCATTTTATTGAAGTAAAGGGTTAAAGTCATCAAAATTTAATATAATTACATAAATTAATTAATATATAAATAAGATATGTCAAATTTACTACTTTTATAGTAATGACAATTCCTCATGCCAAAATGCAGATCAAGTCTAGAAAATAGGTTTGGGACTTTCCACAGATATAGGCTAGAGGAACCCCATGAAACAAATTAATGTTATCATGATTACCTTTTATACAACACATGGTCATTGGCCCATTACTTTAATTTCATAAATTGAAATATCATATTTATTTATTAAAAATTTATGGAAGAATATTAAATATTTGGTGACTCTACGAATCCCCATACATTTTAGATCTACCTAAAGAATTTTTAAATTTATTACCTTTCTCTTCTTTTTTTAACTTGTTTATTTGTTGGATTAACTTTTTACTGATCTGGAAAGAGCAACTGAAATGCGTGAAGTCTTGACAAGATTCCAAACCTGGAGGAGCCTTTGTGGTTTGGTGATTATCGTAAGAAGAATTACAAACTGTTTCGATTATTCCATTTCCTAATCCAAAATTGATTATACATCTATGATCCGGGAAATATAATCCATGTCCTTTAATTTTTTTATTTCACTTGGACTTGATGAAAATTTTTTTTTAAATTTCTGAAAAAAAAAAATGTTACTTTTCAAATACCCAAAATTATACATTAAAAAAAACTCACTTAATTTAAATTAAAAAAAATTTCCTAAAAAGACAAATAAGAATTTTTTTTTATTTCACTTGAACTTGAAAAATATTTTTTTTAAATTTTTGAAAAAAAAAAAAAATTAAAAAAAACTGTGAAATTTTTTTTATCCCTTCCCCATCCCCCTAAATTATCCCCTCCAAACCCCCCTCCCACCTCCCCAAAACCCTTGTACAAACCCCCCCTCCAACCTCCTCACATCCCCCAAATCCCCCCCAATCCCCCTCATAACCCCCCCAATCCCCCCTCCTATCCCCCTCAAAATCCCCCTACCCCCCCCCCCCTCATCCTCCTTAACAATTTGTTACCGAATCATTAATTTAACATTTGTTGTTTTAGAGTTGTCAGAGATTCTCATATTTGTCATCAATTCATTCATGCCTAATGAAGGGTGATGTTTGTGAATCAGATTTTGTACATTACGGCGCCTGCCAACATATGGTGGCATAGATTTAAAAGGTGAAGAAGCTGTATTGACAGGCTTGAAATTGGATTTGAGTATAGAAGCATGAGGGGATACAATTCTATTCCAAGGTAATAAATTAAAGGTTTCAGCATAAGAAGCTTTGATGGAGCCAGACAAATTCTTTGGAGGAGATGACTTGAGGAAAGCTTTTTGCCAAGTTAAAGAAGATTTGTCCTTGGCAATGATAGTTGACTGCTTTTGGGCTGCCTTGTCAAAAACACTCAAGGGTAGAGACACTGACAAATTTTGACCTTCAGGGGTGTTAGTACAATTAGACGATGATGAAATAATATTTTTGGAGCTGGATACTACAGATGTACTAGTGGGGAAATCATTGGGAAATGGAATCAGAGAATGGGTTGAAGATAATATACGACTACTAGTAGTGTTGCAGGGTAGAAAATTTTTCAGATAAATCTTGTTTTTTTCTTTCTTATCTTCTCCACACCGATCATCACCAGTAATGTGTATATCATTGTCTTTTCCACAGCTGTCTTTCTTTTTATGGCTGCTCTTATCATCTTTCTGACTGCTATCATCATCTCTCTGACTATCATCATCATCATAACCACCTGCGGGTTTGCCGTAAGTATGAGAGCCAGCACTGCAACCAAAGAAATTTTGTTCTTGCCCTCTGTTGGAATTATTCATTTCCATCATAACGAGACTTCCCATAACAACAACAGCAGCGGTTAACAAAACGGCGTAAACAAACGGAGAAGGCATCACAAGGTGAAAGTACGTAAGAGGGTTGAGAGAGCAGCATTTTCAGGTGGGCACTGAGACAGGGATAAGGTGTGAGATGGCCAGTAAGATAATCAGCAAAAGCAAGGAAACTATTTGAAGGAGTTCAATGAAGAGTAGCTTCAAATCAAACAAAAGAAAAACTGCTTATTGCTTTGCGACATTAAGTATTTGTTAAGAGTTTTAGGTCTGTATTGAGTCTCTCATTCTTGTCAAGCTCAACAACACCGGCAAGGTTCTCTTGCTATGTTTTATCTTTCAGAAAATCCTGTCCAATCATCCTTCCTCACCGTTGCAACATGAATTTTGGTACACAACAAACTGTGTGGGATGTTAAGTTAAATATAAATAAGGTGTATTGGATAAATACCTGAGAGCGCTTTGCCTGCCTTTTCTGGGGACATTCTGGTTGCGCTTGTTTGGACAGACACCAGATGGCAACTCAATGTCATTTTTCTGTTTTGAGGATAAGAGAGGAGTTGGTGGAAAACTTTTGGAAAGACTAACGGAGCCATCTGGCAGGACATAAGAACCAATCTGTACAGAAGAAGGGTTAAGAAATTGAGAAAAAGAATGTTTTGTTCTATAATTAGGACAAGATTTGGAAGGCTTTTGATCAGTGTGAGTAAATTGAGGGAGAGATTTTGGAATGGGGGCCAAAGTAAAAGAAGGTTTTGAGGATCTAACAGAAGATCTAGCCTTCTTGATGGGCTTGGTAGGGGTAAAAAAAGGATAGAGAGATTTGAGTTGAACAGAGGCCTTGAGAGCTTTAGAGGAGGCAAGACCTGATGAAGAATTAGGGGTAGATGCTTGACATTGATGAGCAGGAGACCAATGAAGCAATGAGGGAGCCAAAGCAGATGAAGATAAATTCAGAGATTGATTACTAGGAACAGTCATATTTGATGGGAAATGAGGAGAGTAATGTTTTTGAGTTGAGTAGAAGCAAAGCATATTTAGATATATAAAATAAGAAAAGATTTAATAGAAAAGTAATGTTTGAGGAAAACCGACAGAAAAAAGATGGTAGAGAAGGCAAAAAATAAAAAATATAGAAAGATTAAAAAAAAATTGTTAAGGAGGATGAGGGGGGGTGGGGGGGTTTTGAGGGGGGGATTGGGAGGATTTTGAGGGGGATTGGGGGGGATAGGAGAGGGGGATTGGGGGGTTCTGAGGGGTAAAGTAGGGGGGATTGGGGGGGATAGGAGGGGGGATTGGGGGTTATTTGGAGGGGGTTTTGAGAGGAATGAAAGAGGGGAGGAAATGAGGAAACCAACAAGGGGTAGAAAGGGATAGATGAGACCAAAGAGGGAGAAAAGGGAGGTTAGAGTGAGCCAAGGAGGGGGGAATAAGGCAGCCAAAGGGGGGAAAAGGGCGATGTATCCATTCCAAGGAGAGGGTAAAGGTGGGAAAAAGCACAGGCCAAGGGGGGTAAAGAATAGGATAAATGAGAGAAAAGAGGGAGAGAGAGAGAGAGAAAAAAAAGGTTAATTTTACCTATAAATTTAAAAAAAGCCACTTACAAAAAAAAAAAAAAAAAAAAAAAAAAAAAAAAAAACCAAAAAAAAAAAAAAAAATAGCAAAAAATTAAGTAAAAATGATAATATGACTTACCTGGAGAGATGAGTTGAGAAAAAAGAAATATAAGTGAAATTTTTTGAGTGATGTAGGAAGAGAGGAGAAAACAGATATGAGTGAAGAAAAAAAAGAGAGTGACTGAAAAAATATGCGTTTGCTGAAAATATGCGATTTCATGTTGAGTTGATGAAAGAAAACACAGAGAGATAAAAAAAATAAGACTTTAACAGCAAATTCAAAAACCAAAAAATATGCAAAAAAATTTACCATTTTCAGTGAATAACACATGCAAATTGATCATTTGAAGAGAATGAGAAAAAAAATTAAAATTGCATTGAAAAATGTTGGAGTGTTATTGGAAGAATTTTCGCCCTTATACTAGTTGATTGAGAAATAAAAGTGTTGGATATAGTTGGAGGTGAATCAACTTGTTCATCTTCATACAGCTCTAACCATTGATCTTTGAGGTCAGCAAGTAGGTTATGAAGTATAGTGCAACACAGAATCCAGTTGATCACTGCCTTCATTTCAGATTTATTTCTAAAAGGACTACTTAATTCCCTTAAACTAGAAAAACGTCCTTTCAAGATTCCAATAGAATGTTCAATACGGACTCTTGACTTTGCCAAATGATTGTTGAACTTGGCATTTTGACTGTCTTCTAAAGCTGCTCCCCGAAAAGCAGGAAGTACATACTATCCATTCACATAAGCAGAATCTGCAAGAAGATACTGATCTTCATCAAAGAATTTTTCAGGTTCATTTGAAATTTGCATTCTTTGGAAGACATAGGAGTCATGACATAATCCAGGATAGCCAGCAAAGAATGATATAATTTTTTTGTTTACGTCACATATAAGCTGAACGGAATATGAATATCTATAAAGAAGATATATTTGTTTGTGTTAGTTTCAAAGAGAATGAAAGGAGTTAAAAATAATCTACCTCTTTTTATGGTAAAATTAATTGTTTCCACCTTGAGCAGGTTTCTGGCTCAAAGGAATAGTAGTACCATCAATAAAAACAATACATCCTGGGAAGCCCTCTGCTTGCATAACCTGAGATGATTCAAGTCGCTCTTCTTTTGTTGGCCATGTGTGAAGTTGAGATTCCAAGGAGTTGATGGCAGTGATACATCGTTTTGTATAAGTGTTAACTTAACCATACCCTAAATCAAAGACATTTTCTAAAAGTTTCAAAGCGGCTCCATTACCATTTGAACCCAAACGACATAGTGTGATGGCAGATTGAATTGAAAGATGTTGTTTTTCTTTTTGACAATTATTGTGAAATATGGGATGATCCTGAATAAGCTCAAGAAATTTAAGGAAAAATTCCTGAGAAGTCCTGAACAGCTGTCTAAAACTGGGTGTAGATAGGTTAAGAAGTGTTTGGATGGTGTACTTGGGGGTATGAAGTACTTGAGGCTTTCTGGGAAGAAGGTAACGCTTTGTGGCCATTTTTGATAAAAAGACAAAATCTTCTTCTAGATCAGAATCAGAATCGGAATAAGAGTCCAAGAGCAGTTCCAGAGCCATGAAAGTCATTGCTTTATGTAATTTATCATGATTTGAAAGGGAGGAAGGCATAACTCTTATATGATATGATATGAAGATGTAAATGATGTACAATGTTTTGAGTTATGAAGTGTTATGCTGTGGAGTGCTGCGTATGAATGGGATGATGCTGACAAATCAGTGAAATGGGACTTGATGGTGAAATCAGCACTTTTGGTTGAGAAAGTGCGGATTTGAGTGAAATAAGTGACTTTTTTCACTTTTGAAATCCACCAGTATTGGGGCTAGTGTGTTTTGGAAATCCACACTTAGATAAGTGCGGATGTGTAAGTGCATATTTGCCAGAACTGACACCCCCTATTATGTATTTTATGTATTTACAATGAAATATTTTATTGAATAATAAAATTATATAAATATTTTATAAATAAGTAAAATAATTATTATATTTATTTTATTATTAAGTAAATTTTTTATTACATAAAAATATATTATATTCTATAAAATCATGGTGCATTTTTATATATTTAATATTTATAAATGAAGAAATTTTTTATTTATAAAATTATATTATAAGTGCAATAATAAATTTAACTTATAATGTAATTGCAATTTAATTAATAAAATCTATATATTAAATACAGTATGTCATATATTATTGTCCATAAATATTGGGCGATTTTTTGACCCTTAATTGTGTCAGCAAAATTATTGAATAAATTAAAACACTTATTTAATATAATAATATTTAAATTCTCACTTTAAATTAGTAATATGATTAAATTAATTATTTGTTTCAATTAAAATAGTTATTAAATTTCTTAGATAGTTAAAACACTTAATTGATTTCTCTTTATAGCTGAATTAAATTAATTACATAAATTTTGGTGTGAAAAAAATTTTACTTGTTAAACCCTTTACATCTTATTGTAATACTTGTTTAGGATATTTTTTCTCACAGTTCTCAGGTTTCATACTCATTTAGTTACTCATATTATTAATTACTTGTTTTGGGACTTTATGGTGGGAAAAATTATTTACTTATTCATGGGTTTAAATTGTTGTTTCAATTTTTCTCTTACTTTGTATGTTTTAATTAACTTCTTTTAATTTCTTGTTTCACATTACAACTACTTTTTTATATACAATTGAGGTGTTTCAGAGGTATCCTTGCCTATAAAAGGGCCTTAGAATTCTCCTGTAGCAACCATCACTTACATTACACTACTTACAATAATTTAAAATATTTTATTACTATTATTTTTTTAGCACTATAAGTCTAAATAAAAATATTAAATAATTTACTATAGGTTTATTTAAGTTTATTAGTAATCATAATTGTTAGTTAAGCAGAAATCAATTACTTACTTGATTAATAATTCCCATTAAATTATTTTTTTTGTCATGTTAATTCTCCCAGCTTGTTGTTGCAGTTTTTATTAGCTATTTTATTTCCTTTATTCTTCTTCTATTTTCCTTCTTTTAGTTCTCTCTTCTCCTTCCTCCTCTTCTTTCCTTCTTCTTCTTCTCCTTCTAGACAACTGGCCAATACCAAATATCAAATTTTGTTTTCCACAAGACGGGAAAGTGAATATTATGATATGTTAAGTGATATGTTCAAGCTTTGCTCAATCTGTGCTCAGCTGAAGATCAAAGTAATCACCAAGCTCCGAGAGACCTGTGATTGAGTTGGGTTGAACCTAGGTCTAACTGATTACCAAATCTTTGTCCAATTGATTTAAATCTGGTTTCACAATGAATTCCCAACAGCTTTCCAACCACTTCCCAGCATTTTTAAATGAGGGGTATTGCTAGCAATACCCCCCCCCCCCCAAATTTTCTGTGGTGAATATGTTTCGTAGTGTATGAAGCAACGGGTTTTTACTCTTAAGACTGCACTTTGTTATGGTGTCACTATACTTTGTACTTAGCTAGTCTCTCATCAGTATTTAGTGTAGCCTCCGAGTACATATACATCGGAGACCTTTCCCTGGTTCTGCAAGGCATCATTATCTACACACTTAAGACCCTAAGGTGTAAAACACAATTGTCACCTAGCCGTTGCACAGCTGTTGCATAATGGTTGCACAATTGTGACGCCCCATGGCGAAATAAACATGTTGTGTAGTGTTGCTTGAAAATTATTTTTTGGATGTTTCATTATTTTTCAAGAGACAAAAATTTCGAAATATGAGTATGCAGGATGCTAGAGTGAGGTTTACCAGTATCCTTTGTTTTGGCAACTGATTCCCCCTTATACCAAATTCACAAAGGGTTTCAACTTTCTTAATAAAAAAACTGCATATAAACCGCAATAAATTATTGTTGGGCTGCTTTTCTTTTTTTTCTTTACAGGCCAGGCTGCAAGTGAAAAATCACTCGCTGCATGCAAACAAGAATTGTAAAAATTGAACCATTTTTCTCGGCTACTTTTAACGCAGAATCCGTCACCACGAAAAAAGCAGTGGCTGACTCATGTGCAAGTTCGAACCCCACCTGAATTGCATCCAATTCAAACAGGGTTCAGACTTGCAAATGAGTGCTCCCCTCATTTTTTCGTAGTGCATATTATTTACTCGATAGATCACTCTAAAAGAAGGAAATGATTTTTATATTGATATCCACACCTAGAAACCTGAACTTAGAAATACATTGACATGAAAATGTTCACTACTCGAAAAATTCCATTTATTTTGGAGCAAAAATTCTCGAGCATTACCACCTGAAATATCCAATGGTTTTTTTAATAGGAAAAAAGTCTTGTTAATTGTTAAATTATTAAACTATAACTCTTTGATAAGATTATCCATCATGCACTGAAAAAATAATTCACTTGATTCAAGGATATTTGAAGCTTCTCCCTTAATTAAATTATGAAGTCTACGTATTTATTAAACTGTTTACACTACCAAGTATTTATGAGGTGTAACATTGATGCAAAAAATGTGTAACAGCTGAGTAGCAAATCATCTAAAGCTCTTATGTTCTTCTTATACATAAAATAATTTTTATGTATTTGTTACGCAACTGTTATCCTCCTCAGGATGACAGAAATGTTTCGTAGTGTTACTTCATCGTTATATTCAATGCCATCGTTGTTACAGATATTCCAGAATTTTATTAAATTGGTTTTATGTGACATGGGTCCACCCTTTAATAAAATACTTTTTAAGAAAAAAATTATCCAGTTTTTAAAATTATTAAATTTAATCAAGACCAATTCGCTATCATCTTTGTTTTCACCTGAGTTTTTTCAGATGATACATCCCGTTTGTCTCCGCTTTAAATAAATTGAAACTCCTGTGATCTATAGTGTCTCAAATTTCAAAATGCTAAACCGAATTGACGAGAAATATAACCTTTACCACGGGTATACTATGATTGTTGCTAAATTTTTCACGACATTCCCTACTTCCTTAACTTACAATACACGAATCACGATACGACCTTATCACAAAATCAGCCATCTATTTAAACCTAAAATCATCATTGTAGTCGCCATGTGCTCAGAATCAAAGTATAATAGTAGAATAATAAGACAACTTGTAAGAGATCGATGGAGACATTATATACATACATATTTATATCCTTGTTCCTTGTCATAGGTTTCTCCATCGATCTCATTCTTTATTTTTATTTCGATCACCTTTAATTTTCTCTGCTAAGTAATTGAAATTAAATTATAATGAATCTTACTCCTTGCACTGGCGTTACAGGTTGGCTGAGTTGTCACTATCAATCGCCACTGATCCCCGTGAAATACTGATAGGGATACATTGGCTCTTCCAAAAGGTCCTCATTTCCGATTCTAACAATTGAAAGAAGTTTCAAAAAATGATTTTTGACTTTCTGAAAAGCCTGATTAACATATTGGTTTCTTAGGGCGTACTAATTGACTACAAAACTATAGATAAACAGGAAGAAAGAAATTATAAATTCATTCCTGCTGATTACAGTAGTCTGGTAAACACCTGTAAATAATTAATAGGGGGTTTCAAGCATGGCAAATGTTGAAATAAATTAAATTCATTTTAAGCCATGAAAAAATAGGTATCCCCTTTATGTTAAGTGATAAAAAGAAAGGTTTTTAGGAGTTAAAATCATCATAATTAGAATTTTATTACCTATTTGTTTGCTTGAAAAAAAAATAAAAATTAATCGCTGATTTGCCATGTTTGAGACCCCCTAATAATCATAAGTACCAATAAGATGTTTGTACAGCAAAAATTATTTTTTTTAATACATTCCGTAATTTTTCTCTCTCTGATCGCAGGATCACAATTGGGGATTAAAAAAATCAAAAAGTAAAACAGCACATTTTTGTGTATGGGTCAAATCATGTTCGTGAATAGCACAATCATGAAAAAATATTTAAGAAAAAATTAATGTATAACTCTTTGAAGCATACCCTTCATTTTGGATAAAGGTAAAGAAATATTAGAGAAAGAATTCAGACAAGGAAAAAAATTAATCAGGCATCTGATCTATGTATTTAAGTGACTACCTCAATCGCCACACAAGTTTGATTTAATAGCATGACACAGAAATCAAAAGTCTATAAAATTATGTGTTCTCACATTTTTCTAGATTGGGATTTTCTCAACATACCAGTGGTTAACATTAAAACCTCCCTGGGCACAGACCATTTTTTCAATAATGGAAGTACCCCGAGCTTTTTTGCATCCTTGGTACTCCAGACCAGCCCAGTCATTATGAAAACGTCTTTCAGGACACAGACAACAAACTCAATAAACTATGTTGAGAAAGATAACAAAAAAATAGAACAGCGTGTGTATCAAGACCCGGTTTGTGGAAGTTGTGTCCTCTGCACATCATTTTACTTATTTTCTCGGCCCTCACTAAAGTATTTTTCTACTATTATTTGGCACATCTTCAAATCCAGCTAGAGAATTTCAACAGCTTTCTAGGTTTCTTAATATTCAAATCTATAAACTATATTATAGAATATCTTACTACGCAAACTTGCAATTTTTTGTTAAGAAACATTGTCTACATTATTACAGAATTACTTCCAAGTCTCTGATTGATAAACTTTAAAGTATTAGAAATTATGAATGAGCGAATTGAAGATACAATCAGAGAACTTACCCATCAATCCGATGAAATTTCTCTCAATCCTCAGTTCACCAACTCTGCCTCCACACCAGTCTTTGGAAATCCTTATCGTGCCTCCGAAAACTATGGAACCGTCACAGAAGCTCCTATCAATCAGCATTTATATCCAATACAATCAAATCAATTTGAACATGATGGTTCAGAAAAATTGGTTTCAGATCCTGCAAACCCTAACTCGTCCTCTACACTGGATGATATCTCTCTCTCTCAATTAAATCGTAGCTCGATCTCAGAGGCTAATTTACTTCATCCTACAAGTGCTATAGGCCCTCGAAGCTCTTGGAGATCAAGTGGATTCGATCCTCGAAGAGCAAGTAAAAGAAGTTACATGGGAATGGACTCTGATTATGGCGATTTCGATGGCTCTGGAGATGACCTCCATGATATTGAAGATGACGATGATGAATCACTTACAAACCTAAACGAAAATAATGATAAATTGAATTCCTTCACCCTTTTTTCAATCAGGGGATGGTTAAATGTTTCAGCTTTAATTCTTATTGCTCTGGGTTTGGTAACCCTATTTGCAATATCACCAGTCATCTCCTATTTTAAATCCCCATCGTTGAGGAATCAACTAAACAGTAGCACCAGTTCTGGCTATAATATAGGTGGAATAAATGGAACTGGACAAGTGCCGGTGATATCAAACTTGAGGGGATTAATTGACCCGACTACTCCGGACGAGGCATTGACGCGTCAAGGATTTGATGGAAAACAGTATAACTTGGTTTTTTCGGATGAGTTTGTTAATATTCTATAAGCATGTTATACTTTTCATCACCTAGCATATGATTTAGACGACTACCTATGTATTTAGATACCCTAACACTAGATAATCTCCTATATCACTATTTATATGCATACCCTAACTTGAATACTTTTAAGGATGCCTCCTCACTACTGAGTCGGCATCCAATCTTTTCTCTTCTCATTATTAATATTTTTGCTCACCCGTTTCTTTAGCTTTTGTTTCCTTTCTCTGTCCTGTCCTGTCCTTGCTCGTCCATTTCTCTCCTCCCTCGTCCACATCCTTTCTTTGTCCATCTGCTGTCCTTACTTCACTTACTTACTCTATTGATTCTTATCAGGTAACAACTTTTGTTTCCTTTCTCTGTCCTGTCCTGTCCTTGCTCGTCCATTTCTCTCCTCCCTCGTCCACATCCTTTCTTTGTCCATCTGCTGTCCTTACTTCACTTACTTACTCTATTGATTCTTATCAGGGTTATGGGCCCAGCGCCACTGCATTAAATAAACTCTGGCCACTCCTCAGTCTGTCAACACTTCATCCTCTCGCTCGAGTTCACGTTCATCCTCTACACATACCTTTACTCCTGACATGGCCTCCACCTCAGAATTGAGAGCTACGCCCAACTTCTCTTACCTTCAAGATTCCTCAAACTACTCTGAAATTAAAGGAATCGAAAAACTCACTGACAAAAATTATAGTTCTTGGAAAACGGATATTAAATATGCTCTAACTGTTCGAAATCTAGATCAATTTCTAGACGAAAAATGTCCAATTCCTACCGATCCCGATCTACTTAATATATTTAATATTCGACAAAGGCAAACTAACACAATAATCAAGATGTTCATGGACAGGCCCAATCAACACAAATTTATACTTGACGACGATGCGGTAGAACCTGCTCAATTATGGAAGCGCATCAAAGATCATTATGCTTCAAAATCAACACAAAACTGCTCATACGTTGTCAGTCAACTCTTCAAAATCAAATTTACTGAAGGGAATATTCTTGAAGCAATGAATAACTTTAGAGAGACAATGAGACTACTCAGAGAAGTTGCTCCCGACTTGTTCAAAGAAAATATCTTATCTTACATCATGGGAAACTACGTTCTCAATCTACTTCCTGAATCATATCAAACTGCCGCCACTATCATTTTAAGCAAATACGACATCACCAACCAACGACCGACTATTGAGAATATTTTCTCAGATATCGAATCAGAAGTAACTCGTCGTAAAGCACTAAACTTATCTTCTATCGGTACTGCCTTGGCAATGGACACCAAGACAAAACAACTTCGCTCAAAAGGAAAACATAATCCTCTAGCGCCACACTCTGAATCTTCTTGCTTCCAACTTCATCCTGAGAAACGTGACGAATTTCTAAAAAGGAAAAAGGAAAGGGAAAATCGCAATACTGACAACTCAAACAAAGTACTATCAGTTTTTAATGACTTATCTAATGATCACGCCATATTGGACAGTGGTGCATCATTTTCAATCTTCAACAATCGAAAATTTTTCAAAACATTTCACAACTCTGAAACTACTCTGTCAATGGCCAATGGAGACGAGCTTATTGCCCTTGGACAAGGCAATGCTATGTTTACTTCATCATCAGGCCATAACTTCAACATCAACCATGCCTTATATGCACCAAACGTTAAGGCAAATCTTATCTCACTCGTGGACATACTACTGGACGGATGGACTATATCTAACGAAAAAGGACAGTTTAAAATCAAAAATGGGAACACTACTCTCTTAGAGTGCTCCTCTAAAGGGCGAATCTTAACTTTCCCACTGGTTATGGATCCTATTTATTCCCCTATCTACAATGTCAACTCTATGGACGAAAGACTAAAATTACTACATCACAATTACGGCCACCCGAATAATCAAACTATGGAAAAATTATTCCCAGGTTTGAATTTCTCTAATTTCTCTTGTAAAACATGCGCTCTTGCTAAAGCTCATGCTTTACCCTTCTCGGGAAATTTTCCAACCCCTGAATCACCCTTGGATGTTATCCACATGGATCTATGTGGCCCAATTACTCCCGAATCAAAAGGTGGCAAATCATACTTCTTCCAAATAGTCGATGGTCACTCTCGATTCCGTCATGTGCAATTTCTCCAATTGAAATCAGAAACATTTGAAAGCTACAAAGATTTTGAAACCTTAGTTGAAAATCAGTTGGAAAGGAAAGTCAAATGCATTGTCTCAGACAACGGTGGAGAATTCGTAAACCTCCCTATGAAAAATCACCTCAAAAACAAAGGTATAGTTCACTTACGAACAGCACCCTACTCCCCGCAACAAAACCCAATAGCTGAAAGGGGAAACCGTTCCATAGTCGAAAAGGCAAAGTGTCTATTGATTGAAGCTGGCCTCGACTCAGAGTGGTGGGCTGAAGCTGTCAACACAGCGACCTTCCTGCTAAATATCCTTCCCACTTCAGCTCTTGAGAACGGCAAAACTCCTTGGGAACTCTGGCATAAAAACTCTAAACTACCATCTAAATTATATCCATTCGGCTCCGATGTCGTCTATCATCTCCAGAAGCACAAGCGTGTGGGCAAGTTTGACAAAAGTGGCGAAGAAGGTATCTTCTTAGGCTACTGTGATGGTCATGTCAACTATCGCATATACTCTCCTTCCACCGATTCAATTATTACTACCCACGATGTCAAATTCTTAAATACGTTTAATCTGTCCGGACAAATTTCTAAAGGGAAAACCATTGACTCATTGCAATTTCCCAACATAGTCATCACCAACGAGTACAGTTTCATTGACTCAAATGATAATAACGTTAGTTCCTCTGATGAAACTCCAATATCGCCACTTCCTGAAGTTCCTGGACAAGCTAACTATGATGGTGACAACGACACGTCAGTTGGTCCAAAACTCAAACACTACGATTATGTTCCCCTAAACACTAAACCGCCTAAGGAAATATCATCACAAATTGACCCTTCCAATATTCTAACCACCAAACGAAGAGCTAATGTTGCTTGTATGATTGTTACTCCATTTGATACACCTCGAAACTATTACGAAGCAGTGAATTCCCCGGAGAGTGATGAATGGATGAAGGCAATTGATGCTGAACTAAAAAGTATCAGTCACCATAACGTTTGGGAGGAATCAGCTTGTCCAAGTAATAATCATTTAATCGGGACCACTTGGACATTTAAAAAGAAAACTGACTCAGAAGGGAATATCATCAAATACAAAGCTCGACTATGTGCTCAAGGTTTCTCCCAAATAGAAGGAATTGAATACAATGAAACCTATGCTCCCACTGGTAGACTGGCCACTCTCCGTTTTCTACTTGGACTTGCAGCCTATAAGGATTGGGAGATATGTCAGATGGATGTCAAATCGGCTTTTCTACATGGAAATCTTGATGAGGACATTTATCTTCGTTATCCCCAAGGTTATACACCTAAAGATGATCAGCAATGCCTTCACCTTAAAAAGTCCTTGTATGGTTTAAAGCAAAGTCCACGATGTTGGTATAACAAACTCACTAGCTTCTTTGAAAGCATAAACTTTAAGGCCAGTGTTGCTGATCCTTGTTTATTTCTTCATAAAGACCATGAACATCCCTGTTACGTCTTCATTCATGTTGACGACCTTATCATTGGAGGTCCTTCAATTGATAATTTCAAGGAAAAGATTACTCAAGCCTTTGATATTGGTGATCAAGGGGAACTTAATTGGATTTTGGGAATGAAAGTCATTCGAAATCGACCAGAGAAAACAATCACTCTTTCACAACAACTTTACGTTCAAAAACTTCTTAATGAATTCAATCATACAGAATGTCGAACAGTCACTACCCCTCTTGTCCCCAATTCACAATTCACAAAAAACAACAATACGAAGCTAACTAATATCTTCAACTATCGAAGAGCCATTGGTCTATTGAATTATCTTGTCCTCTGTACTAGGCCAGACCTAGCTTATGCTGCAAGTTCACTAGCGCAATATCTCAACCAACCTACTGATGAGCAAATAATAGCCTTCTTCCATGTGCTACGCTATCTTCAATTAACGAAAGATTACAGTCTTACATTAGGTAATGTCTCCAATTCCGAGTTGGGCTCACTGACTGGCTTTGCCGATTCCGATTATAATAAATCAACAGATTCAAAATCAACATCTGGTTCCTTAGTTTTTCATCTAGGCCTAATCAGTTGGCGCTCATGCAAACAACAATCTGTTTCTTTATCGACCTCTGAATCAGAATATTACGCTATGACTGAGTGTGGTCAGGACTTGTTGTGGACTAAAGAATTGTTTAATGATTTCTCAATCCCTCTCAAATCAGTACTACTTAACGGAGACAACCAAGGGGCAATCAATCGAGCAATAAATCCTTTATACCAACATCGTACTCGTCACATCAACACCAAAGTTTGCTGGTTACGAGAACTAGTGAATACTCAACAACTAAAAATTAATTATGTTTCCACAAATTCTATGATAGCTGATATACTTACCAAACCCTTACCAAGAGTCAAACATCATGAGTTCTTACTTAATTTAAATTTAAAACCATTGCCGTCTTGAGCACGGGTGGGTGTTAATATTCTATAAGCATGTTATACTTTTCATCACCTAGCATATGATTTAGACGACTACCTATGTATTTAGATACCCTAACACTAGATAATCTCCTATATCACTATTTATATGCATACCCTAACTTGAATACTTTTAAGGATGCCTCCTCACTACTGAGTCGGCATCCAATCTTTTCTCTTCTCATTATTAATATTTTTGCTCACCCGTTTCTTTAGCTTTTGTTTCCTTTCTCTGTCCTGTCCTGTCCTTGCTCGTCCATTTCTCTCCTCCCTCGTCCACATCCTTTCTTTGTCCATCTGCTGTCCTTACTTCACTTACTTACTCTATTGATTCTTATCAGGTAACAACTTTTGTTTCCTTTCTCTGTCCTGTCCTGTCCTTGCTCGTCCATTTCTCTCCTCCCTCGTCCACATCCTTTCTTTGTCCATCTGCTGTCCTTACTTCACTTACTTACTCTATTGATTCTTATCAGAGTTTACTACAGAAAATCGCACTTTCTGGCCTGGAGATGATCCTTATTGGGAAGCTGTTGATCTGCATTATTGGCCAACAGGTATTTAAGCTTCACACTATCAATATGTATATTTTTTGTTTTTCTTAGACAGTAAACTCAATGACATTTTTACAAAGGCGACATGGAATGGTATGACCCAGGTATGCATGAATTTTAAAAAATTGTGTGCAGTTTCTTTAGACTGATTAAGAAAGACACTTGACAAGATGCAATTGTAACAAGAAATGGAAAACTGGTCATTACCGTCACGCAGGAGCCGATTCATGATTTAAATTTTCGTTCCGGGATGCTCCAATCATGGAACAAATTTTGTTTCACCGGAGGATATATTGAAGTATCGCTCAGTTTGCCAGGCTCGCCCACCATCCCTGGATTTTGGCCAGGTGCCTGGACTTTAGGTAACTTAGGACGGGCTGGTTTTGGTGCTACGACCGATGGAACATGGCCATAGTAAGATTTTTTATTTAACATTAAAATTTTCAAGAGTAATTTAAATATTTTATAACTCATAGTACATATAACTCGTGTGATCTTGGAACACTAAAAAATCAGACTAATAAGGACCAACTCACTCCCGCTGGTGCATTTACAGCTAATGGAGGCGCAATTTCTTCTTTACCCGGGCAAAAGTTGTCAGCTTGCACCTGTCCGGGTGAAGAACATCCTGGCCCTATCAATTCAATCGGTAGAGGAGCCCCAGAAATAGATATGATTGAGGCTCAAGTGACTAGCATTGGCCGAAGGATGGTGGGTCAGGCCTCTCAAAGTGCACAATTCGCACCATTCGATAGTGAATATAAGTGGACTACTTCGGGTGCCCGACTTTATAATACTACCCAGTGAGCACCTTTTAATTATTTTTTTGGAGCTCATTACACCAGTTTTGTTTTTTTGCTGATGTCACAACATCAAAAGATCTGTCATAAATGACTATCAGGGTGGAATATATCAAGAGGCTGTCTCAGTGGTAAGTACAGTGGATCAAACAGCTTATCAAGACAACGGAGGAAATTTTCAAACCGTTAGTGCTTGAGTTGGCTTTAAGTATTTATATCAAGCGATACTTTTTGATAATGAACACCTTTTTTTCAATTTAGTTTGGCTTTGAATATGCTGCCGAACCAACTGGTACCATCACATGGAATGTAGGTGGTGTTCGCACATGGACAATGAGTCCATCAGCTGTCGGTCCCAATGCGAGGGCAAGAATTAGTCAGCGCACTATTTCACAGGAGCCCATGTCAATAATTCTCAACGTAAATTTTGATTTAAAACACGGCTTTCTAACAAGTATTGACTACATATTATTATTCAATGTAGCTTGGAATATCCGACTCATTTCAGACAGTTGACGTGGCTCATATGAAGTTTCCTAACCAGCTACTGGTTGATTATGTTCGAGTTTACCAAGCAAAAGGATCCGAGAACGTTGGGTGCTCTCCACCTAATTTTCCTACTCAAGATGTGAGATTCACTTGCGTAATCTCTAGAAACATTGTTGAATATTCTTAACATTATAAATTACAGTACATCGAAAAGCACATTAATGCTTATACAAATCCTAACTTAACAACTTGGTCGCAGGCAGGGTATGTTTTACTAGGCTCTTTTTCAACTTTTGATGATTTTAATTTCAATATGAACTAGGTACACTTTCCCAAAGAGCTCCCTCCAGGACGGTTGTTAGTCCAGGGCTGCAATCCGATCTATAAATCCTCCAAGGGAAGTTACTAATAATATTTGCTCGATTACCATGCATAATATTTCATTTGAAATGTGATGGCATGTCGTCGAAAATTTTACTCGCAGATAAAAAGTGAACGATTGCTAAGTCAGGATCAAGGCGTTGGTTGATTTGTCAACCAAATTGTAACATTTGGATGTCTGCTTGAATCTATATCAATATTCTAACCGCCTTAAGATAGCTGTCTTCACTAGTACATTTGTTATTATTATTAAATACCCTTCGATATTTTATTTCATATTTTGATAGATAAAGCTACAACTGTCTTTTTCCGCTCTTCTCAATTTAAATATCGTTCCCAATTTCATCAGTTCATTGATGAATAGATATCTGGTGAAGACATGATTGAACTTTTTTTGCATGTTTTTTAGATAATTTTTTTTTAAAAATCACTCGTTGATCGTTTATTAACACTTAAAGTTTTCTGTTTACTAAGTTAACCCTCGTAGAATTCTTTGGAACTTGAAGCATTAAAATTTTTCCTTGTAAATTATATCAAGTTTCTTTAATTATTTTTTCGGACCCATTTTTTCAGAAGAATGAATATAATCTGTGAGATTTAAAACTCGATGCTTCCTAACTCAGAAAATTTTCCTGTTCACTTATTCTCTATTCTTTAACACATAGTATTGATTTAATCTACCACATGTATACATCTACCACCGAAAAAATCAAGTGGCACCTGCTAGCAGATGCCTATCCCTATATTCAGTTTTGATTTGAGAGTAAACTTGATTTGATGTTGCACGAGCTAGTGTGCTCATTGCTCAGTGCGCAGTATTTTCAGAAATTACAGCTGAGCTGAAATTGAGTAAAGTCAAAGATAGGGATTGGCACCTGCTATCAAGTGCCCATATTTTTTTTCTGGTGTATAGTTATACCTAATTTTAAATCAAGTGATACTCATTGATAGAAGATGATAGGTTTAAGTTGATCTTTGTTGAGAATCATTTTAAATATATATATACCATCATCACATTTTTTATACCCATCTATTTTTTTCGATTACTCACTGTTAAATCGATCATCTCAAATATCCCATTAAAACATTTTCTGAAATTCAACACGCTTGCAAATTGTCGTAAAAAATTGTGATTAGGTTGACTCAATCATCATCGCCAACACACATTTATTTTGTGAATAAAAAATCTATTTATTTATATCATAAGTTTGGCGCAATCATCATCGCCAACAATCATTGATTTTGTAACTAACAATATCTATTTATTTATATCATAAGATCATAAGCCCAAAAGCCAATATGACCATAGTCTAAATAAATAATGAGAAAATGGAGCCAACATAAAATTTAATATACTCTTTCACAATGAAGAAATAAAATAAATCATTTCGATTGATGAGTGAAGTAACTACATTAAAAAGGATTGTTACAAAACCAAGCGGGTGAGAAATAATTTTTGATAGGTGAAAAGGCATCCAGGAATTTTATTTTTTTAAAGAGGTGTTTATAATTTTTGAAGTTCAAACCTTCATTTCGCCCCCTCCTCCCATTCCTGATAGATAAAAATAACAGGCAAGTTATTTATTAATGGACTAAGTGGACTTGGGACAGAGATGGACTAAGAGGAGAACTTGAGGAGGAGTGACGGTGGGACAAGAGATAAGTAAATAATGAAGGGAAAATATAAAAATAAATAAAGAGAAGAAGATGGATGCGGAATCAGGGAAGATTCACGCATCCATACATAATGCTCATCTATCATGCTATTAGGTTAAATTCTAGGTTAAAATAAGTAACAATAGATATATATTAACAATTTCCCTCCTTTCCTGCCATTTTCCTTCCCTCTTCTTCCTTCGCCTGCCTCCTTCATTCAGTCACACATTACCAGAAGTTTTTTTCTTTTTTTTTTCTCTATTTATTGATCTCATGATGGATGTGAGGAGAACTGTCAACCCATCAAAATGGTTTGGGGAAAACACTCACTTCAACCTAAAATATAACACAGGGTGGTGGTGAAAGATCTCAGGTTATTTACAACTGGTGAACAACAAAGATAATAAGTAAAACATAAAATGTTTCAAGTCTTGTATGTTCTCCAATCATCATTAACTACACAATATAGGGGGTGGACTTTCTAGCAAGTTCCCAACCTGAACTCAGATGAAACTCAGATGAAACTCAGACTGAACTCATACTGAACCCATACTTAACTCTACTTGAAAACGCACCTAAAACTGTTCTTCTGAGTGGTGTTCATCCCTGATTGTATGGTTCCTTTGTCAATAGCTCAATGTGTGTTCAATCTGTGGTGAGTTTGGGTCCAAGGTTTCAGACTTGCTATAAAGTCTTCCCCCTATATTAGGGGGTGTCAGTTCTGGCAAATCCGCACTTACAAATCCGCACTTAAATTTGACCAAATCCGCACTTAAATAAGTGCGGATTTCCAAAACACACTAGCCCCAATACTGGTGGATTTCAAAATGAAATAAGTCACTTATTTCACTCAAATCCGCACTTTCTCAACCAAAAGTGCTGATTTCATCATCAAGTCCCATTTCACTGATTTGTCAGCATCATCCCATTCATACGCAGCACTCCGCAGAATAACACTTCATAACTCAAAACATCGTACATCACTTACATCTTCATATCATATCATATAAGAGTCATGCCTTCCTCACTTTCAAATCGTGATAAATTACATAAAGCAATGACTTTCATGGCGCTTGAACTGCTCTTGGACTCTGATTCCGATTCTGATCTAGAAGAAGATTTTGTCGTTTTATCAAAAATGGCCAGGAAACGTTACCTTCTTCCCAGAAAGCCTCAAGTACTTCATACCCCCAAGTACACCATCCAAACACTTCTTAAACTATCTACACCCAGTTTTAGATGGCTGTTCAGGACTTCTCAGGAATGTTTCCTTAAATTGCTTGAGCTTATTCAGGATCATCCCATATTTCACAATAATTCTCAAAAAGAACAACAACATCCTTCAATTCAATTGGCCATCACACTATGTCGTTTGGGTTCAAATGGTAATGGAGCCGCTTTGAAACGTTTAGAAAATGTCTTTGATTTAGGGTATGGTTCAGTTAACACTTATACCAAACGATGTATCACTGCCATCAACTCCTTGGAATCTCAACTTCTCACCTGGCCAACAAAAGAAGAGCGACTTGAATCATCTCAGGTTATGCAAGCAGAGGGCTTTCCAGGATGTATTGGTTTTGTTGATGGTACTACTATTCCTTTGAGCCAGAAACCTGCTCAAGGTGGAAACAATTACTTTGACCGTAAAAAGAGGTAGATTATTTTTAACTCCTTTCATCCTCCTTGAAACTAACACAAACAAATATATCTTCTTTATAGATATTCAATTAACGTTCAGCTTATATGTGACGTAAACAAAAAATTTATATCATTCTTTGCTGGCTATCCTGGCTCATGTCATGACTCCTACGTCTTCCAAAGAATGCATATTTCAAATGAACCTGAAAAATTCTTTGATGAAAATCAGTATCTTCTTGCAGATTCTGCTTATGTGAATGGAAAGTATGTACTTCCTGCTTTTCGGGGAGCATCTTCAGAAGACAGTCAAAATGCCAAATTCAACAATCATTTGGCAAAGTCAAGAGTCCGTATTGAACATTCTATTGGAATCTTGAAAGGCCGTTTTTCTAGTTTAAGGGAATTAAGAAGTCCTCTTAGAAATAAATCTGAAATGGAGGCGGTGATCAACTGGATTCTGTGTTGCACTATACTTCATAACCTACTTGCTGACCTCAAAGATCAATGGTTAGAGCTGTATGAAGATGAACAAGTTGATTCACCTCCGACTATATCCAACACTTCTATTTCTCAATCAACTAGTATAAGGGCAAAAATCCTTCCAATAACACTCCAACATTTTTCAACGCAATTTTAATTTTTTTCTCTTTCTCTTCAAATTATCAATTTGCATGTATTATTCACTGAGAATGGTAAATTTTTTTGCATATTTTTTTGGTTTTTGAATTTGCTGTTAAAGTCTTATTTTTTTTTCTCTCTGTGTTTTCTTTCATCAACTCAACATGAAATCGCATATTTTCAGCAAACGCATATTTTTTCAGTCACTCAAAGGTTGGGAAGGAGTTGGAAGGGAAGATTAAGGGTTCCGAGGCATTTTAAATGAAGAAAAGGGTCTGGGAGAGGTTGAGAGGGGTGAAATGGGGATCAAAAGAGGATGGCATACAATGGGACTGGGAGGATAGCGAAAGGCATGGGGAGGGAAGACAAGCATGTGTTGATAGAATTGAAAGGGATGGAGATTGGTGCAAACAGAGTGTGAAAATAGGAGGATGAACTCTGTTCTTCGGGCAAAGAACAGAGTTCACTTCCATAAAATATTAGCTGAAACATAGTTTTCAATTCTGTAAAAACAGTTGTAAGTAATAGAAAAAGTCACTGATTTTTTTTATATGTAATCCTTGCTTTACGAGGAGAATTTTGTGAAGAAGCAGATTTTTGAATTACCTTTAAAAGAGGATGGCATACAATGGGGCTGGGAGGATAGCGAAAGGCATGGGGAGGGAAGACAAGCATGTGTTGATAGAATTGAAAGGGATGGAGATTGGTGCAAACAGAATGTGAAAATAGGAGGATGAACTCTGTTCTTCGGGCGAAGAACAGAGTTCACTTCCATAAAATATTAGCTGAAACATAGTTTTCAATTCTGTAAAAACAGTTGTAAGTAATAGAGAAAGTCACTGATTTTTTTTATATGTAATCCTTGCTTTACGAGGAGACTTTTGTGACGAAGCAGATTTTTGAGTTACCCTTTGAGATTTGGAATGTCTGGGAGGCATTATGAAACTGGCACATAACAAGAAAAAAGATTAAAAAGTAGAAGAAATAAGTAAAAAAGAATGTAAACATGCCTGGTCAAAATATTGAAAATGTTGGAGATTGGTGCAAACAGAATGTGAAAATAGGAGGATGAACTCTGTTCTTTGGGCGAAGAACAGAGTTCACTTCCATAAAATATTAGCTGAAACATAGTTTTCAATTCTGTAAAAACAGTTGTAAGTAATAGAAAAAGTCACTGATTTTTTTTCTATGTAATCCTTGCTTTACGAGGAGACTTTTGTGACGAAGCAGATTTTTGAGTTACCTTTTGAGATTTGGAATGTCTGGGAGGCATTATGAAACTGGCACATAACAAGAAAAAAGATTAAAAAGTAGAAGAAATAAGTAAAAAAGAATGTAAACATGCCTGGTCAAAATATTGAAAATGTCAGGAAGGGGTGTGTGCCGAGGATTGATGGGTAGGTAGCGAGGAAGGTCAGTGTGTCACATGTGACAGGGATGGGGTAAGAAAGGAAGGGATGTTTTGTGGCCAAAATGTGGTTGTGAAAAAAAACGGGAAAAAAGTGCTGATTTGAGGTCATAACTGACACCCTTTTTTGAAATAAGTGACTTTTTTGCAAAATTTAAGTGCTGATTTGTAAGTGCTGATTTGGTTTGAAATCCGCACTTAATTTAAGTGCGGATTTGCCAGAACTGACACCCCCTATTGTGTGGTGATTAGGTTTGTAATTGTGACAATTATGGGCTGAAAAAGATCTATAGTAACCCTATTTTTCTTGAAAAACATATACATTTTTATAATATTATTTCTGTTTATAAAATAATGTGAAGGTTTAGAGATCAATAAGAAAGTAACCAATCAATTTTAATAACAGGCTGTAAAATGATGAATATTGATGTAAGCCAAGATTAATAAAATATTACTCTGTGAGTATATTAGTAATAAAGTAATGGAGATATATAGAAAGTGCTTTTAGGAGCCAACCAAAATCACAAAAATCTTTTACAAGTAGCACATTACTTAAGTTTAAATAAGATGAGTCAATTAGAGAACATGCAGTGGCTAAACAAATATTAAGGCCTCATTAGGGGTTATAAAACTATTTCCTCTTTAATATCAACATGAAAGTCTTCCAACCATTTGCCTATCTCCTTGCTTTGATTTTTAAACTTTTCATTTTTTTTTGTCTAAATAAACTACTGATATCTAATAATCAATATCTTACTCCCTCAATAATTCTTTCTATCTTTCTATCAGTTATTTTTATGAATTTGTCATTAGTCTTTGATTTATCATTTTATTCCTTTTTCCCCAAGTACTATCTTCATCCTCAGATTCTTTGATGGTTGCAGGTCACCAAATTTCCCCTAATTCAAGAAAAATATATTTCAAAATAAATTTTTGAAATACCCTCCCATTCTATTTATCATAGCAGGGGGTGGGATTCACCAAATTTTTTCAAAGTAAAAAAAAATTTCACCATAAAAAAGGTAATACCCTTCCATGTGTTTTGTTGGAGTAGGGTCTTATATTGCAAAATTTTATATTCGTTGCATAAATAAACCAGTAAAAAATTCATATAAGATAATCAAAAAACTTATAAAAAATATGATTCAAGTTAAAATTTGAATGGAAATCATCTGTTATCAAAGTAAATCAAATAAAACAAAAGTTTTTTCAGCCTAGGTATTCCCAGGACTGAGTATTTCTTATACTTAAAATATTATAACCTTAATTGAATTAAGCCTATAAGTAAGAATTATGGGTATAATACTTATATATATGGCTATTATGCTTATATATCTACTTATTACACTATTAAATGACTTACAAAAGTTTAAATAGCATAACCATAGCCCTACAACACTAATTAAGATGCTAAGGTAATTATAGTGTACTTATCTTTAGTGATATTAAGTAATTATAGACATACATAACCTTATATGTCTGCATAAACATCATATTCAGTGAAATATGTTGTTATATTAGTGGGTATCAAAGTTAAAAATTTGTAATTATTTAAAAGGTATTTCACAACACAAAAATAAAGCCACAAAATTGATATTAATTCTCAGTAAAAATCTGTTTTTGAGGCACCATATGGCATTTTTTAAATAATAATCATGGTGGATTTTATGGAAAAAAGAGGTATTTTGAAAAGGAATATTTCTAACTTTGATACCCCCTATTATGTATATATAGGTCTATAAGCGGGTTTTAACCTCTAAATAGCCTATAAGCTTTATTTTCCTGCTTATTTTTGGTCATATGGACATATTCAATGGACTCAAAATGCCTACACAAGCATATACACCTTTTCCAGGCGCATATATCCAGTTTGGACAACTTAATCTGTTTCCTTTGATGGATTTTCACGGATTTATGGGTTGTGCTATGATTATTGGGTTAATATGGATGCTTGGGGATGTTATTGGGGCTTGGACAGTTTTTTTGGTTGCTTTATATGCTTTTGGTTTCATTATATACTCTTTGGATGAGTTATTTTACCTGTTTCTTTATGATATCCACTTTTATCTGTTTTCTTTATTTATGGTATGTGTTTATGATATCATTAATTGTGATGGAGGGTAATTACTAGAGGTCTGAGTGTTTAAACTTCTTGAAGTGGATGCCATGGGGAGGTGATGAGCCCTTAACATTCTGTAATTAGCGGGGATAGCAGTGACATCATCTGGATTGAAGGTCTGTGCACTCCAGTGGATATTGGTATAAGTAAGGGTGGATTTTACGGGTTATTGGACCTCAATCAACCAATCACTTACTTACTAAAACTCAAATAAACATTATAACACAATTTTTATCATATAAAAAAATATTTTAAAGCCTTTATAAATTGATATTATCTTTATATTAGCTATAACTATATTTTATCAACCTATTTTCCACCACTAGCCCGCACCAGTCCAGATATTGTGAGCTAATATTGAGCATAACTATTTAATTAGTCTTCCCCTGAGGTTTAATCACTAAATCATTTTTAAATAAGCAGTAGAAACATTAATATTTTCTTTTTTAATCATGCTTATATACTAACATACACTGAAAAGTGTATAGATAAACCTCATGGGGAAAAGAATGTCCACATGATTAATGTTATACAACACACAGCTTGTTGGCTCATTGATTTAATAAATAAGAGGATCATATATGAATTTTTAAATTTTACTTCAAAAAATAAAAAAAAATTGATAATATATATTAGACCCCATACTTTTACTTCCTACCTAATGTTCTATTTTTTACATTACCTTTTTTTTAACTTATTAATCCAGTTTTCCAACACTATATTATTGATTGTTTTTATCTACAAAATGCAAATGAAACCAATATAAATGAAAGAATATATAAAAATTGGATATAAAATACCTAAAAATCTTTTCTCAAACTAAATGAAAGAAATAGTCAAAAGAGTTCCCAAAAAAGTTGTCCAAAAATCTTCAAAAAAGTCTTCAAAAGTTTCAAGAAGTATGTCAAAAATTAAAAAAAAACAGGTTAAAAAGTCTCCATAAATTTTTTAAAAAGAACAAAAAAAAGAGTCTGAAAATTCCCATAAAAGTTCCAAAACATTCCCAGAAAAATGTCAAAAAGTTCCTAAAAAAGCACCAAAAAATTTCCAGAAAATTATCAAAAAAAATGCCTAAAAATCACTTGAATATTCTTGTAAAATTTTTCTTTATTTCTTTGGTGAGAAAAAGGTGAACTAGATTTCTATTTCAGTTTTGTGACCCTACTTCATTCATATTTGCATTTTTGTGACAAAACATTGAATGTGACTTTTTTGAGCCCAGCTTATTTTTTACCTTTGGATGAGGATTGAGGTAGTGTGGTGCAGGGAGGCTTTTAATAGAAGAAAAGTGGAGGTTCAAGAGTTGTAGGGGGTGGTTACAAAAAACAAGAAGTGGATAAAGAGGATGAGCGAGTTTTGAAAGAAGAATGAAACACTAACAAAAGATAGTAATAGAATTTTCGGATGACTACATGAAGATGAGAGAAAATGAGCCAAGGAGATTCCAATTACAGAAATTCAAAAAAAAGCATTTAAACAGGGCCACTCCATAAATCAGACCCAGAATCATATCCTGTAATCATAAACTGAACTAGAAATCTACTTCAGGGATTTTCCCTCTCTGTGAAAATACTCAGAAAATGTGTCAGGTGTGTCAAACAGTGCAAGAAATAATGAATTCAGTTGTCTAATTCCACAATAGAAGTTACCACAGTACTACTTATCTTGATGAAGCAAGTATAATATGATGTAATTATAAATTTTGTAAAGGTTCTAAGTAAAAGATAGTAAAGTAAGTAAAATATTGTGGTACACATCTTGCAGTAACACAGCAATTAGTTCAATTTCCAGCAAGTGCTGTGGAAGTCTAAAGTTTAGTACGACACTAAAATCATTTTGGGATAATTATTTATGAAATTTCAAATTTTTACTTAGTTTTAGAATAATTTAATACAAAGAAAATGGTTGCTTTTATGGTGAAAATTGGTCTAATGACACATCAAGAGAAAAAATTAATTCAAAGTCAAGAAACAGTGTTATGGAATTAAAAATGCATGAAAATGATAATAATGGGGCTTAAGAACCTAAAGAAACTTAATGGGAATTTTTAATATTTTTTTAATATTTTTAAATATTTTTTTAAGTATTTTTAATTATTTTTGATTTTGTTGATTTACTTAAATTTAATGATTCTTAGCTTAGTGAATAGGGCTGTTCAGGATACAAAAATTGGATGATATTTTCTCCAGATGTAGTCCTATCATCTTTAATTTTAAAATATTTTTATTAAGGCTTAAAGGTTTTAATTGAGCCTGGAAGTCTGTACAAGCTCTGGAAAGAGTTCAGGAAAACTCTGTACAAGCTCCAGAAGGGGAAAAGAAGGCAAATCACTAGACTATACATATTAAGGCTGTAGACTTGATATTAGAAAATATCAGAGAGAATTATAAATCATTAGAAGAAAATATAAGGCATAAAATCCATCTTTAAACATGACATTTTACTATTTGTGATACCCTTATAAATATAACATTTTACTTAACACTTCATATATTTTACACAACAAATTATAAATATACTCTTATAGGGTATCATTGGAAATGTCTCAACTCCATGACTAATTTTTAAAATCTGTTCAAAAAAATTAAAACTTTATAAAGACATATAAATTCAGTTATTTAAATAAAATTTCATTGGTACAACTTTTTTGTTGTATTCTTTATATTAACATAAGAACACCAATACTATCATCTCAAAACCTTTAAATATAACTGGTCAAAAATTCATCTTCTTATCAAGTAGAAGTTTTAGCTTATTTAATTGTGAGCTCTTATTTTACTTATAGGGACAGGGATTTCTCAGGTTTATCCAGCTCCCTTAGATTCTGCTTACAACAAGGCAACTTTAAGAGTATTTTTACATTGGTGGTTCCCAACATGGATTTCTAATTTTCTGAATTTTAAACAAGTGTACTTGATAAATGGACTCTCTTATCCTTGATGAGGATAACTTATTTGAAATCTTTTTAACAGATTATCTTTTTCTTTTGGAATGTCTTCTGCTTCTGGATCTGGTGTTGCTTTTCCTGGTGATCCTGTTATGGAATCAGTTATTATTTAAACTTGGGATGGACCCAAGTTTAATGGGGATAATTTTAAATAATTTTTAAGCAGGTATTAAGATTCTTCTTCTTTTGATGGGGATTCTCATGTGGAGATGGATAAGCAATTAAGGTTCTTTATTGTGGAAAGAGAGGTGGAAAAGAGGTCATTGCTATGGATGGTTCTAAAAAGTGGGATTGGATTATGTTGTCAAAAGAGATGGTAGACAGATGGGGATCTAGGTATTCTATAGTAGAATTGAAAAATATTTTTAGTTTCTGGAAAGAAAAAGATGATGTTTCTTCATTGTTGTATTATAAGAAACTCCTAAGGCAATTCAACAAAGTGGTGGAATGTTTTGTTTTGGTGGATGATATTTCTTATGAAAATCAGGCTAAGGATATCTTTTGGTCTGCTTTTAGTAGGAATTTTAGGATGGATGTGTTGAAGAGGTTATCTAGCAAGATTCTGATGAAGACTTCACCTAATAGAGAGCAGAGATTACCTGCTTTATTTGTCATCAGGGAAAATGTGGTGGAGTAGCTCAAGCTTATGGCACTGGAAAGCTATCAGGAGTCTTGCGCTCAATAATTCAGAAAGATCAGTGAAGTATTGGTGAAAAATAATTATATTATGGTGACAGCTCAAGAGGCCAAGATAGCTCAGATGAGACAGCCAGTTAGTAAGTTTGAGGTAAATGTAGATAATAAGATGGTGGATTAGTTGGATGACTTAACAAAGCAGCTAAAAATTTTTCTTCAAGAGACTCAAAATGTTAATGAGGCATATTTTTCCTCATCTTCTCCTTCTTCTTATTATAATCATAGGGGTTATGAGAGGAGGAATTATGGTTATAATGGAAACAATAACAAATTTTCTGGGAATTGCAATGGTGGTAATGGTTATAGAGGAGGATATAGGGAACCCAGGGTGTGCTCTTATTGTAACAAGAGGGGGCACAGAGGTGGTGATTGTTTTTATTTAGATAGGGACCTGAATTCTTGAAGATTCAAATTTGATAAAAAGGTTTTTAAGTTTCCTTATGGATATTTTTTCAATCCTGTTGAAGGTCAGGCTCCCTCTGATTTTGTTGGAAGGAATGTGATGAGTGAAAAGAGGAACTGGTTTGAACAAATTTCTGGTGATGAAGATAATGGTAAAAGTGTTAAAAATAATGATATTAATGGTGGTGGAAAAATTGATAAGGTTAAATAGAAGGAGATCACTAAGGCCACATTTTCACCTTCATTTAGGGTAATGGAGCTGTTTATTGTTGTTAGAGTAGATTGAACTTGTATGGAAGGAAAATATGATGTGGATTCTGCTAGAAGGGCAGCTGCTATTAAACTTAAGAGTAGAATTCAGAGCCAATTAAGGGCTAAGACATGAAAGTTAGAGAAGATAAGTTTTTCTAAAGATGAAATTTATAAGATGCAGAAGGGGATGGCTGATATGGGGCCTCTTAGCTTTGTTATGTTGGATTTAAATGGGGAACCTATTCCTGTCGATGAAGATTTGGATTCTGAGGAGGATATACCTTTAGCATCTCTCCCCAGACCAACTTTTAGTGGTCCCACTCCAATGGAGGTAGTGAGGAGGCCCAGTTATGGACCTGGGTTGGTAAACGCTGTTGGTAAAAAGGTTGAAGTTATTAATTCTGAATATGTAGAAATGGTTATTGATGATGGAAACTTTGGTCCTCAAGAGGTACCCAGGGCCAAGGTAAAAAAATTAAAGGTGAAATATGAAAGACCAGTAGTAGCTGTTCAAGAGAGTACAATGGATGTTTTTTTGGGTAGGTTAAATTAACTTCTGATTCCTCTATCTTTGGTTGAGTTTTTTACAATTATTGCAACCCTTTCAGAGAAGAAAAAGAAGCTTCAGACAAGGAGACAGTTAGCAGCTGTAGATCTTGAATATATGTTTGAAAATGTGGAGAATTTTGGTGAGGAGGTGGAAACTCATTTTTCTGCTCCTCTGGGATATTTGATGGTTACTTTAAATGGTAAAGAAGTAACAATACCAACAAAATTTGTTACACCACAAGGTGTAGCAAATGTGTAACAGTTGCGTAAAGGTTGCATAATAAATACATAAAAGTCTTTACTTCTCCTAGTAATAAGTAATAATTTTTATGTACATGTTAAACAACCATTATGCAACTGTTATGCCACATGGAGTAACAAAAAATTTTGGTAGTGTAAAGGCCCTGGTGGATTCTGGGTCTCAAATTAATTTACTTTCTTTGGAGCAGGATACAAGTATTAGTCTTCCAATAAATACTGGTACTGTTGGAAACCTTAGAGGTATTGGAGGGAATTCTACTGAGCTTATGGATGCAGAAGAGCATGTAAAATTAGGTTTTGGTTGATCTGTTGGTAAGGTTCACTTTTATGTGGCCAGAGGAGCTGTAAAAGCAGTTCTTGGTGGTCCTTATTTAATGTATTTTGAAGCCTAGATTGGTTATAAATATGTAATGGGTATATTTTTGGATATTATTAGTGTTTATATGAGAAGTTTGCATATGCAGTTAGAACCTCCTGGAGATGAAGGTTGGGAGACTAGGCCTGGGGTAACCTCAATATGTCAGTGTTGTGGTTGCACCAAAAAAAGAGGCAAATTAAATGGCCAGCTTCTGGTGAATAAATTAAAGTAATTTATAATTTACACCCCCAATTTTGGGGGTAGTTAGGGCTGATCACTCTAATTTTGTAATCTCTCCTCAAAAAGAGATACTGGATTACAAAAGGTCAGCTCACGTGGAGATAATTCAAGTGGATTCTCAATTATTTTCCGTTTATATTTCATTGGTTTGTATATATGTGATGTATTTTTCTATATTTATTTTATCTTTAGAAAATTTTTCTATAAATTTTAAAATTGATTCAAGAGAAAATATGGGATGTATAGTTTTGGATAAAAATTGGAATAGTAATTTGGTAAAAAATGGTGGATAGTAGTGATGTCAATTCTGGGGGTATATTTTCTAGCCTCCATCAAGAGTATAAAGTCATTAAATTAATAAAAATAGACAAAACTATCTTATTTTAATCAACTCACAAAAATAATATTTGTGATAATTCTATTACTGTCCTCCAGTAAGAGGTTAAACTGCCAAATTTATTTACTGGGGATTTTATGGTTGAAAATTTTGTGTAAAATTAGATTAAAATAAAGGGGATAAAATTTTTGAAAGTAATGATAATAATTATGTTTCAATTTATTTTTTTTCTTATTCTGATTTTGAAGAAAATTCTGATCTAAATTTATGTAATGGTTGATCTAGAAGAGATCTTATCCCTCAATTCAAAGTGAATGTCAATGCAGAAAAATATAAAAAGGCAGCTCATCAGGTAAGATCAATTAATGAGAAACTACCAACTGATTAAAACCACCTTTGAAGAGGCTGACTTTATCAAGAGATCCTTATAACACTCCTTTAGTCGAAAATCTTCCTGAATTTTCTGAAACATTAAGAATTACTTTTGAGATATTGGGTGTTGTTAATTTTGAAACTGAAGATTGGTTATCAGGCAAAAAGAAGAAGAAGTTGTTGGATGTTATTTTAAAAAGGGAGAAGGCCATTAATTTTTTAAAAGAGAAGAGAAGTGTGTTGAATCATTCTTATGATGAACCTTACAAGATTCATGTAGTATGTCACAAGCCATGGAAACAAAATCCAATTCCAATTCCTGCAGCTTTGAAAGATGATTATATTGAAGCTATTATAAAACAAATTAAAACTGGATTAAATGAAAAGTCTTCATCAAGCTATTCTAGTCCAGTATTTTGTTTTAAAATCCTAATGTAAAGCTCAGGGTAGTTCATGATCTTAGGAAATTAAACAGGGTTACAATAAAAGATGCTGGTATACCACCTAGTGCAGAGGAGTTTGTGGAAGGATTTTTGGGTAAAGTGTTTTATGGGTTAGGTGATATATGGGGGTATATGTTGAGATAGAGTTATATCCTGATTCTAGGCTTCTCACTTCTTTTTATACTCCACTTGCATGATTACAACTAACAATATTACCTTAAGGTGCAACAAATATGGTTGCTTTTCATCAGGTTCAGATGGCCTAGATTTTTCAAGATGAAATTCTTTAATATTCTGAAATATATATTTATGATAGTTGAATTAAAGGTCCTTCAACAGATTATAATAATGAAGTTTTGGAGGTTAATTCAGGGATACAAAAAGTCATCTGGGAATATGCTGTTGTTTTAGAGAGGATATTTCTTAGAATTGAAGAGGCTGGTTTAACTATTTCTGGTTTAAAGTTTTCTTGTTTTTTATCAGCTTTAGAGATTCTTGGACATGTGGTATGTAGAGAGGGTAGGATTTTTTCAAAGAATATGGTTAAGACAATTCATTCCTGGCCAAGACCCAAAAATACTACTGAAGTCAATGGATCTTTAGGGGTATATGTTTATGTTGGAATGTTTATTAATTTCAGCCTAGGTATCTCCAGTACTGAGTAATTCTTATGTTTAAAATAAGATAACCTTAAATACATTAAGCCAATATCTTTAAAATAAGGTTAAGACCTTTATATATATGTTTATAATACATATATGTATAATTATTAGACTATTATATAACTTATAGTAGTTTAAATAGCTTATCCATAGCCTAATAATACTTATTAAGGTTTTAATGGAGTCATAATATATTTATCTTAAGTGATATTAAGTAATTAATGACATACATAAGCTTATATGTATACATAAATCTCATATCCAGTGAAATATTGTCAGCCTGTATATCTCCAGGACTGAGTAAAAAGTAATTATAAGTTATGTTAAACACATGAACTATACATGGGAATAATAAATAAGAGTACACAAATAGTATACATAAGTAAAATTATGATAATACACAAAAAATGCCATTATAACACCTTATATACATGCATATATCCACCTTTTATAGGTCTTATGTACTTAATATTAAGTTGGAATATGTTAGGGTAATCTTAAGAACCTTAAGTATAAGGCTACATAATTTTTACGTACACTTAAAGCTGTTATATTCATTGTTTTATGCAAAAAACAAGAAATGCGCTTTATTTCACTTAAAAGTTGACTATATGCGCTATAAAATTGAGAATATCAAAATTGCGCTTTGACAGATCAATTGGGCTCATTTAGAACTATTGATTTGGCTATTTAAATGCATAAAAATAACACTTTTCAAATTTGGTGTTTTTTATGCCAGAAATGGCTTCTGTGTACTGGCCACATGCTGCCTGCTTTTTTCCCATGTGAATAGCTTCATTTTTAGCAAAGTTAGCTTTTTCACACTATAATTACCCCACATTCTACGCCCACTGTGGGGAAACACACTAAAATAGGCGACAGGCGCTTATTTAGTGTCCTAGCTTAATTAATAATGCATTGACCTTGTTTATATGCACTAATTTCATTAATAACCTCACTCTTGGCACTTTATTTCATCACCACGCTTAAATTCGCCTAATTTTAGTCAAGGATTTACCCGTGCAAGAGCCTGCCAAGAACTGCATGTAGTTACCCCACATCTCACGCTCTTTTTTAAGTTTTTGGGTGGTTTCTCAGTCAATTTTGGTTATTTTTGAATGGGAATTTCACGTAGTATAATGTCAGGATTAGCCCCATTATTTCTACAGTCAATCCCCCTTATTATTAAGCTATTATTAACCTTAAAAAGTCTCCTTTAGTCTTTAATATTATTGTTTTATACGCATATACTCTCTTTTTGTCTTTTTCTTTAATTTTGATGGATTTCCCTTATTATTTCAGGATTTTGGAAGTTGTTACTCTTCTAATTATGTCATGGGTTACTGGGAATGTTGATGGGCATGTCTATTAGTTGTTTAGAGGCGTCATTAACTTTGTATTGGGTGGTACATCAAGGGAATCATTGGGGAACTCAGTGTGTATAAAGGGAGGAGGTTTTTGGGTTGTATTTCTTCATTCTTTATCATTACAATTCAACCAATATAACCAAACCAATTACAATACATATCAATTAGTACTTTTATAAGACTTTTGAATAGTATCTGAATTTATATAATCTATTTTTCTACCAACTATAAAGATTGTAAGCCATATATAAGAATAGTGAGAATTATATTACTGAGACCTTTATATTTGATTATATTTTACAACTTAGTGGATTAAAACTACAGTATTCATATAGGACCATTAAAATCTTCTAGACAACTGACTATTCAAGCTAGTTCACGTCCTTGTACTTGATCTTAGCCTGACAATTGGGGACCTTTCCTCAAGAATTCTGTTATAATCCTGTAAGTGAAATTTTCAAAAGAAGGTGCACGTAAATAATATCCCTATAGAAATATTTGGATAATTACAACAGGTTGGGGTCACTTATTTAGTGATTTCAGAAAAAGAAGCCCTGTTATATAATAAAATTGTGATATTGAATCAACAATTTTACCACTAATTTAACATAAAATTGTTATTAGTGGGAGTCTGTCAATAGACCAATTAAATTTGTGATCTTTGCAGATAATAACCAATTAAACTGATTAATTGTTTTCTTTTTACAGGACTCTTAATCCCTTTTTATTGGTTTGTAAAATTCATTTAATATTTAGAAAGAATCTTACTAACAAATTTTCTTTTTTAAATATAAATACACGGCTACATATTGTAGACCAGTTAAATCAAGTGACCACATAAAAGCATATTTGACTTTTGGCACTTAAAAATTCACTTAATACCAATAAGTAAGCAATAAAATTGTCTTCAGTGGTACTAATAAATACTGATTAAACTCCTTTTTGAAGTTTTTCAAATCTAAACTTTCAATTCTCTAAAATTCCACGTAAAAATGTGTGACAACAATGACATTGTAAGTAATAAGGCAAAACCTTATAACTTAAGAACTAGAGCTGAAAGACCTGTTACAGGACATCGAAATGGAGGGTCAAGAATCACCAGTAACAATAAAAAACACCCCACCAATGTCCATGGAGGAAAAGGAAAAGCTCTTAAAACAAATGTCAATAAAGAAGTCCAAAAACACCTTACAAGAGCAAATTCACTCCCTCTCAACCCTACTGAATACACTAACAATAAGAGTAAACAATATGTTAGACCAGATCAACAATCTGGAGAAAAGGGCAGCACAGGGCTTTATAGAAGTCAACCAGGCTCTAGTGGATATAAGGTCTCATCAACAACCTGTGGCACCAAATACCACAGCAACACCTCCAGTCCCAGAAGAGGACCAAAAGATAACTGTAAGCAAATGGAAGTGGGATTGGTATGCCCAAAACTACAACAGTCCTCCTCAACAGGGATCCAGCAGTCACCCTTACAGGGGAAAGCCAAGGAGAGGCAGGGGAAATGGAATAAGACCGTGGTAAGTCATCCATCTTCTCAAGATCAATTATATAATCCTAACAATGAATTACTTATAGGTAATGAAATTGATAGAGAGTTATTGGATATAATTGATAAGGATTTAAAAAATTATTCATTTGAAAATAGCATGTTAGACTTGTCATTACATAAGGGCAATGTACATAGTTTTATTGATCACCAGGAAAATACTATTAATATAAAAATGGAATCAAATGAAGAAAAAATTGACCCTGATGATGAATCTTCTGAATTAGAAACAGAAAAAATTGAATATTTTCTGAAAGAAAATCCAATGGAATCAAAAATAATTAGTAAATTATTATTGAGAATTGAAAAATTGGAAGAATTCTCTAGAGAATCCAACAATAATACAGAAAGTGTATTATTAAACATCACAAAATCATTGAGTACAACAGCCAATAAGTTAAAAATTATTGAGAATTCAAATAATGAATTGATCAATGAAAACAAAAGACTAAATTCTGAGATTAAAAATTTAGAAATTAAATTAGAACATTCTCAGAATATTATGGCCACCATAGAGGGACGTGTAAAATTGTCTTTTTCAAATGTAAATGATACTTTAACTCATGTACCTGTAATAAAAGATAGGTTACAAAGAGTAGAAATTGAAGTAGCTAACATTTTGAAAAATACTGAAACAATAAAGGATAATACCTCTTATGTAGAAAGAGTGCCAGTTTTTATGAAACACTCTGATGATAAACCAATGATGGAACATGAACATAGTGTCATGGGCTCTGAGAATATAAAATCAGTAAAAGATGAAATTAATGATCATCTTTCTAAAGTGAGTGAATTACTCAATATTCCTCAGGTTAGGGAAGCTAAAACTAGCCAAAAGAACTGGCCTAAGTTAGATCAGTACCCTTCTTTTGACGGGGATTCAAAATCTGATTGGCAACAATTCATACAAAGAATTGATAACTTAAAATTTTCATATAAATTACCTGATGAAGAAATTACTTCAAAGTTAATATCTTTATTTACAGATGTGGCCTTATTATGGTTTGAATCTGTATTGAGTGAGGGAATTAATTACTCCTGGAATGAATGGAAGGCACTAATTGAAAGGCAATTTGGTGGCCCAAAATTTAGAATCACTCAACAAAGACTGTATGAAAGGGCCAGATATAATCCAAATGCTGGAGATAAACCCATGGTCTTCTTAATGAATTTAATAAAAATCATGAAAGCTATGGATCCAAAAATGGATTATGAAGAGTGGAAAGAAAAAATAATATACAAGTTGCCTATATCAGTTAGAGACATTATTGTAGCTAGAACTGAAACTGTCAGAGACACCTCTGGATTCATTAATATATGCAATGAGATATTATTAAACCACAAGTATGAAACCAAGTATAGTGATTACAGACAAAGTGTTGACGTGGTAAAACCTACTACAAGTAAGTTACCAGTGGAAAAGAAAAAACCTTCAGCTCCCCTTGTCCCTAAGAGACAAGAAAATAACACTTGTTACAAATGTAATGAACCTTGGGTTAAAGGTCACACGTGTAAGAAAAGAATAAATGTTATTGAAACCTCACAGAATTCTGAACCTAGTAATCATGAAGATGGGAATGTGGAATCCAGTGAGGATTGCAAAAGTAACATATCTTACAGTGATGATGAAAATGAGATATTTGTATTAGAACAGGATATAATGTTCCTGAATGATGCTATACCTCATACAGACACATCTTTAACTTCCATAGAGGAAGCTGAAATAATTAAAGATGTATCTCATGATACTTACAAAATAACACCTATCAGAGCACCTATTATCATATGTGGAAAAGAAATGAATGCCATTCTTGACACTGGGGCTGCAGGTAGTGTAGTTTCACTTAATGCATTAATGAAACTTGATAGTAAGTACCAGGAAAACCTAGAACCTGTTCAGACAAAGAACTGGAGGGGTTTTGGTTCAGTATTAAATCCAATTGGCAAATACAAAACTGCTGTATTCTTTAAATATAATAATGGATATGTTAGAGCAGTTTGTGAATTTGTAGTAATGGATAATAATAATTGTAGTGATTGGTTTATTATTGGCAATGATTTATTGACAAAATTTGGCATTAAACTTGATCCTGCAAACAGTTGTTTCACCATAGGAGTGAATGGTAAAAGGAAATTCAAGATATGTTCTGAAAATTCAGTATATGCCATTTCTCCTAGAGAAGAACAACTGCAAGGTGGAAGAGCCACCAATGAAGTGGGTGAATTGGAAAATGAAATCCAAAAGGCCTCTTTCAGTCCTCAACTCTCAAAAATTGAACAAGAAGACATTTTGAGATTGATTAAATCATATCCTATGGCATTTGCTCATGGATCAAATGAACTAGGATTGGTCAAAGACCATGAGATGAAAATCTCTCTAAGCTGTGATCTGGATAATATTCCTGGCAGCTTAAAAAAGAAACCTTACCCAGCATCTCCTGCAAAAAGGAAAGATATTGAAGACAATATAAAATTGTTGTTGGAAATGGGTATTGTTGAAAAAGTGGACACAACACCTAAGTATTGTGTCATTTCACCAGTATTAATCTCTTATGAAAAAGATAAGGCAAGATTATGCGGTGATTATAGAGCTCTGAATACATATACAGTAGATGATATTTACCCTCTACCAAGGATAGCTTCTATCCATGCTACCTTACAAGGAGAAAAATATATTTCCTGTCTGGATGGGAACAAGGGTTACCACCAGATTCCTGTGGAAAGAAATTCTCAAAATTACTTATTAATAACCACACATATGGGTATATATAAGTATGTGAGAATGCCATTTGGCCCAAGGAATGCCCCTTCAGTCTTCCAAAAATTGATGGATAGTGTTTTTCATCAGGAAATGGTTGAAGGATGGCTATTGGTCTATATTGATGACATCATAGTGTTTTCAAAAACATATGATGAACATTTAAATCACCTGAAAAGAGTCTTTCAAAAAATGGATGAAATTAATATGACTATTGCATTAAAGAAATGTAAGTTTGGATTTCAATCCTTGAAAGTACTTGGACATGTTGTATCTGGATTACAAATTTGTGTTGACCAGAATAAGGTGGCAGCAATTAAAAACATTGGGATACCTAAAAATGTTAAAGAGGTTCAAAGTTTTTTGGGTATGTGTGGATATTATAGACAATATATTAAAAATTACCAATCCATTGCAGCCCCTTTAACAACATTAATCATGAAGAATGAAGCTTTCATTTGGAATAATGAAAGACAACACGCCTTTAATAAATTAAAGGAATGTTTAATGACAGCTCCAATATTGGGACTGCCAGATTTCACCCTACCTTTTATCTTGTACACTGATGCAAGTTTCATAGGTTTGGGTGCTGCTTTACAGCAAAAACAGATAATAAATGGAAAATTATCTGAAGTAGTTATCTTTTATATATCCAGAACCTTAAGAAAAACAGAATTAAGGTATGGTGCCACACAGCTAGAATGTTTAGCCGTGGTGTGGGCTTTGGAGAAACTTCATTACTATCTGGAAGACCAGAAGTTTGAACTTATAACAGATTGCAGTGCAGTAAAATCATTACTAAACATGAAAACACCTAATAGGCACATGTTTAGATGGCAACTAGCTGTACAAGAGTACAGAGGAAGAATGACAATCACTCACAGATCAGGAACATTGCATTCAAATGTGGATTTGTTATCCAGAAGTCCTTTGCCAAATGATGCTGACAACCCAGCTTATGTGCCTGAAAATGAGGTTATACATATATTTGGGATTTATATAGTGGATTTAGAAGAAGAGTTTATGCAAACTATATTGGAAATTTCTTCATCTGATAAAGATTTGTCTAAGCTATCTACCATTCTTAATGATCCAACAAATGCCTCCATAAGTGCATTAATTAAAACCTTGCCTCCAAAGTATAAAAATGCGTTGGAAAAAGGTAAACTATCAATTGAAGATGGATATATATATTACAGGAAAAATTTAAGCAATGTAATAGTAATACCACCTTCTATGAAAGAGTTAATGTTGAGTACTTGTCATGATGACATCTTAGCTGGTCATTTTGACTTTAACAAAACATTAACCAGAGTTAAAAATACAGCCTGGTGGATAAACATGAAAGAGGATGTACAAAAATACATTGAAACATGTGACTCTTGTCAGAATTCTAAAAGATTAACTGGGAAGAGAGCTGGGTTGTTACAACAAATAGAGCAGCCAAAAGCTCCATGGGAAATTATAAACATGGATTTTGTAACTGGCTTGCCATTAGCAGGAAAAGAAAGTTTCAATTCTTGCTGGGTAATAGTGGATAGATTAACAAAAATGTGTAAGTTTATCCCTACCCATAAAGAGGTATCTGCAAAAGACTTGGCATTACTATGGTGGACTCAGATGATGAATACTTCTGGGTTCCCCAAAGCCATAATCTCTGACAGAGACCCTAAATTTACTTCAGAGTTCTGGACATCTTTGATGGAAGTATCAGGTTGTCAATTAAAATTGTCTACAGCACACCATCCACAAACTGATGGGCTGGCTGAGAGGATGATACAAACTCTAGAAGACATGATCAGAAGATATTGTGCCTTTGGATTAGAATACAAAGACAATGAGAAATTCACACATGACTGGGTAACATTAATTCCTGGCCTTGAATTTGCTTATAACAGCACAACTCATTCTGTAACAGAGAAGAAACCATTTGAACTCTGGCTGGGATATGTACCAAATACCCCAGTAAATCATTTAAATAAACTACCAAGGTTGGATATACACCCTGGCACTAAATCCTTTATTCATATGCAACAAATGTGTAGAAAGCATGCAGAAGAATGCATCCAAAAAGCATTTGAAGATGAAAAGAAAAGGTGGGACAAATCTCATAAAGAATTTGAATTTAAAAAGGGAGATGAAGTCCTCATATCAACACTACATTTTAACTTACAAGGTAATGTTAAATTAAAGGATCCCTTTGTAGGACCTTTTGTAGTAAATAAAATGGTTGGGAATAATGCAGTGGAAGTCATATTATATGCTCCATATGACAGGAAACATCCAGTTTTCCCTATCTCATTATTGAAATCTTACCATGCAAATGATCCTGACTTATTTCCAAAAAGAAGGGGAAGGCCTAAAAAGCAACCTGAAGAAATTGTGGAAAAAGCAGAGATTGAAAAAATACTCAAGAAAAGAATCCTTACTAAAGAAAAAGGAACTGAGTACTTACTAAGATTTAAAGGGAAATCAAATGAATTTGATAAATGGATACCTGAAAAAGAAATTTCTAATTTATCCACCCTTCTTAAAAAATTTAAACAGAAATAAATTTCTGTTCAACCAGCTGAGGGGTTAAAAAACCAGTACTCATAATATCTTATTATGTTTTATTTCTTTAAAGTTGAATCTTTAATGCTACAGATTTATTCTGAATACCTGAAAATTACAAATTAATAAAATAAAATGTATAACTTATCATTTTTTTTATTGTTTTTTTGGGTGGGCGAGTGTCAGCCTGTATATCTCCAGGACTGATTAAAAAGTAATTATAAGTTATGTTAAACACATGAACTATACATGGGAATAATAAATAAGAGTACACAAATAGTATACATAAGTAAAATTATGATAATACACAAAAAATGCCATTATAACACCTTATATACATGCATATATCCACCTTTTATAGGTCTTATGTACTTAATATTAAGTTGGAATATGTTAGGGTAATCTTAAGAACCTTAAGTATAAGGCTACATAATTTTTACGTACACTTAAAGCTGTTATATTCATTGTTTTATGCAAAAAACAAGAAATGTGCTTTATTTCACTTAAAAGTTGACTATATGCGCTATAAAATTGAGAATATCAAAATTGCGCTTTGACAGATCAATTGGGCTCATTTAGAACTATTGATTTGGCTATTTAAATGCATAAAAATAACACTTTTCAAATTTGGTGTTTTTTATGCCAGAAATGGCTTCTGTGTACTGGCCACATGCTGCCTGCTTTTTTCCCATGTGAATAGCTTCATTTTTAGCAAAGTTAGCTTTTTCACACTATAATTACCCCACATTCTACGCCCACTGTGGGGAAACACACTAAAATAGGCGACAGGCGCTTATTTAGTGTCCTAGCTTAATTAATAATGCATTGACCTTGTTTATATGCACTAATTTCATTAATAACCTCACTCTTGGCACTTTATTTCATCACCACGCTTAAATTCGCCTAATTTTAGTCAAGGATTTACCCGTGCAAGAGCCTGCCAAGAACTGCATGTAGTTACCCCACATCTCACGCTCTTTTTTAAGTTTTTGGGTGGTTTCTCAGTCAATTTTGGTTATTTTTGAATGGGAATTTCACGTAGTATAATGTCAGGATTAGCCCCATTATTTCTACAGTCAATCCCCCTTATTATTAAGCTATTATTAACCTTAAAAAGTCTCCTTTAGTCTTTAATATTATTGTTTTATACGCATATACTCTCTTTTTGTCTTTTTCTTTAATTTTGATGGATTTCCCTTATTATTTCAGGATTTTGGAAGTTGTTACTCTTCTAATTATGTCATGGGTTACTGGGAATGTTGATGGGCATGTCTATTAGTTGTTTAGAGGCGTCATTAACTTTGTATTGGGTGGTACATCAAGGGAATCATTGGGGAACTCAGTGTGTATAAAGGGAGGAGGTTTTTGGGTTGTATTTCTTCATTCTTTATCATTACAATTCAACCAATATAACCAAACCAATTACAATACATATCAATTAGTACTTTTATAAGACTTTTGAATAGTATCTGAATTTATATAATCTATTTTTCTACCAACTATAAAGATTGTAAGCCATATATAAGAATAGTGAGAATTATATTACTGAGACCTTTATATTTGATTATATTTTACAACTTAGTGGATTAAAACTACAGTATTCATATAGGACCATTAAAATCTTCTAGACAACTGACTATTTAAGCTAGTTCACGTAATTGTACTTGATCTTAGCCTGACAAATATGCAGTATATTATGTATATTTAGGTCTATAAGTGGGTTTTTAGCCTCTTAATAGCCTATAAACTTTATTTTTCTGCTCATTTTAGGTCATATGTACATATTCAGTGGATTCACAACGCCTACAGGAGCATTTACATCTATTTCAGGCGCATTTACTCAGTTTGGACAACTTAATCTGCTTCCTTGGATGGATATTCACGGATTTATGGGTTGGGAGGTCATTTCTGGGTTAATGTGGATTCTTGGGGATGTTATTGGGGGCTTGGACATTTCATTTTTTTCCTTTATATGCTTTGGGTTTCATTAAATCTCTTTTGGATTACTTATTTTACCTGTTTCTTTATGGTATCCGCTTTTATCTGGATTTTCTATTTATGGTATGGGTCTGTGTTATCATTAATTGTGATGGAGGGTCCTTACTGGAGGTCTGGGTGTTGAATCTTCTTGAAGTGGAAGCCATGGGGAGATGATGGGCCCTCATAGTGCTGTAATTTCTATGTATAGCAGTGACAACATCTGGATTGAAGGTCTTTGCACTCCAGTGAATTTTGGTATAAGTAAGGAGGGATTTGACGGGTTATTTATCATCACTTACTTACTACAATTCAATTTAACATTTAAAGACAATTATTATCATTTAGAAATATATTATAAAGCCTTTATAAATTGATATTATCATTATATAAGCTATAACTATATTCTATTTATCTATTTTCCACCACTAGCACTTATTTAAAACCAAGTATTGTGAGTTTTATTTGAGTATAACTATTTTATTAGTCTTCCCCTGAGGTTTAATTTCTAAATAATTTATCAATAAGTAGTAGTACCATTAATAAATACTATTAAATAATACTTATATACTAGATACACTGGCAATTAAGGACTTCTCTTCCTTGGCAGTTCCATTGAGACAGTTAACTAGAAAGGATGAAGATTGGGAGTGGGATGAAGAGTGTGAAGAGGTTTTTGTGAAGTTTAAGAAGGTAGTTGCAGAAGATATTCTCTTGTATATGTTGGATTATGGTAAGGGATCAGGTGGGATTTATTTTTCTGTTTATTCAAGCTAAATTTCTTCTGGGGAGGTCTTGTCTCAGATGGATATAGCTGGTTATATTAGACCAGTCATGTATGAATCTGATGTTTTTACTGAGGTGGAATCAAGATAGTCTCAACCTAAATTGGAATTATGTGGTGTGATGATATTTCAAAGAAGTTTGAAAATTTTTTATGTGGTCAACTCTTCAAACTTTTAGTGGATGCAAAACCTTTAAATCAGATGACCAATTCCCCAAGTTTACAAAATGTGCCCATGACCAGATGGATAGCTTTTATTCAAATTTTTTTTTGATTTAGTTCATAGGCCCGCAAAACTTTAACTATGCCAGATGGATTGTCAAGAAGACTGCCAACCGAAGAGGATTCTGACTCAGAAGAATTCAATAAAGATATAACTGTAATCAAAGCCGGAATAAAAGTTGCTGAATTCTTAACTTACCTACCCCATGAGGTTAAACTGGGTGGTTGTATAAATTTAAATAATAATTTGTTTCAGGAAGAAGGTGTACATAAATTGGGTAAAAAAGTGGTCTGAGATGAAGTGGTGTATTATGATTAAGATAGTGTAGTTTTGTGGGATGGTAGTAAATTAGAGAATAGGGTATATGTGGGAGGATTAGATAATTTGGTTAAAGAGAGGTTGGGTGCATATTAGAATTTGGTTACAGGTAGAATGGAAGATGAAGAGGTTGATGCTGAAAGAGTTTTTTATGAGGTGAAAGAAAATTTGGATAAAGAGAGGTTGGAAGGTTCAGTAGAAGAAGATTCAAAATCTTATGTGATCAGTAGGAAAATTTATGGTAGGAAGTTATTGGCTCATTCATTTTCACGTTATTTTGGTGATAAGGAAGTGCCCATAGATTAGTTATTGTAGGAATTAAAGATGAAGTCTGGGGAAAGACAGGATTTTATATGATGGTTAAACATTTGTTAAATCTGGAAAGGCCAGAAAATTGTGATGATGATGATAGGCCTTCTATCAAAAGGAAGTCACCAGGATTTTTTTGTCTAGTAGGAGGTTGATGAAAGGGAGGTCTATAGATCCTCAGGATGTTATAACTCAGAGAAAAGGTCAAGAGTTGGTTAAGAAATCACTACGTGAAGATATTGGGCATAGAGGGGTTGGAGAAAGTTATAGACAAATTTCTGATAAATTTTTGTGGCCTGGAATGAAGATGGGATTTAAAAAGTAGGTTCAATCATGTTAAGAATGTCAAAGAATAAGTTATTTAAAGCCAAAGAACCTGGAAATGAACCTGTCAAAAACACTCTTTTTGGTAGGATTAGTTTGGACTCTGTTCATATTAAAAAGGGAAGTTATAAATATGCAATTGTAGCCAGAGATTATTATCTGGACATTTAGAGAAAATTCCTCTTATTAATTTGAATGCCAAAAATGTGGCAGATTTTTGATGAAAGATTGGGTATATAGGTATGGAGTGATGAAGTTTTTAGCTGTTGATGGAGGGCTTGAATTTTGGTCAGCGTTTGGGGAATCAATGGAAAAATTTGGATCAAATGTTATGGTAGAAACTCCTTATTATCCCGAAGCTTAAGTAATGGTAGAAAGACAGCATCAATTTTTTAAGGATGATTTACTTAAAATGTGTGCGACAAGTTCTGAAAAGTGAAGGCACTATTTAACATTAGTTTTATTTTCTGAATGAATTACTGCAAAAAGTATGACTTGATATTCACCTTAAAAGCTAATTTTTTATCAAAAAGCAGTTTTACCATCTTATTTAGAGTCTGAAACATATCTTGCAGTAGATTGGGGTACCATCAAAACTAATGAAGATTTATTATGTGCAAGAATGATACATCTAGAAAAGAAAGAAGAAACTTTAGAAAAGGCATATTCTAGGATGGTCAAGAGCCAAAGTAAGTCAGTCAGATATTGGGATAAGAAGTTGCCTCATAGAATTAATAAACCTTTAAAGACTGGATATATGGTTTTTGGTGTATAATAGAAGTTTGAAAAGTCAGTGAGGAATGATGTTTTCAGACAGGTAGAATGGACCATATAAAGTCAGAGAATAGGTTTCTGGTGACTCATATGTTTTAGAGGAGCTGGATGGTGTAGCGATAAAAAAGAGGGTAGCTGCAGATAAAGTCAAGTTGTTCTATCCTAGAGGCACCAGGAGTGCAAGTCTAACTTTGAAATGAGGATAAAGTACCAACTATCATTATGAAGAATTCCTCACAAATTAGGATAAACTATTTGCCATCATTATGAAGAAAGCAAGTTTTTAAATTTAATGTCAAAGCTTTAAGGTGAATATTTGTGTTGGAGTGTAATTATTTTGGTAATATTGATCACAGTTGAACCTTCTAAATTAAATATCGGTAAGTTTGGAGGTAATTGATGGGCTGGCTTCTCTATAAAAAATTATCTCACAATGTTAGTTACCATAGTTTCTGTGTTTCTAGTTGATACATGGTTTTGTTTTTTTTCATATAGGTAGTCCTCTAGGACTATAAACTGTGTCATTACAATGTCAACTTAATATGCTCATTTAAATACAGGATTTAAGATTAATAATTAAGGTTATTTTATTTTGTTATTTCTTTTAATTAATAATATTTTTGATGTTTGAATTTTTATGTTATGAAATTATGTTCTTTCAATTTAAAATTTTATTATAGTTAAATTTTTCAGGGATAATGCTCACTTGTGGCTTCCAATCAATTTTAAAAGTTGGAGGGAGCCCACCCAGTGATCAATTCTCTATTCTGTTTCTTTCTGTTTTTCACATTCTTCAAAATTTATTTATGTTTAATTTTCAATTTTCTTTCTTTTTTATCCCACATCAAGGTGCATTTGGATGTGGGTATGATGTCAAGGGTACAGCTCATCAAATATCTGGGGGACATTTTTTAAGTTTTTAAATTATATGTTGTTTTTTTAATTTAAAATTTTAATTTTAAATTTTTAGATTTTACTTTCATTAATAAAAAAATTTATTTCAAACTATTTTTTCATTTTAAAAATATTATTTTCATGTATTTATTTATATATATTAAATAAAAATAAATAATAAATAATTATAATAAATATTAAAAATAAATTAAAACAAAAAAATTAAAAATCAAAAATTAAAAATTAAAAATAAAATAAATAATAATAATAGTAAAAACATATTTAGATTTCTTTATTTATGTTTAAATTTTTTATCTATAATTTCTAAAAACTACCTGAGTCAGAAAATTAGCAAGTAAAAAGAAGAAGCAGTTAAGGAAGCCAATATTTTGAAGAAGAAGCTATATTTGAAAGATTTGGAGATCCAAGCTTTGGAGATTTTTTGGACGATTCTATTTGGTGATACTGATGGTGCTGGAGCCATTTATCTATCTTAAACTAGTCCCTTAAATTTTCTCTCTCATATAGGCCTCTTCTCTGTCTTTAGGAGTGTAGCTTCTATTATGTGTTACAAAGTTTTTAAAGGCTGTGAAAAGCTTACTGCTGATTTCATGGTGGGGAGAATATATAAAAGTAGGATCTAGACCAGGAAAATGATAATCTGAGAATGGATAAGAAGAACCAGATGAGTCTGAAAAATGGCATTAATATACATCAATAATGAAGCAAAATTAGAAAATTATTAAAGCTAACCTACCAGAATCCACACTTTCAAGACAGAAATTGAAGTTCTGACTGGGTAAATGTTTTATCTTGAGAAGGCAGGAGAAGGGATTGTCAGTTTTCGGCACTTGGTATTTGTTGGTGTTGGAATTTTTAATTGATGGAGTGGAAATTTTTTTGGGAGGTGGAGAGTAAGTGCTGGAAGCTTTGGGTTCTTTGAATGGATTAGAAGAGGTGTGAGAAAGGTTAAGGCTTTTTGATCTATGTTTTTTATTAGTAGGTCTTCTGAAGGTAATAGGAGAAGGAATGGAAAGGGATGTAGAAATTTATAGGACTGGTATAGTTGAATGAGGATTGATCACAGCTTTAGGAGAAGTTAAGTTCCTGGTAGGAGCAGTAGCAAGCCTAGATTGAAGAGATAGAAAAGCTGGAGTAGTAGTTGGTTGGATAGGTTCCATGGAGTTGGAATCAAAGAGAATGTTGAGATAGTCTGAAGGGCTTAATGAAGGAGAATTTTAGGCAGGAAAAGAAGGAGAAGGAGAAGGTTGAGTAGAAGATTTGTGGAAGGAGGAAAAGCTAATGGAAGGCATAGAGATGGAGACATATTTAAGGCCAGATCATTTCCTTCTTTTTCAAAGAAAATGGAGAAAACTCTATTATACACCACACAATATGGGGGGGCAGACTTGCTAGCGAGTCCGCCACCTTGGACCTAAACTCACCACAGATTGAACACACATTGAGCTATTAATAACGGAACCATACAATCAGGAATGAACTCCACTCAGCAGAACAGTTTTAGGTGTGTGTTCAAGTAGAGTTCAGTTTGTTTTCAGTATGAGTTCAGTCTGAGTTCCATCTGAGTTCCATCTCAGTTCAGGTTGAGGACTTTCTAGAAAGTCCACCCCCTATATTGCATAGTGATAGGTGTGTCTTTTCAAGTTTAATGTAAAAACACAATCTCTATAGGTGAATGAACAGTAGTTGAAAGCTTGATATGGGGAAGCAACAAAGTTGGCTGGAGACATTTTGAAAAAGTTTAAAATTAGGATATGAAAGAAAAATGGATGAAAAGTTGGAACCAGGAAAAAAGGACTGGTGGAAGATTTTGGGCTCAAGATTGTAGTAGGGATGTTGGTGATTGATTACATTATTGGTCTTACATAAAATTAAAAAGTAATTTATCAATCTTTGGTAAAACAAGACAATAAACTGGCTATTAAATCATTATCTGTACATTTTAATTAAGGATTTACAAAAGGCTGGTCCACCAAGACCATTAACTGGCAATAAATTAAATGTTTGGTTCTCTAAGACTTCATATTGGAAATTTTAATCTGTTTTGATCTTCAATTAAATTTTTTTAATTTATCACTGGTTCATCAGTTCTCAAACTGGATAACCACTCATTAGGAGAGCTCAATAGCTGAGGGAAGGTTTTATGCTAAACTTTTTAAAATTAATATGTATTAAAAAGGGTGGATAAAGTCTATTAAGCATAAAGATAAGTAGGAGATTCAAAGTGTTATTGGAAAATATTGTTAAGATGGATACGGTTCTCCCTGCACTACAGAGAGTGCAGAGGTTTTGAAAAATAGGGTGCAGAGATTTGATGCACTCAAAGGCTGGAAATAAAGGTGCTAAGAAAGTCTGAATAAAGATGAAAAATTCTGAAAGTTTTAAAGTGGTTTAAAGGGTTGGATATTTATTTGAATTTTGTGATGCTGAATCTTTTGAAAGAGGAATAGGTAAATGGAATTTTAGTGTGCTTCATTTTAGGCTATATTTGAAGAAGCTTTGAGGACCTTATGTTGGGAATTGAATAAAAGTTATCATCTCTGTTGGTGTAGAGCCTACTGTCTCATGCTGTTCCAGAAAGAAATTTGTCAAAGGGAGTATTAAGGGATTCAAACATTACTCTTAGTAGTGGAACCATCACAAGAAAAATATGTTTTATCTGACTTTAGATCAAGAAAATTCAGATATAATACAAGATAAACCAGACAACATGTTTTAAAAGCTCTAAGGAAACAAATTTTAAAAGAAGAGATGAATAATCAAAACAAATAATCTTTTTGAAAACTTTCTACATCAGCATCAAAACTTTGCATTAACAATCTTCTCTTCATGATATCTTCATTATTATTGGCTGGAGTTTCTTGAAAATGAGTTAAAAATCCTCTTTTCATATCATCACAAATATCTAAAAAGATATATCTATGAAATTTTGGATAAATATTAATATAATCAAATTTTACCTGACTAACATCATTAGTAATGGTGATTTCAATAGCTTAAAGTAAGAGGGGTAGAAGAATCATTATAGAGGTCAAATGGATATGAAATTATGGACAAAATTTAAGAGCATGGAAAATGAGTTTCAGAAAAACTGAAAGGAGGAACTTGAATAATGTGATTGGGATCTTGAGAAGGGTTAGGTAGCTCAGGATAAGGCTTATGTTTTTTAGATGATGAAGCTGTTTTGGCCTTGAAGTTTCTGAAGAAAACTGGAATTATGTATAATCTCTTTTTGGGTATAGTTGGATCAGGTAAAGCTTCTGGGCCTGTGTAGACATTAGTTCTGGAAGGAATTACAGGACAGATACATTTAAAAAAAATTTTTGTGCAGAGATTACAAGAATTTCTTCTAAGGAAGCCAGGATTTGACATTAAGCAAGTAACTTGGTATCAGTCACATAATTTGCAGTTTAAAGCTAAATCTTTTGAAGACGTGAGGATGGTGATGATAAGTTTTAAATTTGATCTAAAAGAAACTATGGTGGTGAGGATGAAATTTGAAGATGATGGTTTAAGTTGATTAAGAGGAGATGGATATGTGATTGATCAATCGTCAGACAGGCTATCTCAGGAGTCCAGTAATTTATATAATAAGTTACTGTAAAGGAATAACCTTATGTAAATACAAAAATTTTTTAAAATAAAATTATAAATGTTTTGTGAATAAAATAAATTATTATACTTAATTTTATTATTAAATAAATTGTATTACATAAATAAATATAATATTCTATAATACCATGGTGTGATCTATATGTATGAATAAATTATTTAAAATTATATTATCAGTGTAAATTTAACCTACACAGTAATTGCAATTTTTTAAATAATAACATTTATATAAAACTAAATACAACCTAATATATAATAATATCCATCAATATTTGGCACTTCTGTGACCCCCAATTTTTATATTAATATCAATATATTAATTTAATATGTTTAAATTCAAATTCTCATGTTAAAAGGTTCCTGTATTGACTTAATTAGCTGTTCAATTGATTTAATAGTTCACTTACTTGAAATAGTTAAATTAATATTATTTTTACTTAGTTAAACTTATTTAAAACCATAAAAATACTTACTTTGATTTTAATTATACTTTTCTAGTCATTGCTATTCTTCTTTAGATTTTTTCTCATAGTTCTCATATTTTTTATATTCACGTAGTTAGTTGTTATATTAATTCTATTCTTTTTAGGGATTACTAAAGGGAAAGGATATTTTTTTATTCACGGATTTATTTTTATGTTTTTTAAATTAGATTCTTCTAAATTAATTATTTCATATAATTTTACCTTTTGTATATACTTTTGGAACGCTCCAGAATGTCCTCTTGCCTATAAAAGGGCTTTAGAAGTCCATCTGGTAGCTCATCACTTACTGACTATACAATCATTCAACATATTTTAATTATATTACTTTATTTACTATTTTTATTAGTACACTACATCTAATTTAAATACTATATAGAATATTATTGGTTGCTTTAAGACTTATAATACTAACATTGAACTGATGCGCTTTTGAATACTTACTATTAATAATAATATTTGAAATTTAACTTAATCATTATAATTTTTTGTCATCTCTCAATCAAATTCTTGTCCTAATCTCTCAAATCATATTTATTTTATTTCATTTTATATTATTACCTTATTACTCACATATCTATCCTTTATTATTCTTATTCATTACTCCAATCTTCTAGACCTTCCGGCTGATATCAATTATGCAAATTTAAGAATGGGTACATTCTTCATTGGAGAAAAAATGTGGCCATCTAAAGTTTAGTACTTCACTAAAATATGCTTTAAATATATTTTGGTCATTAATTATTAGGATTTAAATGGTTATTTAATTTTAGAACAATTTTATTACAAAAAAATGGTTGCTTTTATGGTGAAAATTGGTTTAATAATGCATCAAGAGAAAATAATTAATTCACAGTCAAGAAACAGTATTGTGGGTTTGTAAATTCATGTAAATTTTACTCAGGAGGCTTAAAAACCTTTAATAATTTTTTAATAATTTTTAATATTTTTCATATATTTTTAATTATTTTTGATTTTTAGTTGATTTACTTAACTTTAATAATTTTTAGATTAGTGGATAGGGCTGTGAAGGCTACAAAAATTGGAAGAAATTTTCTTCAGATTTAGCCCTATCATCTCCAATTTTTACAGATTTTTTGTATAGGATTTAAGGCTTTAATTGAGTCCAGAAGTCCATATGATCTCCAGAAAAGTCTTGACAAACTCCATACAAGTTCTGGGAATCTCTGGGGGAGCTGCAGAAGGGGAAAAGGAGACATGTGACTAGACTAATCATTTAAACAAATCCAAATTGCTTGAATTTATCTTACAGAAATTAAACTTTAATAGCCCTTTTACAGCTCAAAAAAGGGGTTTTCACAAAGGATGGTCACAATATTTCAACTAAGAGGTCTCCAAAGCGCAGAAAAGGTAGACTCTGTGCCCAGTTTTTTAGTGAAATATGGAAATATGTGCTATGGAAAGTAGACATTAGAGAAAAGTACATACAAGACTATAAAACAAAAGCACTTTATGTATTTGGGATAATCTCAACTAGCACTAAGTGCATAGTTTAGATTTGAGAAGAAGTGTCAAGTAATGGTACAGGTTTCACCCTAGGATAGGTGCAATGGCACATAAGGATAATACACAGGTATTAATCACTGTTAGCTTAAAGTTTCACAAAGCAAGGTCACTAATGGCACTAGAAAATAAGAGGTTTGACAATTGAGCATATATGTAGTGCTCAAGGATAAGAAAGTAAAAGTAAGACACTAAAAAAATGTGGAGAAATTACTAAGCGCTGAGGTTTCCATAATAGGTGGATACTCTCACAACAAGTACACAACTCATAGTAAGTACAGAAGGTGGTACAGTATTTACTATATAAATAAGGATCTCATGAAATGTAGCTTATTGACAGATAAGGCGCTAATGCTATAATTTTACATGAAGCCCTAGGTTCTATCAGTTAGATACAAGTTATACAAAAGTTGTACCTAGAATACTGTAATAATCAGTTTACTTTTTGATATACTCAGACTAATTCTGAGCTTGTGCAAGGTAGCCAGTAGAGGTAGGAAGCATTGTGGAAGGGTGCTGATAATATAGGGAATATAAAAATTAACACACTCTTTGATGTAGAAATATACAATATATATATATAACATACAATATACAATAAAAAGAGTGAGATAAATCCATATAAAAAAGAATAGTATTATAGAAAATTAGCACAGTAGAATAGAAAATTAAAAAAAAATTGTATTTATTTTTTTTGTGCATAATGGGTGTACATAGATAAATAGTAGCACTGTAGAGTTATTTTATTGCTAAAGTAAGGATGGAATTAAAAAGAGGGCTTCAAGAGGGACTGTATAAGGATACTAGCACTTACTGAGAATAGATCTAGTCAATCAGAAAATTCTTTTATATAAAAATATATCTACTAACTAATCTCTTATTTTTCTATATAAAATGTTTTCCTTCTCTTGTAACACTTTACACATCACTACACTGTCATAAATATTAGAGTGAGAGAATTGTCTTTTTTTTAATAGAAAGAAGAACTAACCCATCTCATATTCTTTCTATTTCTTAGAATTATAGAACTTTATTTCTACAACATTCAAAAAAAAAGATAGCCCTCTCCTCTCTAATACCTCCTCCTTTTGTAGCCACTAAATCCTGCAAACATGGTTCAGAACAAAGCAATATAAAAATAGTTTAAGAAATAAGTTGAACTGAGAAATGAAAAAGAAAAAGACTAGTTCACAAAATAGAAGAAATATTATTCTGTATATTGTAAAGTCTGACACATTTGAAAAGTATGTACACATTTGTACTTTTTATTTAAAAAATTCCATTCTGTACTTTCATTTTATTCCCACCCCAATCAAATGATTTATCACATAAATAAATACTGAAATATTTTATTCTCACCCAAAGTAATAATTCCCAAGTCACTTAAACCCTTATGATAATTCTTACCCATAGAATGTCAGCTATTTTGGTGTGTCAAATTTAATAAAATTTGTTGTTAGAATTTTCTAAGTCATATGATTTAGGGACTCTTAACTGGTATTGGAAAAAATTTATAAAGTAATCTTTTCAAGGGGTCTTTCAAGTCTAGAAGATTTTACAGGGAGGTCCAATGGCTGTAACAACGGGATTTAAGGGATTCAAACTTGGGTACGTATTTTCTTATCTTATAGATTATTTACTCAATATAAAGAGGTAAAAAAGTTGGATTATAATTAAGTTTAATGTAAATACTATGGCAATAATAGATATTAATAAACAGTAGAATGAGAGAGAGAAAAAGAATATTCCAGAAGGAGTATTTTCAAATAATAAAGTTGTTCTAAAAAGAAGGCTTCAAAAAGATGTATTTAAAGATGTATTTACAGAGTATGTCAGAGACACATAAATTTATTTAATATTTACTGTAGAAGTCAATTCTAAATAAGAAATTTGAATTTTTTGTATATATTTTATTTTTATTTGAATATTAAAATTTTATTATAATTTAAAATCTATTTTTTAATATAAAATTTTATTTCTTCCAACCTGTCAATGAGCACAGTGTTATAAAATAAAAATATAAGAGACATTTTATATTTAATTTTAATTATTCATTTAATTTTACCATTCTGTAATTAGTTAATTTATTACAGGTAATTTTAATGTAACTAATTTATAATTAAATAATTAAAATAATAAGGCGTGGCTTCATCCAGTAAATAATTAATTATTTTACTGGGTAAGTCTAGCAGCCTGGCTGACAAATATTATCCTCACAATTAATTTCCAGCTGGAAATGTTTTTCACAAATGTTTCCAAATAATTCTGAAGCAATATAGAAAAAAATATAAGGCCAGAAAAAGAGAAAACCCCTTAAAATAACCAAAAAACTCCAAAAAGTTAATAAAATAAAAAAAAAAAAGTTTAGAAACAAGAAAAAAAGAAAATGAGGTAAAATAGGTAAATAATCAAAATTAAAATTGATCAAAATTGATAAAAGTGGTTAAAAATGGAATATAGTGGGAAAAAATGAATAATTCAGATTGAAATAACCATAAAAAAGAAACATAAAAAAGATATTTCAATCAGAAATTAAATAAAAATAAATAAGGTTACTTACCTTGAGAGCTGAGAATTGGGAATTATCAGAACTATAAATTATTAAAGAATGTGAGAGATGAAGAAAAGATGAAATATGTTACACAGGAGAAATAAATTGTGAACATGATGTCTAGTTCAGTTTTTTACCCTATTCCTTTCCTAGATGTGTTTTTGCCACAAACCATTGAAAGTCACTTTTTGAGCCCACTTTATATTTTACCTTTTGAAGAGGATTAACATGGTGTGGTGTGGGTATACTTATAAAATAATGGAAGAGTAAATGCAAATAAAATTTTTGGTTGAATCCATGAAGATGAGAGGACATGAGAAAAGAAGATGCTAATGTCAGAGAAGCAATATAATTATGTGGTTTCAAACTGAGTCACTTCACAAATCAGACCCCAATTTGTATCCTGAAACCAAAAACTGAACTAGAAATCTAGTTCAGGAATTTCTCACCCTGGTTTAGTGAGACAGAATCCTAGAAATGTTATTCAATTTTAAGACTGTGAGCTGTACCAAAATGAATGAAACCAGAAAACTGGAAAATTTTATTGCAACAAAAAGAATATTTATTCAGATTAAGGGTAAGTGTATGATTATGGGATTTATTATGCTCTGGTAAGTCACATACCTCACTCATATGAATATGCCCCTAAGGATAATATGGAGAAAATCTTGGTGTTAATGTCTCTTTATATAGTTCTGAGTAATCATTATGAAGAGGGGAAGTTCTTTGATGAATTCTTTGGGGAAAAATGTGCTCTCTATATACACCTTTCACAGGTATAAAAATCCTTGAAGTATATGTCTAGTTCAGTTTTTGGTTACAGGATATGACTCTGGGTCAAATTTATGGAGTAGCTCTGTTTGACTCCATTTTATTTTTTGCTTTTCTGTTATTGGAATCTCCTTGGCTCACATCCTCTCATTTTCATGAATTCATCCGAAATTCCTTTTAATTTCTCTTTTTAGTGTTTCATTCTTTTTAACAACCCCCCAATCCTCTTCATCCACTTCTTATTTGTTTTAACCTCCTCCTACAACTCTTGCACCTCCACTTCTCCTCTCTACAATCCTTCCTTCACCACAATACCTTAATCCTCTTCCAAAGGCAAAAAATAAGCTGGTCTCACAAATTCACATTCAATGGTTGGTCACAAAAATTCAAATAGGAATAAAATAGGGTCACAAAACTGAGCTACACATCTAGTTCTCTTTTTTTCCCTGTGTTCCACTTTTTTTAGGTGTTTTTGAGCTTTTTTTCTAGAAAGATTCAGAAATGTTCTTTCAGAAGATTGTCTAGATGAAGCAGGTAAAATACAGAAGAAAAAGAAGAAGAAGAAATAAAAGGGAAATGAGAAAAAATTAAGAAATAGAAACAACAACTAAGAAGAAAATAAGGATATGTAATAACAACTTTTTGACATAATGGTTTAATTTAATTCAAGTAAGAAATATTTTTCTATCTGCTAATAACAAAACAAAATATAGCAATTGACCCACTCTTAAGAAAATCTTGTATCTATATATATATCTTAACTTTAATATTATTTAAAAACACAGTAACAAAATTTTTGGAAAAATATGTATAGATGTAACAAAAACTTTACTTTATAAATTTTAAGGTAATGTAAGTAATTCAGACTACAAGGGAAGAAAAACAATCCATTATATAGGCAATTTAGGCTCTCTGATAAATATCTAAATGTATATAAAGAGTAAAGAAAGGAAAACAAATGAAAATTAAGTGTAACAAAGAAAATAACGTTTCCATGTAGCTATTTACTAAAACAAAAATAAAAAACTCAATGTATCCAACCTTTGAAACCTGTAACAATGTAATAGATTAAGTAGAATACTAATTTGGTATAAAACAGGATAATGATACTATAGTAATTTCAAAACACATTGTAGACAATCCTATAGTACTAGCTATAGGCCTTGACCAAGGATGTTGGAGAAACCCAGAGAGAAAATCCCCTGTCCCTTTAGAAAAATAAAGTGAGATTTACCTTCTACAGTAAATTGGTTCCTGTTTGCTAAATCCCCTTTTTCAACACACTTGACTGCCTGATCAGCCAAGAAAGTAGTCTCCAGACAGACTACAAAACCAAAGAACTGAAATGTAGACCAATGTCAACATCAGAGAAATAAATGATACTTGATGTAGGTTGCAAATCCACACCAGAGACAGCAATAATACTTGATATAGCTTGCTAGACTATACCAGAGAAACCAGTTACAAATTTAAGTTAAATGAAGAGCTCACCTTGCAACAAACACAGCTAATTGTGGCCAAAAAACAGTGAAAACAGAGTGAGGAACAAGGATATCACTTCCGCTTGGTTGTATGATAATTAAAGTTGCACCAAACTTTCTTATTCACTATTTACACACAGACCACTATCTAAAAGCCCATGCACACCAATGAATTTGGCGTTCTTGAGCGCCAAATTGCATAAAACTCCTCTAGAAATGCTTCCCATCTTTCTAGCACCAAGGCGGGTGGTCCACCTGAGGCGGCCAGACCACCCTGAAGCCAGAAAACCACCAAAAATACCCAAAAATACCCAAAATACTTAGTAAAATATACTATGACTACTAAAACCTTTAAAACACATAATTAGGCTATAACAACATTGAGAAATAAAATTTAATAAAAAATTTGATCATTCTAATGGTACTAAGCACTCAACCCTAAGACTTAAGGTTAGCCCGTAAAACACAAAAAACAAAATTAAACAGCTATCTTTTAAAAAGAAAAATGAGAAATAATCCCTTTAATACTTATAATCTGAAAAATTTCATAAAGACATAAAATATAGAGAAAACCCGGGGCTATACAATAGTGGTACCCAAATCCTTGCAGTCCTAATATTTGCCGAATAATTTAAGAAAAACACACAATTATTAATCAATGCCATTTAAGACATATCAAAACAACGCCAAATAGACCAACAAAGGGCTGTGCCAATGTTGGAAGACCACATCCTCCCTCCAATAGAGAATGTCCACATTTTCCTTCATCACAACCACCATTTTCAGCTTTCTTTCCAAATCTGCTACTGACATGGGTCCCTTCCAATACTGCATTTACAACAATTTCATCTGTACCATCACACCACTGGCTCATCCTTACAGATCCTCCTGTGATGCCTGTCACTCTAGGAATAAGACTAGTTTCAGACCTGGTCCATTTTCATCTTCAACGACTTCTCCTCCTCCACAACCTGATCCACCTTTTACCAGCACCAAAAGATCCAGAGCATCCATCCTGATCCCAAGACAGGTCAAAAAATTACACCCTTCAAAGAAGAGTGCCAACCCCGTTGTGGTACGCGCCTCGCAGGTAGCATAATTTTAGACCAATCAGCGCATGTAGTCCAGGAAGGACAAAGGGAGTTAGCGCAGTAGGTAGTGCTAAAATATAATATGTATTTGTGCATTTCAAAGAACAAAGGTAATGGAAGCGCAGAAAAGGATTAAGGGTCGGTGCGCTTGGATTTTGCAACGAGATGTGCCGCACAATGGGGAATGGTGTGTTATTGATTTAGGACTGTAAAGCGCTAAATAATATTGATTTGGACTTTCCAATAAATATGTGTTATGCATTAAGGAAGGAGTTATGGCTTAAGGACGACTCAAGTGCATAGTATACTGCACTGCGGCTAGTTAGGTAAACTTACTGAAACAGCTAATAAAGGAGGCTAACTAGTTAAGTGAATTGTCAGAACTATGAACTTAGTATTAAAGAAAAGAGAGTGGGGACTCAATCACAAAACTACCCAAGAGTCAAGGCAACTAGGATCAGCGTTAGAATGGGTCAAACCTGAAAGTAGCCCTGAAACATAACAAAGGTATAGTCAAAAGCCCATATGTGGAGTATGAGTGAAGCAAGTTAATACTAGTGTTAGTAATCATAGGGTATGTTTAAGGCGCTGTAGTTGCTACAAGCAGTGTATGTAGTTTACTAATAGATTAGTTATTGTTTTACTAATGTGGCGCCAGAGCCAGTGCTGAAGATCCAGTAGGGAACTGTGTCTTGAGTAGCGGAAAAATATAAAAGGAGGACTATTTGATAGAGATAGGGAGTCTTTTTGTAAGTAGAATATAAGAAGAATAGAATAAGTGAATTAGAGATATTTTTCTAAGTCTTTTATCATTTGTTCATCTGTGTGTGTATTTCATTTAGTATAGTGAAAAGAGCGCAAAATAGAAAGAATATATAGATTTAGTAGGATTGACTATTATTAGAGTTATTTTATTGCTATAATAAGGCATATTCAAAGAGAGAGCTTCAAGAGTGAGTAGCTGTGGATATTAGCGCTTGTTAAGAATAGAAATATCCAGATAGTAATACTTTTTTTTTCCTGATCTTTTTAAACTCATCTCTCAACTTATAAATTTTCTAATCAAATATTAGTGTTACACATTATTGTGATGTCTTTAAAAATAAGAGTGGAAGGCGCTTCTTTTTAGAAGTTGAAGAGGAGAACCAACCCATCTCGTATTGTGTCTACTGCTTAGTACTTTAGAACAGTCTACACCATTACAATCACTAGCTCTACCATCCCTGTTCCTTCTGATGGTAAGCCCAATACTTCTTCATACTGAAATTCAATCTGACAAATTTCCAGTTCATTTCCATCCTGACAGTTATGATGACAATGTGGGAACCATTGAAGCACCCCCACCTAATCCATTGCCCACAATAAAAAAGATAATCAAACAATATTCTTCTCAACAGAAGCATCTCATTCTAAATTACTTCCAATCCACTCCTGCCAGGAATCCACAAGAACTTGAGAAAAGGAAGAACATCATTCACTAGTTCAAAGCCAATGATGAACATTTTGTTACATCTCTTTTTTCTTTTCTGTAATTGCTTCTTTCCCAAAAATCTTGATTTAGAAATAAAAAAAAAACTAATTTCCTCACTTTAAAGTTTTGGGGGACTCATCCTCAGTTTTAAGTCTTGGGGGACTAAAAGCCCTCATTTTATAGTCTTGGGGGACTCATAACCTTCAGTTTATAGTCTTGGGGGACTCAAAACCTAAATCAAAAGATAGAACCAGAGATCAAAACATTAAAGGACCAAAGAAACAAACTAACATTCTGGGGTAACTTTTCTACAGAGCAGCCAGATCATCAGTTACCACCACAATTGCCTTAACAAAATTTAGAGACTCCCCCTTGGATGCCCTCTGCAAGAATCACACCAACTCCATTTATCAGTTTATGGTCGTTAAGGACTCAACCATTAAACCATCCTCAGTTTATAGTCTTGAGGTACTATACCATCTTTCAGTTTAAAGTCTTGATGGACTGGCTATTAAATTAATAATTTAATCTTAAAGATTGTTAATTTATTACTTCAAATATAAACAGATTTCAATAAATAATTATTCACAAAAATATTCTTACTAACTGACTACTTTACAAGATCATGTGTACTTATATATCTTTGAGTAAAAGTGCACATGATGCACTTTTCCCTTACAACATTTTAAATAGCAATTAAGTGCTTTTGGATTTAAACTCTTCCACATAGTATCTATACCTTTTATCCTTTTAACATTTAACTTTCCTACATCTATAGCTTTGCGCTTATTTATATTTTTACTTTTATATATAAATTTGTTATGATAATATGCAAGGTTAATAGTTTTCTTCCTTTTCTTATGTATAGCTTTTATCACTTTTCTTAATGTATAGTGCTTAGTTTTTATCTTCCATTGCCACCTTAATACTTTTACCTTTTTATGTATAATGTCACTTATCTTCTTTATGTGCTTATCTTTGTTGTAATCCATAAGAGAATAATATTCACTATCAGTCCCTTCTTGTAAGTTTGTATTGTCGAGTTCTGAGTTATCTTGATATTGAGATGCCACGTGGATAAATGTGAGATTAGCTTCTATTGTCTTAACACTGGCCACAGTTTTCAGTTTAAAGTCTTGTGAGACTTCCCAGTGTTCAGTTTAAAGTCTTGATGTACCAGAGATCCACAGTAGTACCAAAAAAAATAAAAATCTTGAAACAATCTTTAAAAAAAACCAGCCAGTTTTAAGTCTTGGAAGACTACCAGTGTTCAGTTTAAAGTCCTGATGGACTATTCCAGTGTTCAGTTTAAAGTCTTGATGGACTAACCAGTGTTCAGTTTAAAGTCTTGATGGACTAACCAGTATTCAGATTAAAGTCTTGAGGGACTAAAAGACATTTTTCATATAAGGGTGGAGCCAGCTCCATGCACAATGATCCGCAGCCCAGCTGCTGAACTTCCACTCTTTCTTCATCATCTACACATCACTGATAAAATTTTTATTTGTCTCCTCTCTCTTAATTATTGTTGCTTCACAGATCATGGCTTGATCCCCAGATTTTTACCCATCAGACCTTCCCTGTTTCACTGCTCCAAAGGACTATGCTTGTAAACAGTGCATCCACATGTGCAGGCCTTGCACTTTCACTCTTCTTACTCCTCAGGCCAAATTCTATAACAGAGCGTGTGATTCTTGAAATTCTAAAAAGAAAAGATGTGACAGAGACCCCAACTATCCAATACCTCTGCCTTCACCTTCTCATAAATATATTTCCAGATCTCCTACCAGGTCACTAGAACTTGGACCTGTTTCCTCTTCTTTACCTTCTGCTCCTTCCAGAAGATCACACCGTTCTATTCCCAAAACACTCCCTAAAAGACCTTCTTAATCTTCTCAAGAATCCACTTTTCTTCAGCAAATTTAGCCAAATCAGCTTCAAATTCAGCTCCCAGGCTACTAGACCGCATCCAGGCAGCCCTCCTGATGTTGGGCCTCCCAACTGCCTTACCAGATTGCAAAAATCAGGCTCAAAACTCCCAAATTCAGCCAGATAACAGCCAAAATCCACAATTAAACGCCAAAAACTCTACGCAACCACCTCCTAGCGCTCCCAGAGCAATGATTACACACAAATATTTTCCTCAGATAACCCCGAAAATTCTAACACCTCTAGATTTCCTGCTAGAGGACCTCCTGAAAACACCAGAGCACACAAAACTGCTCCCAAACAAAAATCTCCTGTTCCAGAAAGAAGAACTAACTAAACCTCTTCTCTGGAGGCCAATTATTCCTCTGATAGTTCCATTTCTTCCAGATCTTCATCCAGGAAATCACAATTAGCTTTCAGGTCACCTTCTCCTGGTCCTTCCTTCAACAACCCTGGTACTCCACCACCAGTGTCTAACCCAACTGGGCCAAGCAATTATAATATCCACAAAACAACAGCAGCCCTGCTGCTCCAACCAGGCCACAGGAACACCCTTCTTCTCCTTCATCTTCTCAACACCATTTAGAGAATGACCATGAGAATCCATACCTCTATCTGGTTGATCCTCCTTCAACATCCATTCAACTTTCTTCAACATCTAAAACCCCAGCTGCTTTCAAATTTGATGAGCTCCCAATCTGTAAGTACCAAATTAATAATCCCAATTTCTTTAACAGAGAAACATTACTGATCCAATTCTTCTGTATAGTTGGAACCCCACCTCCTGAAACTACAATTGGGATTTGCCAACCTCTAGAAACTACCTTAACACTGGATTACGCCAACATGAAACAACACTTAAGCATGATGTGCTCAAACATGCTTAAGGCCTTTACTATCCACGGTTCATTGAATGAGTTTGAAAAGAATCTGAGAAAACAGCTCCTTGATGACCACTGGAAGATGTCTAGAATAATCAAGCACACCTTCCAACAATCTATCCCCACTTCTTCCCAAAATTTACCTTCTACTCCAGTCCCTGACCATTACAACCCATATACGCTTTCCAGCCGCCTACATCACAAAGAACACAGCTCTTCCACCAACCCTAACAAAAAGCAAAAATGCCACCATAATCCGGAACAAGCCCCAGAGGCTTCTTCTTCCAGACATTAAAATAAAATAAAATAAAAGAAATTAATAATTCACTATCTACAAGGAAAAATAATAATTATCAGATATATATATATAAATTTGTTTATTTTTATTTGATTTGATTTTATTTATTTTTATTTTTACTTATTTTTTTATTATATTATTATTTTTTTTATATATTTATACTTATTTTTATTTTTATTTTAAACTACTAATCTACTAAAAAAAAATATAAAATAATAAACAAAATTAACCAAAAATATGAGAGCTGAAAAAAATTAAAATGAATTGAATAATAATAATAAAATGAGATAAATAATAATTACAAATGGTATCCCCCAGCCAATTGATGAGCTGATCCCCTGATACCTTACCCATATCCAAGTGCACCTTGATGTGGATACACTTTTAATAAATTTTAAATGAATTGAGATAAAATAAATTAAGAAAAATAATATAAATAAAGAAAATATGAAATATATAGAAATCAAAGAAAATAATAAAAAAATGAGATAAAAATATAAAAGAAAATAGCATTGCCCAGCCAATTGATGAGCCTTTCCCAACCAATGCTTGCCCACATCCAGGTGACCCTGATGAGGTGACACCATATAATGTAATTTTGTGATTTTTCCCTCTTTATATCCTAATAACTCCCGTAAACAAATTAAAAGAAAAAAAGAGAAAAAAAGAAAATAATCTAAAACTACTATCTAACACAACAATAGACACAAAAAGTTTAGAAAATAAAAAGTAAAAGTCCGGCTCCATAGAAAGTCCAGTCCAAGGAAGTGATCACTGGGTTGGCTCCCTCCAATAAGTAAAAATGATGGGAGATCACTAGTGATCCACTACCAAACCAAATAGACAAAAGAAGCCAGTCCCAAGCCACTAAGTCAGTTTAAAGTCATAGTGCACTTGAAACCTGAATAACAAAAACCAGAACTAGGATTCAACTAGGACAAACAAAATACTTGAAACAGACATTATGGGGTAACTTTTCTACAGAGAAGCCAGCTCATCAGTTACCCCCACACTTTCCAAAATAATAACTAGAAGCCCCCCCTGGGTACCTTTTAACAAAAACACAAAATCCAACACATTAAACCAAAACCAATAAGAGTGAAGAGTCCAGCACTAGAAGACCAAAATAATTTCCTGTTTAAAGTCATAGAGGACTAAAACCTGTGAAAATAAACCAATACTAGGGTTCAACCAAATTAAGAGAAAGGGTTGGAAACAGAAAATCTGGGGTAACTGTTGATAGAGCAGCCAGCCCATCAGTTGCCCCCACACTTGCCAAAATAAAATCTAGAAGCCCCACCCATGGGTACCTTTTAACAAAAAAAGTTTCCAACAAAAAAGATGCACATCATCACCAAAATCCAAAATTAAAGAATGGTCATTAGTTTATCCTCATTGCAGAGTCAATCTTATTCACTTCTAGTGCCTCTTGAGTAAAGTCTCTTCACCTGATCAGAAGCCACTCTCTTCTTTAAGAATGCACCATATAACTCCTCAAAAACATAAGAACATCCAGACACCTGAGATCTGACTCTCTAAGGTCCATTCCATCTGTCAGCAAACATCTTCCCCCACTGACTCTCTAAACTTCTATTATACACCAAAACCAAACAACCATGTTTCAAGGGACTCCTGAGTCTATCACCACGCAATATTTGGGGGGGACTTGCTAGCAAGTCCTCAACTTGAATTCAGATGGAATTCAGACTGAACTCAGACTGAAATCAGACTGAACTTTACTTTGAACTCATCTTGGGCTCTTAACCAAACATGGATGAGTCTGTGCTTGAGTAATAGTGAAAGTTTAATAAATAATTTATAGAAATAATAACAAGGGAAGATTAATAATCTGATCCATTCACAGAATTTTTTTCACAAAACTCATTTTCATTTTCATTTTGAATTTCACCTGATCACTTAAAAGACTGAAAATTATACTATTTATTTCAAAAACATCACTTTTAACCTCTCTAATTATTTTATTCTATTTTTTTTGAAAAAATATAAAATAATATCAGTGGTTCTCTTTAATGATAACTCCTTTTAACCAAGAATTTGAAGCTTTTATTTTTTAATTTAAACCATATTACCTGATATTTTTTTTTTTGTATTTTTATTATTTCTTATTATGCAATATAATTATTTTAAACTCAATGGAATTATTTAATAAAAATATTGAACCATAAAAATTCTCAAGTTTCTATTCTAGAATACTGTGAAAAGACTCATAATTAAGAAAAATAAAAGATAGAAATATGTTTTCATAATTTCTGTTTCAATGAAGTTCTCTAATATCTTCTTTACACTTAGCACTAATAATTGATAAATTGTTTAATTATATGTCTAGAAAGAAGTATAATTCTTATACAAGTGAATTTTAATCCAGTTTTTTCCATTTTTGTATGCAAGAAGATGATTAAAATTAAAAGGAAATATCTTTTTGCTCTTTTTTTTTTATCGAATATTCAACTACTAAGAATTTTCACAATATTAATTTATTCAATGTAATACACATATGATTTTCTGGAACTCTTCATGATGTATTTCATCAAAATTCAATGTAAATATGGTTATTTGGTAGAGTAATCTCATGAGTTGAAATAATTAATCACTACTTAGTGAATTTTTCATATGAAAGACTGAAATTCAAGCTAGATGTAAAAATTTAAAGATAATTAAAACAAAGTAGTATAAATTTATTTAAACTTTAATTTTAGTACTTGATTTTGCTTCAATGCTGTATTGTGGGATAATTTCAGTTTCAACCTGGGAATAAGCACCATATAATTTGAAAAGTGATCTCATGTTAAAAAATGTGCTTCAGGTAGATATTTTGATTGTATTATTGTTCAAGAACTGAATTAAATAGGTAAAAGTGGTAATTTTTCATAATTCTATCAGTTTCAAATTAAAAAACTATTATATGATATTCATTTTGTAAAAAAGACACAATAGGTAATTTAGATTATACCCATGTAGAAAAGCAGCTGTAAAGGCAATCATCTTTTTATTAAAAATAATATTATTCCATGTTTTAAATGAAAAGAAAAAATATTTCAATTCTATGGTTTTGAAAAATAAATTAAATGAAACATTTCAGGTACGCTTTTTTAGTCATTAGAATCAAAGTTTTGATAGGAGTAATTCACAACTGAACACTTACACGCAATTGTAAAATTATATATATGGGTTCAAGATTTATCAATGATTTATTGGAATTATGATATTTATGCTGATTGGTAGATCTTATATGATGTTTCTATTCAGTTTCTAAGTGTATGAAAAACAATCCCTTTGATATTTTATTTAAACAGAAGAATTTAAAAATTTTCTTGAAATTGGCCTTATCACAAAGCAATACTGGAATTGTTATATTGTTATAAAAATTAATTTAAATAGCAATATTTCAAATCTTCATAACAGATTTTAAACTAAACATAAATATTAAAATTTGACTTTTTATAAAAATATATATTGATTTAAAAGATATTTACTTATTTTTTTTTTTACAAAATGACCAATTTTATCCTGTGAGGCTTCCATTCAACTTAAATGTGTAAGTCTAAAAAATTAATATGATGCTCTGAATACTCTATATAATGTGTACCTAAGGCAAAAATAATGTTTTTTGAAGTACTTTAAATCTAAGCAGAAGAGCTGATATCTTTTTTATGTAATATAGTTGTATAAAATTGATTTTTAGGTAGTTTTGTAATACGTAATATGGAAAGAAATCATATCATAATAATATATAATCAACTTAAAACTTTTTTTAATATAATATTATCTAAAAATAATTCTTAATATGTACTTATTTTTAGAACTTCAAAGTGTTTAATAAAAATATTTTGATATAAAAATATAATTATTTTTATATTTAAAAGTAATTAATAAAACTTCTAAAAAAGTATAAATTTTTTCATGGCTTAAATTATTATGAACCACACTTGGAAACAAGATTGCATTGAGAGTTCAATCTAAGTTCCACCAAAAACATGATAAATAATTTTTTTGAAAATGTATATAGTCATTGAAATGAAAAAAAATTAGTAAAAGAAAGGACTCAGATATTTTATTCTGTTACTGAATAGATTATCATAAATATATTGAGGTAGATAACTTATTGAAGTTTTTTAAATTTGCAGTTATTAAAGTCAATTATCCAGTTATATATAGCAATCACAAAACAAGAAATAAGCCTAAATGGTTATATATGTGGATAAATCTTTTCCTCAACCTTTACCCTAATTATTTAATTTAATTCAAAGCTATTTTTAATCTAACCAACATATTTTACTATTACATTTAAAAATAAATACAATAAACTCAAAAAATACATAAGTTCAATAGTTTGAAATTTCTTTAAATGTTTTATTCTAGTTTTTAACTTTTTGCTACAATTTTCCTATTATATTATTTATTTATATCATGTATAGTTATCAAAAGAATTCTGTGAATTATTGTGTAAAAAAGCAAAATAGTATTTCATTATCAATTATTTTACTATATTACTTTCTTAGTCTTAAAGTGCATTGTAAATCAAAAATATAAAATAAAGACGTATAAACTATAGGTTTAAGTTAAAAAATATCAATAAAAAATAATTATCAATCATTTTCCATATCGGCAGAATAGAGCTGTAGATTGAGGGGGTGGACTCTGATGTTCGCCCGAAGAACAAAGTTCACACTCCATTTTTCACTACCTCAATGGACAACCTCTCAATCTCTCCACACAAATTTTTCTGCTTTTTCATTTCTGTTAATTCTATTACCACTAACCACCCTTTTATTGCCCTCCTGATACATTTGCTACACCCTTTAAGCTTCAAAATCTATGTTTAAGCCCTCCTCACTACTCCCCTCCACTCTATTTTCACTTTTAACACAACTACACCCCTTTTGCAACCTCTCGCTCACCTCCCATTCCCCTCACTCACCCCACTCACCTCCATTAGCCCTCACCAGCCTTTCTCTCACATTCTAAAACTATTACTCACCTCCCCAGTTTATTGTCCACATCCCCCAGCTCTCACTTACCTCCCCTAGCCCTTTCTCACCTTCCCAATCTTTCCAGCCCTTCACTCACCTCTTCCAGCCTCCCCCAGTCCCTTACTTTGGCTGGAGATGTGAGCGAGGTGCTGTAAAGACTAAGGAAGGCTGGGAGAAGTGAGTGAGAGGCTTTTATTACCTCCCACAGACTTTCAAAGCCCCTCGCTCACCTCCCCCAGCTTCCCAAGTCCCTTAATTTGGCTGGAGATGTGAACGAGGTGCTGTAAAGACTAAGTAGGGCTGTGAGTAGTAGGTGAGAGGCTTTTATCAACTCTCCTAGCCCTTTAAGGACCCTTGCTCACCTTTTCCAGCCTTCCCGAAGTGGGTTAGGGGATTTTATAACCTCTCCCAGCCCTGTAAAGCCCCTCTCTCACCTTCCCCAGCCTTCCCCAGTTCCTTTATTTTTCTGGGGGAGGTGAGCGATGAGATTGAAGAGGTGAAAAAAGTGTTGGGGAGGCATGCAAGGGCTTGGGAAGTAGCCAACTTTTTATAAACTTGAGAATAATTAATATGTATAAATTAGAAATAACAAGGAATAAAATTTTGAGGAATTATAACCCATTCCAAGTGGTAAATAATGTAACTAAATACATATTTCAGAATTTGAGTTGCTTGTGTTTACTAAAAAAATGTGGCCAATCGTTGAAAAAGGAAGATTTTTGTAGGGAAGAAACATGAAAAATGAAAAAAATACAAAGTAAAATAAAACTAAATAATGACAGTGGGCTGGGAAAGGTGAGTGAGGGTCTGGGGGAGGTGTGAGAAATGAAGAGAAGAGAAGGGAGAGGGGGGAAGGAGAGGAGAGTTGTTTTCTCACTGTGAAGGAAAGGAATAGGGAAAATGGGTAAGTAGATGGCAAGTTTAGAAATGAGATAAGGGGGTAGGATAGGAAGTCAGATTGAAGATAAGGGAGAATTAGGGGAGGGAGGCATCAGATGGAAGTCCCACTTGTAATTCTACCAGGAATCAATTCAGGAAGCAAAAAAAAGCACTAGACATCTAGTGCACACTTTTTTCCTGCTGTGAATATTTTTTGAACTATTAATCAACTGTGGTTCAATGAAGGTTCAAATCAGTTTCAAGGTGTTTTCAAAGTAAATTCAATATTTCTTCATGATTGTTTCATCACCACCTCAATGTGTGCTGAAAAAGATATGAATTAGGGTTCAAGGTTGCGGACTTGCTAGCAAGTCCGCCCCCCATATTGCGTGGTGTATGAGCCAACTTCTTGTCCCAGTATATGACTGATTGATATCTTATCTTCATCATTCTAGAGTATGCCTTCTCTTGACCTTCCTCTCTACATTCCAACTGCTGCATCCTGGCACAGAGCAAATTTTCTGTTGAGCATACATCATCCCAATCAATTCCAAGATAAGAGATGGCTTCCAAATCCACTGGTAGAGCAGCTTTCTTCCCAAAAATTAATTCATAAGGTGAATAGCCAGTTTTCCTTTTCACAGTGACCCTATCAGCAAATAATACCAAGGGTAAATAATGCCTCCATTTTTCAGTACTATCTCCACACATTTTCACCAAAGCATTCTTGATAACTTGATGTCCTCTTTCAACCATGCCTTCAGCTTCAGGATAATAAGGTGTAGCCACTCTGACTTTAGAACCAATACTTGCCACAGCTTCTTTAAATTTGGATCCAAACTCTGGCCCACCATCAACAGTCACCAACTTCATCAACCCATACCTAAATACCCATTACTTCTTCAAAAATTCTGCCTTGTTTTTAGCAGTCAAATTTATCAGAGGTACTGCCTCAACCCCACCAGAAAAATCATCCCTGGAAACAATCAAGTATTTATACCTGCCCTCTTTGATATGGACAGCATCCAGACTAACTCTTCCAAACACAGTAGTTTCACCAGTAGCACAGCCGACCTTTTTAGGTTTCAAGAGAATTCTTCTTTGTAATTCTTGACAAGATTGAACCCAACCCTGCACAGCCAAATTCATACCTGGCCACCAAAATCTATCTGCTACTCTTCTATAAGTCTCCCCAAAGCCTCTATGACCAAGGTCTTCATGCAAAGACTTCAAAAACAACTTTAGACCTTTCTTCTGAGTCAAAACTACATGAGGATTTGGATGTCTCCTCCTCATCAACCTCCATCCTGACACATAAAATCCTGGACTCTTCTTCTTGATTGCCACCCAAGTATCATCATCACAAATATCTGGCCTCTCCAAGGTTAACAGATATTCAACCATAATAAAACAAAACCCAGTCTGACCCCAGGTCTCATCTTCAAAATTCAACAAAACAAAATCCAAGGGTACAACCCTATCATCAAAATATTCAGTGTACACATGAGCAACACAACCGGCCCAAACAAGACACCAATCCCTAAACTTTGGCACATTCTTTCCCTTCCACTGAATCTTAAGAGAATCCAGTTCACCAACAAAAACACCATTCTCCAATTTTGAGCCATCCCAAACAACAGCCCCATCTTCATCCACAAAAACATCCTGATCACCAGAATCAAGATCAGAACCATCCAGTTTAACCTCTTGGTGGAGGAAAGAACAATCTTCTAGTTTAAACTCATGGGGGAGGAGATAATGATCATCCAGTTTACCCTCATAGGGGGGGAGAGAAAAATCTTCAGCACCCTTAGTGCTGGCCCTAACCACTGGAACATCTTCATCAAGCTCTTCAGAATCAGAATCTTCATCTGTGGGTGGTCTTCTTGATAGTCCATCTGGCATTGTAAAAGTTTTATCTGAATTGTGCACTAGTTCAAAAGAAAAATTTTGAATAAATGCAACCCACCTAGTCATTGGTGCATTTGGAAGACTATGTGTAATGATCATTTGAACCAGAGATTTGGCGTCCACCTGCAACTCAAAATGCTGCCCCCACAAAATGGTTTGTAGCTTCTTCAAAATTTTTGCTACACCAAACAATTCCAAATTTGGCTGAGAATATCTAGATTCCACCTCATTATAGACCACAGACTCATACCTTACTGGCCTGACCTTCCCAGCTTTATCTTCCTGAGACAAACAGCACCAGCAGCAATATAACTTGAGTCCACTGCCAGATAAATATTTCCAGCTTCCCTTCCATAATCCAACTTGCGAAGAATAATATCTTCACTTACCACCTTCTTCAACATCTAAAAAGCCTCTTCACACTCTTCAGTCCATTCCCACTCTGCATCTTTCCTAGTCAACTTTTGTAAAGGTGAAGCCAACAAAGTAAAATCTTTAATAACAATCCTGATGTATACACAAACTCCCAAAAATTCCCTAACTTCAGTAGTATTTTTGGGCCTTGGCCATGACTGAATTTTATTAACCTTCTTCTTTGCCATAATTCTTCCCTCCTTGCATACAAAATGACCCAGAATTTCCAGAGCAGGAACACAATAACAAAACTTTGACCCAGAAATGGTCAAACCAGCCTCTTCAATTCTAAACAATACTCTCACTAGATTAATTGCATATTCCCAAACAAATATCCTTATACCTGGGTTCTCCTTCAGCACCTCATTTCCATAATCAGTGGAAAGTCCTTCAATTCCACCATCATCAATAAAAATACCAGCATGATTCGGAAAATCATGCTGTAAAATCCAAGCCATTTGAGCTTGATATACTGCTACTGAATTAGTCGCTCCTTGAGGCAACCTAGTAAGCTGAAATCTTCCCAGAGGAGTCTCAAATGTTGTGAGTGGCCGTGAATTGGCGTGAAGTTCCCTTTCATTACAACCACCCATAATATCACCCAAACCATAACACACCCTTCCAGAAAAAGCTTCCACAAAGTCCTCTGCACTTGGAGGCATCCCCACATCCTTGATAGTGACTCTATTCAAGGCCCTAAGATCATGCACCACCCTCAACTTCCCATTCTGCTTCTTAACACAGAAAACTGGACTTGAGTAACTAGATGTTGATTGTTTGTATAGCCCAGTCCAGACTCTTTCCCTAAAAATCTCTACAAAATCATCCCTAATAGCAGCTGGAATTGGAATAGTTTTGATTTGCCAAGGTTTATGACAAACCACAGGAATCAAGTAAGTTTCCCCATAAGAGTGTTTCAAAACACCCCTTTCCTCTTCAACAAATGCCACTGCTTTCTTCCCGAGCACAATAACGTGCAACAACAACTTCTTTTCCTCATCAGACAGCCATCCATCAGGACCAAAATTAACAACTTTCAACCTTTCTACAGTCACCCAAGTGGTTTCCACAAAATCAGGAGGATTCCTCACCAGAGGAGTACAGTACGGATCTCTTGACAACGGAGGTCTCTTCAAAGGAGGATTCAAACCCACAGGCATAGGCTCATTGACAGGCTTAATCTTCTGCGCTACCTTCTTGTAACTTGCAGCTCCACCATCAACTTGAGGGATCTTCAGGATGACTTCACCACCTGACCTGGAACAAAAACCAAGAGCTTCCACATTTCTCACATGTATGGCCCAGGTAATGTTTTTGAAAGGTGTAGAAGAAACCCTAGTGGTGCACAATTGGGAGAACTTTCTTTTAGACCCCAATCTCACCACTCCACAATTTTTCCTCAATTCCACATCTTCATCCTTACTTCCATCTTCCAAATCTTTAAATCTTGATTGATCTTCTGAATCACATCTTCTAAAATTATGCAGTTTATCCTCATTCCGGAGGCCCAAAAATTGATCTTGACAATCTTTTTTCTTCAAAAATTTGTGCAGTTTGACCTCATTCTGAAGGCCCAAAAATTGATCTTGATGAACTTTACAAAAATAATTCTTTTCTTCTTTTTTGATTATCTTCAGATTTTTTTCTTGCTTTTCTTCAGTTATCTTGAAATTTTAATCTTCTTTTCTTGAGTTTTCTTCCATCCTACAAAAATAACCAGGGGTTTCCCTAATCCTCACAGACATGGTCAAGGTAATGTTTTTGAAAGGCGTAGAAGAAACCCTAGCAGTGCACAATTGGGAGGACTTACTTTTAGACCCCAATCTCACCACTCCACAGCTTTTCCACATATCTTTCAATAAAGATATATAACCAATCTTCTTTTTTGAACTTGAATTAAATTTAATTGAAAATCTGGAGAGAGAACAGATACTTGACAAAAAATATGAAGAATACTTGCAGAAAAGAGAAACATTAAAAAAAGAAAGTTAAAAATCCACTAGGTATATCTCCAAGGGAGCTTACCTACTACAACCTGTGAGTTCCTCATCCTGGGGAGAGGTTGTAGAACTAGGGAAATCAGCCCTTATTACTCTAAAAAAGACAGACTCTCACTAGAGCCTGAGCCACACTTCAAAAAACCAGAGGCAGAACCCATCTCTTTTCTTCTCCTACAACAATCCATGCACTGGCACATTGAAGACAACCCAGGCCTTGTTTCCCAACCATCATCTACAGGAGATGAAAACCTCATATGAAGCCTCCTTTAATCTTCACCAGTCAACTCCAAACTGGTAGCCAATTCTTGCTTGAAAATCCATCAAGAATGGTCCACCCAAAACAACTTTTACATTACTTTGGCAATGTAAAAATGAACCTTCCCGGAGGCTCCACTGATGTCCAGCTTCAAAAATTTGGCTGTCCCAATTAGCTCAGTGACATGGCCACAAATCCCTCTTAAATTTCCACCAATTCCTGTCTTGATGGGGAGGCCCAGATGAGTAGCCTCAAACAAAGAAATTAGGTTAATCTGAGAACCTGAATTCACCAATTCCCCCTGCCATTCAGAGTGACATTGACATAACCCAGAGGAGCAGAAAAATGAGTCTCCAACCCCTCACCAAACTTCTTAGCAGAATCACAAATGTATTCCACCTCCCCAGAAGAAACCCTTCTTCTGGTCAACATTTTTTTTCTCTATCAGCCAACCCAGGACTGATAGCATACAATTCCCCATAAGAAAGGGAAAACTGACCCTTATTCATCCTTTTCAGAACAGAGTCCATAACATTAGATTGGCCAGAAACTACTGGCCTCTCAAAGTGAGCCCTTGGCTTCACTACCTTGGTCCTAGAAATCTCCTGAGGACCAGTACCACCAACAGATTTACCATCAACAGGAATCAAACCAGATCCCTCACCAGAACCTCTAACTCCAGCAGGATTTGGCAATGAAGCCAAAGGAACATCCTCCTCCAATTCAGAATCAACATCCATAGTCATTGGCTCACCATTCATGTCCAATGCACCAAAACTAGGGGGGCCCATATCAGCAATTCCCTTCTTCATCTTGTACAGCTCCTCTTTGCTATACTTCCTCCTAGCTGCACTCAGCTTAGGATCCACCTTTCAACCCTTAGGCTTTGGTTGGGCCTGAGAACTGCTCTTAGACCTTCCCACCTTTCCAGCCTCTACATCATAGACACCAGCCAAGCATTCACCACTTGAATGTCCACCACAAGAATACAACTCCAATCCACCAAAGGAATTAGAAAAAGAGACCTTATTAACCTCCTTACCTTTTCCATTGACATCATCATCTGCCTTAGCAGAAGACTTCCCCTGATCAGGAATCTCCTCAAACCTTGGCCTCCTCTGATTGAGACCATTCCTTCTCCTGACCAAATCAACAGGATCCTTCCCCTCACTGGGATTCACAAATGAACGATCAGGGAACTGAAACACCCTTCTGTAAAATTCCACCTTTCCTTCTGACACATCTCTGTTCAGATCCCAAAAATCATTGGACTTGTGCCCCCTCCTGCTGCAATAAGAGCAGACCCAAGGATCACTCCTACCAGCCCTCCTATTAAAATCTCTAGGCTGAAAAGGAGCCCTATTGGATTTCTTAGCCTCCTGAACAAAAATATTTAGCTGTTTTGTCGGATCAGCCAATTGCTCAACCACTGGGTCCCTCTCCTGTTTGGGAACCTCCACCATACTCTTCTCCTCCTTCTTCACTCTATTCTCCTCTTCATCCAAAGCCTCACTGACTTTGCTGACATATTTGGAACACCCCTCTTGATAGGTGTTCACAGCCAATAGCTTCAAATGGGTCTCCACAGCCTGCTTCACTTTGTCCAAGTCAGGCAACTTCTGATCCTCATTGGAAAGATTCTTCTTCAAGTCCTTCCTTGGCAGCTCCTTCAACACATCCATCCTGACATCTCTAGCCAAGACAGACCAAAAAACATCCTTAGCAGCATTTTCATGTGCCAGCTCCTCCACTTACACCAAATATTCTACCACAGGATCAAACTGTAGCAGAAAATTCCTGTAACTGAGTAAGTTACCAGCGCCACAATAATACTTCCATTCAATGACAACCTTATTGAGATCCACCATAATGAAACTTAAACCCCATCTATCCACCATCCCCCTCCACAATAACTTCCAGTTGCTCTTCTTGTAGCCAGACATGGCCACAACCTCCTTCTCCACTTTCCTATCACCAATGAAGGAAATGATCTTCCTCACCATGTCCAGGTAAGAAGCACCATCCACACCAGCAGCAGTTTTATACTTCTCCAGAAACCACTTCACATCTTCACCATTAAACTTGGTACCATCCCAAGTGTTAATCCTAACACACTCCCTAACTATCACAGCAGGGGGACCTTCCCCTCCACTGACAGTCGCCAAAGGAATAGAGGAACCAGAAGCCATTCCTCCAGACCAAAATCAACACAAAAAACCAACCAAAGACAACAGAGATTCCAAAGAATTAGAAGGTTATGACCCCACGTTGGGGGCCAGAAATGTAGAAAATCCTATAGTACTAGCTATAGGCCCTGACCAAGGGATTTGGAGAAAACCCAGAGAAAAAATCCCCTGTCCCTTTAGTATAATAAAGTGAGATTTACCTGCTACATTAAATTGATTCCTGTTTGCTAAATCCTCTCTTCCAACATACTTGAATACCTTATCAGCCAAGAAAGTAGTCTCCAGACAGACTACCAAACCAAAGAACTGAAATGTAGACCAACGTCCACACCAGAGAAAGCAATGATACTTGATGTAGGTTGAAATCCACACCAGAGACAGAAATAATACTTGATATAGCTTGCAAGACAATACCAGAGAGACCAGTTGCCAAGTTAAGTTAAATGAAGAACTCACCTTGCAACAAACACAGCCAATCGTGGCCAAAAAACAGTGAAAACTGAGTGAGGAACAAGGATATCACCTTGGGATGGTTGTATGATAACTAAAGTTGCCCCAAACTGTCTTATTCACTATTTACACACAGACCACTATCTAATAGCCCATGCACACCAAAAAATTTGGTGTTCTTGAGCCCCAAATTGCATAAAACCCCTCTAGAAACGCTTCCCGTCCTTCTAGATCTGAGAAGGGAGGTCCACCTGACGTTGGGAGGCCTGCCTGAGGTGGCCAGACCACCCTGAAGCCAGAAAACCACAAAAAACCCCCAAAAATACCCAAAATACTTAGAAAAATACACTACGACTACTAAAACCTTTAAAACACATAATTAGGCTCTAACAATGTTGAGAAATAAAATTTAGAGAAAAATTTGCTCATTCTAATGGTACTAAGCACTTAACCCTAAGACTTAAGGTTAGCCCATAAAACACAAAAAACAAAATTAAACATCTATCTTTTAAAAATGAAAAATGAGAAATAATCCCTTTAATACTTATAATCTGAAAAATGTCATCAAGACAAAAATATAAAGAAAAACTGGGGCTATCCAATGGTAGTACCCAAACCCCTGTAGTCCCAATATTTTCCGAATAATTCCAGAAAAACACGCAATAACTAAACAATGCCATTTAAGACATATCAAAACAACACCAAATAGACTAACAAAGGGATCTGCCAATGTTGGAAGACCACAAAATTAAACTACTATTTAGTTCATTAAAAAATCCGGTTTTGTGCTAAGGTAAATAGAATGGGAAGGTATTGCCATTTTTTTGACACAAATTTTTTTTGACTTGTAAACAAATTTGGCAATCTGTACCCATAAAAGAATCTGAGGATAAAGATTTTGGGCCTTTGTCTCACCAAAACAATTTAGAAAAATTTTACAAGAATATTCAAGTGATTCTTAGGCATTCTATATGTTGTTGAACTACACCTTTCACAGGGAAAAAAATCCTTGAAGTAGATGTCTAGTTCAGCCTTTGGTTACATGGTATGATTCTGGGTCAAATTTGTTGAGTGACCCTGTTTGACCCCATCTTATTTTTTGCTTTTCTGTTATTGGAATCATCTTGGCTCATGTCCTCTCATCTTCATGGATTCATCCAAAAAATCTATTACTTTTTTTTGTTAGTGTTTCATGCTTTTTTCAAAACTCACTCATCTTCTTCACCAACTTCTTATATGTTGTAAACTCCCCCTACACTTCTTTCACCTGCTCTTCTCTTCTCTTCTTTTCTCTTCTCTTCTCTTCTCTTCTCTTCTCTTCTCTTCTCTTCTCTTCTCTTCTCTTCTCTTCTCTTCTCTTCTCTTCTCTTCTCTTCTCTTCTCTTCTCTTCTCTTCTCTTCTCTTCTCTTCTCTTCTCTTCTCTTCTCTTCTCTTCTCTTCTCTTCTCTTCTCTTCTCTTCTCTTCTCTTCTCTTCTCTTCTCTTCTCTTCTCTTCTCTTCTCTTCTCTTCTCTTCTCTTACAAGCCTCCCTACACCAAACTACCTTAATCCTCTTCCAAATGCAATAATTAAGTTGGGCTCAAATAGTGACATTAAATGGTTTGTCACAAAAATGTATTTTGGAGTGAAATATGGTCACAAATCTGAACTAGACATTTAGTTCACAATTTTTCCCCTGTGTGTCCAGGGAAGGTGTATTTTATTTTTATGGAAGTTTATTTACCTTTTTTTAGCATGTTTTTGTGGCATATTTGGTAAGGTTTAGACCCCCTAATAGATTGATTTAGTTGTTTTTTTCCTTACTGAGACACTGATTTTGTATGATCTTTGTAAGTGTTGTTGATTCTATCTCACCCTTAATTTGATAATTGTTTTCTTAAAGATTTTTTAAAATTATACAATTTATATATCCATACCTATATGGCAATGAGTCTTAATCTTTTGAAACATACTATTCAAAATTTCACCTTAAAATTCAGCAACATTTGAATAATTCTCCAAAGTCTGAGCTGTTATGAGATGTGAAGTCAATAATGATGATTTGAAGTAATCAATGACTTTTAAAATCTTTTTAGATATCTTGTTGTACACTTCATAGCTGGCACTGAACTTAAGACTATTGGAGGAAAATACCTTTTTTTAATATCATAATATAGGTGCATTGTATTAAGTGAGATATTTTAAGAAGAAATTTTTGACAATTGTGGTATTCCATAAAGTTTCTGGAGTCTTTCACACAAAATCAATTATAAATATAGTTACTATGTATAAAAAATAAGTATGCCATTTTGAATCTTGAAATTTACCATTCTTTGGCTTCTAGAAATCAGTGAGAAGCAAGTAGCTTAAACTACTAGGTAGCACAATACTGGAATATAAATCTTGAAATTCACACATTTTGTGGTCTGTGAATATTACACCTCAAACACCTTGACCAAAAATTAACTTACCAGAAAAATTAAATCTTGAAGTTACACTAACATCTTTATTATGAAGCTCAGTATCATCTTCATTTTCATTTTTTCTTCTGAGAGGATCAGTTTTGATTTGAGCATAATTTTATTAACTTAAATGAGAGGAATATATAATCCTATTGTTCACAGAAATGATGAGAGAATACTCCTTCAATCCAGTTATTCTTGTGACCAAGTACAATATATTTTACTGGGTCATAATAATGTGAATTGTTGAGGGGATACCAACATATTCCATTTTCTTGAACTATTTCAACTTGATCTTTGATAGTTTTTTTTTGACTTCCATATTTCATCATTTTCAAGAAAAGATTCCCTATTTAATGGAGGGCTAATAATCATTATTGACTTCTCTTCTTGTTTTGAGTGTGCACCACCATGTGCAGAAGTATATTTCTCAGTGAGATTCAAAACCTGAGACCTTGTGGGCTGCACCTGAATGTTCAATTAAGGGAATTACCTTTACGTGTGCTTAGCCACCTTAAGTTAAATCATGAGTAAAGAAAATATAGGGATTTATGACTTTTTTAAATTTAGTTACAATTTATTGAATGAAGTGAATAATGCTGTTTATGTCAGGTAGGGAAAGACCATGAGTCATTCCAAGAGTAACTATATACTGAAATTTTTGCTGCATTTCAGGGGGAAGGTTAAGGAATATCACTTCCATTATTCCAAAATATTGTTTTTTACAAGCAATTTTATTTCCTACAGGATGGAAACAGTCTATAAAAAGAGAAAACATGAGGTTCAAAAAATCATCACCATTACTATTGTTTTCAATCATAGCTTATCAAGCATCTCCATACTGATTATCTCAGTATTCATTATGATGGAATGATCAAATTAACTTCTTCGAATAAGAAATATATTTTTCTATCTCAGATAAATTCAAAAACCAATTTATTCAGTTGGTAATGTTTTACATTACAAATACAAAATTATTGATTAAAAATTTGGATTGTTTGGAAAGATATTGGGAGTTGATAAGTTTTTTTGATTTTCATTTGTTTTTTCCATAATCTGGGTTTTACTTTTGTAATAAAACTCAGTTCCACATTCTTGTGTTTGTGAAGACTCTTCATGCATGCAAGCTATAGGGGAAGGTTAGGCTTCATACAGGAAAATCAAGTTGGCCAAAAGAGATTTTTTGTAGAGAGAAATTAATTTTTTGTTTCAGGATTGTTTGCATGTCACAGGGGATGAGGTCTTCACAGAAGTTTTTATTTATAATAAGTGGTTTTTTTTGGAGGAGTGGATGGAGTAGTTCCCATGCTTCCTGACACTTATTTAGGCTGAGTTCACCACAGATATTGGGCCAACAGAGGAAGAAATTAATTTTTCATTTTTTGGGGGCAAGGAATAAGCTCATTCTAAGTATGAATAGATGTGGGATTCACTTAAAACAAAAATATTACATGGATTTGGGTTTGAATTAAAGGGTGATTGGAAAAATTTATAATTTGTCATGATTGGTGTAATCCTCTGGTGGCCATGGCCGGGAGAAGAAGAGATACCTTACAAAAGGCTATACACAAAGTTTGGAATTTTGAGTAGAGGTGTAGAGGGTTATATTGCTGTGATTTATGTCCAGTTGTAGTATTTTTAGGCTCCAAAGGGCTATGTAAGTAGTCTTGGTGGCTGGGTTATGGTACAGTTTGCTCACTGGGATTTTGGTTTAGTTAAGATATCAAGGGTTAGTTTTTTTGATATTGTAGGGAGGGTAATATACTTACAGGTGATATTTATTTTGGAGGATCTACTTCTGAAGCTTATTTTTTTTCTATAGTGCAGTGGCTAGAATGAAATCAACTTTCTACTGGGAGAATTTGGTAGTGGTGGTGGTGGTTTCAGGTTGAGGAGTCCTGGGCATGGAGAAAATTGTTTCAAGTTTTGCTAATGGAATGGGTCTAAATTTATTGGAGAGAGGGGAAAAGAAAACAAATATGAAAAGAGAAGTGATTGGTAGTTGGGTAAATCTGGGGAGAAGCAATTAATTTTGTAATGACAGGTGTTGAGTGCAAGTCTGAGACTGGGGGTGAAATCTGGTTGAGACAATGTGTGTGCAAAAGTTAGGTGTTGATTTTAAGAAGGATATTGACAAAATTTAAGATGTGAAGTCAATTTTATGTTGAATGGTAATGGATTAGCTTTTGTGTCTAAAGATAATAATTGGTGAGTCTGTGAAATATAGTAAATTAACTGTGCAAGGAAGTGTGGAGTGATGAAATTACAAAGGTAGAATAGTGAAGTTCCAACTTTGGAGTGTGGAAATTCCCAATGTGGGTGGGGGTGATATTGAAAATGAGGTTTAAATTTTTGGTTGTTGTGAAAAAAATGCAAAAATGAGATTCAGGAGTTGGTGGTGTTTTTAAAGGTATACCTACTTAATGTGGTTTTTTTAATCCATGTGTTTTTGCACACTTGGTGAGACACATTCTTAAATATATTGAAAAAAATATGCAATCCATCCACATGATTTTTTTTAATGGAACACAAGTTTTTCTGTGATTTGTATCTGTAAGTAGAATTTACGTTCATTTTAATCTTGAAATATATGAGAGGGAAGTGTCTTTGAGATTCTGATCATGATTTTGTTTTTGAAATTGATCTATCACTATTTCTCATCCCGCAAATAAATTACACATTACTCTCAAGCACTTCAGTATATAAAACATTTTTGGCCTTTCCTTTAGCCTTATCAGCTTACAGTGTGAGGAAATTTTAACTGTTTTTCACCCTGGAGAGACCTACAAAAAGTTGACCTTGACCTAAATTAAGTGATACTAAATTGAGGCCTACAATTCCCAGTGATTTTCCCTGGGATTTTTTGATTCAACTACAAAAAGCTAATTGAATACGGAGCTGGGATCTTCTGAGTTTGAATGAAGTCCTGTACTTTCTGAAGAGTCCAAACCAATTCTCAAAATGAATATATTTTTACCATCATTTTTTCCAGAAGTTATACAGGCTTCAATTACTTTACTTTCTATCCTTGTAAGTATCATATGGGTCCCATTTCAAAGGCCTTGGGAAGGATTAAATTTGTGCAGAAGAAAAATAGGGCATCTATTTTTCAGTAGAAGTGTGTGAAGTGGTAACCTGTAACCGGGAGACCTACGCACAAGGTCGAGGATGTTCGTGCAAGTGAGATGAAAGGTTCAGATACTTCTTCGAAGCACAGAGGGATGGTTCAAGGAAGTGATTCAAAGATGACTCAAAGGAAGAACTACTGCTTTGAGTTATGTTCGAGAAGGATTCTAATATAATCGAAAGGTAATATTAAAATTCTTAAGATCTCATGAAGGGTTGGAAACTCAACAATAAAAGATTTAGGATTTAGAAATGATTATTGAGAAAATAAAGAAAGATACAATAATAATGATTTTCACTTTAGAGTTTTATCACTATTAACTATAAATATGTTTTATAATTTAATTCTAAGGAATCTCAAACCAAAAACCCAACCCTTTTTATATCCTTTACTCCTCCTTGCATTGACCTCATACTCATCCACTATTCCGCACACCACAAACCATTTAAAATAAATCTGTTACACCTGGACCCTCCTCACTAACATCCGTTAACCCCTTAATCTTTCACTAACCCTTCCGTCCATGCTCACTACCCCTTAATAACCCACAGACATTTCATAAACCTTTTAATGTACTATTATATTGGTTATTGTGCTGTGCGCCGCTTATTGAGAAAAAGAGTAAGACACACTATTGAGAAATTGACTAATTTAGATTTAGAGTTTAAACTAGCGCGATTGAATAGCGAGTACACAAAGGAAAGTTGCAGTTGCTATGGAGAGTTGCTTTCTGCGCTTCGAGTATGGATTTGAGCCCTTTAGTATTGATTTAATGAGCTACTTTTGCGTCGAGGGTCACGTGGCGCGTGACAGATGCCCGGGTATAATAAAGCGAGCTCCGTTGAGCGTAAGACGTATTTCCCACACTAATTTTCCTTCCTCTTTATTTAATTATTATTATTATTACTTTAACTCACTATGACAGATTTCCCTACACCGACTCCCACACCTCCACACCCTAAAGCGGATGGGGGTGTTGTTACACGGCAATTTTCAAAGACTTGCACGGCTTGCGAGTCAATGGAGAATTTTTGTGTTGAGAGCACGGCAACACAAGGGCCTCGCCAGAAGTGCGAGTTTTGCCAATGGAGAAGGGTGGCGTGTGACGCCTTAGCAAAGAATGCCGACATTGAGAGTCGGTTTACTAAGACAAAGTATTGGGTGATCCCCAAAACGAAGGAAGTAGTCAAGGACATTTGGGATGTGTCCATTGGGGACAATCAATCAGTGGGGTAAAATGAGGAAGAAGTTGAGGATGATGTGAACATCTGGGTGGCTAGGGCTGTAAACAAGAGGGGGGTCGTTGAGGAGGAAGTTGATGAATTGGTCGAGGAGGAAGAAGAAATTCCCATCTCAAGAAAAACCCCGAAAAAACGACGGGTGGTCATCAAAGATGACAAAGAGGAAAGGGAGGTGGCAAAAAAGGTCACTCCTAAATTATTTTTGGAGGCTGACCCAATCTTCGAAGTAAGTTCACTTTTTTATAATTCATAAATTTAATTACTGATGATCCTGTTTTAAAATTCAGACGTCATAATCAAATTCCCTACGGCGGAAGCTTCAAATGGGGAAGCGACTCTTATGGGACCCACTGCTGTGGAAGTGGCAGTGTCGGTGGAGGACAGGTTACCGACTTTTACCTCGAGGGAGGAAAAAGAACAAACCCTTGATCAAGTATGGTCGAAGAAACCTTGTCAGGTTCGACGAGCAAAATATATTGAAGACTTGAGCGGCTAGATTGATAAAATTTTCGATGCCCCTTCCTTCGACGTAGCCGAGGAGCTACTTGAACTTGGGGAATTGATTCCGGTAGGAGAGGGGGAGAACTTTGAAAAATGTCGAAAGGAGATAAGGGAAATTTTGGAGAAGATGAAGGGATTGGTTCGGGAGAAGATAAAAGAGAAAAGAAGAAAAAAGGAATGTAGAAACAATTTGTATTAAGTTATTTTATTTTGTTATTTTATTTAGAATTTTAATATTTATTTTTTATAAGATTTTGAGAGAAATAAGAACAAAGAAAAGACAGAGAAAAAAAACAAAAAAAACTAAATAGAAATTATTTTTTAAATTTTGAAAGAAGATGTCTGAATGAGAGAAGAAAGAAGAAGAAGAAGAAAAAATAGTTGATTGAAAAAAATTTGTTGTAAAGAAAATTTAATGAAAAGAAAAAAATTTGTTATCTAAGTTTGTTAATTGAAGATTTGAGGGATTTTAGTTATTTGAAAAAAGAAAAGAAAGAAAAGAAAAGACGAAATAAAAAATTTAAAGAGGATTTTGAAGAAAGAAGTAATTTGTTTCGAAGAATTTAAAAGATTGATTTAGAAGTTAAAGTGAAGTTTGAGAAAGATGGTCATGTAATGTTCATGAAAAATTTTGATAGTTCGAGGAAAACAAAATTTTAAAGAAAAAATGTATATAGAAAATTGAGAAAAGAGAAAAAAATTTATTTTATTTTATTTTATTTTATTTTATTTTTATTTTATTTATTATTATTATTTTTTTTTAAAAAAAAGTTGAAAAATTTTGAAAAGAGAAAGAATAAAGAAGAAAACAAAAAGAATTTTTTAGAAGTAAAGATGTTTTAGATTTTAAAAGAAAAAAAAACAGAGAAAAGAAAAAAGAGAGTTTTAAGGTTTTGGTTTTAAAGGATATTTAAGATGAAAAGATTTTAGGAGTTCAGGGGCATTAGAAACATTGATGGCTGGTTCCCAAGATGTTTTGTCTGAGTCATCGAGGAAACCTTCCCATTCCACGAGGTATTGAAGTGTCCCCTTGCGCATTCTTGAATCAAGGATACAGCTTACTTCCCACTCTAGATGGTCTTCTACTTCAACCAGTTCCGGAGGAGGTTGGTTCTTGCCCAGGTATGTTTCTCGATTCAGTTCCAGGAGAGATACGTGAAAAATAGGGTGAATAGCCTGCCATTTAGGAGGTAGCTGGAGTGGAAATGCAGTTTTAGAGACTTCAGAGTCGATTTTGAATGGCCCCAAGCGGTTTTCAGCTAGTTTCTTTGATTGTCGAGTCGTTAAAATGTTCCCTGCGTCGAGCTATACCTTTTCGCCTGGTTTAAAAGAAGGAGAATTTTGTCAATGTTTGTCAGCCTGTTCCTTGTACCTTTGAACGGCTAATTCCAAATTTGATTTAAGTTCCTCTTGGAGTCGTGATATGGTTCGAAGATAATGTTCCGCAGGATGATTAGTTCCTACATGGATTGAATTGAATCAAGGATGTCTTCCATAAACAGTTTCAAAAGGAGATTGTTGTGTCGAAGAATGAGTCGAGTTATTATAAGCAAATTCGGCCAATGGTAACCATGTGGTCCAATCGTCTTGATGGTAACTGACATACATTTGAAGGTATTTTTCGAGTATTTGGTTGACCCTTTCTGTTTGCGCATAGGTTTCGGGATGATAGGCTGTGGAGAGGCTCCTCGTGATATTGAGTTGTTGACACATTTGAGTCCAGAATTTGGATACAAACAATGAGCCTCTAAATGAAATAATATCATTAGGTAAGCCGTGTTTGGAAAATACATATTCTAGAAACAATTTTGACAAATCTTTTGCAGTAGCTGTAGTAGTGGTTTTAATGAAAATAGACATTTTTGAAAATCTATCTACTATTACTAATATAGCATTAAAATAATTAGAAAGAGGAGGTTGAGAAATAAAATCCATTGAGAAAGATTGCCAAGGTTTAGAGGGAATAGGAAGTGGTTGAAGCAACCCATACTTCCGGTGACGGGGAGCCTTATTCCTATTACATTCGTAACAAACTCTTATATAGGCCTTGATTTCTCTGGTCATTCCTGGCCAGAAGAAATCCCTCGCTATTTACTGGTAGGTTTTATCAACCCCAAAATGACCAGCTAATGGAGAATCATGTCGACTATTGAAAATCCATAATTTTATCTCATTGTTGTCGGGTATGACTACTCTACCTTCAAAGACTAATAGACCTGATTCAATACTAAATCTTTTGGCCCCTTGCTTCGAGAGTATTTTGTCTTTTAAACCTAAACAATAATCTTTCTTTGACTGAGCTTCGAGGATGTTGGATAGTGGATTTTGAAACAATTGAATTGTCATCGAATTAAGTTGATGAGTCATTAAAATTGATTTGTTGAAGATTGATTTCACATTTGCTGGATTTTTGTCAGCAAATGCGTCCCCCCACTGTGGGTAAACGTTGTCCTGATGTGACAAGATATCTGGGACAATGCAGTTCTTACCTGGGCAATAGGAAATAGAAAAGGGAAATTCAGACAGAAATTCAGCCCACCTGGCTTGACGCCTGGTTAACACTTTGGAAGACATAAAGTATTTCAAAGCATTATTGTCTGTTAAAACTTGAAAAGGACTATCTAAGCTGAGAAGAATATGAGTTTGCGTGACTCAAAAGCAACAGGATTAAACAGTTTTGTTTCCGGATTCAATTGAGAAATGACCCCTGCGATAGCATAATCGCTTTCATCCGTCTCGACTATTGTCAAAGCAGTAGGATCAAAGTGTCAAAGAATTGGAGCTGTGGTGAACGCCGTCTTCAATGCTTTGAATTCCTTTCCTGCTGTAGAAGTAAAAACAAAAGGAATATCTTTTCTAAGAAGAGAAGTAAGATTGAAAATAATTTTAGAGTAATCTTTAATAAATCTTCTATAGAAATTTGCAAAGCCCAAAAATCCTTGGAGGGATTTAACAGATTTGGGCTCAGGCCATTCCAGGAACTTTTGGACTTTTTTGTCGTCCATGACTAAACCGTCAGTGGACAACGTAAAACCCAAAAAATCAATTGATTTGAGGTGGAATTCGCATTTATTATGCTTGGCGTAGAGACCATGATCTCGAAGACGATTTAGGACCTGTCGAACATGATGAATATGTTCATTCAGTGTCTTTGAGAAAATTAAAATATCATCTAAATAGACGACAACAAATTGTTTGACAACATCTTGAAAGATGTCATTGACAAAAGTTTCAAAAGTAGATGGTGCTTTACCTAATCCAAAAGGCATAACTAAATATTCAAAACTACCAAATCTAGTGCGCATTGCAGTCAGTGGTTCATGACCTTCCGCAATAAAAATAAGATTGTAAGTGCCTCTAAGGTCAATTTTAGAAAAGAAATTAGCACCATTAAAAAGGGTAAGAAGCAATGACATAGGAGGAACAGGATATGCATTCTTCTTAGTGACTGTGTTGAGCTTTCTATAGTCAACACACAACCTAAGACTACCATCCTTCTTTTTTACAAAGAGGACAGGGGAGCTGGTTGGAGATTTACTGGCTCTGATGAAACCTTTGGCTACATTCTCTGCAATGTAGTCTTGAAGAACTTGAGATTCATCCTTCAACAAGAAATAGACAGGACCTGCCGGAGGTACTGGACCTATTAACTCTATCTGATGGTTGTAGGGTCGATGAGGTGGTAACTTATCGGCCTTGCGGATTGAAAAATGATCAAGGAAATCATGATAGATTTCTGGTAGAGTAGATTTAATGGCTTCAACGTCAATTTGGTTGTCCTCATCATCTTTGAGAGAATCTGTTGAGGGAAGACCAGAATTGAGAGAGCTTAATTCGATTAATTTGAGGCAATTTAAATCCTCTTCAAGTGAAGTCATCAAGCTAGAAGGGTTAGCCAATTGCTCATTTAAAGAAAGATCAGATGCTTGAAAGTCATCTGGCAGAGATTTATCCTCTAGAAGGACATTGTCAGGCGGGTTGTTTAATTCCCTATTGACATGCATTGAAGAATTAGAAATATACTTAGTCCGTGGGGTGATAAATCCCTGTGTCCAATAAATTTCAGGTTTCCAATGCATTAAAAAGTCATGGCCAAGAATGGTATTGTCCATCCTTGGAGCATCCAAGACTGATAGCTCCCACTCGAAGGGGGGAAAGTTCAGAAAGTTGAAAACCCATAAAACTTTCTTACTGACCCAATATTTGGGTTCCTCTGATTCGACTAAGTAAATTGGAGTTCGATTGATATCTGTAAATGTCAGCTGTAACTTCTCAGCACAAGATAAACTGACAAAAGAAATTGAAGCTCCAGAGTCTATAAGACAACTGAAGGGGATATCCTCCTTAAAAAGAATGAATCTCAAGCGGTTTAAGGCAACTCCAGTCCTTAAGAAATGGAGGTTCTGTGCACTGGGAGAGATAAGATAGTTTGCTTTGCACACAAGTAAACTATCTACTAGTTTTTTGACTTCGAACTAGTACCTTCTCTTTCCTTCAATTTTACACAATCTTCCAGCTTGTGCTTACCCCCACAATACATACATAACCCATTATCTGTTTTCCTCTTCCTCTCAGCTTATTTAAGTTCCCCTATAGGATCCAGTACTTTACTGATATCGCCTGGGGTCGAGCTTTTTGGTCGAGGTTTATTCTTTCCCTTAATAGGATTGGATTGAGTCAAGGAGGATTGAGTTGTTTGTGGGTGTGAAGAAGGTGCCGATTCGAAGTTTAAGACTTGAGATTTGTTGGCGTATTGACGATGTTGAAGTCGTCCTTGGTAAACGCTGTCAAGTTTGAGGGTTCGATCCATTAAATCTGTTAAAGTAGTCATCTTCTGACCATGAAGATTTAACTGATCCAGAATCCTCAAAGGAAGTCCTTTTTTAAAATGATACTTAAGGGCAGCATCATTCCAACCTACTCGATTTTGAAGCGCTCTGAAGTTCGAGATATATTCAGAGGCTTTCCCATTATAACTCATGCGAAGGAAATCAAGTTCAATTTCTGCGTTGTCAGTTTCATTAGGGTCACCAAACAACGTGAAGAGTTGGTCTTCAAAATTTTCCCAGTTATTAATAAGTAAGTGGGTTTCGGTTGAAGAGAGCATGAGAAGATAAGGTTCAAACCATCTTGCTGCTTTTCCGGCCAGGAATGAAGAAGCATAAACAACCTTCGATCAGTCATTATTGAATGTTCGAGGGTCATTATGGAACAGCAGCTTGCAGTTTTTCAAGAAGGATCGCAATCTGTCTTGATGTTCTCCATCGAATTTATCAGGAGATTTCATAGAAGGAGTTTTGAATTTAGATCCTTCTGAAGATGTTGAATTTGAAAGGGTCTTCATGAAAAGTTTCATGAAATCTTCCAGAGAATTGCATGGTCCAGGTTCTGAAGGTTGACTAGAAGGGTGATTCGCAGGGGCGGATGGTGTCTCGTGCATTGTATCCTCTCCTTCTTCATCATCACTAGAATCATCGAAATCTTGTGGGATGTCTTCTACAGATTGGACTGAATGTTGCTGTTCCCTAAGATCGAGTGGCTCCAAGGAGTGAGTGCGGGAAACAGGCCTAGTGGATGTTGGCCTGCCTCTGGCGCGAGCTCTAGTAGTAGCGCCTGTAGGAGGAGTGCCTTGAACAGGTGCCATTTTAAGAATTTAGAGAAAACACCTGAAAAAGGAAGTAGTAGTGCAAAGAATGAGAACTACAGAGAATTAAATTATACTGTCACCGGGCGACCTATGCACAAGGTCGAGGATGTTCCTGCAAGTGAGATGAAAGGTTCAGATACTTCTTTGAAGCACAGAGGGATGGTTCAAGGAAGTGATTCAAAGATGACTCAAAGGAAGAACTACTGCTTTGAGTTATGTTCGAGAAGGATTCTAAGATAATCAAAAGGTAATATTAAAATTCTTAAGATCTCACGAAGGGTTGGAAACTCAACAATCAAAGATTTAGGATTTAGAAATTATTATTGAGAAAATAAAGAAAGATACAATAATAATGATTTTCACTTTAGAGTTTTATCACTATTAACTATAAATACGTTTTATAATTTAATTCTAAGTAATCTCAAACCAAAAACCCAACCCTTTTTATATCCTTTACTCCTCCCTGCATTGATCTCATACTCATCCACTATTCCCCACCCCACAAACCATTCAAAATATATCCGTTACACCTGGACCCTCCTCACTAACATCCGTTAACCACTTAATCCTTCACTAACCCTTCCATCCATGCTCACTACCCCTTAATAACCCACAGACATTTCATAAACCTTTTAATGTACTATTATATTGGTTATTGCGCTGTGCGTCGCTTATTGAGAAAAAGACTAAGACACACTATTGAGAAATTGACTAATTTAGATTTAGAGTTTAGACTAGCGCGATTGAATAGCGAGTACATAAAGGAAAGTCGCAGTTGCTATGGAGAGTTGCTTTCTGCGCTTCGAGTATGGATTTGAGCCCTTTAGTATTGATTTAGTGAGCTACTTTTGCCTCGAGTGTCACGTGGCCCGTGACATAACCCTGAAAAATTGATAGTATTTAAATAATCTGTGGGAAACAGTATATTGTTGGATCCATCATCTTCCACTACCCAATCTTTGCTTTGAAATGTTGTAGTAGCTCCAGGGAGTAATTTTCAACACAACAGCTTTGATTTCATACACATACACATTTCTAGCAGCCAGAACATCCCAATTTTTGAAGTACTGAAGTTTTGAGTTTTCATCCAAGGGAATAAGTGAATCCATACCTGGGTAAACAGCTGATACGAATCTTTTTAAATTTTCAGATCCTGGAGAAACACAATGCTTTCAAGGGATAGATATAAAATTTGGGATAGTTGTTTTTCCTTAACCTACTTTTAAAATCCAATAATAAAATTGAGCTGAAACTTCTTGCTGTTCCTGAACTATTCCTGGCTGCTGCAGTGGCATATAAATAGTCAGGTGAAGAATTGTTACATTTATCAAGAAGAAGCTATAAATTAGAGTTGATGTCATTATGTCACCTTGTGATCCATTTTGAATTATTGGAAGGCATTTTATAAAGTCACCTAAGAGGAAGCCAATTCAGGATAATCACCACGGGAAATTTGGGGGTGAATTGCTAGCAGTTCTCACTCTTTGAACTCCATGGTGACCCTAATTTATGCCATGTATCAGACCTTCCATAAATGTCACCTTGAGAATAAATTGGAGTCACATTTAGTCTGAGATTTGTCCTTGATTGAGGCCCAGTGTGCCCTACATTCAGCACAAGTTGATACAACAAAACTGTAATTTGATCTCTAGTTTAGCAACATTTGAGCACACATTGATCTAACATACACATTATGCATGTGTACTCAAAATACATTATTGATGCATATTGAAAATTCATACATATTCATTACCAATTATGCATGCATACTGAATATGCAATTTGCATTTTGCATAAAGCATAAAGCATATTAAATATTGAATAATTCATGTTTCATATTGCATGAATCATAATGCATTATGCATAATGGATATTGCATATTGAATATTGCATAATGAATAATGCATAATTCATATTGCATATTGTATATTGTATATTGCATAATTCATGTTGCATATTGAATAATGCATATTGCATAATTCATATTGAATATCTCATATTGCATGTCAATGCATAATGCATATGCAACATGAGATATTCATGCATACAGAATGTGAAAATTAACCTTCTAGCAAGAAAAGTGAAAAATAAGTCATGGGACCTATAATTTTGAAAAGGGAAAAGAGAAATGATGATTTAAGCTTTTTTTACAATAGCCTTAGTTTTTATTATATTGTTAGAAAATATGCCTTGAAAAACTATATTGAAAAAACCCATATCCTTGGTGAGAAATTCTTCTTCAAGTTTAAAAAGCAAATTTTAACTGTTAGCATTATCTATATAGCTTCAAATATGGAAGACTCTATGTAAAAAATTAATATCCTCAGTAGTTTACTTATTTATTGTCCATCTCATTTTTATTCTTTGCATAAAGCTTTTGAGGAAAAAAATATATAAGAGATATGCATATTTTATCATATCTATGTGCCCCAAATTCAATGTGTCAAACTGTGTTGAATAATCATTTGTTGTATTTGATTTGTGTATTTTGGGTTGAATGCAAAGTGAGATTGCCAACTGGGATGCAAAAAAGTTGGCATGCAATATGAAAATGAATATTGCATAATTAACAGTGGCATTGTAAACTTGCAATTTCACTGATAGATATTCATACTTGGCTAGTAGTGTGGGGGAACTGGGATGCAAAAAAGTTGGCATGCAATATGAAATGAATATTGCATATGAAAACAGTGGCAAGCAAAATTTGCAATTCCACTCATGGATTTTCATTCTTGACTAGTAGTATGGTGGTTGGTAGCAGTGGTCAAGCAACCACTAAAAAAATTTGTGCTTTCATTTTTGAACAGAAGGTATCATGAGTGAAGAATTATGGAAGGTGACCATAATTTATTATTATTCCTTAATTTTATTGAATAATTTTGAATATTGAAAATGACTTTTGGTTAGCTAGTATTTGATCTAGCTGTGCCAGAGCCTTTCTCAATATTGATGTTACTCTTTAAAATTATTGAATATTTTCCATTATGAGGATTTGAATCCAGTGCAAGTTAATGTTGGCTCTATATTATGACCATTGAAAAACAGAATTACCTGATTAAAATTAATTACAGTCAGGAAAAAATGTAGTGATGGCATTTTTTCACTTTCATTATAATTGAAGGTTGGTTTAATTGTCATTTTGACCTTATGACTGAAAATTGTGGTTCACAAATGTTTAAGTCACTCTTTCTTTAAATAATATTAAGAGTTGATAATAGGCATGGATAGTGCTCTAAAGTAAATGTTGGCTTGTGGGATCTTGTTATCACTGAAGATACTCTACATATTTTTTAATCATGTAATGATCAGTTAACCAATGGTGTGAACACTAGTAAAAATATGTGTTGTGAATTAACATCATATTTACATTTGATGGTTGGATAATTGATCAAGTCAGTAGCTCTTGACATCTAGTAAAATATGTCAAAAAATATAGATGGTGCAGATAATTTTTCTTTCACAAGCTGATAGTAGGAAAATAATGAACCAATTTTTTGGAAATGAACATGCTGGTATTATCAAGTCTTGTGGGTCAGAGATAGCATTTTTGGGTGATTTGTGTAATAAATTATATTTACAAAGTCTGTGAATTCAATGTAATGCCCTATAATTGAGATATTTATATGTGATCCATCAGCAAAAGGTATAAATAATGCAGATTTCAGGTTAACTCTGACAACCATTTTTGATGGAATACAACAACTTATATAAAATAGGCCTAGACATCTAGTGCAAATTTTTCCCATAGGCATTTATCTTTATCAAACTAGTTATTGCTAGGAATATTATGAGTCAAATCATTTCTCACCACATCAAATATTGTGTGGACTGGTTAACAAGATACTTGATAAACACTTTAATTCTAGAGTATTAGCTTCCAGAAAGTACTTGACTGATAGTCAGACGCACATTAGTGAAAGTGGGTGACATAAAGCATAAACAAGGCTGTAACAGGTCAAATTTATACATTATTAGGTTTTTGAACCTTTGAAAAGCATGGTTAATAAATTTTTTGTCCCACCTATATTTGTGCTAAAGTATGTATTGATTAATAAATCAATCTTTTACTTAGGAAAAATTATTTAAAATGCAAATGTGAAGAATGTTGAAGCATTATTATTTTATAACTCCTAAGATTTTCCTATATCATTTCATTAAATGGCCTAAGTGAAGAAAATTCAGATATCAAAGTTTCCACATATGTATGGGGTAATATTTATCTTCTCATAATAAGATTATAGTGAACTTGTCCTTACCTTTTTATTATCTATGATTAGGAGATTTTTGAATCTTGCATGCCAAATGCATCTGGAAGAATGCTATACTTTGATCATAATAATAAAAGGATATTTGAAATTTCAATATATTAATTATATGTTAAGAAAATTTTATTCTTTCTTTTCATATATTAAATGGCTTAATGCTATGTTTTAATAATAACTGTGTGCTGAAATATGCTTTCCATTATATTATTATTTTTGAGGTAGTATTATTTTGTGTTCCAAAGAAATTGGCCAGATTTTTTTACCTTGAATAATGATAATTTAATAAAATTCATTTTTTAAATACAGGATTAATACCTTAAATACAATTAAAAAAACAGTGTTATCTGGATTTAAATGGCACCAAGTGTCCTTCTGAGCATTGGCAGATGCTAAAAAAGATACTTTTATGAAGCATATAAGTAAGGGTATAAGTCTGTGAAAGTTGGGTATTTGTAATTATTAAAGTTTCCTTCTCAGAAATTGACCATTACTCAGGTGAAAACTTTAGGTTCTGTGCAATAGGATGGCAAGGGTTTTGCTAATTTCCATAGTATATGATTGTTGGATAACCATAAAAGTGAAGGTGTTACAGACTTGGTCAAAAGTGTCCTTCTGAATGACAGTACAGTGCTCAGAAGGACACATTTATAATGCATATCATCTAGGTATTATATGTATACATATCTATCATTTATGCATTATAAAAGTGTCCTTCTGAGAGTTGGACCATCATTCAAAAGGACACTTTTGACCAAGTCTGTAACACCTTCATTTTAATGTTTAACCAATGTTCCAGTACCAAGACTATTAAAAGAGCTCATGTCATTTACAGTACTTAAAGAGTTCACTTAAACAATTGTTCATCACAGAGAAAGAGAGTTTTATAAGCTTTAAAGATAAAATAGTTATATATAATACCTATATGATATGCATTATAAAAGTGTCCTTCTGAGCATCTGTCACGTGCCACGTGACACTTGAGGCAAAAGCAGCTCATTAAATCAATAATATCAAGTTCTAAATCTATATTCGAAGCACAGAAAGCAATTCCCCATAGCAACTGTGATTCCCCTTTGTGTACTTACTATTTAACTGCGCTAACCTAAACTCTAAATCTAAATTAGTCAATCTCTCAATAGGGTGCCTTATTCTCATTTTCAATAAGCGACGCACAGCGCTAAGATCAACGTAATAGTACAGTAGTAGTTTTTTCATTGAAAGTTTGTTAATTAATTTAAAAGGGGTAAATTGAGCAGGGATGGATATTAGCAAAGAGGGATTAAGTGTATGTTAGTAATGGTCAATGGTATGGGAATGGTGTGATGAAAGGGAGGTCAATGCGAGGAGGAATAAAGGATATAAAAGGGTTGGGTATTTGGTTGTATATTCCTTAGAAATTAATTATAAAACATATTTACATTTAATAGTGGTAAAATCTTTAAGTTAAATCATTGTTATTGTATCTTTCTTTTATTTTCTCAAAAATCATTTCTAAATCCTAAACTTTTGATTATTGAGTTTCCAACCCTTCATGAGATCTTAAGAATTCCTATTACCTTTGAAACTCTCTTATAATTCTTCTCGAACATACCTCGAACCTGTAGCTCTTACTTTGAGTGACCTTCGAATCACTTCCTCGAATCATTCCTCTGTGCTTCGAAGAAGTTTCTAAATCGCTCATCTCACTTTCAGGAACATCCTCGACTTTGTGCGTAGGTTGTCCGGTGACAGCATCAGACCATCATTCAGAAAGACACTTTTGACCAAGTTTGTAATACCTTCACTTTAATGGTTAGCCAACAATCAAATACAATTGACACTAGCAAAATCCTTTTCATCTACTTACACATCACTTAATGTGTCCTCATGAGCAATGGTCCATAGCTGAGAAGGACACTTTAAAATTGCCAATCATCTAGGTATTACATATATACTAGTGTATCTCTTATGCATTATAAAAAATTAATGTGAACACAAGTAAATATTGTGTGGACTGATTAAGAAGACACTTGTTTAATCCTTTAATTTTGGATTTAGAGCTTCCAGAAAGTACTTGACTGATGGTCAGAAACATGTTTGTGCCAGTGGGTGACATAATGCATAAAAAAGGCTGTAACAGGTTCAATTATTACGTTAATTGGTTTTTAAACCTTTGAAAAGCAAGGGTATTAATTTGTTGTCCTACCTATATTTGTGCTAGAGTAGTTATTGAGTAATTAATCAATCTTTTAGTTAAGAAAAATTATTTAAAATAAAAATTTGAGGAATGTTGAAGCATTATTTTTTTTAAAATCCAAAGATTTTTCTAAATTTAAACATGTTAATGGCCTTAGTGAAGAAAATTCAGATATCACAGTTTTCACATATGTATATGAAAATATTCTTTTTCATAATAATAATAAAATGTACTTGCCCTTACCAGTTTGTTATCTATGATTAGGGTATTGTTGAATCTTGTGCTCCAAATGCATCTGGCAGAATGCTATACTTTGATCATAATAATTAAAGGATATTTGGCAGTTCAATATATTTATTATATGTTAGGAAAAACTTATTCTTTACTTTTCATATATTCAATGGCTTAATGCTATGTTTTTAATAATAGTTATGTTTTGCAATATACTTTCCATTATATTATTTTTTTGATGTAGTATTATTTTGTGTTCTAAAGAAATTGGAAAGCTTTTTTTACCATAAATAATAATAATTAAATAAAATGCATTTTTCAAATCTGAGATTAATCTTTTAAATACAATTAAAAAACAGTGGTATCTGGCTTTACATGATACCAAGTGTCCTTGTTGGTGGGTCGTCTAGAAAAAGGTAAAGAATAAGAGAGAGTAATGGAGTGGAGGAGAAGGAAGTAATAAAGAGAGGGTAATTAAAGAGAGAGAGAAATATAATTGATGAAATTAAGAAAATAATTAAATCAAAATACGAGAGATGCAACGACAGCTCATAAGGAATGACACAAAAGTGAGGTTCTGATTTATTTGTGAATATTTATTTAAGTAAGTAAAGTCTTCTCTGGGCCTCTAACAATTTGTATTACTTATAGACTTAAAGCAACCTTAAATTATTTATTGAATATTTAGATTAGATTTCTAATACTAATAAAAATAATAATAACGTATTGTAAGTATTTAAATGTTTGTATTTTAATTGATCCATAAAGAGGTATTACAAGCCCCTTTTATAGGCAAGGATACTTCTGAGGTTCTTCAAATGTATATATAAGAGTAATAGAAATGTGAAACAACAGATAAAAGGAAATTAATTCAAACATACTATTTGAGGGGAAAAATGAAACAACAAATTAAAAATGTGAGTAAATAAATAACTTTCCCATCTTAAAGTTCCAAAACAAGTAATTAATATAATGAGTAACTAAATAAGTATGAGACCATAAGAACTGTGAGAAAAAATATCCTAAACAAGTATTATAATAAGATGTAAAGGTTTAAATTAAAGCAAATAGAATTATTTTCAAACCAAAATTTATGTAATCAATTTAATTCAGTTATAAAGAGAAATTAAATAATTTTTTTAACTACTTTAAGTAATTAAATAATTAATTTAATTGTAACTTATTTAAAGTGAGAATTTAATATTAATATATTAAATATGTGTTTTAAGCTATTTAGTAATTTTACTGACACAGTTAAGGGTCAAAAAAGTGCCCAATATTTATGGATAATATTATATGATTAGTTGGATTTAATATCTGAATCACATTAATTTATTGGTAATAAAATTTTAAGTGAAATATAATTATGATTAATATTATCATAATTAGTTTAATTAATTTTTTAGATATATTAAATACATAGAAATACACCATGTTTTTACAGAATATAATATTTGTTTATGTAATAAAACTTATTTTAATAATAAAATTAAATATAGTAATTATTTTACTTATTCATAAAATATTTTTATTATTTAATAAAATAATTTATTGTAACTACATAGTACATAATGTTATTCCCTTACATGATTTCAGTTATTTATTATATAAATTACTGGGCTCCTGAGATAGCCTGGCTGATAGTCCTTCTGAGCATTGGCTGATTCTGAGGAAGACACTTTGATAAAGCATATTGGTGAGTGTATAAGTATTTAGAAGATGAGAAGCTCAAATTATCAAAGTGTCCTTCTCAGAAATGGACCATTACTCAGGTGGACACTACAGGTTTTGTGCAATAGGATGGCAAGTGTTTTTCTAATGTCAATGATATTAGATTGTTAGCTAGCCATAAAAGTGAATGTATTACAGACTTGCTCAAAAGTGTCCTTCTGAACGATGTTTCAATGCTCAGAAGGACACTTTTATAATTCATATCATCTACGTGTTATATGTATACATCTCTTTCTTTTATGAATTATAAAAGTGTCCTTCTGAGTGTCAGACCGTTGTTCAGAAGGACTCTTTTGACCAAGTCTGTATCACCTTCACTTTTAATATTTAACAATTTTTCCAGTACCAAAACTATTAAAAGAGCTCATGTCATTTACAGTACTTAAAGTGCTCCCCTAAACAATAGTTCATCACAAGAAAGACAGTTTTATAAACGTTAAAGATAAAATGGTTATATATAAAACCTATATGATATGCATTATAAAAGTGTCCTTCTGAGCATTGGACTGTCATTCAGAAGGACACTTTTGACCAAGTCTGTAACACCTTCACTTTAATGGTTAGCCAACAATCAAATACCAGGGACATTAGTAAAACCCTTGTCATCTACTTAAAATTCACTTAAGGTGTCTTCCTGAACAACAGTCTATAGCTGAGAAGGACAATTTTAAGTTGTAAATAATCTAGGTATTAATTATATGCCTTTGTATCTTTTATGAATTATAAAAAATTATTGTGCACACAATCAAATATTGTGTGAACTGGTTAAAAAGATACTTTTTTAACCTGTTAATTTTTGATTTTAAGTTTTCAGAAAGTACTTGACTGATGGTCAAAAACATATTTGTGCCAGTGGGTGACATAAAGTATCAAAAAGGCTGTAACAGGGTCAATTTTTACATTAATAAGTTTTTGAACCTTTAAAAAGCAAGGTTATTATTTTTTTATCCAATGTGGTATAGGCCTTGCAGGTAGCATGATTTTGGATTAATCAGCTCGCGTATTCCAGGAAGAACAAAGGAATTCAAAGCGCAGTAGGTAGTGCTAAAAAATAATATGTATTTGTGAGTTTAAAAGAACAAAGGGAAATAGAAGCACGGAAGAATATTCAGGGTCTGTGCGCTCAGATTTTGCAGAAGGATGCACTGCACAATGGGGAATTGTGTGTTATAAATTTAGGATCACAAGCGCTGAACAATATGGATTTGTATTTTCCAATAATTGTGTGTTACGCATTAAGGAAGGACTCAAGTGCATAGTATACTGCACCACGTCTAGTGTGGTAACTTACTGAAACAGGTAATGTAAGAGGTTTACTAGGGAAGTGGGTTGTCAGAACTATGGACTTAGTAATGAAGTAAGGAGAGCGGGGACTCAATCACAAAACTACCCAAGAGTCAAGGCGACTAGGATAACCATTAGAAGGAGTCAAAACTTGGAAGTAGCGCTGAAACGAAACAAATGTACAGTCAGGATCGCGCATATGGAGTATGAGTGAAACAAGTTAATACTAGTGTTAGTAAGCATAGGAGTCAGCGCTGGAGATCCATTAGGGAACTGTATCTTGAGAACTGATAAAATATAAAAAGGAGGACTATTTGATAGGGATAGGGTGTTGCATCTAGTAAGAAAGTAAACATAACAATTGACAAATAATTAGTTAGTATACGAGTAGTTAATAATTGTGGAATCAAGTATAAGAAATTAGATTTTCTGCGGTAAACTGTTTGAGAATATATTAAAGATATTTCTGAGTCTTTTGTCATTTGTGCATCTGTGTGTGTGGATTTCATGTAGTATAGTAAAAGAACGCAACATAGAGAGAATATATAGATTCAGTAGGATTGACTATTATTAGAGTTATTTTATTGCTATAATAAGGCATATTCAAAGAGAGCGCTTCAAGAGGGAGTAGCTGTGGATATTAGCGCTTGTTAAGAATAGATATATCCAGATAGTAATACTTGTTTTTTCCTTATCTTTTTAAACTCATCTCTCAACTTATAAACTTTCTAATCAAATATTAGTGTTACACATTATTGCGCTGTCTTAAAAAATAAGAGTGGCAGGTGCTTCTTTTTAGAAATTGAAAAGAAGAACCAACCCATCTCGCATTGTGTCTACTGCTTAGTACTTTAGAACTTTCTACAATTGGTATCAGCCAGTCGTCTAGAAGAAAGAGAAGAAGATAGGAGGGAAGGCAAAATAATGGAGTAGGATAAAGTATATGAATGAGAAGAGTATTTTTTTTAAAAGAGGGGGGCAATGAAGTAAATTGGAGTCTTGACAAAATTGTAAGGAATTATTTAAATTGTAATATATTGTAACTAATAGTTTTATTCAAAGCGTAACAATCAATGATAGCTATTTTTAAACTTAAAGCAACCTATAATTATTTATATAGTATTTTAATTAAAAATGTAGTACTAATAAAAATAATAAATAAACGTAGTATATTTAAAATATATTTAAGTGAGTGTATAATAAGTAATGAGCTACCAGAGAGGTTTCCAAAGCCCTTTTATAGGCAAGAGGACCTTCTGGAGTGTTCCAATAGTACTTACAAAAAAGTAAAATAATGTGAAATAAATAATTAAAAGAATTTAATTAAAAACAATAAAAATAAACCCGTGATTAAGCAACCATTTTTTCCCATCAGAAATTTCTAAAAAAGAATAGAATTAATATAACATAAACTACGTGAGTATAGAAAATGAGAACTATGAGAAGGAAATCTAAAGACAGAATACAAATAGCTAAAAAAAGGTTAAATAAAATAAACAGAATTATTTTTATACTTTTAAATAATCTTAATTCAGTATAAGTAAAGGTAATTTAATTATTTTAACTATTTCAAGTAATTTAATTATTAAATTAATTGAAACAACTAATTAATTTAATAAAGTAACTTATTTAAAATGAGACATTAAATTTAATCATATTAAATAATTTTTTTTAATTAATTTAGTAATTTTAGTGACACAATTAGGGGTCAAAGAAGCTCCCAATATTTATGGATAGTATTATATGATAAGTTGTATTTAGTTTATATAAATTTTATTATTGAAATTCTAATTACAGTGTAAGTTAAATTTACACTTATAATATAATTTTAAATAATTAATTTATACATACAAAGTGCGCCATGATATTATAGAATATAATATTGTTTATGTAATAAAATTTATTTAATAATAAAATTAAGTATTGTAATTATTTTATTTATTCATAAAATATTTATAATTTTATTTTAATAATATTTTTTAATTACATAATGTTATTACTTTATATGATTGCAGTAATTTAGTATATAAATTACTGGGCTCCTGAGATAGCCTGGCTGACACTCCCTCACTCTAAAAAAAACAATAAAAAAAATGCTAAGATTTTTTCTTTTTATACTTTTTTAACAGAGTAGGGAGATTTAAATTTCTTTTCCAGGTATCGATGCATCATGTTCAGATGACTTATTCTTATATCTCAATAAATATTCAATACTTCTTTCAGAAGTGATAATTCTATCATTGAGAATTTTCTCAATTTTTGCAGTTTCTGTGACTTCCTGAGGGTTTTTACTTAGGTCTTCCCCTTCTTTTGGGAAATAAGTCACTGTTAGAAGTATAAGGTTTAAGCGAAGAAATGGGAAAAACAGGATGTTTTCTATCATATGGAGAATACAATACACCTTCTACTGAATTATCACCAACCATTCTTTTAACAACAAATGGTCCTACAAAAGGATCTTTTAATTTGTTGTTACCTTGTAAATTGAAATGGAAAGTAGATATCAACACTTCATCACCCTTTTTAAAAGTGTATTCTTTATGGGATTTATCCCATCTTTTCTTTTCATATTCAAATGCTTTATCAATACAGCTTTGAGCATGTTTTCTGTATAGCACTTGCATTTGCATAAAAGATTTTACACCAGGATGTAGTTCCAACTTAGGTAATTTATTATTGAGAATCTGAACAGGAGTTTTTGGGACATAACCTAACCAAAGCTCAAAAGGCTTTTTCTCAGTGACAGAATGAACAGTGCTATTATATGCAAATTCAAGACCAGGCAAAAGAGTAACCCAGTCATGAGTAAATCTGTAATTGTCTTTATATTACAAACCAAAGGCACAATACCTTCTAATCATATCTTCCAGAGTTTGAATCATCCTTTCAGCTAGACCTTCTGTCTGAGGATGATGAGCTGTAGATAACTTTAGCTCACAGCCACAAATATCCATTAAAGAGGTCCAAAACTCAGAAGTAAATTTTGGATCTCTATCAGAGATAATGGCTTTTGGGAATCCAATAATATTAAACATGGAAGACCACCATAAGAAAGCTAATTCTTTGGTGGATACATCTTTGTGGGTTGGAATAAATTTACACATTTTTGTGAATCTATCTACTATCACCCAACAAGAGTTATAACTGTCTTTACCTGCTACAGGAAGACCAGTGACAAAATCCATGTTAATTATTTGCCAAGGAGCATTAGATGCTTCAATATGTTTCAGTAAACCTGCTCTCTTACCTGTTAATCTCTTAGATTTTTGGCAAGAATCACAAGATTCAACATATAATTTTGTATCTTAAGACATATTAGCCCACCAAGCAGTGTTTTTGATTCTAATCAATGTTTTTTCTAGATCAAAATGACCAGCTAATATGTCATCATGACAAAGTTTGAGGATAGTTTCTTTCATAGAAGGGGCAATTACCATTACATTTGTCAGCTTTCTTTTATAATAAATATAACCATCTTCAATAGAAAACTTTCCTTTCATCAAAGCACTTTGATATTTTGCAGGAAGAGTTTTAATCAATGCTTGAATTGAAGCATTCTTAGGATCATTTAAGATAGTAACTAGTTTATTAAAATCAGAATCTTTATCATATGAATCCAGTATTAATTGTAGTAACTCTTCTTCCATATCAACTATAAATATACCATAGATATGAACAATATTATCTTCAGGCACATAAGCAGGATTCGAGTCATTATTTGGCAGAGGAAGTCTGGACAGCATAACAACATTGGAGTGAACATTTCCAGCTCTATGGATATTTGTCATCCGTCCTCTGTATTCTTGAACAGCAAGTTGCTACCTGAACATGTGTCTATTAGATGTTTTCAGGTTTAAGAGGGATTTCACAGCACTACAGTCAGTTACCAATTCAAACTTTAGTCATCTAGATAGTAATGAAGTTTCTCAAGAGCCCAAACAACTGCTAAGCACTCTAATTGAGTGGCACCATATTTTAATTCACTATTTCTTAAGGTTCTTGAAATATAACAAATTACAACTTCTGAGGTTTTATCATTAATAATTTGTTTCTGGTGTAAGGCAGCACCCAGACCAACAAAACTAGCATCTGTATAAAAGACAAATTGTTTGTTAAAGTCTGGAAGAGCTAAGATAGGGGTTGTCATTAAGAAAATTTTTAAAGTATCAAAAGCCTTTTGACAGTCACTATTCCAGATGAATGCAACATCTTTCCTAGTGAGTTTGGTAAGAGGTAAGGCTATAACTTGATAATTATGCAAATTCAAGACCAGGCACTAGAGTGACCCAGTCATGAGTAAATCTGTCATTGTCTTTATATTCTAAACCAAAGGCACAATACCTTCTAATCATATCTTCCAGAGTTTGAATCATTCTTTCAGCTAGACTATCAGTCTGAGGATGATGAGCTGTAGATAACTTTAGCTCACAGCCACAAATATCCATCAAAGAGGTCCAAAACTCAAAAGTAAATTTTTGATCCCTATCAGAGATAATGGCTTTTGGAAAACCAATAATATTAAACATGTAAGACCACCATAAGAAAGCTAATTCTTTTGTATTTACATCTTTGTGGGTAGGAATAAATTTGCACATTTTTGTGAATCTATCTACTATTACCCAACAAGAGTTATAACTGTCTTTACCTGCTACAGGAAGACCAGTGACAAAATCCATGTTAATTATTTGCCAAGGAGCATTAGGTGCTTCAATATGTTGTAGTAAACCTTCTGTTTTACCTGTCAACCTTTAAAATTTCTGGCAGGAATCACAAGATTCAACATATAATTTTGTATCTTCTGACATATTAGCCCACCAAGCAGTGTTTTTGATTCTAATCAATGTTTTTTCTAGATCAAAATGACCACATAATATGTCATCATGACAAAGTTTGAGGATAGTTTCTTTCCTAGAAGGAGGGATTATAATTACATTAGTAAGCTTTCTTCTATAATATATATAACCATCTTCAATAGAAAACTTTCTTTAATCAAAGCATTTTGATAATCTGCAGGGAGAGTTTTAATTAATGCTTGAATTGAAGCATTCTTAGGATCATTTAAGATATTAACTAATTTATTTAAATCAGAATCCTTATCATATGAATCCAGTATTAATTGTAATAACTCCTCTTCCATATCAACTATAAATATACCATGGATATGAATAGTATCATCTTCAGGTACATAAGCAGAATTGGAGTCATTATTTGGCAGAGGCAGTCTTGACAGCATATCAACATTGGAGTGAACATTTCCAGCCCTATGGATAATTGTCATCCGTCCTCTGTAGTCTTGAACAGCAAGTTTCCACCTGAACATATGTCTATTAGGTGTTTTCAGGTTTATGAGGGACTTTACAGCACTAAAGTCAGTTACCAATTCAAACTTTTGGTCTTCTAGATAGTAATGAAGTTTCTTAAGAGCCCAAACAACTGCTAAGCACTCTAATTGAGTGGCACCATATTTCAATTCAATATTTCTCAAGGTTCTTGAAATATAACAAATTACAACCTCTGAGGATTTATCATTTATAATTTGTTTCTGGTGGAGGGTAGCACCCAGACCAACAAAGCTAGCATCTGTATACAGGACAAATGGTTTGTTAAAGTCTGGAAGAGCTAAGATAGGGGCTGTCATTAAGCAACTTTTAAAAGTGTCAAAAGCTTTTTGACAGTCACTACTCCAGATGAATGCAACATCTTTCCTAGTGAGTTTGGTAAGAGGTAAGGCTATGACCTGATAATTGTTAATATATTGCCTGTAATAGCCACACATACCCAAAAAACTTTGGATTTCTCTCACATAAGTTGGTGCTTTCACATTTTGAATGGCAGAAACTTTGTTTTGGTCTACACAAATTTGTAGGCCAGACACAACATGGCCAAGGACTTTTAAAGATTGAAAACCAAATTTACACTTTTTCAAGGACAAGGCCATATTGATTTCATCCATTTTTTGAAAAATTCTATTCAAGTGAATCATATGTTCATCAAAATTTTTATAAAAAATTATGATATCTTCAATATACACCATGAGCCATCCTTCAATGATTTCCTGATAGAAAGTGTTATCCATGACTTTCAGGAAAACTTAAGGGGCATTTTTAGGGCCAAATTGCATTCTAACTACACTTTTTTAAGGACAAGGTCATATTGATTTAATCCATTTTTTGAAAAACTCTATTCAATTGAACCATATGTTCATCAAAAGTTTTAGAAAAAACTATGATATCATCAATATACACCATGAGCCATCCTTCAATGATTTCCTGATGGAAACTGTTATCCATGACTTTCTGGATAACTGAATGTGCATTTTTGGGGCTAAATGGCATTCTAATATACTTATATATTCCCATATGAGTAGACATAAGCAAAAAATTCAGAGAATTTTTCTCAAATGGAACTTGTTGATACCCTTTGTTACCATCCAGACAACTAATAAAATTTGCACCTTGCAAAGTAGCATGAATTGAATTAATTCTGGGTAAAGGATAAATATCATCAACAGTATAAGTGTTTAATGCTCTGTAATCTCCACATAATCTAGCCTTATCTTTTTCATAAGAAATCAAGACTGGGGAGATGACACAATATTGAGGGGTGACATCCAATTTCTCAATGATGTTCATTTTTAATAATGTGGCAATATTATCTTCAATATCCTTTCTTTTTGTTGGAGAAGCAGGATATGGTTTTTTCCTAATACTAGGAGGAATATCACTCAAGTTACAGGATAAGGTAATTTTCATTTTTTCCTGAAAACTTCGCAAGACATGAGAACCATGAGCAAAAGCCATAGGGAAAGAAGTAATTGAGACAACAATAGAATCCTTTTGTTCACTAGTTAAATGATCACCAAAATAAGCAGTATTTATTTCATTTAATAAATCATCCATTTCAATTGTTGGTCTGCCTTTACACTGGATGAGTGAGTTACAAGACTTTAACAGATGCCCAGAAGGTTTTCTAGGGGAGGAAATTTTGAATTTTCTTTTGCCATTCAATCCCACAGTGAAGAAATTATTTTCTGGGTCCAATTTCACACCAAACATGGTCAAAATATGATTACCCATAATAAACCAATTGCTTAAATTATCATTTTTCATGACAAAAAATTCACAAATAGCTCTGAAAAAACCACCATTATATTTGAAGAATACAGAGGTTTTATATTTGCCAATAGGAATTAAGGTAGAACCATACCCTCTCCATTTTTCAGAAGTACTAGGTAATAAGTTACTCAAATAATCCTTATCTACTGAAGCTAAAGCTTTTTCAGACACTACACTTCCTGCAGCACCAGAATCAAGAACTACATCAACATTTTTACCATTAATGATAACAGGTGCCTTCAAAGGGTATATGGCTATATAATTGTTAGTAATATCTTTAATTACCTCAGCATTTTCTACTGAAGATAAATCCAATACACATTCTTCAGATATATTATCTAAATAATGGACATCCTGTTCCAACATGAAAACATCTTTAACAGATTCATTGTCATAGGAGATATTACTTTCACACTCACTAGAAAAATCATTGATATAAATTTCAGCCTTATCAGTGTCCTCATTGTGTTCAACAAGATTAATTTTCTTGTCACAAACATGACTCTTTTGCCATGGTTTTTTACATTTATAACAAGTATTTGTTGCTAATTGTTTAGGTGCAACTGGGGCAGAGGGTCTACCAGCTTTTTCTGGGGGCTTTGTAGAGGGTTTATTCTGATCATTATAAGATTTACCAAGGTAATTCTTAGGTTCATATCTATGGATGAGTAGTACCTCATTACAAATATTAATTAAAGAAGAATGTTCCCTCACATGCTCAGTTCTAGCTACAATGAAATCTCTAAGAGAATTTGGCAATTTAAACAAGATTTTATCTCTCCAAATATCATAATCCATCTTTGGATCAACTGCTCTTAGGATTTTTGTTACTTTCATAAGAAAAACAATGGGTTTTTCAAAAGAGGAGGATACATATCTAGTATTCTCATACAGTCTTTGCTGAGCCAACCTGAATTTTGAACCACCAAATTGATTCTCAATCAAGGATTTCCACTCATTCCATGTATAATGGTTATTATCTAATAGAACAGATTCATACCACATCAAGGCTACATTGGAAAATAAAGAAATTAGCTTAGAAAAAATTTCCTCATCAGGTAGTTTATAAGATTTCTTTAAATTATCAATCCTTTGTATAAATTGTTGCCAATCAGATGAAGAATCACCATCAAAGGTAGGATATTGATCCAGCTTAGGCCAATTTTTCTGGCTACTGGAACATTCCAGCCTATGGTTTGAATTACTCAAGGTTATCAGTTCTTGAAGCCTTGAAAGGTGTTCTGATATTTCATTATTCACAGAGGCAGCTGGCTCATTGTGAGCATTAAATTTATTTCTGTTTGATGCAATAGATTTTTCAGAATGAATTTCAGCTGGTAAAATTGGTAAATTACAAGAGAGAGAAGAACTACTATTTTCAGGCTTTTTATTATTATGATTAACAGTAGTTTGAGCAAAATTTTTTAATTCATGATAATGAGTAGCCTGGACAGCTTGTAATGCAGAAAATAATTTCTCAAGGTCAGATAATTTATTTCTCAAATCAGGAATATAAGATAGCTGATCATTAATCCTAGAAATAGATAGAACATTTCTGTCCTCATCTACAGAGCATTTATTACTCAAATTCTGAGAATCAATATTCAATTTTCTTAATTCACTGAGCAAAAGCATATTGTCATTCTTTAAAGCAGTATTTTCATCTTTTAGGTCATCAACAATTTTGCGTAGGTGACTATATTTATCTGAAAGTGATCTGTGGTCAGCTTTAATAGACTTTTGTTGAGCCAGGACATTATTTAATGTGTCTTTTAATTTGAAATAAGCAGTGTCTTGAACATAAGAACTCACTTTGCAATGTAAATGAAAATTATTTAATCTATCACTCTCATGTATTAACAAATCTCTCAAATGTTTATCTTTCACAACATTAAAATCAAGGGTGGTTTTCAATATTTCTTCAGAAGTTTTCTCAAGTAAAGTGTAAACTTCAGGGGAAACAGAATCATTCTTAACTACAAGAGAAGGGTTAATTAAAGATGTAGAAGTCAAATGTAAAGGTTCATCAAATGATAATTTTTTAATTACATCAATGGGGCTACTTATTAAAGGAAGTTGTTTCTTCAAGGGTTTAACTGTTCTTTCAGGGTCCACATTATTACCTGAAGAAGATTTGTTATAATATATACCAACGTGCTTATCAAACAAATTACTTACTATGGCAAGGGAGGAAACTTCCCCTGTGCTTTATTTCTTCTGCCCCCCTGATAAGGATGGTGCTGAAGAGATGGATTGTAGTTTGGTTTCCTGGATGGGCCAGGGTGTTGAGCTGGTTGCTGAACATTCTGTTGGTAGTGGGTCATCAAGTAATCTCATTTCCATTGCTCCACTTGCAGAGTGCCTTGATTGTGGGTGAGGGAGCTGGGTGCTTGATTGGGATGAGGTTGAGGCTGAGGCTTGGAAGCTGGGAAATGAGGTTGACCCTGTTTGCAATTTAATAACTCCTGCATCTTCTGCCAGAGTGTGTCTACCCTTGCCTTGTACTTCATGCTTTTGGCTCTCAGTTCCTTTATATGGCTTGACAGATTGTTTACCTTCTGTTTTAGAGGAATCTTTTTTATTTTTATACCTCTGAGTGGATTCTCCTGATGTATTTGAGGTTTTACTTCTTTCAGAGTTGTTTGGTGAGGGGGGTTTTCCACTTCTCCTGACATTTCCATGTCCTGAAGTTTTTTTGTCAGCTGAATAATTTTTGTAAGTTACTTTAGAAGAACCTACATATTCAGTGTCAACATCCACTTCAATCTCATCCACATGTAAGTTATCCATGCTTTTAGCCAAAATATTGGACATTTAAACTGTGAAAAAGAGAATCAAAATCAAACAATGATTCAATTTGTTATTTCAAAATAAAATATAATCAATTGTATTTAAAAAAAAACTTTAAATTTTTTATTAAAAAAAATCAATTAATTAAAAAAAATGTAATACAAATAAATGTAATTACAATGTTTATTAAGAATTAGCAATAATTAAAATGGGACCAACCAATAAAGGTTTAAGAAGTCAACCAAAATAATTAATACCAAAATTAATATAATGGTAAAATTGGGACTAAGTACTGAGTACTATTATGGTCAACCAATATACAAAAAATAATAATAAAATTAATTTAATAATTTATTAAATATTAATTGTCTTCTAAGACTAAGAGTTTTACTCTATTATGGTCAACTAGGAAAAAAATAATTTTAATATAATGAAAACTTACACTCAGTGAATCAGCAATTAAGCCACAAACACTGTTATTGCAGTAAAAATATAATACTATGAGTGAGAGGTGTAAAGGTGAACTTACTATAGTGATCGTAAAATCACTTCAAAATAATATATAATTTAATTTAATATAAACCTAAACTATCGAACCCAAGTTTAAAACACGGTTGCGGCAAAAAGTTTACTTTTTGACTTGAGTGGTCTGTGCGCTTTGTTGTTTGTCGCAAGTCTTCGTCGTCGTTGTTCGGAAAAGTCCTCAATTATCAGGCGGTTGTCTAGAAGAAAGAGAAGAAGATAGAAGGTAAGGCAAAATAATGGAGTAGGATAGAGTATACGAATGAGAAGAGTATTTTTTTTAAAAAGAGGGGGGCGACAAAGTAAATTGGAGTCTTGACAAAATTGTAAGGAATTATTTAAATTGTAATATATTGTAACAAATAGTTTTTTTCAAAGCGCAACAATCAATGATAGTTATTATTAAACTTAAAGCAACCTATAATTATCTATATAGTATTTTAATTAGAAATGTAGTACTAATAAAAATAATAAATAAACGTAGTATATTTAAAATATATTTAAGTGAGTGTATAATAAGTAATGAGCTACCAGAGAGGTTTCCAAAGCCCTTTAATAGGCAAGAGGACCTTCTGGAGTGTTCCAATAGTACTTACAAAAAAGTAAAATAATGTGAAATAAATAATTAAAAGAATTTAATTAAAAACAATAAAAATAAACCCGTGATTAAGCAACCATTTTTTCCCATCAGAAATTTCTAAAAAAGAATAGAATTAATATAACATAAACTACGTGAGTATAGAAAATGAGAACTATGAGAAGGAAATCTAAAGACAGAATACAAATAGCTAAAAAAAGGTTAAATAAAATAAAAGGAATTATTTTTACGCTTTTAAATAATCTTAATTCAGTATAAGTAAAGGTAATTTAATTATTTTAACTATTTCAAGTAATTTAATTATTAAATTAATTGAAACAACTAATTAATTTAATAAAGTAACTTATTTAAAATGAGAAATTAAATTTAATCATATTAAATAAATTTTTTTAATTAATTTAGTAATTTTAGTGACACAATTAGGGGTCAAGAAGCGCTCAATATTTATGGATAGTATTATATGATAAGTTTTATTTAGTTTATATAAAGTTTATTATTGAAATTGTAATTACAGTGTAAGTTAAATTTACACTTATAATATAATTTTAAATAATTAATTTATACATACAAAGTGCGCCATGATATTATAGAATATAATATTTGTTTATGTAATAAAATTTATTTAATAATAAAATTAAGTATAGTAATTATTTTATTTATTCATAAAATATTTATAATTTTATTTTAATAATTTTTTTTAATTACATAATGTTATTCCTTTATATGATTGCAGTAATTTATTATATAAATTACTGGGCTCCTGAGATAGCCTGGCTGACAATTGGTGTCCCAACAGTGGCATAATTGTAACTAGTGCTTTGATTAGATTGTTCAGTTTTCAGGGTTTCGTCAAGAGGACATGATCAAGCCGGCACTTCAGTGGAAGACTCATAGGGTCTAAAACAAGTGGATCAATAGCCGTTATCAGAGTATAGCGTAGGGCTGTATTTTGAATATAGTTGGTTTTAATTACCAAGTGTGTGTGTAATTATTGTCGTGATCTGTGTGTCACCGGGAGACCTACGCACAAGGTTGAGGATGTTCCTGCAAGTGAGATGAAAGGTTCAGATACTTCTTCAAAGCACAGAGGGATGGTTCGAGGAAGTGATTCAAAGATGACTCGAAGGAAGAACTATTGCTTTGAGTTATGTTTGAGAAGGATTCTAATATAATCGAAAGGTAATATTAAAATTCTTAAGATCTCACAAAGGGTTGGAAACTCAACAATCAAAAATTTAAAATTAAGAAATGATTATTGAGAAAATAAATAAAGATACAATAATAATGATTTTCACTTTAGAGTTTTATCACTATTAACTATAAATACGTTTTATAATTTAATTCTAAGGAATCTCAAACCAAAAACCCAACCCTTTTTATATCCTTTTCTCCTCCTTGCATTGACCTCATACTCATCCACTATTCCGCACACCACAAACCATTTAAAATATATCCGTTACACCTGGACCCTCCTCACTAACATCCGTTAACCACTTAATCCTTCACTAACCCTTCCATCCATGCTCACTACCCCTTAATAACCCACAGACTTTTCATAAACCTTTTAATGTACTATTATATTGGTTATTGCGCTGTGCGTCGCTTATTGAGAAAAAGACTAAGACACACTATTGAGAAATTGACTAATTTAGATTTAGAGTTTAGACTAGCGCGATTGAATAGGGAGTACATAAAGGAAAGTCACAGTTGTTATGGAGAGTTGCTTTCTGCGCTTCGAGTATGGATTTGAGCCCTTTAGTATTGATTTAATGAGCTACTTTTGCCTCGAGTGTCACGTGGCGCGTTATGGTAAGGTAAACTCTTACAGTCGCCTTGCTGTAAGCAGAATCCGGAGGAGATATGTGGATTTAGCTGAAAACCCCGTCCTTCCAATAAAATATCAAAATGGGAATTCTAAATCACTAAGCTAACCAATCTACTTGGATCTGATTTATAAAAATAATGAAACTCTAAAATATTTAACACTTTTTGAGATTAAAAGAAAGTGGCTGTTGATAAAGAAATACTGATAACAACAATTAAGGTGTACCAGTGAAAGATCTGAAAAGATTGACTTTTATGTTTTTATAATAATTTGAATTTTTATGAGACAGCAATAATCAAGTCCCAGTGATGAAGACCTTTCTAAAGATACCCTGTTTGAAGTGTGATTTAAATTGTTGAGTAGTATTTCTAAAATGTTATATAAAATATAAAGTTATAAGGGTATTACAATTTATTTAATTTGTTGAGCAATAAAAAAATGAGACCGTGGTGGTTAAAGATTAAGCTGTATGATGTGTTCCCCTCTCAATTTCGAGTTTGAGAAGCGCTTAAGTATTCCTAGTCACGTGCCTAAGTTTTCCCCTCCAGAGCTCTTCCAGAGTCAATCCGGAGCCCGTACGGAGTCCGTACGGAGCCGGAACGGAGTCCATACGGACTCCGTACGGAGTCAAAGCGGAGTCTGTACGGAGTCCGTCCGGACTTCCGGACTCAATTTAGAACCTTAAAACCATAATAAAAAATCTAGAAAAATTACACATAATAGAGCTACTTCCCCTTTACCTACCAAACTAATTTTCGTAGTCTGCGCAGCTCTAATTACCCCGTAAAAATTCATCAAAGTTAAGTAATTTTTGAAAACGTAAATATTTCTATAAAACTTTAAAATTCATTTAAAAATATAAGAAAAATAGTAAAAATTCTGGGAAAATTTCCCAAGGTTCTTGAGTGACTTGACTTGATACTTATAAGTTTTTTAGACCATAAAAATAAGTTTTCTCCGCAAAATAAATTGTATTTGTGTAGGCATTCGCTCGTGACCAATTTCTTCATATTTTAAACTCCAATTAATTAAATAAAACCCTTTTATATAAAAAAATAATAACGCCAATCTTGCACGCCGTAATAACTCCATTTACATATTTAGGTGCCGTACTAAACTTTAGGCTACCACAGCGTGACAGATGCCTGGGTATAATAACGCGAGCTCCGTTGAGCATAAGACATATTTCCCACACTAATTTTCCTTCCTCTTTATTTAATTATTATTATTATTACTTTAACTCACTATGACGGATTTCCCTACACCGACTCCCACGCCTCCACACCCTTAAGCGGAGGGGGGTGTTGTTACACGGCAATTTTTGAAGACTTGCAGGGCTTGCGAGTCGATGGAGTATTTTTGCGTGGAGAGCACGGGGACACGAGGGCCTCTCCAGAAGTGTGAGTTTTACCGATGGAGAAGGGTGGCGTGTGACGCCTTAGCGAAGAATGCCGACATTGAGAGTTGGTTTACTAAGACAAAGTATTGAGTGATCCCCAAAACAAAGGAAGTAGTCGAGGACATTTGGGATGTGTCCATTGGGGACGATCAATTGGTGGGGTAAAATGAGGAAGAAGTTGAGGATGATGTGAACATCTGGGTGGCTAGGGCTGCGAACAAGAAGGGGGTCGTCGAGGAGGAAGAAGAAATTCCCATCTCCAGAAAAACCCCAAAAAAACAACGGTTGGTCATCGAAGATGACGAAGAGGAAAGGGAGGTGGCAGAGAAGGTCACTCCTAAATTATTTTTGAAGGCTGACCCAATCTTTGAAGTAAGTTCACTTTTTTATAATTCATAAATTTAATTACTGATGATCCTGTTTTAAAATTCAGACGTCATCATCAAAGTCCCTACGGCGGAAGCTTCAAATGTGGAAGGGACCCTTGTGGGACCCACTGCTGTGGAAGTGGCAGTGTCGGTTGAGGATAGGTTACCGACTGTTACCTTGAGGGAGGAAAACAAAGAAACCCTTGATCAAGTATGGTCGAAGAAACCTCATCAGGTTCGACGAGAAAAATATATTGAAGACTTGAGCGGCAAGATTGATAAAATTGTCAATGCCGCTTACTTTGGCGTAGCCAATGAGCTACTTGAACTTGGTGAATTGATTCCGGTAGGAGAGGGGGAGAACTTTGAAAAATGTAGAAAGGAGATAAGGGAAATTTTGGAGAAGATGAAGGGATTGGTTTGGGAGAAGATAAAAGAGAAAAGAAGAAATAAGGAATGTAGAAACAATTTGTATTTAGTTATTTTATTTTGTTATTTTATTTAGAATTTTAATATTTATTTTTTATAAGATTTTGAGAGAAATAAGAACAAAGAAAAGAAAGAGAAAAAAAAAATTAAATAGAAATTATTATTTAAATTTTGAAAGAAGATGTCTGAATAAGGGAAGAAAGAAGAAGAAGAAGAAAAAAATAGTTGATTGAAAAAAATTTGTTATTTAAGTTTGTTAATTGAAGATTTGAGGGATTTTAGTTATTTGAAAAAAGAAAAGAAAGAAAAGAAAAGACAAAATAAAAAATTTTAAGAGGATTTTGAAGAAAGAAGTAATTTTTTTCAAACAATTTAAAAGAGTGATTTAGAAGTTAAAGTGAAGTTTGAGAAAGATGGTCGTGTAATTTTCGTGAAGAATTTTGATAGTTCGTGGAAAATATAATTTTAAAGAAAGAATGTATATAGAAAATTGAGAAGAGAAAAAAAAATTTATTTTGTTTTATTTTATTTTATTTTATTTTATTTAATTTTTATTTTATTTTTATTTTATTTTAATCTTATTTTAGTTTAATTTTATTTTTTATTTTTATTTTATTTATTATTTTTTTTTTTTTTTAAAAAAATTTGAAAAAATTTGAAAAGAGAAAGAATAAAGAAGAAAACAAAAAGAATTTCTTAGAAATAAAGATGTTTTAGATTTTAAAAGAAAAAAAACAGAGAAAAGAAAAAAGAGAGTTTTAAGGTTTTGGTTTTAAAGGATATTTAAGATGAAAAGATTTTAGGAGTTCAGGGGCATTAGAAACATTGATGGCTGGTTCCCAGGATGTTTTGTCTGAGTCATCGAGGAAACCTCCCCATTCCACGAGGTATTGAAGTTTCCCCTTGCGCATTCTTGAATCAAGGATACGGCTTACTTCCCACTCTAGATGGTTTTCTACATCAACCGGTTCCGGAGGAGGTTGGTTCTTGCCTAGGTATGTTTCTCCATTCAGTTCCAGGAGAGATACGTGAAAAATAGGGTGAATAGCCTGCCATTTAGGAGGTAGCTGGAGTGGAAATGAAGTTTTAGAGACTTCAGAGTCAATTTCGAATGGCCCCAAGCGTTTTTCAGCTAGTTTCTTTGATGGTCGAATCGTTCGAATGTTCCGTGCTTCGAGCCATACCTTGTTGCCTGGTTTAAAAGAAGGAGCGGTTTTTCAATTTTTGTCAGCCTTTTCCTTGTACCTTCGAACCGCTAATTCCAAATTTGATTTAATTCCTCTTGGAGTCGTGATATGGTTCGAAGATAATTTTCCGCAGGATGATTAGTTCCTACATGGATTGAATTGGATCAAGGATGTCTTCCATAAACAGTTTCAAAAGGAGATTGTTGTGTCGAAGAATGAGTCGAGTTATTATAAGCAAATTAGGCCAATGGTAACCATGTGGTCCAATTGTCTTGTTGGTAACTGACATACATTCGAAGGTATTGTTTGAGGATTTGGTTGACCCTTTCTGTTTGCCCATCAGTTTTGGGATGATAGGCTGTGGAGAGGTTCCTCGTGATATTGAGTTGTCGACACAGTTGAGTCCTGAATGTGGATACAAACAATGAGCCTCTATATGAAATAATATCATTAGGTAAGCCGTGTTTGGAAAATACATATTCTAGAAACAATTTTGACAAATCTTCTGCAGTAGCTGTAGTAGTGGTTTTAATGAAAATAGACATTTTTGAAAATTTATCTACTATTACTAATATAGCATCAAATTTATTAGATAGAGGAAGTTGAGAAATAAAATCCATCGAGAAAGATTCCCAAGGTTTAGAGGGAATAGGAAGTGGTTGAAGCAACCCATACTTCCGGTGTCGGGGAGCCTTATTCCTATTACATTTGTAACAAGCTTTTATATAGGCCTTGATTTCCCTGGTCATACCTGGCCAGAAAAAATCCCTCGCTATTAACTGGGAAGTTTTATCAACCCCAAAATGACCAGCTAATGGAGAATCATGTCGTCTATTGAAAATCCATAATTTTATCTCATTGTTGTCGGGTATGACTACTCTACCTTTGAAGACTAATAGACCTGATTCAATACTAAATCTTTTGGCCCCTTGCTTCGAGAGTATTTTGTCTTTTAACCCTAAACAATAATCGTCCTTCAACTGAGCTTCGAGGATGTTGGATAGTGGATTTTGAAACATTTGAATTGTCATCAAATTAAGCTGATGACTCGTTAACATTGATTCGTTGAAGATTGATTTCACATTTGCTGGATTTTTTTCAGCAAATGCGTCCCCCCGCTGTGGGTAAACGTTGTCCTGAAGTGACAAGATATCTGGGACAATGCAGTTCTTACCTGGGCAATAGGAAATAGAAAAGGGAAATTCAGACAGAAATTCAGCCCACCTGGCTTGACGCCTGGTTAACACTTTTGAAGACATGAAGTATTTCAAAGCATTATGGTCTGTTAAAATTTGAAAAGGACTATCTAAGCTGAGAAGAAAAGAGCGCCAATTTTTAAGACAATGAATAATAGCTAAAAGCTCTTTGTCATGAATTTCATAATTTAATTCTGCTGCAATGAGTTTGCGTGACTCAAAAGCAACAGGATGAAACAGTTTTGTTTCAGTATTCAATTGAGAAATGACCCCAGCGATAGCATAATCGCTCGCATCCATCTCGACTATTGTCAAAGCAGTAGGATCAAAGTTTCAAAGAATTGGAGCTGTGGTGAACGCCATCTTCAATGCTTCAAATTCCTTTCGTGCTGTAGAAGTAAAAATAAAAGGAATATCTTTTCTAAGAAGAGAAGTAAGATTGGAAATAGTTTTAGAGTAATCTTTAATAAATCTTCTATAGAAATTTGCAAAACCCAAAAATCCTTGGAGGGACTTAACGGATTTGGGCTCAGGCCATTCCAGGACCTTTTGAACTATTTTTTCGTCCATGACTAAACCATCAGTGGATAATGTAAAACCCAAAAAATCAATAGATTTAAGATGGAATTCACATTTATTATGCTTGGCGTGGAGTCCGTGATCTCGAAGTCAATTTAAAACCTGTCAAACATGATGAATATGTTCATCCAGTGTCTTCGAGAAAATTAAAATATCATCTAAATAGACGACAACAAATTGTTTGACAAAATCTTGAAAGATGTCATTGACAAAAGTTTGAAAAGTAGATGGTGCGTTACAGAATCCAAAAGGCATAACTAAATATTCAAAACTACCAAATCTAGTGCGCATTGCAGTCAGTGGTTCATGACCTTCTGCAATACAAATATTATTGTAAGTGCCTCTAAGGTCAATTTTAGAAAAGAAATTAGCACCATTAAAAAGGGTAAGAAGCAATGAAATAGGAGGAACAGGATATGCATTCTTCTTAGTGACTGTGTTGAGCTCTCTATAGTCAACACACAACCTAGGACTACCATCCTTCTTTTTTACAAAGAGGAAATGGGAGCCGGTTGGAGATTTACTGGCTCTGATGAAACCTTTGGCTACATTCTCTTCAATGTAGTCTTGAAGAACTTGAGATTCGTCCTTCGACAAGGAATAGACAGGACCTGCCGGAGGTACTGGACCTATTAAATCTATCAGATGGTCATAGGGTCAATGAGGTGGTAACTTGTCGGCCTTGCGGATTGAAAAAACATTGAGGAAATCATGATAGATTTCTGGTAGAGTAGATTTAATGGCTTCAACGTCAATTTGGTTGTCCTCATCATCTTTGAGAGAATCTGTTGAGGGAAGACCAGAATTGAGAGAGCTTAATTCGATTACTTTGAGGCAATTTAAATCCTCTTCAAGTGAAGTCATCAAGCTAGAAGGGTTAGCCAATTGCTCATTTAAAGAAAGATCAGATGCTTGCAAGTCATCTGGCAGAGATTTATCCTCTAGAAGGACATTGTCAGGCGGGTTGTTTAATTCCCTATTGACATGCATTGAAGAATTAGAAATATACTTAGTCCGTGGGGTGATCAATCCCCGTGTCCAATCAATTTCAGGATTCCAATGCGTTAAAAGGTCATGGCCAAGAATGGTATCGTCCATCCTTGGGGCGTCCAAGACTGATAGTTCCCACTCAAAGGGGGGAAAATTCAGAAAGTTGAAAACCCATAAAACTTTCTTACTTACCCAATATTTGGGTTCCTCTGATTCAACCAAGTAAATTAGAGTTCGATCAATATCTGTAAATGTCAGCTGTAATTTCTGGGCAAAAGATAAACTGACAAAAGAAATTGAAGCTCCAGAGTCTATAAGACAACTGAAGGGGATATCCTCTTTAAAAAGAATGAATCTCAAGCGGTTTAAGGCAACTCCAGTCCTTAAGAAATGGAGGTTCTGTGCACTGGGAGAGATAAGATAGTTTGCTTTGCACACAAGTAAACTATCTACTAGTTTTTTGACTTCGAACTAGTACCTTCTCTTTCCTTCAATTTTATGCAATCTTCCAGCTTGTGCTTACCCCCACAATACATACATAACCCATTATCTGTTCGCCTCTTCCTCTCAACTTCTTTAAGTTCCCCTTTAGGATCCAGTACTTTACTGATATCGCCTGGGGTCGAGCTTTTTGGTCGAGGTTTGTCCTTTCCCTTAATAGGTTTTGATTGAGTCAAGGAGGATTGAGTTGTTTGTGGGTGTGAAGAAGGTGCCGATTTGAAATTTAAGCCTTGAGATTTGTTGGTGTATCGACGATGTTGAAGTCGTCCTTGGTAAACGCTGTCAAGTTCGAGGGTTCGATCCATTAAATCTGTTAAAGTAGTCATCTTCTGACCATGAAGATTTAACTGATCCAGAATCCTCAAAGGAAGTCCTTTTTTGAAATGATACTTAAGGGCAGCATCATTCCAACCTACTCGAGTTTGAAGCGCTCTTAAGTTCGAGATATATTCAGAGGCTTTCCCATTATCACTCATGGGAAGGAAATCAAGTTCAATTTCTGCGTTGTCAGTTTCATTAGGGTCACCAAACAACGTGATGAGTTGGTCTTCAAACTTTTCCCAGTTATTAATAAGTAAGTGGGTTTTGGTTGAAGAGAGCATGAGAAGATAAGGTTTGAACCATCTTGCTGCTTTTCCAGCCACAAATGAAGAAGCATAAACAACCTTCGATCGGTCGTTATTGAAGGTTCGAGGGTCATTATGGAACAGGAGCTTGCAGGTTTGCAAGAAGGATCGCAATCTGTCTGGATGTTCTCCATCGTATTTATCAGGAGATTTCATAGAAGGAGTTTTGAATTTAGATCCCTCTGAAGACGTTGGATTTGAAAGGGTCTTCATGAAAAGTTTCATGAAATCTTCCAGAGAATTGGATGGTCCAGGTTCTGAAGGTTGACCAGAAGGGTGATTCGCAGGGGCAGATGGTGCCTCGTGCATTGTATCCTCTCCTTCTTCATCATCACTAGAATCATCGAAATCTTGTGGGATGTCTTCTACAGATTGGACTGAATGTTGCTGTTCCCTAAGATCAAGTGGCTCCAAGGAGTGAGTGCGGGAAACAGGCCTAGTGGATGTTGGTGTTCCTCTGGCCCGAGCTTTAGTAGTAGCGCCTGTAGGAGGAGTGCGTTTTAAAGGTGCCATTTTAAGAATTTAGAGAAAACACCTGAAAAGGGAAGTAGTAGTGCAAAGAATGAGAACTACAGAAAATTAAATTATACTGTCACCGGGCGACCTATGCACAAACCGGGCGACCTATGCACAAGGTCGAGGATATTCCTGCAAGTGAGATGAAAGGTTCAGATACTTCTTCGAAGCACAGAGGGATGGTTCAAGGAAGTGATTAGAAGATGACTCGAAGGAAGAACTACTGTTTCAAGTTATGTTCAAGAAGGATTCTAATATAATCGAAAGGTAATATTAAAATTTTTAAGATCTCAAGAAGGGTTGGAAACTCAACAATCAAAGATTTAGGATTTAGAAATTATTATTGAGAAAATAAAGAAAGATACAATAATAATGATTTTCACTTTAGAGTTTTATCACTATTAACTATAAATATGTTTTATAATTTAATTCTAAGGAATCTTGAACCAAAAACGCAACCCTTTTTATATCCTTTACTCCTCCTCACATTGACCTCATACTCATCCACTATTCCGCACACCACAAACCATTTAAAATAAATCTGTTACACCTGGACCCTCCTCACTAACATCCATTAACCACTTAATCCTTCACTAACCCTTCCGTCCATGCTCACTACCCCTTAATAACCCACAGACATTTCATAAACCTTTTAATGCACTATTATATTGGTTATTGCGCTGTGCGTCGCTTATTGAGAAAAAGACTAAGACACACTATTGAGAAATTGACTAATTTTGATTTAGAGTTCAGACTAGCGCAATTGAATAGCGAGTACACAAAGGAAAGTTGCAGTTTCTATGGAGAGTTGCTTTCTGCGCTTTGAGTATGGATTTGAGCCCTTTAGTATTGATTTAGTGAGCTACTTTTGCCTCAAGTGTCACGTGGCGTGTGACACTCTGTTTTGATTTCATATTGCTGAAATGGATCCTACTGCGACTACATCTAAGGGATGTCAGGAGAAGGCTAAATTGCCTAATTCGACAGCATTGTTGCCACAGACGTTAACCAAGATAATTAGATGTAAAGATGAAAGTTTGAGTTTTGCGGGTATTAATACCAAGAAGTTCTTACAAAGGTTTGAACAAGCAGCTGAAGTGCATAGAGCGACCGAGTATGATATGGTGCTTCAAGTGCTTTTCTTTGTCTCTAATGAGTGCAAAGATGATTCAGAGGATTTAAAGGGTCATGAAAAGCGTAATTGGTCAGCGCTAAACAAACAGATGCTCAAGAGATGGTTGAAGGTTACCAAGGAAACTAAGTATACAATAAAGGATCTGGATGTCTTGGTGTAGAGGGTCAAAGCTAAAGGGGGTGTTTGAGACCCTAAGAAATTTTAAAGTTTTAGAGAATATTTTGATTGAATATTGCAATATTTTGTCAGTAACAAAGATTTTAGTGATGCTAATGCGTCTTTACCATGGTTTTGTGAAGCGTTAGCACCAGAAGTTGGAGACTGGGCGAAGAGGCACTTAGATAACAAAGGATATCTAGTCAAGAGGAGGGATGGTAATTATAAGTACCCTGGATTAGAAGAAGTAGAAATGGCAGTGGAAGCTGAAATGAAGTTGCGTCAAGTTTAGTGTCACACAACTAGAGTTGCTTTGGATAACAAGGAGATGGACAAAGATGCATCTGGAGTGCAATCGCCTCCTCAGTTGTTGTCTCCTAAAGTTAAAGTTTTCACTAAGGAGCCGGATTCAGTTATGGCAAGGATTGACGAGTTGGAGAAGAAAATAATTGAAGCAGCAAAGGCAAAAGAATTGTTTAAGCCCAAGAGCTCTCCTCAACCATTGCGTTTTGCTTCTATGATATGTTACTATTGTAATAAGGAGGGACATACTAGGATGAGGTGTAATTCGCTTCAAAATGATAAAGAGGAGAGGGTAGTTTACGAGGATGGAACTACACTTATGTTGGAAGATGGAACTAAGATTTTCAAAGATATGAATTGAGGGATGCAAGCCATGGTCATTGATCATATTAATAAAAGTTCTATGGAGGGTAGGTCAAGCAAGGGCGAGGAGCCTGAAGCTAAAGAGAAAGGTAAGGATGCAAAGTCAGTCAATTTTGCAGTTACTTGCGCAGTGTTGGATCTTAAAGTAAAAGAAGGAGCGGTGGCAGCGCCACTTACTGAAGCACATTTTGAAATTTTTGCAGCAAAGCACAAGAAAATGGCCCCACCTACAATTACTAGGCCTAGAAGGACTGGTGCTAGGTATGCGAATCCAGAGGATATGGAGGAAGTAGGGTATACTACTAGAGATAATACACCTGCCCCTATCAAGGATGTTGAAATGGATAGTATGGAACCAGGTGGTTATGGTTTGGATCATCAGGTAGAATATCAAACAGCAATGATGGAGGAGTCAGAGGTAGTGCAGAAAAGAGCAGTACCTGCTGAAGGAATTCCAGGAGCAAGGCACAATACTCCAAAGAATCCACCTGGAAGAGAAAAGGCTGGTGCAAAGGCAATTCAACCTAAATGGAGTATGCAGTTCCTGGCTCACTCTGATTTTCCTAAGGCAGCTGAGGATTTAGTTGAGAAATTTTTGAAGACTACAGTTTCTGTTCCATTGGGGGTGCTGACAGCAATAGCGCCAGATGTAGTAAATGGAATTGTGTATAAGTGCAGAAAGAAAAGGGTTGTTAATTGCACTGATTTTGATGTTGGAGAGAAGTCATTTCAGCCAGTTGTTGGATTACCTAGGGCGCCACATTATGCAGGACCCTTAGGGTATTTAACAATTACTGTAAATGGTGAGCAAATCAGAGTGTTAGTGGATACAGGCTCACAAATCAACGTGGTGTCAGTAGATGATGCTGTGGAGTTAGGTATTCCTGTTAAAGATGATGAGGGTACTGTTGCAGGAATTGGTGGAGGTAGGTTGCCTGTTATAGGTGTAGCAGAGTATGTACGCACTAGAGTTGTGGGAGTGACGAGGGATATACATTTTTATGTTCCAATAGGTGTAGTTAAACCAGTTTTAGGCACTCCATTTTAAATGGATTACTCTGAAATTATCAATTATTGTTTGAATAACACTATTGGAATAAGGATTATGGGTGATGATGGTGTTCCAGTAACAGAAGTCTTAGTAGTGCCTAAGGATGGTGGCTGGGAAACTAAGTACTCTGGAGCTGCGCAATTAGAGAAAGAAAGAGAGTTTTATGAGGAAGTCTCAGATGATGAGATAGGGAGACCTCCAGGAAGGCACCAACATTTTCATTAGGGACTGGCATTTTTGTGTTGCAATCTCCCAGGATGAGAGGAACCCGGATAGTGACCAGTCAGTCCAACAAGAAGGGATACGTAAAGCGGTACTTCATAGGTGTCTTGCGAATACTACAGTAGAATGTATTATACCTAAGCTTTTTAATTTCTTTGATTATGGATTTTGTTATACTTATATTAAAAAGAAAAGACAAAAAAGGATTTAGGTGTAACCTGTAGTTATATTAGAAAGGGTTTGATTTTAAGTAATGAAGGGAGCAGCAAGCGCTGTTTAGTATCTAAGTATAAACCAGTGGCTTTCAAGGTTAAACCAGTAAATGTACCAATGCCTGATTTGAATCCTCATTTTCAGAGACTGGAGCTGTCTAGGAATCCTTATGATACTCCTTTAACAAAGTTTCCACCTGAATTTGCGTCTACTAGTAAAATCACAATGGAGAGGCTTCATACAGTTAATTTTGGACCAGAGGATTGTTTGTTGCAGGAAGAAAAGAAGTTTTTGTTACATTTTATGGCTCTTAGAGAAAATTCTATTGTGTTTTCTGAAGAGGAAAGGGGTTTGTTTAAACACTCTTATGGTAAACCTTATATTGTTCCAGTTATACCTCATGCGCCGTGGCAAAGGAAGGCTTTTCCAATACCAGCGGCTATAAGAGAAGAGTATACGGAATTAAGTAGGAGAAGGTTAAGGTCTGGATTGTATGAACATTCTATGTCTATTTATTCAAGTCCAGTATTTAGTGTTGCTAAACATAATGGTAAATTAAGGGTTGTTCATGATCTTAGGGAGATGAAAAAGGTTACAGTTAAGGACACAGGAATGCCGCCAACTCCAGAGGAATCTGTGGATTCTTTTGCGGGACGTGCATGTTATGGATTAGGTGATATTATGGGAGGATACAATGAGTGCAAATTGGACAAGTCATCCAGACCCATGATGACATTTGAAACCCCACTGGGGCGCTTCAGGTTGACAAGGTTACAGAAAGGCACAACAATTTATGTGGCGGTATATCAAGCGCAGATGATGTGGATATTGCAGGATAAAATTCCAGAACATGTGGTAATTTTCATTGGTTATGGCGGTATAAAAGGACCAGACAGTGATTATGATGGGGAGATGTTAGAGGAGAATCCGTATATTAGAAGGTTTGTTTGGGAATATGCAATTACCCTGGAAAGAGTGCTATTCAGGATAGAGGAGGCAGGATTAACAATCTCTGGATCCAAGTTTGCTTGTTTTGTTCCAGCACTAGATATAGTGGGACATGTGGTATGCAAGGAAGGGAGGATCATTGCGGAAAAGAAGAAGAATAAGGTGCTTACATGGCCAAGGCCAAGAAATACTACGAAAGTTAGAGAGTTTTTAGGCATTTGTACATATGTAAGAATGTTTATTTGAGATTTTGCTTTGTTGTCTTCACCTTTAAGGCGCTTAACGAGAAAAGATGTTGTATGGGATTGGACAGAGGAATGCGATGAGTCATTTGAGTTGTTGAAAAGGATTTTAGAAAAATATATTCTTTTGAAGAGATCGGAGTATGGACCAGGCACTGGGAAAATTACTCTAGCGGTGGATTCTAGTGTGTCTGCAGTGGGCGCAGTTTTGATGCAGAAGGATAAGGAAGGTAATGATAGACCTGTCCTTTATGAATCTAAGACTTTTACTAGAGTAGAGTCTAGGTACTCCCAGTCTAAGCTGGAGTTATGCAGAGTAGCAATGATTCTTAAGAAGCTACAATGGATGATTTGGGGGAAACATTTTGAGTTGCAGGTTGATGGGCTATTGTTGGTGCAAATGATTAGTATCCTGAGCTTACCAGATGCGCCCATGACGAGGTGGGTGGCGCAGATTAATTTGTTTTATTTTGATTAAGTCCATAAGCCAGGAAAGTCTTTCACTATTCCAGATTCATTATCTAGAAGACCATTGTGTGAAGAAGACTTGGAAGCTGAAGAATTTGAAGAAGATAATAAATGGGTAAATGGGATAGACTAATGTTATGAAAGATTTGGCAAGGTCGTCCACGAAGACAATAAAATAGTAGCATGGAATGTCCATAAAGACATAAAACTAGGTGTTGATGATGCAAAGGATGTTTGTAGCAAAGGTAGTCTGCAACTGGATTTAGGGAACGCTGAAGCTAACGTGGCGACAAGGAGTGTGCTAGGTGAGGCAGTGGAAGAGGCAGATGACGAAGATGATTCAAGGGGAAGTCAAGATAGTAGTACTCAGCCAGAAGGGGGGGAGTATTTTGAAGACGATGCATCTACAGATGAGGGATTAGAGCTGTTAGGTTATATTTGGAAGGTAATAGTCAACCAGATTTTTGCAATAAAAAGGCCTGGCCCAATATTGAGAAGCGCACTAAAGGCTATTTTATTTAAGATGGGAAGTTATGAAAGAATCAAGCTACATTACCTCAGTTAGTTGTTCAAACTAGGGAAAGGAAGGAGATGATACTCAGGGAGTTACATGAGAATTTAGGACATAGAGGTCAAGACAAGACGTATCGCAGAGTTAGGGAAAGATTCTGGTGGCCTGATAGGAAGAATGAAGTAAGAGATTGGGTTAAATCTTGTCCTGAATGTCAGCTTAGGGGTTACAGAAAGCCAAAATAGAAAGGTAGAGCGACAGGCGAAGATACTGTTTTTGGTAGGGCCGGTTCGATGCAGTTCATATAAAAGAAGGACACTTTAAATACTTGGTAGTAGCCAAGGATGATCTATCAGGATGGGTTGAAGCAGCGCCGTTGGTAAATCTTAAGGCAAGTAATGTAGCTGAATTCTTGAAGAAAGAATGGATTTATAGGTATGGGGTAATGAAGATGGTAACCGTAGATGGTGGTGCTGAATTTGCGGGAGAATTCCAAGAAGTAGTAAAAGGTATTGGTGCAAAGTTACGAGTTGAAACACCATATTATCCTGAAGCAGAGGGGATGGTAGAAAGAGGGAATCAAGTTATAAAGGATGCACTAGTTAAATTATGCAGGAATAATGGGGCAAAGTGGAAGAACTACTTGACCTTAGTTTTGTTTTCAGACAGGATTTTAGTTAAAAGGACAACAGGGTTTTCACCATATGAACTTATGTTTGGTCAAAGGGTGGTATTACTTATTGATATGGAGGCTGGATCTTTTCTAGGATGTGACTGGGATCAATTGCACTCAACTGAATATTTGATTCTAACAAGGGTAGCGCAGCTTGAAAGGAAAGAGGAGTTTGTGGAGAAGGAATATGATAGAATGATGCAGATCCGGGACAAGTTGGTTAAATATTGGTATGAGCATTTAGCGCATAGGTTAAGGAAGCCATTGAACCCAGGAGATTTGGTTTTGGTTTAAAATAGAAGTTTAGAAAGCCATTGGGGTAAGATGTTTTCTGACAGATGGAACGGTTCTTATAGGATAAGAAAGCAGATAATTGAGGGGTCTTACTTACTGGAGGAACTGGATGGTACTAAATGGAAGCGACATGTGCCTGCAGATCAGATCAAAAGATTCTACCCAAGGGGTGTTCCAGTGATACAAGATAACCTCAGGGATGAGGAAAAACTACCAGAATGACCTCCGGGAAGAGGCTAAACTATCAATGTTCTTTATGGTTCTTTTATTGATACTTTATGATACCTCCGGGAAGAGGTTAAACTCAAAAGTTATGTTAAGCTTTGTTTTTCTAAGAGGACTCACAGGAGGCTTTGACACAGTTGTGACGGATAGAGGGTGCTAACTGGAAGTTAGGTGGACTATGGCTGAATAGGCAACTGGCATAAGTGCTCAGATGAGGGTGTAGAGGAAAATGAAATCTTATATTTTCATTGTTTGAGGAGACATGAAGAGATTGGCAATTGGATTAAAGGAGATTCATACCATGTAAACGCAAAAGACGCTGGGAATTTAGCTAATGAGTTAACTAACCAGGAGTGGAATAATGATTTATAGATGGGGGGCTCTACAGTTTGATTCTTATTTACATTGTGTATTTCTGTATTGCAGTGAAGGCGGTAAAGTTTTATGATTTAAAGTTTATTTATGAATTTTTTATAGGGTTTACAGTTTTTTTAAAAAAGTAGAGGGAGCAAAGTAAGGAGCTCTAAATTTAGAAGACAAGTAGTATTGAAGACAGTTGTAAAAGAATAGCGCCGTTTCTAAAATGATTATTTAAAGGCATAGCAAAAAAAAAAGAGATGAAGACTATGTACAGGGATAATGGACAGAGAAGGCTCATATGGAGAGGGCTAGTGGACTTTTCAGTATTGTGTTTAAAGCTATTAGGATATCCTTTCCAGTCTTCAGGCATGACAAAACGACAAGGATTGGCAGGGAATCCAAGAATAGTTGATGAGCTGATTTTGTGCATTAGTTGACCTATCATTTCTATATGGGTGTAGCAAGCTTCAAGTACAGTGTCAGAAAAAGCTGGTGTGTTATTATAGGATAGAGACATTGGGTCATATATAAGGCCAAGCCTGGAAAACATTTGCATGGAATGAACAAAGGGTAAAGGAATAGGAACCAATCCCAGGGAGATGGATTCATTGAAGCCTGAAAAAGAGTCAGCGGGTAAGGAAAGCGTAAGTATTATGAAGGGTACTTACTTGCTAATAAATTTTGTGGGCGCGCTGATGGCAAAGTAATGGTAACCACGTCTGGAGAAGCTGTAGTGGAGCCTGAGCGCATGGGAGCATTAGAGCTTGGAGTGGAAGAAGGCACAGTGCTAGGCTGGATAGATATTCTGCGCCTGGGAAAACTAGGAAGCAATGTTGATTCATAAGGAATGTTATTATTGATAGAAGAGTTGGGGCTAGTGGGAATAGTGGTTGTAATTATGGGGGCGCTACTGGTAGAGCTAGGTGGAAAGCAAATATAGCCAGTAGGCTGAGGATTATTTTGGTTTAGAGAGATATTGCAAGCTTTGTGGTATCTAAAGCAATTGTCACAGGCAGGTCTAAAGGAGGCCTACCGCCAAGGCCTATAAAATGTACAATGAAGGTTGTGGCGTTTACAAAATGAGCACGCTTGATCTCTGGGAACTGTACGGTATTGAGTCATGATATTTGGATGAAGGTAATTTAGGTTATTAGATGGGCTATTTATAAGTTAATAATGGCATTATAGAGGAGAAATCAGTTGCCCAATGTCTGACTTGGGCGTTGAATGGTTTCTAAGAAGGATGTGAAAGATTTTTGTCATAATGAAGGGCCCAAGGAAAGGCAAATCTGTTGCCGTCAAGGGAAAGTCATATATTGCAAAGATCTGAAGATTTCAAGAGAACGCATGCATATATAAGGCAGGGGATGTACTTGCTGCTATAGGGAGTAGCACTGATCTCAAATTTATTTTGTGTTTATTGTTTCATCTTTCATAGGCACTTAGTAGTAAGGTGTGCTGTCAAGTTTGGAGGAAGGATGATTTTTTGGCAACTCATCTCGCAGTTGTAGGGCTCTCACAGGAAATTCAAGATGAGTGAAGAAAGTATTTTATTATTTTTTATTTTACAGGCTATGTAAAATTTATAAATAATATATACAAGGAAGATTTTTTTAGTACTCTGCATTGTCAAAGATTGGGACGCAGAAGGCCCAGTTGTTAACAGCCTCTTGCATGTTTTTCTGCAAGGTGGGTATTAGCTGTTTGCGTTTATTATACTCTGCACAAGTAAAAACCGGGACTGACTCAAGAACTTCCTCAACGGCACCTATCATGTTGTTCATACAAGGAATGGTTGCATCATATGAAACGCAGGCAATCTGCTCTGCAAATTCCCAGTTTTGAGCCATGGAGGGCTCTTCCTCATCAAAGTTAGAAGGAATATTGGTTGGCCAATCATCCAGGATGATGGCGTCATAAACTGTCTGAAGGGAAGTCCAGTTGGGAGTTGGCATACAAGGAGTACACTCCAGAATAGGTTCAGTATCCCAGACAGGATCTTCTTCCAAGGCTGGAAGGAATAAAGAGTGACAGGAGTCAGAGGCGTTTCAGCATAAGGTGTAGCTGGAGCATTCTACAAGAGGAAAGAGTGAATGTTAGTGTTTGATTTGAAGAGGGAGAAGAAGGAAGAGAAGACTTACTGTACTCTCCTCTGAAAAGAGAGATCTAGGGGTAGAAGCAACACTACTGGGTGTAGGTGCGCAGTAACCAACCTTGAATTTTTTGTTGTCAGATGGGGTCGAAGGAGTAGGCGCAGGGCGCTTGATGGTCATCTGACTCATCATATTTGTAGTAGAAGTGTTGGGGTCCAGGAGGCCAAAGTGGGAGGCCCATCGTAACTACACTTCTTTTTTCATTTTTTACAGTAATTGCATGACTAGGAAAGGAAGAAATAGAAATTAGTAATAGGAAGAAAGGAAGGAAGAGAAGGGAAGAAAATTTACACTAAAGAAATTATTTCCACAGCGGGCTTTTGAAAAGTGGAAGGGAGTTATGCAATTCTCAATGCAGCGGGTGCATCTTGTCCCACCCATCAGCGTAGTTACTGGTGTCTAGGAGGAGCCGCAGTGGGCTGTGTATGCAAAAACTGTTGTTTGCATCCACGACATTGGTGGTATTTTTGGTGTTAATGGAAGTGTTTCTAGTATTCATTGAAGGATATAAATAAGAAGGTAAATATGATGATTGGTAGTGAGTGAGGGAAGAAGTTGGAAGATGGAAGAAGCAGATTCTGCGAGATGCAGGGTACTTATAGGCTACTAGGGACAGTCACAAGTAGAGGGAGGATGTGGTACGCGCCTCACAGGTAGCATGATTTTGGACCAATCAGCTTGCATAGTCCAGGAAGAAAAAAGGTATTTATAGCGCGGTAGTTAGTGCTAAAATATAATATGTATTTGTGAGTTTCAAAGAACAAAGGGAAATAGAAGCATGAAAGAGGATTCAGGGTCTGTGCGCTTGGATTTTGCAGCAGGATGCGCTGCACAATGGGGAATCCTGTGTTATCAATTTAGGATTGCAAGCGCTGAACAATATTGATTTGGATTTTCCAATAATTGTGTTTTACGCATTAAGAAAGGACTCAAGTGCATAGTATACTGCACCACTGCTAGTGTGGTAACTTACTGAAACAGGTAATGTAGGAGGTTAACTAGTTAAGTGAGTTGTCAGAACTATGGACTTAGTAATGAAGTAAGGAGAGCGGGGACTCAATCACAAAGCTACCCAATAGTCAAGGTGACTAGGATCAGCATTAGAATGAGTCAAAACTTGGAAGTAGCGCTGAAACTAAACAAAGGAACAGTCAGGAGCACGCATGTGGAGTATGAGTGAAACAAGTTAATAATAGCGTTATGGTAAGGTAAACTCTTACAGTCGCCTTGCTGTAAGCAGAATCCGGAGGAGATATGTGGATTTAGCTGAAAACCCCGTCCTTCCAATAAAAATAACAAAATGGGAATTCTAAATCACTAAGCTAACCAATCTACTTGGATCTGATTGATGAAAATAATGAAACTCTAAAATAATTAACGCTTATTGAGATTTAAAGAAAGTGGCTGTTGATAAAAGAAATACTGATAACAACAATTAAGGTGTACCAGTGAAAGATCTGAAAAGATTGACTTTTATGTTTTTATAATAATTTGAATTTTTATGAGACAGCAATAATCAAGTCCCAGCAATGAAGACCTTTCTAAAGATACCCTGTATGAAGTGTGATTTAAATTGTTGAGTAGTATTTCTAAAATGTTATATAAAATATAAAGTTATAAGGGTATTAAAATTTATTTAATTTGTTGAGTAATAAAAAATGAGACTGTGGTGGTTAAAGATTAAGCTGTATGATGTCTCCCCCCTCTCAATTTCGAGTTTGAGAGGCGCTTAAGTATTCCTAGTCACGTGCCTAAGTTTTCCCCTCCAGAGCTCTCCCAGAGTCAATCCGGAGCCCGTACGGAGACAAAGCAGAGTCCGTACGGAGTCGAAGCGGAGTCCATACGGAGTCTGTCCGGACTTCCGGACTCAATTAGAACCTTATAAACTATAATAAAAAATCTAGAAAAATTACACATGATAGAGCTACTTCCCCTTTATATTCCAAACGAATTTTCGTAGTCTGCGCAGCTTTAATTACCCCGTGAAAATTCATCGAAGTTGAGTAATTTCTGAAAATGTAAATATTTCTATAAAACTTTAAAATTCATTTAAAAATATAAGAAAAATAGTAAAAATTCTGGGAAAATTTCCCAAGGTTCTTGAGTGACTTGACTTGATACTTATAAATTTTTCAGACCGTAAAAATAAGTTTTCTCCGTAAAATAAATTGTTTTTGTGTAGGCATTTGCTCGCGACCAATTTCTTCATATTTAAAACTCAAATAAATTAAATAAAACCCTTTTTTATAAAAATAATAACACCAATCTTGCATGCCGTAATAACTCCATTTACGTACTTAGGTGCCATACTAAACTTTAGGCTACCACATCCTCCCTCCAATTGAGAATGTCCCCATTCTTATAACTTTGCATAAGTGGTCAAACACAATATTCATCTTTAACCTTCAACCACCATCTTCTTTAATCAGCTATAAAATTCATCTTCATCAATATGTCTTCCAAAGAACTTGTCGCTCCATGTGAACTCTGCGCTCGATACCAGGTACCTTGTTTAATGACCAACCCTATCTTCCTGGCAGGACAGCTTGCGACTTATGCCGTGTGAAAAAAGTCAAATGTAACCGGCCATTAATTCCTTCTAAAACAAACGTATATTTAGGACCAGCAGCTCTCCCTGATCCCTCAACTTCTAAAAAGTGATCCAAAATTCCTGCCTTCTTAAAACGAATAAGATCAAAAACAGCTTCAAAAGTTCAATCTTCATCAGCGGATCCCGGCCTAATTTTACCTTCACAAGATCCTAATCCTATATCGCCAGTGCCCCCAACTAACTTTGCTGAGACTATGTTTCCTGGCTCTAAATGCAAGACCCTATTTATCTTACTAAAAAAAACTTTTAATCAAAATTGACTAAACCTATGACTTAATAACATATTTGAAATTCTAGCTGTCGAAATAACCAACACTGATGATGTTGGTAGAGTGAAGACGGACTATATCAATCATTATCCAAATTTTCATTGCTATCTTTTTCTTGACTTTACTAATGAGTTGAAACAAAAAATTCTGGCCTATTTTCAAGAAACTCTAGCTAATAACCATGAAGGCCTCATGAAAAGAAGAATTTTAATGCAAAGCTTTGATAATGATGTTGAACAATTTCAAAGAAATTATCTTTTCTAACAGTATAACTTGATAAAATTTTGTTTTTGCTTGGTCTTCTTTAACTTTCAACATAAATGATGTTTTCTTTCTTCTCTGGCTTAACATAAAATAAAATAATATAAATCTTGTGATGATTCCACTACTGAGAGCAAGGTTTGAATCCCTTCAGACTCCCATATACCAGTCTTCCTTCTTGTCACAGCATTGAGAGAGTGGATCTTCCTATGAGCCAAATACTCCTGATTCCAACCTCATAGGGCCCCCCACTGAGCCGAATTCTATGATTCCAATCTCACCATAAGGTCCTCCAAGCTTCACACCAAAAATAGCCTAACACTGAGGCACTAAAAAATCATTCCCTAAAATCCAACTACCATCCTAACTTCTGATTCCTTCATCACAATTTTCAAACGTTGCTATACAGCAAACCCATAAAATACTTTTTCCAGACTTCCAATAATAATATTAACTTTAGACCATGTTAAAGCGCCACAAATTTCACCTAATTAACCATTATGCTTTCCTTAGCATCATCACCACCTAAAATTTTAACCTCCTAAAGCTTATCAGCACCCAATTCCAGAAATGATTGAATAACCAGTTTAGAGTCATAGTGGACAGTGATAAATTAAAAGATTGAATTGAGTTATCCAAACAAGATTGACATTCCAGTTTATAGTCTTGGTGGACCAAACATATAATCGATTGCCAGTTTATGGTCTTGGTGGACCAAAGATCGTTTAGGTGCATAAATAACTTAATATATTCCTAAGTAAGGCCTAGGCTTGACCAAAGATTGAATAAATTTGATAATCCAGTTTAATGTCATAGTGGACCAAACATTTGATTGACAAGTAATCCAGTATAAGGCCATAGCGGACCAATGAATGTTGAATTATCCTGCAGATATTAATTTTCCAGTTTAAAGTCATAGTGGACTAAACAATGAATGAACTACCAGTTTAAAGTCATGGTGGACCAAACATTTGATCGATAAGAAATCCAGTTTAAGGTCATGGTGGACCCAACAGCTTGATAACAGTCCAGTTTAAGGTCTTGGTGGACCTAACAACTTCTCTATCCTTGAACCCAGATTTTGCCACCAGCTTTCTTCATCCTAATTTCAAGTTTTCTTCTTCAAAAAAAAATATCTCCTAACAAGATGAAACCTTCTGACTTCATTGCTTCAGCTGATCAATCTTGCAAATACTGTGCCTTCACCCATAGGGAATGTATCTTCACTTTCAACTGGCAAAAGCACACTTATAACAGGGCCTGTTTATCCTGTTATGATAAGAAAAGAAAATGTTCTGGCTTGAACTGTGGTTCTTTCCCCATCACTGCTACTAGCTTTGCCGCCTTCTGCAAACCTCTTCCTTCTTCTTCACCTTCTACACCACCCCCTATTCCATCAACCTCTAAAGATCCCATCCCTTTTTCTCCATCAGCCTATTTAAATCTTTTTCCATCACCTAATCCTCTGGGTCCTTCTCTCCAATCTAGACTTGCTGCTACTCCCCCAAGAACTCTTGCTGCTCCCAGGGCCATGCTTCAACCTTCTAACAATTCTTCTCCTTCTTCCAACATCTTGAATCACAAAAGGTCCTATAATAGCCATCAGTCTTCATCTTCTCTTGTTTCATCCAAAAGGCCCAGAACATCTACTTCAAACACCAAATCCAACACCAGTCCTCCTCATCTATCAAAAATAAAAAATCCTTTTCTAAACATAAAAAATCCCGCTCCATTACCAAGTAAGCCATTTATCTATGATCATGATAGTGTTGACACAGGTTAGTTGTCTCTTTTTATTTTCTTAATCTTCAGGTTTTAATTTGCTGATATTTTAATTTGATAAGCGTCCACCGGTTCTCCAATTTCATATTCAGCTTATGAACTACCAGAACCTAATCCAAGCTTCCCTAGAGTTCCAATTCACCTAGTGTCTGAAAAGCTTTTTGCTAATTTTAATAACCTTATCACTTATTTCCAATAATACCCGCCCTCTGATAGATCAGAATCTTGGATGAGAGAGCAACTTTTAAGAGACCTTTTCAAAATAGCCAACTGGCTTCAACACTATCGTGACCGTGAAATAAGATTCGAATCCCAGGAAATCGATCAAGGTCCTTCTAAATTTTCTAATTTCGATTCTTCAAAAGATAAAAACCCTTGATGGTGTTCTTCCTGGTATGTAGCTTTCTTGAATAATGTTTGAAAAATAAAATATAAACATCTAAACTACCTAAAACTAAAATACCTTTTTTTTATTTATTTATTTTATTTTATTTTATTTTTTTATATATTTTTAGTTATTTTATTATTTTTATTATTTTTTTACCATTTAAAATAAAAGATTTGTTTGTTGTTTTTTTTTTTTTTTTACCATTTAAAATAAAAGATTTTTTTTAAAAAAAAGATTGTTTTGAAATAAAAGTTAAAATTTAATTTTTAAAGAAAGATAAACGAATGTGAAAAGAAAGATAAAAAAAGTAATAAAAAAAATTTTTAAATTAAAATTTTAAAAGATGCCCCCCGGCCATTTGATGAGCCGTACCCTCGACATCATACCCACATCCAAGTGCAACTTGATGTGGTTACACAATTTTGAGAAATTGAAAAGAAAATAAAATAAATGAAATTTTTTAGAAGATAATTTTTATAATGATGATCACTGGGTGGGCTCCCTCCAATTTATAAAAATGATTAGAGACCACCAGTGAGCATCACCTTTACAATAATTCATAATATATATTAAAGTAAAGAAATCACAATCTAACATAAAAAAATCAAAAACAAAATAAAATAAAAAGAATCTTGAATCCGGCGTTGAGAGCAGTGTCTCTTGATTCGTTCCAGTTTATAGTCTTAGTGGACTTCCTATAATTAAAAGACAAAGCCAGGATTCAACTAGAAACAGGGAAAATTTTGGAAACAAACATTATGGGGTAATTGTGTGTAGAGCAGCCAGCCCATCAATTACCCCCACACTTGCCAATATTAAATTAAGAAGGTTCCCCTGTGAACACTTCTTCCAATAAATTTTTAAAAATTTTCCAACACTATCTTCACCCATATTTTAAGAATTTTAAATTTCGAAAATTTCAAAGAAAATTTTCTTGCATTTCATTAAATTTCATCAAAGTTTCCTCGCCCATAGGCAGTTTAACGACAGTAAAGTATTTTTGATAAAAAAAGATAGTTTATCCTCGTTGCGGAGGTATCCATAAAATTTTGATAAATGTCATAGTTTATCCTCATTGCGGAGGAAGACTTCGGCACTCCTGGTGCCTCTAGGATAGAACCGTTTCACTTGATCGGCCGCTACCCTCTTCTTCAATACTACTCCATCCAACTCTTCTAACACATGTGAACCGCCGGAAACTTTCTCCTTAACTTTATACAGTCCATTCCACCTATCTGAAAACATTTTTCCCCACTGACTTTCCAAACTCCTATTATACACCAGGACCATATCACCTGGGTTCAAAGGTTTCCTTAATCGATGTTCCAACCGCTCATCCCAATATCTAACTGATTGATTTCTGATCTTCATCATCCGCGAATATGCCTTTTCTAAATATTCTTCTTTCTTTTCTAGCTGCATCATTCTTGCACACAATAATTCATCAGTAGTTTTGACCGTATCCCAGTCAACTCCAAGATATGATTCAGCTTCTAAATCAACCGGTAAAACTGCTTTCTGTCCAAAAACAAGTTCATAAGGTGAAAATCCGGTTGTCCTTTTGGCAGTGATTCGATCAGCAAATAAAACTAAAGGTAAATAGTGCCTCCACTTTTCGGCACTTGTCCCACACATTTTAACTAAAGCATCCTTAATAACTTGATTCCCTCTTTCAACCATGCCTTCAGCTTCAGGATAATATGGCGTTGCTACCCTAACCTTTGATCCAACTTTCAATACAGCCTCTTTAAACTCTGTCCTAAATTCAGGACCTCCATCTACCTTCACCAACTTCATCACCCCATACCTATATACCCAATTATTCAAAAAAAATTCTTCCACATTTTTGGCAGTTAAATTAATAAGAGGCGCTGCCTCTACCCAACCAGATAAATCATCTCTGGCCACAATTAAATATTTATACCGTCCCTCTTTTATATGAACGGCATCTAAACTAACTCTCCCAAAGAGTGTATATTCACCACTCGCGCGTCCAGGTTCTTTTGGCCTTAAATAACTTCGTCTTTGACATTCTTCGCATGACTGAACCCACTGTTTAACAGCCATCTTCATTCCAGGCCACCAAAATCGACCAGAAATTCTTCTAAACGTTTCTCCAATGCCTCTATGCCCAAGATCTTCATGCAGTGATTTCAAAACTAATTCTTTCCCCTTCTCTTGAGTTAAAACTACTTGAGGATTTGGATACCTTCTCCTCATCAAGCCTCGACCAGATAGGTAAAAAGTAGATGACTTCCTCTTGATAGCCACCCATTCATCGTCTTCACAATCTTCTGGCCTCTCTAAAGTCAACAAATATTTGACTAACAAAAAATAAAAACCAGTCTGACCCCAGACTTCATCTTGAAAATCGATTAATATAACATCAATAGGGACTTCTCTATCACCAATATCACCTGCACATGAATGAGCCAATAATTGTTGACCCCTAAATAAATCTTTAATCGAGCTATGTCGTCGTTTTTCTTCTGAACCCTTGGATCCTTCGTAAACCGTATTTGAAAATAACTCTTTCTCTTTATCCACCCTTTTATTTAAATTCTCTAATTCTCCAACATATACACCATTCCTTAACTTACTACTATCCCACACTACCAATCCATCTTCCTCTACATACACCACATCTTCTTCTACCTCCTTTCTACCAAATTTATCTACACCTTTTCCAACACCTTTATTAACATAAAAACTATTTTCCAGTTTATCCTCTTGGTGGAGGTCATCATCATAATCTAAACACAATAATCCTGCCAGTTTAACCTCATGGGGGAGGTATGGAAAGTCTTCAGCTCCTTTAGTGCTGGCTTTGATAATAGGTATATCTTCATCGAACTCTTCTGAGTCTGAATCTTCTTCAGTGGGTGGTCTCCTTGATAAACCATCTGGCATAGTAAAAGTCTTGCCAGGCTTATGAACTAAATCGAACAAAAAATGTTGAATAAAAGCTACCCATCTCGTCATGGGTGCATTCGGTAAACTTGGGGAATTAATCATCTGGATTAACAATTTCGCATCCACTTGCAACTCAAAATGTTGCCCCCACAAAATATGCTGAAGTTTCTTCAGTATTTTTGCCACACCACATAATTCCAATTTTGGTTGAGAATATCTTGATTTGACCTCAGTAAATACTACAGATTCATACCTAACTGGCCTGATGTAACCAGCTTTATCCATCTGAGACAAAACCGCCCCAGCTGCAACCTGACTTGAATCAACTGCTAAATAAATTCTACCAGCATCTTTTCCATAATCCAACTTGGGCAGGACTAAATCCTTCCCTACAACCTCCTTCAACTTCACAAACGCCTTCTCACACTCTTCATCCCACTCCCAGTCTGCATCCTTTCTCGTTAACCATCTCAATGGAGCTGCCAATGAAGAAAAGTCCTTAATAAACATTCTAACATATACGCAAATGCCTAAAAACCCTCTGACTTTGGTCGTATTCTTGGGTCTTGGCCAGGACTGAATTTTGTTAACTTTCTTCTTGGACATAATCCTACCCTCTCTACATACCACATGGCCTAATATTTCTAAGGCTGGCACACAACATGAAAATTTTGAACCTGAAATAGTTAAACCAGCCTCTTCAATTCAAAACAAGATTCTTTCTAATGTAATTGCAAACTCCCAAATGAATTTGCGTATCCCGGGATTCTCTTCCAACACCTGGTTATCATAGTCGGTTGTTGGTCCCTTAATTCCTCCATCATCTATAAAGATTCCAGCATATTGTGGAATTTCATCTTGAAGGATCCAAGCCATCTGAGCTTGATAAACTGCAACCGAATTTGTTGCTCCTTGAGGTAATCTTGTTAACTGTAAACGTCCTAGTGGTGTATCGAATGTAGTGAGAGGCCTTGAGTCCGGATGTAACTCTCTCTCATCATATCCACCCATAATATCTCCCAAACCATAACACACTCTCCCTGAAAACACTTCAACAAACTCCTCAGCACTAGGTGGTATCCCAGCATCCTTTATTGTAACCCTATTTAATTCCCTAAGATCATGAACAACTCTAAGCTTGCCATTCGGTTTCTTGATACAAAATACTGGACTAGAATAACTTGATGTTGATTGCTCATACAGTCCAGTGCGTATCCATTCTCTGACAACTTCAATATAGGCTTCTTTTAATGCAGCCGGAATAGGAATCGGTTTCTGCTGCCACGGTTCATGACATACCACAGGAATCTTGTAAGGCTCCCCATAGGAATGCTTCAACACACCCCTCTCCTCTTCTACAAAAGCAATGGCCTTCTCTTGCTTGACCATCACATCCAACAACAACTTCTTCTCTTCTCCAGACAACCAACCATCAGGTCCAAAATTAACAACACCCAGTCTCTCAAAAGTGATTCTTGACGTCTCAGAAAATTCAGGCGGATTCTTTACCAAGGGACTTTCATAAGGATCTCTTGATAACCTAGGTCTTCTCAAGGGTGGATTTAATTCGGCAGGTAGTGGTTCATTAATAGGTCGAACTTTATTTGCTACCTTCTTATATTTGGCTGCATCCACATCTAAATAAACTTGAGGTAAAACATTTACTTTTGATTCGCCATTAAAAATTTCATCAAATAAATCTTCTTCATCGTCAGAATCAGAATAAGAAAAATTAGAAAAATATTTTATTTCATTTTTAATTTTACCCTTTTCTCCTTTCCCTCGTCTAATTTATAAACAGATTTTCCAACACCTTTGCTTCCCTTATCCAACAGTAAATCACCCGTAAAGAAAGTTGGCAGTTTAACCTCTTGCTGGAGGACCGGAATTGAATTTTCACAAAAATTATTTTTTTTGAGTTTTAATTATACTGTGATTTTTTATTGTATTTTGATGTGATTTTTGCAGTTTACCCTCTTGCTGGAGGTCCATAATAGAAGGAGATAATTGCAGTTTAACCTCTTGCTGGAGGTCCGGAATAACATTTTCACAAAAATTATTTTTTTGTGTTTTAATTATACTGAGATTTTTAATCGGGTTTTGATGAGATTTTTGCAGTTTACCCTCTTGCTGGAGGTCCATAATAGAAGGAGATAATTGCAGTTAAACCTCTTGCTGGAGGTCCAGAAATGAATTTTCACAAAAATTATTTTTTTGTGTTTTACTTATACTGAGATTTCTAATTTGGTTTTGATAAGTTTTTCGCAGTTTACCCTCTTGCTGGAGGTCCACAATAGAAGGAGATACTTGCAGTTTAACCTCTTGCTGGAGGTCATAAAACATACCCTTCCAATTTTTATCCAACCTAATTTGGCCCATTTTGCCTTTTTTACCATTTTTAAATTTAATAGAAAAACAGGGTAAATCCAATAAACATATAGAAAAGTCCAAAACGTATTTGCACTCCAAAGTAATATTAACAGAAAATAATTGAGAATCCACTTGAATTATCTCCAAGTGAGCTGACCTATTGCAATCCGGGATCTCATCCTGAGGAGAGATTACAACATTAGAGTGATCAGCCCCTGCTACCCCAAAAAATGAGGGCTTCCATCCCTTTCCAACAAACATAATTCACCAGAAGCCGTCCGTTTTATATGCCGCTTCTTGGTGCAAACACAACACTGGCACAGAGTAGTAATCCCTGGCCGTGTTTCCCAACCTTCATCTCCAGGAGGCGCTAACCGCATATGTAACCTCCACATATCTTCACCAGTGATTTCCAAACTAATCCCCATGCCAGCTTGATACCCTATCCTGGCCTCAAAATCCATCAAAAAAGGACCGCCAAGAACAGTTTTGACTGCTCCTCTGGCCACATAAAAGTGAACCTTACCAACAGATCCACCAATGCCTAATCTGACATGCTCAGCTGTGCCCATCAGCTCTGTTGCATGCCCTCCAATACCTCTGAGGTTTCCCCCAGTTCCACTTTTAATTGGCAAGCCTATACTCGTCGCTTGCTCCAATGAAATTAAACTAATTTGAGACCCTGAATCAACCAAGGCCTTAACTTCTTTACCGTTAAGAGTTACCACCAGGTAACCCAGGGGAGAGGAAAAATGTGTATCTACATCTTCCCCAAACTTTTCAGCATTTTCACAAATATATTCCACCTCTCCAGTGGAAACCCAACGCCTCGTCAAATGCTTCTTTTGCTTTTCAGCAAGCGCCGGACTAATCGTAAATAACTACCCCAAAGATAAGGGAATCTGCAGTTGATTCACCCTATTCAAAACTGCGTCCATCGCATTAGCTTGACCAGAAACTACTGGCCACTCATACTGGACCTTTGATTTAACAACCTTGGCCCTGGGTACCTCTTGAGGTACAACCGAGCCATCTTCACCCCCCATTATAACATCTTCACTTTCTATAACCCTAACTCCGTCACCAGCTTCTCGCACTAATCCTGATCCATTGCTAGTCCTTCTTACTCCCTCCATTGGGATGGGACCGCTAAAACTTGGTCTGGGTAGAGACGCCAACGGTACGTCCTCCTCAGAATCCGAATCATCCTCTGGCATAGGCTCATCATTTAAATCAAACTTGCCATAACTAGGGGGCCCCATATCAGCAATCCCCTTCTGCATTTTATATAATTCGTCCTTAGAGTAAGGGTTCAACTTGTTGGCGGCAGTTTGAGCACTAGAATTCTTGTCCTTAGAGTAAGGGTTCACTTTGTTATTGGCCTTGCCAGGATTAGCCCTCAATTGGCTCTGAATGCTACTTTTTGCCTTAGTAGCAGCTGCTCTTCTAGCAGCATTAACATTGTATTCACCAGCCATACAGCTACCCTCAACCTGGGAAACCGTCGCCAGCTCTAAACCTCCAAAAGAAGTAGAAAATGTGGCTTTACTGACCTCTTTCTCCTTGCCCTTGTCAGCTTTACCACCATTACCATTACCATTTTTGCCACTCTTGGCATTAACATCTTCATCCGTCACCTCTTCAAATCTGGCTCTCCTTTCAGCCCTTAAACTTCTTCTGACCAAATCAGAAGGAGACTGTCCATCACTGGGCTTGATGAACGAACCATCAGGAAATTTATAAACTTTACCATCAAATAAAACTCGCCCAGCATCCATATCCTTATCAAGAGCAAAACAAACTGTTGCTCTGTGCCCCCTACTATTACAATAGGAGCACACCTTTGGCTCATCATAGCCACCTCTATATCCATTACTACCACCATTCCCACCATTTCTCCCATTGCCTGGGAAGCGGTTACCATTATTATTGCCATTATAATTTTGATGTTCATAACCTCTGGACTGATAAGAAGTCAACGTCGACGAAGAAGCAATTGGGGCCTTGTTAGCCTTCTGGGTTTCTTGAACAAATATTTTTAATTGTTTTGTTAAATTGGCCAGGTGATCGACCATCTTATTATCTACATTGCCCTCCACTTTAGCAGCAGGTAATCCCATTTGTGCCTTCTTGGCCTCCTGGGCTTTGACCATAATATCGTTGTTTTTGGCCAAAACTTTGCTAACCTTGCTAACATATTGAGTGCAGGACTCTTGATATTTTTCCAATGCTAACAACTTGAGATGGGCCTGAATGTTCTCTTTGATAACCTCGAGGGCCGGCAGTTTCTGCTCACCATTAGGCAGTTCCTTCATCAAATCTTTTCTTGAAAGATCCTTCAAGACGTCCATACGAATATCCCTGCTGCATGCTGTCCAAAACAAATCTTTTGCTTGATTCTCATGCACTAACTCATCCACCAATATGAGATATTCCACCACTTCATCAAACTGAACACAGAGCTTTTTGAAGTCAGCCATAGAAGAAACTCCACCTTTTGCTTGCCAGTCTCCAACAATTTTATTGAGGTCCATCATAGTAAACCTAACACCCCATCTATCAACCATAGCTTTAGAAAGCTTAACCCAATCCTTGTCCTTGAATGCCTGCATAGAAATAACCTCTTTTTCCACCTCCCTATCAGCAATAAAAAACCTAACTTGCTTCACCATATCCACATGAGAAGAACCATCAACAGCAGCAGCAGCTTCATACCTGCTAATGAACCATTTAACCTTCTCCCCATCAAACTTTGGGCCATCCCAAGAAACAATTCTAACTGAGGGAGTAAGAGGGTTAGAAGATCCAGAAGCAACAGCAGAAGAAGAAATCCCAATAAGTAAGGAAAAGCGTTAACAATCGATAAAATAACAAGCCTCTTTCAGGCCAATAACAAAAATCCAATTAGAGTTCCAGAAAATAAGCCTCTTGCAGGCTAATAACGTTCTTGATCCAAGTAAGTCTTTAAAGAAAGCTAGAGAAATCGAACCCCATGTTGGGCGCCAACTATGGTAAGATAAACTCTTACAGTCGCCTTGCTGTAAGCAGAATCCGGAGGAGATATGTGGATTTAGCTGAAAACCCCGTCCTTCCAATAAAAATAACAAAATGGGAATTCTAAATCACTAAGCTAACCAATCTACTTGGATCTGATTGATGAACATAATGAAACTCTAAAATAATTAACGCTTATTGAGATTTAAAGAAAGTGGCTGTTGATAAAAGAAATACTGATAACAACAATTAAGGTGTACCAGTGAAAGATCTGAAAAGATTGACTTTTATGTTTTTATAATAATTTGAATTTTTATGAGACAGCAATAATCAAGTCCCAGCAATGAAGACCTTTCTAAAGATACCCTGTATGAAGTGTGATTTAAATTGTTGAGTAGTATTTCTAAAATGTTATATAAAATATAAAGTTATAAGGGTATTACAATTTATTTAATTTGTTGAGTAATAAAAAATGAGACCGTGGTGGTTAAAGATTAAGCTGTATGATGTCTCCCCCCTCTCAATTTCGAGTTTGAGAGGCGCTTAAGTATTCCTAGTCACGTGCCTAAGTTTTCCCCTCCAGAGCTCTCCCAGAGTCAATCCGGAGCCCGTACGGAGTCCGTACGGAGTCAAAGCGGAGTCCGTACAGAGTCAAAGCGGAGTCCATACGGAGTCTGTCCGGACTTCCGGACTCAATTAGAACCTTGAAAAATATAATAAAAAATCTAGAAAAATTACACATGATAGAGCTACTTCCCCTTTATAATCCAAACTAATTTTCGTAGTCTGCGCAGCTCTAATTACCCCATGAAAATTCATCGAAGTTAAGTAATTTCTGAAAACGTAAATATTTCTATAAAACTTTAAAATTCATTTAAAAATATAAGAAAAATAGTAAAAATTCTGGGAAAATTTCCCAAGGTTCTTGAGCGACTCGACTTAATACTTATAAATTTTTCAGACCGTAAAAATAAGTCTTCTCCGTAAAATAAATTGTTTTTGTGTAGGCATTTGCTCGCGACCAATTTCTTCATATTTAAAACTCAAATAAATTAAATAAAACCCTTTTTTATAAAAATAATAACACCAATCTTGCATGCCGTAATAACTCCATTTACGTACTTAGGTGCCATACTAAACTTTAGGCTACCACAGCGTTAGTAAGCATAGGAGTCAGCGCTGGAGATCCATTAGGGAACTGCGTCTTGAGCGCTGATAAAATATAAAAAGGAGGACTATTCAATAGGGATAGGGTGTTGCATCTAGTAAGAAAGTAAACATAACAATTGAAAAATAATTAGTTAGCATAGGAGTAGTTAATAATTGTGGAGTCAAGTATAAGAAATTAGATTTTCTGTGATCAACTGTTTGAGAATATATTAGAGATATTTCTGAGTCTTTTATCATTTGTGCGTCTTTGTGTGTGGATTTCATATAGTATAGTAAAAGAACGCAACATAGAGAGGATATATAGATTCAGTATGATTGACTATTATTAGAGTTATTTTATTGCTATAATAAGGCATATTCAAAGAGAGCGCTTCAAGAGGGAGTAGCTGTGGATATTAGCGCTTGTTAAGAATAGAAATATCCAGATAGTAATACTTATTTTTTCCTGATCTTTTTAACTCATCTCTCAACTTATTAACTTGCTAATCAAATATCAGTGTTACACATTATTGCGCTGTCTTAAAAAATAAGAGTGGCAGGTTCTTATTTTTAGAAATTGAAAAGAAGAACCAACCCATCTTGCATTGTGTCTACTGCTTAGTACTTTAGAACTCTCTACACCAACCTATATTTATGCTAGAGTATGTATTGGTTTATCCATGAATATGCTAATTTTGAAAAATTATTTAAAATACAATTATGTTGAATGTTGAAGCATTACTATTTTACAACTCCTATGATTTTCCTAAATTATTTTATTAAATGGCCTAAGTGAAGAAAATTCAGATATCACAGTTTCCACATATGTTTGGGATAATTTTTATCTTTTCATAATAATAATATAATGAACTTGTTTTTACCAGTTTATTATCTATGATTGCAGGATTGTTAAATCTAGTGTTCCAAATGCATCCAGCAGAATGCTATACTTTGATCATATTAATAAAAGGATATATGGCATTTCAATATATTAATTATATGTTAAGAAAATATAATTCTTGCTTTTCATATATTAAATGGTATAATGCTATGTTTTTAATAATAATTTGGTGTTGAAATATAATTTCAAATGTATTATTAATTTTGAGGTAGTATTATTTTTTCTTTCAAAGATATTGGACAGATTTTTTTACCATAAATAATAATAATTCAATAAAATGCATTTTTCTAATCTGAGACTAATTTTTTAAATACAACTGAATAAACAGTGGTATCTGGCTTTACACAGCACCAAGTGTCTTTCTGAGCATTTGCTGATGCTGAGGAAGACTTTTTTATAAAGCATATTGGTAAGTGTATAAGTCTGTAGAACATGTGTAGCACAAATTATCAAAGTGTCCTTCTCAGAAATGGACCATTTCCCAGAAGGATACTATAGGTTCTGTGCAATAGGATGGCAAGGGTTTTTCTGATTTCAATGGTACTTTATTAATGGCTAGCCATATAAGTGAAGGTGTTACAGACTTTGTCAAAAGTGTCCTTCTGAATGAAGGTCCAATGCTCAGAAGGACACTTTTATAGTGCATATCATCTAGATGTTATATGTATACATATTTTTTATGCATTATAAAAGGGTCCTTCTGAGCATTGGACTGTCATTCAGAAGGAAATTTTTGACCAAGTTTTTAGCACCTTCAATTTAATGTTTAAGCAATGTTCCAGTACCAGGGCTATTAAAAGAGCTCATACCATTTACAGTACATAAAATGCTCACCTGAACAATTTTTCATCACTGAGAAGGAAAAATTTACAAATTTTGAAAATTAAATGGTTATATTTAATAACTATATGATATTCATTATGAAAGTGTCTTTTTGAGAATTGGACCGTCATTCAGAAGGACACTTTTGACCAAGTTTGTAACACCTTCACTTTTATGGTTAGCCAAAAAACAAATACCAAGGACATTAGCAAACCCCTTTCTATCTACTTATACCTTTCGTAAAGTGACCTCCTGAACTATGGTCCATTTTTGAGAAGGACACTCAAAAAATATATGATCTAGGTATTATATTTATACCTGTGTATATTTTATACATTATGAAAAATCATTTTCAACCACATCAAATATTTTGTGGATAGGTTAACAAGATAATTAGTTAACCCTTTAATTCTATATTATTATCTTCTAGAAATTCTTTCACTGATGGTCAGAAACATGTTTGTGCCAGTGGGTGACATGTAGAATAATAAATTCTGTTAAAGTTTCAATTTGTATTTTAATAGGTTTTTGAACCTTTGAGAAGCAAGGGTATTAATTTTTTTATTCCACCTATATTTATTCTAGAGTATGTATTGTTTAATTCATCAATATGCTACTTAGGAAAAATTATTTAAAATACAATTGTGATGAATGTTGAGGAATTATATTATACAAATTTTTATATTTCCTTAAATAATATTCATGTTGGTTGTCTACATTATAGAAATTCCAATATCACACTTTCAAAATATTTGTGGGATAATATTAATTTTTTTTACATAATGATAATATAGTTAGCTTATCTTTACCATTTTATTATCTATTATTGGAGTATTGTTGAATATTATGTGTTAAATACATCTGGCAGAATGCTATACTTTGATCATAATAATAAAAGGATATTTGGCAGTTTGATATATTAATTATTTGTTAAGAAAATATTATTCTTGCTTTTCATATATTCAATGGCTTACTGCTATGTTTTTAATAATAACTGTGTGTTGCAATATACTCTCACATTTATTATGAATTTTGATGTAGTATTATTTTGTGCTACAAAGGAATTGGCCAGAATTTTTTACCTTGAATAATGATAATTTAATAAAATGTATTTTTCAATAATGGGATTAATATCTTAAATAGAATTAAAACAAAGTGCTATCTGGCTTTACATGGCACTAAGTGTCCTTTAGAGCATTGGCTGATGCTGAGGAAGACACTTTTATAAAGAATATCAGTAGGTGTATAAGTCTGTAGAACAAGGGTAGCTCAAATTATCAAATGTTCTTCTCAGAAATGGACCATTTCTCAAGTGGAAACAATAGGTTTTGTGCAATAGGATAGAAAGTGATTTTCTAAAGTCCATGATATTTGATTGTTGGCTAACCATAAAAGTTAAGGTGTTACAGACTTGATCAAAGTGTCCTTCTGAACAACGTTTCATCGCTCAGAAGAACACTTTTAAAATGCATATCATCTAGGTGCTATATGTATACATATATATCTTTTATGCATTATAAAAGTGTCCTTCTGAGCCTTTTACCATCATTCAGAAGGACACTTTTGACCAAGTGTGTAACACCCACGCTTTAATGGTTAGCCAACAATCAAATACCATGGACATTAGAGAAACTCTTTCCATCTACTTAAACATTACTTGAAGTGTCCTCCTAAACAATTTTCTGTTTCTGAGAAGGACACTTTTAAATTTCAAATAAACTAGCTATTATATATATACCTTTGTATCTTTTATAAATTATGAAAAGTTATTTTGCACACAATCAAATATTGTATGGACTGGTTAACAATATAATTTTTTAAACCTATAAATCTTGATTTTAAGTTTTTAGAAAGTATTTGACTGGTGATAAGAAACATGTTTGTGCCAGTGGGTGATATAAAGCATCATTAAGGCTATAAAAGATTCAATTTTAAAATTAATAGATTTTAAAACCTTTGAAAAGCAAGGGTATTAATTTTTTTGTTCCACCTATATTTGTGCTAGAGTAGTAATTGAGTAATTAATCAATGTGTTGCTTAAGAAATAGAATATTAAAAATACAAATGTTAAGAATTTGGAAGAATTATTATTTTACAACTCCTAAGATTTTCCTAAATTATATACATGTTAACGGCCTTAGTGAAGAAAATTCCGATATCACAGTTTTCACATATGCATAAGATAATATTTTCTTTTTCTTTATAATAATATTATGAACTTTTTCTTACCAGTTTTTATCTATGATTGGGATATTTTTAAATCTTTTGTGCCATATGCATCTGGAAGAATTTTATACTTTGATCATAATAATAAAAGGATATTTGTAAGCTCAATATAATTATTATATGTTAAGAAAATATTACTCTTTACTTTTAATATTTTAAATGTCTCAATGCTCTTTTTTTCATAATAATTGTGGGTTTCAATATTCTATCCATTATATTATTATTTTTTAAAGTAGTATTACTTTGTTTAACAAAGGAATTGTTCTGATTTTTTTACCATGAACCACACAATATGGGGGGTGGACTTGCTAACCAGTCTACAACCTTGGACCCAAACTCACCACAGATTGAACACACATTGAGCTATTGATAAAGGAACCCACAATCAGGGATGAACACCACTTAGAAGAACAGTTTTAGGTGGGTGTTAAAGTAGAGTTCAGTATGAGTTCAGTATGAGTTCAGTCTGAGCTCCATTGGAGCTCATGTTGAGGACTTGCTAGCAAGTCCACCCCCTATATTTCAAAGTGATGAATAATAATAAATCAGTAAAATGAATTTTACAAATATGAGATTAATTTTTAAATACAATTAAAAAAACAGTGGTATCTGGTTTTACATGGCACCAAGTACCCTTCTGAGCATTGGCTGATGCTGGGGAAGACACTTTTTTAAAGCATATTAGTAAGTGTATAAATCTGTAGAGCATTAGTAGCTCAACATATCAAAGTGTTCTTTTCAGAAATGGGTCATTGCTCAGGTAGACACTAAAGGTTCTGTGCAATAGGATGGAAAGTGTTTTGCTAATGTCCATGGTATTTGATTGTTGGCTAACCATAAGAGTTAAGGTGTTGCAGACTGAGTCAAAAGTGTCCTTCTGAACAGCGGTCCAACTCTCAGAAGGACACATTTATAATGCATATTATTTATTTTTTATATCTATACATATCTGTCTTTTATGCATTATAAAAGCCTCCTTCTGAGTGCTGTACAGACTTTCTGAAGGACACTTTTGACCAAGTCTGTAACACCTTAAATTTAATGTTTAACTATTTTTCATGTACCAAGGCTATAAAAAGAGCTCATGTCATTTACAGTACTTAATGTGTTCATCTGAAAATTTGTCCATCACTAAGAAAGAAAAATTTAAAAACTTTAATGATAAAATGGTTATATATAATACCTATATGATATGCAATATAAAAGTGTCCTTCTGCGTGTTGGACCATCCTTCAGAAGGACACTTTTGACCAAGTCTGAAACACCTTCACTTTAATGATAAGCCAACAATCAATTACCATGGTCATTAGAAAAAGTTCTTACCATCCTATTGCAAAGAACCTAAAGTGTCCATGTCAGCCTGTATATCTCCAGGACTGAGTAAAAAGTGATTATAAGTTATGTTAAACACATGAACTATACATGGGAATAATAAATAAGAGTACACAAATAGTATACATAAGTAAAATTATGATAATACACAAAAAAATGCCATTATAACACCTTATATACACGCATATATCCACCTTTTATAGGTCTTATGTACTTAATATTAAGTTGGAATATGTTAGGGTAATCTTAAGAACCTTAAGTATAAGGCTGCATAATTTTTAAGTACACTTAAAGCTGTTATATTCATTGTTTTATGCAAAAAACAAGAAATGCGCTTTATTTCACTTAAAAGTTGACTATATGCGCTATAAAATTGAGAATATCAAAATTGCGCTTTGACAGATCAATTGGGCTCATTTAGAACTATTGATTTGGCTATTTAAATGCATAAAAATAACACTTTTCAAATTTGGTGTTTTTTATGCCAGAAATGGCTTCTGTGTACTGGCCACATACTGCCTGCTTTTTTCCCGTGTGAATAGCTTCATTTTTAGCAAAGTTAGCTTTTTCACACTATAATTACCCCACATTCTACGCCCACTGTGGGGAAACACACTAAAATAGGCGACAGGCGCTTATTTAGTGTCCTAGCTTAATTAATAATGCACTGACCCTGTTTATATGCACTAATTTCATTAATAACCTCACTCTTGGCACTTTATTTCATCACCACGCTTAAATTCGCCTAATTTTAGTCAAGGATTTACCCGTGCAAGCTCCTGCCAAGAACTGCATGTAGTTACCCCACATCTCACGCTCTTTTTTAAGTTTTTGGGTGGTTTCTCAGTCAATTTTGGTTATTTTTGAATGGGAATTTCACGTAGTATAATGTCAGGATTAGCCCCATTATTTCTACAGTCAATCCCCCTTATTATTAAGCTATTATTAACCTTAAAAAGTCTCCTTTAGTCCTTAATATTATTGTTTTATACGCATATACTCTCTTTTTGTCTTTTTCTTTAATTTTGATGGATTTCCCTTATTATTTCAGGATTTTGGCGGTTATTACTCTTCTAATTATGTCATGGGTCACTGGGAATGTTGATGGGAATGTCTATTAGTTGTTTAGAGGCGTGATTAACTGTGTATTGGGTGGTACATCAAGGGAATCATTGGGGAACTCAGTGTGTATAAAAGGAGGAGGTTTTTGGGTTGTATTTCTTCATTCTTTATCATTACAATTCAATCAATATAACCAAACCAATTACAATACATATCAATTAGTACTTTTATAAGACTTTTGAATAGTATCTGAATTTATATAATCTATTTTTCTACCAACTATAAAGATTGTAAGCCATATATAAGAATAGTGAGAATTATATTACTGAGACCTCTATATTTGATTATATTTTATAACTTAGTGGATTAAAACTACAGTATTCATATAGGACCATTAAAATCTTCTAGACAACTGACTATTCAAGCTAGTTCACGTCCTTGTACTTGATCTTAGCCTGACAGTCCACCTGAGAAATGGTCTGTTGCTATGAAGGACAATTTTAAAAGGCATATCATCTTGGTATTAAATGTATATATGTGTATCTTTCATGCATTATATAAAATCAATTTACACCACATAAATATTGTGTGGACTGGTTAATAAGATGCTTGTTTAACCCCTTCATTCATATATTATTGGCTTGCAGAAAGTACTTGACTTATGGTCAGAAAATTATTTGTGCCAGTGTGTGACATGAAGCATCAACAAGGCTTTTAAAGGTCAAATTTGTACATTAATAGGTTTTTGAACCTTTGAAAAGCAAGGGCAATAATATTTTTCCCCAGCTATATTTCTGCTTGATTATGTATTGATTAATCAACCAATATGTTTCTTGGGAAGAATTATTTTAAATACAAATGTGATGAAATTTTGAGCATTATTATTTTATAAATTTTTTGATTTTCTTAAATCATATTCATGTTAATTGCCTCAGTGAAGAAAATTCAGATATCACACTTTTCACAAATGTATGGGATAATATTTTTCTTTTCATAATAATAGTATAATGAGCTTGTTCTTACCAGTTTATTATCTATAATTGGGGTATTTTTGAATCATGTGTGCTAAATGCATCTGGCAGAATGCTATACTTTTATCATAATAATAAAAGCATATTTGGAATTTCAATATATCTATTATATTTTAAAAAAATATTATTCTTTGTTTTTATATATTCCCATGGCTTAATTCTTTTTTTACAATAATTGTGTGTTGAAAAAAATTTCCAATTTCTTTTTTTTTGAGTTAGTATTCTTTTGACATCCAAAGGCATTGGCCAGAATGTTCTACCTTGAAGAATGATAATTCAATAAAATTCATTTTTTATATATTTGATTAATTTATTAAATAAAATTAAAAAACAGTGGTATCTGGCTTTACATGGCACCCAGTGTCCTTTTGAGCATTGGCTGATGCTGAAGAAGACACTTTTATAAAGCCTATCAGTAAGGGTATAAGTCTGTGAAATTTGGGTAGTTGTAATTATTAAAGTTTAACTCTTAAAAATTGACTATTGCTCAGGCAAACACTTTAGGTTCTGTGCAATAGGATGGAAAAGGTTTTGCTAGTTTCCATGGTATATGAGTGTTGTATAACCATAAAAGTGAAGGTGTTACAGTCTTGGTCAAAAGTGTCCTTATGAAAGATGGTCCAACACTCAAAGAGACAATTTTATAATGTATATCATCTAGGTATTATATGTATACATATATGTCTTTTATGAATTATAAAAGTGTCCTTCTGAGTGTTGGACTATCCTTCAGAAGGACACTTTTGACCAAGTCTTTAGCACCTTCAATTTAATGTTTAACCAGTTTTCAATTACCAAGGCTATTAAAAGAGCTCATTTCATTGAAAGTACCTAAAATGTCCTCCTTAAAAATGGTCCATCACTAAGAAAGACAATTTTTTAAATTTTAAAGATAAAATAGTTATATATAATACCTAGGTGATATGCATCACAAAGGTGTCATTCTTAGATACAGACCATCCTTCAAGTGTATAATTTTGAACAAGTATTGTGCACCTTCAGCTTTTTGTTTAAAAAATAATAAAATACCAGTGCCTTTAAAAAATTTCATGCCATATACTTACACATTTCCAATAGTTTCCTCCTGAAAAAAAGTCTGTTTCTCAGAAGGACACTTTAAAAATGCATATCATCATGGTATTATATGTATACCTTATCATCTTTCATGCATTATTAACAATCATTTCTCACAACATCGAATATTGTGTGTACTGGTTAAAAAGATCCTTTTTTAACACTTTAATTCTAGATTATTGGCTTCCAGAAAGTACTTTATTGATAATCAGAAACTCATTTGCACAACTGGGTGACGTAAAGCATAAAAAAGGCTGTTAAAGGTCCAATTCATACATTAATAAGTTTTTTAACCTTTGAAAAGCAAGGGTATTAATTTTTTTTACCACCTATATTTGTGCTAGAGTATGATTTGATTAATCAATAAATCTGTTACTTGGGAGAAGTTACTTAAATTATAAATGTGAAGAAATTTTAAGCATTATTATTTTACAACTCCATAGATTTTCATAAAACAAATTCATATTAATGGCCTAATTGAAGAAAATTCAGATATCAAAGTTTCCACATATGTATGGGAAAATATTTTTTTTCATAACAATAATATAATAAGCTTGTCCTTACCAGTTCATTATCTATGATTGGGGGATTGTTGAATCTTGTGAGCCAAATGCATCTGGAAGAATTCAATACTTTTATTATAATAATAAAAGGATGTTTGGAAGTTCAATATATTTATTATATTTTAAGAAATTGTTATTATAGCTTTCTATACATTTTTATGGCTTAATGCTATGCTTTCAATAATAGTTGTGTGTGTGCAATATTCTTTCCATTATATTATCAATTTTTGAGGTTGTATTATTTTTTGTTCCAAACAAATTGGATAGATTTATTTGCCTTAAATAAAAATGATTTAATAAAAGGAATTTTGAAATATAGGATCAATATTTTAAAAAAAATTAAAAAGAAACTGTGTTGTCTGGCCTTAAATGGCACAAAGTGTATTTCTGAGCATTGGCTGATGCTGAGGAAGACATTTTTATAAAACATATCAGTAAGTTTATAAGTCTATGAAGCATGGGTTTTTAGAATTGTAAGAGTTTCCTTCTTAGAAACACTCCATTTCTCAGGAGGACATATTAGGTTCTGTGCAAGAAGATGGCAAGGTTTTTGCTAATTTCATTGACATTTGATTGTTTTCTAACCATAAAAGTGAAGGATTTACGGACTTGTTCAAAAGTGTCCTTCTGAAGGATGGTCCAACACTCAGAAAGACACTTTTATAATGCATATCATCTAGGTATTATATGTATAAATATAAATCTTTTATGCATTATAAAAGTGTCCTTCTGAGAGTCAGACTTTCCTTCAGAAGGACACATTTATCCAAGTCTGTAAAACCTTCAATTTAATGTTTAACCAATCTTCAAGTATCAACACTATTAAAAGAGCTCATATCATTTACAGTACCTAAAGTTTTCACCTGAACAACAGTCCATCACTGAGAAAGACACTTTTATAATTTTTGATAGATATAATGGTTATATATAATGCCAATATGATATGCATAAGAAAAGTGTTAATCTCAGCAGCAGATTATACTTCAAGTGTATAATTTTGAACAAGTATGGTTCAACTTTAATTTTATGTTTAAACAATAATAAAATACTGTGGCCTTTAGAAAAACTAATGCCATCTAATTACACATTGCCTAGATTTTCTCCCTGAATAATTTTCCATTTCTGATAAGGACACTTTTATAACTAATATAAAATAGGTATCATATGTATACATGTGTATCTTTTATGCAATATAAAAGTGTCTTTTCAGTAATGAACCATTGTTCAGGAGGACCCTTTAGGCAATGTGTAAATAGATGGAATGAATTTTTCTAAATGCCATGGTATTTGTTTATTGTTTGAATATAAAAGTGAAGGTGCATTAGAATTGTTCAAAATTGTTTACTTAAAGGATAGTCTGTTGCTGAGAAGGAAAATTTTTTATTACCTATTGTATAGGTATTATATTAATCAGTGCTACTTTTGTGCTTTATAAAAGTGTCCTTCTCAGTGTTGGAACATATTTCAAGTGGAAAATTTAGATACAATGTATAACCTGAGCACTTTTACTTGTCTTGTTACTCAAAAGTTGACTAACCCTAAAGTGAAGGTGTTACAGAATTTTCCAAATGTGTCCTTCTGAAAGACGGTCTATTTCTGAGAAGGAAATTTTTATAATGCATATCTTATAGGTATTTTATGTATACCTATTTATCTTTTATGCATTAAAAAAGTGTCCTTCTCAGCTACAGACTGTTCTTCAGAAGGACACTTTTGAGTCTGTGATACCATTAATTTCATGGTTAGAAAATATTGAAGTACCATGGCTAGTAAAAGAGATCATTTCATACACAGTACATAAAGTCTCCACTTGAAGGGCACTTTTATAATTGAAACAAGCTATGTTGCACAGATATACATCCAGAACATCAATTATTCTAAAATTATCCTCCTTACCAATGAAAATTATTTTTGCAGTAAACTTTTTGCCATTATTAGATAGATCTCATGAGTTCTTTATATTCAACTTATCACTGAATACAACTCATCATTTCATTGGGAGCCCCTAAATATGACATGATGTATCATCATTGAATGTGTTTGTTACTAATGAAGGAATTTCTACAATGAATACTACACACAATTTAACTATATATGTAGATTAGCAGCTTGAATAATATGGCACATTAAACTCAGTGCTTAACCTTTGATAAACCTGGTTTCAAATTATTTCCAATTTAACTTCATTGCTCTTATCAAGATGACTAAAAGTAAGGGTAAATCTGGTTTCAATAATTGACCAATTTTTTTTCAATTTTTTTAATCAAATTTTCCATAAGTTTGCCAACCTACTCCTGACCATTTCCTGACCATTTTTGAGAATAGCTAGCAGTTCACCCCCAAATTTCCCATGGTGAATGATGTATGGAAACAAATTTTTTATTAAACCAAAGAGAAATAAGATGTAACATAATATCATGAAGAATATGAATTTCAAAAAAAAATTTATATAAATTGGTTATTGAAAGAAATTAAAGATCTTGTTTTATTACTTTCATTATAATAAGTAATAAACACAATCCAAAAGTCTAATCTTGACAAAGAATATTAATATTATATTGTTGGAATTTGAATAGTGATCAAGAATTATTCATGATCAAATCTACATTAGTTCTATGTTTAAATATGAATCCAGGTAAGGGATGTTGCTAAATATTACTGATTACATGATAAAGAAAAAGAAAAAAAAGATAATTATTATTTATGATGATGATGTTGGCTTGGTAATCATTATTATTTTTGGTTGATTTATTAAAATTGATGCTTTATGATTTGAATGATTATTGATGATTATAAAATCATTTTTAATGGAAATTATTATTTTAAATCATTATATATATTTTTTATATTATGATAAGATGATGAGCATGAAAATTACTATCATGTATAGGTGATTTATTATCTATGATATTAGAATATTTATTTTAAGAATAATGATTGATTGATTATCATAAAATCATTTTCATATTTTTATTTTTAATATAATTATTCTAATAGAAGTTATATTTTAATTTTCATTATTAATTGTTTATTTATGAAATAAAATGATTTTAATTTTCATCTATTATGAAGATGATGAAATAATGATCACAGGGGGTAAAGTGGCAACAAGACATTGGGTTCAGTATACACCACAAGAGAATCAATGGCATTTTGTTCTTTTTTCCACCTTATTGTTTGATCTTTCAGTCAAGTGATCTATCATTGTCTTGAGACATTTCAAACAAATTTTGTTAATTGAAAATACTGTTGATATTGACCTGTTGGAGGCAAAACAAAAGTTGTTTGAAATGTCTCAATCCAATAAAGAATAGATGTCTTGACTTTCAGGTAAAACTATCAGGTGGCAAGGAGCACAAAACGCCATCAATTCTCTTGTGGTGTCACATACTGAATTGGTCAAATTCAGTATGTGAACTGAACCCAATGTCTTTCTGCCACTTTTTTCCCCCTGTGGATGATGATATGTGAAAATAAAGAAGAAATTATGAGAGATAATTAAAGAGAGGATGAAGAGGGAGACAAGAAGGAAAGACACATCTTTTGAGTTTTGCAAAGAGGGTCTGAGAAGTGGAGGAGAGGGGGTGACTAAGGTGGCCAAGTGTCTGGGGGAGAGGGGTGGCTGAGTGGGTTAGGAAAGTGAAAAAGAGAGGGAAGAAACATGAAGGAGAGCAATTCAGAAAACTGGCCAAGAGGCTGAAGTATTGGGGGTTTTGGTGGGCTCAGGTAGAAGATTTGCATGTGGTACTCTCAGAGGTGAGGATGTGAGAGTTAATAAAAAATAAATAAAAAATACAATTGATAATTGATGATTAAAAGAGAAAACATACCAAATGTGAGTCAAAATAGAGGAAAATAGAGGGAGGATGTGCTTGAGGAACAGGGTAAATGGGTTCATGCACTTTGAGTGGCAGTGTGAATTCCAGAAAATAGAAAAGCTATGTTATAGAAATTTATTCATTATATAGATTTTTTATCATTCTGAAAGTGAGAAATTCAATTAATTGCTCTTTTAAGTACAACATCAGTCTCATTCCCATAATGAACCAGTGAAAAAGCCTGTTACTTTAATTAAAGGTATATATAAATGATAGCTATGCATGTGAGAATTAATCACCTAGATTTTCCCCACTTTTTTATCATGTATCCTAGATCTCTACCTTAAATAATAGTCCCCCCATATTTTCAATAACTTTTAGATATAAAAGGAAGAAGAAAAAATTGATATATCATAAGTGAAAATGAAAAATAGAGAAAGATATATAAAATAAGGAGAAGAAAATAAAAAAAATAATGAGAGGAAAAAAATTATAAGTTTTTTAAAACCAATTGTATTTATTAATATTAATTATTATCATTATCATTATTATTATTATTTATTTATTTATTTCAATTTCATTTCATTACTTTTAACATACACACAAATCCTTTGCCTTTTCTTTTATCACATTAGCATCTAACTCTTTTTTGATAATATCTGCCTTTTGTTCCCTTGTTGAAATCCTTTCTAGACATATGAATTGTTTGTATATTTTTTCATTGAAAAAATAGAAAAATTCTTTCAATGGGTTGAGTTTGTTTTTGTGCTGGGTTATACTTTGCATTGGGAATGGAACCTATCTTGTCACAATACACTTTTGTAGTTGGAAGAGCCAGGTATATATATTGCAGGAGGTTTCTAAGCCACATGAAATCATTGGTTCCATTTCCTACTGCCATATACTCTGTATAACAAGAGGAATATTCTACTGCTAGTTTTTTATGGATTCCCATACCATAAGAACTTTTTTTTAAAAATGGGATATTTCCATTTATTGAATATGAAAATTTTCCTACCTAGGACATTTTGGTGAAGCATTCTAATATAGGGTCATTTTTATCTAGATGGATTTTTGATTTTAGCTTTTCTGTTTGTTACAGATAAAAAATTTAGTGCAGTAGTTCTTTCCAGTGGTTGAAATTGGGATTTGATGAAAAATAAGACAAGTAATTGATGAAATAGTCTAGGTCTGGTTGTTTTGAGACAGAAATGTAGATCAGAAAATCTACTATCAATAGAAATCCTTTTGAGTCTATGAGTTTTTCTTCTAATGTGGAGACTTCTAGTTTTTAATTTTCTGGAAATGGAGAGCTGTTGGTTAGTTTGTTTGGCTTATGTTCCTGTAATATTTTTTCAGCCTATGGCTATCAAGTTCAAACCCACTTTAAATCTTTTCAACTCCCATTATAAAAATGGAATCAAGGTTGTCAGAACATCAAATTTTGAGGGAAGTACCTAGTTTCTTCTCCAGGTCTTTCAATGTCTCTTCACTACTAGCAGATACTACACCATGATCAATGTGCAGCCATATAAAGCCTTGTCTATTGCTGTCATTGAGGAGGTATAAATTTTAATTTTATTGGCTTGACTTATAACTCAATTCCTATAGCTTACCAGATATCAGCTGCCACCAACATCTAGTGGCTTACCTAGTTCTATAGAGGGTCTCTCTAAGGTGCATGAAATTTTTTTTGATTTTTTAGGCTAAGGCCTTCAGGTGGTTGAATCCATACATTTTCAATTCTTGAGCTATGCAGGTACACCACAGTTATTTCAAATGATTTTACTGGCCAGGCATATTTTGATGAAAATTTCAAGAGGATGCACAAAGAGGATAAAGTTTCTGTTGGTGCAAATGTTTTGGTAAAATCAATGCCATATTGTTGGTGGAACCCTTTTGCAACATATTTTGTTTTATATGTTGGTTTGATTTAAGTTGGATTTTTAATATTGAATACCTATTTAGCTTTAATGCACTTTTTAGCTAATGTTAATTCCATCTCATCCCATACTTTCATGCTCACCATATGTTCCAACTCTTTTTCACATGCCTCCTTCCACTTTTAAGTTTTGGTTGATTTCATCAACTGGTTATATGTCAGTGTGTGCTAGTATCTAAGTATGATTTAATAGTAAATATTAATGGTCCTACTACTTATTGTTAAATTATTTAGTAATTTAACCTCAGGGGAAGACTAATAAACAAGTTATTCTCAATATAAACTCACAATACTTGGATTTTATGCGTGCTAGTGGTGGAAAATAGATCAATAAAATATAGTTATAACTTATATAAAGATAATATCAATTTATAATTGCTTTATAATATATTTATATATGATGATAATTGTTTTTATAATTTTTATTTGAAGTGCAGTAAGTTAGTGATGCCCAATAACTTGTCAAATCCTCCCTTATACTAAAATCCACTGGAGTGCACAGACCTTCAATCCTGATGATGTCACTGCTATCCCCAGAAACTACAGCACTGTGAGAGCTCAACACCTCCCCATGGCATCCACTTCAAGCAGTTTCAACACCCAGACCTCCAGTAAGAACCCTCCATCACAATTAATGATACCACAGACCCATACCATAAATAGAATAAACAGATAAAAGCAGATACCATAAAGAAACAGGTAAAATAACTCATCCAAAGAGTATATAATGAAACCAAAAGCATATAAAGGAACAAAATTAACTTTCCAAACCCCAATAACATCCCCAAGCATTCATATTAACCCAGTAATCATATGCCAACTCATAAATCCATGAAAATCCATCCAAGGAAGCAGATTAAGTTGTCCACACTGGATATATGCACCTGAAATAGGTGTATATGCTTGTGTAGGCATTTTGAGTCCACTGAATAAGTCCACATGACCTAAAATAAGCAGAAAAATAAAGGTTATAGGCTATTAAGAGGTTAAAACCCACTTATAGACCTAAATATACATAATATAACTACATATTTCTCTGAATATGAGGTTTATGTATACATATAAGCTTATGTATGTCTATAATTACTTAATATCACTTAAGATAAGTATATTATGACTCCATTAACACCTTAATAAGTATTATTAGGCTATGGATAAGCTATTTAAACTACTATAAGTCATATAATAGTGTAATAATTATATATATATGTATTATAACCACATATATAAGTATTTTAACCTTATTTTTAAGTAAGAAGCTTAATGTAATTAAGGTTATCTTATTTTAAACATAAGAATTACTCAGTCCTGGAGATACCTAGGCTGACATTATAAGTGTTTGAAATTTTAATACCCCCAGAATTTCTAGCTGTTTTTATTCATTCAGTTTTTCTCTTTTTAGCTTTAATAGTTTTTTCTGCACTGAAATCACCAAATTTATGATTGTTGAGTATATGTTTCAAGGAACCTTTCTTTTTGATGAATGATTTTATTTTATTCAGCTGATTTATGTTCTGGAAATGTTTCACCTGGGAAGGTAGCCATTTCAAATCCTATAAAAGTATCTGATCCCTTGTTCCAGAAAACCCAGGTAGATTTTTTTTGTGAAGATGCTACCACTCTACATTTTAGTCTCCTATGGTCTAACTTTCTTTTCCAATCTTTTGGGATGTGCAATATTGCTTCTTCACCAACCACTTGGAAATTAGCATAGTTTGGTTCACTTCTAAATAGCATATTCAGGGGGTAGTGGTTGTAATTTTGCTGTTTGGGACTCTGTTGTGGACCCATGCTGCCCATTTGTAAGCTAGTCTCCAAAAGCATTTAGACAAGCCACTAGCAGAGAGATTTGTTCTTTCCAGATCACCTTCTGTACAATTAAATCTTTCTGCAGATCCATTTTGTTCATGGTGGTAGGGATATGTAAATTTATGCTCCACAACAATCTCTGTTAGTGTCACGTGCCACGTGACACTCGAGGCAAAAGCAGCTCATTAAATCAATAATATCGAGTTCTAAATCTATACTCGAAGTGCAGAAAGCAATTCTCCATAGCAACTGCAATTCCCCTTTGTGTACTTACTATTCAACTGCGCTAGCCTAAACTCTAAATCTAAATTAGTCAATCTCTCAATAGTGTGCCTTAGTCTTAATTTCAATAAGCGACACACAGCGCTATGATCAACGTAATAGTACATTAGTAGTTTTCATTAAAAGTTTGTTAATTAATTAGAAGGGGTAAATTGAGCATGGACGGATATTAGCGAAGAGGGTCTAAGTGTATTAATGGTCTGTGGTATGGGAATGGTGCGATGAGAGGGAGGTCAATGCGAGGAGGAATAAAGGATATAAAAGGGTTGGGTATTTGGTTCGATATTCCTTAGAATTAAATTATAAAATGTATTTACATTTAATAGTGGTAAAATCTTTTAAGTTAAATCATTATTATCGTATCTTTCTTTATTTTCTCAATAATCATTTCTAAATCCTAAATCTTTGATTGTTGAGTTTCCAACCCTTCGTGAGATCTTAAGAATTTCTATTACCTTTGAAACTATATTATAATTCTTCTCGAACATACGTCGAACCCGTAGCTCTTACTTCGAGTGACCTTTGAATCACTTCCTCGAATCATTCCTCTGTGCTTCAAAGAAGTTTCTAAATCCCTCATCTCACTTTCAGGAACATCCTTGACCTTGTGCGTAGGTCGTCCGGTGACAGTTAGGTATTGTAGTAGTTCTTTTGCTTTCAGTTCTCCAACATCAGTTTGAAAGGTTATCAAATTCACACTTGTTACATTTACTAGTATCTTGTGGAATAATTTGAATGTGTCAACTTCTTCAGATGTGTGTTTTAACAGGAATACCTCTCCATAGGTGAAATATGATTCACAAAACATGGCTGCTTATCTACTGCCATTAATCGTTTCTTTTTTGACTGGTCTTACTAAATCACCTACAATCATACCCATTAATTGGTCTGGCACAGGTTCCCTATTAGCAGTAGGCTTTTGGGTACTTTTAAAGATGAGGAAGTCTCCACAGGATATTTTCCCTTTAAGCATGTCTTTTGGGCAAGAAGTCCCTCTTTGAAATTTAATTATCTGTTTCAGGACCCTTTGTGGCCTAAATTTCTATGCCAGTCAAGTAGTGAGCCTTTTTTAGCTGGAGTCCTTTTCATTTTTAAGTTGTTTGCATGTTCAATGATTGGAGATTTGGCAAAGGGGTAGGAAGAAATATTTTTATCATTGAATGAGCAAGTATTAAACAGAAATACATTAAGCAGCAACCTTCTTTTTGTTTTATCAGTTTTTCCTTTTAATTTTTTTTTGTTGTTTAAAAATATATCTAAATTTCTTTCTTTTGATAGCTTACATTACATTGTGCAATTATGCAACATGAAAGAACATTGAGTTGCAACTTGTCATGCAATTAATAATGTTGGCAGCAGTTAAAAAAACTCTCCGTCCGGGAATTGAACCCGGGTCACCCGCGTGACAAGCGGGTATACTGACCTCTATACTAACGAAGACTTTCTGTTGTTTTAGCTTTATACTATATTTATTTGCACTTGGAATGTTGCGACTGTCAGTCGCACGCATCATTCGCCAAATGTATGCGACAGAGATGTTATGTACGTAGTCATAAGTGTACAGTGGCCGGACAATAATTTCCACCTGTTTTTTTTTCCTCATAAATCCCTTAATATTCACTCTACAGACATGAGCTTGTACATTTCTAACTCATACGACCATGTAGAATAGGACTGTCACAAAATAAACTCAGCCGGACACCAATTCGTTGAAAGATTACATTTTTTGAAAAAACATCATTCTTGAAATCGACAACGAGCAAGTTGACAAGTCTATCTTTTTCCTTAATGAAAGGGATGGGGTTGATATGAGCATTGAGCAAAAAAGATTGGTGAAAAGTGGACAAAATTGAGCAAAAAAAGCATCACCAAGATGTAGCTTTACTGTTTGCTTCCCTGGCAACTTGCACCTTTGAAAGCAAAGATGTAATCAAGTTTCCGAAATATGGTCGGAAAATCCATTCCAAGCCTATTTAAAGGCATTAAACATAGCAGGAACTGTCATTGGGTGATAAAATTACAAAACCATATTTTTGAGGTGTTTTCATGTGTTTGCAACAAGGCTTGAATAATGTGATTGGATTGTGCCAGGAGCACAGATTGTATATTAATTGGAATAGTATGTAGATGGTTTAACTATTGTGATCTTCATTTCATGGATGATATGCTGTTTTCAAGCTGAGGACCCTGTCGTAGTTTAAGTGAAAAGCGGGAAAAAAAGAAAATATTGGATAAGAGATTAATGAGTCAGTTTGTCAAGAAAAGAGAAAGAAAGGACAAATTACCAAAATGTGAAAGGTAAATCATAAAATTAGTATAATCTTGAGGCGTGAGTAGTGATGGTGGTGGTGTTAGGAAGAAGAAAAAAAAGGCCGATAACCTGGATTATGCACGCACCGGGTGAAAATTTCTGTCCGGCCACTGTACTTAGCTACCATGTTGAGATAGTATTTACCTGAGAGTTGCGCGTCTCACTAACTCCGATTCTTCTCGGAGTTTGTTACTGACGCACAACTACAATAGGGTCGCATCAGGCATGATGCGACATCAAAATGTTTGTAGTGAAAGTACTGCAGATAAGAATAATATTTAATCTGCTTTCTGTTCTACACATTTGGCGGAGAATGCTTGCGTTAGCCATTTATTTGTAATGCTATTAGAATCCCAAAAATTTTTAAGTAATGTCAATATAAATGTGATATAAAAATGTTTGTAGTGGCTGTTTTTAATAGATACACATATTTTACTATCAGTTACATTCAAGTCAATGTTTTACTTGTTCGATCCAACCAAATCAATATCGATTTTTATAATTAAAAAAAAGCAATCAACTAGCCTGGGCTGGGTTAAACATTTTTAAAAGAACTTTTGTAGAGCAGCTTGCCACGAGTAAATCTTCAACTTACATACATAAAACTATTTATCTCATTTGATAATGTCAGTGTTGCAAATCAAGAAGAGAATTTGGCAGATAGGCGCTAAACATCAACATTGTGTTTTTTAGATAAAAAGGAAACAAATATCCCTGATGGGGATATCCATCACGATTTGGTGATATCCAGCACGAGTTGGGGATATCCAGCGCGAGTTGGGGATATTGTAGGGAGTGGCATAAGGATAGAAAAATATTTGTAAGAAAAATATGTGCGAGAAAAATATGTGTAAGGAAAATATGTGCAAAAAAAATATTTGAGAAAAACAAATGTAAGGCAAATATCTTGCGACCATGAGAAATTTTGTTTTTAATTTTATTTTCTCAAAAAAATGATTTTTTATATTTTTCTTATTTTAAAAAAAATTTTTTTGAGAAAAAAATCTAATGGCTGAAGACATTTTTTGTTACATTTACTTTTATTTCACTTATTTTTATTGCACTAACTTTTCTGACATTTATTTTTCTGACCATATGTCCCTCCCTAAAATATCCCCAAATCGCGCTGGATATCCCCATCAGGGATATCATACTTGGCGCGTAGTGAATGCCATTAAAAATTTGATGAAACTAGAGATAAATTTAGAAACTACCAATAATATAAATTAAGGGAGGCTTTGAAGGGGTTAGGCACTTAATGTTATGTACTTAGCTCTCATGTACATAAACCTGATGCCACGACATGAAAGCATCTCCACTCGTTGCATCAAATTATCAGTAACTATTTGCATATTACTGAGTCACCGCGGGCAAAATGTTGTCACGTTTGCACTACGGGTGTCAATGTCCCGCATGTAAAACGTGACTTTATGTGTGGTTTTAAAACATGATAACTGTTCTCGCACATGTCACGCACAAGCCACGCATCATGTCAGCACATTGCTTGTATGGGGGCATAATTAAGTTTGGCAGTGTGTCCATGATGTATTCACTGCGGGACAGTTGTGTGATTTCATGTCACATAATATGTGCATGACATGGGGTCCCGCACATCTCACGTTTCATTGCGGGACATTGCCACCCAAAATGCAAACGTGACACAGTTTTGCTCACAGTGAGTCTTGCTTACTGATCTGCATGCAACACCAGTTGTGTCAAGTAAATCCCAATTAACTCAATATTTTCAAAATATTCATCACTCATGTTTTGCGTTTGGCAACAGTAACTCTTCTGTAAACACTACACAATATTTCACACATTCTACATCTCAATTGATATTTTACATGGGTTTATACAGATACTACATTCTTGAGAAATTCAATTCAATGGAAGAACAAATGTTATCAATTTTACCAGACACTGAAGAACAAGCTAAAAAAAAACATTGCACACAACCCTATTGAAGGGCACTTTACCCTGGTTTGATATGTTGCATGTTTGTTATCCATGAAAAAGTGAGCTGTTCTTCTTCCTGTGGGTTCCAACCAGGCAATTGTTTTTTCTTCAAACCAGAGGACATTTTGGGGTTGTTTTTAGTGGGGAGGTTTATATATTTGTCTGTAGTACTATAATATGTTAAGAAATGGCAATATGAAGCCAAAATAGTGTTGAGTAATGGGGAAATAAAAAAATTGGTAACCTTCAGACGTGTCTGTGTAATTGGCAACCAAGCTGAGATGTGAAATTTTTTGGTGGGTGAGAGGTTGAGTTAATGACTCACAAGTGGTAGTGTCCAGTAATATTACTGACACTTATCAACAAATTACCAAAATGAGGGCCTAACAAATGGGTCTTAATGGAACAAGTGATGTTACCAGTGTCAAAATATGCATACCAACAGGGTTTACTGAAATGAGTGGAGATGCCCAGAGACATTTTCTCTGCTTATTCTGGGACTAAGTCTGATGCCATTTGTCAGTATATGCTAGTATCTAAGTATGATTTAATAGTAAATATTAATGGTCCTACTACTTATTTATAAATGATTTAGTGTTTAAACCTCAGGGGAAGACTAATAAAATAGTTATGCTCAATGTTAACTCACAATATTTGGATTGGTGCATGCTAGTGGGGGAAAATAGGTTAATAAAATATAGTTATAGCTTATATAATGATAATATCAGTTTATAAATGCTTTAAAATATATTTGTATGTGATAATGATTGTTTTATAATGTTTATTTAAATTTTAGTAAGTAAGTGATGTCCAATAACCTGTCAAATCCTCACTTACTTATACCAAAATCCACTGGAGTGCATAGACCTTCAATTCAGATGATGTCACCTCTTTCCCCAGAAATTACAGCACTGTGAGGGCCCATCACCTCCCCATGTTGTCCACTTCAAACAGTTTTAACACCTAGACCTCCAGTAAGGACCCTCCATCACAATTAATGATATCATAAACCCATACCATAAATAGAGAAAACAATTAAAAATGGATACCATAAAGAAACAGGTAAAATAACTCATCCAAAGAGTATATAATAACACCCAAAGCATATAAAGGAACCAAATTAACTTTCTGAGCCCCCAACAACATCTCCAAGCATCCATATTAACCCAGTAATCATATCCCAACTCATAAATTGGTGAAAATCCATCAAAGGAAGCAGATTAAGTTGTCCAAACTGGATATATGCACCTGAAAAAAGGTGTATATGCTTGTGTAGGCATTGTGAGTCCATTAGATATATATCAATATGACCAAAAATAAGCAGAAAATAAAGCTTATAGGCTATTTAGAGGTTAAAACCGCTTAAAGACTTATATATACATAATATAACTGCACATTTCACTGAATATGAGGTTTATGTATACATATAAGCCTATGTATGTCTATAATTACCTAATATCACTTAAGATAAGTATATTATGACTCCATTAGCACCTTAATAAGTATTAAAGGGCTATGGATAGGCTATTTAAACTTATATAAGTCATTTAATAGTGTAATAAATATATATAAGCATAATAACCATATATATAATTATCATAACCATAGTTTTTACTTATAAGCTTAATGTAATTGAGTTTATATTATTTTAAGCATAGAAAGTACTCAGTCCTGGGGATACCTAGGCTGAAACCATGTCTACACACTATGCACCAATTAAGATATCACTGGCACTACCAACATTTTTGCAACATTCCCAGTGAGAACATCACCATGGCATTTGCTTTTTGTTTGTTTCAAACTTTATGAATGCCCTAGTGAATGCAACATGCAATTATGAATATCAGAGTGAATGCTACACATCAGTTTCAACTTGAGTCACTCAAAGCCAATCAATTCTTCTCCAAATTGATCTTGCTTTTAATTATTTCATGGAAAATCTCACTAAACTCCAGGAATGAAGAAGGAGGATGCAGTAATAGACTAAATACAAACTAGATTTAGAAACATAGTGGGGAGAAGAAACATGTAATATAAAGGAAGTTAAATAGTATTGTTGAGAAAGAGAAAGATTAAAATTGATCTTGATTTGACTAAATTTTTATATATGATTGTACTTGGTTTCCTCATTAAGACTTAAAATAAATCTAAAATCCACTTGTGTCTTTGTTCTAAGTGTTTCACAAACTTTTGTACTGATAAACATAGAATCATCCAACATGGCATGTATATTATAATTCCTAACCCATAATAGACCAGGTCAGTCTTGTCAGTTGCCTATCCAGGATGGATCATATATATATTACTAAACTATAATGCCATCACCTGTGATAAACCAGGTCAATCTTGTTGGTTGCATATCCAGGATGGATAGTGAATAAATTGGTACAGCATATAAATTATATAAATGTGGGCCTTATCAAGCCCTAATCTAGATTTGCTCTATCACTATCTTTATGTTGTAACACCCCCCACACAATAATGACCACATCAACATTTTTCAACCAATCTAAATGTATATATAATTTAAATTTAATGTAGTGCTATTAATTTTGTAAACAGAAGGAGAAGAGAGAAAAACATGAAATGAGAAGAAGAAAAAAAATTAAACAACTAATCCCAATAAATCCAACACTTGAGACATTTTTACCAATTTTAAAGATTTAGTCATACAATTGGCCAATTGTTCTACACTGGGAATCCATTTTATTATGAGCTTCTTTTCATAAATCAATTGTTTTAAGAAATTCAAATCCTATGTGGAATGTCTTGTATTCTTGTTGGAGGATTTGTCATAACCAATATCAATAGCTGTACGGTTATTGCACCTTAATATAATTTCTACTCTTTTCCCAATTAAAGTTTTAATCAAATTTCCTACCCATAATCCAGTCCTAGCCCCTAATCCCATTGCCATGTATCCAAAATGTGAAGTAGCAAGTCCAAAATATTTTTGTTGTTTTTCAATCCAACTCACTGGTACACTGCACACCATTATCACATTACCATGGCCAGCCCTCCAGCCTTCATCTCTCCATGCTGAATCTACAAAAACTTCAATTTTGATAGGGTCATCTTTGCTTGCACTAATTTTTAGTTTGAGTTTTCCAGTTTTGGTAACATGTCTTATTAAGTGGTTGAAGGCATCCCAGTTTTCATCATTTGGCTAGCTAGAAAAATTTGATAAACAGTTTACATCATAACTTATATCAGGATGTGAAACTTGAGCAAAGTAACTCAAAGAACTAATATGTGATAAGTATCCTGTAGGTTCTTTTTCAGGCTTTGATTTATCTGCAGTTTCGTGATTGAAACACAAAAGTAAAGTTTTATGTGAAGGCTTTGAAAAAGGGTTGGATTGGCCAATAATTTGTTTTATAATATGGTGTTGTGAAATGAGATATTTGTTGCTCAAGCTTTCAGCTTTCAACCCCACTATCTGTGTTACATTTTTTTCCCATTTAATGTCCATCAGTCCCTTTGGACCAGATTTGAGTTTAGAGAGAGCTTTTTCACTGGCACTGGAAAAAATTCCATCATCTACATGTAACCAAATCACCCACAGTGATTCTATAGATTGAAGTGTATATACTGATGAGCTTAAAAAACTAGTTGTATATCCAAGCCCCTGTTTTTTTTCTTATATAAATTTCCACAAGCTTCTACAAGCCTGTCTTGTTCCATAGATCCCCTTTTTTATCTTACACATTGATTTAGGGTCCTCTTCAAAACCATTAGGTTGTTTTATGTATACCTCTTCTGTAATAGGGCTATATAAATAAGCACCTACTACATTGAAAGATCACAGATGCCAGTTGAATTTGAAAGCAAGAGTGAAAATGAGGCATAAAGAAGATAATGTTGCCATAGGAGCCAAGGTTTTTTCAAAAGAGTCTTTGAATTTTTGTGCAAAGCCTTGAGCAACATATTGGGCTTTAAGTTTAATTATTTTTCCATCAGCATTTCTTTTAAGGTAAAAACCCATTTACCATTGATAGAATTTTTACATTTTGATAAGTTTGTTAATTCACAGAATCCTATTTTATGTAAATTCTCTATTTCATTGACACATGCTGACTTCCATTTGTCCACATCAGTAGCTTTTATTTCCTGTTTGTATGTGCTTGGTGATGATAAAGCTTTTTTGGTGCATTTATTATGGATGATGTCAGTTAATAGATCTTTTTCTTCAATTTATTTATCAAGTGTAAAGCTGCCTAGTTTTAAAGAATTTAATATATATGGAATTTTCAATTTTTTGTTTTTTGTGATCTGATTATCAGTTTATTTGACTGTTTTCTCTTTAAGTGACAGGAATATAGCCTTTTCTGATTGAACTACTGTTTTTCTATTTTTGTCCAAAAAAAGCCATCCTTTTCCACTTTCTATGTAACCTATCACTTTTCATTTTATTATTTTTGGGTCTAGCTTCAATCTCACTTCTTTTTGTATGTGTATATATACATCTTCACAAACAATTCAGAGCATATTGATTTCAGTTTTCTTATCAAAAAGGGCTTGAAAAGGCATGATTTTATTGGTGATCTTATTTGGTAGTCTGTTATGGAGAAAAACTTCCTATAAGAAAGCTGCTCCCCAAAATGATTTTTTCAAACCACTGTCAAAGAGTATTGTGTGACCAATATCAGCAATAGTTCAATTCAGACATTTGTCAACCCCATTTTGTTCATGGTGATAAGGCATGGAATGTTACCATGTTATTCCAAATTTTGTGAGATACAACTTTAGTTTCTGATTTACATACTCACCACCATTATCTTATTTCAGGATTTTCATTTTCTTGTTTGTTTTCAATTCCATTTTAAATTGAAAATGGATAAATAAATCTGATACTTGTGATTTTGAGGATATTAATTTTCACACAGTATAACTTTTTGCCACATCCCTGAAAGATACAAAGTATAGGGAAGCCTCAAAAGTTTCAGTTTCAAATGGTCCCATAAAATCTGATACAATAATTTCTAGAAGTTCCAGGACTCAGTTTGTGCTCTGTAGTGTACTTGAGGCTAAACATTTTGAGATTCTGCATTGATTGCAATGTATATTGCCAGGGGGTAAAGAATCTGGAAATACTTCATCCACCTTATAACCCTCATACTTATATTCCCTAAAGCTGTGTGCCAATGCATAATAACAGGATAATTCTTAAGTATTTGCTTAGTATCAGGACTAGAAGGTGGATTAAGCATTATGGAAGCAGGTGGGACTTGAGGACTGGGAACAGTTTTGTATGGTCAAACAATTGATGTTGCATTACAGCTGGGAAATTTATTATTGCTAAAAATATCTACTTTACAAGATTTTTTTCTAGTAAATATGCCTTTGAATAAGATTATATCATGCTTTAAAAAATTAAATTTTTTCAATTTATCAAATTCTTCCCTCCCTCATTGTTTGATTATTGACCCAAATGAAATTGAAGTATCTGTGGCAGTAGGACAATTAAATACCCTCCTGATTATTATATAGCTATAAAAACCCCATATTTCTATTGCTGAAATACCTGTAAGGTGTGCCTTTGTTTAATTTTTTTGCAGCAGTTAGGGGAATAGGATGCCTCAGTGAAGTTATACACAGGAAAATATTCCCTTTGCTGATTACGTTTTCAGATGCTACAGTGTCCAAAACTTCTGTTGAGCCCTCAGATGACATGTTTATGGTTTCTAAATTCATGGCACTAGGTAAGGGGTATTTTTTACTCAATGGTTTTCAATCATCAATTTCTATAAAAAACACTTTTCCTTATGATCTTGGGTAAACTGGGAAATAAGAATTTACTGATATTTTTTTGGTCACATTTGTTTTTGAAGATGAAGAGCAAGGGCATGGGGAATTGTAATAGAATGTGATGTTTGATGCTTCTTTACAAGTAGTAGATGGAGCTTTCATTGATTGGAAATTCTTTTTTGGGAATTGTGACTTCCAGTGGCCTTTTTTATCACAGTTGAAGTATCCCACACCTTTTTAACTTTTCAGTGCATAATTCAAGGATATGACTTCTTCAATTTTTTTATTGTATTTTCTGTCTTTGTAGTCATCAGATGTTATATTCATGGTGTTGACTAAAGATTGTTGGACTGACAAGCTTCACAATATTAGACTTTTTTGAAGACTACTAGCAATTTGATTGATCTTGATTGGACATATGTCATTGTCAACCATCCTCATATAGTTTTCAATAGTGTTGATGAAATCAGTTGAGAATTGGTGGTAATTAGTGATAAAGAAATCAAGATATTATGTAATGATTCCTTTGTGATTGTGAAACCATTTGCATAAAGCTCATCATGTTTGTTTCCAAATGTTGAGGCATGTTCAGAATAGATCATCAAATCAGGATTAAATTTTAGTGTTATGATGTTTTTTAGTTAACTGATTTGGGAGCTGATTAAATTTCTGTTGAACTTTCTGCAAAGGAAATTATATGCCATGTGAGCAGGATTCATGGGTTTGATTTGATCCTTGTTTACATTTGTAAGAGAGCTGTATAATGGGACATGTGCCAGTTCTTTGACATCTCAATGAAAAAAGTTACTCAGGATTAGAGCAAACAAATAATCAGGATCCCAAAAGTAAGTATTGAGTGTGGAAGTTAAATTGTGTTTCCAATGAATAAATTTGTCACCCCTTGGTGAAAGAATTGTGCCTTTTTCTGCCCTGGTGCATAGTTGCTCTTCATATTTGTAAAAATGTTCACCCCTGAGTAATGCATAGATTCCCTGATAACTTAACAGAATAGATGATGGTGGTTGAATTTTTTTTATTTTTTGCAATGATGGGGCTTCATCCATGTTGGAGGTGGTGATGAAATCTTTGAATATTAATGAGGATGAATGTGAAGAAGAAGATGATGGTGGTGATGATTATTGTTTTTTAGATGGTGATTTGAAGTCTGGTGATGATGGAGGTGTGGTGATATGTTCTGTTGAACTGGTTCCAACCATCAATAAAAATTTGACATAAAAAGACTTTTTACACAGCAGGTTCTATATTTTCCGCAGCACAACTAAACACCCTTAACTTATAATGCCATAACTCATAATAGACAAGGTCAGTCTTTTTGGTCATGTATCTGGTGTGGCAGTCTAAATTTTAGTATCGCACTAAAGTTTATTAAAAGAGGATTTATGGAGTTAATTATTGGGATTCAAAAAGCCAAGCTAATTTTATAATGTTTTTTATTTAAGAAAATGAGAACATAAAAGGGTTAAAGAGGTAGCTCTTATGATTCAATATTAAAAAATTAATTAACTGTCAGAAAATGCATGTATAGGTCTAAAAGTGTATGTAAATTAAATTCTGGAGTCTCAAGAGCCTTTGCAAATTTTTATGGAATTTTTATTATTTTTCTGCTATTTTCAATAATTTTATAAAGTATTTTTGATTATTTTTAACTTTTCATGATTTACTTAAATTTGATGTTTTTTTTTCTAGGTAAGTAGGGCTGGAAAAACTACAAAAATTAGTTGGGATTATAAAGAAGAAATAGTTCTATCATCTGTAATTTTTTTAGAGTTTTTATTAGTATTTTTTAAGGTTCAAATTGAGTCTGGAAGTGCATACAAGCTCCAGAATTCTCCAGAAAAGCTCTGTATGAATTCCAGAAATCTCTGGACAAGCTCTGGGATGCTCCAACTGGGGAACAAAAAGAATGTGACATACTATGCATATAAAGCCTGTAGACTGGAAATCATAAATCATCAAACAACAGACAAACATAGAAAAGACATCTTAACATCATACAATGACATTCATTATTTTTTTACATAACAAATTATAAAATTGTAATACCCTTATAGAAATAATGCTTTTACATAAAGTATTAGGGGGTATCAAAGTTAGAAATCTTCCATTACAAAATACCTCTTTTTTCCACCAAATCAACCATGATGGTTTTTGAAAATATGCCAAATTTTTCCCCAAAAACACCTTTTTACTGAAAATTAATGTCAAGTTTTTGGCTTAGTTTTTGTGTTGTGAAATACCATTTAAATAATTACAAGTTTCTAACCTTGATACCCCATATTATAAATTTCAATCAAAATCATTTATATTAACTTTTAGGGTAAAATTTTAAAGGTCTCATCACCAGGAATCTGAATTTAACAACTAAATCCAATAAAAATAAAATCTTCATAAAAAATATTATTCAATCATTTAAATAGCTTTACTGAATACAGCTTTACTGATGTTATTCTTTCCCTATTATTAAGAACACTGATTTTAAATTTCAACACCATTATTAAAAATATTATATCTGCCATTTTATATCAAATAGAGGTTTTAGCTTGGTTAATTTTGAGATTTTTATTTACTTAAAGCAACAGGGTTTTCTTTGGCTTAACCAACTCCCTTGGAATCTTCTTTCAGCAAGGAAACTGTAAGAGTCTTTTTACATTGATGGAGACAAATTTGCGGTTCAAATTCTCTAGCTTTTAATCAATATTACTTGATATCTGGACTTGCTTAGCCTTCAAGAGGCTTACTTATTGAGCATTTTTACTCTTTTAATGGTTTTAACTTATACTTTTGGGATGTCTTCTGCTGCTGGATCTGGTTTTTATCTTCCTGTTAATGTGTTGGTAAGGATTGTATCTTGGGATGGACCCAATTTTAATGGGGAAGAAGTTAAATGGTTCTTAAATCTTTATGAAGCTGCTGCTGCTGTTGATGGGGCTACACATTTGGACATTGTGAAGCAGATTATGTTCTTTATTGTGGACAGAGAGGTAGAAATGGAGGTCATTGGTATGGATGGTTATAAAAGATGGGGTTGGTTGATAGATGGGAAGTCAGGTATACTATGGTTGACCTAAACAAGATTGTCAGTGATTGGAAAGCAAAGTGTGGAGTTTCAACTATGGTGGACTTCAAAAAGTTGTGTAAGCAGTTTGATTAAGTGGTAGAATATTTGATCCTGGTGTAGGAAATAGACCATTTAAATCAGGCAAAGAGTTTATTTTGGTAATCTTTCAGTAGGTACATCAGGATGGATGTGCTAAAGGAGCTGTCTAGGAAAAACTTGACGAATGATTTACCAAATGGAGAACAGAAACTGCCTACTCTAGAGGTCATCAGAGAAAATACTCAGGTGTACTTAAAATTAATGGCTTTGGACAAATATCAAGAATCCTGCACTCAGTAAGTTAGCAAGGTTCTTGAAGTTTTGGCCAAAAATAATAATATTATGGTCAAGGTTCAAGAGTCAAAGAAGGCTCAGTTGGGTCAGCCTGTTGCTATGGTTGAGGGGGATGTTGATAATAAAATGGTGGATCATTTAGCTGAATTAACTAAGCAGCTCAAAATATTTGTTCAAGAAACTCAGAAGGCCAATAGAGTTCCTGTGTCTTTGACTTCTACTTCTTCTTCTCCTCAATCAAGAGGTAATGAGAGGAGGACTTATTGAAATAATGGCAATGGAAACTGGATTAATAGGAACCAAAATGGCTATGGTTGTAGTAATGGAAATGGTGGAAATAGTTTTAGAGGTGGTTATGGAGAGCCTAGGGTGTGCTCCTATTGTAATAGGAGGGGGAAAAAGCAGCAGACTGTTATTTTTTAGATAGTGACTTGCAGGCTGGTAGAGTTAAACTTGATGGAAAGGTTTACAAATTCCCTGATGGATCTTTCATCAAGCCAAATGACAGGAAAGCTCCCTTGTATTTAGTTAGAGGGAACATGATGGCTGAAAGGAGAGCCAGATTTGAAGAATTAACTGGTGATGATGATGAAAATATTAAAGGTGGTAAAAAGAATGGTGGTACAGAGGGTCGAAAAATAGATAAGTGAAAAGAAAATGAGGTCAGTAAGGCAACTTTTACAACTTCATTTGGTGGATTAGAGTTGGGAATGGCAGCTAAGGTGGATGGAAATTGTATGATTGGAGAATATGATGTTGATTCTTTCAGAAGAGCAGCTGCTACTAAAGCTAAAAGTAGCATACAAAGCCAACTTAGGGCTAAACTAGGCAAGTCTGAAATAAAAAAGATTGAGAAGAAACCTTACACCAAGGACAAAATTTATAAAATGCAAAAGTGAATGGCAGATATGGGGCCTCCCAGTTATGGAAAGTTTGATTTAAATGGTAAGCCAATGCCTTAAGATGAAAAATCTGATTCTGAGGAATATGTACTAATAGTGTCTCTTCCAAGACCAAGTTTTTCTGGTCCTACTCCTATTGAAGGGGTAAGGAGAACCAGTGATGGATCTTGATTATTGAAAGAAGCTGGTGATGGAGCTAGGGTTATAATATATGGAGATGTTATTATGGGGGGTGAAGATGGCAATGTGGGTTCTCAAGAAGTGCCAAGGGCCAAGTTTATTAAAATTCAATTACAATATGAAAGTCCAGTAGTATCTGGTTATGAAAATGCAATGAAAACGGTTTTGGGTAGAGTGAATTAACTCCAGATTCTTATATCTTTAGGTGAATTATTTACAATTAGTCTTGCTCTTTCAGAGAAGCAAAAGAAGCATCTGAGGAAGAGACAGGTATCTGTTGGAGAGGTGGAGTATATATGTGAAAATGTAGAGAATCTTGGAGAGGAGGAGGAAACTCATTTTTCTGCTCCTCTAGGGTATTTAATGGTAATGCTAAACAGTAAAGTGGTAAAGGCCCTGGTGGAATCTGGGTCTCAAATTAACTTAATTTCTTCAGAGAAAGCAGATATTACAGGCTTTCAAATCAAATTTGGCACTGGTGGAAACTTGAGAGGTATAGGCAGACAAGCAAGCAAACTTATGGGAGCAGCTTAAAACTTCATATTAAATGTAGGTGGTTTTGTTGATAGGGTGATATTATATGTGGCCAGAGGGGCTGCGAAAAAAGTTCTTGGTGAGATATTTTTGATGGATTTTGAAGCTTAAATAGGTTATCAGAGTGGTATGGGAATTAGTTTGGAAATCACTGGTGATGATATGAGGTGGCTTCATATGCAGTGAGAACCTCCAGGAGATGATGGTTTGGAGTCAAGGCCTGGCCTAACTACCATGTTTCAGTGTTGTGTTTACACCAAAAAGGGGAAATTTAAAAGGTCAGCTTCTGGAAAATTTATTAAAAAAGATAAGTATGAAAACCCTCATTATTTGGGGTAGTGAGGGCTGATAGCTCTAATGTTGCAATCTCTCTTCAACAAGAAATCCTGGATTGAAATAGGTAAGCTCACTTGGAGATAATTCAAGTGGATTCTCAATTTTTTTCTGTTGATATTTCATTGGAATTTTATTATGTGTTGGACTTTTCCATATGTTTATTATCTTTATCAAATTATTTTATAAAATTTAAAAATGGCTCACAGGGAAAGATGGGATGTATTATGTTGGATAAAAATTGGAAAGGGAATTTGGTCAATTGTGGTGATATTAGTGGTGGATTATTTTATGGCCTCCAGAAAGAGGATAAACTGCAATTAAGACATGAAAATCAAAAAACAAAATCTTAGTATAATTAATTCACAAAAAAATATTTGTGATGATTCTATTTCTTTCCCCCAGAAAGAGGTTAAACTTCCAACTTAATCTACTAAGGATTTTAGGGTGGAAAAAGGAAAAAAAGGTTTTGGAGAATTAGATGTTAAATTAGAAGAAGGAAAAGGGGGTGGCAAGAAAAATATCAAAAATAAAATTTGTATTTCAACTTATTCTGTTTCTGATTCTGAAGATGAAGATAAAGAAAAATTTATGACAAATTATATAACAGCAAAAAATATAATGGATCAAGTATCTCAAGTCAAAGTGTAGTTGATGTGGCAAAATATAGAAAGGTAGCAAATATAATAAGACCAATCAATGAACTTCTGCTGTCCAAATTAAATCTGCCATTGAGAAGACCAGCATTATAACAATATACATATGACTTCCCTATAGACAAGAACTTTCCAGAATTTTCTTAAACTTCAAGGATCACTTTTAAGAGATTAGAGGTTTTTAATTTTAGACCTGAAGGATGGCTTTCAGGTTAGGAAAAAAATTTGTTGTTGGATGTAATGGTTAAGAGGGAGAAGGCCATTGAATTTTTTTAAGAGGATAGAGGTGTGTTAAAAATTTCTTACAGGAAGCCCTACAATATTTCAGTTATTTAACATGAACCATGGCAACAGAAATATATTCCAATACCAGCTGTAGATAATCCTATAGTACTAGCTGTAGGCCTTGACCAAGGGAGTTCGATAAAAACCAGAAATAAAATCCCCTGTCCCTTTAGAAAAATATAAGTGAGATTTATCTGCTACAGTAAATTGGTTCCTGTTGTTTAAAGCTAATTTTTCAATACACTTGACTGCCTGATCAGCCAATAAAGTAGTCTCCAGACAGACTACCAAACCAAAGAACTGAAATGTAGACCAATGTCCACACCAGAGAAAGAAATGATACTTGATGCAGGTTGCAAATCCACACCAGAGACAGCAATAATACTTGATATAGCTTGAAAAAATACACCAGAGAAAACAGTTGCCAAAGTTGAGTTTAATGAAGAACTAACCTTGCAACAAACACAGCCAATTGTGACCAGAAAACAGTGAAAACTGAGTGAGGAACAAGGATATCACCTCTGGATGGTTGTATGATGATTAAGGTTGCCCCAAACTGTCTTATTCACTATATACACACAGACCACTATCTAAAAGCCCATGCACACCAACAAATTTGGCATTTTTGAGCGCGAAATTGCATAAAACCCCTCTAGAAACGCTTTCCAGCCTTCTAGCACCAAGGTGGGTGGTCCTCCTGAGGCGGCGGGAATACCCTGAAGCCAGAAAACCACCAAAAACCTCCAAAAATACCCAAAATACTTAGAAAAATAAGCTATGGCTACTAAAACCTTTAAAACACATAATTAAGCTATAACAACATTGAGACATGAAACATAGAGAACAATTAGCCCATTCTAATGGTACTAAGCACTTAACACTAAGACTTAATGTTAGCCCGTAAAACACAAAAAACAAAATTAAACAGCTATCTTTTAAAATGAAAAATGAGAAATAATCCCTCAAATACTTAGAATATGAAAAATGTCATCAAGACATAAAATATAGAGAAGAACCGGGGCTATCCAATGGTAATAGCGACATCCACACAGTCCCAATATTCATCGAATAATTCCAGAAAAACACCCAATTATTAAACAATGCCATTTAAGACATCAAAACAACGCCAAATAGACCAACAAAGCGCTCTGCCAATGTTGGAAGACCACACTGCCACTTTAAAAGAAGATTATATTGAAGTCATTAGAGAATGAATTTGAACTGGATTATACAAACAGTCTTCATAAAGTTATTCAAGTCCAGTATTCTGTATTAAAACCTAATGGAAAGCTTAGCGTAGTTCATGATGTAAGAGAATTAAGTAGGATTATGATAAAAAATAAAGGAATACCACCTAGTGATGAGGAGTTTATAGAGATTTTTTCAGGGAGAGTATGCTATGGTTTGTGAGATATAATGGGTGGATATGATGAAAGAGAGTTTAATCTGGATTCTTGGCCTCTCAAAAATTTTGATACACCACTTGGATGATTACAGCTAGCAAGATTACATCAAGGAGAAACAAATTCAGTTGCTGTATATCAAGCTCAGATGGCTTGGATTCTACAAGACAAGAATCCACAATATGCTTGTATATTTATCAATGATGGTGGAATAAAAGGACCTTCAACAGATTATGGTAATGAAGTGTTGAAGGAGAATCCAGGGATACAAAAATTTATCTGGGAATATGCTGTTGTTATATAGAGGATTTTCTTTAGGATTGAAGAGGCTGGTTTAACTATTTCAGGTTCCAAAAAAAAATTTATGCTTCAGCTTTAGAAATCTTAGGTCATGTGGTATGTAGAGAGGATAGGAGTATGTCAAAGAAGAAGGTGAACAAAATTAAGTCCTTGAAAAGACCCAAGAATGTGACCAAAGTGAGAGGGTTTTTAGGTGTATTTGTCTATGTTAGAATGTTTATTAAGGACTTTTCTTCATTGGCTGCTCCTTTGATATGGTTAACTAGGAAGGATTCTGACTGGGAGTGGAATGAAAAGTGTGAAGAGGCATTTGAGATACTGAAGAAGGTTTTTGGAGAAGATATTATCATGCACAAGTTAGATTATGGGAAATATGCAGGCCAGATTTATTTAGCAGTGGATTCTAGTCAGAGTGCTGCTGGGGCAGTTCTGCTCCAAATGGATAGTGCTGGTTGTATAAGACCATTCAGGTATGAATCTGTGGTTTTTACTGAGTTGGAATTAAGATATTCACAGCCTAAATTGTAACTTTGTGGTGTGGCAAAAAGTTTAAAGAATCTTCAAAATGTTTTGTGGGTTCAACACTTCAAATTACAAGTTGATTAAAAAAATTATTTCAAATGATCAATTCCCTTAGTTTACCAAATGCACTCATTACAAGATGGGTAGCTTTTATTCAAAATTTTTCTTTTAATTTCATTCATAAGCCTGGCAAGATTTTTACTATGCCAGATGGCTTGTCAAGAAGACCACCTACTGAAGAGGATTCTGACTCAGAAAAATTAGATGAAGATATACCTGCAATCAAGTCCAGCACAAAAGGTGCTGAAGACTTTCCTTACCTCCCCCATGAGGTTAAACTTGAAGGATTAATATGTGTAGATAGTGATGAAGACCTCCACCATGAGGATAAACTAGAAAATAATAAAAATATGATAAATTATGTGCTTGAGAAGTTTGATGAAGGTGTAGATAAATTAAGTAAAAAAGAGGTTTGAGATGTTGTGTATATGGATGAGGATGGTAATATTTTGTGGGACAGTAGAAAGTTGGTGAATGGTGTATATGTTGGAGTATTAGAAATTTTGGTTAAATAGAGGATGGATGTTTGTGGGAATTTGGTAAAAAGGAGGTTGGACAAAGATGAAGATGTTGATGCTGAAAAGGCTGAAAATGAAGAAAATTCAGCTTTTAAAATGTTGGAAGGTTCAAATGTGGAAAATTCAAAACCTTTTACAATAAATAGGCAAAGTCAAGGATTAAAATTTTTGGCTCATGTATGTACATGTGATCTAGAAGATAGAGAAGTGCCCATTGATATTATATTAATGGATTTTCAAGATGATGTCTGGGGATAGACAGGTTTTTATTATAAAATGGTAAAATATTTATGAACATTAGAAAGGCCATATAAATGTGATAATTATTAATAGTTGGCTATCAAAAGAAAGCCACTAGCATTTTATCTCTCTGGAAGAAGATTAATGAGGAGGAGGTATCCAAATCCTCAAGTTGTTATTACTCAAAAGAAAGGGAAAGAATTGGTTATGAAATCACTGCATGAAGATCTTGGGCATAGATGAGTTGTTGAAGCTTATAGATAAATTTTTGATAGATTTTGGTGGCCTGGAATGAAGCTGGCTGTTAAAAAATGGGTTCATTCATGTGAAGAATTTCAAAGGAAAATTTATTCAAGGCCTAAGGAACCTAGACAGGAAACTTGTGAAAAACCCTTTTTACTAGGGCTAGTTTGGATGCTGTGCATATTAAAGAAGGGAGATATAAAAATTTAATTGTAACCAGAGATGATTTATCTGGTTGGATAGAAGCAGCACCTCTTATTAATTTGAATGCCTGGAATGTGGCAGATTCTTTAATGAAAAATTGGGTGTATAGGTATTGAGTTATTAAGTTGGTAACAGTTGATGGAGGTCCTGAATTTGGAACAGAGTTTAGAGAAGCTATATCAAAAGTTAGATCAAAGGTTAGGGTAGAAAACCCATATTATCCTAAAGCTGAAGGAATGGTCCAAATAAGGAATCAAGTTATAAAGGATGCTTTAGTTAAAATGTGTGGAGCAAGTGATGAAAAGTGGAGGCACTATTTATCATTAGTTTTATTTGTTGAAAGAATCACTTCCAAAAGGACAACTGGATATTCACCATACAAACTAGTTTTTATTCAGAAAGCATTTTTACCAGTTGATCTAGAAGCTGAATCATATCTTGGAGTAGACTGGGACACAGTCAAAACTACTGATGAATAACTATGTGTAAGAATGGTTCAGTTGGAAAAGAAAGAAGAAACTCTAGAAAAGGCATATTAAAAATGATGAATATTTGAAATCAGTCAGTTAGATATTGGGATAAGATTTTGGCTCATAGGTTAAGGAAACCTTTAAAAACTGGAGATATGGTCTTGGTGTATAATAAAAGTTTCAAGAGTAAATGGGGTAGGATGTTTGCAGATAGGTTTAATGGGCCAGATAGAGTCAAAGAACAAGTATCTGGTGGCTCATATGTATTAGAGGAGTTTTATGGAGCTGTGTTGAAAAAGAGCATAGCTTCTTACCAGGTCAAGCAGTTCTATCCTAGGAGCACTAGGTGTGCCAAAGTCTAACTCCAAAATGAGGATAAACTGCTCACCATTGTTTAAAAGAAGATATTCTCTGTAATTATGATAAACTACTTAACTATCACTTAAAAAGAAGATTTACTTCACAAACAAGTATAAACTAGAAGCCATAATTAAAATTATTGATCATTAAACTCAAATTTCAACAGTTTATGGTGAAGAATTATGTTTTAATGTATTTATTTTAGCAGAAGTGTTCACAAGGAAACCTTCTAAATTTAATATTTGAAAATTTGGGGGTAATTGATGGGATGGCTGCTCTATATACAATTACCCCAAAATGTTTGTTACCAGAGCTTTCCTGTTTCTAGTTGAATACTGGTTTTGAATTTGTTATATAGGTAGTCCTCTAAGACTATAAACTATATCAACGCAATGTCAACCAAATATGCTCATTTGAAGCCAGTTCATAGATTTTTTTTATGTTTTATTTTTGATTAAAATTTTTTTAATGATTTCTATTTTGCTTTCATTTTAAATTTTATTATTATTAATCAATTGGTTCAGGGATAATGATCACTGATGGTCTCCAATCATTTTTACAAATTTGAGGGAGCCCACCCAGTGATCATTTCTCTATTTCGCTAATTATGTTATTCAAAAATTTTCAAAATTTATTTATGTCTATTTTAAATTTCTTTCTTGTGTATCCCATATCTAGGTAAACTTGGATGTGGGTGTGTCAGGATTTTGACTCATCAAATGGCTAGGGGCTTCTTTATATATTTAATTTTAATTTTCAAATTTTAGCACATCTTTTAAAATAATTTTTTTTAATTTTAATTTTTAAATTTATAGTTATATATTTTCTATTTCAAATTTCTTTTACATTACAATTTTATTTCATATCAAAAAAAAATAAAAAAAATAAAAAATAAAAAAATATGAGAATAAAAAAAACATTTTTTAAAAATAAAATAAAATGATAACAATAATAACAAATAAATATTACTAGTGTTTTAAAATATATATAATTTAAATTTACTTTTCTTATATTTGATTTTATTTTAATCACTACACAATATGGGGGCAGACTTGCTAGCAAGTCCACAACATTGAACCCAAATTCATATAAAATTGAGTAAACATTGAGATAGTGATGAAAAAATAATGGTGAAATAGTGAATTTACTTTGAAAAAACTTTGAAGCTATTTTGAACATTTATTGAAACACAGGAAATCATTGGTAACAATAATCTTGAGGCTTGAACTACAGGAATTTTTGAAGGAATATTGAAAAAATTGAACCCCACTACCCAACCAGACTGGCACATGCAAAATATATAAAAAATTCACTCTTATAAGATAATAAAAGTTTCATATGGATTGAACTAAGAGAAATTTTGAATGTTTTCATAATATTTTTTAGCTATAATTACACCACACAATATGGGGGGCGGACTTGCCAGCAAGTCCGCAACCTTGAAGCTGAATTCTTATCCAGTTGAGCATACATTGAGGGAGTGATGTAACTATTATGAAGAAACAGTAAAACTACTTTGAACACACTTTTAAGGAAACTTGAACATTTATTGAAATAACAGTGATCATTATAAAAATAATATTGTGGCTTGGCTTACAGGAATTTTTGCAGGAATATTCAGATAAGTGAAACCCACCACCAAAATAATTGGGCACATTCATACAATTGTGAGTAGTCATCTATTTTCTTCATTGTTTAAATATAATAATATTCTTAGATAAATTGAACTAAAAGTTCAATTAAAATGTGCTGATAGGATTTTTTTACCTATCAATTGATAGAGGAATCATCCAATACTGTAAAAAGTTATTCAAGAAAAAACATTTATTAAACTTATAGTTTCATCAAATGTTTATCAATAAAGGTTTCTGGAGCTATATATTTCTTCTCATTGTATGAATATATACTTTTGTATACTTTTTAAGCTTCAAAAGATTTGTGGAGGTTACATCACTCTCAAAATTGAAGTTAGAAAAAATTTATATAACTGCATAATTTAAAAATTAAAGTTAATGCCATAATTTTAGAAGTAAAAACAATATATGGGTTCTACTTTTTCAAGAAACTAATTTAATGTTATCTTTATTATAGCAAGAAAAACAAGGGTTAAATTTTTATGAGAATAAAACATATAGCTAAAATGTGGTGCACAATATTTATAAGTTTATTTTTGTTTTCATTATGTGTCAATTTCAATTCCCTATAATTATTATATCTTTATATTATTTACATTCTTTCAAAATTCTTCTTTCTACTAATTTAATCCCCCCTCTTGTGCTTCTGTTTCTCTTACCCTCTCAAATTTTCTCTCATTTTAAATTGTAGTGCTAATCTCCCCCCACCACCCCTTGTTCCCCCTTCTCCAACCCTCTCCCTTGCACCTCACCTCACCTAACTCTTTTTCTCCACTTTTTACCACTTTTACTCCCTTCTTCACCCATCTACACTTCTTAATACTCCTAATCACTTTATTCACTCTCCTTCAAAACCCCTTTTCATCTATAGGGACAAAAAGGGTGACATGGGAAGCAAAAGGGGTGGGGTGAATAGAAAAAAGGTTGAGATGGTGTGGAAGGGAAATGCTTTGGGTTGGGAGCAATAATAGTGGGGTTGGAAGAAAAAGGGTTGGTGTATTGTAAAAAGGGTGTGTTGGGGTGAAGGGGGCAAGAAATGTTGATAATTGAGGTTTGAGGAAAAAGAGGCAGGGTGGAGTGGGAAAAATTTGGAAAGGGGTAAGGATAGATGAATAGGGAAGCGAGAGTGATAAGATGAGGTGAAAAGTAAAATTGGAGTGGAGGGGAAGGGCTAGGAGTACTTAAATTTACTCTTGGAAGTCTGGAGAGTTTAGTTGGTGTGTTGGGATGGTTATCTGAACAAGAGATGTGGGTAGAAAATATGAAAGGGTGGAAAGGCATAAAACCGAATGTGGAGAGGTGAAAATAAAGTAAAGTGAGGCAGAAAAAAACTGGAGGTGAACCCTATCATTTGGCCAAAAAATAGAGTTCACCCTCTTGGTTTGCAGTACTTATTTTTCACTTTCAACAAAAATGGGTAACTCTGGTGTATTTCTATTTGTACCCCTAAATCCAAAAAAGATAAATATTTGTTCTTTGTTTTTAATAAATACTGAAATATGTGACAGAAGATGTACTAGAATGTAAAAGTTAGCCATGAAATAGAATTTCAATTTTTTACAAATTATTTTACAGAATGTTTCTGAAAACTATACATAAGACATAAAACCAATAAAATATGTATATTTTTGAAACAAGTTGAAAAATTGAACAAAAACTATATTAAGATTTTGAACTGATTTGCTTTTTTTATTTCATGAGATGAATGTTGTTATATTTTAATTTAGCTCTAAATTCTTTTAGTGAGATGTACAACAGCTTCAAATTAAGTCATAGAGTTTAAATAAAGGATTAAAATTTGATTTATTTCAAAGTTTTGCTAGATTCCATTCTCCATGATTAATATAAATACCAGAATAATTACCTGTAAAAGCTAAAAAAAATTAGTAAAATGTAATATTTTAAGTTCCTCAATATTGGTACTATAATCTATTAAGTAACATAACAAGCTCCTTGAGTCGTTTTTTTTACTAAAATTTTTTAATTGCAATGACTATATTTATTTTCAAAAAATGATATATCTTAGTTTATGTAGAACTTATATTGAACTTCCAATGTAATCCTGTTTTCAACTATGGTTCAATATAAGTTAAACAGAGATAAAATTTATCATTTTTAAAAAAATTACCTGAAGACCTCTAAATGTAAACATAAGTATATTTATTTATCACAAATATATATATTTAATACCTTGAAGTTGTGAAACTAATTAAAAATGATAAATCATTTTGAGAAAATACTTTATTAATAATAGTTGTAAGTATATTTTATATTATAATTATGTGATTTATTTTCTATATGATAGATTAAGAAATTTACTAAAAATTTATTTTATATAACTATAATATATAAAAAAGGTTTCAGATTTTCTGCTTAAATTCAAAATAATTGAAAAGAAAAACAAATTGTTTTACGTACAAATTATATAGAACCCTCAGGACATCACTATGATCTTTTTGGATGTATATGTATAAATTAAATTGAAGCCTCATAGGATAAACTTGGTAGTGTCTTAAAAAAACAAAAAAATCTTTTTCATCAATATATATTTTAACTAAAATTTAAATTTTAAGCTTAATTTTCTTTTTTAAATCTGTACTGAAGTGTTGAAATATTCTCTATTGAAATTAATTTTATAGAAATATACTTAATCTAGTATTTCTCTTTTATCACACTATTTACAAGAAGATTTATAAATTCATGTGTTCAAATAAATTTTGAAATGTATTTCATTTCATAGACTTAGAAACTGCTTAGCAAAAAATATTATTATTACTTATCATTTTGATTAGCATATTTCTATTAAATCATTGATAAGTCCTTGTCTCATATATATATAATTTAAGAATTATGTGCAAAATTTCAGATGTGAATTACACCTGTCAAAACCTTTGTTCTAAAAAAAAAAGAGGTGATCCTGACCTGTTTTGCTTAATTTTTTTCCTTGAAACCATTAAATTGAAATACTTTATATATTAATTTAAAATTTGTATTAAAATTTATTTTAATCATAATATAAAACCTATAACACTGCCTTTTTTATATGAGTATAAATATAAATATTAATTGTGTTATTTTTACTAAATAGGTATCATATAGTATTTTTTCAGTGAGAAATTATTATAATGATGAAAAAATACCACTTCTATGTATTAAAATCAGCTCTTGCACAATATTACAGTCAAAAATTCAACCTGAAGAAAAAAAATTCACATGAAAGAAATGTTTAAAATAAATGGTTCTTATTACAAGGTGGACACTTCGATTATCCCACAATATTAAATTGAAGCACACTTTAGTGTTAAAATAAAATTTTTAAGAAATTTAAACTTTTATTCTTTGTTCTATCTTTAAAATTTATCATTTAGGTTAAATTTTGGTGTTTCATATAGAAAATTCACTGAGTAGTAATTAATTTTTCAATTCATGAGATTACCCTACCAAATCACAATATTTTAATGTAATTCTGATGAACTACATCATGAAAAGATTCAAAATATCATATACTCATTGCTTTTACTTAATTTATATTAAAAAACTGGTTTTTAGTTGAGTAATAAGTAGAACTAAAAAAAGAGCAAAAATTAATTTCCTTTTAATTTCTATCATCTTCTCAAATTTAGAAATATTCAAAACTGGATTAATTTAAACTATTATATGAATTATACTTATTTAAGACATATAATCAAATAATTTTATAAATATTAGTGCTTAGCATAAAGAAGCTTTCAGAGTACTTAATTTAGTAATATATTTGGAAAACACATTGCCTTCTTTTATTTTTTTAGTTATAATTTTTTTCCTGTATTCTATGATATAAAAATAAAGAATTTTGATTCTTCAACATTTTTTTCAAATAAATAAATTCAATTAAAGCTAATTATCTTTCATGATCAATTATTATAAACAAAGATCTTAAGAATTAGGTTATATGTTTTAGATTTAAGAATAGAAGCCTGAAATTTTATGTAAGAAGGAGTTTTCAATTATAAGAGCCATTAATTTTTAAATATATTCATTTAAAAAATTAATAAACTCATTAGACAGGTCAAAAGTAATACTTTGGAAGAAATAGTATGTTTTTAGTCTTTTTAATGATCAATTGCAATTTTAAATGAAAATTGAATGGTGTTTTATGAAAAATTACTACAACTTAATCAGATTCTTAAGCTACCTTTTGTTTGTATTTCAATTAATTTTTCATTAAACTCTCACCATTATTTCAGCACATCACCATCCATCCTTGTTTAATGGCTCATGATGAGCCCAAAGTAGAGTTCAGTATCAGCTCATTATAAGATCTATCTGAGTTCCATCTAAGTTCAAATTAAGAACTTTCTAGCTAGTCCCCCCCAAATATTGTGTTGTCTTATATATAGAAATTATCCAAAATTAAAAAAAAATAATTAAGAAAAAAACATTGAATTGATTATGTTCATCAAATTTTTATCATTAAACATTTTCAAAAATACATATTTGTTCTTATTGTGTGAATAGATATTATTGAAGATTTTTTAAGCTTGAAAATATTTGTGGGAGATTCAGAGCTCTTTAATATGAACTTAAAACAGATTCACTTAAATTTATAAGTTATAAAATTTATTACTATACATGCTTCACAATTAATAAAAATATATGGGTACTATTTTTTGGAAAAAATAACTACTATTATTTTCATTATATCAAACAAGTAAGTGTCAAACATTTATCGGAAAAAAAATATGGCTACTAAAAAGTGTGAAACACTTATAGGTTTCATTTTTGTTTTCACATCATTTCACTTCCCATTCCTTATAATTTAGTATATATTTATAGTATTTTAATTTTTTTAAGATTATTCTTCTCATTTCTTTCTTTTCTGCTCTTTTGCATCCCATGCTCCTACCCTCTAGAACCCCCTCTCTCTTTAAAGTCCATATTTACTCTCCCCATTACTCTACTCACCCCTCCCCTTGTTCCCCCATTTCTCCACCCTTCTACATCCTAACTCACCCTAACTCGTGTTTTTCACCCCCATTCTACCCATTTTGATACCCTCTACTCCCCTCTATATCCCATCACACTAGACCTCACTTTTTATCTCTTTTTTCCACCTGTTTTACTCCATAGGGAGCAAAAATTTTATTTAGAAAGTAAAAGGGGTGGGGTAAGACTTAAAAGGGCTTGATTGTGGTGGGGTAGAAATGGTTTGTGTGTGGAGTATAAAAAGTGCATATGCAAGAAAGAGGAATGAGATGGGATACAAAAGGGGTATTAAGGGGTAAAGGAGTTAATAAATGGGTGAGAAACAAGGAAACAGCAATGTTTTGGGGTAGAGAGGCATTTGAAATGGGTTAGGAAGGATGAGGAGGAAATAAAAAGGGGTTGTGTGGGTTGAAAAGTGAATGGGGAGGGGAGGGGAGGGATGAGAAGTGTTATAAAATAGTGTGGGATGGGTAGAAAGTGCAGCAAGATTATAAGAATAGTTTTTAAAAGGGGAGGGGTGTGAATAAAATTGAGAGGGGTGAAAAAGCAGCAAAAGGTGAGGAAAGGTAAAAAGTGTGTCAAAGGTGGCAGCAAAAAACTTAAGGTGGACTCTATTCTTTGGCCATAAAACAGAGTCCACCCTGTCATTTTTCAGCACTTTTGTACTATCTTATAAAATAATCAATACCTCTACTGTCTTGCTATATGTACACCTCCATCCACAAACAATACAGCTTTATTGGATGATGGAGTTAAAGACTTCAATTTTTGACATAATATTTAATAATATACAGATATTATCAATAAAATAATATTTCACTTTCTTATAAATTATTTTACAAAATGCTTCTGATAACTACAAATTAGATAGAAAAGAAATTAGGAATGTTTTTATAAATAATTTGAAAAAATGAACATAACCTATGTTAAAATTTTCAATTAATCCTCTTATTGATTTCATTAGATGATTGTATTTGAATTTAAACTTCATAATTAATTCTTTTGCTGAGACTACAAAAATCATTGAATTAAATTATTTTATCCAAATAAAGATTTAACAAATAATACATTTAAATATTTCAATTTTTTGCTTGATATTTTTTTCATGATTACTATACATAAATAAATAAGTACCTGTAATAACTATGAATTTGAGAAAATAAAATAAGTAAGATTTCTTAACATATGTACCATTATCAATTTAGTAAAAAAATAAACCATGTTGGCAGATTGTCTAGAAGAAGAAGAAAAATAAGGAAGAAAATGAAGAGGAGAAGGAAGAAATAAAGGTGGAGTTACAAAGGGTAGTAAGATGGTAAAAAAAGGAATAGGAATTATAAAAATAATTAAATAAAAGAGGAGAAATGCAACAACAAGTACTGAGAACTGTGGCAACAGTGAGATTTGATTTATTTGTAAATATTTAATTGAGTAAGTAAATTTGTCAGCCAGGCTATTCCAGGAGTCCAGTAAATGATATGTAACTTATAAAACCTGAAAGAGTGGGTAAGAATTGTATTTAATGAATATAAATTAATATTTTATTGCATAATAAAATTATATAAGTATTTTATTATATACAAGTGTTATATTAATTTTATTGGTTATATAAATTTTTATATACATTTAAATTGAACATAATATAATATATTCTACAAATAATGGCGCATTTTTATGTATTTAATAATTATAAATTTAAATTTAATTAATTGAAAAATATATATTATAATTATAAGTGTAAAATTGATTTATAATATATTTAAATTAATTATTTAAATTTATATATTAAATAACACCTTTCATATAATACTAAACAATAATTAATGACGCTTCTTTTGACCCTTAATTGTGTCAGGAAAAACCAGTTAATTAATTTATACTAAATTGAGATTAATTACATGTTTTGTTGCGTCAAAGTATTTTTTGTTTCACTTAAAATATCCTTAAATCAGACTGTACCATCTGTTTGGAATTATTTTTCTCATAGTTCCTATGTTCCAGTCTTGTTTAGTTATTCACTATTTTTTACTTACTGATTTGGGAGTTAATGGCGGGAAAATTGGATTCTTAATTGGGGTTTTAATTATTTGTTTCATATTTTTCTCTACATTGTTATGTTTCATTTACTCTTTGATATACTTGGTTTATTCTATTCTAATTATTGTATTTACAAATATAGTGGCGCTTCAGAGGACCCATTGCCTATAAAAGGGCCTTGGATAATCCCCTGTAGCCTCATCACTTATTATACACTCAACAAATTAAATACAATTTTATTACGTTTATATTCTTTTTATTAGTAATACAATTTTAATTAAAATTCTATATAACAATTTAAAGGTTGCTTTAAGTCTGATAGTAATTAAAAGTGTTTGCCGCGCAGAACCCTTACCTTAAATAATATTATTATTAAAAAAGCCTAAATTTTTGTCATCTCTCAAGTTACTTGCCGTTGTTTTTCTTTTAAATAAATTAAATACTCTATTAAAGTTTATTTCTTTTATTTTTTCCCTTGTCCTCCTCCTTTTCTCCTCTTTTCCCTACCTTCTTCTAGACGACTGACTGACAAAATTCTTCTCTGCACGGCTAACAATATTTAATATTAATAGACTTAGAGAAACCTTAGACTTATTACTGAATATCTATACTAGACTTTGTAATACTAATAGAAATAAAAGATAACAGTTTGTAAGTATTTTAAAAAATGTGTAATGTAAGTGATGGATTCCAAAGAGGAATTCCAAGGCCCTTTTATAGGCAAGGAACCATTTTAAGTGCTCCAATTGTATATACAAAATTAGTTGTAGTGTGAAACAAAAAATATTAAAATAAATTTATTATACAATTTAAGAGAAAAATTGAAACAACAAAGTAAAGCTGTGAATAAGTAAATAATTTTCCCAACATAAAATTCCAAAACAAGTAACTAATAATATGAGTAACTAAATGAATATAAGACCATGAGAACTGTGAAAAAAATATCCTAAACAAGTATTATAATTAAGATGTAAAGGGTTTAATTAAAACAAGTAAAATCATTTTCACACCAAAAGTTATGTAATCTGTCAAGGGTCACTTTTGGTCTAGAAGCTTTGGTACGGTGTAATATGAAGATTTTAAGGATTATTTGACTCTCAACAGTTAGGTACGTATTTCTCAATCAAGTATGATTTCTTTTACTCAAAGTAAGAGGTAGATTTTAAATATTTTATATAAATTATAGAATAGAATTACGTTTGTTGTAAGTACTAAAGATATAAAATATAATAAATAAGTTTTAGTGTTATAGTTATTGTAATAAAATGAGTTGGTAAAATAGAATGATCAAAAGACAACAAAAAGAGAGGCCTTTTATAGGCAAAGGAGAGACAAAGCACGGAAATCAAATTCTAAAAACAGTAGGAAGAGAGAGAGAAAAAGAACATTCCAGAAAGAGTATTTCAAATAATAAAGTTATTCCAAAAAGAAGGCGTCAAAAAGATGTATTTACAGAGTATGTCAGAAATACATCAATCACTACGCAATATAGGGGGTGGACTTGCTAGCAAGTCCTCAACCTGAACTCAGATGGAACTCAGATGGAACTCAGACTGAACTCATACTGAACCCATACTGAACTCTACTTGAACACCCACCTAAAACTGTTCTGCTGAGTGGTGTTCATCCCTGATTGAATGGTTCCTTTATCAATAGCTCAATGTGTGTTCAATCTATGGTGAGTTTGGGTCCAAGGTTGCGGACTTGCTAGCAAGTCTGCCCCCCATATTGTGTGGTGAATATTTTTAATATTTACTGTAAATGTCAATCCTAAATAAGAAATTTGATTTTTTTGTATATATTTAATATTATATGAATATTTAAATCTTATTTTATCTTTGTATTTTATTTTTTAAATATAAAGTTTTATTTCTTCCCAACCTGTCAAATGAGCACGGTGTTAGAGAAAAATATAAGGGACAAAATTATAATTTTAATTTTACTTATTTATTTAATTAATTAATTTAATTTTAACATTCTGTAACTAGTTAATTTATAACTAATTTTAATGTAACTAAATGATAATTAAATAATAATTAAAGATGATAAGGTGCGGCTTCATCCAGTAAATAATTAATTATTTCACTGGGTAAGTCTAGTAGCCTGGCTGACACTCCCTCACTCTAAAAAAAATAATAATAAAAAATGCTATGATTTTTTCTTCTTATACTTTTTTAGTAGAGTAGGAAGATTAGATATCTCCTTCCCAGGTATCCAAGAATCATATTCAGATGATTTATTCTTGAATCTCAATAAGTATTCTGTACCTTTCTCAGCAGTGACTATTCTGTCATTTAAAATTTTTTCAATTTCTGCTGTCTCAGTGATTTCATTTGGGGTTTTCTTTGGTCTACCCCTCCTTTTTGGAAATAGATCACTATTGGATGTGTAAGGTTTCAAAAGAGATATTGGAAAAACAGGATGTTTTCTGTCATATGGGGAATACAGAATAACTTCAACTGCATTATCTCCAATCATTCTTCTGACAACAAAAGGACCAACAAATGGATCTTTTAATTTGTTATTACCTTGTAAGTTGAAGTGGACTGTAGAAATCAACACTTCATCACCCTTTTTAAAAGTGTATTCTTTATGGGATTTGTCCCATCTTTTCTTCTCATATTCAAATGACTTTTCAATACATTTTTTAGCATGATTTCTACATAGTTGTTGCATTTGAAGAAAAGATTTTACACCAGGATGTATATCCAATTTAGGTATTTTGTTATTGAGAATTTGGGCAGGAGTATTAGGAACATATCCAAGCCAGAGCTCAAAAGGCTTTCTTTGAGTAACAGAATGAACAGTGCTATTATAAGCAAATTCTAACCCAGGAAGTAAGGTAACCCAATCATGAGTGAATCTGTCATTATCTTTATACTCAAGGCCAAAGGCACAATATCTTCTTATCATGTCCTCTAAAGTCTGAATCATTCTTTCAGCTAAACCATCAGTCTGAGGGTGATGGGAAGTAGAAAGTTTCAGATCACAACCACAAACATCCATCAGAGACATCCAAAATTCTGAAGTAAATTTAGGGTCTCTGTCAGAGATTATGGCTTTAGGAAAACCAGCAGTATTAAAGATATGAGACCACCATAAGAAAGCTAATTCTTTAGTGGAAACATCCTTGTGGGTAGGGATAAATTTACACATTTTTGTGAATCTGTCCACAATAACCCAACAAGAGTTATAACTGTCTTTACCAGCAATAGGTAATCCTGTTACAAAATCCATGTTTATTATTTGCCATGGAGCATCAGGAGGTTCAATATGTTGCATTAATCCTGCTCTTTTACCAGTTAATCTTTTTGATTTTTGGCATGAATCACAGGATTCCACATATAATTTTGTGTCCTCAGACATATTAGCCCACCAAGCAGTGTTCTTAATTCTGATCATTGTTTTGTCAAGATCAAAATGTCCAGCTAATATGTCATCATGACAAATTTTCAAGATGATTTCTTTCATAGAAGGAGGAATAACAATAACATTACTCAACTTTCTTCTATAATATAGATATCCTTCATCAATTGAAAATTTTCCTTTTTCCAAACCTTTTTGGTACTTTGGTGGAAGGGTTTTAATTAATGCTTGTATTGAAGCATTCTTTGGATAATTTAATATGGTGCATAACTTTTTCAAGTCAGTGTCCTTATCATATGATTCCAGAATAAGCTGTAATAGCTCTTCCTCCATATCAACCACATATATCCCATGGATATGGATAATTTCATCCTCAGGATCATAAGCAGGATTTGAGTCATCATTTGGTAAGGGTAACCTTGATAACATATCCACATTTGAGTGACCAATACCAGCTCTGTGAATAATTGTCATTCTTCCTCTGTATTCTTGAACAGCCAGCTGCCATCTAAACATATGTCTATTAGGTGTTTTCAAGTTTAAAAGGGATTTAACTGCACTGCAGTCAGTGACAAGTTCAAATTTCTGGTCATCTAGGTAATAATGAAGCTTTTCCAGAGCCCATACTACAGCTAAACACTCTAATTGAGTAGCACCATATTTCAATTCACTATTTCTCAAGGTTCTTGAAATATAACAAATTACTACTTCTGAAACTTTATCATTTATCACTTGTTTTTGATGGAGGGCAGCACCAAGACCAATAAAACTGGCATCAGTGTACAAAACAAATGGTTGATCAAAGTCAGGTAAAGCAAGAATTGGTGCTGACATCAAACAGTGTTTCATAGTGTCAAAGGCTCTTTGTCTTTCACTATTCCAGACAAAAGCAAAATCCTTTCTAGTTAATTGGGTAAGGGGTAAAGCTATGACTTGGTAATTTTTAATATACTGTCTATAGTATCCACACATTCCCAAAAAACTTTGGAGCTCTCTCACTGTTGTAGGAGCTTTCACCTGTTGTATGTCTGCCACTTTGTTCTGGTCAACACATATCTGTAAGCCTGAAACAACATGACCAAGAACTTTTAAAGAATGGAAACCAAATTTACATTTCTTCAAAGCAAGTGTCATATTTATTTCATCCATTTTCTGGAATACTTTACACAGGTGTTTAAGATGGTCCTCCAATGATTTTGAGAATATAATGATATCATCAATATAAACCATCAGCCAACCTTCAATTATCTCTTGATGGAATGTGTTATCCATTACTTTTTGGAAAACAGAAGGGGCATTTTTAGGGCCAAATGGCATCCTAATATACTTATAAATACCCATATGAGTGGCAATCATCAGAAAGTTCTGAGAATTTTTCTCAACAGGTACCTGGTGATATCCCTTATTACCATCCAAACAGCTGATATATTTAGCACCCTGTAAAGTAGCATGTATAGAGCTGATTCTAGGTAAAGGATAGATATCATCAACAGTATAAGTATTTAGTGCTCTATAATCACCACATAACCTGGCTTTATCTTTCTCATAAGAAATTAGGACAGGTGAGATAACACAATATTTAGGTGTTTCAACTACCTTTTCAATAATATTCATTTTTAAAAGGGTAGAGATATTATCTTCAATATCTTTTCTCTTTGTGGGAGAAGCAGGATAAGGCTTCTTCTTTAAACTAGGTGGTATATCAGTTAATGGGCAAGACAATGAAAGTTTCATTTCCTCTTTAACTAATCCCAGCTCATGTGACCCATGAGCAAAGGCCATAGGAAAAGATTTTATCAAGTTAATGATGGAATCTTTATCCTCACCAGAAAGTTGTTCTCCAAAAGAGGCATTGTCAATTTCAGACATAAGGGCATGCATTTCCTTTGTAGATCTTCCTTTATATTGAACCACAGAATTACATGTGTTCAATTCTGGTTTTAATAATTTTTTAGGGGAGGAAATTTTAAATTTTCTCTTCCCATTTAACCCCATTGTGAAACATTGGTTTGAAGGATCCAATTTTATGCCATACTTGGTTAAAATATCATTCCCTACAATAAACCAATTGCTCAAGTTATCATTTTTCATGACAACAAAATCACAAATAGCTCTTACAAAACCATGGTTATATTTAAAAAACACTGTGGCTTTGTATTTACCAATGGGGGACAAAACAGAGCCATACCCTCTCCAATTTTCAGAAATGATAGGCAACAGTTTAGATTTATAGTCTTGATCTACTGAGGCAAGTGCTCTTTCAGATACTACACTTCCTCCAGCTCCAGAATCCAGAACAACTTCAATGCTGGTTCCATTAATCAAGACTGGTGCCTTAAGAGGGGCAATAACAATTGAATTATCCTCAATGTTCTTTATGATCTCAGCATCCTCAACTGTAGATAAATCATTATTATCAATGTCAATAGTATTTAAATAATGAATATCTTCTTCCAGCATCAAGATTTCTTGTTGAGATTCATATGAAATATTGCTGGCACAATCACTTGATGTATCATCCAGTGCCACTGTGTCATCAGCATGCTCCTCTGTTTGTTCCACAAGATCTATCTTCCTGTCACAAACATGGCCTTTCTGCCAAGGCTTGTTGCACTTGAAGCAAGTGTTTGTTGCATACTTCTTTGGTGTAACAGGGGCAGAAGGTTTAACAACCTTTTCCAGAGGTTTTTGTTGGTAAGTGGAGGGTTTCTCCAAAGGGGTCCTAGGAATGAATCTTCTTGCATCATACTTATTGTTTAGAAGTATCTCATTGCAAGTATTAATGAAAGAAGACGGTTCTTTGGAGAACTCATTCCTAGCCACAATCAAGTCTCTCAGAGACATTGGTAATTTATAGAGGATCCTGTCCTTCCATAAATCAAACTCCATCTTTGGGTCCATTGCCCTTAAGATTTTTACAAGTTTCATTAAAAACTCAATAGGTTTATCAGTAGAAGAGCTATATCTAGTTTCCTCATACTGCCTTTGTTGAGCCATTCTGAACTTGGAGCCACCAAATTGTGCTTTAATTAATTTCTTCCAATCCTCCCATGAGTAGTCATTCCCATCCAGGAGAACAGATTCATACCACATCAGGGCAACATTAGTGAACAAAGAAATTAACTTGGACACAATTTCCTCATCTGGGAGTTTGTAAGAATTTTTTAAATTATCAATTCTGCAAATAAATTGTTGCCAATCAGAGGAAGAATCACCATCAAATGTTGGGTACTGGTCAAGTTTTGGCCAATTCTTTTGATTTGAAGGGGTCTCCTTAGTACTAGCTTGTTTCTGAGTAAGAAGCAGCTGTAATTTCTGTAATTGTGCTGAAATCTCATTGTTTAATCCTTCTGTTGCAGATCCTGGTGCATCATCAGTTTTTGATGGAAACTCAGTGTTATCAACAGGTATTTCTGGATCAATTTTTATTTTAGATGAACTAGCCACAGGTACTGGCTGAGCATCCTGCACTATATGTTCCTTCACAGAATTGTCTGAATATTTTTGGTCATTTAACAATGAGTTCAATGTTTCTTCAATGGTTGTTAGTCTTGTTTTCATTCTTGGAAGACTAGATAAACTTTCATTGATAGTTGCAAAAGATAATTGGTTTTTATGTTGAAAAGATGACAAATGGTCACTCAATCTTTTCAGATTTATCTTATCTATTTCTACCTCCTGGCAACAGGCAGATACAGTATCTTTTAGTTTAGACAAATCATTTTTTATATTTTTCCATAAAGCAATTTTCTTTTCATGGGTTGCTTTGTAATGAGACAATTCATCAGAGACTCTCTGTGCTTCACTTTTTAATGCTTGATAACCCTGATCAGTTAACAAACTATTATATCTCTGAGTCAATTGCATATTGTTCATTATATGATTTTGCTTGGCAATAATATCTCTCAAGTGCTCATCATTAATTCTTGCTACATCTGGAGTGTTTCTCAATAAGGAAACTGAGTAACTTTCCAGACTCTCATAGAACTCAGGGTCAAGAGTTTCATCAATCACAGCCATATCAGGATTAATCATTGAGGTAGCAATTAAAAGTAATGGATTGGATACATGAGATAACTGTTTACTATTCCCAGCTTCTATAGGTCTCAAGGTTTCATCCTGCCTTCCAGATTTACCTGAAGGAACAGAGTCAGCCTCAAGAAAAGGCACTTGAGAATCAATAGAGGGACGTACCAGGGTTTGCTGGGTATCACCATATTGGGCTTCCTTCTTCTTTTGCCTCCTTGATAAGGGTGGGGAGGAGTGGGGTTGGCCTGGGTGGGCCTTGATGGACCTACCTGAGGTAACTGATGCTGGTTTTAAGCTAAGTAGTCCCACTGTGTTTTGAGCCAGTCCCACTGCCACTTGGACACTTCCACCATCTATTGGGATTGGGGAGCCAATTGTTGTTGATCCCTGGGAGGAAGAGGTTTCCTTTTCTCTTGGAGAGAAGTATTTGTTCTTCTCTCCCTTTCTTCCAAGGCATCTACCCTTACCTTTAGTTTCAAGCTGTCTGTCTTTAACTCCTTTGTGTGGGTTGACAGATTCTTTATCTGCTGGGACAACGGCATCTTTTTTATCTTGAAGCCTCTTGGAAGCTCTTCTGGTGGGTTTGTCCTGGGCTTCTGATCCTGAGTATTGTCCACTAGGATTTCTACTTCTTCCATTTCTACATCCTGTTTGGGGCAAGGATTTATTAGTTTGAGAAATTCTTCTTGTTAAAGGAGAACTTACAGAAGTAGGCTCATCATAATCAATTAAGTCTAGTTCTTCTTCACGTGCAGCAAAACCACTTTGATCAGTCATTTTAAGATTCTACTGAAATGAAGGAAAAGAGACAAAAAATTAATTAGTCTTTATTTTTAATTTTTATTTAACAGAAATAAAATAAAAATGATAAAAAAAAATCTTTTTAGGATAAAAATAAACTTAAATAAAATTAATAAAAAAAATTTAAAACCAGGATAATGCAATCAACTGTAGAAATAAATTAGAATTTCTATTAATTTTTATTTTCAGGATTTAAATCAACTAATTTATTACCAGGATTTATTGTCAACTGAAATAATCAAATATGAATCTTTATTAATAAAAATTATTTTAACTGATTACTTAACTACCAGGACTTAATGTCAACTGAAGTAATTTAAATATGAATTTTATTACTTAAAAAGATTTATTGGATTACCAGGACTCAAAGTCAACTGAAGTAATGAAATGTTAATTATTTATTAAAAAAAATATAATTGTCAGGATAATTTGTCAACTGGAACAATTAATTAATCAGGACAAATGTCAACTGAAAAATTATAATAATTATTTTATTTAATAAAAAATATTAATGTCAGGACAGTTTGTCAACTGGAACAATTAAAATTCAAATTAATCAGGACAATTGTCAACTGAAAAATGATAATAATTAATATTAATATATAATTATTTTATTACCTCTGGGACTAAGAACAGTTATTGCTCTATTATGGTCAACCAGGAAAAATAAAAAAAATATAATAATAAAAATAAATTCCAATTACCAGACACCTCCCCCTGCAAAATGAGCAAATTAATGCCACTTACAGAGTGCTGAGTAAAAGGAAATACGTAGCAAATAAAGAGTGAAGAGTAACCCACAAATAGTAATCACAATAATTACCACGATATATACAATCTTTAGTCAGTATATGAACTTAAGTTTTGGAGCGCGGTTCGATTCCCGTTTGCAGCAAAAACTTTTATCACGTGACGTATGACGTTCGTCGTTTTCTCGCCTCCACTCGTCCTTTACAGGTGCTTGTAGGCCGATGGTCCCCTCAATTACGCCTCAAGTAACGTTGCGCCGTCGATATTTCGGAAAAGATCCCAATTGTCAAGGGTCACTTTTGGTCTAGAAGCTTTGGTACGGTGTAATATGAAGATTTTAAGGATTATTTGACTCTCAACAGTTAGGTACGTATTTCTCAATCAAGTATGATTTCTTTTACTCAAAGTAAGAGGTAGATTTTAAATATTTTATATAAATTATAGAATAGAATTATGTTTGTTGTAAGTACTAAAGATATAAAATATAATAAATAAGTTTTAGTGTTATAGTTATTGTAATAAAATGAGTTGGTAAAATAGAATGATCAAAAGACAACAAAAAGAGAGGCCTTTTATAGGCAAAGGAGAGACAAATCACGGAAATCAAATTCTAAAAACAGTAGGAAGAGAGAGAGAAAAAGAACATTCCAGAAAGAGTATTTCAAATAATAAAGTTATTCCAAAAAGAAGGCATCAAAAAGATGTATTTACAGAGTATGTCAGAAATACATCAATATTTTTAATATTTACTGTAAATGTCAATCCTAAATAAGAAATTTGATTTTTTTGTAAATATTTAATATTATTTGAATATTTAAATCTTATTTTATCTTTGTATTTTATTTTTTAAATATAAAGTTTTATTTTTTCCCAACCTGTCAAATGAGCACGGTGTTAGAGAAAAATATAAGGGAAAAATTATAATTTTAATTTTACTTATTTATTTAATTAATTAATTTAATTTTAACATTCTGTAACTAGTTAATTTATAACTAATTTTAATGTAACTAAATGATAATTAAATAATAATTAAAGATGATAAGGTGCGGCTTCATCCAGTAAATAATTAACTATTTCACTGGGTAAGTCTAGTAGCCTGGCTGACATAATCAATTTTAATCAGTTATAAAGAGAAATTAATTAATTTTTTAACCATATTAAGAATTTAATAACTGATTTAATTGAAAAAAATAATTAATTTAATCATATTATTAGTTTAAAGTGAGAATTTAAATATTATTTTATTAAATAATTTTTTTGAGTTATTTAGTAATTTTATTGAACCAATTAAGGGTCAAAAAAGCGCCCAATATTTATGGATAATAATACACTACGCAATATAGGGGGTGGACTTGCTAGCAAGTCCTCAACCTGAACTGAGATGGAACTCAGATGGAACTCAGACTGAACTCATACTGAACCCAAACTGAACTCTACTTGAACACCCACCTAAAACTGTTCTGCTGAGTGGTGTTCATTCCTGATTGTATGGTTCCTTTATCAATAGCTCAATGTGTGTTCAATCTGTTGTGAGTTTGGGTCCAAGGTTGCGGACTCACTAGCAAGTCCGCCCCCCATATTGTGTGGTGATATATGATAAATTGTATTTAGTATATAAATTTTATTAATTAATTTGTAATTAAATTATAAATTAAATATTATTAAACTTATAATATAATAATTAATTTATTAATTTTTAGAAATATTAAATACATAAAATTTTTCTATGATTTTATAGAATATAATATTTTTTAAGTAATAAAAATTTTTCTTAATAATAAAAAATAAATATAATCATTATTTTAATTATTCATAAAATATTTATATAATTTTATTATTCAATAAAATATTTTATTGTAACTACCTAAAATACATAATGTTATTCCCTTAAATAATTTCAATGAATTATTATAACAATTTACTGGGCTCCTGAGATAGCCTGGCTGAAAAACCACTTGAGTCCTTTATTTTACTACACTATTTTAACTCCAATGACTATACAAGTTTTTACATCAATATATGACTTATTATTTATTGAAATTAGATTGAACTACTAATTGGATCTTTTGTAAAACTGTGCTTAAAACAAAGTTAAACTATGTGAAAAAAATTTAATTTTTAAAAAATTTATATTAGATTTTCTAATTTAAAAATTAAGTGTATTTTTATATCAAAAAGTTATAAATTAAATAATTTTCAGTTCCAAAAATGAATAGAGGTGATTGATCATTTTGAAAAAATATTATATAAAAATTGATTGTAATTCTATTTTCTATTATTATGATATGACTTTTTTTCAGTATGATATGTTAAGAAAATAAATAAGATCAAGACTCAAAAATGAAAAGATTTATTAAAGTTAGCTGATCTTCCGTTTAATTTAAAAATAATTTAAAAATGGAATTTTTTTAAATAAAAATTATTTAGGTGCTTCTTATTATCTTCTTTTTTTTGGATTTATATATAAAAGCTCAAGTGAAGCCTTAAAATATAACCTGGGTAGTTTTTCATATAAGGGAATAAATATTTTTACATAAATTGATATTTTTATGCAAGAAAAGTATAAAACTAGTTTTTTTGTTGAAATAGTTACTGAAGAGAAGAAAGATTCTATTTTTAAATGAATTTTCATAAATATAAATTAATACTGTTATATATTTTCCATAATGTAATTACTATAAATATTAATATTGTCTTTTTTCTAATAAAATTTCACATTGATTTTATATTATATACTTTTACATTGGATAGCACCATAATATAATTTTAACCTATAAGTGTAAATATTATATTTCTAATAAATTATTGATAAATAATTAAGCCATACACTTTTACTTGAGAATAAGTTTTTAATTTTGATTTGTGAATTAATTCTGATAATTCATTTTTCTAGAAATTATAAGTGTATACTTGAGCCAGTTTATTTATTTATATTTAAACACAATGATATTGAGGAATTATGTCTATTAATTTAGAATATGCAGTAAGTTTTATATTAACCAAAAGTTAATCTTTTTAATGCTATTTGTTTCTATAGTGGTATTTAGAAATACCTATTGTATCTCTAGTACAAAATAAACATCATATAGTAGATCTTCAATGAGAAACTGATAGAATGATAAAAAATGCCACTTTCACCTACTAAGGAGAGTCCTTAAAAAATAAAAAAGTCCAGAATTAAATTTTAAAAACCTCTATTCACACCAGAAAATTTTTTTTAAATGTGTGGTTTATATTGCCTGGAAAGCACTTTTATTATCCCAAAAAATTATATTCAAGCACACTTCAGATTTAGAATACATTTTGAAGAATTTGATATTTTATATTTATTTTATCTTTAATATTTATTTTAGTTTATATGTTTTTTTTGTCACATTAAAAATTTACTGAATAGAGATTAATTTTTCAATTCATGAAATAACTCTACCAACTCATGATATTCTTATAAAATGGTGATAAAATATATCACAAAAAATTCCATAATCTCAGCTATGTATTTCTTTTAATCAGGTTATCATATGAAGTTCTTATTATTTGAGGAATATGAATAATTGTAAAAGGTACAAATTAATTTTATTATCTTTTTAATCATCCATTTGAATTTGAAAATCTCAAAAACTGGATTAAACTCTACTATCATAAGAATTGGACTTCCTTCAAGAAATATATCCAAATAATATTTAAAATAATAGTTCTTAGTTTAAAGAAGCTGTAAGACTCCTATATTGAGTTAGAAATCAGGAAAAAAACACATTCCTATATTTGAACTCTTTTGTTGTGTCTGTTTTCCACTGAACTCTAGGATATAAAATTTAAGAATCTTGATGGTTCAATGGGTTTTTTAGATAACTTAGTTTAACTGAAAATAATTTTAATGCATAATCATAAATTTTAAATTTAAATCAAAGAAAAAATCAGTTTACACAATCCAAACTTAAAAATAAAATTTTAAAATTCTGAGTTGACAGGAATTTTCAACAAAATCAGTCACTGATTGTGTTTTATATGTTTTCCAAAAAAAATTAATTAAATTATTAAGTAGATTAAAAGTGTTATTTTTGTAATGAATAATACAGTTTTCCATCCTTTTACTGATCAATTCAAATTCAAAATTAACATTGAATTATGTTTCATTAAAAAATACTTTGAATTAATCTGATTCTTAAGCTTTCCTTATTTTATTTCTATTTATTGTGCATTAAAATCTCAATATTCTTTCAGTAAAGATCCATCTATTGTTGGGAAAGAGTGCAAGATGAGTTTGAAGTAAAGCTCAGTATGAGTTCAGTATGGGTTCAGTATGATTTCCATCTGATTTAAAGTTGAGGTCTTGCTAGCATGTCCCCCCCCCACATATTGTGTGGTGAGTTATTTAATTTTCTTTTCTTATATTTTGAAACAAAGAAGTGATTTACTGAGGCTCTATGAATATGCAATTACACATCAAGACATTCTTTAGTCCCCCAAGACTTTAAACTGGCTAATTTTCAAGAATTTCTCAAGACTTTGAATTTATGTTTTTGGATCTGTTAGTCCTCCAAGAGTTTAAACTGGCTATTTTTGAAGAATTTTTCAAGACTTTGGATTTTTGCTTTTGGATTTGTTAGTCCTTCAAGACTTTAAACTGAGAAATTATGAAGATTTTTGGCTTTCTATGGGATCTATTAGTCCATCAAGACTTAAAACAGAAAAATTTAAGAAGAAAATTTCAAATATTTATGATAAATTCATTCTGGGGTCCACCATGACCTAAAACTGGAATGGACTATAGGGATTTTGTCCTCTATAACCCTGAACTTGAAAAAAACATCAAAATGTCAATCATTGGTCCCCTATGACCTTAAACTGGCAAATTACTTTCTCTTTGGTCCTCCAAGAGTATAAACTGGAAATTGATTAAAAGTTTGGTTTTAAAGGATATTAGGATGAAACGTTAATCTAGTTGGATATTCAATTCAGTAATTTTTAATTTATCACTGGTTCATCATTACTCAAAATTGTACTCACTCATTTGAACAACTCAGTCATTGATGGATATGGTGCAACTAACTTTAGGGAATGAAGATTTCATTAAATGAATTTATGTTAGGATTAAAGAGAGATGGAGATTTTTAAGGTTATTGATGAAGATTTGTTAAAAAGATGAAAATAAAGGTGCCAAGAAAGTCTGGTAAATAATGATTTATGATAAAATTTAGGAGTGATTTTAAAGGGTTGGGAAAATTATTTGAATGTTGTGATGCTGATTTTTAGAAGAAGGATAGGATTTAGATTTAAAGGGTCTTTTTGGTAGACTATTTGAGGTGAAGCTTGGGGGACCTTTTGGCAAGAATGGAATCATAGTATTTGGCTCAGGGGGAAGACAAATGGGAATGGAATCAAAATTATTTGGCTCATTAGGGAGGCCCACTCTCTCATGCTGTGAAAAAGGGTAGAGACTGGTAGTAGAGAGTCTGAAGGAATTCAAACCTTGCTCTCAGTAGTGAATCATCACAAAGAAAATAGGGTTTAATAAAAGTTTATTTCAAAATATGACAATTAGAAGACAAATTAAAAAGAATTGAAACCAACCAGAAAATATCAATTAACAGCACCAAAAAGAATTAAATTATTAAATTTAAAAAATAAGAAGACAATCAAAATATATAATCTCTTTGGAATGTTTCAACATCATTAGGGGATATCAAAGTTAGAAATCTTCCATTTCGAAATACCTTATTTTTCCACCAAATCAACCATGATTATTTTTTAAAATATGCCATATTTTGCCTAAAAAACACCTTTTTACTGAGAATTAATGTCAAGCTTGTGGCTCTCTTCTTGTCTTGTGAAATAACTTTCAAATAATTACAAATTTCTAACTTTGATACCCCCTACTATCAAAACTTTGCATTAAAATTCTTCTCTTCATTAAATCTTCAATATTAATAGCAGGAGTTTCCTGAAAATAAGTTAAAAATTTACACTTTATATCATCACAAAAATCAAGAAAGAGATATCAATGAATCTTAGAATAGTGATTAATGTAATCATTCTTCACCTGGCCAATTTCATCTGTATTGATGATTTCAATATCTTAGGAGGAAATTTGGAGTTGGAAGAGATATTAGATGAATTTGGAATCTGTAGGAGGATTATTAAAATTAAAATAAAGAACTAACTTTTTGAGCCAGTAAATAGTATTTCAGAAAAACTGAGTGGAGAAACTGGCATAATAGGATTAGGATCTTGAGATGGAGGAGGAAACTCTGGATTAGTGTTTTTAAAAGATGAATCTGTTTTGGCCTTTATATTTTGAAAGAAGGTGGGAATTATTGATAGTCTCTTTTTAGGAATTTTTTTATCAGGAAGGGCAGCTGGACAAGTATAGATTTTAGTTCTGGAAGGTATAAATGGACAATTACACTTGATTTTCTTAAGCCTGCAGAGATCACAGGCAGTTCTTCCAGGAAGACCATGATTAGAAATCAGACGAGGTACCTGGTATTTGGCACAAAGTTCACATGGAACGGCAAGGTCTTTTGATGACATATTGATGATGATATTGACTATAAATGAAGCGAAATGTTTCAGGATTATTTGAATTATTTGGTTGAAGAGAATGAAGAGAGGGTGTATATGTGTTCAATCAATCATTCAAATTTAAAGAATAGAGACATTCTTCATTGGAGGGAGGATTTGGCAGTCTAAATTCTAATATGGCACTAAACTTTAATAAAAAAGGATTTATGGAATTGATTATTGGGATTGGAAAAGCCAATCTAATTTTATAATGGTTCATATTTAAGAAAATGAGTACATAAAAAAGTTAAAAGGGTAACCTTTTCAAGTCAATATTAAATGATTAATTAACAGTCAGAAAATGCAATTATAGGTCTAAAAGTGTATGAAATTAAATTCAGAATTCCAGGAACCTTTTAAAATTTTCATGGAATTTTTATTTTTATTTTACTATTTTTAATAATTTTATAATTATTTTTGATTATTTTTGATTTTTCATGATTTGCTTAACTTTGGTAATTTTTTACTAGATGAATAGGGCTTCACAGACTACAAAAACAAGTTGGGATTATAAATAGGAAGTAGCTCTATAATCATTAATTTTTCTAGATTTTCTATTTGTATTTTATAAGTTTCTAATTGAGTCCAGAAGCTTGTACAAGCTCTGGAATGCTCTGTATGAGCTCCATACAAGCTTCAGGATGCTCTGACTGGGAAACATAGGGCACATAACATACTATGCATATAAATCCTGTAGACCCTAAATCAGAAATAAGCAAACAACAGACATCTTAACATCATACAACGACATTCATTATCATTTCACATAACAAATTATAAAATTTTAATGCCTTTATAAATATAACCCTTTTACATAACATATTATAAACTTCACTCAAAATCATTTATATTAACTTACAGGTTACCATTTTAAAGGTCTCATCACCAGGGATCTGAATTTAACAACTAAATCTAATAAAATTAAAAGTTTCATAAAAACATCTTATTCAATCATTCAAATAACTTTCCTGAATACAGCTTTACTTTTTTATTTCTTTCACTATTATTAAGGAAACTTATTTTACATCTCAACACCATTATTAAAAAATAGTTTATTGGTCATTTCATATCAAGTAGAGATTTCACCTTAGTTAATTTTGAGCTCTTTTTTTACTTAAAGAGACAGGGTTTTCTTTGCTCTATCCAACTCCCTTGGAATCTGCTTACAGCAAGGAGACTGTAAGAGTCTTTCTACACTGGGATGGATCAATAATATATTACCAACCTATAATTCTGTAACCCATAATAAAACAGGTCAGTCGTTTCAGTTTCATATCTGGGATGAATAGCGACCAAACAGGTACAGCATATAAATTATATACATGTGGGTGTTATTGTGCCCTTACCTAGATTTACTCTATCTCTATCTTTATGTTGTAACATATATATCCATTCAAAGCAGGAAAGTGACTTGATCAACTTAAGGTTAAATATGGAAGCTTCTCCTGATGTGACTATCAGTAACTTGAAAAAATATTTTGAAGTCATAATTGGATTCCCTAAGTGTTTCAGAAATGAGTAATAGCCAGATAAAATTTTCACCTCATGTAGAAAGTAACTTCATGGGTATGTGTTAATAAATTTATGGGATATTTACCATGATATGCTTATTTTCTTTCATAATTAGATGGGAACCATTTAATTTCTTATTTAATGGCTCCTCCTATTTGGTGCAATCAGCTAAGTAAAATATTTTGTTATCCATGATTGCTGCTAAAACAAAAAAGCTATAAAACTTCCCATCTCCAGCCCCCCACAAAAAACATAAGTTTATTTTGCTTTTTGCAGGAAATATGTTGTAGGGGAATTACAAGGCTTTCTGGTGTAGAAGTATACTCTCATTATCTTTAAAGCTTTTCAGGCAGCACTCAAAAATTCCATTCAAAAACTTTATTGTTAAAAATGACCCTCAAAAACTGATATGCTCAAAGTCTTGAGTTTTCAGACTGCCTATTCCCCCTCTCAATAATGTACATATTCAACTTGATCTTTTTTTTAATTGGTATTTTCATATCCTAATGGTAAGTGATCCCAAAAAATATGTAAAGAAATAAAAAACTCAAGAGTGCAGGATAAGTTAGATTTTAATCAATTTTTTTGACAATATCAATCTTAGAAGCCTTCATACTTTAAAAATATTTTTGAATCTATTAATCAATGAGCAGATTTTTTTGATTGATTATAATATTCTCTGAAAAATCTTTAATATCCCCATTGAATTAGATAATCTGGTGCATATGGGAAGCATTTGAGAAGAATTCATGAGATAAAGACTAAATATATAAAATATAATTTGGAATAAAACCAGGCTAGTAAAATAAAGAGGCATATTAAAAAGTCAAATTTTAAGAAAATAAGGAAGTACTCAAGGATTGAAGGAGGATAAAGAATTAGATTGATGGGCTGTAAGTGACCCAATTCAAAACTGATGCATGGAATTTGTCCTGAAGTTCACTAAATTGGTGGCTTTTGAAATTTCATGTTGCGTTCACTGGGACGTTCACAAGTTTTTATGCATAAAAGTACAAAGGCCATGGTGACGCTTTCACTTGGAGCATTGGAAAAATGTTGGCAGTGTGATGGGGATATCTAGCATGAGTTAGGGGTATTTTAGGGAAGGACATAAGTTCACAAAAATAAATGCAATAAATATAAGTTCAATAAAAGTAAGTGTAAGAAAAATCATTTAAGTCAATGAAAGTTTTTTTTTCAAAAAAAATTGTGAAAACACAGAAAAAAATAAAAAATGAAATAAAAAATCACTTTTTTGAAGAAAAACTTTTTTCTCATGGTTGAAAGATATTTTTCTTACACTTATTTTTCTCACATATTTTTTTGCACATATTTTCCTGACACATATTTTTCTAACACAAATTTTTCTATTCTTATGTCCCTCCCTACAACATCCCCAATTCGTGCTGTGTAGCCACTTGATAGTGTTTATTTTACTTCCCTATATTTACATGCTTTCCCCACATGCTGTATTTTCATTTCTATTACAATTCTCACCATTCCACAACTCCTTTTTCTGAATTGGGTTTCTCTACATTATACTTTATTAATAATTTATGCCTTGTGTTTCTCAAATCTCGTATTCCCAAAGCTTTGTATATAAAGGATGAACTTTTAAGGTCTATATTCTTCATAAAAATAATATTTGAATTTAAATTTCATAAAATATATAATTCAATCATTAAACTTTTTATTCTCTCTAACATTTCCTTTCCTGAAAAATTATAACCCTGATATTTTCTTTCCACAAAAAAATCCACAAACTTTGTCTTTCATTTTCCTTACTACTATCATTTATCATCCACAGGTAGCCTATTATATACCTTTACACTCCAGAGATCTTGATATTACTTTTTATTAAGAACATCATCTTGCTTATTTAAAATCCTTCCATAAAATCTGACTTCTTCTTAATCATATCCCTCTGACTTCCTTTCTGCTGGCTCCTAGTACATACACAGGACCCCCAGAATCCCCCAACTGCTCATTGTTGGAGGAAATTCTGGAAACTTCACCTTATCAAAAAATTGTTATTTTCTTGATATAGAAGCCCAACCACAATCCTCATCTCAATTCTTACCCCAGGACTCAGCATCCATTCTGAAACTCATACAAAAGCTACAGTCAAAGATTGTTGCCCTAACCAAGTTAGCTGCTCCCCATGTTTCCCCCACACAAACATCCTCTGTCACCCACCTAAATCTTCTTCCAAATATTTGCTTTTCTGGAGATCCTGCTAAGCTCCACCCATTCCTCATTAGCATTGTTAGTCATTTGAAACTTTACATATAATTCTTCAATTCTATAACCAATAAGATTCTTTGGATCTCTCATCACTTTGAAGCACCTTTTGGGTCCCCTCCTTCCACAGCTATGAATTGTTGGCTCTCCCTAATTCAACATAACACCAGTCTTCAGTAAATCACTACTCCTTATCTTGATTTTACAACAATGGATATGAAATTACCTTTCCTTTCTTCAGTGGATACATTCCTTGAAGCCTTGATTAATCATTTTGGTGACAAGGCTGCTGATACAACCACAGGGCAAAAGCTGGATCTTTTTCTTCAAGTGAAATTCCCCATAGATGAATATATAAGTTATTTTTTATCCCTTTTCTATACCATTAATTCTACTGACTGAGACAGAGCTGTCTGCTTCATGAAGGGCCTATCACCAGTAGTCCAAAAATTGATTATTGGCCAGTCTAATTACCTCCTAGTCACTCTCTCACTGATCCAGATAATTGATTGGGCTAGGATGGCAGTATTTCAGTTTATTCTCCAGTCTCTCATTGACAAATCTTCTAAGTCTAGCTCTTTAGACTTACTTCCTTCCCATAAGGCTCCATCTTCTTCTCATAATACTCCTATGAAAGTTGATTCTGTTTCTTCCTCACTCAAATTCTTAGCTGGCACTATTTTAGAAAAATCTATATTTTCTTTGAATGCAGAAGAATTCTCCCACTGTATTCAGAATAAGCTGTGTTTCAGGTGCAGGAAATCTTATTTAACAAGTGACCAACTTTTTAGTTTCTCCATTTTTCCTTATTTCATGCATTCTAAGTGAACTTTACAACCCCAAGTTGCGTCTACCACTCCATTGGCTTCTCTTTTGACTACAATACCCTTTTCAATAATTAAGAACCAGGTAAAGAATAGTCAGGGATTATGAACTCATTATGGGAGGAGGATCAACTGGTGGCCAATGTATCAATGGTTTTGGTTTCCTCCACTCAGTATAGTAATTCTATCCCCTCTTCTGATGACACATCACAACTAACCTTACCTTTACTTTTTAGACATAATCCACATCAAGAAATCAAGTGGCACCAGCTAGCAGGTGCAAATCCTTAAATTATGTTTTGATTTAAGAGTAAATTTGATTTAATTTTGCATGAGATAGTGTGCTCATTTTTCAGTGCGCAGTCTTTCCAGAAGACTTACAGCTGAGAAGAGTTTGAGTTATTTCAAAGATAGGGATTGACACCTTCTATCAGGCGCCCATGTTTTTTTCTGGTGAATAAACCTTTTTATTTTTATTTATTTACTTACCAGCTCTGGTCATCTGGAAACTGTGACTTTAGTTGATTCCTGTGCCACAGGAAATTGTATTGACTAATATCTAGCATCCACTCTGGGATGGTGCTATTCCCAATGGTCTCATTTATATTTTTCCACAGTTTATGGTACTTCCTTGAAGACCAGCCCAATCATTTCTTGAATCTCTGGACAGGGACTGCTTAAGAATCACCCATTTCACCAAATCATGACATTTACTATGAATGTGAACAAGTTTGGAAAGCCTACCATTATTTTGGGTAACCCCTGGCTTCATGAAAACTGGGTTTTAATTTCATATTATCATTCCTGTCTACTCTTTTCCTCTTCTATCACTGATATTTTCTCTATTCCAAGTAAAATACAATCTTCCACTCTTTCTTTATCTGTACCTATACTTCAAATCTCTTTCAGTCTCCTTCTTTAATGTCTTTACCTCCAAATTTTCACAATTTCAATCTTCAGATCAATTCGGACCCAGAAGCAAAACTGCTGAATCAAAGAACATATCCTCTTCCTCCTTATCAGAATACTCTGATGAAGCGTTTGTGGAAGGCCTTCTTAAGAAAGTACTGATTTGTTAATCCTCTTTTCCGGCTGCATCTCCTATTTTTTTTGTTTCTCAACTGCTTAAGGCACCCAGACTCTGTGTCAATTACTGTTTCATTAATGATATCATAGTAAAGGTTTTTTTTGCCTCTCCCCCCTACTCCTCAACTTTGCACTCTTATACATGGGAAGACAATTTTCACCAAACTGGACCTAAAATCGGCCTTTAGTCTCCTCTGTATCTCTCCTGGCTATAAATGGAAGACAGCTTTTTGCACTCCTTGGGGTTTATATGAATACCTCATAATTCCCTCTTGGCTTGTGAAATTCTCCATCCGCTGTTCAAAGATTTTTTCAATGGGTTTTGTGGGACAGCTTGGATATACATTGTTGTGTTTATATTGAGGACATAATTATATTTTGTGATACTTATGAAAATCATTTAATTCATTTACAGAATGTTTACAATATTTAAAAATGTGAAAATTTATTTTTTATCCTACTAAATGTTCATTTTTCAAACAACAGTTCCGTTTCTAGGGTTTATTGTTTCAGGTGATGGATTAGAGATTAGCTCAGAGAAAGCAGATACCATTATTAACTGGCCTATTCCTAGTACAACTAAAAATGTTAAACAATTTCTTGGTTTCAATAACTTTTATAGGAAATTTATCCCTAATTTTTCAGCATTAGTATTACCTATAACTGAAGCTACCCATTTTGTCAAGCCAGTACTGTCAACCTCTCTTGGGGTTCTTGAATACTTTTCTAACATAAAATCTGCATTTTCTAAAGCTACTATATTAAAAAATATTACCTTTGACCTAGCCATAGTCTTACAAGCTAACTGTTCAGGTCTCTCTTTACCAATAATCTTATCCCAACAAAATTCTGCTAACCATCTATCCCCAGTATCTTTTCACTCCCAAAAACTTACAGAGGCTGAACAAGAATGGAAGTTTAATGATCAAGAGATCTTTTCCATTGTTGAAGAATTTACTATTTGGAAACAATGGCTCATTTCAACCCCTAAGCCTAACCTAGTATTTTCTGACCATGCAAACCTTTGGTACTTCATGAGTAACCAATGTCTTACCCCTCATCAACAAATTAGGGCTTCTTTCCTTATTTCCTTTCATTTTAATATTATACATGCCCCCAGTTTAAAAAATCTGGCCAATGGAACTTCTTGGAGGCTGGACTTTTACTCTCCCTCTGATCAAAAACTCCAGACATTTCTAACACCTTCCCCTCTATCTACAGGTGTCAAAGTAGCAGCATTAAATGCCTTTCTCTCTAACTGCAAGATGTTTCTAATCTTTTTTCCTCATATAATGAGATGAATGAAGATAAAAAATCTTATCCTTTGATTTATTCTTGCAACAATAAATGGTGGTATCAAGACTATCTCTTTGCTCCATTTTCCATTTGACCTTCTCTTTTATCCTAATTTCATGACTTGCCTTAAGCCAGACACTTGGGTTCTGGCCAAACTATTGAATTTCTCTCCCAAGCTTACTTTTGGCTTTCTTTTAAACAGGATTTTTTTATTATGTTCATTCTTGTGATGTTTTTCAACAAAATTTAATTGATTGGTGTGGTCACCGGGGTCTTCTACACCATTGGAAATTCTGTCTCAAACTTGGTCGACCATTGCTATGGTTTTTATTGTCAATTTTCCTTTTTCCAATGGTCTTGATTCTATTCAAGTTATAATAGATCATTTTTCAAAATCTGCTCAATTCATCCCTTGTAAAGAGTCTATCTCCTCTGCCCAAATTTCTAATATTTTCCAAGATTGAATTTTTTGATACCATTGCCTTCAAGATAAACTTTTCACTAACCACTGAGCTGATTTCATTTCTAATTTAATTAAAAAGTTGTATTCTAGGCTTTGAATTAAGTAGGCCTTTTCCACAGCTTATCATCCACAAACAGACAAGAAAACAGAACAAACTAATCAGACCCTAGAGGCTTACCTTCACAATTTTGTTTCTTACAGGCAGGATGATTGGAGTGTGTGGTTTTCTTTGGCCAAATAGTCCTTTAATAATGCTATTTCATACTCTTTGAAAAAATCTTCATTTTTCTCTTTATATTTTTATCACCCTTGATTTGAGATTTTGGATAGTTTTTCCCCCTCCCCACCAGTTCAAGGTTTTACCAAGCATTTACATGCCATTCATCAGGAATTAGTCCAGGCATTAGCTTTGGCAAAGAGCCCAGGCCAAGGGATATAACAAATATTCCTGGCCTTCACTTCAATTCAATCAGGGATTCGGTAATTCTTCTTTAAAAATATATCAAAACTTTCTTTCTGTTTTTATTTAAATTTAATAACATCTATAATTCAATCATTACATGCTGGATATCCCCATCAGGGATATCTTACTTGCTGTGTAGTGACAGAAGGTACCACCTTTGTTGCCACTTCAGAGACCAAATTTCTATTTTTAGTCTCATTTTGGCATTTTCACCTTAGCCAGCTACCAGAATAACAATGCTAACTTCAAGAATGAGGAAAATTAATGGTAATCTAATGCTAGAATTTATGGATTTACATAGTGATAGGAATCTAACACTAACATTTACAGCAGGAAAAGAAAGGGTAATATAACACTAACATCAGTCACTGTTGGAAAATCTGTGTAACATTTGCTTTTCAAGAGAAAATATCCTGCACAAAAAACAAGACATCATGTCTCATAATAAAACAGGACAAATGATCTTGCAAATGTTGATACACATGTTTCTTGAAGGGGGAATATACAGCAAGAACAATAACTCTTTTCCCTTTGTTCAATTTTTGCACACTTTTTGTGCTGGTGTGGTACTTTATTTGTCAATTTTATCACCCAAAAAAGCCTACAACCCCTTATTTGAGGCTGAAATAATGCTGAGCCAGGAAAAAAAGTAGTAAAACTTTTTTGACAAAAAGGCAAAGCATTTATGGTGTTGCTGTAATTAAAATGTGTGGTATGTTTTTGAAGCATGTACTGTAAGAAAGTTGAGTAATTTCATCCCACACAATATATGCATGAACTGGGCTCCTTCACTATGTCATGTTTTATTGCAAGACATTTCCACTTGAGATAAAAACAAGACACAGTTTTGCTGACAGTGTAAGGCATGTAATTTTTAACCTTTCATCCTCATTTAATGATAACTTTTTGGCTTACCTTCTTTTTGTTTTGGTACATTTGGTTTCACCTCTTTCTTTTCATCTTTCTCTTGCTTGTTCTCCTTAAAATCCCTAATATTTCTACTAGACCACATGGCATAGTCACAGCACAAAAATTTCCTGCTGTTTACATTTTACAAAATATATGTAACTGTTATTTCTTGTAGCTTGGGCACATGACATTTTTGAATGATATAATCCATAAATGTTACTTACATGTTACACATTTGTTATGCAATTATTATTCTTTGTAGCATAAAAAAATTTTTTTATTCCATACAATCTCACCTGGCCAGGTGCATGAAAGAAAGCAAGATATAGGGAAGTAAGTACACATTGGGAGAGAGACAGTACAGAAGGATATGTTGTGCAAAAATAGTCAGAAATCTATTGGGAAGTAGTTTTGCATACTAGGGGTAAATTATGCATGAATCTTTTGGAGTCAACTAAGAAAGTAGAAACATCTGAAATTATGTGAGATGGGGAAGGTAGAGAAGAGGTGTTATATAGAAAGCATAACATGCATGTCATAATGTGCCATACCCACTTTCATTTCCTTCCCATCTTCTCTCACCTCAACCTCCTCACTCCACCCTTGTGCTAGATAGAGGGATTGAAAAAGAAAAGTGAAGCAGAATTGAAATACACACTCTATTTAGCTAAGAAACAAATTTACCACAAACCTCAAAAATAATCAGTTTATTATCATATTTAGGTGCAACATCCTTCAGGCTTGTTGACATCTGTGTAATATACTCAAAGCTGAACAATTCCATGAGATCAAACAACTAAACTACTTTCTTGAGAAATATACTACAACTGATTAAATTAAACCAACATACTGAAAAAAAGGTAATACAAAAAATTATTGTAAAATGGGGAGAAAAATTAATAAATGTGATACTTTAATTACCATGGTAAAAGGTTAACCAACATGCTTCCCACCCAAATTTTAGCTTATGTAACACCTGGCCCCCATTTCAGGCCAATTTCAGTGTAACATGAGGGTATTTTCATCATCTGTTTAAGTGTGGAAATAGTGTGTGTTTGGTTTATACAAATGGATTAAAACATCAACTCTTATGGTGGTGAAAATTGTGCCATATTTGAATTTTGGGTGACAGTGTTCTACATGCTGTAGGAAGACTCTTGCAGTAACCTTGCTTCAAGAAAAATCTAAAGTAGGTGGAGAAACCTGAGAAACCCCTATACTTCTAAGTTAAAAGATGAGATTTAATTTGCAAATTTTATAGGTTCTCTTGAAGACATGAAATTATGATGATGAGTTTGAGATTTAGATGAAATTAATACTTTAGAGACCTGGAAAAGAAAAATTTTTAATGCAAGAAAATCTTCACCAACAAAAAATACTTAGTAAAAGTTTTCACATGTACCATAGATAGCAATCTACTTAGAAAAATCAGTCATTTTTTCTCCAGAAGCTAAAATACACAATTAAGTACACCATAAATAGCTTATACTTAGTATAAGTTAAGACACCTATACCAGAGACATAAAATACTTAGTGCTGATGACAATCTACACCAGAGACAAAAAGGGATCTTAAAAAAAGTGTTGATTATAATTTTAGTGAATTTTATAAAATAAATTTTAAATCTGAGCTCCTATGGATTTGAGATATCCAATGTTACCCTACAAGCTGATATATGTTAAATTATATAATGAGTTATAATAATTAGATAATAAAATCATACATGTTGATGTTGTTATTAATTGTAGTACTCCCCCTTTTCAGAATTCTGAAAGTTCATACATTTCTAATGATACCCTATATTCCAAATTCTAAAATATTCTAATAATATTGAAATGAATAAAATAATAGAGCCAATTTTATCACCCTAGTCATGTGAGCACAGAGAAAAAATGCAGTGAGTATTAAGTGAGCATAGACTACAAAACTACAATGTTAAATAATTTGAAATTTATCAAAAAACTCCTGATAAACTATGAAAAATAAGTGAAAAGCTGCTTAATCATTGGGTATATGTCCAATAATTTTTACAGAAACAATATTTTTGATAAAAATGAAAATGTTGTAATAAAAATGAGAATGTTCAGAAAAATGTAAATAAACTTAAAATAATTATTAAAAATAGTAAAATAATCAGAAAGATTGTTAAATTCAGGTAATCAACAGAATTCCATTATAGAATAATTTTTAAAGTTGTCAAAATTAAATTTTATCAAAAAAAATTTCATCTTTCTCTTGAATAATTACAGAAGTTTACCATTTCTTTATAATCACATACCAAAAAGAATACCATTTAACCTGTAAAACAATAAAAATTTCAAAACAACCATACTATAAATTTTAAAATTATTCAGCTATAAAATTTTTTGGAATGCCACAATGCAAAACATGACATGGGCTCCCACACTTTCTCATATTTTATTTCAGGACTGTTCCACCTGAAATGCAAATTTGTCAGAGATTTTTCCACTATATAGGTAAAAAAATTGTGCCAAGTTTGCATTTTGGGTGAAAATATCCTACATGGAAAACATGACATAAAATTGTCTAATTAAACATGGCAAGGGCTCTTGAAACATGTTATGTCTCATTGTGGGAAATTTCCACCCAAAGTGAAAACAGGACATAGCTTTACCTGCAGTTCCTGTTAAAAATATGCATCTCTCAGGTACAGTTCCTAGCCAATAATAATCACCTCTTTTAATCTCAACACTTCTTGCTAAATATCCACTCTACAGACATATAATCTACTATTTTCTCACTAATGAGACCATGTAGATTTCACTTCTCTCATTTAAAAAATGATATTCTGAATTTGTTTTATATAATTTTAACTTTTTAAAAAAACAGTAGATTTTAGATAGGCACCAAAGAAGCTGCCAAATCTCCTCTTTTTCCCAATTAATAAAATGAGATTAAAGAAAAATTTAAGCTAAATAAGTTTTTGAAAAAAAAACATTATACCTGGTTTCACCAATGTGCAAATCATCCACCTGCTTTAACAACAGCCTCTATCCTGGAAGGCATTGGTGCAATAAAGTTGTAAATAATATTGTCTGGTAAGTCATCCCAAGCAATTTTGATTGCTTTGTGAATTTTATTGATCAATTTTGTTTGATATATTGTTGAGATACTATCTTGAGATCTTTCCATACATTCTCAATGGGCTTGAGATTGGGTGACTGGGCTTTTCAGCCAGGCTTCTAGACTTACCCAGTAAATAATTAATTTTTTGCCATAATAAAGCCATGCCTTTATTTCTTATTTTGTTAATTATATTTACTTTATAGTTTACTTGTAGTAATTTAACTAATTAGAATAAGTAAAAACCAAGTAAATATTTTAATTTAATGTCCCTTATATTTTTTATCCTCTGACAACGTCCTGATGACAGGTTAGAGTTAAAATAAAAATCAAATCATTTTGTTTAAAAATTGACATTTACATAAAATCTAAAATATATCAAATAATTGGTACATACAGGAAATACATTTTATTTACACATTCTTTATAGAACACTCTTAATATTTTCAATATCTTATTCTGGAATTTTCATTCTCTCATACTTCTTTATATAGAATTTTAGCTCTGTTGTTTCTTTCTTTTGCTTATATAAGGCCTCTCATTTTGGTTGTTTTTGATCATTCCATTTTCACCTTACAAATTTATCATAGTTATACAATACACACCCATTACTACTATTACTACCTTAGAATTTACATCTACATACATCTAAGCCTTCAAAGTAATAACAATAATTATCTTTTACCTTTTCAATGAGTATTAAAACTTATAAAGTTAATAAATATATGTACCTTTTTGAGATCTTGAGCTTCCCACCTTCCACTGCCATTGGACTACTGCTAAATCTTCTAGATCAAAAGCAACCCATTGACACTTGGGGGCCTTTCCAAATTGTTTTTGACGCGCCAATAACTTGATGCCAGTGATAGGTAGATCATTGACTATAAGGACCAATAAGGACTGGTGGAAAATAAAAAATACAACAAACGTCATCAGGCACGTGACTTGATTTTTTTCCGTGACTGGGAATTGAACCTCGCTCCAAATCTAATGTTTATATTTTTGAAATTGTCATTTATAATTGTGGTGACTATACTGGTTACTATCTGTAGGTCTCACTTTGCATATTTCATAGATCACGTATAATTTTTTTACTCAGCACTCTGTAGTGGAATTAATTTGCTCACATTACAGGGGAGGTGCCTGGTAAATAATAAATTTCTTTTCCTAGTTGACCAAGATAGAACTATTTTGTTCTTAGTCCTAGAAGTAATATAAATTAAATAAATTATATTATATATATATATTTAATTATTTCAGTTGACCTTGTCCTGATAATTAAAATATTATATTGTTGTTTCAGTTGACAAATTTTCCTGGCAGTATAATAATAGATATATAAAATTAATTGAATTAATTATATTAAATTATTTCAGTTGACATTAAGTCCTGGTAATTAAATTTTTCAGTTGACTCTTAGTCCTGATATTTATCAACATATATATTATTAATTAATTGATAATTGTGTTAATTATTCCAGTTGATTCTTTGTCCTGATAATTGATACATTTTTTTATTATATCAGTTGATTTATTTTAAATCCTGGTAATAAAATATAAATATCTTAATTTAATAAATAAAAATTGTGATTATTATTTCAGTTAATTTTTTGTCCTGATAAACATTATATTTTCATTATTCCAGTTGATTAGAAAATCCTGATAATTTATTATAAACTTGAAATATTTTTAAATTTTTCTCTTATTTTTTTAAAAACGTAAGATAATAACTGATTAAACTTTAATATTTCTTTCTCTCAGTTCAGGTTAGCTACAACAATGACTTATCAAAGTGCTTCTGCTGCCTGTGAGGAGGAACTAGACTTGATTGATTATGATAAGACTTCTGTAAGTTCTCCTTTGACTACAGAACCTGCTCAAATTAATCAATTATTGGACCAATCATGATGTGTAAATGCAAGCAATAGAAGTAAAAGTGGAAAAAACTGCTCTGTATCAAAAGCCTTCAGTGAACCCCCCAGAAGAGCTTCCAAGAGGATTAAAGATAAAAAAGATACTCTTGCAGCAGCAAGTCAGAAACCTGTACACTCACATCAAGGATTTGAGGACAGAGAACCTCAAACTAAGATCAAGAGTAGAAATTCTAGAAGAAAAGGTAAGAAGCATAGAATACTTTCTTCAAGAGAAGAGGAAACCTCCTCCAGCAACAAAAGCCCTTCCACAATTAGCTCCTCAACAAAAGGAAAAGGTGGAAGTTTCAAAATGTAAATGGGACTGGATAAACACCCAGTGGGACTACCTCCAGGCCCAATAACAACAGTAAGCACCTCAGGCAGGTCCTTCCAGGCCCCATCAGTCCAACCCAACACCTCATCCCTACCAAGGAGAAAGAAAGAGGAAAACATTAAAATTCAAATTTTTCCAAAACCATTGTAAGCCCCTCTATTGAATCCCAAGTAACCTTTCTTGTTACTGATTCAGTTCCTTCAGGTAATTCTGGAAGAGGATATGATACCTTGAGACCAGTAGAGGCTGACTGTAGTAGGAAGATTGCTCAATATCCTAATGTAACTAATCCTTTGGTATTGATTGCTACTTCAATGATAAATCCTGATATGGCTATTATTGATGAAACACTTGATCCTGAATTTTATGAGAATCTGGAAAATTATTCTGTTTCCCTATTAAGAAATACTCCAGATGTATCTAACATTAATGATGAATATTTGAGAGATATTATTGCCAAACAAAATCATATAATGAACAACATGCAATTGACTCAAAAATTTAATAGTTTGTTAACTGAACAGGGTTATCAATCAGTGAGTAGTAAATTACAGAGAGTTTCTGATGATGTTTAGAAATACAAAGCAGCTCATGAGAACAAAGTTTCTTTGTGGCAAAATATCAAGAATGATTTGTCTAAGTTACAAGACACTGTGTCTATCTGTTGCTAGGAACTAGAGGGAAATAAGTTGAACTTAAATAGACTAAGTGACCATTATTCATCTTTGCAAAATAAGAACCAATTATCTTTTGCAACCATCAATGAAACTTTATCTAGTATTCCAAGAGTGAAGACTAGGCTAACAACTATTGAAGAGAAATGGAATTCATTGTTACATGACCAAAATGTATTCTGACATTTCTTTGAAATTCTGACATTTTTTTGAAAGAACCTTTTGCACAGGATACTCCAATTTTACCTGTCCCTAGTTCATCTAAAGTAAAATTTGTCCCAGAAGTGCCTGTAGATATTACTGAGTTTCCATTAAAATTGATGATGTACCTTGTTCATCTACAGAAGGGTTAAACAATGAGATTACTTCCCAATTGGAGAAGCTACAGCCTCTTCTCACTCAGAATCAAGCTTGTAATAAGGAAACTGCTTCAAATAAAAAGAATTTGCCAACACTTGACCAATTCCCAACATTTGATGGTGATTCTTCCTCTGATTGGAAACAATTTATTTGAAGAATTGATAACCTGAATATTTCTTACAAACTTCCAGATGTAGAAATTGTTTCTAAATTTATTTCTTTATTTACCAATGTTTCCCTAATGGGGTATGAATCTTTCCTTTTAGATAAAAACGACTACTTATGGGAAGATTGGAAAAAATAAATTAATGCACAATTTGGTGGTTCCAAGTTTAGCTTAGCTCAACAAAGGCAGTATGAGGAAACTAAGTATAGCTCTTCTTCTGCTGGAAAACCTATTGAGTACATGATGAAACTTGTGAAGATCTTGAGGGAAATTGACCCAGATATGGAATTTGAATTATGAAAGGACAGGATCCTATATAAATTTCCTATGTCTCTGAGAGACTTAATAGCTTCTAGGACTGAGTTTTCAAGAGAACCTTCTTCTTTTATTAATACTTGTAATGAGATCCCTTTAAATTACAAGTATGATTCTAGAAGATTCATTCCTTGAAATTCATTGGAGAAAAACTCTAATTACCAACAGAAACCTGCTGAAAAAGTTGGTAAACCTTCTGCCCCTGTTGCAGCTAAAAAGTATGCAAAAAACACTTACTTTAAATGCAGCAAGCCTTGGAAGAAAGGCAATTTTTGTGAAAAGAAAATAAATCTTTTTGAACAAACTGAGGAACATGCTGATGATACAGTTGCACTGGATGATACTTCAAGTGATTGTGCCAGCAATATTTCATATGAATCTCACCAAGAAATTTTAATGCTGGAAGAATATATTCATTTTTCAAATAATATTGACATTGGTAATAATTATTTATCTACAGTAGAAGATGCTGATATCATAAGAAATCTTGAGGACAGCTCAATTATTATTGCCCCTCTCAAGGCACCAGTTTTGATTAATGGAAATAACATTGAGGTTGTTTTAGATTCTAGAGCTGGAGGAAGTGTGGATGTATGTGGTTTTGATCTAAAGCTTTCTACTGCCCATCACCCCCAGACTTATGGTTTAGCTGAAAGAATGATTCAGACTTTAGAGAACATGATAAGAAGGTATTGTACCTTTGGCCTTGAGTACAAAGACAGTGACAGATTCACTCATTATTGGGTTACCTTACTTCCTTTTTTAGAATTTGCTTATAATAGCACTGTTAATTCTGTTACTCAGAGAAATCCTTTTGAGCTCTGGCTTTGATATGTTCCAAATACTCCTGCCCAAATTCTCAATAGTAAGATACCTTAATTGGATTTACATCCTGGTTTAAATCTTTTCTTCAAATGTAACAACTTTGCAGAAGTCATGCTCAAAAATCTATTTAAAAATCTTTTGAATATGAGAAGAAGAGATGGCACAAATCCCATAAAGAATAAGCTTTTAAAAAGGGTGATAAATTACCGATTTCTACAGTCCACTTCAATTTACAGTGTAATAACAAATTAAAAGGCCCATTTGTAGGTCCATTTGTTGTCAGAAGAATTGTTGTTGATAATGCAGTTGAGTTTATCCTGTACTCTCCATATGACAGGAAACACCCTGTTTTTCCTATATCTCTTCTGAAACCTTACACATCCAATAGTGATTTGCTTCCCAAAAGGAGGGGAAGACCAAAGAAGACCCTAAATGAAATCACTGATACAGCAGATATTGATAAGATTCTAAATGACAAAGTAGTCACTGCTGAAAAAGGTACTGAATACTTATTGAGATTCAAGATTAAATATTCTAAATATGATTCTTGGATACCTGGGAAAAGATATCTAACCATCCTGCTCTACTATAGAAATATAAAAAGAAAAAACCATAGCATTTATTATTATTATTATTTTAGATTGAGGGAGTTTCAGCCAGGCTACTAGACTTACACAGTAAATAATTATTTACCAGGATGAAGCCACACCTTTATTTCTTATTTTATTAATTATATTTACTTCATAATTTACTTGTAATAATTTAACTAATTAGAATAAGTAAAAACCAAGTAAATATTTTAATTTATTGTCCCTCATATTTTTTTATCCTCTGAAATCATCCTCATGACAGGTTAGAGTTGAAATAAAATTATATTGATATTGAAAATAAAAATCAAATTATTTTATTTAAAAATTGACATTTACAGAAAATCTATAATAAAGCAAGTAATTGGTACATACAGGAAATACATTTTATTGACACATTCTTTATAGAACATTCTTAATATTTGCAACATCTTATTCTGGAATTATATTTCTCTAATACTTCTGTATATAGGATTTTAGCTCCATGGTTTCTTTCCTTTTTGCCTATATAAGGCTTCTCATTTTGGTTGTTTTTGATCATTCCATTTTCACCTTAGAAATTTATCATAGTTATACAATACACACCTATTACTACTATTACTACCTTTGCATTTACATCTACGTACATCTAAGCCTTAAAAGTAATAATAATAATAATCTTTTACATTTTCATTTAGTATTAAAACTTATAAAGTTAAAAAATATACATACTTTTTGAGATCTTAAGTTTCCCTCCTTCCTCCACCATTGGACTACCGCTAAATCTTCTAGACCAAAAGCAACTCATTGACAGGACTGGCCAGTTGATCATCTTTTTCAAGTTGAAAGCACTTTGTAAATCTTGAGAAAACTGGGAATTGTGTATGGGTGCATTATCTTCCATTAAGAGAAGTTTGTGGCTGTTTTCTTGTTTGGATAACCAGAAGAGGAGATCACAAATGTAAGGATTTTAAATGAATGTCTTTTTTGATCACTTTTTTGGAGGAAGAGAGACAAGAGGTCCTTTAACATTACCATGAAAGGCCCCCCACACTGTGACCAAAGAATTCCCACCCTTAAAACTGGGTGTCAAACATTCTTTGAGATACTTTTTACTTTTTTGATGCCAGACCATTTTGTGCCTAGTTGGCTTCCCAATTTCTAAGCTGACTCTTCATACCAAAGGAAAATCTTCCATTGGTCTACTTTACAATGAATGTGGTCCTTAGGAAACTTGTGTCAGCTTTCTTGATTCAAGGTGTTCAAAAAAGCCTCTTAACACCTGCTTGTAAGTTTAAATAAAGTTTATGTGCATTTTAACAAAGTTTTTGGGGACAGATTTCAGATTTAAGAGTTTCAAAAACTTCTTCTATTGACCCTTTAAAACCCTGTCTGATTTTTTGAGTGATATCTTGTATATTATGTTTGGAAGAAGTTGATGGATTTCCAGGTCATTTGGATGTCTCCATTTTCTGATGAATATCATGAAACTTGATAACATCACAGAAAGTGGAAAGAGGAACATAAAAATAGTGCAAAATTTTATATGAATTTTCACCCCATATTGACATTCCAACTATTTTGGCTGTGATTTTTGTGGTCAGGTGCAGTTTGTGAGGTGGAGTCCAGTCCATGTGATGAGTATTCAAGAAAAAATAAAGGTCTTATTTTGAGCACTAAAGAATGAAAGAAAAAACAGGGGATATATATAGATATATATTAGAAAAGAATGAAAGAAAAAAATTGGTATTGAACTTGAGGTGGGAGCAGTGCTGGTGGTGGTATGAGGATGAAATAAAAAATGGGGGAAAAATTATTCATCTAGAGGTGATAATTATTGGCTAGACACTGTACATGAACTTTACATATGAGTTACACCATTTAAAATTCATATCCATCCCTCATAAAACCTCAATTAGACTAATTTAATCTTACACAAAAAACCCATTCCTCATGTTTTCACAGGGGTTAATCATAATTTTAATATTTTTTGTTCATTCAAGAGTCAAAAATATTTCCTCACATTTTTACATTTCTTCACTAAAAAGTTTGAAACAATTATCTTAAACTTTATTCAGATTTATTCTTGTCTATGGATGCTTTAATGATTCAGAGATAACATAAATAAACTAGACAGTTGATTTTGAGTATGTACTGGAAATGTCGGTCAGTCGTCTAGAAGAAGGCAGGGAAAAGAGGAGAAAAGGAGGAGGACAAGGGAAAAAATAAAAGAAATAAACTGTAATAGAGTATTTAATTTATTTAAAAGAAAACAACGGCGAGTAACTTGAGAGATGACAAAAATTTAGGCTTTATTAATAATAATATTATTTAAGGTAAGGGTTCTGCGCGGCAAACACTTTTAATTACTATCAGACTTAAAGCAACCTTTAAATTGTTATATAGAATTTTACTTAGAATTGTATTACTAATAAAAAGAATATAAACGTAATAAAATTGTATCTAATTTGTTGAGTGTATAATAAGTGATGAGGCTACAGGGGATTATCCAAGGCCCTTTTATAGGCAATGGGTCCTCTGAAGCGCCACTATATTTGTAAATACAATAATTAGAATAGAATAAACCAAGTATATCAAAGAGGAAATGAAACATAACAATGTAGAGAAAAATATGAAACAAATAATTAAAACCCCAATTAAGAATCCAATTTTCCCGCCATTAACTCCCAAATCAGTAAGTAAAAAATAGTGAATAACTAAACAAGACTGGAACATAGGAACTATGAGAAAAATAATTCCAAACAGATGGTACAGTCTGATTTAAGGATATTTTAAGTGAAACAAAAAATACTTTGATGCAACAAAACATGTAATTAATCTCAATTTAGTATAAATTAATTAATTGGTTTTTCCTGACACAATTAAGGGTCAAAAGAAGCGTCATTAATTATTGTTTAGTATTATATGAAAGGTGTTATTTAATATATAAATTTAAATAATTAATTTAAATATATTATAAATCAATTTTACACTTATAATTATAATATATATTTTTCAATTAATTAAATATAAATTTATAATTATTAAATACATAAAAATGCGCCATTATTTGTAGAATATATTATATTATGTTCAATTTAAATGTATATAAAAATTTATATAACCAACAAAATTAATATAACACTTGTATATAATAAAATACTTATATAATTTTATTATGCAATAAAATATTAATTTATATTCATTAAATACAATTTTTACCCACTCTTTCAGGTTTTATAAGCTACATATCATTTACTGGACTCCTGGAATAGCCTGGCTGACAGGAAATGTAGAGTGAGTATAGCTGTCAGATGGAAGGTTCCACCAAGAAATTCAACAGAGTTTTTGGGAAATTTTACAATAGTAGCTATAATAGAATAATAATAATAAAAAATTTCAATATATTAGTAGAAAATATTAAAAATACATTTATATATCTACAAAATAAGAATAACAACAATATTATTATTTAAATCCATAAATATACTGATGAATAAAAATTTTATAAGGTGTTATTTCCAAAAAGTAAAAACCTTAAATTATCTTTAAAAATATCATAAAGAGTCAATTAGGCACTTAATTATAACTATTAGACATGATATTCAAATTGGTCAAAAACTTCCTTATGGATTCCTAAGGAAAAATTAAGAATCACTATGCTCACTTGTGTAGAAAATATAACTGGAGACAGGATCACACCACTGAACAACTGAGTCTTCTTCCTTCAATATTGACCTTTTCTATTTAGTCTTGGACAACTTTAACACCTAATAGGGTGATTCCAGTCTATATCAGTGGATTTATTTTCTTTCATTCACATTATTTTTCTATTGTTTTTTCTCTTTTCTTTTTGCTTTCAAATTATATCTTAAAGAAGGCAGTGTTTTTCATATTTAATTTTCATAAATATAAGTATAGAAATTAAATATTATGTATATTAAATTAACTAATTAGGTTAAATAATTGAATAAATGTGGTGAAAGCAGACTTTGGAATCCTTCTGGCATATTTCATTCATTTACAGGGGATCTGAAAGCCAGATACTAGTATCCTTGGCCCTAGAAGTCTCTAATGCATCATGGAGAATAGGAAGGAGGATTTTACTATATATAGGGCTTCATTTATGTTAATTATAATAATATTTTATTCAAAAATATAATTTTATAGATGGCCAATAGCCTTTTAAATATCTTTAGTAAGAAAAGTACCACTTCTTTTATATAAACTGAGCTATACACTACGCAATATAGGGGGTGGACTTGCTAGCAAGTCCTCAACCTGAACTCAGATGGAACTCAGATGGAACTCAGACTGAACTCATACTGAACCCATACTGAACTCTACTTGAACACCCACCTAAAACTGTTCTGCTGAGTGGTGTTCATCCCTGATTGTATGGTTCCTTTATCAATAGCTCAATGTGTGTTCAATCTATGGTGAGTTTGGGTCCAAGGTTGCGGACTTGCTAGCAAGTCCGCCCCCCATATTGTGTGGTGATATAATCTGAACTTTCTGTTTACCTTATCTTATGCTATAATGTAATGTTTTTGTGATTATTTTATTGAGTCAATCACTCTTTCAAATTTTTATTAGTTATTTTAGTGTGTGTATCAAATTAATGGTACAATAATTGTGGTTTTACTTGCATTTATTAATATTGTTATCTTTTTAAAAAAATTTCTTACAATCTCACCCAGCTAGAGGCATGCAGGCTTTGTAAACTAATAGGCTAGGTACATGTGAGGAATAATGAATGTAGTGGTTAGCTGTTCTGGGAAATTAACAGGATAACAGGGGGAGCTAAGTGCCTTTGAGAACACAGATGGGGTTTCCATAGGAGGAAGGGTAGAGTTTAATCCTCGAGGGGTTGTGGTTTTGATGGGCAGGGGTTTCAAGAATGTAAGGGGAGTGGAATTCCGCAGCTGACCAAAGATGAATGACTGGGCACAATTTTCTAGATAATGGGAGGATGGAAATGTGGGGTGGTCTCTCCAGACTTCATGCACATTTCCATCCACCGTAGTTTTCTGAGGTAGAATAGAGATATTTTTGGGAGAATAAGAGATTGACACTAGCATGAAAAAGAGTGTGCCAACTATTGACAAAGAGGGTGTGTTTAAAAGGGGTGAGGCGGCAAGGATTCAAACCTGCAACACAAAAGTTAAGGTGAGTGACTAGTGGCCATCCAGGCAATGATCTAACCACTTAATATTGTTGTTGTGAGCACCTTATACCCATAAAAGCTACATTACTCCCTCTATCTTAGAATATTATTTTTTAGTTATTTTAAATATACCTGAATACTAAATTCTAGATTCTGCACCTAAATCACCCATTATTACATATATAAACTATATATTTCTTTAGAGGTACATTAATTTATATACATTACTGTTATACACTTATATATACAACTATACTGGTTCTAGAAGTACAAAATTTCTTTCCGAAGAGTTCCCATTGAAGCCAATTTTATTTACACTGATGCCCTCAAATTGAAAAACTTTATTTGTATTTGTAATTTTTGGAAGGGCAGCCATAGTCACTTTTTTCTAGGCTGATATATATCAAGAAAGTTCTCTCTATGCTTCAGTTTATAAATCTAAAGAAATATGAATTTATTAAAGATTATTGAGTAATTTATGGATTTATTGAGACTCATTAGCAAAAATTAATATTTAAAAATTTAAAAATTATATAATGCTGGGGCATATCTATTGAAGGATACTGATTGTTAGGTTTATATGTTCCTTGGCATTCTGCACATTTTTAACACATTGATAATTTTTTATCTAATATTGATTTAATATGTTATCAATTAATTATGGTGAATGTTGATAATATAAGATTATGTATAGTATTTGCTTATCTTCTAGTATCTCTATCCAATCTTAAACTTCTTCCATTACCAAAATCTGATTTATTGCTTTATGGTATTTTTTGATTCCCTAATCTATTGTATCATTATATGTGATAAGCTTGTTAAGATTTTGTGTCTATTAATCACTGGAGACAGGTATATATATGCTACATTAATACTTTGTTTATTAGATCTAGCATTAGAATATCTATTAGGTGATTGAACATGCTTAAACAGTTAACAGGGGTTTATATACTGAAAAATTTCTATATGAAAGATTAAAGGTATTTTTTTGTTATTTTCTTTTTTATTTAATATACTCTGAAATCTAATCTTACATTTATTCCATTACTGAAATCTTATTGATTACTTTGCATTATTCTGTAATTCTCTAATTTACTATATCATTATTTGTGATAAGCTTGTTAAAATGGTTTGTCTATTGATCACTGGGAACAGCTGATTGAACCCACTTAAACAGTTAACATGGTTTTATATACTGAAAAATCTCTATATATAAAACTTAAGGTGATTGAACATGCTTAGAAAGTTAAAAGACATTTATATACTGACAAATCTCTATATAAAAAACTAAAGGTGATTGAACATGCTTAGAAAGTTAAAAGACATTTATATACTGAAAAATCTCAATTTGAAAAATTAAAGGATTGAGAAATCCATTAATATTAACATGGATAGTAACTAATTAGGGTTGAACTTCAACATGTTTTTTTTGGTAATTTATACACACAAAAACCTTCACACCACATCAGGGTGGATGCTCTTATAGTATGTAAAGTACCTAACCTGAAATTATTACCTATTTTAATTTCTTCATTTCCTTCAAAATATTCAATCTACATACAAATTACCTAGTATTTTATTACTCACACAGCCTCATAAATTTTAATTTTTTCAGTTATAAAATGATATTTCATATTTTTTTATAAATTTATAAGTTTGTGAAAAATTGATAATTTTGAGAATTCCAGAAAAGAAAGCTTCTGAATCTGACTTTTTTTTTCCAATGAAATGAAAGGGAAAGAAAAAACATTTTTGAAAAAGAAATTTAAAAAAAAATCTTGGTTTCACCAATGGGTGAACCCCCCAGCCTGGCAGACATTTTTACAATGAAATTGTCAAGAATGTCTTTTGGTAAGTCTTCCCAAGCCATTTCTATGGTTTTATGAATTTTGAGGTTACATTTCAGTTGATATATTGTCAAAACACTGTCTTTGAAATTCTTCCATTTATTCTTGATAAGATTGAGATAAGGTTAATGGACAAGCCAGTTTATCAAGTTGAAAAATATTTTTGGCACAGAAAACAGAAAATGAGAAAGATATTTTGTGTTGATTTTCACCAAAAATTGAAATCACAACTTTTTTGGCTTGGAGTTTTGTAACCAGACACTGTTTTCAAGCTGGAGTCTGGGCCATAAGTTTAGGGTATATGTGAATATTAAGGTGGATTTTGAATTAAAAATAAAGTATAAAATTTAAATTAAATATATAAAAATAGTTTATTTCATAAAATAATTAGAGAAAATAAATAATTTGATATTTTCCTTGAGGAAAAAGCAGTGCTGGTGGTGATATGAGGATTAAATGAAATCCAGGGTATAAAAATATGCATCTGCAGGTGGAGACTTTTTTCTAGGCACTATAAAAGCATTGAAAAAAATAAATATCTTTTAAGCCTGAATATTCCTAGGAATGAGTTAAACAAGCATATAAAAGATTTTAGACACATTTATTAGACATGGGGACAATAATTGAGTGTATGCAATATGTATACATAAGTGATATAAGTCATATACTACATTATATGCCATTATAATACCTTAAATACATTTTTATATCCACATGTTATAGGTTTTGTATATTTAATACTAAGCTAGTGTATTTTGGGGTAATTTTAAGTACCTTAGAAATAAGGCTACATAATTTTTAAGTGGCCTTAAAGTTTTTCATTATTATAGTGAAATAGTTGATAAATGCACTTTAAATCAATAAAAAGCTGTATTAATGTGCTATAAATTTACTTTTAATTAAATTGCGCTTTGAAAGATAAAATTTCCCTATTCAGTGCAATTGATTTGGCTAATTAAATTTCTTAAAATAAGATTTCTAAAAATTGATGATTTTCTATGCTATAAATGGCTTATGTGTACTGGCCTTATGCAGCCTGGATTTATCCCACATGCATAGCTTAATTATTTAAAAAGTTAGTAATTTCATGATAAATTACCACAATAGTGTATGTTCTGTGTTTTTAATCACACTAAAATAAGTGAGAGGCACTTATTTAATATCATAATTGCATTAATAGTACACTGACCTCATTAAATGCACTAATTAAATTTTTGAAATTAAGATAAGTGCCAAGAATTCACAACCACACTTAAAATTTCCTAATTAGTCAATAATTTACCCATGAAGTTCCTGAAAATACTCTGCATTCAGTTACCCCAAATTTCACATCTGTTTTTGGTTTCTCAATGCGTTTTAAGGCTATTATTGGTTATTATTAAATGAGATTTCCAAGGGGAATAATATTATAATTAATGTTTTAATTTCTAATGATGATCTTCCTTAATTAGAAGTTTTTTCTGGTTCTCATCTTTCCTCTTTCAGTATTTATTTTAAGGAATAACACACAATATATGTTATTTTTGGGTTGTTTCTATATTTTGATGGATTGTGCCATATTATTCTTGTATTTTTGGTAGGGACATGGTTCTTCTTTTGTGAGGGGAAATTCCTTTGGTTTCTAAGGCTTGTAAAACTACTTGAATTGTAAAATTATGTGCTTTTAGGGTGTGTAATGTCCATGTGTATCAGTGTAATGGGTCTGGGAAACAAGGGGTGGACACCAGGGATTTATGGGTATATAGGGACGAGGTTTTTGGGCTATTATTCTACATTATTTTACATCACCATTGAAACATATGACCAATAAATTAAAAATAATACTCATTAGTACTGTAAAATTATTTTAAATATTGATTTATATCATTAGCTATATTTTTCTGCCAAATGTAAGCTGTCACTACACAATATAAGGGGTAGACTTGCTGGCAAGTCACCAACCTGAATTCAGATGGAACTCAGACTGAACTTATACTGAACCCATACTGAACTCTACTTAAACGCCCACCTAAAACTGTTCTGTTGAGTGGTGTTCATCCCTGATTGTATGGTTCCTTTTTCAATAGCTCAATATGTTTTCAATCTGTGGTGAGTTTGGGTCCAAGGTTGCAGACTCGCTAGCTAGTCTGCCCCCGGTATTGTGTGGTGTGTAAACCATTTATAATAGGTGAGGTTAAATTTCTGAGACAATTATATTGAATTGTATTTTAATACTTAATTGTGTTTCAACAGCTCAATTTATATAAAGCCACTAAAATATTCTAGACAACTGACTAATCAAGCTATTCATGTCTCTTTACTTGAACTCAGCCTGACATATCCTAAATTCAAATTTTCCAAAATGAAAAGATGAACTTAATTGAAATTCCTTAAGGGGGTGGTTCAGGTTGATTTTTTTATGATTCTCAGAAGTAAGTTGTCATTATGGTTTTTATTTTTTGGTTGTTAAATCTTTAACTAATTCCACTATGATCTCTCCAATATCCAGTATCCCACATCTCAAAATAAATTCACTTTCATCTCAGGTTTTGTTGGGTCAGGAAATTTGTCTGTTAATCTCATTAATTTTAATTATATATCATTATAATAACCCTTAATTTTTCTTACTTTTATAACTTAACATGCCTATTTCAAGATCCAGAACTCTCCATAAAAAGATCATAAGAAAAGCTTATGTGGTAGAAATGGAAATTTCTGTAATAAGCCAATTCAAGATCACCTGAAACCTACTCCTTCAACACAACACTTTTTTTTTGCATCTTTGATTGCTATTGTGCTAGGAATGCAGTGGAAAATACAAATTGTCCAAGTCATCCATACAAGACTGCACCTTGTCACATGCATGAGCTCCTCCAAATTCTCAAGTGAAATTGAAAAGCAAAGCTAACCTATATTTAAAGCTTTTTTGAAACTTTGATTTCAACTTTCATTGTTTGTAGACATGCACAAGAAATGAATATCTTCAATTCTATAGCTATAAAAAACTCCTTCATTGGGGAGGCCTAATTTTAGTGGTGCCTTCAAATTTTCTGAAAAAATATTCACTTTTCAATGAATAATTTAAAGAAGTTTATATTTACCAACAAGTCCTCCTTTTAGATTTGAAATGCATTTTAAAGCCACATTTTTTTTTTGAACACTAGAACTCAGTGACATAATTCTCAATCTCTTCAACCCAATTTGAAAAGTGACCATACATCTGTGATAATCTGGGATGGATTTTTTAAAACCAAAAGTGTTCTGAACCATTTTATACCTCCTAAAAATCAAATGGCTCAATAAATGATTGATTATGTATATCTTAACACCCTTCTCCCATTTTTAGAGAAACACAACCAGTGCAATCAATAGATTCTATGAGAGAACAAAACCCCAATACATACAGAAAATGAAGTTTAAGAGTTCAGGAATCTTTTTAAATTTCAAGAAATAAAGAGTTATCTGTACCAATCCCCTGACTTCAACCCAATAAAAAACTTGTGGAAGGTAATAAGAATGAGAATTCACAAATAAAATAAACCTGAAAGATAAAGTGATGTGATTAGTATCTTGAAAAAGTACGTTCAGATTTTTCTGTTAGCACCTTAAACAATCTTGCGGAATAAATCCTTTAATAATGCATGCTTTCATCAATGTTTCTGGTAGACCTACTCACTGATAACCAGGACTTAAAAATCATTTTTTTTGATTTTTTTATGTTTCTTATTAGAAATATTTTATATCATCTTTAGGTTATTGAATTATTCCATTTGCATAATATTTATATTGTTATTTCTGGAATTAGATATAGAAGGTTTTAAAAAAATAAAAAATTGAAAAAAATTATTGTATTATTAGATTTTTAATTAGATTTTATGAAATAACACATCCATTTCAGCCTGGAATAGTGGTTTCAATTAAATACTATAAAATTGAGCTTCTGATGTAAGAAAATAGGTGATAAAGATGTAGCTCTGTCACGCGCCACGTGACACTCAAGGCAAAAGCAGCTCATTAAATCAATAATACAGAGGTCTAAATCCATACTCAAAGCACAGAAAGAAATTCTCCTTAGCAACTGCAACTTTCCTTTGTGTACTCACTATTCAACCGCGCTAGCCTAAAACTCTAAATCTAAATTAGTCAATCTCTCAATAGTGTGTCTCAGTCTTTTCCTCAATAAGCCACGCACAGCGCAATAGTCAATGTAATAGTACACTAAAAGGTTTATTAAATGTCTGTGAATTATTAAAAGGGGTAGTGAGCATGGACGTAATGGATAGTGGAGGATTAAAGGGTTAACAGATGTTAGTGAGGAGGGTCCAGGTGTAATGGATGTATTTTTTAATGGTCTGTGGTGTGCGGAATAGTGGATGGGTATGAGGTCAATGCAAGGAGGAGTAAAGGATATAAAAGGGGTTGGGATTTTGGTTTGACATTCTTTAGAATTAAATTAAAAAACGTATATATAGTTAATAGTGGTAGAGCTTTAAGTTAAATCATTATTATTGTATCTTTCCTTATTCTCTCAGTAATCATTTCTAAATCCTAAATCTTTGATTATTGAGTTTCCAACCCTTTGTGAGATTTTAAGAATTTTAATATTACCTTTAAATTATATTAGACTTCTTTTTGAACATATCTCAAAGCATTAGCTCTTCTTTTGAGTCATCTTTGAATCACTTTCTCAAACATTTCCTCTGTGCATTGAAGAAGTCTTTAAGCTCCTCCCTCCATCTCACTTCAGGAACACTCTTGACCTTTGTGCGTAGGTCCTCCAGTGACAGTATAATTTAATTCTCCGTAGTTCTCATTCTTTGCACTACTACGTCCCTTTTTCAGGTGTTTTTTCTCTAAATTCTTAAAATGGCACCTGTTCAATACACTCCTCCTACGGGCGCTACTACTAGAGCTCACCCCAGAGGCAGGCCAACAGCCACCTGGCCTGTTTCACGCACTCACTCCTTGGAGCCACTTGACCTAATGGAACGGCAAAATTCAGTTCAATCTGTAGAAGACATCCAAAAAGATTTTGATGACTCTAGTGATGATGAAGAAGGAGAGGATACAATGCACGAGGCACCATCTGCCCCTGCTAATCACCCTTCCGGTCAACCTTCAGAACCTGGACCATCTAGTTCTCTGGAAGACTTCATGAGACTTTTCATGAAGACCCTTTCAAATTTAACATCTTCAGAGGGATCTAAATTAAAAACTCCTTCTATGAAATCTCCTGATAAATTTGATGGAGAACATCCAGACAGATTGCGGCCCTTCTTGAAAACCTACAAGCTCCTGTTCCATAATGGCCCTTGAACCTTCAATAACGACCAATTGAAGGTTTTTTATGCTTCTTCATTCCTATCCGGAAAAGCAGTAAGATGGTTCAAACCTTATATTATCATGCTCTCTTTGACCAAAACCCACTTACTCATTAATAACTGGGAAAAGTTCGAAGACCAAATTTTCACACTGTTTGGTGACCCTAACGAAACTGACAACGCAGAAATTGAACTTGATTTTCTTCGAATGAGTGATAATGGTAAAGCCTCTGAATATATATCAAACTTCAGAGCACTTCAAACTCGAGTAGGTTTAAATGATGCTGCCCTCAAGTATCATTTCAAAAAAGGACTTCCTTTGAGGATTCTGGATCAGTTAAATATTCAAGGTCAGAAGATGACTACTTTAACAGATTTAATGGATTGAACCCTTGAACTCGACAGCATTTACCAAGGAGGACTTCAACATCGTCAATACGCCAACAAATCTCAAGGCCTAAATTTTAAATTGGGACCTTCTTCAAACCAACAGACAACTCAATCCAAACCCAATAAGGGAAAGGACAAGCCCCGACCTAAAAGCTCGACCCCAGGCAATATCAGCAAAATACTGGATCCTAAAGGGGAACTTAAAGAAGCTGAGAGGAAGAGAAGATTGGATAATGGGTTATGTATGTATTGTGGGGTAAGCACAAGCTGGAAGATGGTGTAAAGTTGAAGGAAAGAGAAGGTACTAGTTCGAAGTCAAAAAACTAGTAAATAGTTTACTTGTGTGCAAAGCAAACTATCTTATCTTGCCCAGTGCACAGAACCTCCATGTCTTAAGGACTGGAGTTGCCTTAAACCACTTGAGATTCATTCTTTTTAAGGAGGATACCCCCTTCAGTTGTCTTATAGACTCTGGAGCTTCAACTTCTTTTGTTAGTTTATCTTTTGCCATGAAGTTACAACTGACATTTACAGATATCAATCGAACTCCAATTTACTTGGTCAAATCAGAGGAACCCAAATATTGGGTAAGTAAGAAAGTTTTATGGGTTTTCAACTTTCAGAACTTTCCCCCCTTCAAGAGGGAATTATCAGTCTTGGACGCCTCAAGGATGGACAATACCATTCTTGGCCATAACTTTTTAACACATTGGAATCCTGAAATTGATTGGTCACGGGGATGGATCACCCCAGGCACTAAGTGTATTTCTAATTCTTCAATGCAGGTCAATAGGGAGTTAAACAACCCGCCTGACAACGTCCTGCTAGAGGACAAATCTCTGCCAGATGACTTGCAAGCATCTGATCTTTTTTTAAATGAGTAATTGGCTAGCCCTTCTAGCTCGATGACTTCACTTGAAGAGGATGTAAATTGCCTCAAAGTAATCGAATTATGCTCTCTCAATTCTGATCTTCCCTTGACAGATTCTCTCAAAGATGATGAGGACGGCCAAATCAACTTTGAAGCCATTAAATCAACTCTACTGAAAATCTATCATGATTTCCTCTATTTTTTCTCAATCTTCAAGGCCAATAAGTTACTACCTCATTGACCCTACAACCATCAAATAGAGTTAATAGGTCCAGTACCTCCGGCAGGTCCTGTCTATTCTTTGTCGAAGGACGAATCTCAAGTTCTTTGAGACTACATTTCAGAGAATGTAGCCAAAGGTTTCATCAGAACCCTGTTCTTTTTGTAAAGAAAAAGGACGGCAGTCTTAGGTTGTGTGTTGACTATAGAAAGCTGAACACAGTCACTAAGAAGAATGCATATCCTGTTCCTCCTAGTTCATTACTTCTTACCCTTTTCAATGGTGCTAATTTCTTTTCTAAAATTGATCTTAGAGGCGCTTACAATCTTATTTGCATTGTGGAAGGTCATGAACAACTGACTGCAATGCACACTAGATTTGGTAGTTTTGAATATTTAGTTATGCCTTTTGGATTGTGTAACGCACCATCAACTTTGCAAAACTTTTTCAATGACATCTTTCAAGAGGTTGTTGAACAATTTTTTGTCGTCTATTTAGATGATATTTTAATTTTCTTGAAGAAACTGGATGAACATATTCATCATGTTTGACAGGTTCTAAATCGACTTCAAGATCACGGTCTCTACGCCAAGCACAATAAATGCAAATTCCACCTTAAATCAATCAATTTTTTGGGTTTTACATTATCCACTGATGGTTTAGTCATGGACAACAAAAAGGTCCAAAAATTCCTGGAATGGCCTGAGCCCAAAACCGTTAAATCCCTCCAAGGATTTTTGGTTTTTGCAAATTTCTATAGAAGATTTATTAAAGATTACTCTAAAACTATTTCCAATCTTACTTCTCTTCTTAGAAAAGATATTTCTTTTTGTTTTTACTTCTACAGCACAAAAAGAATTTGAAGCATTGAAGACTGCATTTACCACAGCTCCGATTCTTCAACACTTTGATCCTTCTGCTTGGACAATTGTCGAGACAGGTGCGAGCAATTATGCTATTGCAGGGTTCATTTCTCAATTAAATCCTGAAACAAAATTGTTTCATCCTTTTCCTTTTGAGTCATGTAAACTCATTGCAGCAGAATTAAATTATGAAATTCATGACAAAGAGCTTTTAGCTATTATTCATTGTCTTAAAAAATGGGGCCCTTTTCTTCTCAGCCTAGATAGTCCTTTTCAAATTTTAACAGACCATAATGCTTTGAAATACTTCATGTCTTCCAAAGTGTTAACCAGGCGTCAAGCCAGGTGGGCTGAATTTCTGTCTGAATTTCCTTTTTCTATTTCCTATTGCCCAGGTAAGAACTGCATAATCCCAGATATCTTTTCACGTCAGGAAAACGTTTACCCACAGCGGGGGGACGCATTTGCTGACAAGAACCCAGCAAATTTGAAATCAATTTTCAACAAATCAATGTTAATGACTCATCAACTTAATTTGATGACAATCCAATAGTTTCAAAATCCATTATCCAACATCCTTGAAGCTCAGTTGAAGGACAACTATTATTTAGGGTTAAAAGAGGAAATACTCTCAAAGCAAGGGGCCAAAAGATTTAGTATTGAATCAGGTCTATTAGTTTTTGAAGGTAGAGTAGTCATACCAGACAACAATGAAATAAAATTATGTATTTTCAATAGTCGACATTATTCTCCATTAGCTGGTCATTTTGGGGTTGATAAAACCTACCAGTTAATAGCGAGGGATTTCTTCTGGCCAGGAATGACCAGAGAAATCAAGGCCTATATAAGAGCTTGTTATGAATGTAATAGGAATAAGGCTCCCCGTCACTGGAAGCATGGGTTGCTTCAAACGCTTCCTATTCCCTCTAAACCTTGGGAATCTTTATTGATGGATTTTATTTCTCAACTTCCTCTTTCTAATAATTTTGATGCTATATTAGTAATAGTAGATAGATTTTCAAAGATGTCTATTTTTATTAAAACCACTACTACTGCTACAGCAGAAGATTTGTCAAAATTGTTTCTAGAACATGTATTTTCCAAACATGGCTTACCTAATGATATTATTTCAGATAGTGGCTCATTGTTTGTATCCACATTCTTGACTCAAATGTGTTGACAACTCAATATCACGAGGAATCTCTCCACAGCCTATCATCCTAAAACCAATGGGCAAACGGAAAGGGTCAACCAAATCCTCAAATCATACCTTCAAATGTGTGTCAGTTACCAACAAGACGATTGGATCACATGGTTACCATTGGCCGAATTTGCTTATAATAACTCAACTCATTCTTTGACACGACAATCTCCTTTTGAAACTGTTTATAGAAGACATCCTCAATTCAACTCAATCCATGTAGGAACTCGTCATCCTGCTGAACATTATCTTCGAACCATATCACGACTCCAAGAAGAACTTAAATCAAACTTGGAATTAGTGATTCAAAGGTACAAGGAACAGGCCGACAAACATCGACAATCTGCTCCTTCTTTTAAACCAGGCGACAACGTATGGCTCAATGCACAAAACATTTGAACAACTCGACCATCAAAGAAACTGGCTGAAAAACGCTTGGGACCATTCTAAGTCGACTCCGAAGTCTCTAAAGCTGCATTTTGACTCAAGCTACCTCCTAAATGGCAGGCTATTCACCCTGTTTTCCACGTATCTCTCCTGGAACTGGCTTGAGTGACATACCCGGGAAGGAACCAACCTCCTCCTGAACCGGTCAAAGTAGAAGACCATCTAGAGTGGGAAGTAAGCCGTATCCTTGATTCAAGAATGCGCAAGGGGAAACTTTAATACCTTGTGGAATGGGAAGGCTTCCTCGATGATTCAGACAAAACATCCTGGGAACCAGCCATCAATGTTTCTAATGCCCTTGAACTTCTAAAATCTTTTCATCTTAAATATCCTTTAAAGCCAAAACCTTAAAACTCTCTTTTTTTTTAAGTTCCAATTGTGGAAGCTGCGCCTTTGCTGCCAGTCAAGGCAAATCATCCAGTGGTTGATTCAAGGGAAGATATCGAAGAGACTCTCGACCAGGTATGGTCAAAGAAACCTCAACCAGGTTGACGAACCAGGTTTATTGAAGATTTAAGCTGTGAAGTCAATAAGATTGTCAATGCTTCTTCCTTTGACGTGGCCGAAGAACTACTGGAAATCGGGTAAGTATTACCGGTAGGAGAGGAGGAAGTTTTTGAAAAATGTAGGAAGGAGATAAGGGTGATTTTGGAGAAGATGAAGGGATTGGTTCGAGAGAAAATAAAGGAGAAAATTTAAAATGGAAGGAGAAAGAAGAAAAGAAAAAGTAGAACAATTTGAATTTATGTTTTTTATTTTGTTGTTTTAATTTAAGATTTTAATATTTTATTTTTATAAGATTTTGAGAGAAAAAAAAAAGAAAAAAAGAAAGAAAAATTTAAATAAATTTTGTTTTAAATTTTGAAAGAAGAAAAGAAAGAAATTTTAATTGAAGGAGTTTTAGTTTAAATTTTGAAAGAAAAATTTAAGTAGGAAAAAGAAATAGTTGATTAAAATCATTTTATTGGAAATGAAAATTTAATGAAAGAAAAAAAAATTATTATTTGTGAAAGTTTATTTATTGAAGTTTTGAGGAATTTCAGTTATTTGAAAAAGAAAGAAAGAAGAGAAGAAATAAATTTTTAAAATAATTTAAAAGAAAGAAGTAATTGTTCGATGAAAACTTTTTTTTCTTTTCTTTCTTTTTTTTTTTTCTCTTCCTTCTTCTCTTTAAAATCTAAAAACATCTCTACCTCTAAAATTTCTGTATTCTTTGTTTTCTTTCTTCTTCTTCTTTTTTCTTTCAAAAGTTTTTTCAAATTTTTTTAAAATAAATAAAATTAAATTAAAATTAAAAAAAAAAATTTAAATTAAAATAAAACAAAATTCAAATTAAATTAAATTAAATCAAAAATAAAAATTTCTAAAAAATTTCTTTAAATTTTCTTTTCTTTTCTTTTCAAATTTCTACCTACATTCTTTCCTTAAAAAAATTCTTTTTCCTTGAACTATCAAAATTTTTCACAAACACAACACAACAATCTTTTGTGAATCTCACTTCAACCTCTAAATATCTTTTTTTAAAAAAAAAAAAAATTCTTTGAACAATTACTTCTTTCTTTTAAATTCTTTTAAAAATTTATTTCTTCTCTTCTTTCTTTCTTTTTCAAATAACTAAAATTCCTCAAAACTTCAATAAATAAACTTTCACAAATAATAATTTTTTTTTCTTTCATTAAATTTTCATTTCCAATGAAATTATTTTAATCAACTATTTCTTTTTCCTACTTAAATTTTTCTTTCAAAATTTAAACTAAAACTCCTTCAATTAAAATTTCTTTCTTTTCTTCTTTCAAAATAAAAAAAAAATTATTTAAATTTTTCTTTCTTTTTTTCTTTTTTTTTTCTCTCAAAATCTTATAAAAATAAAATATTAAAATCTTAAATTAAAACAACAAAATAAAATAAATAAATACAAATTGTTCTACTTTCTCTTTTCCTCTTTCTTTCTTTTTTCTTTCTCCTTCCATTTTAAATTTTCTCCTTTATTTTCTCTCAAACCAATCCCTTCATCTTCTCCAAAATCACCCTTATCTCCTTCCTACATTTTTCAAAAACTTCCTCCTCTCCTACCGGTACTACTTCCCCAACTTCCAGTAGTTCTTCGGCCACATCAAAGGAAGAAGCATCGACAATCTTATCAACTTCACCACTTAAATCTTCAATAAACCTGGTTCGTTGACCTGGTCAAGAGCCTCTTCGATATCTTCCCTTGAATCAACCACTGGTTGATTTGCCTTGACTGGCAGCAACGGCGCAGCTTCCACAATTGGAACTTCTGCGATGATATCTGGATTTTAAAAACAAGATCATCAGTAACATAATTTCTAAAAACAACAGAAGAATGGACTTACTTTGAATATGGGGTCAGTCTCTAAGAATAATTTTGGAGTAACCTCCACTTCCACTTCTTTCTCTTCTTCGTCATCCTCGATGACCACCCGTCGTTTTTTCAGAGTTCTCCTTGAAATGTGAACTTATTCCTCATCTTCCTCCATCAACTCATCCACCTCCTCTTCTACCCTTCATTTCTTTCTTGTGGCCTGGGTTACCCAGGTTGCTACATCATCTTCAACTTCCTCCTTGTTCTCTCTCACCGATTGATTGTCCCCAATTGAAACATCCCAAATATCCTTGACTACCTCTTTTGTTTTTGGTATCACCCAATATTTAGTTTTTGTGAATCAATGCTCGATGTCCGCATTTTTCGACAAGGCATCACACGCCACCCGTCTCCAGCAGCAAAACTCGCACTTCTGGTGAGGACCTCATGTTGCCGTACTTTCAACGCAAAAGTACTCCATCAATTCGCAGGCCATGTAGGCCTGGGAATATTTACGGGTAATGATTCCCCCATCCGCTTTAGAGTGTGGAGGCATGGGAGTTGGGGTAGGACAATTCATCATAGTAAAGTATAAAGTAATTAAAATAAAAGGGGAGGGAAACTAGTGTGGGAAGTATGTCTCATGCTCAAAGGAGCTCATGTTTTTTATACCCGGGAATCTGTCATGCGCCACGTGACACTTGAGGCAAAAGCAGCTCATTAAATCAATAATACAGAGGTCTAAATCTATACTCGAAGCGCTGAAAGAAATTCTCCATAGCAACTGCAACTTTTCTTTGTGTACTCACTATTCAACCGCCCTAGCCTAAAACTCTAAATCTAAATTAGTCAGTCTCTCAATAGTGTGTCTCAGTCTTTTCCTCAATAAGCGACGCACAGCGCAATAGTCAATGTAATAGTACACTAAAAGGTTTATTAAATGTCTGTGAATTATTAAAAGGGGTAGTGAGCATGGACAGAATGGATAGTGGAGGATTAAAGGGTTAATGGATGTTAGTGAGGAGGGTCCAGGTGTAATAGATGTATTTTTTAATGGTCTGTGGTGTGCGGAATAGTGGATGGGTATGAGGTCAATGCGAGGAGGAGTAAAGGATATAAAAGGGGTTGGGTTTTTGGTTTGACATTCTTTAGAATTAAATTAACAAACGTATATATAGTTAATAGTGGTAGAGCTTTAATTTAAATCATTATTATTGTATCTTTCCTTATTCTCTCAGTAATCATTTCTAAATCCTAAATCTTTGATTATAGAGTTTCCAACCCTTTGTGAGATTTTAAGAATTTTAATATTACCTTTAAATTATATTAGACTTCTTCTCAAACATATCTCGAAGCAGTAGCTCTTCCTTTGAGTCATCTTTGAATCACTTTCTCGAACATTTCCTCTGTGCATCAAAGAATTTTCTAGACTCCTCCCTCCATCTCACTTCAGGAACACTCTCGACCTTTTTGCGTAGGTTGTCCGGTGACAAGCTCCCAACATTGTACATGATCTTATCCATGTTAGATGTATAGGAACTGAATACTATTTTTACTTCCAATAACACTAACTCATCAATTAAAATTAATGAAGGATACTTTTTAAAATCTAATAAAAATGAGAGAAAGTCAAAAAATTCAAAGAAGTAAAAGTAGATATTTAAAAGGTAGAAAAATTCTAAATGAAAAGTTGAAATGATAAAGAAGAATAGTATGAGGCAATCATCATGCAACACATGCATATATAAAGATATATCTGTGGCTGGACACTTTTTCATTTTTTGATATTTTACATTTGAAACTTTAGATATCATAATAATTATTAAATAACATTAAATTTGATATTTGGTGTATTAAAATTTTTAAATTTAATTAATCAGTTTTATTTCCAAAGAGGGTAGTAAAGGAAAAAATCAAATATCATAGGGGAATAAAATTAACCATCAAATTTCTACTGGTTTTTTATACCTTTTAAAAACTGTGTAGTGGTCTTGGTTTATTCTCTCCCTTAATTTTATTTCCTTTAATGAGGATAAAGGATCTTAAAATTAGGGTATTGAACTCAGAAAAGTGTAAGATGGGGACAAATTTTAAGGGTATGAAGAGTTCAGAAGTTTCTCAATGAGCTCAATCAGAGGGAACCAATAACATTAAAACCTTAAATTTTATGTGGTGAATGTAACAAAGGTTAAATCAACTAAAATCTGAAATGCAACAACAGTTATTTCAGTTAAATTACTTATTACATTAAATTTAACCACAAAAGCAAATACTTAATATATTTTTCCATAATTATACAAGAGAGTAAAAAACTTAGTGCAGTTTCCAACCTAGACCAGAGACATAATTTTATTCCCAAAGTGGGTTTTGGGTTTTTCTTTATTTTTAGTAAATTCAATACTTTATGTAAGCCTGGATATCCCCAGGACTGAGTAAAATATGTATAGAAAATATTCTAGACACATGTATTACAGATGAGGACAATAAGTAAAAGTATACAAGATGTATACATAAGTGAAATAAGTCAGTTAATACAATATATGCCATTATAATACTTTAAATACACACATATATCCACCTTTTATAGGTCTTATGTACTGAATATTAGTCTGGAATATTTTAAGGTAATCTTTGAAACCTTATAATTAAGGTTAAATAAGTTTTAAGTGGAATTAAAGCTTTTATTTTCATTTTTATAATGAAATAATGAATAAATATACTTTAAATCACTTAAAAGTTGAATATATGTGCTAAAATTTTATAATATTAAAATTTAACTTTGAAAGATTAATTTGCCTTATTTAGGACTATTTCTTTGGCTACTTAAATGTATAAAAATAACACTTTTCAAAATTGATGTTTTTATGCTAGAAATGGCTTCTGTGTACTGGCCTTATTCTGCCTGCATTTATCCCACATGCATAGCTTCATTATTAAAAAAGTTAGTAGTTTCGCACTAAAATTACCCCACATTGTATTCTCTATATGTGAAAACAGGCTAAAATAAGCAAGAGGTGCTTATTTAATGTCCTAATTTCATTATTAGTGCATTGACCTCATTATATACACTAATTTCATTAATAACCTCAAGATTGGTGCCCAGATTTCACTACCACACTTAAAATTGCTTATTTAGTCAATGATTTACCCATGCAAGCGCCTGCCAAAAGTCTGAATTCAGTCACCCCACATTTCACATCTTATTTTGGGTTTCTCAGTGATTTCTCAGGCAATATTGGTCATGTTTAGATGGGGATTTCATGTATAAATTTGTAATAACTTATACCTTAATTTATAATGTTAATCCCCCTTAATTATAAATTATATTTATGTCCTTTCTTTCCTCATTTAGTCTTTTATTTTAAGAATTACATGCATATACACTCATTTTGGTGATTACTTTATTTTGATGGATTAACCCCTGTTATTTTTGTATTTTTGTGTGTGATATGATTCTTCTTTTGTTAATGGTTGATCCTTAGGTTTATGAGAGTGTTTGACTACTAGATTTGAGGGTTAGGATTTGTAATTCAAGGGGGAAAATTGGGGAATTTATGAATATAAAAGGAGGAGGTTTTGGGCTTATATTTTACATTATTTTACATCACCTTACAAATATGTAACCAAAACATTACAATACATATTCATTATTACTGTTAAAGTCTTTTAAATATTTTTATATCATTAGATCTATTTTTCTACCAACTGTAAGCTTTATACCATACATAATTAGTGAGATTAAATTACTGTGACCATTACATTGAGTTATATATTATTACTTAACTGGATTTGGACAACACTATTCATACTGGACTATTAAAATCTTCTAGACAATTGATTAATCAAGCTATTCGTGTCTCTGTACTTGAATTAAGTGTGACATTTTAAGTGTTAAAAATCTGAGTTCCCAAGGATGAGGGCTATCTAATGATACCCTCACCATAAAAAAAAGCAAGCTCCTATCCCTGACTGAAAAATGGTAGTACAATTTAAGGGAGGCACCTGCCAGCAGGTGGCAGGATTTCTCTCATGGTACCTGTTTGTTGATAAAAATAACATATGATTGCTTAAGTGTAGATCTTACATGTAATGGAATAAAGATTCCCCCCTAATAAACTTCATAATTCCTGTCTTTTCATTATCTCTAAAAGTAACCTATACCAGAAAAAAATTTGTGGGCACCTGATAACAGGTGCAAATCCATAAGTTTGATTTGATTCAGTTTTAACTCAGCTTTAATTCTTTTAAGAAGATCACTCACTAAAAACTGAGCATACCAGCTCATGTGGAATCAAATCCAAATTATTCTTGAATCACAAATGTATTTAGGGATTGGTAACCGCTAGCAGGTTTTAGGTATTTTTTTTGTGGTGCTAAATGCATAAATTCCAAAAATTTCCAACTTTCCAGTATTCATATTCAGTAATATGACCAATGTTCCAAAATAAGTCATGTGATTTTTAAGTCAACATGAAGTGAGCATGGAATCAGCACAGTTTCAACCCAGAGTGCACCCACACAAAAAAAAATACCAATAATAGGTTAAAGCTACCCTGAAAATTTGTGAACTTTTTTCATGAAAAGATGAAAAGCTGTTTGATCAATTAAACATACCTTACTTGGATTATTTTGATTGATAGAACAGCTTTTCATTCTGCAGTATATAGTAAACTGTAAAAACTCATGATGTTCATTATAAAAATTAACATTATGATCTCCTAACACCAGAAAAAAAACCTGGAACCTTCTAGCATGTGTCTATACCTGAGTTAAATATGATATTTCAATTGCAGGGAGGCACCTTCCAGCAGGTGCCAACCTTTTTTATTTTTTTGGTGCCATTGCCCAAAGCTCATTTTATATGGCTCCAAAAGTTGTGATTCTACTTTTATGATGGGTTTTTTATGGTGGATGGACCATTTCAATTGGAAAGCATCATGCCATTATTTTATGGCATATGGTGAAGTGTGATATTTGAATATAAAATTAACATCACAATATGGTAAACAAGATGAGAAAAAAGCTATAAAATGATGAAATGTAATATTTGAGCATAAAATGATGATGTAAAAAGGGCAAGTGAAATAACTAAAAAGCTAGAAAATGATGATATGTAATATTTGAGTATAAATTTATGATAGCAAAATAGCAAGTGAGAAGAATAAATTTATTGTTTATTTTTCTTTGACATGTGCAAGCATGATAATATTACTTTGTGAAACTTTGATATTTAAGTTTTCAGCCAGAGCAGTCTGGAGCTCTACTTGATAAGTTGACAGATCATGTTGTAACGTTTCAAGAATTACCTCCTGCTTTTTCTCATTTAAGTCAAATGGTCAACCAAGCTTCATATAAGTCATAGGGTCTGTAACAACTGACTTAGTTGTTTCAAATAAAGAGAGAGACAGCAAGGAAGAAAGCTTCCATGAACTGGTGAACAATATAGCAAGAACAAAAACTCTTGACCCTTTTGTCATTTTTTGTGCACTTTTTTGTACTGGCGTTGTATTTTTTTTCTTAAGTGTATCACCCAAAAAATCCTACAACCCCCTTAATTAAGGCAGGAATAGTGCTGAGCCAGGCAAAAAAGTAGTAAAAACTTTCGGCAAAATGGCCAAGCATTTATGGTGTTGCTGTATGTTTCATTGAGCTCCTTAACTTTTTACCTTTTAAAGCATCCATGATAAGTTTGACTTTAAATTCCAGATTATATCTAACATACACCATTATGAGAGAAGAAATTGTGTAAGAAATTGTGGATTAGGTAGATGGATGTGAAGAAACTAATGAGGTGAGGGATACATAGACATCATCAAACATTTAGTTTTGAAGAAAATTATCAAGCATTCCATTCAAATGACAGAAAAAGTCAAAAAATTCAAAATTAGAGTTGTCTGGGAGCCCAGATGTCACTGCCAGATCCGTCTAAAATTTTTTGAGAAATTTTGGAATTTGCACCAAGAATTCATCATATAGCTATCTATAAAATTTATACAAAAAAAGTAGCTCTCTGTAGCCCCTCTACACAAAGTCAAACAATCTTTATCTATGACTGAATCAACATTGATGCAAAAGCTTAAACCATGTTCCCTAAGATTGAGAATTACTCTGACCAAACACACCCTCCTGGCAGCTACAAATGTCCTGGATTGAGTTATAAACTGAAAAAAAACTGAAAACTGGACTTTGATATGGCTAACATATAATGATGATGTAGTGAAATTTTATTTCTCTCCATGGTCTATTTAATAAGTGCCTTAATATCCATTATAAATCAGAATCTGATTTCTCATTTTTACTTAGAAATTTTTTACTTTCTTTCGTTATAGGTTGTCAGTCACACATTTTGAGCCTTAAAAAAATTATTACCTTAATAAGGCTCTTACTACCTGCTAAAGTCTAGCGTCAAAAACTATAGCTCCCATTGGTTTCCAATTTTCTTCGCGGGTGATTAAACCAACCGCCTCTTTTTTTATGAACACTAGGAGATTTTTCGATGTGTGGTTTCTGTCCTTTCTAGCTTCCTCAAAGGTATTCCCCATTTTCACTTCTTCCCTTAATTTCCATCATTCTTTTGATTTGGCAATATTCACTGGTTACATAATCTTTTACCGACCACGCTGGATGCGATAGTATGATGGATTTCTTTTAAAGTGGTAACTATAATGTTTAGTATTTCAATGAAGGATAAAAAATTATATTGAAAAATAGTGAAGAAACCAACCTTGGAAAATAAATATCAAAATATGACATAAAGTGTACCGTAGGTAGTAGAACAGGATATTGTGTGATAATGATTACATATTTGTCTAGCTATTGGCACATGATAACATTATTCGGTGGTATGGGTAAGTGCGTGTTGTGTCGCATATGCTTCTTTATCCAAATTGTTTGAGAATCTTATAGTAGTTTGATTTTGCCTCTTTTTTCCGCTTTTTGAAGTGGCATATCATGTCCTCTTCTGTAGGAATAATTCCTTTTGGGTGCCCTTTACTTTGAATAGGGTTACTTCTCCAAATATCTCCATTCATTTTCAGATCTGTCATCCAGTCAGATATAAAGTGATCCAAGTTTTTAAGCTGATTAGAAATTATTGGAGTTGATTTGGAAATCCAGTAGTACACTCTAATGATTATTTCATGATTGGGTCGGATTTTGAGTGCTTTCATCCATTGCAACACAAGTGGTATATCAGAGTGGAAATCATTCATGGCTAAAATTTCAATAAAGTCACGAAATGAAGAAAGTGTTGGAATCAAATGTGGTATTGGATGAATAGAATCCGAAATTTCTTGTGAAGAAAGTGGAGGAAAACGTAGAGAAGGGACCACTGAGGCAGATGGAATATTTTGTGGTGAAATGGGTCGAGGGCTTGAAAATATTGGAGCTGAAGAAGTCCCTATCACAAATTTATTTCCCAATCTGGTCAATAAAGATTGTTTCGTAGGCCAAATCGATCTTTGACTATGGCTATCATGGTAGATTTCTTTGAAATCAGATTGAAAAAATTTTGATGCAAGGGATGGCCAGTTATGGTATAGAATCGACCAAAATATTTTGATAACGTATTTTCCAGACTGCTGTCCATCCCAATTATCTTCAAACTTGGCGTTTTCACTATAAAGATGAGTTTGTTCCTGAAAGGAAATGAATTGATTGGAATTTGAATTTCGCATTGATTCAAAGGTGAAAGACAGTTGTGTTAATCGACAGGCTGAAGAAACCAAGGAACTAAAGAGCCTTTCATCTATTTTTACTTGCCATTCACTTTCAGCCGACCGCCATAATTGATAAACTTCCTGAAATCGGTCTGCCAAATTTAAAGCACGCATATAAGTTGCCAGGACTTGAGAATTGATAGGTGAGCATCCAATCATTCTAATGCTTGCTGGTAAACTACCTTGTCCTTCCAATGGTATCGAATCCTGAGATGAAGAATACTTTTCAAATATTTTAATCGCTTCCATTGGCTTCAGAAGCTCAATGCAGGTGCACATAGCAACGTGGATTGCTGCTGCATCTGGCACAATATGATCTTCTTCTAAACGCTGCCAAATCTTGAAAGCGGGTTTTGGGAGCCTCTGTCGGAGCAATATTGTCATCTGAAGGGTGAAAGCTTCTAGTAAAGACCTAGGATATTTGTATAATCTAGAAAGTTGTGGCAAGACTTTCTCTAACAAATACTTTTGATGGCTTGATGATTCCCAATTAAATTTACGAAGGGAGATCGTCAATTCATTCTGATTAAGTTGAGGATTCAAGGAAGCCAATTTTTCAATGATGCGAGTAGTAATTGGCCAATTTCCAGACCGAATCATTGATGCCAGCATTTCAAGCAAAGCTGAGTGCGACAATGGTTGATTTAAAATAATGTGCAACCATTCTTCAGGGACGCTGCGATTTTCTTGAGAGAGAAACAACGTATGAATCAATCCCCGACAAATTACAAGTCGATCTGATAGAGACATTCTTTCCAGAGCTGTCTCTAATGAACCACAGAGATGGGCAAGGAAATAAATGAGATATTCCAAAAGCCGCAAGCTCGATGTTCGACATTTGGGGCCAGCTTTGCTGAGCAAAGCTGCCACACAAGCAATCAAAGGTTTCAGGGTTCTGTCACTCTCTTTTCTTCGTGGCCGATCCTTGCTCTGAGTCTTTTGTTCTTCTACAGATGATAGATTTTCTGTTTCAATTCGAGCAAGTTCAATGACATATCTAATGGTGTAGTCGACCAATTCCCAGCTTATGGCCAAATGATCGATAGAATGAGATACTTGAAGAGCACTGTTTAGCAAACACGAAACATCATAGACGTCCTCCTCAATCGCAATACGGTAGCTCAAAACCCCAAGAATCATTCGCAACTCTTCTTCATTGGCAACCAGCTTCTGAACAGCAAGCTCAGCCAGAACACTAGCCGGTGTTTGTGTCATCCAGTCATTATTTGATTGTTCCAATACCATTGTGGCGACAAACCAGTCAGCTTTCTTCATTGCTTCAATATAAACATTAAGTGTTGCTTCATCAATCTTTCTGCCTCTCATCCAACGTTTTAGTTCTTTCGGATTAACTTGTTGTCTTGATTCGGATAACAACTTGACAACAAATCCTGTATTATCATGTCCGTGACTCCGAATTGGAATTTGTTTCCAAAATTTTGATGACGAATCGTGACTTTGATGTGAGGTTGAATTTTTTCTGACAGTCAGCTTCTTTGATTCCATCTTCTTAATGATACAAGAAGTTTCAGTCGTGCTATTTTTTCGGGTAATTACCGTAGGTGTTAGATCAAGTACTTTTCTTTTCCTAGTAGTGAGAGTATTGCTTTGTGTGGCAAGGGGGAAAATGATTGATGCTGCCGTGATATAAGAGTTGTAAAACATGAAGGATAATACGTTATTCCTTGCCCATAGTTGCATCACCAACCCACCCTGAACAGGCTAAAGCTTGAACTACGACTTATCTTCAAATTTTCAGCTTTCATAATATAAGTATAGATGCAGCACTACTATTAGTATAAGTTGCTTTTTACATTAATGAAGATTTATCTGGCGATTGTAGTACATGGTTAAGTTCCTACATACCTGGGTCCAAAAATAAGGTGAAAGAATAGTTTTTTCTGTATCTATTTAAGGGAAGTAGCTTAATTCGTGTGGAATAAAGTTATGTCACATGGATTGGAAAGATGGCTCACGGGGAAGATAAAGACTCAGAAACACTTATAGAGACAAAACTACAACCAGCAATAACTGTGGATATTTAAAAAAACTCTCCGTCCGGGAATTGAACCCGGGTCACCCGCGTGACAAGCGGGTATACTGACCTCTATACTAACGAAGACTTGTGTTATTGCACAAACTTTTAAGTTAATCTATTTTGACTTGTGTCATATTCATTGACTTGGAAATATTTATGCAATATCAACGCTGTAACAACTTCCTCATATACAAATTGAATGATGCAACAATTGTCCAGTTTTATGCATATTTACATTTCATCCACATATTCACCACTGCTTTTCACTGGATTTAAAGCAATCAAAGCTGCTATTGCATAATATTCGGTGCTCAATTAGTTGTTTTTCCCCTACTTCTCCTTCAGAAATGTTTTCCCCCCCTTTACAATTTCCATGAATTTTCAGCTATCCTCCTGAAGACTAAGAAAGGCAGGGTGCCAGGCACTGATGGAATCCCCAACTCATTCTTACACTGAAACCCCCAAGCCATTGCCCTTATTCTCCTCCCCATACTCCAAGATCGCCTCAACACTTGGAATCATCCAACTTCCTGAAAAGTGGAAAGAACTGTCATCATTCCCAAAACAAACAGATCAGGCTAAAGCACCCCAAACACTTTTTTCCCCATTGCTTTTCTCAACACCCTTGTCAAGTTACTTGAGGCATTACTAACCAAGCATCTCTCATTTTGCTTAGAATCTAGAAACCTGATCCCCCCATGCACTATGAGGGCCATCCATTTAGAAGTACATCAGATGCCCTCTTGCACCTCACCACTTTCTCCAAAGACCAGTGAAGAAAAGGCCAAGTTGCTGGTTCTCTATCACTGGATGTGAAAGGAGCTTTCCCTTCCATTCACCAGAAAAAAATTGTGGGAACCTGAAAAGATAACAGGTTCTGATTGCTATCTTTGATTTGGCTTAGCTCTAGATCAGTTGTATTTCTTCTTAGAAGACCACACACTGAACACTGAGAAGAAGCTTGTGTTGAATTAAATTTGAATTTTTTTGAATCACAAATGGATTGAGAAATTGGCACCTTCTAGCAGGTGCCAAGTGTTTTTTGGGGTAATTAATAGGTCAATATTATCACACATTCTTCACTCCCTCCACCTTCAGCAAGATCTTGTCTCTCACATTAACAACTTTTTTGAGGGAAGGAAGACCAGAAACTCCTTTTCCTCATTTAAAACTCCACTCTGCTTCTTCCCCAAAGGCCTTCCACAAGGCTCCCTCCTCTTACCTATTCTATATATACTTATAATTCTGACCTACAATAACTTCCATCCATTTCCAGGTCTTCCCTTGCATTAGGTTACATTAATGATGTGTTTTACATGACTTAAAATAAAGATCCATAGATGGTGGGAAACTCTCTATCACAGCTGGGAACAGAGGCTGTGGAATGAGGTAACAAACATGCTGCTGTCTTTCACTTAAATAAGACTAAATAGCTCCTACTTAATAAATGCAAACCTTTCCTCTTGTTTAAACACCCACTACCTTTTAATAGATGCCTCCTTAGCCCTTCTCCCATTTTGATCCTTGACCCCTCACTATTGTTTATCCCTAATGGAAATAAGCTTGTTTTAGAAAGGCTCCATTCAGCTTCTTCTATTCACCATCTGACTTATTCAGGTTTGGGAAACTCAATGAAAAATATCACACTCTAATTACTGCTTTCATTCATTCTAGGATTAATTATGCTCCCATAGTCTGGTACAACACAAAAAAGGGAACTTGTACCACATGACAACATGTGTGTTAAGACCTAAGAGGGTGGACTATTAATAGCACTAACACTAGCCTAAGACATGACTGACTATGCTGAAGAATGCAGTGAGACTAACTGAGATTGACTATGCTGGGACTTTAAGCAGTGAGGGTTAGAACTATGGGAGACTAAGAAGTAACTGGATTACTAAATAAGTTGTCCAATAAGTAGTGCCACACAGTGCTTGCCCCATGAAACCCCCTTAAGCCATATCCCTCTCTCCTGCCTATTACAGTGGATATTGCCTATAGCACTCCTCCTCCTTGCCTCTCAAATCAAATCCTAACATTACCCCCCCTGAAATCCTTCTCAAAATGCTTCACCTTTCCCTTAGCATTACCTAAGTTCTCCACTGGTTCCAAAGACCTTTCCTCTACTCTATAACCCTTCCAGTGCATCAGGTACTGAGCCTTCTCTCTGTACACATGTTTAGCAATAATCTTTTCTACCTCAAAATCCTCTTCATTTCCAACATAGACTGGTGCCAGTGGTTCTTCTGGGTGCCCTGTTATTGTGTTTTCTTGGTGTCTTGTGAGTAAGGAGATATTAAACGCTGTGCGCACTTGTCTCATCAAAATTGTTAGTTCCGATTCATATGCTGAGTCAGATATTCTACACTTGATCTCAAATGGGCCCACCTTCTTGTGATCTAGCTTGGAGCTTGAGCTTAGCCAAACCTTGTCACATACCTGTAGCACCAAATTTTGAGCCTTTCCTTGATCATGATGATGCTTCATTGACGGTTGGGATAGTTTGAGTGCTGCTTCTAACTCTTGAAATATATTCAGTATTTTCTGAATATGCTCTTCAGCTTCTGAAACTTGAAATATTGATGGAATACTAATTCAAATTTTTGGGTGGTATCTATAGTTTCAATAGAAAGGTGACATGCCAGTTCCAGAATGTGTCCGGTTGTTGTATGAGAATTCAGCCAATTGTAACAGCTGCACCCAGTCATCTTTCTGACAGTTAAATAAATGGAATAGGTATTTTTAAATTGCCTTATTGACTATCTCAGATTTCCCATCAGTCTGTGGATTCAATTCTGTTGAAAATATGGGCTTAAAGTTTATTTTCTCATATATTGCCTTTGAAAACTTAGAGTTGAAAGTACTTCCCCTGTATGATAATATACTTACTGGAAATTGATGTAAATTCAAGACATGTGCCACCATTAAGTCTGAAATACCTTCTGATGTGGCTTTGGAAGTAGTGGGGAAAAATTGAACTATCTTGGTTCAGAAGTCAACTATTGTGAGGATATCATTCTTTTCTTGAACTTTGGTAATTCCACTATAAGATCATAATACATTTCTTTCCATGGCTGCTTAGGTATGCTTAATGGGTTTATTGTTTTAGCTTTTGGGATGAGCTTGTTCCTCTGGAAAGAGCCACATGCCACTGCATAGTGCTGGACATATTCCTTCATGGACTTCCAATAAAAGTCACAATTTACCAGATCCACTGTCTTTAGGGGCCCTGGGTGTCTTGCCATTTGAGAATTGCTCTTTGATTTGACCACCTGCCTCTTGAGCTCTTCATTTTTTGGTACCACTATTCTACCATGCCAATACAGCAATTCCCCTTCCAAGTGATACTCTTCCAATATCTTCCTAACCAATACCTCCTTAGATAAAAGAGCCTTTACTAGCTCCCTAACTCCCTCATCCTTTTACAGCCCTCTCCTTACCCATTCCATTAAGTCCACATCTTCCAACTCCACCTAATCCATAATTACCCCCTCTTCAAGATTTCCCTTTAGTAAAGTTGCACCAACAGTATGTAACTGGTTAAATACTGGGTGAAAGTCAGGGTGTTGCAATATTTAATCAGGTTTTCAACTTTTCTTTTCTTTTAAGAATTAAACAATGAATTTAATGTTACTTAGAAGCTACCCCCATCTTGCATGCCTTTGTGTCAGCTTTTTTGTGGTCAGGAAAGATTCCAAGTCTGTTTGATCTGTATAGATTATAAGTTGAAAATGGTGTGGTAATATTTCCAAGTAGTGGTTCCAGGTTCATACAGCTTCTACCAATTCCATTAGCTGTTTATTGTAGATTTTGTAGCTCAATTCAGCACCCAAAAGTGTATTTGAAAAATATGCTACTGGGTGTAAGAAATTTTTGAGAATCATATTGGGATAATACAGTGCCTAGTAAAAAATCTGAGAAGTCACATTCCAGAACAAATAGCTTTAGTAGGTCTGGAATTGCAAGTATAGGGGCCATCACAAATTGCCTCTTCAGGTAGTCAAAAGCATTTTGTTAGTAACTTTTCCATGTGAATTTGGCTTCTTTCTTTGTGAGGTTGTGTAGTGGATGGAAGATATGTGCCTCTCTCAAGTGCTTCAAAAAATCCTTCACTCACATCTGGTCTTCCTCCACTTTTATGGAGTAAATCAAGAAGTTTTTTAGATACACTGCCACATCTATCTCTATTTTGTCTCTAAAGATGCTATTAGTGAATCTCTGTAATGTAGCAGGTGCATTACATGGACCAAAACTGCATTAACAACCATTCAAAATAACCAAATTTAGTGCTAAATTAAAGTTTGTGTTTGTCACCCTTTTTTGAATGTATGTTGTGGTGACCTGCCCTGAAATTGAAGGAAGTGAAAATCTCTGCACCCTGGAGACTTTCAATCAGCTCACTAGTAAAAGGAAGGGGGTATCTTTTCTTAACTGTAAGTGCATTTAACCTTTTTAAATCCATGCATGGTCTCAATGATACATCCTTTTAATCTGAAAAGATCACAGGGGCCTTCCAGGGAGATTTTAACTCTCTAATGGAGCCATTCTTCAATTTTTTAACAACCATCTCTTTTAGCACTGTCTCCTCCAAGGTTGAAAAATGGTATTATATGACTAAATTGAGGATTGGTGCCTGGAATCAGGCCAATGGAAAAGTCATATGGTAAATGAGGTGACAGGGTCTTAAATTCTCCATCTTCAAACAGCAGTAAGAACTACCAGTAGGCTTCAGGGACCATTTCATTGAGGCTTTTTGTTTACTTTGATTATTTGACCTTGGCTGAGATATTTGAAGATATTTTCTATGTTGTTGCTTCAAATTCAAGTTCTTCCTCTTCCTTTAGCTCCCCCTCCAAGTCCTTAAATGTAGCATCAAGAGAAAGTTTCAGTACTTGTTTCAAGTCAACTGATGATAATAAAACACCAGGAGATTTTCTGTGAGGGGCCAGAAAGGCAATTTTTTCTCTGTGCCTTTCAACTTTCCATCTTCTACATTCCCCCTTCTCTATTTCTCCTTTTCCTCCTCTTGTTGTGCTTTGTCCCCCCTTTGGTCCTCTCTAGTTCTCCTCATTGGTGCTCCATCCACAGCCTTCTTTTTATAATTAAGAGAAAGCATCAGTTAAGGAGGCAAGTCAGCTAATGATAAAAGAACATCAGAAGACTCTCTGAGATGGGACCCTGACCCTTAAAGGGGACAGGGGGCCAATAATTTAGTACCAGTGTCCCCTTTCCTTCCAGTAAATGTGTGGGTTATATTAGTCCATCCATTTTATACTAGTATTTCAGGTTTTTTGTGTATGCCTTTCATTGATATTCACTGCCATCACACCAGAATCTGCAAGAATCCTTCTCTCCTAATTCTACTCCCCCACCTGGGGATCTATCAAACATAATTAGATGCCTGGGGTGGTCCAATATTTCTTTTTTAATTTTATTTCTCTGTAAAAACCTTTTGGAAATAAAAAAGTCTGTGGCCCCAAAGTCCAGCAGGGCTCATGTATTTGTTGTGGCATCAATGGTCATCAAATTAAAGTTCAGTATAATATGATTATCATTTTTTTCAAGAGGCTTACACTCTAATAGTTCTACTTCTAACAGTCTCTTATCTTTTCCCTCTAATCTTCTCAAGGAGGGAACAACCTAAACTCCCAAGAACTGTCTTTAAACTGCACCTCTCCTGTGCTATCATTCACTTCACTAACCCTTATTTTCCCTCTAAAGTCCCACATCTGAGGCATAGACCCCTTCTCATATGCCTCTGTTATTTCTCATCAGATAAACTTCTCCTCCTACTAGTTCCGCCTGCATCCACTGAATAAATATCCATGGCATTTGTGTTCTAGGAATTGACCCCTCTTGATGAGAAATAGTCATACCACTGACAAGTATCACTCCCACCATCCATTTGCTGATGTGTGAACATTTTATCAATTTTAATTTCCAGCTCCATGAGTTCTTGTAGAGATGTTGGACAAGGGTTATTTATTTGGGTGTTCCTTATTTTTGAAGAGTCCAATCCTGAACTGAAACATGAGTGCTCCTTCTTCCCATGTTGTTACGTAGCTGGCTTCGCTCCATAATGCTGACACATACTTATATACTGTGTTTCTGGAATAATTGGTTTAGTGCATGCTCAAAGGTTGTTGCCACATTGGTATAACCAAAGGCCAGTTAAAAAGCCACAATGAATTGGTGAAAAGCTATTTCTGACTCATTGTTTTCAAGGAGCTCTTAGGTATATGGACTTTCCAGTGTGGCACCTCATCTGTGAGGTAAAATATTGTGAGCTCAATTTTTATTTCCAAAATGGGAATTAATGGCCATTGAGAAAGACATACAGTTTTACCTGTGATGCATACTTATCTGCATGGGAGACTTATTTTCCATTGAAAAATTCTGGGATTACAATATTTGGGCCTTTGACAAGTGGCGCTAGTGTGGTAGGCAGTGCATGTGCATTGACTTCAGCAGAATGCAACTCTTTTTTTTGGTGGGGCCACAATATGAGGGTCTTTCCTCTTCTAGAAATTCCATGAGTCTGGAATTTTTTTCCTGAAACTTCTTAATTTTCTCTTGCGTCACTGTGGGGAGTCTTGCAGTGGGCTGGCCTGAGGGTTTCATGGTTCTTTTGTAGTGTGCTAGCTATAGATTGGAAAACATGTCAAGACCTATGAGGGAAGACTAATACTAGTTCTAACACTAGCCCTAGACATGAATGAATATGCTGAACATAGAAGGGAGACAAACAAACTGAGACTGACTATGTTGGAACTTCTAACATTGAGGGTTAAAACTATGGGAGAATAATAAGTGACTGAATTACTTAATAATCTGTCTGATAAGGAGCACCCCAAAGTGCTTTCCCCATAAAACCCCCTTATGCAATATTCCTCTCTCCCGCTGTAGAAAGACTCTTACAGTTTCCTTGTTATAAACAGAATCCAAAGGAGTTGGATAAACAGAAGAAAACACTGTCCCTTTAAGTAAAATAAGAGTTCACAATTATATAAGCTTAGGATTATACTTGATATTAAATGACAATTTGGCCAGTTTTTTTAATGGTTTTGAGATGTAGAATCTGTGTTCTTTAAGTTAGGATAAAGAAATACAACAATAAAGTTGTACTGAGAAAAATTATTTAAATGATTGAATTAATATGTTATAATAAAGTTTTTATTTTTGTGAAAAGATGTTAAAATTGAGTCTCTTAAGTTGAGAACTTTTTAGTGATACCCTATATGTATGTATTTCTTTGTTTTAGTGTAATATTTATGTAGTGTTATATAAAATTTTATATTTATAAGGGTATTACAAACTGTAAAATATCATGTTAAAAGATGGTGATTATTTGTTATTATTTTCTATTAATGTTAGATTATTTATCTAGATTGATTTCCTAATTTTAAGTCTACAGCCTTTATATGCATAGTCTAGCCATGTGCCCCTTTATCCCTTCTGTAGTCCGTCTGGAGTTTGTACAGAGTTTATCCAGACTTTTCTGGAGTTCATCTAGCTTTTTCCTGGGTTTGTACAGATTTATTACCTCAATTAGAGCCTTAAAACCTTAATAAAAATCTACAGAAGTTAAATATGATAAGGTTACATCTGGAGAACACCTCATTAAATTTTGGTAGCCTGGGCAGCCATATTAACTGAGCTAAAAATCATCAAAGTTACGTAAAATATCAAAAATAAAAAACAATTAAAAATAATTTACAAAATTATTAAAAAAATAAGAAAAATAGTTAAAAAATCCCTAAAAAATGCAAAGGCTCTTGAGACTCCTGAATTTCATTCTCATGAATTTTAAAGCCTATAGCTATGTTTTTTGACTTTTAAATAAATATTTGATCTTGACTCAAATATTAGACTAATTTTTGCAATACAATCAACCATTTTCTTTATAATAAAATTATTTTAAATTAGAAAAGCCCTTCCAATCCTCATAATAAGTAAATTAATATTAATTTAAAGAAAATTTAGGTGCCATACTAAGCTTTAGACCACAACAGTGTCTATTACATTTGATAGCACCCATAGTGCTCATCCTCCTTGCCTCTCAACACAAATCCTAACAATTTTGTAGACAACAAAGCCCTCAGAAGAGCCCTGTTATATTTTATATCTAGCCCTGTGAGTCTCCTCCTTTACAAATACTACTCCCTATCATGTAAGCAGTATCTGGATCTGGTGGTCAACAAGGTATGGGAAAGACACCTCACTGTCCCTTCATCAAATCCAATGGCCAGCCTCTCCAAATCCCTTTTCTTCCTAAAGCTTACCAAACTTTATCAATATCAACTCTACATACTCTCAGCCTCCAAAATTTTCTCTTCTAACCTCCCACTTGAAAACTTATACTCTTAACACTTAGCTCCTCTAACTCCCTAGACCCCCTTTCTTACAGCATGGATAGGGAACTCAAAGGAATAGGCAATTGCAAAAGCTCTTGAGTTACTCTCCTCATATCCCCCTCTATCATATTATATCTACACTGATGCCTCTAAATTAAAGGAAGATACCTTTCTTCAGAGTTTGGCCCTGAAAGAGATTACCTTACTTTGCACAACTATGAAATCTAAACCTTTTCTCTGTCTTTGAGACAGAAAAAGTAAGGATCTTCCTAGTTCTGAAAATATTTCTAGATAAGCCATTCCACTCATTATGAAACCCCCTCACCCTGATGACAGACAGAAAATTGATTATAAAATCCATCTCAGAAGAATATCCACCCACTTTCAACTCAATCACCTTTGTCTCTATTGTCACCTCAATCCACTCTCTTCTTTTTTCTAACCCTTTCCTCCTCCTCACTCTCAAATGGTACCCTGATCATGTAGGGATCCTGAGAAACATAGTGAAATACAAACTGGCCAATGTTTCTCACTCTCTGGATTCTTCTTCTGAGTAGTTTCTCTCATTTCAACTTCCCCCTTCCTCTATATACTCAATGAACACACACATAAAATCATACTCAAAAAGCCTTATCCACTCTCCACCCACAAGTGACACTTTAAAAAATCAGAGGATGGTTTAACACTTCTTTAGTTTCAAAAGTGCTCATCAGCCTTCCCAGAGCATATGCTACAGTTTTTTAGAAATTCCACTCTGTTCACTATCCCCTGAAACATTTCTTATTCTGTTTCAAAGCTTTTTATTCCCCATCATGCTCACTCTGCACACTAAATGCTCCTGCTACACCTAAAAATGTACTTTTATTCTTCCAAGCTCACATGTTAGAACATGAATTTCTCTCTGGTGTTTCTAAAAAGCACAAGATTCCTTTTAATAACTCTGCCTTACTGTCCCCTTCCCCTGTCACTAAACATGTAGCTAGTTTTTTATTAACTATAATAGGTTTTCCAAAAATATCCCACTTTCCCAGTATTTTCAATTAGATTCTTCTATTAAATTCCCACTCTCACTTTACTTTATTACTCCCTCACTTTTGTATCTAATTATCTTTAGTTTCCTATCCCTTCACACCAAAAGTTGGGAGAGATTGGAAGAAATTTAAAAAAAAAAATAGTTTTTTTTCTTTCCATCTCATTTTTCATATAATTCTCCTATATTTCTCACTTAAAAATACCAACAAATGGAAATATGTTTGTACTCCATCTGAAGTCTTCTCACATACCTTAAGTCCAAAGGTAAACCACAACCTGGCCAATATTTATCTTAGGCTACTCAAAATAATTACCTTAATAGGGATCTTCAAAGAAATATATATATTTTTCCCCTCACCTACAGTCTTATCAGCATCAGACTGTGATGCCTCTGAGTATAACAATATCTTCCCTGATGTTACAGACAATAAATTTATTTGTGAGGTTTTTAAGCGCATATACCAAATTTTTCAACAATCTACTCATTTTTTCTTATTTTAAAAAGTAAAATTAATATTATTAATTACTTGCCTACATCCTTTTTTAGTTTTATCCTGGAAAAGTGTAAATTTATAATAAAAATTGTGAGAAAGATTGTCAAATAGATTCAAAAATCAACTATATCTATAATGAGGACAGGTTAAATCATAAATAAAAAAATGATTAGATGTCTTTTAACTTAAAAGAGTATAAAATGGTATGTTTCCGAGTTCATGTTAGAGAAAGCCACCTGAGAATATTGGTTTGTTAGCGAAATAAATAAATTGTTATTTAATCTCAAATAAAAGGAAAAGAAATAAAAGAAGAAGAAGGATATTAGCACTGTTTGGGTAAGTAAACAACCTATAAGAAAAAGTTTAAATTGATCCTTTTCCTTTAAAACCCAGCTCCCCTACTTGCTCTTCTCTCCCACTGATGCTTGACAAACAAGCAGTTATCAAACATCTCTCTGCATCCTCTCCCTGTTTGTGAAGAAACTTAGAGGAAAATTTACCCATCTTCAACCTATTTTTCCTCCTTCCCTGAGCTTTGGCTACTGCCTTTGTGTGATACCCTTTGGGACAACTCCCTGTGAGGTATTATTCTTACAGGTTCAAAGTAGACAACTCAGCTTTATGTGTTTTCTGCAGTGAGCCCTACAGAGATACTCCCGAGCATGGCTCATTCTTTCACCAGAGCAGCACCTAGATTGGAAGCTCAATATAATAATATTTAATTTAGAACTTGAGTACTTCTCTCCCCATCTCTTATCCTTCCTCTTGTTTCTGTCTTTATTATTAAGACTAAAAGATTCCCTAACAATCCGCCCTCTACCCCTTAGTCAACTATCTGAACAAATATTTTAATTTCCTATTATTTCGTTGGTAATGAGTCCATATTCCTATTATTTCGTTGGTAATGAGTCCATATTCCGATAATTCCTTTATAATTTTTCCTATAATTCTTCATGCCCCACGTTAGGTGAGGTTGTTAGTGTAGAATGTGTGTCAGTAACGTTGCTCCGAGAAGAATCGGAGCTAGTCAGACGCGCATCCTACAGTCTATATACATGAGTCACGTGGTAGTTAAGTTATTATATGTCTATGTACATAACAGTTAGAAGTAAAATTAAAAGAAAGGCGAAAATGAGTTTACTTGATTGAATCGCCGCATCAATTGAATTCAAAATGCATATGCAAACAGAGGCAACATTTTGAATCCGTCTGAAAGTTAAATTAGTACAAATTATAATAAATTACTATGCACACTACAAACATTCTAATGTCGCATCAACCCTGATGCGTCTTTCCGTCGCACACATTTGGCGGGGGAAGCGTGCGACGGACAGTCGCATCAGGCATGATGGAAAATAAAAATGTTTGCAGTGAAGGTCTCCGATGTATTCGGAGGCTACACTATATACTGATGAGAGACTAGCTAAGTAAATAGTATGGTAACACCAAAACTGTTTTCACAGTCTTCGTTAGTATAGAGGTCAGTATACCCGCTTGTCACGCGGGTGACCCGGGTTCAATTCCCGGACGGAGAGTCTTTTCGGAAGTCTTTTTTTTTCATGGTGCTTTGGTTCTCATTAAGGTTTCTTTCTCGATGCGTGCCACAGTTTGAGGCTGGCAACTCAACGCTCCAGAAAATTCTCTAACAATTTGCTCCCTTCACTCTCGCCACGTTCAAACTACTTAAGATTGTGCGAATCCATCACCTGGATGATTTGGCTGGGAGCCAAAATACTACTTAGGGACTAATTGAAACTTCACCTGGATTTCTCAATTCCTCCCCCCTTTTTGAAATTCAGCTGCCCAGCAACTATCACAATGCACCAAGTAAGATATCCCCGATGGGGATATCCAGTGCAAGTTAGGAATATTTTAGGGAGGGACATAAGGTCAGAAAAATTAATGTAAGAAAAGTAAGTGCAAGAAAAATAAGTGCGAGAAAAGTAAGTGTAAGAAAAATCATTTGCCACCATGAGATTTTTTTTTTTTTTCAAATAAATTGTAAAAAAAGAGAAAAAATAAAAAATGAAATAAAAATCATTTTCTTGAGAAAAAAAAATTAAAAACCAAAATTTCCCATGGTTGCGATATATTTTTCTTAAACTTTTTTTCCTCACATATTTTTTTTTGCACATATTTTCCTGACACATATTTATCTCGCACGTATTTTTCTTGCACATATTTTTCTATCCTTTTGTCCCTCCCTAAAATATCCCCAACTCGCGCTTGATATCCCCATCAGGGATATCTAACTAGCGATACACTACGCACCAAGTGAGATATCCCTGATGGGGATATCCAGCGTGAGTTGGGGATATTGTAGGGAGGGACATAAGGATAGAAAAATATGTGCGAGAAAAATATGTGTAAGGAAAAGATGTGCAAAAAAAATGTGAGAAAAATAAGTGTAAGAAAACTATCTTGCAACCATGGGAAATTTTATTTATTAATTTTTTTTTCTCCTAATAATTGATTTTTTATTTTTTTTTTCCGTTTTTTCACTATTTTTTTTTTTTGAAAAAAAATTTCTCATGGTCGCAAATGATTTTTTTTTACACTTACGTTTCTCGCACTTATTTTTCTTGCACTTACTTACTTCTGACATTATGTCCCTCCCTAAAATATCCCTAATTCGGGACGGATATCTCCATCAGGGATATCTTACTTGGTGCGTAGTTTTTCAAAAAAAAAATTGTGAAAAAACAGAAAAAAAGAAAAGAAAAAATCATTTTTTTTAAGAAAAAAAAAATTAAGAAACAAAATTTCCCATGGTTGCAAGATTTTTTTCTTACACTTATTTTTCTCACATATTTTTTTTTGCACATATTTTCCTTACACATATTTTTCTCGCACATATTTTTCTTACACATATTTTTCTATCCTTATGTCCCTCCCTACAATATCCCCAACTCGCGCTGGATATCCCCATCAGGGATATCTTACTTGGTGCGAAGTGATAGGCAAGTGAGATGAAAAGTTAGCAAGCGATGAGATTTTTTTATGAGGGATGAATTCAAATGGGAGGGAAAATTTTCATAAATCTGAAAAAGGATTGAGGTGGAATTCAGAATTATGGTTGAATCATGCGGCTGATCAATTTTCCGAATCCTCTGCAGTTTGCACGTGGTGTCAGTAACCTCTCTCTGTGTTGCCATATTAATGTTGACACGGCATCAGCTAGACTCCGGATAGAACCGGAGGAACCAGTGATGACGTGTCTCCAGGTAGATATAGTTGATAGCTAAGTACATAAGGATCTAGGTCCATAACAATTAACACTACATACAGCACATGTGTGTATCGCCATGGGGCGCCACAATTACGCAACAGTTGTGCAACAGTTACGAAACAATTGTTTTTTGCACTTAAGACCCACCTAAGACCTTTAAGTGCCAAATATAATTGTTAACTGTTGCGTAATCGTTGCGCCATTGTTGCGCCCCAAGACGAAACAAACATTTATTGTAGTGTAACGAGCCTCCTGTCCGTCTGCGTAGCAGACGGGTAGCAGGCTCGTTGTAGTGTAATCGCCCTTTTTCTCATCCTCTGCTTCGCACCTCCAGAGTCTATCTAGTGAAAGTCCCATATCACTTTAAGTCCCGGGTGGATGAGATTGAAAGAATAATGATAATAATAATAAACAAATAAAATGTAAGCTAGCTCTCCTCACTCCATACCAGTATGAAGTGAGAAGACTTGCATTCACAGTCTACAAACATAAACAGTCACAATTGTGCTTTTACATAATTTGAAAACTTCTGCCCAAGAAGGTTGGAGATCAAGATTTTTCCTTTCGCAACCCAGGACAACATTTTGGGATTTTTTTGAATTGAGAACTCAATTTCACCAATCTATTGTTGTTTACTTTATTTTATTTATTTATTTTGTCATAGCTGTTACATTCTTTAATCAAGGGATCATGGAGAAATAAAGAGGACTACTATCGGCCGGTTAGTCTAGAAGAAAGAGAAGAGGTGAAAGAAGAGGTGAAAGGAAAAGGAGCAAATTTAGAGAGAAATGAAGAGAATGAAGGGAGAAGGACTAAAAAATAAGGCGACGATGGGATGATGGACTTTAATCAAAATAATGACAGTGGTGAACTGAATTACAATAGTAAGTAGTTTGTATTCTCTCTGCTTAAATTTCAACAACTAACAATTAAAAATCTTAAAGCAACCTTTTACTTTATTTAATATTTAAGGGGACTGAAGCGCCATAACAAATAATAAGAAAATAATATAATATTTAAATTTTGTAAGTAATGTAAGTGATAGCACTGAAGGGGATTACCCAAGGCCCTTTTATAGGCAAGGGGTCCTCTGAAGCGCCAAAAATTTGTAAGTACAAAATGATAATAGAACAAAACAAAAATATAAAAGAATAATTGTCAGGCTGAAGTCAAGTACAGAGACATGAACTAGCTTGAATGGTCAGTTGTCTAGAAGATTTTAATGGTCCTATATGAATACTGTAGTACAAATCCAATAAGCATTATAATATAACTCAATATAAGGGTCTAAGTAATTTTAATCTCACTAATTATAAATGGGTTACAATCTTATAGTTGGTAGAAAAATAGATGTAATAATTCAGATACTATTCAAAGACTTTATAAGTGCTGTTGATATGTATTGTAATTGTATTTCGTTATATATTTGATTGAATTGATAAAGAATGTAGAAAACAAGACCAAAAACCCCCTCCTTTTATACACAATAACTTCCCCAATAAACCCCTTGATTTACCAGCTCTATACATGATTAATGATGCCTCATTCAAACTAATAGACATGTTCAACAACATAAAGAGTGACCAATAACATAATTAGAATGATATCACCCACCAAAATCCTGCAGTAATAGGGATAATCCATCAAAATAAAGAATAAGCAAAAAAGAGAGTATATGCATTTAATACATTTAAAATAAAAGACTAAAAGGGAAAATTAAGGTTGATTATTACTCCATATCAAGGGGGATTAACAGTAGAAATGAAGGGGCTAATCATGACATTATACTATGTGAAATCCCCATTTAAAAATAACCAAAATTGACTGTGAAACCACTTAAAAACCAAAAAAAAGGGCATGAGATGTGAGGTAACTACATGCAGTCCTTGGCAGGCACTTGCATGGGTAAATCCTTGACTAATTTAGGCAAACTTAAGCATGGTAGTGAATTAAAGTGCCAAGCTTGAGGTTATTAATTGAATTAGTGCATATAATAAGGGTCAATGCATTTGTAATTAAACTAGGACACTAAATAAGCACCTGTTGCCTACATTAGCATGTTTCTGTTATGTACCTAGACTTTATGTACTTAGCAAGTTACTATATAAACCTGTAGAGACATGTACACTTAACTCCGGTTCCACTTGGAGTAGTGTATCTGACTCTGTCTCTATAGGTAAGTAATGCTAACTATTGGTTACACTCAGAGTAGTGTATCTATCTGTGAGTTGTCTAGAAGAAGAAGAAAAAGGAAGAGAAAAATGGAAGGGGAAGGAAATAATAACAGCGGACTTTACAAAGTAATAGGATAGAGAGAAAAACAATATGACTTATAAAAATAGTTAAATTAAAGATGAGAAATGCAACAACAAATACTAAGGACTGATATAATAATGAGCTTAATTTATTTGCAAAATATTTTTACTTGAGTAAGTGGATTCTTCTCCGCGCGGCTAACAATAGTTATTATTAATAGACGTAAAGCAACCTTAAATTATTTATTTAATATTTATACTAGATTGTTTGTAATACTAATAGAAATAAAAATAATAGTTTATAAGTAGTTAAAATAATTGTAATGTAAGTGATGATTGCCAGAGAGGATTCCTAGGACCTTTTATAGGCAAGAAGACCATCTCAAGCATCTCAATTGTATTTATAAAGAATATAGTAATGTGAAACAAACAGGTAATTTAATTTAATTGAAACATACAAAAATAAGAGGAAAATTGAACCAATAAAGTAAACCTGTGAATAAGAAACAACTTTTCCCAACACAAAGTCCCAAAACAAATATGTAATATAATAAATAACTACATAAGTATGAAACCTGAGAACTGTGATAAAGAAAATCTAAAACAGATAGTACATATAGCTGAAAAGGGTTTAATTAAAACAAAAGGAATTATTTTCACACTTTAATGTATATAATAGGGGGTATCAATGTTCAGGGATCCGCAATTAAATTAATTGCGGATAAAAATCCTTATACCCCAATTATCTTCCGCAATTATTTTTTCTAATAATTGGGTTATTAGACACTTTACGTGTCAATGTTCACCTCTTATCCGACATTTTTTTACTCAATTTTCCATAACCACATCTTGGACAACCTTCTGTCATAACCACATCTTAACCTACTTTCTGCCATAACCACATATTGGACTACTCCCTGGATATGCCTTCTACCTTGCTGTGCACTTCCATTCTCATCCCATCCTGTTCATTCTATCCGCTCAGAATTTCTCCCCATTTCATCTATTTGATTCTGCTCCTTTTCATCTCGCTATCTCATCTGCTTGTTTCTGCTCCTTTTCATATTCATTTATAATAACATGCCTCATCATCCTAGATCTTCTCAAAGGCAGCCATCACCCAGTTGTTCTTCAATTCCCACTACTTCCTCTTTCCCCCGCTCACCCAAGAAATCAAAGACCGTTCAATTAAAAAAAGATGACCATCTCATTCTTATCAACTGGCTGAAATCCAAATCTAACTATGATTCTTGTTTTGGTACTGAGTATGCCACTAAAGTAGGACGGCCCCCTGCATCAAAAGTTAATGGCTATCTTCTAATGGCAAATGAATTACTGAATAAGACCAAGGGAAGGATTGATCTTTTGCCTAAACAGATTTCTGAACGCTTCAAGCATTACCGAGCAAAATACAAGAAGGCAAAGGCTCTTTCATCTTCCACTGGTTTTGGGGTTACCGACAACAATATAACTAAGGGCATAAAATCCATAGACAATAAAATTGATTCTTTATGTCCTTACTTTCAAGAGATGGATGCAATTTTTGGAGATCTAGCTGATGTTAATCCTGTAAACATGTTGGATAGTGAAGATCCTATCTCCAAACATGATGTCGAAGCAAATCTTTTCCCATCCTCTTCCTCCACTCAAGCCTCCCCTCATTTGAATGAGACATATCTAGATAGCTTTTCTGTAGATCCTATAGGTGATTTAACCCAACCAAATCTAACTCAGGTCTGTTTCTTTTTTCTTTTATCTTATCTTTTCTATTTTTTATTTACTTATCTTTTTCTTATTTCTTAAAAGGCTGATGAACAAGCCCAGGACCCACAATCAACTGAGTCTGAAGCTAGTGACAATGATGAGGAGGAAAATGCTACGTTGAACAAAAAGCAAAGGGCTTCAAGTAGTCTAAATTTCCACTCCCAAAGAAGACAAAAAAGTGATACTTCATCACAAACACCTTTTTCTTTGATGGAACAGTTTTTAGAGAAACGTGATGCTGGTAAGTGATATCATACCTCTTATTACTTTACTCTGCTTTTCTTCTACTTTATGTTATTTTTTATTCTCACTCTGAAACAAGTGGAAATTGCTAAAGAGACTCTAAGCTTTTAAAAGAAGAAATAAAAGCTCTCTTTAAGGAGGGATGACAGAGTACAAGATTTGGAAGAGAGGAAGTACAAGCTCTCCTTATGGAAGGATGATCAGGTCCAAGATTTGGAGGAGAAGAAGTTTGAGTTAACTCTTAGTATTGAAAAATCCAAAAAAGAGGAAAAAACACTCGAGAATCAAAACTTAATGGAACAGATGAAGTATAAGCATGATCTTCAAGAAAGTTCTAAAAAGAAAGATTTCTTGATTGAATGCGTTAAAGCAAACAAATCTGTTGAAGAAATAGAACATTTAATGAAATTTTTTGTTGACTAGTTTCTTTTATTTCTTTCACACTTCATGTGTTCATATTTATTTGTACATAAATTTTACAATTATTTTCTGTCGGTCAGTTGTCTAGAAGAGATAAGAAAAAAGGGAAGAAATGAGAGGAGGAGAAGGAGAAGAGGATTATAGGCAATAAAAGAAATAAAATTTAATAAAATTATTTAATTTATTGAAAGGAATCAATGACGGGTTTCTTGAGAGGTGACAAAAATGAGGTTATTATTAATCAATAATATTATTAGGATGTAAGGACTATGCGCAGCAGACACTATGATCACTATCAGACTTAAAGCAACCTTTAAATTGTTATATAGAATTTTAATTAGAATTTTATTACTAATAAAAAGAATATAAACGTAATATAAAAATTGTATTTAATTTGTTGAGTGTATAATAAGTGATAAGGCTACAGGGGATTATCCAAGGCCCTTTTATAGGCAATGGGTCCTCTGAAGCGCTACTATATTTGTAAATACAATGATTAGAATGGAATAAAACAAACATATCAAAAGAGTAAATGAAACATAACAATATAGAGAAAAACATGAAACAAATAATTAAAAGCCCAATTAAGAATCCAATTTCCCCGCCATTAATTCCCAAATCAGTAAGTGACAATAGTGAATAACTAAACAAGATTGGAAACATAGGAACTATGAGAAATATAATTCCCAACAGATGGTACATTCTGATTAAAGGATATTTTAAGTGAAACAAAAAATAATTTGACGCAACAAAACAAGCAATTAATCTCAATTTAGTCCAAATTAATTTATTTGTTTTTTCTAACACAATTAAGGGTCAAAAGAAGCGTCCTCAATTATTGTTTAGTATCATATGAGAGGTATTATTTAATATATAAATTTAAGTAATTAATTTAAATATATTATAAATCAAATTTACACTTGTAATTATAATATATGTTTTTTAATTAATTAAATATAAATTTATAATTTTTAAATACATAAAAATGCGCCATTATTTGTAGAATATATTATATTATGCTCAATTTAATTGTATATATAAAAATATATATAACCAATAAATTTAATGTAACACTTGTATATAATAAAATTCTTATATAATTTCATTATGTAATAAAATATTAAGTTATATTCATTAAATACAAGTCTTACCCACTCTTTAAAGTTTTATAATTTATATATCATTTACTGGACTCCTGGAATAGCCTGGCTGACACTCCCTCACTCTAAAAAAACAATAAAAAAAAATGCTAAGATTTTTTCTTTTTGTATTTTTTCAACAGAGCAGGCAGATTTGAAATTTCTTTGCCAGGTATCCATGCATCATGTTCAGATGATTTGTTCTTATATCTCAATAAATATTCAGTACCTATTTCAGAAGTGATAATTCTATCATTGAGAATTTTATCAATTTCTGCTGTTTCTGTGACTTCCTGAGGGTTCTTCTTAGGTCTTCCTCTTCTCTTTGGAAATAAGTCACTGTTGGAAGTATAAGGTTTAAGTAAAGAAATGGGAAAGACAGGATGTTTCCTATCATATGGAGAATACAATACAACTTCTACTGCATTATCACCAACCATTCTTTTAACAACAAATGGTCCTACAAAAGGATCTTTTAATTTGTGGTTACCTTGTAAATTGAAATGGACAGTAGAGATCAACACTTCATCACCCTTGTTAAATGTGTATTCTTTATGGGATTTATCCCATCTTTTCTTTTCATATTCAAATGCTTTATCAATACAACTCTGAGCATGTTTTCTGCCAAGTGACTATCAACCAAATTACTTACCATGGCAGAGGAGGAAACTTCCCCTGGGACTGGGTTTGGGATTGTGCTTGGGCCTTCTTTCTCCTGCCTTGTTGGTAGGGATGAGGAGGTGGATGGAAATTGGGTGTTCTGGATGGGCCAGGCTGATGATGAGGAGGGTGTTGCACATTCTGTTGGTAGTGACTCATTAGATAATCCCATTTCCATTGCTCTACTTCCATAGTATTTGGATTTTGGATGGTTGAGCTGGGTGGCTGTGAAGGTTGAGCCTGAAATTGAAGCTGATTGGGAGGCAATTGAGGAGGGGCCTGGGCCTGAATCTGGTTCCTGAGTTCTTGGACCTGATCCCACAATGTGTCTACCTTTGCTTTGTACGTCATATTTTCTGTCTTCAACTCTTTTATATGACTGGATAGGTTGCTGATTTGTTGTGGCAGAGGAAGCTTTTTTATTTTGAAGCCTTTTGGAAGACCTTCTTGAGGCACTAGAGGCTTTACTTCCTTCTGTGGTACTGGGGGAAGGGGGTTTGGTTTGTTTGCATTTCCTGTCATTTCCACATCCTGCAGTATGTGAATTGTTTGTGTTAGCATAAGATTTTTTATGACCAACTTTAGAAGAACTTACAGTGTCAGCATCATAGTCAATTTCTATCTCATCCACTTGCATGTTATCCATTTTTTCTGCCAAATTGTTGGACATACTAGTGGGAAGATTTATATTTTACTTTGTGCTTTATAAAAAAATAATCAAAGTTAGTCAATAATTGCTCCAAATAATATAAAAAAAAAAAATTTTTAATTAATTAAATTATAGAAAAAATAATTTTCAATATAAAGTAATAATTAAAAAATTAATTTTTAAAAAAAAAATGGATTGCAAGGTTAAATTGGGAATAACAAGTAAGTTAATTCAACCAATTAATTACCAATATTAAATATGGCAATATATTGGGACTAAGCACAATGTACTTTTAAGTCAACCAAAATTAACAATAATTAATAATAAAAAAAATTAAATTAATAATTCAATTTGTATTAATAATAATGTCAATTCTTCTAGGACTAAGAGGATTTAACACTCTATAATGGTCAACTAGGAAAAAAAATTTTTAAAAATTGAACACTTACACTCAGTGAATCAGCAATTAAGCCACAATCACTGTTATTGCAATAAAAATATAGTAATATGAGTGAGAGGCGCAAAGGTGAACTTACTATAGTGATCGAAAAATCACTTCAAAATAATATAAAAATTAATATTATATAAACCTAAGATGTCGAACCCAAGTTCGAAACACAGTCGCGGCAAAAGTTTCGTTTTGCTAGGTGGTCCGTGCGTTTTGTCGTTCGTTGCCAGGCTCGATCGTCGTCGTCGTTTGGAAAGGCCCTCAGTTGTCGGTCAGTCGTCTAGAAGAGATAAGAAAAAAGGGAAGAAATGAGAGGAGGAGAAGGAGAAGAGGATTATAGGCAATAAAAGAAATAAAATTTAATAAAATTATTTAATTTATTGAAAGGAATCAACGACGGGTTTCTTGAGAGGTGACAAAAATGAGGTTATTATTAATCAATAATATTATTAGGATGTAAGGACTATGCGCAGCAGACACTATGATCACTATCAGACTTAAAGCAACCTTTAAATTGTTATATAGAATTTTAATTAGAATTTTATTACTAATAAAAAGAATATAAACGTAATATAAAAATTGTATTTAATTTGTTGAGTGTATAATAAGTGATAAGGCTACAGGGGATTATCCAAGGCCCTTTTATAGGCAATGGGTCCTCTGAAGCGCTACTATATTTGTAAATACAATGATTAGAATGGAATAAAACAAACATATCAAAAGAGTAAATGAAACATAACAATATAGAGAAAAACATGAAACAAATAATTAAAAGCCCAATTAAGAATCCAATTTCCCCGCCATTAATTCCCAAATCAGTAAGTGACAATAGTGAATAACTAAACAAGATTGGAAACATAGGAACTATGAGAAATATAATTCCCAACAGATGGTACATTCTGATTAAAGGATATTTTAAGTGAAACAAAAAATAATTTGACGCAACAAAACAAGCAATTAATCTCAATTTAGTCCAAATTAATTTATTTGTTTTTTCTAACACAATTAAGGGTCAAAAGAAGCGTCCTCAATTATTGTTTAGTATCATATGAGAGGTATTATTTAATATATAAATTTAAGTAATTAATTTAAATATATTATAAATCAAATTTACACTTGTAATTATAATATATGTTTTTTAATTAATTAAATATAAATTTATAATTTTTAAATACATAAAAATGCGCCATTATTTGTAGAATATATTATATTATGCTCAATTTAATTGTATATATAAAAATATATATAACCAATAAATTTAATGTAACACTTGTATATAATAAAATTCTTATATAATTTCATTATGCAATAAAATATTAAGTTATATTCATTAAATACAAGTCTTACCCACTCTTTAAAGTTTTATAATTTATATATCATTTACTGGACTCCTGGAATAGCCTGGCTGACATTTTCTGTCTTTCTTGAAATTTCGTATTATAATGTTAAATATTCTTTTTTTAAATAAAATTTTCAAGTCTCCTTTGAAAATTTGACAATCCCCCACCCCTGGATTTTTTTGAAGTAAGGGATGGGTATCACAAAAATTCTTTCATGTCATGAATATTGAAAGTCTTATATGAAAATTTGGCTTTACTACCCCCTGCATTTTACCGGTATCCCAAAAATTCTTACATGTTAAGAATTTCACAAGTCTTATAAGAAATTTTGGCAAAACCCCTCATGGATTTTATTGAAGTAAGGGACGGGTATCACCAAAAAATTTTCACCAAAATATTTACAAGTCAAAAAAATTCTATATCTGTTTTAAAAAATTGGCAATACTCTCCCCTGCATTTTATTGAAGCAAGGGGTGAGTATCACCAAAATTTTTCTAAGTCATCAATTTCACATGTCAGATTTGAAAATTTGGCAATACCCCCCCCTGCATTTTATTGAAGTAAGGGGTGGAAGTCATCTAAATTTAATATTATTACATAAATTATTAAATAAATATCTAATATATATCAATTTCCCTAGTTAAAAGTAATGACAATTCCTCAAGCCAAAATGCAGACCAAGTCGAGAAACAAAAGTTTGGGACTTTCCACAGGTATAGGCAAGAGGAACCCCATGAAAAAAATAAATGTTATCATGATTACCTGTTATACAACCAAAGGTCGTTGGCTCATCACATTACTTGAGAAAATTGATATATAAAAAATATTTATTAAAAATTTATGAAAAAATATAAAATTTTTGATGACAACTCTAATCCCCATACTTTTTGGATCTAGATAAAGTTTTTTTAAATTGAATAACTTTACCTTCTTGATTCTTTGAATCAACTTATGACTGATTTGAAATGAGCAACCAAAATGTGTGAAATCTTGACAGGATTCCAAACCAGGAGGAGCTTTGGTTGTTTGATGATTATCCTTAGAAGAATTCCAAATAGTTTCCATGATACCATTTCCCAAACCAAAATCAATGATGCACCAGTGGTCTGGAAAATATAAACCATGTCCTTTGATTTTAGCTGGAGATGGTATTGGGTGTCCAGTTATTGGATTGATATATGAGAATATACCAAAAGTAAGAAAATTGGCATCATTCCTATCGATATTAATCCTATTGTGAAATCCAGAATGAGTGATAATAACATTAGAAAATAAAAGATATTTGCGGCTGATATCTTCCCATTCGGAGGCACACCTATTCGGTATTCCAACTTTGGTTGCTACTTCATGATTTTTTTCAAATGCTTTATTACAGAGCTTTTTGAGTCAAAAAGCAAGAAAAGAGTTAAAGGAAGGTAGAGTGTCCCATAAGTGAAAATCTTCATCTTTTTGAGCTTTAGTGATATTCTTTACCAACAAATATATGCCTATATAAATGAAATAAGTGAAATGATATTAAGAATGGAAAAAAAATTATTAGACATACCAAGAGAATATCCTTTAACAAAACCTGGTCTCCAACCAAATCCAATCATGATACCACCCAACAAATTTGTATTCCTTATAGGTAATCAAACCAAAGCCTTTTGATAAAGAGTTATGATAAGATCCGATAGTTGATTAAAAGTTTCATCTTTTACACCATCAAATGAATGAACTTCCAATATGAATTGAGCCTTATAAGAATTACTGATAACTGCAACAACTTGATCATCTCTAAATTCGGTTAGATATTTGATATCTTCTGGTAATTTTTTTGGATATTGATTTTTTTTATCTACTTTAGTTTTATGAAAAAAAATGTTTGGGATATGACAAAAATAACTTTCACAGAGAATTTTTTTTTTCAGATATCTTTTCTTCTGATGAGACTGATTATCTTTAATTTTTTTTTGATGAGTTAGATGATGAATTTTTTTTTTCAGATAACTTTTCTTCTGATGAGACTGATTATCTTTAAATTTTTTTGATGATTTAGATGATGAATTTTTTTTTTCAGATATCTTTTCTTCTTATGAGACTGATTATCATTATTTTTTTGATGATTTAGAAGATGATTGTATGGTAGTTGATTTTGAAGAAGATCATAGAGATGATAAAGATAAAGATGATAAAGAAGATAAAGATGAAGATAAGAGAGAAGTAAGGGGTGAATCTGAAGAAGAATACATTTTTTTGATCTGAAAAAAAATTTAATTGTCAATAAAATTTCAACTCAATTTTTTTTTAAAAAAAATTCTCACCTAATAATAAAAAAAACTGTTTTTTTATTTGAAAAATAAAATTGGAAAAAAAAGCCAAAAAATCAGTAAAAATTTTTCCAAAAAAATAATTTATCAAAAAAAAAAAACCTGAGGTTTTATTTTAAAAAACACAATAAAAGCAAAATCCTTTAAAAAAAATAATAATAGTTAAATTAATTCAAAAAAAAAAAGTTCAGTAAAAATTAAATCAAAAAAAAAAAAAAAATTAAAAATTAAAAGTGAACCTGAAGATTGGTTATTGAAACCTTCTCACAAAATCCTGAAAAAAAAAGAAAAAAAAAATTCAGTAAAATCAAAATCAAAAACAAAAAAATTTTTTAAATAAAAAATAAACCAGAAAAATTATTTACTAGAAAAATTAAATATTAATTTAAAAACCTTTTTTGATTTTTAAATAAGAGGGACAGTCCTTAACAGAAAGATTTTTTTTTTCTATAATACTGCCAGCCAAAAAAATTAAAAAATTAATCAAATTTACAAAAAAAAAAATTGTTAGTATATTTATTTGAAAGTAGGTAACCCCTCTTTATCTCCCATAAATGTCCCCTTTTTCCCTCCTTTATTTATTTGAAATCCCCTTAAAAATCCCTCCCTCCTTGCCTCAAAAGTCCCCTCAAATCCTCTCCTTGCCTGTCTCAAAAACCCCCTAAAACCCCCCCAAATTCCCCCCCAATTCCCCTCCCTTAGTTACCTTAATCCCCCTTTACCCTTCTTTATATCTCCCAAACCCCCCCTTCCCCCTACCCACTCCCTTACCTCCTCCTCTACCCCCCCTCCTTGTTAATGAACGATCGGTAACGATCATTCATTAAGTAAACGAATTGCTAACAATTTGTTTATTTAATGAATGATCATTAACAATTGTTCATTAATTAAAAGGGGGGGGGGTAGAGGAGGAGGTAAGGGAGTGGGTGGGGGGGTAAAGCAAGTAGAAGGGGGGGAAGGGGGGGTGTTTGAGGCGCCTAAAGAGAGGGGAAGGGGGGGTTTGAAGTGGCTAAAGAGAGGGAAAGGGGGAGGGTTTGAGGCGGCAAAAGAGAGGTGAAGGGGGGGTTGAGGGACATAAAGAGAGGGGAAGGAGGGAGTCTTGAAGCGCCTAAAAAGAGGGGAAGGGGGGGTGATGAGGGACCTAAAGAGGGGGGAAAGGGGGGATTTGAGGCAGATAAAAAGGGGGTAAAAAGGGGGTATCGGGACAGGTAAAGAGAAGGAAAAAGGGGGGCCTTGAGGATGATAAAGAGAGGTGAAGGAGAGAAAAAAAACAAAAAAAAAGAGAAAAAAGAGAAAAAAACAAACAAAAAATTAGTTTACCCTAGAACAAAAATAAATGAAGCACTTACAAAAAAAATAAAAATAAAAAAAAAGCAAAAAAAAAAAATCATGATTAGCAAAAAAAAAACCAAGAAATAAGAAAAAAAATGACCTACCTGGTGAGTTGAGTTGAGAAAATAAATGCAACCAAAAAACTGAGTGATGTTTGAGGAGAGGATGAAAAGGATATGAGTGATGAAAGAAAAAAAAATCACTGACAAAATATGCGATTTCATGTTGAGCTGGTGAAAGAAAACCAATGAGTCATCCAAAAAAAAGATATTCACCGTAAATTCAAAAAAAAAATGAATATGCAACAAACCAAAATACAAAACCAAGTGAATAAAGTACACAAAGAGGACATTTGGAAAGTATGAAAACATAAAAATTAAAAATTAAAAGGGTGGTGAAGAGAAATGTTGGAGAGTAATTGGCATTATAATGGGGCGTATGCTGGTTGATTGAATGATTTGTGAATCAAGGGAGGGGAGTGCCGGTGGTGGTTCAGGATCCTCTTCTTCATAAAGATCATTCCACTCATCCTTTAAATCAGCTAGAATATTGTGGAGTATTATGCAAGTCAAGATCCAATGATTTGCAGTTTTGATCTCCAATTTTTTTTGAAATTGGATTCTGAGCTCCTGAAGACTAGAAAATCGTCCCTTTAAAATACCTATAGCATGTTCAATTTGTACTCTTGATTGTGCAAGGTGATAATTAAAGGCAGTTTTGGGGTCATTTTCTGAAGTTGCACCACGGAAAGCAGGTATAATGTACTTTCCACTTGCATATGCTGAGTCTACAAGGAGGTACTGAGATTTGTCAAAGTATGAGTCAGGGGATTGAGAAATCCTCATTCTTTGGAAGACGGAAGAGTCATGACATGATCCAGGGCAGCCACTTTGAAAAGCAATAAATTTTTTATTGACATCACATACAAGTTGAACGGCAATAGAGTATCTAGAAAGAAGATAAAAAGTTAGATTGTGAAAGATGAGAACTTGGAGAAGATTTTGAAGAAACCTTTTTTTGCGATCAAAATAATGGTTGCCATAATGAGCAGGCTTTTGACTCAAAGGGATGGTTGTGCCATCAAAAAAACCTATACAGCCAGGGAAACCTTCAGCTTGAATTACTTGAGAGGATTCAAGTCGCTGTTCTGAAGTTGGCCAAGCAAGAGTTTGAGACTTGAGGGAAAGGATAGAAATCATACAGCGCTTGGTGTATTATATCACAGTACCATACCCTATGTTAAAGAGATTATCCAAATGTCTTACGGCAGCACCATTTCAATTTGAGCCAAAGAAACATAGAGCAACAGCAAGTTGGATGGCAGGATTACGCTGTTTGTTATGAGAATTGTTATGGAAGATAGGATGTCCAGAAATGAGTTGATAAAGTTTGAAGAAAGAATCGGGAGAAGTTCTAAAAAGTTTGGTTAAGTTTAAATGAGGAATGTTGAGAATGGAGGCAAGATCATATTGGGGATCATGATAAAGATTTGGCCCCCTGGTGATGATGTAACGCTTTTTGGAAAGAAAACACATATAAGCTAAAGCATCTTCCAAATCAGAGTCAGATTTATAGTAGAGAACTCAAAGTAAAGTGATGGCATTAATAGTGGAGTGAAGTAGCCGTCTAGTAGAGAGGTGTTTCATTGTTGCCGGTGGAAGGCTTATGTGATGAGGGAAGTGGGAATTCACTGCCAAATGTGCAGTTGGGGTGTGTAGATAGAAAAAAACTTAAGTGTTTGCCACCAAAATTAAGTAGCATAGAGTGAGGAAAGACTTAAGGATGGCATCAGCAATTATGAGTCATGTTACTTTCTTGAAAATCCATCATGGATGAGATGAGTTTGGGATCAAGAATTAGGAATGGAAATTGGGGTATAAGAGGCGGGATAATGCATTATTGTGGATTCCTTATCCACTAGCCCCGGGGCTAGTGGATGAGAATCTTCCGCAATTAATAATGTCTGATCCCGGAAAAAAAAATTCCTGATTCCTAATTGCGGATCCCTGAACATTGATACCCTAAAATTAAATTAATTGTTTTAACTATTTCAAGTAATTTAATTATTAATTTAATTGAAACAACTAATTAATTTAATAAAATAACTTATTTAGAGTGAGAATTTAAATTTATCATATTAAATAAGTATTTTGATTAATTTAGTAATTTTAGTGACACAAGTAAGGGTCAAGGAAACGCCAACTATTTATGGATAGTATTATGTGATAAGTTGTATTTAGTTTATATAAATTTAATTATTTAAATTGTAATTACATTATAAGTTAAATTTACACTTATAATATAATTTTAAATAATTAATTTATTGACTTAGAAATATTAAATACATACAAAATGCGCCATGATGTTATAGAATATAATATCTTTTTATGTAATAAATATTTTTCTTAATAATGAATATAATAATTATTTTACTTATAAAATCTTTATATAGTTTTATTCAATAAGATATTTTATTGTAACTACATAAACTGCATAGCATTATTTTCTTAAATAATTCCAGTAATTTATTATATAATTTACTTGGCTCCTGAGATAGCCTGGCTGACAGTATCTGACTCTGTCTCTATAGGTTATGGGCTATCCCTCTTATTAGAGAAAGGTCCCTCACTGTACTGTGCTAGTCACACACAAACGTGTTGTATTTCTTTTCTTGTCCAAGTAACTCACCTGAACCCCGCTGGTTAGCGTTAAAACCAACCTTTTTGACTCCCTCTCAATCATCCTAATCGAATGACTCTTCCCCAACGTACCAATACACCCAATCCTTTCAAACCCCAAACAAAACTTCATCACAAGCAGCCTGTTCTTCATCGGGAGGCTAAATCTTCACCTTCCCCTTATCTCAGTCTTGACCCTGACCCAGCAACACCGACACAATCTTTGTCCTCCATCAATCCTTCATCAAGCTACCATCAGTGTTACACACCTGATCCCACTCCTGACCCTCATCTAGACAACTGTTTTTCTGATTCACCCCCTCCTCACACTCTCACTTCACCAATTCCCCAAAGAAATACTCCTACATCTCCATCTTCCCCTACCGGATCTACCACTTCCTTAAATATAGCCATGTCAAATGCAGATCTTCCCCCACCAGAAAATTATTGAGGTGAACTCAGCCACATCTACATGGGCAGAGTGTTTAATATTGCAACAAAGATCAAAAATTTAGATGCAGAGGGTGTTAACTGGCAGGATTGGCATAAACTCACCCTTGTCACCATGCATCAATGGATTGGTACAACAAGATACACTACATTGAGTATTGACCTGGCCACGGCTCTCCTCAAATTTGAAGACCAACTAGCTTGGACAATCATTTTCTATTCAATTCCGGGAAAGCTCCCAGAAGACATTGAAAAAGACTCATCATGTTACACTGCTTTTCAGACCTTAGCAGATAAATTTGAAGCTTCCTCCCAAACATCCTGTGCCTCTCTATTTAGGGAGCCCATCTCTATTTGTACTGGATCCTTCACTGACATGTGTCACCCTAGATATCCCTAGTACTGAGTCTTTCTTATACTTAAAATAAGATAACCTTATGTACATAAAGCTTATATGTTAAAAATAAGGTTAAAATAATAATATATATGATTATATTACATATATCTATAATTATTACTCTATTATAAAAATTATAGTAGGTTAAATAGCTTATCCATAGCCTAATAATACTTATTAAGGTGTTAATGGAGTCATAATATACTTATCTTAAGTGATACTAAGTAATTATTGACATACATAAGCTTATATGTATACATAAATATCATATTCAGTGAAATATGCAGTATATTATGTATATTTAGGTATATAAGTGGGGTTTAGCCTCTTAATAGCCTATAACATTTATTTTTCTGCTTATTTTAGGTCATATGGACGTATCCAGTGGACTCACAACGCCTACAGAAGCATAAACATCTATTTCAGGCGCATACACTCAGTCTGGACAACTTAATCTGCTTCCTTGGATGGATATTCACAGATTTATGGGTTGGGAGGTCATTGCTGGGTTAATATGGATGCTTGGAAATCTCATTTTTTTCCTTTATATGCTTTGGATGAGTTATTTTACCTGTTTCTTTATGGTATCCGCTTTTATCTGGATTTTCTATTTATGGTATAGGTCTGTGTTATCATTAATTGTGATGGAGGGTCCTTACTGGAGGTCTGGGTGTTGAATCTGCTTGAAGTGGACGCCATGGGGAGGTGATGGGCCCTCACAGTGCTGTAATTGCCAGGGATAGCAGTGACATTATCTGGATTGAAGGTCTGTACACTCCAGTGGATTTTGGTATAAGTAAGGGAGGATTTTGACGGTTATTAGACATCATTCACTTACTAAAATTCAAAAAAACACTAAAATACAATTATTAGAATTTAGAAATATATTATAAAGCCATTTTAAATTGATATTATCTTTTTATAAGCTATAACTATATTATATTCATCTATTTTCCACCACTAGCACGCATTTAAATCCAAGTATTGTGAGTTTTATTTGAGTATAACTATTTTATTAGTCTTCCCCTGAGGTTTAATCACTAAATAATTTATCAATAAGTAGTAGGACGATAAATAAATACTATTATATCATACTTAAATACTAGATACACTGACAACATGTCTTCTCACCTCTCCAAGGTTGATGCCATCCTTCAAAAGATTAAACGATCTAATTTCTCTTTCTTGGATGAAACAGCTAAATAAGTCTGGTCTCATGTTCTGTTACCAGCCAATTCCAATGAAATCTTTAACATGGTGAACTGACATTTTGAAACCCAATTGGTTACTGCCCAACCATCAAATGATTCAATGATAAAGGCCCTCAACAACGCTGCCTCAGCAATAACCATAACAAGTGAAATACCTATTTCAACTGCTCTTAACACTGAGGTTCATGCTCTTGCCTTCCAAAAAGGAAAGATGGATTCTTATTGCCCTCTTTATGCCCGCCCTAAGGAAAATGCTTGTTTTACCTGTTCCAGTACAGAAATTTTTTTGTCATCATGTCCCTACAATCCAAATTACCCGGCCTTTAATGTTAAAGTCTGGGCACTCAGAGAAGTTAAGTTGAAAATGGAAAGACTGATCCTTGAAAAATTGGTCCATCAAGACAGAAATTCAAGAAATAGGTTACTATCATCATCAACTGCCCATTTTACTGAATTGGATTCTACAACTGTTGAGGCATTAGCTGCTACGTTGGATGGAGTTGATCTGGGAAATGATGAATGGCTTTCAGATAATCTGTTGGATCTAGATGTTGGTGTGCTTGATTCAAGAGCCATGCATCATTTTACCAGCAATTTAGGTCTCCTGATTAACTTTAGGGAAATTTCCCCAATCAAAGTAAATGTGGTAGCTGATGGTTCCCCTGATCTCATTAATGGGTTTGGCGACATGCTTCTGTCCAGAATCAAAGGAGAAGTAGTGGTTTTGCATGATGTGTTTTACTGTGAAAAGGCATGGCATACTTTGATATCTCTATATGACCTGATTAATAGAGGTTATAATATCCATTTTAATTCCAACAATAATGCTGCTTTTGTACCCTTACCAGACCACTCCAAAATTCCATATCCTCCAGCCAAACCAAACTCACTTTTATTCTGGCATAGACGTCTGGGACACACAAGTATATGCACTCTCAAAAAATATTAAACTACAATTCTGCAATGATCTTCCTGATGATATCCCTAACAAAAAATTCTTCTGTGACGTTTGTGCCATAGCTAAAGGAACCTGACATCAGAAGACAATAATTTCTAACCATGAATTTAAATTCATGAAACTCGCAGTGTCTGATGTAGTTGGTCCCCTTCCAGACATGACCTCCAATTGTGAAATGTATGCTGCATTGTTTAGGGAACAATTTTCAATGTATGGTGAGGTTCACATTATTAAGTCTAAATCTGAGGTTCTGGAGGCATTCATTGCTTTCAAGAATAGGTTAGAAACAATTACTGAAAAGAAAAGAAAATTTCTTCTTACCGATAATGGCAGTGAGTACTATAAAAATCTGGACTCAGCTGGCATCATTCATGAACACTCAATGCCATATCACCATGAACAAAATGGGACGGCTGAGAGATTCAATAGGACAATTGGAGATATGGCCCGTAAAATTCTTGTTGGGAGTGGATTGAAAACAAATATGTGGGGCTTCGCATATTTTTGGGCATCATATATTCACAACAGGCTCCCTAATGTTAACACCAATGACAAGACCCCATATGAGCTAATTTTTGAAAAGAAGCCATCGATTGGTAATTTCAGGGTGTTTGGTGAATGGGCATATGTTAATATCCCAAAGGAAAAAAGGAACAAACTGGATCATAGAAGTCTTCGCTGTCGTGTGGTAGGTTTTGCAAATGGAGGTAATGGATGGATCTTCTGGCATCCTGAATCTGAAAAGGTTATGGCATTGGCTATGGCTGATTTTCCCAACAATTCTTCAACAATTACGACCCCACAGCTTGATACCAGCCCTGAAAAAGGTTCTCTGTCACATATCCTCGATTGACTGGTACTAGGTGATTTCTCAGCGGAAGAAACTATTGCAGCTCAGGATGCTCTTGTCAATCACATTGAAGCAAACTCACAGTCATTATCTGAAAGACTTCCAAAGACTTACGCACAAGCATGCAGAAGTTAAGAGGCAGACAAATGGAAGCGCGCCTGTGAAGAAGAATTGAAAAATTTTGCAACCATGAATGCGTGGGATGTTGTAGATCTCCCTAGTAGAGTCACTACACTAGGTGCCCGATGGGTGTTCTTGAAAAAGAGGAATCAGGATGGAAGTGTTGCAAAATTTAAGGCACGCTACGTTTCTCAGGGCTTCAAACAAATGGAGGGAACTGACTTCACTGACACATTTGCCCCTACAGCTACCTTTGTATCACTGAGGGTAATGCTAGTTCTTGCTGTGAAAAATAACTGGCTGGTTAAATCATTTGACATTACAGCTGCATACTTACATAGTGATTTGGAAGAAACAATCTACATAAAACAACCAGATGTTTTTTCAAATGGGAATCAGAATCAAGTGTGTAAATTAAAAAAAGCTCTCTATGGGACAAAGCAAGCTGCTAGATGCTGGTGGAAACATCTGGAGTCCATCTTTCTATATTTGGGGTATGTAAGTAGTAAACACGATGCAAGTTTTTACATTCTCAGAAAAAATAACAATCTAGGTGTCATCTGGGTCCATGTGGATGATAGGGTGGTGACTAGTAGTAGTATTGATATGCTGAAGAAATTGGAAAAGGATTTAGGTAATAGAATGATGATTAGGTGGAATGATGGGTTGGAATCATTGGTTGGACTCAAAGTTGAACTGTCAAATCTGGGGTTTTAATTATCTCAAGCTGCTCTGACAAATCATATCTTGAGAGATTTCAATTATGGTGGTTTGAAGGCTACCTCCCCTCTACCTAATAGCATGTCCATATCTTCATTAAAAACTGAAGGAAGCTATGATTCAACAAAATTCCTTTCAATAATTGGTGCTTTTAGCTATTTGGTTTCTGGATTGAGACCTGATCTAGCCTTTCCAGTAAAATATCTGGCTCGTTTTGCATCTGCACCTGGTGTTGAAGAGTGGTGCGCTATCAACCATCTGATTTGCTATCTGGAATTCACAAAAGATCTTAAACTGAATTTATTTCCAACAAAAGACAAACTTTCCACAGAGGCATACTCAGATGCCACATGGGGCAGCAAATTCAAACGATCAACCAATGGACACACTTTTCTTTTAGATGGTTGTCTGGTTCTTTGGCAATCCAAAAGTCAATCTATTGTGGCACTGGCATCACTCAACTCAGAATACATAGCACTAGAAAATGCTACAGGACAAATCCTATGGCTAAGAAATATAATGTTAGATTTATTTGATCATATCGACCCCACACTAATGTATTGTGATAATAAGGGGGCTATAATTACAGCTACTGATAATCCAAGTGATAAAAGAGCCAGACATATAGAATGAGCCTTCTATTTTGTTAATAAACAGCTTAGGGCTGGAAAGATCAAAATAAAGTGGGTATCTTCTGCTTTAAAAATAGCCAATTTACTTACTAAACCCTTGGGTGCTAACATATGGATGAAGACGAGGAGGACTTTGTCTGTATTCTGATAATTGTGCCTTTATTTTCTTTTTTCTTTTGTTCCATTTTTTTTATTTACATGTTGCGGTTGTGTATTTCTTTTTAACTTGCAAAGGAGGGGGGTTTTATGTACCTAAACTTTATTTACTTAGTGATTTACTATATAAACCTGTAGAGACACATACACTTAACTCCAGTTCCACTTGGAGTAATGTATCTGACTCTGTCTCTATAGGTAAGTAATGCTAACTATTGGTTCCACTTGGAGTAGTGTATCTGAATCTGTCTCTATAGTTTCCCCACAGTGGGAATAGAATTTGGGGTAATTATAGTGTGAAAAAGCTAACTTTGCTAAAAATGAAGCTATTCACATGGGAAAAATGCAGGCAGTATGTGACCAGTACACAGAAGCCGTTTCTAGCATAAAAAACACCAAATTTGAAAAGTGTAATTTTTATGCATTTGAGTAGCCAAATCAATAGCCCTAATTAAGACAAATTGATCTGTCAAAGCACATTTTTAATATTATTAAATTTATAGCGCATATAGTCAACTTTAAGTGATTTAAAGCACATTTCTTGTTTTTCACATAAAATAATGAAAAAAACAGCTTTAAGTCTACTTAAAAATTATGTAGCCTTATATTTAAGGCTTTAAGATTACTCTGAAATATTCCAGCTTAATATTAAGTACATAAGACTTATAAAAGGTGGATATATGCGTGTATATAAGGTGTTATAATGGCATATTTTGTATTTTATCATTAATTTACTTATGTATACTACTTGTCAGCCAGGCTGTCCCAGGAGCCAAGTAATAAACATACAATTTTATTGGAGTTAATAAATGACATAATAATTGCAGCTTATGTATATATATTAAATTTATATTACATAATAAATTATATTAAAATATTATTTTATAATTAAAATAAATTTTATACTAATTTTATTATCATATAAATTAAGTATACATTAAAATAATTATTATATTCCATATAAAGAGGTGTTATGTGTATTTAATGAGTAATTAATTAATTACATGTTGATAATATAATTATATCTTATTAAATTATCTTATATTGTAATTACATTAATTTTTAAATTTAAATATATAATTGAACCCTTTTCATATTCAAAATTATCCATAATTATTGACATTGTTTTTTGACCCTTATTTGTGATGAATATTGAATGCATTATAATAGTTATAATGAATTTAAAATTCTAAATTTGGTTCAGTAGAAAAATTAATTACTTGTTTCAACTAGTTATTACATAGTCAAAACAATTTATTAATTTTCTACAGACTAACACTAAAATTGATTACAATATTTTGTTGCGTCAAAACATTCCATTTGCTTCACTTAAAAAATCTATAAAATATATTGTTATACTTGATTTGATTACTTTTTCACATGGTTCTCATGTCTCAGAGATTGTTTAATTACTCACTATATTACTTACATGATTTGGGAAATGGTTGCGTGAAAATTGTTTTCTTAATTGGGATTTTAATTACTTGTTTCATCTTTTTCTCTCCATTGTTACGTTACAATTATTTTCTTTTATCTTTTTGTTTCATCCTATTATTATTTTGTATATACTCAGTGATAGCGTCTCATTGGTCCCTTTGCCTATAAAAGGCCTTGTGTTATTTCATTTATGCTCATCACTTACTACTCAACATATTTTTTAATTACACTATAAAACTCATTTTATTTACAACTATTTAAACTGCGCTTCTGCCTATTTAAGTAATAAAATAAAATATTAAAGGTTGTGATAAGAATATTTTAGTATTAATAGTTGATAATTGAACAGAGAGAATAAACAGTACTTACTTTATTAACCACATTGATCCCCGTCCATCTTTATTAAAAGTCTTTAAATTTTTTATATATTTCTTTATTTCAGTTCCTTTTTATTTCCCCTTCTACCTTCTTTTTTCACCTTCTTCTAGACGACCGGCCAACACTACTTGTGTACTCTAATTTATTGCTCCCATTTATAGTCCATGTGTTTAACATAACTTAAAAGTAATTTTTACTCAGTCCTGGGGATATCAAGGCTGACACTTTCCCGCCAAAAAAAACAATGAAAAAAATGATAAGTCATACACTTTTTTATTTTATGTTATTTTTCAGGTATTCACAAAATTCTGTAGCATTAAATATTAACTCTTTAAAGAAATAAAACATAATAAAATATTATGTGTCGGCCGGTCGTCTAGAAGAAGGAGAAGGATAGAAGAAAGAAAGAGAGGAGGAGAAGGAGGAAAGGAGTATGGGTAATAAAACAAATAAAATTTAATAAAATTATTTAATTTATTGAGAGAAAGGCAACGACGAGTGAGCTGAGAAGAGATAACAATTTGGTTTTATAAATATTAATATTATTTAAGTAAGAATTCTGCGCGGCAACCAATATAATTACTATCAGACTTAAAGCAACCTTTAAATTGTTATATAAAATTTTAATTAGAATTTTATTACTAATAAAAAGAATATAAACGTAATATAAAAATTGTATTTAAATTGTTGAGTGTATAATAAGTGATGAGGCTACAGGGGATTATCCAAGGCCCTTTTATAGGCAATGGGTCCTCTGAAGCGCTACTCTCTTTGTAAATACAATGATTAGAATGGAATAAAACAAATATATCAAAAAGAGTAAATGAAACATAACAATATAGAGAAAAACATGAAACAAATAATTAAAAGCCCAATTAAGAATCCAATTTCCCCGCCATTAATCCCCAAATCAGTAAGTGACAATAGTAAATAACTAAACAAGAGTGGAAACATAGGAACTATGAGAAATATAATTCCCAACAGATGGTACATCCTGATTAGAGGACATTTTAAGTGAAACAAAATATAATTTGACGCAACAAAACAAGCAATTAATTCTCAATTTAGTTCAAATTAATTTATTTGTTTTTTCTAACACAATTAAGGGTCAAAAGAAGCGTCCTTAATAATTGTTTAGTATCATATGAGAGGTATTAGTTAATATATAAATTTAAGTAATTAATTTAAATATATTATAAATCAAATTTACACTTGTAATTATAATATATGTTTTTTAATTAATTAAATATAAATTTATAATTATTAAATACATAAAAATGCGCCATTATTTGTAGAATATATTATATTATGCTCAATTTAATTGTATATAAAAATATATATAACCAATAAATTTAATGTAACATTTGTATATAATAAAATTCTTATATAATTTCATTATGTAATAAAATATTAAGTTATATTCATTAAATACAAGTCTTACCCACTCTTTAAGGTTTTATAATTTATATATCATTTACTGGACTCCTGGAATAGCCTGGCTGACACTCCCTCACTCTAAAAAAACAATAAAAAAAATGCTAAGATTTTTTCTTTTTGTATTTTTTCAACAGAGCAGGCAGATTTGAAATTTCTTTGCCAGGTATCCATGCATCATGTTCAGATGATTTGTTCTTATATCTCAATAAATATTCAGTACCTCTTTCAGAAGTGATAATTCTATCATTGAGAATTTTATCAATTTCTGCTGTTTCTGTGACTTCCTGAGGGTTCTTCTTAGGTCTTCCTCTTCTTTTTGGAAATAAGTCACTGTTGGAAGTATAAGGTTTAAGCAAAGAAATGGGAAAGACAGGATGTTTCCTATCATATGGAGAATACAATACAACTTCTACTGCATTATCACCAACCATTCTTTTAACAACAAATGGTCCTACAAAAGGATCTTTTAATTTGTGGTTACCTTGTAAATTGAAATGGACAGTAGAGATCAACACTTCATCACCCTTGTTAAATGTGTATTCTTTATGGGATTTATCCCATCTTTTCTTTTCATATTCAAATGCTTTATCAATACAACTCTGAGCATGTTTTCTGCATAGCTGTTGCATTTGCATAAAAGATTTTACACCAGGGTGTAGTTCCAACTTAGGTAATTTATTATTGAGAATTTGAGCAGGAGTGTTTGGGACATAACCTAACCAAAGCTCAAAAGGCTTTTTCTCAGTGACAGAATGAACAGTGCTATTATATGCAAATTCAAGACCAGGCAAAAGAGTGACCCAATCATGAGTAAATCTGTCATTGTCTTTATATTCTAAACCAAAGGCACAATACCTTCTAATCATATCTTCCAGAGTTTGAATCATTCTTTCAGCTAGACCATCAGTCTGAGGATGGTGAGCTGTAGACAATTTTAACTCACAGCCACAAATATCCATCAAAGAGGTCCAAAACTCAGAAGTGAATTTTGGATCCCTATCAGAGATAATGGCTTTTGGAAAACCAATAATATTAAACATGTAAGACCACCATAAGAAAGCTAATTCTTTGGTGGATACATCTTTGTGGGTTGGAATAAATTTGCACATTTTTGTGAATCTATCAACTATTACCCAACAAGAGTTAAAGCTGTCTTTACCTGCAACAGGAAGACCAGTGACAAAATCCATATTAATGATTTGCCAGGGAGCACTAGGTGCTTCAATATGTTGTAATAACCCTGCTCTCTTACCTGTTAATCTTTTAGATTTTTGGCAGGAATCACAAGATTCAACATATAATTTTGTGTCTTCAGACATATTAGCCCACCATGCAGTGTTTTTGATTCTAATCAATGTTTTTTCAAGATCAAAATGACCAGCTAATATGTCATCATGACAAAGTTTGAGGATAGTTTCTTTCATTGAAGGAGGAATAACAATTACATTGGTAAGCTTCCTTCTATAATAAATATAACCATCTTCAATAGAAAACTTTCCTTTATTTAAAGCATTTTGGTATTTTGCAGGAAGAGTTTTTATTAATGCTTGAATTGAAGCATTCTTAGGATCATTCAAAATAGTAACTAATTTATTTAAGTCAGAATCTTTATCATATGAATCCAGTATTAACTGTAATAACTCTTCTTCCATATCAACTATAAATATACCATGTATATGAACAGTGTCATCCTCAGGTACATAAGCAGGATTGGAGTCATTATTTGGCAGAGGCAATCTGGAGAGAATATCAACATTAGAGTGAACATTTCCAGCTCTGTGGATAATAGTCATCCTTCCTCTGTATTCCTGAACAGCAAGTTGCCACCTGAACATATGTCTGTTAGGTGTTTTGAGGTTTAAGAGAGATTTCACAGCACTACAGTCAGTTACCAACTCAAATTTTTGGTCATCCAAGTAGTAATGAAGTTTCTCAAGAGCCCAAACAACTGCTAAGCACTCCAATTGAGTGGCACCATATTTCAATTCACTATTTCTTAAGGTTCTTGAAATATAACAAATTACAACCTCTGAGGATTTATCATTAATAATTTGCTTTTGGTGAAGGGCAGCACCCAGACCAATAAAGCTTGCATCTGTATAAAGTACAAATGGCTTGTTAAAATCTGGGAGAGCCAATATAGGGGCTGACATTAAGCAATTTTTCAATGTATTAAAAGCTTTTTGACAGCCATCATTCCAGAGAAAAGCAACATCTTTTCTGGTTAGTTTTGTAAGAGGCAAGGCTATGACCTGATAATTTTTAATATATTGTCTATAATAGCCACACATACCTAAAAAACTTTGGATTTCTCTTACAGAAGTTGGTGCTTTCACATTTTGAATGGCAGCAACTTTATTATGGTCTACACAAATTTGTAAGCCTGACACAACATGGCCAAGGACTTTCAAAGATTGAAAACCAAATTTACACTTTTTTAAAGATAAGTTCATATTGATTTCATCCATTTTTTGGAAAACTCTATTTAAGTGAATCATATGTTCATCAAAAGTTTTAGAAAAAACAATAATATCATCAATATAAACCATGAGCCAACCTTCAATAATTTCTTGATGGAAAGTGTTATCCATGACTTTTTGGAAAACTGAAGGAGCATTTTTAGGGCCAAATGGCATCCTAACATACTTATATATTCCCATATGAGTAGCAATAAGCAAAAAATTTTGAGAATTTTTCTCAACTGGAACTTGATGATAACCTTTATTACCATCCAGACAACTAATAAATTTTGCACCTTGCAAGGTAGCATGTATTGAATTAATTCTGGGTAAAGGATAAATATCATCAACAGTATAAGTATTTAAAGCTCTGTAATCCCCACATAATCTAGCTTTATCTTTTTCATATGAAATTAAGACTGGGGAGATGACACAATATTTGGGGGTGACATCCACCTTCTCAATGATATTCATTTTCAATAATGTTTCAATATTATCTTCAATATCTTTTCTTTTTGATGGAGAAGCAGGATATGGTTTTTTCTTAAGGGAAGGAGGAATATCACTCAAATTACAGGATAAGGTAATTTTCATCTCTTCCTGAACAATTCCCAAGACATGAGAACCATGAGCAAAAGCCATAGGGAAAGAGGTAATAGAAGCAACAATAGAATCCTTCTGTTCATTAGTCAAATGATCACCAAAAGAAGCGGTATTTATTTCATGTAATAAATCATCCATTTCAGTTGTTGTTCTACCTTTACATTGGGTCAGTGAGTTACAAGATTTCAACAAATGCCCAGAAGGTTTAGGAGAAGAAATTTTGAATTTTCTTTTCCCATTCATTCCTAAGGTAAAGCAATTATTTGCTGGGTCCAGTTTCACACCAAACATGGTTAAAATATCATTTCCCATAATAAACCAATTGCTCAAATTATCATTTTTCATGACAACAAACTCACAAATAGCTCTGACAAAACCACCATTATATTTGAAGAATACAGAGGTTTTGTATTTGCCAATAGGGAATAAGGTAGAACCATACCCTCTCCATTTTTCAGAAGTTATAGGCAATAATTTACCCAAATATTCCTTATCCACTGAAGCCAAAGCTTTTTCAGATACTACACTTCCTCCAGCACCAGAATCAAGAACTACATCAACATTTTTACCATTAATGATAACAGGTGCCTTTAAAGGGGATATAGGAATAGAATTGTTAGTAATATCTTTAATTATCTCAGCATTTTCTACTGAAGATAAATTCAATACACAATCTTCAGATATATTATTTAAATAATGGACATCATGTTCCAGCATTAAAACATCTTTAACAGATTCATTGTCATAGGAGATATTACTTTCACAGTCACTGGAAGAATTATTGACATCAAGTTCAATTTCATCAGTGTCTTCATTTTGTTCAACAAGATGAATTTTCTTGTCACAAACATGACCCTTCTGCCACGGTTTGTTACATTTATAACAAGTATTTGTTGCATATTTTTTAGGTGCAACTGGGGCAGAGGGTTTACCAGATTTTTCTGGGAGCTTTATAGAAGGTTTATTCTGATCATTATAAGATTTACTAAGGTAATTCTTTGGTTCATATCTTTGGTTGAGTAGTACTTCATTACAGATATTAATGAAAGAAGAATTTTCCCTTACATGCTCAGTTCTAGCAACAATCAAATCCCTAAGAGAATTTGGTAATTTATACAAGATTTTATCTCTCCAAATATCATAATCCATCTTTGGATCAATTGCTCTAAGGATTTTAGTTATTTTCATCAGAAAAACAATGGGCTTTTCAACAGAGGAGGATACATATCTAGTATTCTCATACAGTCTTTGCTGAGCTAACCTGAATTTTGAACCACCAAACTGATTCTCAATCAAGGATTTCCAATCATTCCATGTATAATGATTGTTATCTAAGAGGACAGATTCATACCACATCAAGGCTACATTGGAAAATAAAGAAATTAGCTTAGAAACAATTTCCTCATCAGGTAGTTTATAAGATCTCTTTAAATTATCAATTCTTTGGATAAAGTGTTGCCAATCAGAGGAAGAATCACCATCAAAGGTAGGATATTGGTCTAACTTAGGCCAATTTTTCTGACTACTGGGATGGTCCACTTTTTGGTTTGAATTATTTATTAGTAATAATTCCTGAAGTTTAGCCAGGTGTTCAGAAATTTCATTATTTACAGAAACAGCTGGTGCATGACCATCACAAGATTTTTTGCTAGTAGCAAAAGATTTTACAGACTCATTGTCAGTTTGTTTAATGGTTGAAATATGAGGAAGAAAGGATGAACTTTGTTCAGGTTTTTTTCCTTTATTTTTATGCAGCGTATTGGCAGAAATCTCATTTAATTCATTATTGATGGTTAAGGTTGAGAACTTTTCCTGTAGGTCAGACACATAGTTTCTTATTCTTGGAATTTCAGACATCTGGTCATTCACTTTTGCAAGAGATAGAACATTTCTGTCCTCAGAAACTGAGTGTTTGGTACTTAGTGCATGGAAGTCATTTTTTAGTTTCTTCAACTCATTTTGTAGAGATTTTATTTCATTTTTGAATGAATAATTTTCCTCAATAAGGGGTTTCAATTCACTCAATGTCTTATGCAGACTGATATTTCTATCTGAGATAGCTCTATGGTCACTTCTTATTTGTTTTTGTTGACTAAGAACAATATTCAAGGTTTCTTTGATTTTTAAATAAGCTGTATCTTGTACAGAAGAACTCACTCTACATTGCAAGTGTAAATTATTTAATCTATCATTTTCATGGATTAACACATCTCTCACATGTTTGTCTTTCACAATATTAAAATCAAGGGTATCTTTCAAAATTTCCTCAGAAGTTTTTTCAATTAAGTTATAGATTTCAGGGGGAACAGAATCATTTTTAATTGCAAGAGAAGGATTAATTAAAGATGTAGAAGTTAAATGTAAAGGTTCATCAAATGACAATTTGCTAATTACATCAATAGGGCTACTAGTTACAGGAAGCTGTCTTTTAACAGGTTTAACTGTTCTTTCACCATGTTCAATAATATTACCTGCAGAAGAAGATTTATTAGAAAACATACCCAAGTGACTATCAACCAAATTACTTACCATGGCAGAGGAGGAAACTTCCCCTGGGACTGGGTTTGGGATTGTGCTTGGGCCTTCTTTCTCCTGCTTTGTTGGTAGGGATGAGGAGGTGGATGGAAATTGGGTGTTCTGGATGGGCCAGGCTGATGATGAGGAGGGTGTTGCACATTCTGTTGGTAGTGACTCATTAGATAATCCCATTTCCATTGCTCTACTTCCATAGTATTTGGATTTTGGATGGTTGAGCTGGGTGGCTGTGAAGGTTGAGCCTGAAATTGAAGCTGATTGGGAGGCAATTGAGGAGGGGCCTGGGCCTGAATCTGGTTCCTGAGTTCTTGGACCTGATCCCACAATGTGTCTACCTTTGCTTTGTACGTCATATTTTCTGTCTTCAACTCTTTTATATGACTGGATAGGTTGCTGATTTGTTGTGGCAGAGGAAGCTTTTTTATTTTGAAGCCTTTTGGAAGACCTTCTTGAGGCACTAGAGGCTTTACTTCCTTCTGTGGTACTGGGGGAAGGGGGTTTGGTTTGTTTGCATTTCCTGTCATTTCCACATCCTGCAGTATGTGAATTCTTTGTGTTAACATAAGATTTTCTATGACCAACTTTAGAAGAACTTACAGTGTCAGCATCATAGTCAATTTCTATTTCATCCACTTGCATGTTATCCATTTTTTCTGTCAAATTGTTGGACATACTAGTGGGAAGATTACTATTTTACTTTGTACTTTAAAAAAAAATAATCAAAGTTAGTCAATAATTGCTCCAAATAATATAAAAAAAATTTTTTTAATTAATTAAATTATAGAAAAAATAACTTTCAATATAAAGTAATAATTAAAAATTAATTTTTTTTTAAAAAAAAATGGATTGCAAGTTTAAATTGGGAATAACAAGTTAGTTAATTCAACCAATTAATTACCAATATTAAATATGGCAATATATTGGGACTAAGCACAATGTACTTTTAAGTCAACCAAAATTAACAATAATTAATAATAAAAAAAAAATTAAATTAATAATTCAATTTGTACTAATAATAATGTCAATTCTTCTAGGACTAAGAGGATTTAACACTCTATAATGGTCAACTAGGGAAAAAAAAATTTTTAAAAATTGAACACTTACACTCAGTGAATCAGCAATTAAGCCACAATCACTGTTATTGCAATAAAAATATAGTAATATGAGTGAGAGGCGCAAAGGTGAACTTACTATAGTGATCGAAAAATCACTTCAAAATAATATAAAAATTAATATTATATAAACCTAAGATGTCGAACCTAAGTTCGAAACACAGTCGCGGCAAAAGTTTCGTTTTGCTAGGTGGTCCGTGCGTTTTGTCGTTCGTCGCCAGGCTTCGATCGTCGTCGTCGTTTGGAAAGGCCCTCAGTTGTCGGCCGGTCGTCTAGAAGAAGGAGAAGGATAGAAGAAAGAAAGAGAGGAGGAGAAGGAGGAAAGGAGTATGGGTAATAAAACAAATAAAATTTAATAAAATTATTTAATTTATTGAGAGAAAGGCAACGACGAGTGAGCTGAGAAGAGATAACAATTTGGTTTTATAAATATTAATATTATTTAAGTAAGAATTCTGCGCGGCAACCAATATAATTACTATCAGACTTAAAGCAACCTTTAAATTGTTATATAAAATTTTAATTAGAATTTTATTACTAATAAAAAGAATATAAACGTAATATAAAAATTGTATTTAAATTGTTGAGTGTATAATAAGTGATGAGGCTACAGGGGATTATCCAAGGCCCTTTTATAGGCAATGGGTCCTCTGAAGCGCTACTCTCTTTGTAAATACAATGATTAGAATGGAATAAAACAAATATATCAAAAAGAGTAAATGAAACATAACAATATAGAGAAAAACATGAAACAAATAATTAAAAGCCCAATTAAGAATCCAATTTCCCCGCCATTAATCCCCAAATCAGTAAGTGACAATAGTAAATAACTAAACAAGAGTGGAAACATAGGAACTATGAGAAATATAATTCCCAACAGATGGTACATCCTGATTAGAGGACATTTTAAGTGAAACAAAATATAATTTGACGCAACAAAACAAGCAATTAATTCTCAATTTAGTTCAAATTAATTTATTTGTTTTTTCTAACACAATTAAGGGTCAAAAGAAGCGTCCTTAATAATTGTTTAGTATCATATGAGAGGTATTAGTTAATATATAAATTTAAGTAATTAATTTAAATATATTATAAATCAAATTTACACTTGTAATTATAATATATGTTTTTTAATTAATTAAATATAAATTTATAATTATTAAATACATAAAAATGCGCCATTATTTGTAGAATATATTATATTATGCTCAATTTAATTGTATATAAAAATATATATAACCAATAAATTTAATGTAACATTTGTATATAATAAAATTCTTATATAATTTCATTATGTAATAAAATATTAAGTTATATTCATTAAATACAAGTCTTACCCACTCTTTAAGGTTTTATAATTTATATATCATTTACTGGACTCCTGGAATAGCCTGGCTGACATTATGAGTACTGGTTTTTAACCCCTCAGCTGGTTGAACAGAAATTTATTTCTGTTTAAATTTTTTTAAGAAGGGTGGATAGATTTGAAATTTCTTTTTTAGGTATCCATTTATCAAATTCATTTGATTTCCCCTTAAATCTTAATAAATACTCAGTTCCCTTCTCTTTAGTAAGAATTCTTTTCTTGAGTATTTTTTCAATCTCTGATTTTTCCACAATTTCTACAGGTTTCTTTTTAGGCCTTCCTCTTCTTTTTGGAAACAAGTCAGGATCATTTGCATGGTAAGGTTTTAATAATGAGATAGGGAAAACCAGATGTTTCCTATCATATGGGGCATATAATGTGACTTCCAAAGCATTATTACCAACCATTTTGCTTACTAAAAAAGTTCCTACAAAGGGATCAATCAATTTAACATTACCTCGTAAGCTAAAATGTAGTGTTGAAATTAGGACTTCATCTCCTTTTTTGAATTCAAATTCCTTATGAGATTTATCCCACCTTTTCTTTCATATTCAAATGCTTTTTAGATGCATTCCTCTGCATTCTTTCTACACATTTGTTGCATATGAATGAAGGATTTAGTACCAGGGTTTATCTCTAACCTTGGTAATTTATTTAAATGATTCACTGGGGTATTTGGTACATATCCCAGCCAGAGTTCAAATGGTTTTTCTCTGTTACAGAATGAGTTGTTCTTTTATAAGCAAATTCAAGACAAGGAATTAATGTTACCCAGTCATGTGTGAATTTCTCATTGTCTTTGTATGCTAATCCAAAGGCACAATATCTTCTGATCATATCTTCTAGAGTCTGTATCATTCTCTTAGCCAGCCCATCAGTTTGTGGATGGTGTGCTGTAGACAATTTTAATTGAAAACCTGATACTTCCATCAATGATGTCCAGAACTCTGAAGTAAATTTAGGGTCTCTGTCAGAGATTATGGCTTTGGGGAACCCAGCAGTATTTATAATTTGAGTCCACCATAGTAATTCCAAGCCTTTTGCAAATACCTCTTTATGGGTAGGGATAAATTTACACATTTTTGTTAATCTATCTACAATTACCCAGAAAGAATTGAAACTTTCTTTTCCAGCTAATGGCAAGCCAGTGACAAAATCCATGTTTATAATTTCCCATGGAGCTTTTGGCTGCTCTATTTGTTGTAATCATCCAGCTCTCTTTCCAGTCAATTTTTTAGATATCTGACAAGAGTCACATGTCTCAATGTATTTTTGTAGATCTTCTTTCATGTTTATCCACCAGGCTGTATTTTTAACTCTAGCTAATGTTTTGTTAAAATAAAAATGACCAGTTAAGATGTCATCATGAAAAGTACTTAACATTAACTCTTTCATAGAAGGTGGTATAATAATTGCATTACTTAGTTTTTTCCTGTAATATATGTACCCATCTTCAATTGACAGTTTACCTTTTTCCAATGCACTTTTATACTTTGGAGGTAAGGTTTTACTTAATGCACTCATAGAGGCATTAGTTGGATCAATTAAAATGGTAGATAATTTAGACAAATCTTTATCAGATAAATAATTTTCTAATATAGTTTGCATAAATTCTTCCTCTAAATTCACTATATAAATCCCAAATATATGTATAACCTCATTTTCAGGTACATAAGCTGGGTTGTCAGTATCATTTGGAAAAGGTCTTCTGGTTAATAACCCACATTAGAATGAAATATTTCTGCTCTATGAGTGATTTTCATTCTTCCTCTGTATTCTTGTACAGCTAGTTTCCATCTAAACATGTGCCTATTAGGTGTTTTCATGTTTAGTAATGATTTCACTGCACTGCAATCTGTTATTAATTCAAACTTCTGGTTTTCCAGATGGTAATGAAGCTTCTCCAGGGCCCACACAATGGCTAAACATTCCAGTTGGGTGGCACCATACCTTAATTCTGTCTTTCTTAAGGTTCTGGATATATAACAGATAACTACTTCAGATAATTTCCCATTTATTATCTGTTTCTGCTGTAAAGCAGCACCTAGCCCTGTGAAGCTTGCATCAGTATACAAGATAAAAGGGAGGTTTAAATCTGGTAGTCCCAATATTGGAGCTGACATTAAACATTCCTTCAATTTATCAAAGGCATGTTGTCTTTCATTATTCCAAATGAAAGACTCATTTTTCCTGATTCATGTTTTTAAAGGGGCTGAAATGGATTGGTAGTTTTTTATATACTGCCTATAATATCCACACATACCTAAAAAACTTTGAACATCTTTCAAATTCTTAGGTATACTAATGATTTTCATTGCTTCCACTTTGTTCTGTTCAACAAAAATTTGTAATCCAGATACAACATGTCCAAGTACTTTCAAGGATCAAAACCCAAACTTACATTTCTTTAATGCAATTGTCATATTAATTTCATCCATCTTTTGAAATAATCTTTTCAGGTGATTTAAATGTTCATCATATGTTTTTGAAAACACAATAATGTCATCAATATAAGCTAAAAGCCATCCTTCAACCATTTCCTGATGAAAAATACCATCAATCAATTTTTGGAATACTGACGGTGCATTCTTTGTGCCAAAAGGCATTCTAACATATTTATATATCCCCATGTGTGTGGTTATGAGTAAGAAATTCTGAGAATTATTTTCCACAGGGATCTGGTGGTAACCTTTGTTTCCATACAGACAGGAAATATATTTTGCTCCTTGTAAGGTAGCATGGATAGAAGCTATCCTTGGTAGAGGGTAAATATCATCTACAGTGATTGTATTCAGAGCTCTGTAATCACCACATAATCTTACCTTATCTTTTTCATAATAAATTAAAACGGGTGAAATAACAAAATACTTAGGTGTTGTGTCCACTTTTTCAACAATACCCATATCCAACAACATTTTAATTTTGTCTTCAGTGTCTTTCCATTTTGAAGGAGAAGCTAAGTAAGATTTCTTTTTCAAGATTCCAGGAATATTATCCAAATCACAACTTAAAGTGATTTTCATCTCATGGTCTTTGACTAATCCTAGCTCATTTGAACCATGAGCAAATGCCATAGGATAAGATTTTATCAATCTCAAAACACTTTTTCCTTCAATTTTTGAGATTTGAGGACTGAAAGAAGCTCTTTGGATTTCATTTTCCAATTCTACCACTTCAGAGGTGGTTCTTTCACCTTGCAGTTGTTCTTCTTTAGGAGCAATGGAATAAACTGAATTTTCAGAGCAAATCTTGAATTTTCTTTTTGCATTTATGCCTATAGTGAAGCAACTATTTGCAGGATCTAGTTTGATGCCAAATTTGGTCAATAAGTCATTTCCAATAATAAACCAATCACTAAAATTATTTTTATCCATTACCACAAATTCACACACTGCTCTTACATATCCCTTATTATATTTAAAGAATACAGCAGTTTTGTATTTGCCAATTGGATTTAATACTGAACCAAAACCCCTCCAGTTCTTTGTCTGAAAAAGTTCTAGTTTTTCTTTATACTTACTATCAATTTTCATAAATGTTTTAATAGAAACTACACTACCTGCAGCCCCAGTGTCAAGAATGGCATTCATTTATTTTCCACATAAAATAACAGGCAATCTAATAGGTGTTATTTTGTAAGTATCATGAGGTACATCCTTAATAATTTCAGCTTCTTTAATGGAGGTTAAAGATTATCTGTATGAGGTATTGCATGATTCAGAAACATAATATCCTGTTCTAATACATATATCTCACTTTCATCATCACTGTAATAAATGTTACTTTTACAATCCTTACTAGATTACTAATTTTCATCTTCATGATTACTTGGTTTAGAATCTTGTGAGTTTTCAATAACATTTATTCCTTTCTTACAAGTATGACCTTTAGCCCAAGGTTCATTACATTTGTAACAAGTGTTATTTTCTTGTCTTTTTGGGAGAAGGGGAGCTGAAGGTTTTTTCTTTTCCACTGGTAACATATTTGTAGTAGGTTTTACTACCTCAACACTTTTCTTGTAATTATTATACCTGGTTTCATATTTGTGATTCAATAATATTTCATTGCATATATTAATAAACCCAGAAGTATCTCTGATGGTTTCAGTTCTAGCTACAATAATGTCTGACTGATATAGGCAATTTATATATTATTTTTTCTTTACACTCATCATAATCAATATTTGAGTCCATGGCTTTCATAATTTTTATTAAATTCATTAAAAATACAATGGGTTTATCTCCAGCATTTGGATTATATCTAGTTTTCTCATACAATCTTTTTTGAGTGATTCTAAATTATGGGCCACCAAATTGCCTTTCAATTAGTGCCTTCCATTCATTCCAGTAGTAGTTAATTCCCTCACTCAATACAGATTCAAACCATAATAAGGCCACATCTGTAAATAAAGATATCAATTTTGATGTAATTCTTCATCAGGTAATTTGTATAAAAATTTTAAGTTATCAATTCTCTGAATGAATTGTTGCCACACCACACAATATGGGGGGTGGAATTGCTAGTGAGTCCAGAACCTTGGACCCAAAATCACCACAGATTGAAAACACATTGAGATATTGATAAAGGAACCATACAATCAGGGATGAACACCTCTCAGCAGAAATGTTTTAGTTGGGTGCTCAAGTAGAGTTCAGTATGAGTTCAGTATGAGTTCAGTCTGAGTTTCATCTGAGTTCAGGTTGAGGACTTTCTAGCAATTCCACCCCCTATATTGCATAGTGCCAATAAGACTTTTAATCCCTGTCAAAAGAAGGGTACTGATCTAACTTAGGCCAGTTCTTTTGGTTAGTTTTTGCTTCCCTAACCTGAGGAATATTAAGTAATTCACTTTATTTAGAAAAATGATCATTTATTTCATCCTTTACTGATTTTATATTCTCAGAGCCCATGACACTATTTTCATGTTCAATCACTGGTTTATCATCTGAGTGTTTCATAAAAATGGCACTCTATCCACATAGGAGGTATTATCGTTTACCTTATCAGTATTTTTCAAGATGTTATGTATTTCAATTTCTACTCTTTGTAACCTATCCTTTATTACAGGTACATATTTTAAGTTATCTTCCACATTTGAAAAAGACAATTTTACCCGTCCCTCTATGGTAGCCATAATATTCTGAGAATGTTCTAATTTATTTTATAAATTCTTAATCTCAGAGTTTAATCTTTTATTTTCATTGGTTAATTCATTATTTGAATTTTCAATAATTTTTAACCTATTGGCTGTGGTACTCAATGATTGAGTGAGGTTTAATAATACAATTTCTGTAATATTGTTTGACTCTCTAGAGAATTCTTCTAATTTTTCAATTCTTAATAATAATTTGCTAATGATTTTTAATTCCATTGGATTTTCTTTTAAAAAATATTCAATTTTTTCTGCGTCCAATTCAGAAGACTAATCATCAGGCTCAAGATTTACTTCACTTGGTTCCATTTTAATGTGACTAGTATTATCCTGGTGATCAATAAAGCTATGTACATTGTCATCATGTAAAAACAAGTTTGACTTGTTATTTTCAAATGAATAATTTTTTAAATCTTTATCAATTATATCAAGTAACTCTCTATCAATCTCATTACCTATAAGTAATTCATTTTTAGTATTATATAATTGATCCTAAGAAGATGGATGACTTACCAAGGTCCTATTCCATTTCCCCTGCCTCTCTTTGGCTTTCCCCTGTAAGGGTGACTGCTGGAGCCCTGTTGTTGAGGGTTGTTGTAGTTTTGGACATACCAGTACCACTTCCACTTTCTTACAGTAATCTATGGTCCACTTCTTAGGCTGGAGATATGGCTGTGGAATTGTTGGGTGCAACTGTTGTTGGTTGAGTTTTTATTTCCACTACAGCTTGGTTGACTTCTATGAAACCTTGAGCAGCTCTTTTCTCCAGATTGTTTATCTGGTCTACTATGTTGTTGAATCTTATTGTTAGGGCGCTTAAAAGAGTGGATAGGGAGTGAATTTGTTCTTGTAAAGTATTTTTTGTTTTCTTTATTGATATTTGTTTTAATAGTCTTTCCCTTTCCTCCAGAGACATCTGTAGAGTGTTGCTTTTTTTGGGAGAATCCTGGCCCTCCATTTGAATGTCCTGTAACAGGTCTTTCAGCTCTAGGCCTTAAGCTATAAGGTTGTGCCTTATTACTCACAATATCATTGTTGTTGTCACACATTTTTATGTGAAACTTAAATCAAAAAATTGAAATTTGAGATATTAAAACTTCAAAAGGAGTTTTTTCAGTATTAATCAATACCACTGAAGAAACTTTTATTTCTTACTTGTAGGTATTAAGTGAATTTATAAGTTCCAAAAGTCAAATATGCTTTTATGTGGTCACTTGATTTAACTGGTCTACAATATGTAGCCGTATTTTTATATTTAAAAAAGAAAATTTGTCAGTAAGATTCTTTCTAAATATTAAATAAGTTTTACAAACAAATAAAAAGGTATAAAGAGTCTTTTTAAAAGAATAAAATTAATAAGTTTTTACTATCTGGTTTATTATCCGCAAAGATCACAAAATTAATTGGTCTATTGAGAGACTCCCACTAATAACAATTTTTGTGTTAAATTAGTGGTAAAATTGTTGATTCAATATCACAATTTTTTCATATAAAAGGGCTTCTTATTCTGAAATCACTATATAAGTGACCCCAACCTGTTGTAATTATCCAAATATTTCTATAGAAATTTTATTTACTTGTAGCCTTATTTTTAATTTTTACTTACTGGAAGATAACCAACAGAATTCTTGAGGAAAGGTGCCCAATTGTCAGGCTGAGGTCAAGTACAGAGAATTGAGCTAGCTTGAATGGTCAGTTGTGTAGAAGATTTTAATGGTCCTATATGAATACTGTAGTACAAATCCAATAAGTATTAAAATATAACTCAATATAAAGGTCTCAGTAATTTTAATCTCACCAATTATAAATAAGTTACAATATTATAGTTGATAGAAAAATAGATGTAATAATTCAGATACTATTCAAAGACTTTATAAGTGCTTTGATATGCATTGTAATTGTATTTGGTTATATATTTGATTGAATTGATAAAGAATGTAGAAAACAAGACCAAAAAACCCCTCATTTTATACACAATAACTTCCCCAATGAACCCCATGATTTACCAGCTCTATACATGATTAATGATGCCTCATTCCAACTATTAGAAATTTTCAAAAACATAAAGAGTTACCAATAACATAATTAGAATGATATTACCCACCAAAATCCTGCAGTAATAAGGATAATCCATCAAAATAAAGAATAAGCCAAAAAGAGAGTATATGCATTTAATACATTTAAAATAAAAGACTAAAAGGGAAAATTAAGGTTGATTATTACTCCATATTAAGGGGGATTAACAGTAGGAATGAAGGGGCTAATCATGACATTATACTATGTGAAATCCCCATTCAAAAATAACCAAAATTGACTGTGAAACCCCTAAAAAACCCAAAAAAGGGCATGAGATGTGAGGTAACTACATGCAGTCCTTGGAAGGCACTTGAATGGGTAAATCCTTGACTAATTTAGGCAAATTTAAGCGTGGTAGTTAATTAAAGCAACAATCTTGAGGTTATTAGTTGAATTAGTGCATATAATAAGGGTCAATGCATTTGTAATTCAACTAGGACACTTAATAAGTGCCTGTTGCCTATTTTAGTGTGTTTCCCCACAGTGGGAATAGAAAGTGGGGTAATTATAGTGTGAAAAAGCTAACTTTGCTAAAAATGACCCTATTCACATGGGAAAAATGCAGGCAGTATGTGGCCAGTACACAGAAGCCATTTCTGGCATTAAAAACACCAAATTTGAAAAGTGTTATTTTTATGCATTTGAGTAGCCATTCAATAGCCCTAATTAATAAAAATTGATCTGTCAAAGTGCATTTTAAATATTATCAAATTTATAGCACATATAGTCATTTTTAATTAATTTAAAGCGCATTCCTTGTTTTTCACATAAAATAATGAAAACAACAGGTTTAAGTCAACTTAAAAATTATGTAGCATTATATTTAAGGCTCTTAAGATTGCCCTGACATATTCCAACTTAATATTAAGTACATAATACTTATAAAAGGTGTATATATGCATGTATATAAGGTGTTATAATGGCATATTTTGTATTTTATCAGAAATTTACTTATGTATACTATTTGTGTACTGTAATTTATTGCTCCCATGTATAGTCCATGTGTTTAAAATAACTTATAAATAATTTTTACTCAGTCCTGGGGATATCCAGGCTGACAATAATAATGAAACCTGGATATTGAGAGAAAAATATGAAACAAATAATTAAATCCTAAAATAAGAAGTAATTTTCCCATACTAAATTTCCAATCCCAGTTTATTAGAATAGTAAGTGACTATGTAAATTTGTAAAAATGGAAACTGTGAGTAATTTATTCAAAATAGTTATTACAATTAGCCTTCAAATGGTTTTAATTGAACCAATACAATTATGTCATTTTGATGCAACATTTATGTAATCAATTCAATCCAAAACAGAAATTAATAAATTGTTTTAACTATTACATTTAATTAATAACTGATTTAAGTGAGAAAAAGAAATTATTCCAATGAATTACTAATTCAAAATAAGAATCTTAATTTATTTTATAAAGTAAGTGTTTTAACTTATTTAATACATTTTCTGACACATATAAGGGTCAAAAAATTGCCCAATATGTATGGATTATATCATATGAGAAAATTTATTTAATATATAAATTTAATTTGTTAAATTTTAATTATAATTCAATTTTACAATCGTAATCATAATATATGTTTGTAATTAATTACTCATTAATTTATTAATATCAAATACTTTAAAATGCACAATGATTTATAGAATATATATTATGTTTGATGTAAGTGTATAAATAATTTATTTAATAATAAAATTAATATAATATTCATTTCACTTATTTTTAATAAAATGATTATATAATTTTATCATTTAACAAATATTATTTCAACTACATAAAATAAATCACTTTATTTCCTCCAATAAAGTATTATACATTTTACTGGGCTCCTGAGACAGCCTGGCTGACACTCCCTAACTCTAAAAAATAATAATAAAAATGTTAATATTTTTTTAATACTTTTTTAACAGAGTAGGAAGGTTAGAAATTTCTTTTCCAGATATCCATGTATCATGTTCTGATGATTTATTTTTATATCTCAATAAATATTCACTACCCTTTTCAGCAGTGATAATTCTATCATTTAGAATTTTATCGATTTCTGCAGTTTTTGTGACTTCCTGACGATTTTTCTTATGTCTACCCCTTCTCTTGGGAAATAAGTCACTGTTGAAAGTATAAGGTTTAGTCAAGGAAATGGGGAGAAGAGGATTTTTTCTATCATATGGAGAAAGCAGTTCTACTTCTACTGAATTATCATCAACCATTCTTTTAGCAATAAATGGAACTACAAATAGATCTTTTAATTTGTTATTGCCTTGTAAGTTGAAATGGACAGTAGATATCAACACTTCATCACCCTTGTTAAATGTGTATTCTTTATGGGATTTATCCCATTTTTTTTCTCATCTTCAAATGTGTTATCAATACAGCTCTGAGCATATTTTCTGCATAGTTGCTGCATTTGCACAAAAGATTTAACAACTGGGTGTAATTCCAACCTAGTTAATTTATTATTGATAATATTAGCAGGAGTATTTGGGAAATAGCCTAGCCAAAGCTCAAAAGGCTTTTTCTCAGTGACAGAGTGAACAGTGCTATTATAAGCAGATTCAAGACCTGGAAATAGAGTAACCCATTCATGAATGAACCCGTCATATCTTTGTATTCCAAACCAAAGGCAAAATACCTTCTAATCATATCTTCTAGAGTTTGAATCATCCTCTCAGCTAAACCATCAGTTTGGTGATGGTGAGCAGTAGATAATTTTAACTCAAAGCCACATAAATCCATCAATGACATCCAAAATTCACAGGTGAATTTAGGGTCTCTGTCAGAGAAGATGGCTTTTGGTAATCCAATAATATTAAACATATGAGACCACCACAAGAAGGCTAACTCCTTAGTAGAAACATCTTTGTGAGTGGGAACAATCTTACACATTTTTGTAAATCTATCCACACTAACCCAGCAGGAGTTATAACTGTCTTTTCCTGAAATGGGTAATCTGTGACAAAATACATGTTAATTATTTGCCATGATGAATCAGGAGCTTCAATATGTTGCATAAATCCAGCTCTTTTCCCAGTTAATCTCTTAGATTTCTGGAAAGAATCACAGGATTCAACATATAATCTTGTGTCCTCAGACATATTAGCCCACCAAGCAGTGTTTTTTATTCTGATTATGGTTTTTGTCAGTATAGTCTAGTATATAAGTATGATATAATGGTATTTATTTATGGTCCTACAACTTATTGTTAAATGATTTAGTGATTAAACCTCAGGGGAAGACTAATAAAATAGTTATACTCAAATAAAACTCACAATACTTGGATTTAAATGCATGCTAGTGGTGGAAAATAGATGAATAAAATATAGTTATAGCTTATATAAAGATAATATCAATTTATAATGGCTTTACAATATATTTATGAATGCTAATAATTGTTTTGTAGTGTTTGTTTGAATTGTAGTAAGTGAATGATGATAAATAACCGTCAAAATCCCTCCTTACTTATACCCAAATCCCCTGGAGTGCACAGACCTTCAATCCAGATGATGTCACTGCTATCCCCGGCAATTACAGCACTGTGAGGGCCCATCACCTCCACATGGCGTCCACTTCAAGAAGATTCAACACCCAGACCTCCAGTAAGGACCCTCCATCACAATTAATGATAACACAGATCTATACCACAAATAGAAAATCCAGATAAAAGCGGATACCATAAAGAAACAGGTAAAATAAGCAATCAAAAAGAGATTTAATGAAACCCAAAGCATATAAAGGAGACAAATAAAATGTCCAAGCCCCCAATAACATCTCCAAGCATCCACATTAACCCAGAAATGACCTTCCAACCCATAAATCCATGAATAACCATCCAAGGAATTAAATTAAGTTGTCCAAACAGAGTGTATGCGCCTGATATAGATGTCTATGCTTCTGTAGGCATTGTGAGTCCACTGATTTCGTCCATATGACCTAAAATAAGCAGAAAGACAAAGGTTATAGGCTATTAAGGGGCTAAAACCCACTTATATACCTAAATATACATAATATACTGCATATTTCACTGAATATGAGATTTATGTATACATATAAGCTTATGTATGTCAATAATTACTTCATATCACTTAAGATAAGTATATTATGATTCCATTAACACCTTAATAAGTATTATTAGGCTATGGATAAGCTATTTAAACTACTGTAATTTATATAATAGAATAATAATTATATATATATATAATATAATAATATTTATTATTATTTTAACCTTATTTTTAAGATATAAGCTTAATTTACTTAAGTTTATCTTATTTTAAGCATAATAAATACTCATTCCTAGGGATATCTAGGCTGACAGTTTTCTCAAGATCAAAATTAAATGCCAATATATCATCATGAAAAAGCTTCAAGATGGTTTCTTTCATGGAAGGAGGAATAACAATGACATTAGTAAGTTTTATCCTGTAGTAAATATAATTATCTTCAATGGAAAACTTTCCTTTATTCAAAGAACTTTGTTATTTTTGAGGAAGAATCTTCATTAATGCTTGAATAGAAGCATTCATTGGATCATTCAACATTGTAACCAATTTATTTAAATAAGAATCTTTTTCATATGAATCCAGAATCAATTTTAATAGTTCCTCCTCCATGTCAACAATATATATACCATGTATATGAACTGTATCATCTTCAGGTACATAAGCTGGATTGGAGACATCATTTGGAAGAGGTAATCTAGACAACATATCTACATTGGAATGAACATATCCAGCCCTGTTAATAATAGTCATTCTACCTCTGTATTCTTGAATAGCAAGTTTCCACCTAAACATATTTCTATTTGGTGTTTTCAAGTTTAAGAGTGATTTAAAAGCACTGCAATCAGTAACTAATTCAAATGTTTGATCATCTAGGTAATAATGAAGCTTTTCTAAAGCCCATAAAACTGCTAAGCACTCTACTTGAGTGGCACCATAATTTGATTCACTATCTCTCAAGGTTCTTGAAATGTAACAAATTACTACTTCTGAACATTTATTGTTTATAATTTGTTTCTGGTGGAGGGCAGCTCCTAGTCTAACAAAATTTGCATCTGTGTAGAGAACAAAAGGTTTATTAAAATCTGGAAGAGCCAGGATTGGGGCAGTCATTAAACATTTCTTCAATGTTTCAAAAGCTTGTTGAGTATTCTCATTCCATATATAAGCTACATCCTTTCTGGTTAATTTGGTTAGGGGTAGGGCTACGACTTGATAATTTTTAATGTACTGTCTATAGCAACCACACATTCCCAAAAAACTTTGTATTTCTCTTACAGAAGTTGGTGCTTTCACATTTTGGATAGAAACAACTTTACCCTGGTGTACACATATTTTTAAGCCAGAAAAAACATGACCCAGGACTTTTAGGGATTGAAAACCAAATTTACACTTTTTTAAGGATAGAGTCATGTTTATGTTATCCATTTTTTGAAAGACTTTCCCTAATTGCTGCATATGTTCATCAAATGTTCTAGAAAAAACTAAGATATCATCAATATAAACCATCAACCATCCTTCAATTATCTCCTTATGAAATGCATTATCCATTAACTTTTGGAACACTTAAGGGGAATTCTTAGGGCCAAAAGGCATCCTAACATATTTATAAATTCCCATATGAGTTGTAATTAGCAAAAAATCTTGGGAGGATTTTTCAAAAGGTATTTGATGATAACCCTTATTACCATCTAGGCAACTAATAAACTTTGCACCCTGTAAGGTTGCATGTATGGAGTTTATACTTGGTAAAGGGTAAATATCATCTACTTTGTAAGTATTTAAAGCTCTATAATCTCCACAAAATATAGCTTTATCTCTCTCATAAGAGATCAATACTGGAGAGATGACACAATATTTTTGGGTAACATCCACTTTTTCAATAATATTCATTTTTAATAAGGTAGAAATATTATCCTCAATGTCTTTTCTTTTAGTGGGGGAAGCAGGATAAGGTTTTTTTTTCAGACTAGGAGGAATATCACTCAAATTACATGATAAAGAAATTTTGATTTCATCCTGAACAACTCCCAATTCATGAGAACCATGAGCAAAAGCCAAAGGAAAAGAAGTAACTAAAGAAATTATAGAATCCTTCTGGTCACCAGTTAAATTATCACCAAATGAAGCATCATTTATTTCAAAAAATAAATCTTCCATTTCCTCTGTTGATCTCCCTTTACACTGTATCAATGAATTACAAGATTTTAACAGGTGTACAGAATGTTTTTTAGGGGGAGAAATTTTAAATTTTTATTTTCCATTAAATCCCAATGCAAAATGATTGTTTGCTGGATCCAATTTGATACCAAACATGGGTGAAATGTCATTACCCATAATAAACCAATTTCTTAAGCTATCATTTTTCATTACAACAAATTCACACACAGCTCTGAAAAAGCCACCACTATATTTAAAAAATACAGTGGTTTTGTATTTTCCAATGGGACATAAGACAGATCCATAACCTTTCCATTTTTCAGATTTTATAGGTAAAAATTTGCTATGATAATTATTATCTACTGAATCAAGTGCCTTTTTAGACACCACAATACCACCAGCACCAGAGTCAAGAACAAACTCAACAATTTTACCATTAATGATAACTGGTGCTCTTAAAGGGGAGATTAATATGGAGCTTTCAGAAATATCTTTAATAATTTCAGAATTTTCCACTGAAGATAAATTCACATTACATGTCTCAGATAAAGTATCCAAATATTGAATATCATGTTCCAACATTAAAAAATCATTGAGGGCATTATCCTCATAAGAGATATTAATATCACAGTCACTTTAAGTCTCATCAATGTCAACTGAATCATTTTTAGGATCTTCAGCTTGTTCAACAAGATGAATTGTCTTTTCACAAAAATGTCCTTTTTGCCATGATTTTTTACATTTATAACAAGTATTAGTTGCATATTACTTTGGAGAAACTGGAGCAGAGGTTTTACCAGATTTTTCTGGAAGCTTTGGTGAAGCTTTGATCTGTTCATTGGAAGGATTTGAAGGGTAATTCCTTGGTTTATATCTGTGGTTGAGTAATACCTCATTACAGATATGAATAAAAGAAGAATTTCCCTTCACATTCTCAGTTCTGGCTACAATCAAATCTCTCAGTGATTTTGGCAATATATACAGGATTTTGTCTCTCCAAAAATCATAGTCCATTTTTGGATCCATAGCTCTAAGAACTTTTGTTATTTTCATGAGGAAACTAATAGTTCTTTCAGTAGAAGAGGATGTATATTTATCATTCTCATATAATCTTTGTTGTGCCAATCTGAACTTTGAACCACCAAACTGATTCTCAATCAATGTTTTCCATTCAGCCCAAGTATAGTGATGATTTTCCAACAAGACAGACTCATACCCCATAAGGGCAAAATTTGAGAATAAGGAAATCAGCTTAGAGATTATTTCTTCATCTGGAATTTTATAAGAATTTTTTAAATTAAAAATTCTTTGAATGAAATTCTGCCAGTCAGATGAAGAATCACCATCAAAGATGGGATATTGATCAAGTTTAGGCCAATTTTTATGGCTACTTGGCTGTTTAACTTTAGAATTATACATTTTAAGTAACTCCTAAAGCGTGGATAGGTGTTCAGAAAATTTATTATTGACAGAAACAGTTGGCTCATGATGAGTATTGAAAAACATTTTGTGGTCCACAGCAGAAATTACATATACTTTGTCAGGCTGTTTATTTGACACATTTAAAGGGAAATAAGAACCACTGTTTTCAGGTTGTTTACCCATATTTCTGAAGGACCTATGAATAGTATTTTTAATCTGACCAAGATTTTCATCAGGGATAAGAGTTGAGGTAGAGATTTTGCCCTCAAGATCAGACAAAGAATTTCTCAACCTAGGAGGTTCAGATAGTTGATCATTATTTTTTGTAAGAGATAAAATATTTCTATTTTCATATATTAAGAATTTATTACTCAAAGCTTGCAAATCAATTTTCAATGTATTTAATTCTTTATGTAAGGATGAATTCTCCTTTCTTAATGTAGTATTTTCATCTACAAGGGATTTTAAATCATGTATGTATTTGTTCAAATTGTAAACCTTATCCCCAAGAGACTTGTAGTCATTTTTCAATTGTTTTGTTGAGCAAGAACAGTATTCAAGGTGTCTTTCAGTTTATAATAAGCAGTATCTTGAGCAGAAGAACTCACTTTACAATGTAGATGCAGATTATTCAATCTGTCATTCTCATGTTTCAAAAAATCTCTCAGAAGTCTACCTTTGATAAAATTAAAATCAGGAGAATATTTCAATACTTCCTCAGAAGTTTCTCAAGCAAGACATATACTTCAGGGGTAAAAGAATCATTTTTAAATTCAAGAGAAGGATTAATTAAAGAACTTGAAGTTAAATGTAAAGGTTCATCAAATGAAAATTTACTAATTAAATCATTAGGGCTACTCATAACAGGAAGTTGTCTCTTAATAGGTTTGACAGTTCTTTCACCATGGTCAACAAGATTACCTGCAGAGGAAGATTTATTATTATAAATACCAACATGTTTATGAAACAAATCACTCACCGTGGAAAGGGAGGAAACTTCCCCTGTTCCTTCTTTTTTCTTCCTCCCTGATAAGGATGGGGCTGTTGATGGAAATTCTGTGTCCTGGATGAGCCAGGTTGATGAGCTGGTTGATGATGTGCATTTTGTTGGTAATGGTTCATGAGATAGTCCCATTTCCACTGCTCCACTTCCAGAGTTTTTTTATTTTTCTTGGAAACATTGGGGGTTTGGTGGGACTGATGAGTCTGGTTGGCCTTTGAGGGAGGAGGATGTGTCTGTCTTTGATTCAAGAGCTCCTGCATTTGCCTCAAGAGGGTGTCTAACTTTGCTTTGTATTTCATATTGTCCGCCTTTAGTTCCTTTATGTGACTGGACAAGCTGTTTACCTGTTGTGAAAGTGTAATCTTTTTTATTTTTATTCCCTTTAAAGGATAATCCAGATTGATTTGAGGCTTGGCTTCTTTCAGAGCTGTTAGGGGAGGGGGTTTACCACTCCTCCTGACATTTCTATGTCCTGAAGAATTTGATTTATATTTTTCAGTAGAAGACTTTTTATAAGTTAATTTAGAGAAACCTACAGAGTCAACCTATTGGCCAGTTAGTCTATAAGGAGAAGAGGCAAAAGGAGAGGAGAAAGGAGAAGGGAAAGGAGAAAATTTAGAGAGAAATGAAGAGAATAAAGGGAGAAGGACTAAAAAATAAGGCAATGATGGGATGATGGAATTTAATAAAAATAATGACAGTGGTGAACTAAATTAAAATAGTAGGTATTTTGTATTCTCTCTGCTTAAATTTCAACAACTAATAATTAAAAATCTTAAAGCAACCTTTTAATTTATTTAATATCTAAGGGGACAGAAGCGCCATAACAAATAATAAGAAAATAATATAATATTTAAATTTTGTAAGTAACACCACACAATATGGGGGGCGGACTTGCTAGCAAGTCCGCAACCTTGGACCCAAACTCACCATAGATTGAACACACATTGAGCTATTGATAAAGGAGCCATACAATCAGGAATGAACACCACTCAGAAGAACAGTTTTAGGTGGGTGTTCAAGTAGAGTTCAGTATGGGTTCAGTATGAGTTCAGTCTGAGTTCCATCTGAGTTCCATCTGAGTTCAGGTTGAGGACTTGCTAGCAAGTCCACCCCCTATATTGCGTAGTGTAATGTAAGTGATAGCACTGAAGGGGATTACCCAAGGCTCTTTTGTAGGCAAGAGGTCCTCTGAAGTTCCTAAAATATGTAAGTACAAAATGATAATAGAATAAAACAAGAATATAAAAGAATAATAATGAAACCTGGATATTGAGAGAAAAATATGAAGCAAATAATTAAATCCTAAAATAAGAAGTAATTTTCCCATACTGAATTCCCAATACCAGTTAATTAGAATAGTAAGTGACTACATAAATTTGTAGAAATGGAAACTGTGAGTAATTTATCAAAAATAGTCATTAGCATGAGCCTCAAAATGGTTTTAATTGAACCAATAAAATTATGTCATTTTGATACAACATTTATGTAATCAATTCAATCCAAAACAGAAATTAATAAATTGTTTTAAATATTCCATTTAAGTAATAACTAATTTAAGTGAGAACAAGTAATTATTTTAATTAATTACTAATTCAAAATAAGAATCTTAATTTATTTTATAAAGTAAGTGTTTTAACTTATTTAATACATTTTCTGACACATTTAAGGGTCAAAAAATCGCCCAATATTTATGGATTATATCATATGAGAAAGTTTATTTAATATATAAATTTAATTAATTAAATTTTAATTATAATTCAATTTTACAATTTTAATTATAATATATGTTTGTAATTAATTACTCATTAATTTATTAATATTGAATACATAAAAATGCACAATGATTTATAGAATATACATTATGTTTGATGTAGGTGCATAAATAATTTATTTAATAATAAAATTAATATAATATTCATTTCACTTATTTTTAATAAAATGATTATATAATTTTATCATTTAACAAATATTATTTCAACTACATAAAATACATCACTTTATTTCCTCCAATAAAGTATTATACATTTTACTGGGCTCCTGAGACAGCCTGGCTGACAACTACTATATATCTTTTTTTAAATTATTTTAATTTAATTATGATAGGGGGTCTCAAACATGTCAAGTGTGGAAATACATTAAATTCATTTCTATTCATAAAAAATAGGAATCCCCTTCATATTAGGGGGTGCTAAAGTTAGAAAATCAGAACTTAATATAATACAGCATGCAAGAATGTGAGATGTACAAGAAACCCACTACTTGTGGGTGCAGCTGCGTTTTCGTAATTTATACATAAACTCATTTGCCAATGTTTAAGCCTAGAGACACATTTTGCACACCTTGTCTCTTGATATTATCCTACACACTTGCCTGAAAAACTTCTTTCACACATCAAAAAACCATTATCAAATTTGAATTTAACATAGCTTATAATATCAATTCCACCTCCACATTATAAACTATACTGCAAATTTATAAATTTTACATTTCATTTCTGTATTCCCCTTTCCCATTTGAAAATTATACTCATTGTTTTTCCAAACTTCATTTTTATTTGTGTGCCTTATTTCCTTTCTGCAATGGCTTTCAATGAACACTTCACCGTCCCCCAAAAGCACATCCATCACTTTTGAAACCTATTGACTCATAAAAAATAATAATTCATATAACCATAAAACTTTTTGGTAATGATAAATAGCAATAAAATACTAATTTGAAAAATTTGAAAAAAAAGGAAAAGTAAGTTACTTGCTGATTTCATAAAATTAGTTACCAAATTTTCTTGTGGAGTAGGAGTGGTTAGAGCAAAAATTTCTTGACACTTCAGTTTTGAAATACACCAGTTCCATTGCATTTTTTCTTTACAATTAAAGATTATATTAAGCTCTAATTAAATTAAAATTGATCTCTGATTCAAAAGTTCTGATTTTCTAACTTTGAAACCCTTTGTTAAGTGATCAAAAGAAGGATTCTAAGGAGTGAAAAACATAATAATTGAAATTTTATTAGCTACTTTTTTACTGAAAAAATGGGACTTTCTAATAGCTGATTGGCTATTTTTGAAACCCCTTAATGAATTGAATAATTTAAAATATGTAATATATGAAATTTTGACAAAAATTTCTGTTACTTCTGATTTAAGGCATACTGATATACTTTGTCAAAAAGCAGTTTGTGTATAGAGCATGATTTTTTTCCCTTTAGGAAACTTGGTGATTTAATTTTAGAGATACCCACTGGTAGTTTTTCATTTCAGTGAGCAATGTGAATTAGTGATGACTCAGTGATAACTATAGATAAATATAAATAGTTTCAGGATTTGAAGAATTTAAACTTCATGTAATTTTTTTTTTTGGAATTATTAAAGAAAGATAAAATTTCCCAAGATTTACATTGTCAATAGGGGGTGTCCGTTCTGGAAAATCTGCACTTATTTAAGTGCTGATTTCCAAAACAACTAGCCCCAAAACTGGTGGATTTAAAAATGAGACAAGTCACTTGTTTCACTCAAATCTGCACTTTCTTAACCAAGAGTGCTGATTTCACCATAATGTCTCATTTCACTGATTTTTCAGCATTATCCCATTTATACACAGCACTCTGCAGCATAACAATTTATATATAAAAACATTATACATAATTTAAATTTTTATACCTTATCAGAGTCATGCTTTCCTCACTCTCAAATTGTGATTAGCTACATCAAGCAATAACTTTCACAGCTCTTGATCTCCTCTTGGACTCTGCTTGTGATTCTGATTCTGGTCATGAAAAATACTTTCTTTTTTTATCAAAAGTAGTCCATAAATGCTACCTTCTTCCAAGAAAGGCTCAAGTACTTCAAAACCCCAAGTACACCATCAAAAGTCTTCTTAACCTATCTCTACCCAGTTTTAGACAGTATTTCAGGACTTCTCAGGAATGTTTCCTTAGAGTGGTTATTTTTATTTGCATAATGACTTTGATTTTTAGTTTTCTGCTAAGGTCTCTTTTTTCAAGTCTCCTTGTTTTTCTCCATAAACTCAACATGAAATCACATATTCTGTGCAATCACATAATTTTTCACTCATTCTTTTTCTCTTACATCACTCATATCCATTTCCTCCTCTCCTCTTTCATCCCTCAAGTAATTTGAAGTCAATTATTTTCTCAACTCACCTCTCCAGGTAAGTCATTTTTCATTTTTAATTATATACTTGCTAATTATTATTATTTTGATTTCTTTTTTTTATCTAAATTTTTTAGTGAGTGTGTAAAATTTGATTTTAAAGGTAAAATTAAACTTTTTTCTTCTTTCCCTCTTTTCTTTCTTTTTTTAAGCTCCATAATTCTACTCTTCATGCCTCCTTGGCATGTTCATTATTCCCCTTTTCACCTATTTCACTTTTTTTTGGTTCCATGTCATTGAATCGCACATTCTTTAAGCATTTCGCTTTCACACTCTTTTTTTCCTACCTTTCAATCAAGGTAAGTTTAATCTCCTTTTTCATTTCTATATGATATCTCTTTTTTTCTATGAAAATTTGATACTTAAATATATGTAGGACTCTTATCTGGATAACAGCGGACCTATGAAACTCATCATATCATCATTTTCATTATCACTTTTCAAGATTTTTTAAAATTTTGAAAATCAGAGTTGATATTAGAGTAAAGTTTATTTTAATCAAATTTCCTTTTTACTGAATATTCTTCTGATAGCTGCATATAATTTCCCACAAACAGATTTAAATTTGGTCAAGTGGTTTCTGAGATATTGACATTTAAAGTTAAGCCTGTTTTCCCAGTTTGACTTTTTTTATTTCATGTTTCTATATAACAGATTAGGTTTAGGTCTATTTAACTCAACTTTTATTTTACAGAAGATTTTTCTGAAGCATATTGTTTATTTACCGTAAACTGGTTTGAATTTGGTTCAATGCTTGCTGAGATACCAACCTTTAAAGTTGAGCCTTTTTTTCCAAATTTAACTTAATTTATTTCATATTTTTATATTGCATTATTAGAGAATAAGGCTTCTGAAACTCTTATTTGATGATTTTCTAGACTTTTATCTACCACTTGTTGAAATTTTCATAATCAAATTTTCCATTTTTGTGCAATTTTGAAAATCAGGATCAGAATTAGGGTTAGGTTTATTCCAATCTACTTTCCTTTTAGCTGAAAATTCTTCTGAAGCCTATCTTTCATTTGCAGAAAACCAATTTGAATTTGGTTCAGTGATTTCTGAGATATTGACCTTTAAAGTTGAGCCTTTTTTCACAATTTCACTTTTATTTATTTCATAATGCATATCATAACATTTACATCATGCATTTATCCTTCCAGATTCCTCAAACTACCTTTCTATTTATTTATAAGTCTTCCCTTTCATCAAGGTGTGTTTTTTTCTTTTTCTTACCATTTTCATATGTCTAACACTTCACTCATTTTGGCTGCTCTTATCAGATCAGTGAAAGGTTAATCCAACAAATCAACAAGGTAAAAAAAGAAGGTAAAATTAATATATCTACAAACCTATAGGTAGATAAGAAAATTTTGGGGCTTTGTAAAGTCTTCAAATATTTCTTATTCTTTCATAATTTTTTATAAAATAAATCTGATATTTCAATCAACTAAACTAAAGTAATGATCCTACAACATTGTGTTGTATAAATGGTAATCATGATAACATTAAATTTTTTCATGGGGAATATCTAGAATATACCTGTGGAAAGTCCCATACATAGTTTCTAGACTTGATCTGCATTTTTGCTTGAGGAATTGTCATTACTTTAAAACTAAAAAATTTGATTTATCTTATTTATTTATTTAGGGGATTGTTTTAAATTTTGGTGATTTTCACCCCTTATGTCAGTGGGTTGTCTAGAAGAAAGAAGAAAAAGTAAAACAAAACAGAAGAAGAAGAAGAAGCAAGGAAATAATAAGATGAAATTTAAGGGAAAACAAAAAATAACAAAGAAGATAAGGAACTTCAAAGACAGCTAATAGATGTAAAAAGTTTATTTAAAATCAAGTAAGTAATTTTAATTATCTCTACCATTTCAAAACAAAATAAAACAATGAACTGCTCTCAAAGCAACCTTGTATATAGTCTAATTTCTCAATTTATGTATTTGAAAAGCAGTAATAAATTTGATAGAAAAAATACTAGTAAATGTAAAAAATTGTTATTTTATAAATTGTAAGGTAATGTAAGTAATTGGGAAAAAAATTGAGAAACCAAAGCCTTTAAATATGAAAATGAGGCCCTATGAGACATTAATAATGGTAAAAAAAGAAAAGAAACTAATAAAATGAAGTGTTACAGAAAAGTAAGGGTTCTACGTAACTATTTACAAAAACAGAACAAAAGATCCCAATGTATCCATCCCTTTAAACCCTATAACACTGTAAGAGATGAAATATAATACTAGTTTGATCAAAAAAAGAAAAAATTTAACTATATTTATTAAAAACATGTCACATTTTGTTGTATTGTAAAAAATCCATATTTTTTAATGAAACAAAATTATTAGGGGGTCTCAAACATTACCAAATATGCCACATAAACACGCCACAAAAAAGGTACCAAACCCACCATCAAAAAATGAAATACAACTACTCTGGACAGATGTATTTCAACAGCATATTTGTCTCCAAACATGTCTTCTTTTGGGTCAAACAAGTCATCAAAAAACTTCCCTTCACCATCATGATTAGTCAGCACTAGGTAAAAAAGCTCCAACACCTAGATTTTTGTTTCACCTAATCCTTAAGGCCTCATTCATATGAGCAAGGTATATGACTTACCAGAAATTAATCAATCCCATAATCATACACCTACTCTAAATCATTACCACTGTTCACTAACATAACATGCCACTTTTAGTCCGCCATCAACTTGAGATCACTGCTGCAGCTTCTAATTTTGAGGGCCTAGCTAAACTAATTTAAAATTTTATTTTTTGTGTAATAATTCTTTCCAATGAAATTCCCAAGTTTCTCAGTTTCATTTGTTTTGGTTCAGCTCCCAGACTTGAAATTGCATAAAATTTGAAAACGCATAACATTTCTATGATTCTGTCTCACTAAGGTATTTCATCTTCTCTTCATCTCTAACTTCCATCATCCATTGTTGGTTCTGATACTTCTCACTTCACATCACTCAAATTAAGTCACTTTCTCATTTTTTTAAAATTTAATTGCTAATTGAAATGTCTTTTTTCTTTTCTCTTTTTTTGTTTCCTTTTTTTATTACCTTTTTTGTTTTATTGCTAATTTATCTGTTCTTATTTCCCTTCACCCCCTTTTTTTCCTTTTTTTCATGTTCTCTATCATTTTTATTCAAGATTTATTGACTTTTTGGTGTTTTTTGGTCATTATAAGCATTTTCACTTCTTTGGCCTTTTTCTTTGCTAAATCACTTTGGAATCATTCAGAAATGATTCAGAAACATTTTACAAGAAATTTCCACTTACTTTGAGGTTTTTTTGGCCTGTTTTGGTATTTTATTTTGTTAAAAACTTCTAGAAACATTTTCCAAGCATCTCTCAATGAATTCTTTGTGTTTTTGGGCTACTTTAGGTCTATCTTGTGGAACACTATTTAGGTACTTTTGGGACACTTTTTTGGTAAATTTCGTGGCTCTTTTGTTGGACTGTTGGGACACTTTTTTAGAAATTTTTGCAACTATTTCTTTCAGGTAGTTTTAGGAGAGCTTTTTGGGTAAGTTTCATCCAATTTTGAGACAACTAAAGCACCACCTGGCTTAGAATCCTGTGAAGAATATACTCACTTGGGCTTCTCTTTTCAAATCAATTGGGATCTGGTCAATAGGATTGATAAGGTAAGAGAAAAAGGTGAGGTAAAACAAAAAACATTAAATAGAAAGAAAAAGTATGGGGTGCAATATAGGTTGTCAGCTTTTATTTTTATTTCAAAAATTAATATTTTACAAGTAATATATGATAATATACTTACCTAAATTAATGAGCTATTGGCTGTGTGTCATATAAAAGGTAATCATGAGGAAATTTGTTTTTCTCATGAGGTTCATGTATACATTTGTGTTTGATTTCATTGACTTTGGCCACAGATAATTTACACTCACATCTTTACTTGAATTGTCATTAATTTAGGTTTTTTAATTATATCATAAGACTTTTTTCATGTTAATTTATGCAATGAACATAAATTTTGGCAATCTATGCCCCTACTTCAATAAAACACAGGGGAGGAAATTGCCATTTTTTTTTGTCATAAATTTTTTTCTGACTTGGAAAAAAAATAGTGACCCCCCCCTGTTATTGTAAATAGCAGGGGAGGGTATTGTCAAAGAAAAATTTTTGAAATAAATTTTTTTGACTTATAAATAATTTGGTTGTCTGGACCCCATAATATGGTAAATTGCAGGTTAATTTTTTACCAAGATAAACTTGCATACTTTGCTTCCATAATTATTCTTGGTCTACTAAGATCACTTCTCTCTAAAACCAAAGAATATTTCAAGTTTTGTTTTCTCCAGAATCTTTTAAATGAGTACCTCATCTAGTATTAAAGACTATTCAAACAAGGGTTATCCTTCAAGTAGTAGATTGCATAAAAAAAGGAATCTGTCAATGATTATAGTGTTTGGGAATAAATAAAAGAAATTGATAAATCCAAGACAAGAGAAAAATTACTAAACGTGGTCTTCCAACATTGGCAGAGGCCTTTGTTGGGCTGTTTGGCGCTATTTTGGTATGTCTTAATTGACATTGGTTGACTAATTGGGTGTTTTCTGTTTTTATTCAGTGAATATTGGGACTATGGTTATGTGGGTACTACTATTAGATAGCCCTGGTTTATCTCTATATTTTATGTCCTTTCGACATTTTTCATATTCTAAGTTTTAAGGGGTCATTTGCTCACTTTTCATATCTAAAAGATAGCTGTTTAATTTGTTTTTTTGTGTTTTATGGGCTAACCTGAAGTCTTAGGTTTAAGTGCTTAGTACAATTAAGTTAAGCTAATTTGTCTCTATATTTCATGTCACAATGTCGTCATAGCTTAATTTTATTTTTTAAGGGTTTTAGTAGTCGTGGTGGATTTTTCTAAGTATTTTGGGCTTTATTGGGGGGTTTTTGGTGGTTTTCTGGCTTCAGGGAGGTCTGGCCGCTTCTAAGCGGCCTTCCCGCCTTGGTTATAGAAGGCTGGGAAGCGTTTTAGAGGGTTTTTATTCAATTTGGCTGTCAAAAGCACCAAATTCATTGCTGTGCATGGGCTTTTTGAGGGGGGTATGTGTGTACATACTGAAGAAGACAGTTTGGGGAAACTTTAATTATCATACAACCATCTGGAGGTGATATCATTGTTATCACTCATTTTTCACTGTTTTTTGTCCACAATTGGCTGTGTTTGTTGCAAGGTTAGTTCTTCATTTAACTCAACTTTGGAAACTAGTTTCTCTGGTGTAGATTTGCAACCTGCATCAAGTATTCTTGCTGTGTTCTGTGCAACAAGTGCACAGTGTTTTGTTTTTCTGGTGTGGATCTTTCTGCATTTCTGGTTTCTGGTTCTTTGGTTCTCAATAGTCTTCTATTCGCTACTGTCTTGACTTGTTAAGCAGTCAAGAAGTGTGCTGGAAGGGGTATAGTAACAGTCTCTAATTTTCTGTAGCAAACAAATCTCACCTGGTATTTCTCAAAGGGACAGGGGTTTTTCTCTCCAGTTTTACTCCAACTCCCTTGGTCAAGGCCTATAGCTAGTACTATAGGAGTGTCTACATTTCTGGCACCCAACATGGGGTGAGGATTTGTTAGCCCTTTGGACTTTCTAATACTTTAGGACTCTCTTCTGTGTTTGGAAATTTGTTTTCTGGAATTCATTGGACCATGGCTTCTGGACCCTCTTTCTCTAGTGGTGGTAGTGTCACTGTTGGTGCTGTCCTGTTTCTGTTAGGCCTTCTGTCAGGATCAAGTCCTGGAAGGGGCCTATGTTTATGGGGGAGAATGTGAAGTTATTTCTGGAGATTTTTGAGGCTGCTGGGAATTTAGATGGTGCTTCTCACTTGGAAATGGTGAAGCAAGTCATCTTCTACTTTGATAACAGGGCTCTGGTGAAGGAAGTTGCTGCTATGGAGGGTTATAGGAGGAAAGATTAGAAAAAGTTGTGTCTGCAGATGACAGACAGGTGGGATCCAAATACTCAATTGCGGATGTCAATATGATTGCTATTGAATGACAATCTTATGGAGATGTTGATAAACTCCACACTTATAGGAAGTTTTTGGCTCAGTTAGATCCAGTGGTGGATTATTTGGTGGATATGCAGAAGTTGGAGAGTACTGACTCTGAAAGGGATATTTTCTGGTCTTTTTTGGACAGGAATGTTAGGATTGATGTGTTAAATGAGTTGGAAAGGAAGGATAAGATGAAGATTCTTCCTAATGGCAATCAAAAATTGCCTGCTCTTTCTATGGTGAAGGAGTTTGTAGAGGGACATCTGAAACTGTTGGCAGTGGATTCTTTCCAGGAAGCTAGCACCAAATATGTTAGCAAGGTAAGTAAAGCACTTGCTAAAGATGTGGAGGAGTCTAGAAAGAAGGAGAGTGTGAACAAGGAAAAGGCTCCTGAGAAGCCTAAAGAAGTTGATCCAGTTGTGGAGCAGTTGGATTATCTGACAAAACAGCTACATATTTTTCTTCAGGACGCTCAGAAGGCCAATAAGGCTCTTTCTCAGCCTAGAGATTTTGATTGGAGGGTTGGTAGGAGTGATCCTTGGGTCTGCTCTTATTGAAGCAGAAAGGTCCACAAGTCCAATGATTTTTGGGCACTGAATAGGGATGTGTCTGAAGGGAAGGTGGAATTTAATGGGATATTTTTCAAGTTTCAGGATGGTTCTTTTGTGAAGTCTAATGTTGGTCAGGCTCCAGTAGACTTGGTGAGGAGGATACATAATGTCAACTCAAGGAGGCCAAGATTTGAGGAGTTTCCTAATGAGGCTTCTTCTTCTGGTAAAGATGGAGATGATGGAAAGGGAAAAGTAAAGGAGGCTAATAGGGTCTCATTCACATCTTCCATTGGTGTTTTGGAGTTGTATTCTTGTGGTGGAATTTCAAGTGGGGAAGGCTTGGCTTGTGTTTATGATGTAGAAGTAAGAAAGGTGGAAAGGCCTAAGAGGAGTTCTCAGGCCCAACCAAAGCCTAAGTTTTTAAAGGTGGATCCTAAGCTGATTGCAGCTAGGAAGAAGTACAGCAAAGAGGAGCTGTATAAAATGTAGAAGGGTATGGCAGATATGGGCCCCCCAAGTTTTGGAGAATTGGACATGAATTGTGAGCCAATGCCTATGGATGTGGATTCTGACTCTGAGGAGGATGTCCCTTTGGCTTCATTGCCAAAGCTTTCTGGAGCTAGAGGTTCTGGTGAGGGATCTGGTTTTATACCTGTTTATAGTAAATCTGTTGGTGGTTCTGGTCCTCAAGAATCTTCTAGGACCAAGGTAGTGAAGAAAAGAGCTCACTTTGAGAGGCCAGTGGTTTCTGGCCAAGTTAAAGTTATGGACTCTGTCCTGGAAAGGATGAATCAGGCTCAGGTTTCCCTTACTTATGGGGAGTTGTATGCTATCAGTCCTGGGTTGGCTGATAGGCAGAAAAAGTTGTTGACCAGGAGAAGGTTTTCTTCTGGGGAGGTAGAATACATTTGTGATGCTGCTGAAAAATTTGGAGAGGGGTTGGAAGCTCATTTTTCTACACCTCTGGGTTATGTCAATGTCACTCTGAACAGAAGGGAGGCTAGGACATTGGTGGATTCAGGTTCTCAGATTAACCTGATTTCTTTGTTTGAGGCTGCTCATCTGGGACTCCCCATCAAAACAGGTATTGGTGGGAATTTGAGAGGGATTGGTGGCCATGTCACCAAATTGGTTGGAACACCTGAGTTTTTGAAGTTAGATGTTGGTGGGGCCTCAGGGAAGGTTCATTTTTACATTGCCAAAGGCACTGTAAAAGCTGTTTTGGGAGGGCCATTCTTGATGGATTTTCAAGCAGGAATTGGCTATAAATTTGATGTGGAAATCAGTTTAGAGTTGACTGGTGAAGATTAAAGGAGACTTCACATGAGGTTATCATCTCCTGGAGAGGATGGTTGGGAGACCAGGCCTGGTTTGTCTTCAATGTGTCAGTGCATGGATTTTTGTAGGAGAAGAAGAGAAGTGGGTGCAGCCTCTGGATTTATGGAGTGTGGCTCAGGCTCTAGTGAGAGTCTGTCTTTTTTAGAATGATGAGGGCTTATCACCCAAGTGCTACAATCTCTCCCTAAGATGAGGAAATCCCAGGTTGTAGTAGGTCACCTCCCTTGGAGATATACCAAGTGGAATTTCAACTTTCTCTTTTTAAGGTTTCTCTTCTCTGCAAGTTTTCTTCAGGTTTTCTATCAGGTATCTGTTCTCTCGCAAAATTTTAATTATTTTCAATGCAAGTTCAAAAAAGAAGATTGGTTATATATCTTTGTTAAATGATATGCGGAAAAACTGTGGAGTGGTGAGATTAGGGTCTAAAAGTAAGTCCTCCCAATTTTGCACTTCTAGGGTTTCTTCTATGCCTTTCAAAAACATTACCTTGGACACATCTGTGAGCATTAGGGAAACCTCTGGTTATTTTTGTAGAATACAAGACAACTCAAGAAAAGAAGAAAAAAAATTTCAAGATAACTGAAGAAAATCAAGAAAAAAATCTGAAGATAATCAAGAAAGAAGAAAAGAATTATTTTGTAAAGATCATCAAGATCAATTTTTGGGCATCCAGCATGAGGTTAAACTGCACAAAATTTAAAAGAAAGAAGATCAGAAAGATCAAATTTTGGGCCTCCAGCAGGAGGATAACCTGCACGAATTCAGAAGATGTGATTCAGAAGATGAATCTAGATTTTAAGATTTAGAAGATGGAAGTGAAGATGAAGATGTGGAATTGCGTAAAAGTTTTGGAGTGGTGAGATTGGGGTCTAAAAGTAAGTCCTCCCAATTGTGCACCACTAGGGTTTCTTCTACACCTTTCAAAAACATTACCTTGGCCACACATGTGAAAAATGGGGAAACCCTTGGTTTTTGTTCCAGATCTGGTGGTGAAGATGTCCTGAAGATCCCTCAAGTTGAATGCGGAGCTGCAAAGTATAAAAAGGTAGCGCAGAAGATTAGGACTGTCAATGAGCCTATGCCTTTAGGTTTGAATCCTCCTTTGAAGAGACCTCCTTTGTCAAGCAATCTTTACTGTACTCCTGTGGTGAAGAATTGTCCTGATATTGTGGAAACTGCTATGGTGACTGTGGAAAGGTTGAAAGTTGTTAATTTTTGTCCTGATGGGTGCATATCTGATGAGGAGAAGAAGTTGTTGTTGCACGTTGTTGTGCTGAGAAAGAAAGCGGTGACATTTGTTGAAGAGAAAAGGGGTGTGTTTAGACACTCTTATGGGGAACCTTACTTGATTCCTGTGGTTTTTCATGAACTTTGGCAAATCAAACCTATTCCAATTCCAGCTGCTATTAGGGATGATTTTGTAGAGATTTTTAGGGAAAGAGTCAGGACTGTTTTATACAAACAATCAACATCTAGTTACTCAAATCCAGTTTTCTGTGTAAAGAAGAAGAATGGGAAGCTGAGGGTGGTGCATGATCTTAGAGCCTTGAATAGAGTCACTATCAAGGATGCGGGGGTTCCGCTAAGTTCAGAGGACTTTGTGGAAGCTTTTTCTGGAAGGGTGTGTTATGGTTTGGGAGATATTTTGGGTGGTTATGATGAAAGAGAAATTCACACCAATTCACGGCCACTTAAAATTTTTGAGACTCCTCTGGGAAGTTTTCAGCTCACTAGGTTGCCTCAAGGAGCAACAAAATCAGTAGCGGTATATCAAGAACAAATGGCTTGGATTCTACAGGATGAGGTCCCTACTCATGCTGGTATTTTTATTTATGATGGTGGAATCAAAGGACCCTCCACTGATTATGGAAATACGGTTCTGAAGGAGAACCCAGGTATAAGGAGATTTGTTTGGGAATATGCAATTACTCTAGAGAGAGTATTTTTTAGGATTGAAGAGGCTGGTTTGACCATTTCTGGGTCAAAGTTTTGTTGTTGTGTTCCTGCTCTGGAAATTCTGGGTCATGTTGTATGTAAGGAGGGAAGAATTATGGCAAAGAGGAAAGTCAATAAAATTCAGTCATGGCCAAGGCCTATAAATACTACTGAAGTCAGGGGATTTTTGGGGGTTTGTGTGTACGTCAGAATTTTTATTAAAGATTTTTCTTTGTTGGATTCACCTTTAAGGAGGTTGACCAGGAAAGATGCGGAGTGGGAATGGTCTGAAGAGTGTGAAGAGGCTTTTCAGAAGTTGAAGAAGATGGTAGGTGAAAATATTATTCTTCAGTTGGATTATGGAGTGGGAGCTGGAAAAATTTATCTGGAAGTGGACTCAAGTTATATTGCTTCTGGTGCTGTGTTGTCTCAGGAAGATAATACTGGGAGGGTCAGACCAGTAAGGTATGAGTCCGTGGTATTTAATGAGGTTGAATCTAGATATCATCAACCTAAGTTGGAATTGTGTGGTGTAGCAAAAATTTTGAAGAAGCTGAAAACTGTTTTGTGGGGGCAGCATTTTGAACTGAAGGTGGATGAAAAATCTCTGGCTCAAATGATCAATACACCTAGTCTTCCAAATTCTCCAATGACTAATTGGGTGGCATTTATTCAGAATTTCTCTTTTGACCTGGTACACAAACCTGGGAAAACTTTTAGGATTCCAGATGAATCATCAAGAAGACCACCCAAAGATGAAGATTCAGACTCTGAAGAGTTAGATGAAGATGTCCCAGTGGTTAGGGCTAGCACAAAGTGTGCTGAATATTTTTCTCTCCTCCCACATGAGGCTAAACTGGAAGATTGTTCTCTCCTCCACCAAGAGGTTAAACTGGCTGGTTCTGATTTTGATTCTGGTGATCAGGATGTTTTTTTTGATGAAGAGGGGCTGTTGTTTGGGATGTTTCAAAATTAGATAATGGTTTTTTTTTGGTGAACTGTATTCTCTTAAGATTCAGTGGAAGAAAAAGGATGTACCAAAGTTCAGGGATTTGTGTCCTGGTTGGGCCATTCAAGTAGCTCATTTTCACACTGGTGATTTTGATGACAGGGTTGTACCCTTGGATAGTGTTTTATTGGATTTTGAAGATGAGACCTGGGGTCAGACTGGGTTTTATCTTATTATGGTTAAATATCTGTTAACCTTGGAGAGTCCAGATATTTGTGATGATGATACGTGGGTGGAAATCAAGAAGAAGAGTCCTGGCTTCTATGTGTCAGGAAGGAGGTTGAGGAGGAGGAGATATCCAAATCCTCAAGTAGTGGTGACTCAGAAGAAGGTTCAAGAGCTGGTGTTGAAGTCTTTGCATGAAGACCTTGGTCATAGAGGATTTGGGGGGACTTATAGGAGACTAGCAGACAGAGTTTGGTGGACAGATATGAAGTTAGCTGTGCAGGGTTGGGTATAATCTTGTGAAGAATGTCAAAAAATGAGTCACTTGAAACCTAAAGAGGTGGCTGAGCTACTGGATAATCAACTGTGTTTGGAAGAGTCAGTTTAAATGCTGTCCATATTAAAGAGGGCAGGTATAAATACTTGATTGTTGCCAGGGATGATTTGTCTGGCTGGGTTGAGGCAGTGCCTCTTGTTAATTTGAGTGCCAAAAATGTGGCAGAAGTTTTGAAGAAGGAATGGGCGTTTAGATATGTGTTGATGAATCTGGTAACTGTTGATGGTGGGCAAGAGTTTGGAGCTTAAGTTAAAGAAGCTGTGGCAAGTATTGGTTATAAAGTCAGGGTGGCTAAACCTTATTATCCTGAAGCTGAAGGCATGGTTGAAAGAGGCCATCAAGTTATGAAGAATGCTTTGGTGAAGATGTGTAGAGATAGTGCCAAAAAGTGGAGGCATTATTTATCCTTGGTGTTATTTGCTGATAGGGTCACTGTGAAAAGTAAAAATGGATATTCCCCTTATGAATTAATTCTTGGGAAGAAAGCTGTTCTACCAGTGGATTTGGAAGCCATTTCTTATCTTGGAATTGATTGGGATGATGTGTTCTCAACAGAAGATTTGCTCTGTGCCAGGATGAATCAATTGGAATGTAGAGAGGAATTTCAAGAGAAGGCAAACTCTAGAATGATGAAGATAAGAAATCAATCAGTCAGATACTAGGACAAGAATTTGGCTCATAGAATCAGGAATCCCTTGAAACCTAGTTGTTTGGTTTTGGTGTATAATAGAAGTTTGGAGAGTCAGTGGGGAAAGAAGTTTGCTGACAGATGGAATGGACCTTACAGAGTCAGATCTCAGGTGTCTGGAGGTTCTTATATTTTGGAAGATTTAGATGGTGCAGTCTTAAAGAAGAGAGTGGCTTCTGATCAGGTGAAGAGATTTTACCCAATAGGCACTAGAAGTGAAGAAGATTGACTCCACAATGAGGATAAACTATGAACCATTCTTTAAATTTTGGATTTTGGTGATGCTGTGCATCTGTTTTTTTGAAAAATATTTTGTTGTTAGAAGGTACCCATGGGTGGGGCTTCTAGATTTTATTTTGGCAATTGTGGGGGTAACTGATGGGCTGGATGCTCTATAAAAAGTTACCCCAGATTGTCTGTTTCCAACCTCTTCTCTTAATTTGGTTGAAACCTAGTATTGGTTTCTTTTCACAGTTTTTATTCCTCTATGAATTTAAACTGGAAATTCTTTTGGTCTTCAAGTGCTGGACTATTCACTCTTATTGGTTTTGGTTTATTGTGTTGGATGTTGTGTTTTTGTTAGAAGGTACCCAGGGGGGGCTTCTAGATTTTATTTTGGCAAGTGTGGGGGTAACTGATGAGCTGGCTGCTTTGTAGAACAGTTACCCCATAATGTCTGTTTCAAGTGTTTTTTTTGTCCTATTTGAACCCTAGTTCTGGTTTTTTTATTCAGGTTTCAAGTTCACTATGACTTTAAACTGGCTTACTGGCTTGGGACTGGCTTCTACGGTATATTTGGATTGGTGGTGGATCAATGAAGGTCTCCCATCATTTTTACTTATTGGAGGGATCCCACCCAGTGATCATTTCCTTGGACTGGACTTTCTATGGAGCCAGATTTTTTGTGTTTTTCTTTCTTTGAATTTTGTATCTGTAGTTGTGTTAGATAGTAGTTTTACATTATTTTCTTTTTTTCTCTTTTTTTCTTTTAAAATTTTTTATGGGGGTTATTGGGGTATAAAGAGGGGAAAATCAAAATTATATTATATGGTGTCACCACATCAGGGTCACCTGTATGTGGGCAAGAATTGGTGGGGGAAGGCCCATAAATTGGCCAGGCAATGCTATTTTCTTTTTTATCTCTATCTCAATTTTTTATTATTATTTTCTCAATATATATTTATTTCATCTTTACTTTATTGATATTATTTTTCTTAAATTATTTCTTTTATCTCAATTCATTTATAAATTATTTAAAGGTGTATACACATCAAGGTGCACTTGGATTTGGGTAAGGTATCAAGGGATCAGCTCATAAATTGGCTGGGGGATACCATTTGTAATTATTATTTATCTCATCTTATTATTATTCATTTCATTTTAATTTCTCAGCTCTCATGTTTTTGGGTAATTTTGTTTAATTATTTTCAATTTTTTTAGTACGTTAGTAGTTTAAGTATAATAATAGCTTAAAAAAATAATAAAATAAAATAAGATTAAAATTAAATTAAAAAAAATAAAAAATAAAAAATAAAAAAAATAAATAAATAAAAATAAAAAAAACAAAATTTTTTATATATATCTTCTAATTATTATTGTTCTCTCTATTTAGTGAATAATTAATATCTTTTTTATTTATTTATTTAATGTATGGAAGAAGAGTCCTCCGGTGGTTGGGCCAGATTATGTTGGTGTTTTAGCTTTTTGTTAGGATTGGAGGAAGAACTTTGTTCTTTGTGATGTAGGCGGCTGGAAAGAATATATGGGTTGTAATGGTCAGGGACCAGAGTAGAAGGTAAATTTTGGGAAGAAGTGAAAGAAGTGGGGATAAAGTGTTGGAAGGTGTTCTTGATTATTATAGACATCTTCCAGTGGTAATCAAGGAGCTGTTTTCTCATATTCTTTTCAAATTCATTCAATGGACCATGAAGAGAAAAGGCGTTAAGCATGTTTGAACACATCATTCTTAGGTGTTGTTTCATGTCGGCATAATCCAGTGTTAAGGTAGTTTCTAGAGGTTTACCAGTCCCAATTTCAGTTTAAGGAGGTGGGGTTACAACTAAACAGAAGAATTGAATCAGTAATTTTTCTCTGTTGAAGAAATTGGATTTATTAATTTGGTACTTACAGATTGGGAGCTCATCAAATTTGTATGTGGCTGGGATCTGGACTGTTGAAAAATTTTGAATGGATGTTGAAGGCGATAAACCAGATGGAGGTATGGATTTTCATGATCATACAATAAATAATGTTGAGAGAAATTTGTAGAAGAAGGAATTTCCTGTGGCCTGGTTGAAGCAGCGGGGCTGCTGCTGTTGTTGTTAATATTATTTCTTGGTGCATGCTGGTTGGATACTGGTGAAGGAGTACAAGGTTGGTTATAGGAAGGACCAGGAGAAGGTGCCCTGGAAGCTGATTGGGATCTGATAGATGAAGATATGGAAGAAATGTAACTATCAGACAAGTGATTGGCTGCCAGAGGAGAGGTGTAGCTGATTCTTCTTGTTTGAGAAGGAGATTTTTGTTTGGGAGTGGTGTTTGGTGCTCTGGTGTTTTCTTGAGGTCCTCTGGCAGGCCTTCTAAAAGTTTTGGAAAAGTTGGTGTTTTCTGATGAAGAAACTGTTCTGCATATTTCTCTGGGAGCACTAGGAGGTTTCTGCGTGGAGCTATTGGTGTTTACTGGTGGATTTTGGCTGTTTTCTGGCTGAATTTGGAGGTTTTGAGCCTGATTTTTGCTTTCTAGAAAGGCGGGCAAGCCACCTGGATGCAGTCTAGTAGCCTGGGAGCTTATTTTGAAGCTTTTTTAGCTGAATTAACTGAGATAAATTCTTTTTCTTGAGATGATAAGGCAGGTCTTTTGAAGAGTGTTTTGGGGATGGAGCAGCGTGATCTTCTGGATGGAGCTGAAGATAGAGAAGAGGAAGCAGGACCTAGCTCTAGGGATCTGGTAGGAGATCTAGAGATGTATTTGTGTGAAGGTGAAGGTAGTGGAATAGGATAATTGGGGTCTCTTTCACATTTTTTCAATTTGTAGTTGCAAGAATCATAGGCCCTGTTGTAGAGTTTGGCTTTAGGAGTTGGGAGAGTGAAAGTAAAAGGTCTGCACATGTGGATACACTTTTTGAAAGCATAGTCCTTGGGAGCAGTAAAACAAGGAAGGTCTTATGGGTAAAAATCTTGGTATCCGGCCATTATCTGTAATGGGACAACAAGGAAGAGAAAAAGAGATAAAAGATAATTTTTAATCAGTGATGGGAAGATGATGAAGAGAAAGTGGAAGTTCAGTAGGGTGGTTGCGGAGTATTGTGCATGGAATTGGCTCCGTCCTTTTTATGCAAAGTGTGCAAAGTCCATCAAGACTTTAAACTGAGCTTTGTGGTCAGTCCATCAAGGCTGTAAACTGAAAAATGGTATAGTCCTCCAATACTATAAACTAAGGATGGTTTTTTGGTTGAGTCCTTCAGGACTATAAACTGACAATGTGATGTTGGTGTGATTCTGGCAGAAAGCATCCGAAGGGGGAGTCTCTGGATTTAGTTAAGGTAAGTGTGGGGGTAACTGATGATATGGCTGCTCTTTAGAACAGTTAACCCAGAATGCTAGTTTATTTCTTTAGTCTTTAATGGCTTTATCTCTGGTTCTGTTCTTATGATTTAGGTTTGAGTCCCCCAAGACTATAAAATGAGGGTTTTTGAGTCCCCCAAGACTATAAAATGAGGGCTGTAAGTCCCACAAGACCTAAAACTGAGGATGAGTCCCCCAAGACTTTAAACTGAGGAAATCTAATATATTTTTATTTCTAAATCAAGAATTTCACGTAAGAATCAATTACAGAAGAGAATCAAGAGATGAAACAAATTGTTCAGCATTAGTCTTGAACTGGTGGATGAGGTGTCTTCTTTTCTCAATTTCCTGTGGATATTTGGCAGGAGTGGATTGGAGGTAGTTCTGAATGAGATTTTTTTGTTGAGAAGAGTGTTTTTGTAATGTGTCTTTGATGGTGGGAAATTGATTGGATGGTGGTGTTTTAATGGTTCCCATATTGTCATCATCACTGTCTGGATGGGAATGAACTGGAAACTCATCAGCTTAAATTTTAGTATGGAGAAGCATTGGTTTTACCATCAAAAGGACCAGGTATGGTAGGGCTAGTGGTTGTAGTGGTTTTGGCACTATTTTTGGAAGGGTGTAGCTTGTTGATTAATCTGGGTATCAAGATGGAAGGCCTAGATCTTTTTGTTTTGCTGGAAGATGGACCAGGTTGAGGGGGAGGTGAATCTGTTGCAGATGATAATGGACCAGGTCTGGAGCAAGATTTCTTTCTGGAATAGCAGGCATCACATAAAGTTCTGTATGGATGGATTGGTGGTGATATGGTGCAGATGAGGTTATGGTCAATACAGTATTGACAGGGACCCATTTCAGAGATTGATTTTGAAAAATGTGTGAACATGGTGTTTTTGGTGAAGAAGAATGCAGAAATTCTCAATTGGAGGGAGGATGTGGTCTTCCAAAACTGGCAGAGGCCTTTGTTGGGCTGTTTGGTGCTGCTATGGTATGTCTTAATTGACATTGGTTGAATAATTGGGTGTTTTTCTGGTTTTATTCAGTGAATATTGGGACTATGAGTATGTGGGTACTACCATTTGATAGCCCTGGTTTCTCTCTATATTTTATTTCTTTTTGACATTTTTCATATTCTAAGTTTTAAGGGGTCATTTTCTCACCTTTCATTTCTAAAAGATAGCTGTTTAATTTTGTTTTTCATGTTTTATGGGCTAACTTTAAGTCTTAGTTTTATGTGCATAGTAGTATTAAGTAGAGCTAATTTGGCTCTATATTTTATGTCACAATGTTCTCATAGCTTAATTTTGTGTTTTAAGGGTTTTTATAGCTGTGGTGGATTTTTCTAAGTCTTTTGGGCTTTATTGGGGGTTTTTTGGTGCTTTTCTGGCTTCAGGGAAGTCTGGCCACTTCTAGGCAGGCTTCCCGACGTCGGGCGGCCCTCCCACCTCAGTTATAGAAGGCTGGGAAGCATTTCTAGAGGGTTTTTATTCAATTTGGCTATCAAAAGTGCCAAATTCATTGCTGTGCATGGGCTTTTTAGAGGGGGGTCTGTGGGTACATACTGAAAAAGATAGTTTGGAAAAACTTTAATTATCACACAACCATCTGGAGGTGATATAATTGTTCTCACTCATTTTTCACTGTTTTTTGGCCACAATTGGCTGTGCTTGTTTCAAGGTTAGTTCTTCATTTAACTAAACTTTGGAAACTAGTTTCTCTGGTGTAGCTTTGCAACCTGCATCAAGCATTATTGCTGTGTTCTGTGCAACAAGTGCACAGTGTTTTGTTTTTCTGGTGTGGATCTTTCTGCATTTCAGTTTTCTGGTTCTTTGGTTCTCAGTGGTCTGCTATTGGCTACTTTCTTGACTTGTTAAGCAGTCAAGAAGTGTGTTGGAAGGGGTATAGTAAAAGTCTCTAATTTTCTGTAGCAAATAAATCTCACCTGGTATTTCTCAAAGGGACAGGGGTTTTTCTCTCCAGTTTTACTCTAACTCCTTTGGTCAAAGCCTATAGCTAGTACTATAGGATTGTCTAAAAGGTAATTGATGAAAAAATAGAAAGTATGATTGACAGAGTAGGATCTAGATTATTAGATATAAGTAGTTTAATTTTGAAGAGTTTAAAAATCTAAGGATGGAGATACATGATTTGTTTGAAGAATTTCTTGTTGATATATTAAAGAATAAATTCAGAAAGAAATTTATTAATGTTTACTTAATTTTACCTAAGTAAAGAAAGCAACTATTCAATATCAGCATTTGACTTATTTGCATAAACACAGACATTTATAAAATTTTGATTTCTTGATTTTTCAGCATCAAGTTGCTTCATTTTTAATTCATCAGCTTCTAACTGAATTTTGGCATTTTCCAATTGAAATTGATTATTTTTGAATTTTTCATCATCCTCTCCTTGAATCCAAACCTTCTTCCTCTCCAAATGTAAACTATCTTTCTCAATTACTAATATTTTTTTTTCCTTTGATTGTGAATGAAACCACTTCTTTTCCTCAAAAAGTAGTTGATGTTCTGCAGCCTTTTCATGAGACTCCAACTTCATGATTTCAATTTGTGCTTCTTTTTTTCCAGAAACAAGTTTAACTTTTAAGAGTAAGAGAAAAAAATTAAGAAGAATTATTTAGTTAGTGAATAAAAAACCAAAAAATATAACCTTGTTTGTGTTTAATAAAAATCTCCCCATAAGCAGGAAACACTGCCTTTGACATTGATTGAGTTGTCCCAAAACTAGAAGAAGCTCTTTGCTTGAGTCTGTTTCTAGGAGGAATTGATTCTCTATCTTCTAATCTTTCATTGTCAGCTACTTACTTAAAAATTTCTAGATTTGATGAGGCTTGGGTCTGGTTTATACATGGGAAGTAAATTAGCACTTCAAAAGAAACAATAATAGCAAAAGTAGTTTATTATTACTACCATGGGCTTATCAAGCTCAATGTCAGAATATGCTGATGGTTCTCCAAATTCTGGAGAGTCAAGTGAAGGATCTAAAGGAAAATCTTGACTATTTGTATGAGACTCAGCAATTCTTGGGCCTTGATTCATGTGCAAGGGGTTGACATCAGGCCTTTGACCAAAGAGTTTGTCCATTTGATCAGAAAGAGGACACATACAGTTGTGTTTTTCAGAAACAGATGTGATTCCATTCTTTTCATCATCTTTGGTAACTCCAAACCCAGTTGAAGAAGAAGCCATCTTTGCTTTCTTGTATTTTTTTTGATAGGTTTTGAATCTTTCCCTCATTTGCTTTGTTTACAAATCTATCTTACCTTTAGTTTTTTATTTCAACTTCACTTCCATTTGATTAAAGACACTCAATTTTTATGGGGTGGGATGACCAACCTGAGTGGACTTTGGACAGACAAAACAAGCATCAAAATTAGATCTAATTTTCAGCCAGTTAATTACAATCTGAAGGTCAGAGAGTTTCAATTGAGTAAATTTTTAAGAATTTTATTTTGGGCAAGTCATGATAAATTAACACTAAACTAAGGAATTAGAAAAAAAAGAAAATTTTGTTGAAGAAAAGGAGAAACTAACAAAGATTTTAGATATTTATGATGCCCTGTATAAAAAAAGAGGTTGTGAGTATAGAATTTTGAGCAGGAAGATTTTATAAAAAAAAGAATAATATGTAATAAACTTACTGTGGTTTGAAAGATAAAAATTTGATTTGGAGATCAACTGGGGGAGAAGAGTTGTGATGTGGAGTAGATGGGTGAGGATGGAAGGAAGGTAGTGCACAGCTGATCCGAAGGATGTGGGTACTTATGGGCTGAATTGTGGTTACAAAAATTGTACAAAAGTAGGACATATTTGACCCCATGTTTGAGACCCCAAGTACCAAATCAGCCATTTTTCACAGCAAATTTTTGTGGTGTTTTTCAAATGAAAAATGCTAGGCCTGTTTGGTAATATTTGAGACCCTCTTCACTTTTTTAATGTATTCATTTTATTATCTATTATATTTTATTTTATTGGTCCCATTTTGAGAAAAATGTAGTTCTCAATAATTTTGTAAAGTATTTTTATTTTTATGATTTAATCTATATACTTAAATGATTAATTATTTACATTATAAGTTGATGTTTTTACTTATATCATTTTATAATTAATTAAATAAAATTTATAATCATTTAGTACATAAATACATACTAATCTTTTATAGAATATGATTTTATATTGTATTTATATGTATATACATTGTATATAATAATAAAATTAATATAACAATTTACTTAAACCTATTGTTATATAATTTTATTTTAATATAATATTTAATTTGTATATACTTTAAATCCAATTTATCTTATTTTAATTTAACATAAGATTTTACTTACCACTCAATATAGCCTGGCTGAATCTCCCTCACTCTAAAAAATCAATAAAAAAATGCTAAGATTTTTTTTTATTTCTTTAAAGGAGTAGAGAGGTTAGAAATTTCTTTTCCAGGTATCCAAGTATCATGATCAGATGATTTATTTTTATATCTCAATTAATATTCAGTACCTTTTTCAGAGTTGATACTTCTATCATTGAAAATATTATCAATTTCTGCAGTTTCTGTGACTTCTTGAGGATTTTTCTTTAATCTAAATTTTCTTTTAGGAAATAAGTCACTGTTGGAGGTATAAGGTTCAAGTAAGGAGATGTGGAAAACAGGGTGTTATCTATCATATGTAGAGTACAATAATACTTCTACTTCATTATCACCAACCATTATTTCAACAACAAGTGGTACCACAAAAGGATGCTTTAGTTTTTTATTTCCCTGTAAATTTCAGTAGACAGTAGATATCAGTACTTCATCACCCTTTTTAAATGTGTATTATTTATGGGATTCATCCCATCTTTTCTTTTCATATTCAAACACTTTATCAACACAACTTTGAGCATGTTTTCTGCATAGTTATTGCATTTGCATAAAATTTTTAACACCAGGATGAAGTTCCAACTTTGGTAATATATTATTGAGAATTTGAGCAGGAGTATTTAGGACATAACCTAGCCAGAGCTCAAAAGGTTTTCTTTCAATGAAAGAATGTACAGTTCTATTATAAGCAAATTCAAGGCCTGGTAATAGAGTAACCCAGTCATATGTAAATCTGTCATTATCTTTATATTCTAACAAAAAGGCACAATAACTTCTTATAATATCTTATAGAGTTTGGATAATTCTTTCAGCTAAAACATAAGTTTGAGGATGGTGAGCATTTGATAATTTATCCCACAACCACATATATCCATTAAAGACATCTAAAATTAAGATGTAAATTTTGGGTCTCTGTCAGAGATAATGGCTTTTGGGAAACCATTAATTTTAAACATGTGTGACCACCATAAGAAAACTAAATCTTTGGTGAAAAAATTGTTATGGGTGGGAATGAATTAGCACAATTTGGTGAATCTATCCATTATTACCCAACTAGAATTATAACTGTCTTTTCCTGTTACGGGAAGACAAGTGATAAAATACATATTAATTATTTGAAATGGAGCATCAGATGCTTCAATAAGTTGCATTAATAATGCCCTTTTTCCTGTTAATTTTTTAGATTTTTGAGAAGAATAACAAGATTCAACATACAATTATGTGTCTTCAGACATATTAGCCCACCATGCAGTATTTTTTATTCTGACCATGGATCTTTCTAGATAAAAATGACCTTCCAATATATCATCATTATAAATTTTTAAGATGGTTTCTTTCAAGGAAGGAGGAATTAAAATAACATTAGTAAGTTCTCTCCTGTAATAAATGTAACCATTATCAATTGAAAACTTTCCTTTTTTTAAAGCATTTTGATGCTTTGGGGGAAGATCTTTTATTAATGCTTGAATTGAAGCATTCTTTGATCATTCAATATTGTAACTAATTTATTTAAATCAAAATTTATTTTCATATGAATCCAGAATTAATTACAATAACTCCTCTTATATATCAACTATATATATACCATGTATATGAATTGTCTTATCTTCAGGTACATAAGCTGGGTTAGAGTCATCAATTAGTAGAGGTAATCTAGAAAGAATATCTACATTGGAATGAACATTTCCAGCCCTTTGGATAATTGTCTTTTTACCTCTGTATTTTTGAATAGCTATTTGCCACCTAAAATTATGTCTGTTTGGTGTTTTTAGGTTTAATAGGGATTTAACTGCACTACAATCAGTAACCAACTCAAAGTTTTGTTCATCTTAGTAATAATGAAGTTTTTCTAAAGCCCATAAAACTGCTAAACAATCTAATTCAGTGGCACAATATTTCAATTTACTATTTCTTAAGGTTCTTGAAATATAAAAAATAACTACTTCTGAGTTTTTATCATTAAAAAATTGTTTTTGGTAAGGAGAAGCTCCTAGTCTAATAAAACTTGAATCTGTGTACAGTAAAAATTGTTTATTGAAATCTGGGAGGGCAAGAATTGGAGAAGACATTAAAAAAAATTTCAATGTATTAAAGGCTCTCTGTGATTTATCATTCCAGATAAAAGCAGAATTTTTTCTGTTTAATTTAGTAAGAGGTAAGGCTATGACTTGGTAATTTTTATATATTGTCTATAATAGCTATACATTCCTAAAAAAACTTTGAATTTCTCTTACAGAAGTTGGTGCTTTCACATTTTAAATTCCAGCAACTTTATTTTGATCTACACAAATTTGTAAAACTGAAACCACATGACCTAGAAATTTCAAGGATTGAATGCCAAATTTACACATTTTCAAAGATAAAGTCATGTTAATATCATCCATCTTTTGAAAGACTCTATTAAAGTAAGTCATGTACTTATCAAAGGCTTTATAAAAAACTATGTTGTCATCAATATAGACCATTAACCACACTTCAATTATTTCATGATGAAAAGTATTATACATCACTTTTTGAAAACTGAGGAGGCATTTTTAGGGCCAAATGAAATTCTAACATACTTATATATTCCCATGTCTGTAGTAATTAGCAAGAAATTCTGAGAGTTCTTTTCAACAGGAATTTGATGATATACCTTATTGCAATCTAGACAACTAATAAATTTTGCACCTTGAAAGGTTGCATGTATTGAGTTTATTCTGGGTAAGGGATAAATATCCTCCACTGTATAAGTATTCAATGCTCTATAATCCCCACAGAGTCCAGATTTATCTTTTTAAAAAGAGATTAAGACAGGGGAGATGACACAATATTTTGATGTAAAATAAACCTTCTCAATAATTATTATTTTCAAGAGGGTAGTGAGATTATCCTCAATATCTTTTCTCTTTGTTGGAGAAGCAGGATATGCTTTTTTCTAAAGGCTGAGAGGGATTTCATTAAATTTACAGGATAAAGAAATTTTCTTTTCCTCTTAAAAAAATTCTAATTCATGAGATCCATGAGAAAAAGTCATAGGAAAAGATGTAATTAAGGCAATTATAGAATCTTTTTGATCACCAGTTATATGATCACCAAATGACGCAGTGTTTATTTCAGACAATAAAATATCCATTTCATCTGTTGATCTACCTTTAAATTAAATTAATGAATTAAAAGATTTTAAAAGGTCTGCAGAAGGTTTTTTAGAGGAAGAAATTTTAAATTTTCTTTTTCTATTAAAGCCCAATGTAAAACAATAGGGGGTATCAAAGTTAGAAATTTTTAATTATTTAAAAAGTGTTTCACAACACAAAAATAAAGCCATATACTCAACTGTAACTCTCAGTAAAAAAGTGCTTTATGGGCACATTATGGAATATCTAAAAAAAATAATCATGGATAATTTGGCAGAAAAAAGAGGTATTTTGAAAATGAAGATTTCTAACTTTGATACCCCCTAATTGTTTGTAGGATCTAATTTGATACAAAACATGGTTAAAATTTCATTTCCCACAATAAACCAATTTCTTAAGTTGTCATTTTTTATCATAACAATTTCACAAACAGCCCTAACGAAACCATCATTATACTTAAAGAATACATTTTTTTTTGTGTTTGCCAATGAGACATAAAACAAAACTATAACCTCTCCATTCTTCAGATGTCATAGGTAATAATTTACTATCATAATATTCATCTACAGAAGCTAGTGCTTTCTCAGACACTACATTTCCTCCAGAACCAGTGTCAAGAGCAACCTCAAAATTTTTACCATTTATGATAACAGGTGCTCTCAAGGGAGATATTAATATAGAGTTTTCAGTAATATCTTTTATAATTTCAGCATTTTCTACTGTAGATAAATCCAAGTTACAAACTTCAGGTTAATTATCTAAATATTGGACATCTTTTTCTAGAATAAAAATTCATTTAAAGAATCATTTTCATAAGAGATATTACTACCACATTCACTAGAGGAATCCTTAATCAGCTTCAGGATTATCTGTTTCCTCAGTTTTTTCAACAAGGTGAATTTTCTTGTCACAAAAATTTCCTTTTTGCCATGCTTTGATACATTTAAAACAAGTGTTTTTTGCATATTTCTTTGGTGAAACTGGGGCAGAGAAGTTTTTTAGATTTTTTTGGGAGTTTTGATGAAAGTTTCTGCTGATCATTGTAAGATTTTAAGGAATAACTCTTTGGCTCATATCTATGGTTCAGTGATACTTCATTACAGATAATAATAAAAGAATAATGTTCTCTTACATTCTCAGTTCTAGATACAATCAAATCTCTGAGAGAATTTGATAATTTATAGAGAATTATTTCTCTCCAAATATCATTATCCATTTTGGATCTATAGATCTAAGAATTTTTGTTATTTTTATAAGAAAGCAATAGGCTTTTCATCAGAGGAGGATATATATTAAGAATTCTCATATAATCTTTGCTGTGCCAACCTGAATTTTGAACCACCAAATTGATTCTCAATTAATGTCTTCCACTCATTCCATGTATAGTGATTTTTATCCAATTAAACAGATTCATACCACATCAATGCTACATTTGAAAATAAAAAGGTTAATTTAGAAACAACTTCTTCATCCGGAAATTTATAAGAATTCTATAAATTATCAATTTTTTGAATAAAAGTTTGCCAGTCAGATGACAAATCACCATTAAATGTAGGATATTGATAAATTTAAGGCCAATTCTTGTTGCTACTAGGGCTTTTAAATTTATGATTGGAAATATTCTTAGTAATCAATTCTTGAAGCTTAGAAAAGTGTTCAAAACTTCATTATTTAAAGAAACAGTTGGTTAATCATGAGTATTAAATTTTTTGTTGGTCACAAAATAATTCATAGACTCATTGTCAGATTGATTTGTTGCTAAATTAAAAGAGGAAGCTCTTTTTTTGAGCTGTCTACCTTTATTTCTAGTTGTAGAAATTTTTACCACATTATAATGTTCATCAGGAATAAATGGTAATGTAGAAAATTTTTCCTCAAGATTTGATAATTTATCTCTTAACATTGGAATATAAGAAAGTTAATCATTAATTTTTTCAAGAGATAGAATATTTCTGTTTTAATCTACTGAGAATTTATTAATCAAAGATTAAAAATCAATTTCCAATTTTTTCAATTCATTGTGTAAGGTTTATTATCATTTTTAATGAAGTGTTTTCATCTATGAGGGGTTTTAATTCACTAATAACTTTATGCAGATGATTATATATATCTGAAATGATTTTTGATCATTTTTATAATATTTTGTTGATCCAGTAAATGATTTAAAGTGTCTTTTAATTTAAAATAAGCTTTATCTTGTACAGAATAACTCACTTTACAATGTAAATGTAATTTATTTAATCTGTCATATTCATGCTTTAATAAATCTTTTAAACTTTATCTTTTATTGAACTAAAATCAGGAGAACCTTTTAAAATCTCTTCAGAATTTTTTTCAAGTAAGACATAAATTTCATGTGCAACAGAATCATTTCTAATTGCAAGAGAAAGATTTACTAAAAAAGTTGAAGTTAAATGTAAAGGCTCATCAAATGACAATTTACTGATTACATAATCTGGACTACTCATAACAGGTATTTTTTTCTTGATAGGTTTTACAGTTCTATCACTAATTTCAACAACATTACCTGAAGAGGAAGGTTTAGTATTATACATACTAACATGTTTATCAAAAAGATTGCTTACCATGGCAGAGGAGGAAACATTGCCCTGGGCCTGAGCCTTCTTTTTTCTGCTTACCTGGTAAGGATGTACAGGTGGAGAGTGGTAATTTTGTGTCCTGGATGGGACAGGTTGATGATCTAGAGGAGTTTTCACATTCCTCTGGTAACTATTCATGAGATAATCCCATTTCCACTGTTCTACCTCCATAGTATTTGAGGTTTATTGAGGATGATGTGGATTTTGTTGTATAATTTGATGATGAATTTGGCTTCTCTTTAACAGCTCTTTCATCTGATCCCAAATTGTATCCACTCTGTCTTTGTATTTCATATTTTCTACTTTCATTTCTTTTATATCACCTGATAGGTTGTTTACCTGCTGTGCCAGAGTGATTATATTTAGTTTTATATTTTTTGAGGGATTTTCCAGATTTATAAGAGGTTTGACTTCTTTCTGAATTGTTGGAGGAGGAAGGTTTATCACATCTCCTGACATTTCTATGTCCTGAAGAATTTGATGTTTTTCTGTCAGCTGAAGAATCTTTATAAGTTAATTTTGAAGAACCTACAGATTCAACATCAATATCTACCTCTATTTGATCAACATGTTAATTATCCATTCTATCAGTTAAATTTCTAGACATAAAATCTGTATCCTGAAAAAAATCAAAAACAATTTACAATGATTTTAATTTTAAATTTAAGATATAAAATAAAAATATGTAATTAATATTTTAAGTCAAAAATATGAGGAAAAAATTTAAATTTACAATGATTATTAATTATGTTATAAAAAATAATCACAATAATGTTTTGTTTAAATTTATTTCATTTGATTATATTAATTAAAATAATAACTAAAAAAATTATTTGGGACTAAACACCAAGTGTTATTATTGTCAACCAATATTATCAAGTATTAATGATAATTAATTTCAATTTTTAATAAAGAAATACTGATATTCTAGGACTTAGAGAATTACTCTATTATTTTCAACTAGAAATAAAATTTAAATTTTTTAATTACTTAAATGCAGTGACTCAGAAAAATAGCCAATGGCACTATTATTGCAATCAAAGCTCAAGGTTAAATTTTGTTAGGAGAAACGTTAAACTTACTATAGTGATTGAAGAATAACAGTGAAAATTATACAATTTCAAGTATATACAATCCTTTAGTCTAAAACCCCAGTTTGCATCAAGGCTGTGACAAAAGTTCATTTTTTGTGCAAGGGTGGTCTGTGTGCTGAGTCATTTGTCCAAAAAGTTGAAACCATTGATATTAAGAAAGGTTCCAAATTTTCAGCATGTTGTCTAGAAGAAGGAAGAAAAAGTACAACAAAACAGAAGAAGAAGAGGAAGAAGCAAGGAAATAGTAAGATGGAATTTAAGGGGGAAAAAAAATAACAAAGAAGATAAGGAACTTTAAAGAAAACTAATGGACATAAAAAGTTTTTTAAAATTGAGTAAGTAATTCTATTTATCTTTTACTATTTCAAAAAAAAATAAAACAATTAACCGCTTGTAAAGAAACCTTGTATATAGTCCAATTTCTCAATTTATGTATTTTCAAAGCAGAAATAAATTTGACAGAATAAATACTAGTAAATGTAACAAAATTCACCACACAATATTTGGGGGGGACTTACTAGCAAGTCCTCAAATTGAAGTCATATGGAGCTCATATGGAACTTAGACTTAACTCAGATGAAATCTTCATGAAATGAGCTTGAAACATTCACAAAAAATGGGTGAGTTTAGATTGAAAGCATTATGAAAAACTATTCAAAGCTGAATGGTAATCAGAATATAAGAACTTTTGAAATATTTTCAATAAAAAATTTTCTTTGATGAAATGTAATCAGATGATATTTCTGAATAAAAATTTAAGAGTAAAAAGACAATAAATTACATTATTTTTTCTTAAGTATAAATTTTAATCATTCTAAGAAATATACTACATTTTTTTGTAAAAGTATAAAAAATAGTTCATGACTTCTTAATATAAATAACATCCATTTTTTCATAAAGCAAAAAAATCATTTTTATAGAGACCATTAAAACTGAATTTTTCTCAATTTTCTTTTAAGAATTTTTAGATTATGCAATAATTTTCTTATTTAAATGAATTATATAACTTTAAAATTAAGCCATAGATCCTATCCCGTAGAATATTCAAAAATTCTGTATAAAAGACGCTGTCACCGTACAACCTATGCACAAGGTCGAGGGTGTTCCTGGAAGTGAGATGGAGAAAGGAGTTTAGAAAATTTGGCGAGACACAGAGGAAATGTTCAAGGAAGTGATTCAAAGAGGATTCGAAGGGTGAACTACTGCTTCAAGATATGTTCAAGGAGAATTCTAATATAATTTAAAGATAATATTAAATTCTTAAAATCTCACAAAGGGTTGGAAACTCAATAATCAAAGATTTAGGATTTAGAAATGATTACTGAGAAAATAAGGAAAGATAAAATAATAATGATTTAACCTAAATCTTTACCACTATTAACTATATATATGTTTTTTAATTTAATTCTAAAGAAAGTCAAACTGAAATCCTAACCCCTTTCATATCCTTTACTCCTCCCCGCATTGACCTCATACCCATCCACTATTCCGCACACCACAGACCATTAAAAAATACATCCATTACACCTGGACCCTCCTTACTAGCATCTGTTAACCCTTTAATCCTCCACTATCTATTCCGTCCATGCTCACTACCCCTTTTAATAATTCACAGACATTTAATAAACCTTTTAGTGCACCATTATATTGACTATTGTGCTGTGCATTGCTTATTGAAGAAAAGACTGAGATACACTATTGAGAGATTGACTAACTTATATTTAGAGTTTAGACTAGCGCGGTTGAATAGCGAATACAAAAAGGAAAGTAGCAGTTGCTATGCAGAATTGCTTTCTGCGCTTTGAGTATGGATTTAGACCTCTGTAATATTGATTTAATGAGCTGCTTTTGCCTCGAGTGTCACGTGGCGCGTGACAGATTCCCGGGTATAAAAATGCAGGCTCTGTTGAGTGTGAGACATACTTCCCACACTAGTTTCCCTCCCCTTTTATTTTAATTACTTTATAATTTACTATGATGAATTGTCCTACCCCAACTCCCACACCTCCACACCCCAAAGCAGATGGGAGAATTGTTACCCGGAAATATTCCCAGGCCTGCACGGCCTGCGAATCGATGGAGAACTTTTGCATTGAAAGTACGGCGACACAAGGTCCTCGCTAGAAGTGCAAGTTTTGCCGCTGGAGACAGGTGGCGCGTGATGCCTTGTCAGAAAATGCAGACATCAAGCATTGATTCACGAAAACCAAATATTGGGTGATACCAAAAACAAAAGAGGTAGTCGAGGATATTTGGGATGTTTCCATTGGGGATTATCAATCGGTGGGAGAGAATGGGGAGGAAGTTGAAGATGATATAGCAACCTGGGTAACCCAGGCCACAAGTAAGAAACCAGGGGTTGAAGAAGAGGTAGATGAGTTAGTTGAAGAGGATGAGGATGAAGTCCCTATCTTGAGAGGGACACCAAAAAATCAATGGGTGGTCATCTAGGATGACAAAGAGGAGAAAGAAGTGGCGGTGGAGGTTACTCCAAAATTATTCTTAGAGGCTGACCCCATATTCGAAGTAAGTCCATTCTTCTGTTGTTTTAGAAATTATGTTACTGATGATCTTTTTTTAGAATCCAGATGTCATTGCAGCAGTTCCAATTGTGGAAGTTGCGCCATTGCTGCCAGTTGAGGCAAATCATCCAGTGGTTGATTCGTGGGAGGATATCGAAGAGACTCTCCACTAGGTATGGTCGAAGAAACCTCAACAAGGTTGACGAACCAGGTTTTTTAAGATTTAAGTGGTGAAGTCGATAAGGTTGTCAATGCCGCTTCCTTCGACGTGGCCAAAGAACTACTGGAAATTGGGGAAGTGGTACCGGTAGGAGAGGAGGAGGTTTTTGAAAAATGTAGAAAGGAGATAAGGGTGATTTTGGAGAAGGTGAAGGGATTGGTTTGAGAGAAAATAAAGGAGAAAATTTAAAATGGAAGGAGAAAGAAAAAAGAAAGAAAATTATAAATAAAAGCAGAAACAATTTGTATTGATTTATTTTATTTTGTTGTTTTAATTTAAAATTTTAATATTTATTTTTATAAGATTTTGAGAGAAAAAAGAAAAAAAGAAAGAAAAAATTCAAATAAAATTTTGTTTTAAATTTTGAAAGAAGAAAAGAAAGAAATTTTAATTGAAAGAGTTTTAGTTTAAATTTTGAAAAGAAAAAAAAATTAAGTAGGAAAAAAGAAATAGTTGATTAAAATAATTTTATTGGAAATGAAAATTTAATGAAAGAAAAAAATTGTTATTTATGAAAGTTTATTTATTAATGTTTTGAGGAATTTTAGTTATTTGAAAAGAAAAAAGAAAAAGAAGAGAAGAAATAAATTTTTTAAAAAAAATAATTTGAAAGAAAGAAGTAATTGTACAAAGAAATTTTAAAAGAGAGATTTAGAGGTTGAAGTGAAATTCAAGAAGGATTTTCATGTTGCGTTTGTGAAAATTTTTGATAGTTTGAGGAAAAGAATTTTTTTAAGGAAAGAATGTAGGTAGAAAATTTGAAAAGAAAAGAAAAGAAAAGTTAAAGAAATTTAAGAAGGTTTTATGAATTTTTTATTTATTTTGTTTTAAATTTTTTTTTTAATTTTATTTAATTTTACTTTGATTTTATTTTAATTTTATTTTAATTTTATTTTAATTTTATTTTAATTTAATTTTAATTTGTTTTAATTAAATTTTATTTATATTAATTTAATTTAATTTAATTTTATTTATTTTAAAGAAGGTTGAAAAACTTTTAAAAGAAAAAAAGAAGAAAGAAGAAAAGAAAACAAAGAATATAGAAATTTTAGAGGTAGAGATGTTTTAGATTTTAAAGAGAAGAAGGAAAAAGAGAAAGAAAAAAAAGAGATTTTTAAGGTTTTGGTTTTAAAGGATATTTAAGATGAAAAGATTTTAGAAGTTCAGGGGCATTAGAAACATTGATGGCTGGTTCCCAGGATGTTTTGTCTGAATCATCAAGGAAGCCTTCCCATTCCATGAGGTATTGAAGTTTCCCCTTGCGCATTCTTGAATCAAGGATATGGCTTACTTCCCACTCTAGATGGTCTTCTACTTTGACCGGTTCCAGAGGAGGTTGGTTCTTGCCCGGGTATGTTTCTCGAGCCAGTTCCAGGAGAGATACGTGGAAAACAGGGTGAATAGCTTGCCATTTAGGAGGTAGCTTGAGTTTAAATGCAGTTTTAGAGACTTCAGAGTCGATTTTGAATGGTCCCAAGTGCTTTTCAGCTAGTTTCTTTGATGGTCGAGTGGTTCCAATTTTTTGTGCATCGAGCCATACTTTGTCGCCTTGTTTAAAAGAAGGAGCAGATTGTTGATGTTTGTCGGCCTGTTCCTCGTACCTTCAAATCGCTAATTCCAAATTTGATTTAAGTTCCTCTTGGAGTCGTGATATGGTTCAAAGATAATGTTCAGCAGGATGACTAGTTCCTACGTGGATTGAGTTGAATCGAGGATGTCTTCCATAAACAGTTTCAAAAGGATATTGTCGTGTCGAAGAATGAGTCGAGTTATTATAAGCAAATCCGGCCAATGGTAACCATGTGGTCCAATCGCCTTGTTGGTAACTGACATACATTTGAAGGTATTGTTCAAGGATTTGGTTGACCCTTTCCGTTTTCCCATTGGTTTCAGGATGATAGGCCGTGGAGAGATTCCTCGCGATATTGAGTTGTTGACACAGTTGAGTGCAGAATGTGGATACAAACAATGAGCCTCTATCTGAAATAATATCATTAGGTAAGACATGTTTGGAAAATACATGCTCTAGAAACAATTTTGACAAATCTTCTGCTGTAGCAGTAGTAGTGGTTTTAATAAAAATAGACATCTTTGAAAATCTATCTACTATTACTAATATAGCATCAAAATTATTAGAAAGAGGAGGTTGAGAAATAAAATCCATTGATAAAGATTCCCAAGGTTTAGAGGGAATAGGAAGCGGTTGAAGAAACTCATGCTTCTGGTGATGGGGAGCCTTATTCCTATTACATTCATAACAAGCTCTTATATAGGCCTTGATTTCTCTGGTCATTCCTGGCCAGAAGAAATCCCTTGCTATTAACTGGTAGGTTTTATCAACCCCAAAATGACCAGCTAATGGAGAATCATGTTGACTATTGAAAATCCATAATTTTATTTCATTGTTGTTGGGTATGACTACTCTACCTTCGAAAATTAATAGAACTGATTCAATACTAAATCTTTTGGCCCCTTGCTTTGAGAGTATTTTGTCTGTTAACCCTAAACAATTGTTGTCCTTTGACTGAGCTTTGAGGATGTTGGATAATGGATTTTGAAACAATTGAATTGTCATCAAATTAAATTGATGAGTCGTTAACATTGATTCGTTGAAAATTGATTTCACACTCACTGGGTTCTTGTCAGCAAATGCCTCCCCCCGCTGTGGGTAAACGTCATCCTGACGTGACAAGATATCTGGGACAATGCAGTTCTTACCTGGGCAATAGGAAATAGAAAAAGGAAATTCAGACAGAAATTCAGCCCACCTGGCTTGACGCCTGGTTAACACTTTGGAAGACATAAAGTCTTTCAAAGCATTATGGTCATTTAGAATTTGAAAATGACTATTTAGGCTGTGAAGAAAAGAGCGCCATTTTTTAAGACAATGAATAATAGCTAAATTCTCTTTGTCATGAATTTCATAATTTAATTCTGCTGCAATGAGTTTACGTGACTCAAAAGCAACAGGATGAAACAATTTTGTTTTGGTATTTAATTGAGAAATGACCCCTGCGATAGCATAATTGCTTGCATCTGTCTCCACTATTGTTGAAGCAGAAGGATCAAAGTGTCGAAGAATTGGAGCTGTGGTAAATGCAGTCTTCAATGCTTCAAATTCCTTTTGTGCTGTAGAAGTAAAAACAAAAGGAATATCTTTTCTAAGAAGAGAAGTAAGATTGGAAATAGTTTTAGAGTAATCTTTAATAAATCTTCTATAGAAATTTCCAAAACCCAAAAATCCTTGGAGGGATTTAACGGTTTTGGGCTCAGGCCATTCCAGGACTTTTTGGACCTTTTTGTTGTCCATGACTAAACCATTGGTGGATAACGTAAAACCCAAAAAATAGATTGATTTAAGGTGGAATTCACATTTATTGTGCTTGGCGTAGAGACCGTGATCTCGAAGTTGATTTAGAACCTGTCAAACATGATGAATATGTTCATTCAGTGTCTTCGAGAAAATTAAAATATTATTTAAATAGACAACAAAAAATTGTTTGACAACATCTTGAAAGATGTCATTGACAAAGGTTTGAAAAGTTGATGGTGCATTACACAATCCAAAAGGCATAACTAAATATTCAAAACTACCAAATCTAGTGCACATTGCAGTCAGTGGTTCATGACTTTCTGCAATTCAAATAAGATTGTAAGCGCCTCTAAGATCAATTTTAGAAAATAAATTAGCACCATTGAAAAGGGTAAGAAGCTATGACATAGGAGGAACAGGATATGCATTCTTCTTAGTGACTGTGTTGAGCTTTCTATAGTCAACACACAACCTAAGACTACCGTCCTTTTTCTTTACAAAAAGAACAGGGGAGCCGGTTGGGGATTTACTGGCTCTGATGAAACCTTTGGCTACATTCTTTGCAATTTAGTCTCGAAGAACTTGAGATTTGTCCTTGGACAAAGAATAGACAGGACCTGCCAGAGGTACTGGACCTATTAACTCTATTTGATGGTTGTAGGGTCGATGAGGTGGTAACTTATCGGCCTTGCGGATTGAGAAAACATTGAGGAAATCATGATAAATTTCTGGTAGAGTTGATTTAATGGCTTCAACATTGATTTGGTTTTCCTCATCATCTTCGAGAGAATCTGTTGAGGGAAGACCAGAATTGAGAGAGCATAATTTGATTACTTCGAGGCAATTTAAATCCTCTTCGAGTGAAGTCATCGAGCTAGAAGGGTTAGCCAATTGCTCATTTAGAGAAAGATCAGATGCTTGCAAGTCATCTGGCAGAGATTTGTCCTGTAGCGGGAGTTTTCAGGCGGGTTGTTTAACTCCCTATTGACCTGCATTGAAGAATTAGAAATACACTTTGTGCGTGGGATGATCAATCCCTGTGACCAATCAACTTCAGGATTCCAATGTGTTAAAAAGTAATGGCCAAGAATGGTATTGTCCATCCTTGGGGCGTCCAAGACTGATAATTGCCACTCAAAGGGGGAAAAGTTCGGAAAGTTGAAAACCCATTAAACTTTCTTACTTACCCAATATTTGGGTTCCTCTGATTCGACCAAGTAAATTGGAGTTTGATCAATATCTGTAAATGTCAGTTGTAACTTCTTGGCAAAAGATAAACTCACAAAAGAAATTGAAGCTCCAGAGTCTATAAGACAACTGAAGGGGGTATCCTCCTTAAAAAGAATGAATTTCAAGCGGTTTAAGGCAACTCCAGTCCTTAAGACATGGAGGTTCTGTGCACTGGGCGAGATAAGATAGTTTGCTTTGCACACAAGTAAACTATCTACTAGTTTTTTGACTTCAAACTAGTACCTTCTCTTTCCTTCAACTTTACACAATCTTCCAGCTTGTTCTTACCCCCAGAATACATACATAACCCATTATCCGCTCTTCTCTTCCTCTCAGCTTCTTTAAGTTTCCCTTTAGGATCCAGTATTTTGCTGATATCGCCTGGGGTCAAGCTTTTAGGTCGAGGTTTGTCCTTTCCCTTATTTGTTTGGATTGAGTTGTCTGTGGGTGTGAAGAAGGTCCCAATGTAGACAATCCTATAGTACTAGCTATAGGCCTTGACCAAGGGAGTTGGAGAAAAACCAGAGAGAATATCCCCTGTCCCTTTAGAAAAATAGAGTGAGATTTACTTGCTAAAGTAAGTTGGTTCCTGATTTTCTAAAGCCCCTTTTCAACACACTTGACTGCTTGATGAGCCAAGAAAGTAGTCACCAGACAGACTACCAGACCAAAGAACTGAAATGTAGAACAATTTCCACACCAGAGACAGAAAAGATACTTGATGTAGGCTGCAAATCCACACCAGAGACAGCAATAATACTTGCTATAGCTTGCAAGACTTTAACAGAGAAACAGTTGCCAAAGTTAAGTTAAATGAAGAACTCACTTGCAACAAACACAGCCAAATTGTGGCCATAAAACAGTGAAAACTGAGTGAGGAACAAGGATATCACCTCTGGATGGTTGTATGATAATTAAGGTTTCCCCAAACTGTCTTATTCACTACGTAAACACAGACCACTATCTAAGAGCCCATGCACACCCACAAATCTGGCGCCTGTACCTGCCAAATCGAATAAAAAACCCTCCTGAAGCGCTCCCCAACCTCCTAAAACAGAGGAGGGTGGGCCGCCCGACGTTGGAGATGCCGCCTGAAGCAGCCCGGCCTCCCTAAAGCCAGAAAACCAATAAAAACAACTAATCTACTTAGAAAAATTAGCTACAACTACTAAAACCTTTAAAACACAGAACTTCACTATAACAACATTGTGACATGAAATATAGAGAAAAATTAGCTCTATCCAATGGTACTAAGCACTTAACCCTAAGACTTAAGGTTAGCCCGTAAAACACAAAAAACAAAATTAAACAGCTTTCTTTTATTAATGAAAAATGAGGAAATGACCCCTTAAAACTTAGAATATGAAAAATGTCTACAAGACATAAAATATAGAGAAAAACTAGGGCTATCCAATGATAGTACCCAAATACCCGCAGACCCAATATCCATGGAATAAAACCAGAAAAATACCCAATTCCTTAACAGATGTCAATTAAGGCATGCACAAACAGCGCCAAATCACACAACAAAGGCCCCTTCCAATGTTGGAAGACCACACTGATTTAAAATTAAGGCCTTGAGATTTGTTGGTGTATCGATGATGTTGAAGTCGTCCTTGGTAAACGCCGTCAAGTTTGAGGGTTTGATCCATTAAATCCATTAAAGTAGTCATCTTCTGACCGTGAAGATTTAACTGATCCAGAATCCTCGAAGGAATTCCTTTTTTGAAATGATACTAGAGGGCAGCATCATTCCAACCTACTCGAGTTTGAAGTGCTCTGAAGTTCGAGATATATTCAGAGGCTTTACCATTATGACTCATGCAAAGAAAGTCAAGTTCAATTTCTGCATTGTCAGTTTTGTTAGGGTCACCGAACAACTTGAAGAGTTGGTCTTCAAACTTTTCCCAGTTATTAATAAGTAAGTGGTTTTCGGTTGAAGAGAGCATGAGAAGATAAGGTTCAAACCATCTTGCTGCTTTTCCGGCTAGGAATGAAGAAGCATAAACAACCTTCTATTGGTCGTTATTGAAGGTTTGAGGGTCATTATGGAACAGGAGCTTTCAGGTTTGCAAGAAGGTCCGCAATCTGTCTTGATGTTCTCCATTGAATTTATCAGGAGATTTCATAGAAGTAGTTTTGAATTTAGATCCCTCTGAAGACGTTGAATTTGAAAGGGTCTTCATGAAAAGTCTCATGAAATCTTCCAGAGAATTAGATGGTCCAGGTTCTGAAGGTTGACCAGAAGGGTGATTAGCAGGGGCGGATGGTGCCTCGTGAATTGTATCCTCTCCTTCTTCATCATCACTAGAGTCATCAAAATCTTGTGGGATGTCTTCTACAGATTGGACTGAATGTTGCCGTTCCATTAGGTTGAGTGGCTCCAAGGAGTGAGTGCGGGAAACAGGCCGTGTGGCTGTTGGCCTGCCTCTGGCGCGAGCTCTAGTAGTAGCGCCTGTAGGATGAGTGCGTTGAACAGGTGCCATTTTAAGAATTTAGAGAAAAACACCTGAAAAGGGACGTAGTAGTGCAAAGAATGTGAACTAAGGAGAATTAAATTATACTGTCACCGTACAACCTACGCACAAGGTCAAGGGTGTTCCTGGAAGTGAGATGGAGAAAGGAGTTTAGAAACTTTGGCGAGACACAGAGGAAATGTTCAAGGAAGTGATTCAAAGAGGATTCAAAGGGTGAACTACTGCTTCAAGATATGTTCAAGGAGAATTCTAATATAATTTAAAGGTAATATTAAATTCTTAAAATCTCACAAAGGGTTGGAAACTCAATAATCAAAGATTTAGGATTTAGAAATGATTACTGAGAAAATAAGGAAAGATAAAATAATAATGATTTAACCTAAATCTTTACCACTATTAACTATATATACGTTTTTTAATTTAATTCTAAAGAATGTCAAACCAAAATCCCAACCCCTTTTATATCCTTTAATCCTCCTCACATTGACCTCATACCCATCCACTATTCCACACACCACAGACTATTAAAAATACACCCGTTACACCTGGACCCTCCTCACTAACATCCGTTAACCCTTTAATCCTCCACTATCCATTCCGTCCATGCTCACTACCCCTTTTAATAATTCACAGACATTTAATAAACCTTTTAGTGCACCATTACATTGACTATTGCACTGTGCATTGCTTATTGAATAAAAGACTGAGACACACTATTGAGAGATTGACTAATTTATATTTAGAGTTTAGACTAGCGCAGTTGAATAGCAAATACACAAAGGAAAGTCGCAGTTGCTATGGAGAATTGCTTTCTGCGCTTTGAGTATGGATTTAGACCTCTGTATTATCGATTTAATGAGCTGCTTTTGCCTCGAGTGTCACGTGGGGCGTGACAGACACAAAATCATAAAATTTAGATGCAGTAAAACTTTATTCTTAACTGTTGAACTTGATGAAGCACCTTCATTTCTCTTATCCTCAAATAAATAAAAATTGAAAAATTATAATATATATGTTAAACAAAAAAAAATCATGTGCTAAAGTCTATTTTTTTAAAAAAAAATTACAAATGCAAGAAGATTATACAAACAGTAAGTAAAGTAATTTTGGTTTTTTTTAGGATAAAAGATGTTCTCAACTTCAAAAGAACTTTATGATAAAGTTTAAGTAAATACAATATGTTTCATAATTATGAAGCAATTTTTATTAAATCCATAAATATTTTTTAGGCTCATTTTCATTCTTTAAAATAATTTTATCAAGTCACAGCAATCAGCTTTTACTCATTTAAATTTTGTTCTTAAAATCAATTAATTAAAAGGAAACTAAAATACAAATGGAAAGATTAATATAAATCAAAAAATATTCTTATAAAATGTAAGCTGTATGCTTTATTTTTTCTTGAATTCTATAATTTAAGATATCAATAGTGTTCACCTGAGAATACACAGTACAATCTAAACAGATTTTTATAATGCACTATAAGAGTTTTTGAATTTAAATTTCAAGCTCTACTATCTTTCACAGACTCTATATTATGTATTAAAGTGAATTTTAATTTATTAATGCATAATTTTATTTATAGAAGAATCAATATATGAGAGTAGAGTTTGAAATGAGAGAAAACATATATCTCAGTGATACTGATAGAACAGGCTGATATTAGAATAATTGAATTTTTTTTTAAATTAAAGTTAAGAAAATATTTTATATAGGGGGATAAAATGTTTCAATTTTTTCTTTTTGAGCTTTGAATTGAGTATAGCAGTGCAGAAGTACCTTTTTTTCCATACCAAGAGTATTGACCATGCAAATTTACAATACAAAATGCAAACATTATAGTCAAGTGAAAAAATACAGATTTATAATTTATTAATGCTTTTCTAGTGATATGATTTTAACAACAATATTTTAAAAAATTATGTTCTTTATTAGCAAATATAAAAAATTAAAATAACTGAGATTTTATTGAACAGTAAGAATTCATGCATCTTCATAGCTATATTCCTTATTAAGAATTAATACTCAAATTTATTACTTTTTACAAAAATTCATTTTAATGGAAGAATTGTCAAAGTTTCAATTAGTATAAAAAGAAAAAGTTAAGGCTGTAAGTTGAAACTATCTTCAAGTTAAAATTGAAGAAATTTTTTTTTTCAAATTTTTAAACTATCTGGATTCATAAATTGAGGTTTTCAATAAAATTTGAATTAAAAATCTAAGCAAAAAGATTTTAAGAATCAGAAGGAGCTAAATACTTTTCAATAAGTACAAGAGTCACATTACTCCAGTTTAGTTTAAGTACAATAAGAAAAATTTCTGTCTTTTTATGTATATTGTAGATACAAAAAAAAAAATTTAAAAGTTTTGTTAATCTATCATATGAAAAAACTAATATTATAATTATTAAAAATAAATTTAAAGATTTTATTATAAATTTTTTTTTTGGAAAATTCCAAATTTTGATATATGTTCAGCATTTCATAGTATTTGGTATAATTCTTTTCAATAAAAAGATAAACCTGGGCACACATTAAGGAGTTTTCAATCGAAATTTAGAAAAAAATAAAAAAAATCTCAAAAATTAACTTATCCTGAACAGTGGTCAGAAACAGAATCTCATTTGGAGTTCAATCCAAGTTCCATTACAACTAAGATGTATACGTTTATAAAATTGTATATAATTATTAGTGTGAAAAAACTTAAGCAATGAAAGGTCTCAAGGGGCTTGTTATTTTACTGAATAAATATCATTAAATATATTGGAACATCTTTATTATTTAATTTTCATAAATTTTTATTTATTAAGTATAATTATTCAGATATTTATAGTAAGAATAAAACAAAGAAAATTAATCTAAAAGGTAAAATATGGCAATGAATTATTTATTCAAGTCTCATCTGCACTCTATAGGGAAAGCCATAGCTAATTTTCATCTAACCAACAGCATTTAATATTAAATTAAAGAATAAATAAATTCACCTCATAATATAGAGAAGAGACTTTTTTTTCAATATCATACATGCTGCATTCCATTTTTTAATTTTTTTCTAAAATTTACTGGTAAAATTTATTTTTTTAATCTTATGTATAACTATCACAATCATTCCATGAAATTATTTTTTTAAAAATTTAATAGGGATTTATGGCTAGTTTTTATATTTTTATAATTCTTCTACTTCAAATATAAGTATTTATTACTAAAAGCTAATATATATGTATTTTGAATTGATTAAGGATGTAAAACAGCCATACAGCAGGTTTAACTATTTGTTTTATGAATGAAAGAGAAGTATTATATTGTTACATGGTGGAATCTATCCTTCAGCCAAATAATAGAGTTCACCTTCTGATTTTCACCACCTTTTTTGATGCTCCTTCCACCCCTTTAAACATACTTTTCAGAATCCTCACCTGTTTCACTTCTATTACCATCCCTTTCCTTTTGCTCATCATCTTTTCACCTTTGTTTTGCTTTCCAAGCCTTCAAAACTGAACTTTGTCTCCTCTCACCCTTCCTCACCCTTTTTGCTCACACTTCATTCTCTCCCCTTTTACTTTTCAGCCCATTTCACCCCTTTTACTCCAAGCATGACCCTTCTAAATCTTTTTTTTCCTCTTCCTTCCCCAAACCAACCCTTCTTATTGCCACATTACCCCACCACAACCTTTTGGCTCCTAGTGCACACCACCATACCACACTCACTCCCACTTCCACCCCCTCGCTAACCTTTTTTATCCCTCACCACATCTATTTCTATATTCACCACCCCTTTTTTTCCATCCTAACTCTATCTCTCTTCAATACAGTCTACCCCTCACACTTTCCACACCCTTCCTATTTACTTTCTATCTAACCTCTTTTACTATAAAGCAATTAAAAGGGGCTGGAGAAAGGAGTGAAAGGAGTGAGTTTCAAGGAGGTAGGATGGATAGGGGTGGAGAAGCAATCAAAAAGTGTGAAGAGGAAATAGAATAGGTAAGAAAAAATTAAAATTAAAATAAGGGAGAAGATTCAACAGGGAAAGAAAATGATATGAATCAGAAATTAGAGGGAAAGATATGAAAGGAGAGTTTTGAAATAAAATAAATAATCTATATATATATATATATATAATAACAAAAATTGAAAGGGTAATATCCCAAAACCAAAAAAAAACATTAAATTTCAGTTTACTAATTATTAGACATATGGTTTATCATCATAAAACTCCACCTTAATATTTAAATTTATTGAAGAAGAATGAAATTTATTATTTAAAAATAATAGTGACCATATCATTTTTTCACTTGATTGAAAAAAATGGTATGTATTAACTATATAAATGATACTTCAAAATTAATGTATTTTAACTACATTTGAAAGAGATTTTTAACTTTCACAAATATTTTAAAGCTTGAAAAAAAATAATAATCCCTGATCATAAAATTATAATAAATATATATATTTACAAAAATTTTAATGATTAAATACAATGAAAAATTTCAGTCAGCTACATATTTTCTCCTCAAAAACCTCTTATGATATTAAGTGATTTCTCAATATAATGATAGCTCCACAAAATTATATAATTATGTAAAAAGCTTTTGATTTGATTTACATGAGAAATTTAATATTTTTTATGAATTCATTAAGCAGAAGCACAATATTTATAAAATCTTATGCATTTTTCAGTCTGTTAATGTTGTGTACTTCCCTCATATTAATTTTCCTTTAATAATTACAGTAAGTCAGATTACAAGAATTTTTGAAATAATGATCAACTGTGCTTCAATAAGTCTTCAAATTGTCTTTGAGTTTATTAAAGAGAGGTTCCAAGCTTGATTGTTGGCTGTTTCATCAGTGCCTCATTATGTGCTAAATCAGATATGAGTTAGGGTTCAAGGCTGTGGAATTGCTAGCAAGTCCACCTCCCATATTGTGTGGTTATTATTATTTTATAAATTGAAAGGTAATTTAAGTAAAGGGGACAAAAAAGTGAGAAAAAAATACCTTCAAATAGACAAAAGAGACCCTCTGAGACATTACTAAGGGTATGAAAGAAAAGAAACTAATAAAATAAAATGTTACAGAAAATTAAGGGTTCTATGTAACTATTTATAAAAACAGAGCAAAAGCCCCCAATGTATCCATCCCTTTAAAACCTGTAACAATGTAAGAGATGAAATAGTATAATAGTTTGATCAACAACAGAGAAACTTAACTAAAGTAATTACAAACATGTTAAATTTTGTTGTATTGTAAAAAATCCAAATTTTTTAATGAAGAAAAGTATTTTTTACTATTTGGGATGTAAAATTTTTGATATTTAACTAATATAGTTTAAAACAATATTGAGTAAGGAATTAAAGTAATTTTATTGGTATAATAATTTTTGTAAATAGACAAGTATTTTAATAAAATCATTTTTATTAAAATAAAACACTTATATTTAAAATAAAGGTTTCACTTTTTTAATGTATTTATTTTAATTTATTTTATTGGTCCAATTGTGAGAAAAATGGAGTGCTCAATAACTTTGTAAAGTTTTTTTATTTTTATGATTTAATCTATATAATTAATTAATTAATTAATTAATTACATTATAAGTTCATGTTTTTACTTATAGTATTTTGTAATTAATTAATTATAAATTTATAATCATTAAGTACATTAATACATACTAATCTTTTGTAGAATATAATTTTATATTTTATTTAAATGTATATACATTATTAATAATATTAAAATTAATATAACAATTTATTTAAACATATTGTTATATTATTTTATTTTAATATAATATTTAATTTGTATATATTTTAAATCCAATTTTTTCTTATTGTAATTTAAAATAAGATTCTACTTGCCTTTCAATGTATCCTGGCTGACACCTTACTTCAATAAAATTAAGGGGAGGGTAATGCCAAATTTTCAAATCTGACATGGAAAATTTTTCAAACAGATATAGAATTTTGTTGAGTTAGCTTTATTTAGAAATAAAAATTTCTGGTGAGACAATAAAATTATGTTGGTGATGAAAAGTTTTGCACAGGTGTCAGTATTATTTTACCATCTGATATTCCAAGGTGCAATATTTTAGAGTCCAGTAAGGATAAATAGTGTTATCATAATCTCATGATATAAATATTTTTGATAAGATTAAAATTAACTAATAAATTTGGAACCAAAATAAAGATCTATTTCCTCAAAGAGAAGACACATCAAATTGAGCTTTTTGGAAACAGTAGTAATTCCATTCTTCAAATTATAATCATCAATAATAAAGCCAGTGGAAGTATAAGAAAAATGAGCCTTTTTATATTTTATTGGAACTTTTGAACCTCTCCTTAATTTTCTTATGATTTATGTTGATTCTCCTTTTGTTTTCTTTGTTACTTCATTTGCCTTCAAAAAGAAGCAATTGACCTTTGATGAATGTGGAAATCTGATTTTGGTGGACTTCTCACATCCAAAAAATGCATCATTATTTGATTTAATTTTTTGTAAGTTGATAATTATGATATAATCTTCTTTTTTAGCTGTCCAGAATTTTATTTCTCAGGTGAGGGGTCACATTATGAAAAAGACCTTTGTGATGAAGCTTTTTTTGAGTTGCCTTATGAGTGTTGGATTTTTTGGGAGGAATTATGAAACTTTTATGTTACAAGAAATAAAATTAAGAGGATTTAAACATAAAAAAATAAGGAAAAAAACATGCCTTGTAAAATTTTTTAAATAAAATGTTTCAAATCTCAGTGAGAAGTGTGTGCCAAGGATTGATGAGAGGATGGAGGTCTGGGTGTCATATGTGACAGGAATGGGGTGGGAAAGGAAGCAATGATGTGTCCAACATGTGGTTGTGAAAAAAATTGGGATAAAAGTGCTGATTTGAAATCATAATTGACACCCATTTTTGATATATGTGACATTTTTGCAAAATTTAAGTGCTGATTTGGTTTGAAATCCACACCTAAGTTAAGTGCAGGTTTTTTAGAACTGAAACACCCTAATAAGCAGAAAAATAAAGCTTATTAGCCATGTAGTGGGTTAAAACTGTATATAGACCTATATATACATAATAGGGGGTGTCAGTTCTGGCAAATCCGCACTTACAAATCCGCACTTAAATTTGACCAAATCCGCACTTAAATAAGTGCGGATTTCCAAAACACACTAGCCCCAATACTGGTGGATTTCAAAATGAAATAAGTCACTTATTTCACTCAAATCCGCACTTTCTCAACCAAAAGTGCTGATTTCACCATCAAGTCCCATTTCACTGATTTGTCAGCATCATCCCATTCATACGCAGCACTCCGCAGAATAACACTTCATAACTCAAAACATCGTACATCACTTACATCTTCATATCATATCATATAAGAGTCATGCCTTCCTCACTTTCAAATCGTGATAAATTACATAAAGCAATGACTTTCATGGCGCTTGAACTGCTCTTGGACTCTGATTCCGATTCTGATCTAGAAGAAGATTTTGTCATTTTATCAAAAATGGCCAGGAAACGTTACCTTCTTCCCAGAAAGCCTCAAGTACTTCATACCCCCAAGTACACCATCCAAACACTTCTTAACCTATCTACACCCAGTTTTAGACAGCTGTTCAGGACTTCTCAGGAATGTTTCCTTAAATTGCTTGAGCTTATTCAGGATCATCCCATATTTCACAATAATTCTCAAAAAGAACAACGACATCCTTCAATTCAATTGGCCATCACACTATGTCGTTTGGGTTCAAATGGTAATGGAGCCGCTTTGAAACTTTTAGAAAATGTCTTTGATTTAGGGTATGGTTCAGTTAACACTTATACCAAACAATGTATCACTGCCATCAACTCCTTGGAATCTCAACTTCTCACCTGGCCAACAAAAGAAGAGTGACTTGAATCATCTCAGGTTATGCAAGCAGAGGGCTTTCCAGGATGTATTGGTTTTGTTGATGGTACTACTATTCCTTTGAGCCAGAAACCTGCTCAAGGTGGAAACAATTACTTTGACCGTAAAAAGAGGTAGATTATTTTTAACTCCTTTCATCCTCCTTGAAACTAACACAAACAAATATATCTTCTTTATAGATATTCAATTAACGTTCAGCTTATATGTGACGTAAACAAAAAATTTATATCATTCTTCGCTGGCTATCCTGGCTCATGTCATGACTCCTACGTCTTCCAAAGAATGCATATTTCAAATGAACCTGAAAAATTCTTTGATGAAAATCAGTATCTTCTTGCAGATTCTGCTTATGTGAATGGAAAGTATGTACTTCCTGCTTTTCGGGGAGCAGCTTCAGAAGACAGTCAAAATGCCAAATTCAACAATCATTTGGCAAAGTCAAGAGTCCGTATTGAACATTCTATTGGAATCTTGAAAGGCCGTTTTTCTAGTTTAAGGGAATTAAGAAGTCCTCTTAGAAATAAATCTGAAATGGAGGCGGTGATCAACTGGATTCTGTGTTGCTCTATACTTCATAACCTACTTGCTGACCTCAAAGATCAATGGTTAGAGCTGTATGAAGATGAACAAGTTGAATCACCTCCGACTATATCCAACACTTCTATTTCTCAATCAACTAGTATAAGGGCGAAAATCCTTCCAATAACACTCCAACATTTTTCAACGCAATTTTAATTTTTTTCTCTTTCTCTTCAAATTATCAATTTGCATGTATTATTCACTGAGAATGGTAAATTTTTTTGCATATTTTTTTGGTTTTTGAATTTGCTGTTAAAGTCTTATTTTTTTTTCTCTCTGTGTTTTCTTTCATCAACTCAACATGAAATCGTATATTTTCAGCAAACACCACGCAATATAGGGGGAGGACTTGCTAGCAAGTCCGCAACTTGAAGTCAGATGGAAATCAGATGGAACTCAGACTGAAGTAATACTGAACTTTCACTTGAAGTATCACACAAATAACAATGGATCTATATTGAAAACATAGTGAAAGTGTGAGGATAACTGAATGGAAGCCAGAAAAAATCATTCCATGAGTCTACTCAATGCAAAGTATTTTTTGAAACAGCTTATTAAAATAATACTTTATTAAATTAATTTGATCAATAAAAATTGATTGACAATATTGCAATTCTTAAATACAATAATTATATTAAAAAATTTCAGATTACATATAAAAAAAATCAGTGACTTTTTCTATTACTTACAACTGTTTTTACAGAATTGAAAACTATGTTTCAGCTAATATTTTATGGAAGTGAACTCTGTTCTTTGCCCGAAGAACAGAGTTCATCCTCCTATTTTCACACTCTGTTTAAAAAGAATAAAATGACTTACCTGGAGAGATGAGTTGAGAAAAAAGAAATATAAGTGAATGGAAGTGAACTCTGTTCTTCGCCCAAAGAACAGAGTTCATCCTCCTATTTTCACACTCTGTTTAAAAAGAATAAAATGACTTACCTGGAGAGATGAGTTGAGAAAAAAGAAATATAAGTGAATGGAAGTGAACTCTGTTCGGTTTGGGACTAAGGCTGGAGAGAGGGGTGAGGAAGGGTGTATGGGGTAGCGAAAAGGTTGGGAAAGAGTTGGAAGGGAAGATTAAGGGTTCCGAGGCATTTTAAATGAAGAAAAGGGTCTGGGAGAGGTTGAGAGGGGTGAAATGGGGATCAAAAGAGGATGGCATACAATGGGGCTGGGAGGATAGCAAAAGGCATGGGGAGGGAAGACAAGCATGTGTTGATAGAATTGAAAGGGATGGAGATTGGTGCAAACAGAATGTGAAAATAGGAGGATGAACTCTGTTCTTCGGGCGAAGAACAGAGTTCACTTCCATAAAATATTAGCTGAAACATAGTTTTCAATTCTGTAAAAACAGTTGTAAGTAATAGAAAAAGTCACTGATTTTTTTTCTATGTAATCCTTGCTTTAAGAGGAGACTTTTGTGACGAAGCAGATTTTTGAGTTACCTTTTGAGATTTGGAATGTCTGGGAGGCATTATGAAACTGGCACATAACAAGAAAAAAGATTAAAAAGTAGAAGAAATAAGTAAAAAAGAATGTAAACATGCCTGGTCTAAATATTGAAAATGTCAGGAAGGGGTGTGTGCCGAGGATTGATGGGTAGGTAGCGAGGAAGGTCAGTGTGTCACATGTGACAGGGATGGGGTAAGAAAGGAAGGGATGTTTTGTGGCCAAAATGTGGTTGTGAAAAAAAACGGGAAAAAAGTGCTGATTTGAGGTCATAACTGACACCCTTTTTTGAAATAAGTGACTTTTTTGCAAAATTTAAGTGCTGATTTGGTTTGAAATCCGCACTTAATTTAAGTGCGGATTTGCCAGAACTGACACCCCCTAATAGGGGGTATCAAAGTTAGAAATCTTCCATTTCAAAATACCTCTTTTTTCCACCAAATCAACCATGATTATTTTTTAAAATATGTCATATTGTGCCCCAAAAACACCTTTTTACTGAGAATTAATGTCAAGTTTTTGGCTTTCTTTTTGTGTTGTGAAATACCTTTTAAATATTTACAAATTTCTAACTTTGATACCCCCTAATATAAGTGCATATTTCACTGAATATGAGTTTTATACATGCATATAAGCTTATTTATGTCTCTAACTACTTAATATCACTTAAGATAAGTATATTATGACTACACTAGCGCCTGAATAAGTATTATGGGGCTATGGATAAGATTTTAATCTAATATAAGTCATATAATAGTATAATAATTATATATATAACCATATAATTAACTTATAAGCTTAATTAAATTAAGGTTATCTTACTTTAAAAATAAGAAATACTCAGTCTTGAGGATGACTAGGCTTACACTCTCTCACTCCAAAAAAAATATAAAAACATTCTAAGGAATTTTTATTTATTTTTCTTAAGGAAGAGTTGGATAGAAAAAATATTATATACATTTCTTTAATACATATACTGTGTTTTAACAGTATTTTTTGGTTTTAAATTTTTTCAAGAGTTTTTTAAGATCAGGGATTTAATTATCAGGAATCCACTGGTTGAATTTACTTAATTTTTTTAAACCTTAATATATACTCCACTCCCTTTTATTTAGTAAGGTTACTCCTTTTTAAGCATTTTTTCAATTTCTGATTTTTTAACTATTTCTTCAGATTGCTGTTTACATCTTCCTGATATTCCTTGTAATAGAGCAGTATCATTAGAAAGGTATGGCTTTATAAGAGAAATAGGGAAGACTGGATGTTTTTGTATCATATTGTGCATATAACATAACTTCAAAAGCATTTTTACCAACCATCTTCTTCACCACAATTAATCCAAATAATAGATTTTCCAATTTAAAATTACCATTTAAATTAAAATGTAGTGTAGAAATAAGGACTTCATCAACCTCCTGAAAATTTGCTCTTTATGGGATTTATCTCACCTTTTCTTCTCTTACTCAAATGCCTTATTAATACATTCTTGAGCATACTTTCTGCATGATTGTTGCATTTGAAGAAAACATTTTGTACCTGGATGGATATCCAATCTTGGTAATTTATAAAGATTTTTAGCAGGGGTATTAGGTACATAGCCCAACCATAACTCAAATGGCTTTTTGCCAGAGTCAGAATGTACTGTGCTATTTTATGCAAATTATAAACCAGGGATAAGGGTCACCTAATCATGAGTGAATTTTTCATTGTCTTTAAAGTCAATACCAAAATCAGAATATCTTCATATCATATCTTCTAAAGTTTGTATCATTCATTCTGCCAGTTCATAAGTTTGTGGATGGTGTGCTGTAGAAAGTTTTAATTAACAACCAGAGACATCTATAAGTGATGTGTATAACTCAGAAGTAAATTTTGGATCTCTCTCTAAAAATATTGCTCTGGGGAATACTACTATTTTTAACATCTGTGTCCACCATAAGAAAGCTAAGTCCTTAGCAGAGACCTCTTTGTGTGTTGGAATAAATTTAGACATTTTTTAAACCTCTCAACAGTTACCCAGAAGGATTTATAACTCTTATTTACTGCTATTGGAGAGCCTGTTACAAATTCCATGATGACTATTTCCCATAAAGCTTTTTGTTTCTCAATTTTTTGTAACAAACTAGTTCTTTTACCTGTCAATATTTTAGATTTTTGACAAGAATCACATGTCTCAAAATATTTTTCAGAATTATCAGACACTACGCAATATAGGGGGTGGATTTTCTAGCAAGTCCTCAACCTGAACTCAGGTGGAACTCATACTGAACCCATACTGAACTCTACTTGAAAACCCACCTAAAACTGTTCTGCTGAGTGGTGTTCGTCCCTGATTGTATGGTTCCTTTATCAATAGCTCAATGTGTGTTCAATCTGTGGTGAGTTTGGGTCCAAGGTTGCGGACTTGCTAGCAAGTCTTCCCCCCATATTGTGTGGTGAGACATATTAATCCACAAAGCTGTATTTTTTACTCTGGTTAATTTTTTATGGAAGTCAAAATGACCTGCCAATATATCATCATGACATATACTTAACATTAAATCTTTAATTTAAGGGAGAGTCAAAACTACATTACATAATTTTTTTCTATAATATATAAAACCATCTTCAATGGAAAATTTTCCTTTTTCCAATTCTTCCCTGTATTTTTGTGGAAATGATTTTATCAAAACATTAATTGAAGAATTAGATGTATCATTCAATATTGTAGAAAGTTTACAAAAGTAAGGATCTGAAGCATAATTATCAAGAATTGATTGAATAAACTAATCCTCAGGATCTACAATATAAATTCCATAAATGTTAATAATCTCTGTTTCAGGAACATAAACTGGATCATCATAATTATTAGGTAGATGTACTCTAGATGAAAAATCTACATTAGGGTATAAGTTTCATGTTCTATGTGTAATAGTCATCCTTCATCTGTAGTCTTTTACAGCTAATTGCCATCTAAAAATGTGCTTATTTGGAGTTTTCATGTTCAGGAGTGACTTAGCTGCACTACAGTCAGTAATCAACTCAAACTTTTGGTCTTCAAGGTAATAATGTAGCTTCTCAAGAGCCCATACTACTGCCAAAAACTCAAGTTCAGTAGCACCATATTTCAATTTACTGCTTCTTAGAGTTCTTGGCATATAATAGATTACTACTTTTAACATTTTCCCTTAAATAAGTTGCTTTTGATGTAAGGTAGCACCCAAACCAATGAAACTTGCATCAGTATACAAGAAAAAAGGTAGAGAGAATTCAGGAAATCCCAAGATTGGAGCTTTCATCAAAAATTCATTCAACTTATCAAAAGCTTATTTTCTTTCATTATTCCAAATGAAAGCTTCTTATTTCTTTATCAATGTGGTCAATGGTGCAGAAATTAATTTGTAGCTCTTTATATACTGTCTATAATATACACACATACCAAGAAAAGATTGTACATCCTTAACATTTTGAGGAATTTGAATATTCTTGATTGAAGAAACATTGTTTTGCTGAAGACATATTTGTAATCCAGATACAATATGACCAAGCACCTTTAAAGACTCAAACCTAAATTTACATTTTTCAATGCAGGGGTCCTTTTAATTTCATCCATTTTCTGAAATACCTTCTTCAAATGGTGTAAGTTCTCATCATATGTTTTAGAGAACACTATGATGTCATCATTGTATACCATTAACCACCCTTCAATCATTTCATTATGGAATGTCATATCTTTTAATTTTGGAAATACTGAAGAAGAATTTTTCGGTCCAAATGTAATCCTGAAAGATTTATAAATTCCAATATGTGTTTTTATCAATAAAAACTTTTGTGAGTTCTTTTAAACAGGAATTTGATGGTACCCTTTACTTCCATCTTAGAAACTTATGTACTTAGCACCTTTTAGGGTAGAATTTATAGAGGCAATAGTTGGAAAGGAGTAAATATCATCCACTGTGAATGTACTTAGAGCTCTATAATCACTAAAAAGTCTTGCCTTATCTTTTCCATATGAAATATGAACTGGTTATATTACACAATATTTTGGTCTAGTTTCTGCTTTTAAATAATGTTCAAATTTTGTTAAATATGAATATTCTCCTTAATTTTCTTCATCTTTATTTGTCAAGCAGGGTATAGTTTTTTTAAGGCTAGCAGGAATATTAGCCAATTCACAAGATAAGCTAATTTTCATTTCATGATCTTTCACAAGGCCAAATTAATTGTTCCTATGTGCAAAAGCCATTGGAAATGCCTTAATTAAATTCAAAATATTTTTCTTCTCAGTTTCACTTATCTGAGTGCTAAATGATGCTTTTGAAATTTCTCTTTCCCAAAGTTAAATCTCACTGGCTTCCCTCCCTTTGCAAAGAATTTCTACTACTGACTCAATATTCAAGACTGTGTTAAAAGAACTTATTTTAAGTTTTCTTTTACCATTCATTTCAATTGTAAAAATTTTATTAGAAGGGTAAAAATTTATATCAAAATTTTTCAGAATGTCATTAACAATGAGCAAACAGCTACTAAAATTAGTATTATCCATTATTACAAAGTCACAAGTTACTCTTAAATAACCATGTTGATGTTTAAAGAAAACAGAAGCTTTGTATTTACCAATGGTATGTAGTACTGATCCAAATCCTCTCCAATTTTTTCTCTGAAGGGGTTCAAGCTTTGACTTATATTCACTATCAATTTACTGTAATTTACATGCAGAAACAATAGAGCCTGAAGCTCCTGTTTTTAAAAATATATTTACAGTTTCTCCAGAAATATTTCGCTGGAACCATGATAGGTGTCATTTTTAAATTATCAGCTTGTATATATTTAATGATTTAAGCATCTTAAAATTCATTAATTATACATTTGAGTCCATACTTAATATTGGATTGGAAATGATGGACAAATCATCTCCCAGAATATAGACTTCATTTTAATCACTGTATGAGATATTACTGTCACAATCACTTGAATATTTATCCTCTTCTGTCTCATGTTCATATTTCTGTGAATTTTCAAAAATATATTTTTTTTCTCACACTTTTGACCTTTTTCTTAAGGCTTATTACATTTATAACAAGTATCTGTCTCATAATTTTTAGGTACTACAGGGACAGTAGGTTTTTTCTGCTTTTCCTGAAGTAGTTTTAAATTTTGAATTTTCCCAGATTCATTATTCTGTTTATAAGTGGTTTACCTTTCTTCTTACTTATGGATTAATAGTATTTCATTAAAAATATTAATAAATTTGGAGTATTCATTAACCATTAATGTTTTAGCTGCAACATTGTCTCTGATAGATATAGGTAATTTATATATTATTTTATATTTCCATCGGTTAAAATCCATCTTTGGATCACTGGCTTTTAATAATTTATTTAAATTCATTTAAAATACCATAGATTTTTCACCATTCAACAGATTATACCTTCTTTCTCATATAATCTTTGCTGAGTTAGTCTAAATTTAGAACCTCCAAATTTTTATTCAATTAGTTCTTTACATTCAGCCAAAGAGTAACCTTTACCCTTACTCAATACAGCTTCAAAACATAATAAAGAAACACCCTTAAATAAATTAAATTAGTTTTAATTTTATCTCTTTATCAGGTAACTTATATGAGAGTTTTAAATTTTTAATTTGTTGAATAAAATGTTTCCAATCAGAGCTGGCTTCCTTATCATAAGTTGAGTACTGGTAAAATTTTGGCCAGTTCTTCTGATTGGATTCATTCTCACTAATCCTGTGAAAATTCAATAACTCATTCACTTTAGATAAATGGTCTTTTATTTCTTCTTGTACTGATTAGTTACTTGAATTTTTTCTTTCATATTTTAAACTTCCACCAGATTTTTTTACTTTTGGTGGAAATGGGAGTGATTAAGTTCAGTTTTGCAAATGAAAGGATTATTATCATACTGTGTGTACTTTTGATTATCCTGATTCATTAGTAGATTAGCAGTTTCAATCTCAACTTTAGTTAAACTTTTTAGAAAATCAAAGAGCCTTTAATTATTTATATAATATTTAGATTAGAATTGTAATACTAATAAAAATAGAAATAAATGTATTATATTAAAAAAAATATGTTCAAGTTGAGTGTATAATAAGTGGTGGGGGCTACAGGGGGTTACCCAAGGCCTTTATATAGGAAAGGGGCCCTCTGAAGCGCCATAATAAAGTATATACAAAGAATAATAAGAATATAATAACAAATAACTAATGTTGAGTAAATGTAAGGGGAAATATGACACAATTAACTAAGACACATGAGTTATAGCCCAAATATCCACCAATTTAAACCCAAACAGTTACCATAAAATTAGTGAGTAATTAAATAATTTTGAGACACCTAAAAATAATTAATTTAATTATAAAACATGTCTTATAATCTTTTAAATAAATACCAATTTAAATGAAACATGAAAAATAAACTTATTTTAACACATAAAAATAATTTAATTAATTAATTTAGTATAAAAAATGAGTAATCAATTTTTTAATTACTTTTATTAGCATAATAATTATCTTAAATTAAAACAAATACTTATTATAACAAAATTACTAAATTTTAGAATAAAACATTAATAATTTATTTAATAAAGTGTTTTAGCTTGTTTAATACTTTTATGACACAATTAGGAATCAAAAAAGCGCCCAATATTATTGTTTAATAACATATGTAAGGTTTTATTTAATATATAAATTTAATTAATTGATTTAATTACATTATAAGTAAATCTTATACTTAAAATTATAATATATGTTTATAATTAATTAATTATTAATTTATATTTATTAAATACATAAAAAAGCGCCATAATTTATAGAATACAACATTTATTATGCTTAATTTAAATGTATATATAATATATATAATAAGAAAATTAATATAATACTTATTTTACTTATATTTAATAAAATACTTATATAATTTCAATATGCAATATAATATTAATTTATATATGTAATAAGCATATTTTTACACCCTCTTTTGATTGCACTAAATTTACATAACATTTACTGGGCTCCTGGTATAGCCTGGCTGACACTCCCTCACTCTTAAAAAACATTTAAAAAAAGGCTAAGATTTTTTCTTTTTATACTTTTTTAACAGAGCAGTAAGATTTGAAATTACCTTTCCAGGTATCCATGCTTCATTTTCAGATGATTTGTTCTTATATCTCAATAAATATTCAGTACCTCTTTCAGAAGTGATAATTCTATCATTGAGAATTCTATCGATTTCTGCAGTTTCTGTGACTTCCTGTGGGTTTTTCTTAGGTCTTCCCCTTCTTTTGGGAAATAAGTCACAGTTAGAATTATAAGGTTTAAGCAAAGAAATGGGAAAAACAGGATGTTTCCTATCATATGGAGAATAAAAGACATCTTCTACTGCATTATCTCCAGTTATTTTTTAACAACAAATGGTCCCACAAAAGGATCTTTTAATTTGTTTATTCCTTGTAGATTGAAATGGACAGTAGATATCAACACTTCATCACCCTTGTTAAATGTGTATTCTTTATGGGATTTATCCCATCTCTTCTTTTCATATTAAAATGCTTTATCAATACAGCTTTGAGCATGTTTTCTGCATAGATGTTGCATTTGCATAAAAGATTTTACACCAGGATGTAGTTACAACTTAGGTAATTTATTATTGAGAATTAGTTTAGGAGTGTTTGGGACATAACCTAACCAAAGCTCAAAAGGCTTTTTCTCAGTGACAGAATGAACAGTGCTATTATATGCAAATTCAAGACCAGGCAATAGAGTGACCCATTCATGAGTAAATTTGTCATTGTCTTTATATTCTAATCCAAAGGCAAAATACCCTCTAATCATATCTTCCAGAGTTTGAATCATTCTTTCAGCTAGACCATCAGTCTGAGGATGGTGAGCTGTAGACAATTTTAACTCACAGCCACAAATATTCAAAAAGAAGTCCAAAACTCATATGTAAATTTTGGATCTCTATCAGAGATAATGGCTTTTGGAAATCCAAAAGTATTAAACATGTAAGACCACCATAAAAAAGCTAATTCTTTTGTGGATACATCTTTGTGGGTGGGAATAAATTTGAACATTTTGGTGAATCTATCCACTATTACCCAACAAGAGTTATAACTGTCTTTACCTGCTACAGGAAGACCAGTGACAAAATACATGTTAATGATTTTCCAAGGAGCATCAGGTGCTTCAATATGTTGTAACAATCCTGCTCTTTTACCTTTCAATCTTTCAGGTTTTTGACAATAATCACAAGATTCAACATATAATTTAGTGTCTTCAGACATATTAGCCCACCAAGCAGTGTTTTTTAATTCTTATAATGGTTTTCACAAGATCAAAATGTCCTGCTAATATGTCATCATGACACAGTTTTAAGATGATTTCTTTCATGGAAGGAGGAATAACAATGAAATTGGTCAGTTTTCTCCTGTAGTAAATATAATTATCTTCAATGGAAAACTTTCCTTTACTCAAAGCACTCTGGTACTTTGGAGGAAGAGTTTTTATCAATGCTTGAATAGAAGCACTCTTTGGATCATTCAAGATTGTAACCAATTTATTTAAATCAGAATCTTGATCATATGAATCCAGAATTAATTGTAACAGTTCCTCTTCCATATCAACAATGTATATACCATGTATATGTACTGTATTATCCTCAGGTACATAGGCTGGATTGGAAACATAATTTGAAAGAGTTAATCTGGACAACATATCAACATTTGAATGAACATTACTAGCCCTGTGAATAATAGTCATTCTACCTCTGTATTCTTTAACAGCTAGTTGCCATCTAAACATATGTCTATTAGGTGTTTGAAAGTTTAAGAGGGATTTCACAGCACTGCAATCAGTAACTAATTCAAAATTTTAATCATCTAAATAATAATGAAGCTTTTGTAAATCCCAGACAAATGCTAAGCACTCTAATTGAGTGGCACCATATTTCAATTCACTTTTTCTTAAAGTTCTTGAAATATAACAAATTACTACTTCTGAAACTTTTTCATTAATAATTTGTTTTTGATGAAGAGCAGCTCCAAGTCCAATAAAACTTGCATCTGTATAAAAAGCAAAAGGATTATTAAAATCTGGAAGGGAAAGGATTGGAGGTGACATTAAACATATTTTTAATGTATCAAAAGCTCTTTGACTGTCCTCATTCCATATATAAGCCAGATCTTTTCTTGTTAGTTTGGTAAGTGGTAATACTATGACTTGATAATTTTTTATGTATTGTCTATAGTAGTCACAAATTCCCAAAAAACTCTTTATTTCTTTTACAGAAGTTGGTGATGACACATTTTGGATAGCAGAAACTTTTTTTTGGTCTACACAGATCTGTAAGCCAGATACAACATGACCCAGGACTTTCAAGGATTGAAACCCAAATTTACACTTTTTTAAGGATAAAATCATGTTAATTTCATCCATTTTCTGGAGGACTCTATTCAAGTGTTGTATATGTTCATCAAAATTTTTAGAAAAAACTATGATGTCATCAATATAAACCATTAACCAACCTTCAATTATTTCCTGATGAAATGTGTTATCCATTACTTTTTGGAATTCTGAAGGGGCATTTTTAGGGCCAAAAGGCATCCTAAAATATTTGTAAATTCCCATATGGGTTTCAATTTAGCAAAAAAATTTGGGAAGACTGTTCAACAGGTATTTGATGATAAACTTTATTACCATCCAGACAGCTTATGAATTTAGCACCGTGTAAGGTAGCATGTATAGAGCTGATTCTGGGTAATGGGTAAATATCATCCACAGTATAAGTATTTAATGCTCTATAATCTCCACAAAGTCTAGCTTAATCTTTTTCATAAGAGATTAAAACTGGAGAGATGACACAATATTTTGGTGTAACATCTACTTTTTCAATAATATTCATACTTAATAAAGTTGAGATATTATCTTCAATATCTTTTCTCTTTGTGGGAGAAGCAGGGAAAGGTTTTTTCTTTAGGCCAGGAGGTATTTCATCCAAATTTCAGTATAGATAAATTTTCATTTCATCTTTAAAAAAGCCTAACACATGGGAACCATGAGCAAAAGCCATTGGGAAAGATGTAATTAAGGCTACTATTGAATCTTTTTTGCAATCAGTTAATTGATCACCAAATGAACCTGTTTCAATTTCAGACAATAATACATTCATTTCCTCTGTTTGTTTACCTTTAAACTGGATCAAATAATTATAAGATTTTAATAAGGGTGAAGAATGCTTTTTACACGAAGAAACTTTAAACTTTCTTTTCCCATTCATTCCCAAAGTAAAACAATTGTTTTCAGGATCCAATTTAATGCCAAACATGGTTAGAATGTCATTTCCCATGATAAACCAATTGCTTAAATTGTCATTTTTCATCTCAAAAAATTCACAAATAGCTCTGACAAAACCACCATTATATTTAAAGAATACAGTGGTTCTGTATTTGCCAATGGGACATAAAACAGAAACATAACCTTTCCATTTTTCAGATTTTATAGGTAATAATTTGCAATTATAATCCTTATCCAAAGAAGCAAGTGCTTTTTCAGACACTACACTTCCTCCAGCACCAGAGTCAAGAATAACCTCAACACTTTTACCATGATAACTGGTGCCCTCAAAGGTGGTATTAAAATGGAACTGCCAGTAATATCTCTAATTACTTCAGCATTTTCTACAAAAGATAAGTCAATATCACAATTATCATACCAATTATCTAAATATTGGATATCCTTTTCTAAAACCAGAACTTCATGAGAAGACTCATGGTCATAAGAGATATTGCTATTACAGTCACTGGAGGAATCATCAAGATAAGCTTGAGTATTTTCAGATTCCTCATTTTTTTCAACAAGATGAATTTTCTTGTCACAAATATGTCCTTTTTGCCATGGTTAGTTACATTTAAAACAAGTTTTAGTTGCATATTTCTTTGGAGAAACTGGGGCAGGGGGTCTACCAGTTTTTTCTGGGAGTTTTTTGGAAGGCTTTTGTTGGTCATGATAAGATTTAACAGGATAATTACTTGGTTCATATCTATGTTTTAGTTGAACTTCATTACAGATATTAATAAAGGAAGAATTCTCTCTCACATGCTCAGTCCTTGCCACAATCAAATCTCTCAGAGAATCAGGTAATTTATAGAGAATTTTATCTCTGCAAATATCATAATCCATTTTAGGATCCATGGCTCTAAGAATTTTTGTAATTTTCATAAGGAAAACAATAGGTTTTTCAGGAGAGGAGGACACATATTTAGCATTCTCATATAATATCTGCTGGGAAAGCCTGAATTTGGAACCACCAAATTGATTTTCAATCAATGTTTTCCACTCTTTCCAAGTATAATGTTGATTGTCCAGTAATACAGATTCATACCACATTAAAGCTAAATTGGAAAATAAAGAAATTAATTTAGAGACAATTTCTTCATCTGGCAATTTATAAGTGTTTTTCAGATTATCAATTCTCTGAACAAAGTGTTGCCAGTCAGATGAAGAGTCACCATCAAAAGTGGGATATTGATCCAGTTTGGGCAAATTTTTATGGCTACTGGGATGGTCCATCTTTTGGTTTGAATTATTTAACATTAATAATTCTTGAAGTTTTTCCAGGTGCTCAGAAATTTCATTATTTACAGAAACAGCTGGTTCATGACCATTAAAAGATTTTTTGCTTTTAGCAAAATAATTTACAGACTCATTGTCAGTTTTTTTAACAGTTAAAATATGGGGAAAAAAAGAACTGCTTTGTTCAGGCCCCCTTCCTTTATTTTTATGCAACTTATGGGCAGCATATTCATGTACACCATAATGATTGACTGCTAAGGCTGAGAATATTTCCTGTAGTTCAGACAATGAATTTCTTATCCTTGGAATTTCAGACATCTGGTCATTTATTTTTTCAAGGGATAAAACATTTCTATCAGCCGGGATGTCTAGAAGATTGAAGATATGAGTAGGAATAATAGAGGATAGAAATGTAAATAGTAAGGTAGTATTATAAAATGAAATAAAATAGAATTAATTTAAGAGTATAGGATGACAATTTAATTGAGATATGACAAAAGTTGTAAGTATTAAATTAAATTGCAAATATTATTAATAATAGTAAATATTCAAAAGCACATCAGTTCAATGTTAGTATTATAAATCTTAAAGCAACCTATAATAATTTATATAGTATTTAAATTAGATGTAATGCACTAATAAAAATAGTAAATAAAGAAATATATTTGAAATATGTTGAGTGAGTGTAAAGTAAGTAAGTGATAAGCTACCAGATGGACTTCTAAAGCCCTTTTATAGGCAAGAGGACATTCTGGAGCGTTCCAATAGTATATACAAAAAGGTAAAACAATGTGAAATAATTAATTTAAAAGATTCTAATTAAAAACATAAAAAATAAATCCGTGAATAAAAAAGTATCTTTCCCATTAGTAATCCCTAAAAAAGAATATAATTAATATAACAACTAACTACGTGAGTATAAAAAATATGAGAGCTATGAGAAAGAAATCTAAAGAAGGAATACCAATAGCTAAAAAATTATAATTAAAATAAAAGGAAGTATTTTTACGCTTTTAAATAAGCTTAACTAAGTATAAGCAATATTAATTTAACTATTTCAAGTAAATGAACTATTAAATTAATTGAACAACTAATTAAGTTAATACAGGAACTTTTTAACATGAGAATTTGAATTTAATCATATTAAATTAATGTAGTAATATTGGTAACAAAATTAAGGGTCACAGAAGCGCCAAATATTGATGGATATTATTATATGATAGGTTGTACTTAGTTTTATATAAATGTTATTATTAAAATTGTAATTACTGTGTAAGTTAAATTTACACTTATAATATAATTTTAAATAATTTATTTATACATATAAATCACACCATGATATTATAGAATATTATATTTATTTATGTAATACAATTTATTTAATAATAAAATTAAGTATAATATTTTATTTCATTCACAAAACATTTATAATTTTATTTTAAATAATTTTTTGTATTTACATAAAGTTATTCCTTTACAGTAGTATATTATATAATATACTGGACTCCTGAGATAGCCTGGCTAACACTCCCTCACTCTAAAAAAAACAATAAAAAAATGTTAAGATTTTTTCTTTTTATACTTTTTTAACAGAGTAGAAAGATTTGAAATTTCCTTTCCAGGTATCAATGCATCATATTCAGATGACTTGTTTTTATATCTCAATAAATATTCAATACCTCTTTCAGAAGTGATAATTCTATCATTGAGAATTTTATCAATTTCTGCAGTTTCTGTGACTTCCTGTGGGTTTTTCTTAGGTCTTCTCCTTCTTTTGGTAAATAAGTCACTGTTGGAAGTATAAGGTTTAATCAAAGAAATGGGAAAAACAGGATGTTTCCTATCATATGGAGAATACAATACTACTTCTACTGCATTATCACCAACCATTCTTTTAACAACAAATGGTCCCACAAAAGGATCTTTTAATTTTTTGTTACCTTGTAAATTAAAATGGACAGTAGATATCAACACTTCATCACCCTTGTTAAATGTGTATTCTTTATGGGATTTATCCCATCTTTTCATTTCATATTCAAATGCTTTATCAATAAAGCTTTGAGAATGTTTTCTGCATAGCTGTTGCATTTGTATAAAAGATTTTACACCAGGATGTAGTTCAAACTTAGGTAATTTATTATTGAGAATTTGAGCAGGAGTATTTGGGACATAACCTAACCAAAGCTCAAAAGGCTTTTTCTCAGTGACAGAATGAACAGTACTATTATATGCAAATTCAAGACCAGGCAAAAGAGTGACTCAGTCATGAGTAAATCTGTAATTGTCTTTATATTCTAAACCAAAGGCACAATACCTTCTAATCATATCTTCCAGAGTTTGAATTATCCTTTCAGCTAGACCATCCGTCTGAGGATGATGAGCTGTAGATAACTTTAACTCACAGCCACAAATATCCATTAAAGAGGTCCAAAACTCAGAAGTAAATTTTAGATCTCTATCAGAGATAATGGCTTTTGGGAATCCAATAATATTAAACATGGAAGACCACCATAAGAAAGCTAATTCTTTGGTGGATACATCTTTGTGGGTTGGAATAAATTTACACATTTTTGTGAATCTATCTACTATCACCCAACAAGAGTTATAACTGTCTTTACCTGCTACAGGAAGGCCGATGACAAAATCCATTTTAATTATTTTCCAAGGAGCATTAGGTGCTTCAATATGTTGTAGTAACCCTGCTCTCTTACCTGTTAATCTCTTAGATTTTTGGCAAGAATCACAAGATTCAACATATAATTTTGTATCTTCAGACATATTAGCCCACCAAGCAGTGTTTTTGATTCTAATCAATGTTTTTTCTAGATCAAAATGACCAGCTAATATGTCATCATGACAAAGTTTGAGGATAGTTTCTTTCATAGAAGGGGAAATTACAATTACATTTGTCAGCTTTCTTCTATAATAGATATGACCATCTTCCATAGAAAACTTTCCTTTCATCAAAGCACTTTGATATTTTGCAGGAAGAGTTTTAATCAATTCTTGAATTAGAGCATTCTTAGGATCATTTAAGATAGTAACTAATTTATTTAAATCAGAATCTTTATCATATGAATGCAGTATCAATTGTAATAACTCTTCTTCCATATCAACTATAAATATATCATGGATATGAACAGTATCATCTTCAGGCACATAAGCAGGATTGGAGTCATTATTTGGCAGAGGCAGTCTGGACAGCATATCAACATTGGAGTGAACATTTCCAGCTCTATGGATATTTTTCATCCGTCCTCTGTATTCTTGAACAGCCAGTTGCCACCTGAACATATGTCTATTAGGTGTTTTCAGGTTTAAGAGAGACTTTACCGCACTACAGTCAGTTACCAACTCAAACTTTTGGTCATCTAGATAGTAATGAAGTTTCTCAAGAGCCCAAACAACTGCTAAGCACTCTAATTGAGTTGCACCATATTTCAATTCACTATTTCTTAAGGTTCTTGAAATATAACAAATTACAACTTCTGTGGTTTTATTATTAATAATTTGTTTCTGGTGTAAGGCAGCACCTAGACCAACAAAACTAGCATCTGTATACAAGACAAATGGTTTGTTAAAGTCAGGAAGAGCTAAGATAGGGGTTGTCATTAAGCAACTTTTTAAAGTATCAAAAGCTTTTTGACAGTCACTATTCCAGATGAATGCAACATCTTTCCTAGTGAGTTTTGTAAGAGTTACGGCTATAACTTGATAATTTTTAATATATTTCCTGTAATAGCCACACATACCCAAAAAACTTTGGATTTCTCTTACAGAGGTTGGTGCTTTCACATTTTGAATCGCAGCAACTTTGTTTTGGTCTACACAAATTTTTAGGCCTGACACAACATGGCCAAGGACTTTCAAAGATTGAAAACCAAATTTACACTTTTTTAAGGACAAGGTCATATTTATTTCATCCATTTTTTGAAAAACTCTATTCAAGTGAACCATATGTTCATCAAAAGTTTTAGAAAAAACTATGATATCATCAATATACACCATGAGCAATCCTTCAATAATTTCCTGATGGAAAGTGTTATCCATGACTTTTTGGAAAACTGAAGGGGTATTTTTGGGGCCAAATGGCATTCTAATATACTTATATATTCCCATATGAGTAGCAATAAGCAAAAAATTTTGGGAATTTTTCTCAACTGGAACTTGATGATACCCTTTGTTACCATCCAGACAACTAATAAATTTAGCACCTTGCAAGGTAGCATGAATTGAAGTAATTCTGGGTAACGGATAAATATAATCAACAGTATAAGTGTTTAATGCCCTGTAATCTCCACATAATCTAGCTTTATCCTTTTCATAAGAAATCAAGACTGGGGAGATGACACAATATTGAGGGGTGACATCCACTTTTTCAATGATGTTCATTTTTAATAATGTGGCAATATTATCTTCAATATCCTTTCTTTTTGTTGGAGAAGCAGGATATGGTTTTTTCCTAAGAGTAGCAGGAATATCATTTAAGTTACAGGATAAGGTAATTTTCATTTATTCCTGAACACTTCCTAAGACATGAGAACCATGAGCAAAAGCCATAGGGAAAGAAGCAATTGAGGCAATAATAGAATTCTTTTCTTCACTAGTTAACTGATCACCAAAAGAAGAAGTATTTATTTCATTTAATAAATCATCCATCTCAAATGTTGGTCTGCCTTTACACTGGGTTAGTGAGTTACAAGACTTTAACAGTTGCCCAGAAGGTTTTCTAGGGGAGGAAATTTTGAATTTTCTTTTGCCATTCAATCCCAGGGTGAAGCAATTATTTGCTGGGTCCAATTTCACACCAAACATGGTCAAAATATCATTTCCCATAATGAACCAATTACTCAAATTATCATTTTTCATAACGACAAACTCACAAACAGCTCTGACAAAACCACTATTATATTTGAAAAATACAGAGGTTTTGTATTTGCCAATAGAAATTAAGGTAGAACCATACCCTCTCCATTTTTCAGAAGTTATAGGTAATAATTTATTCAGATAATCCTTGTCTACTGAAGCAAAAGCTTTTTCAGACACTACACTCCCTCCAGCACCAGAATCAAGAACTACATCAACATGTTTACCATTAATGATAACAGGTGCCTTCAAAGGGGATATGGCTATAGAATTGTTAGTAATATCTTTAATTATCTCAGCATTTTCTACTGAAGATAAATTCAATACAAATTCTTCAGATATATTATCTAAATAATGGACATCCTGTTCCAACATGAAAACATCTTTACTGGATTCATTGTCATAGGAGATATTACTTTCACAGTCACTAGAAGAATCATTGACATTCATTTCAACTTCATCAGTGTCCTCATTGTGTTCAACAAGATTAATTTTCTTGTCACAAACATGACCCTTTTGCCATGGTTTGTTACATTTATAACAAGTATTTGTTGCATATTTTTTAGGTGCAACTGGGGCAGAGGGTCTACCAGATTTTTCTGGGAGCTTGGTAGAGGGTTTATTCTGATCATTATAAGGTTTACTGATGTAATTCTTAGGTTCATATCTATGGTTGAGTAATACCTCATTACAAATATTAATGAAAGAAGAATGTTCCCCCACATGCTCAGTTCTAGCTACAATTAAATCTCTTAGAGAATTTGGCAATTTATACAAAATTTTATCTCTCCAAATATCATAATCCATCTTTGGATCAATTGCTCTCAGGATCTTTGTTACTTTCATCAGAAAAATGATGGGTTTTTCAACAGAGGAGGATAGATATCTAGTATTCTCATACAGTCTTTGCTGAGCCAACCTAAATTTTGAACCACCAAATTGATTCTCAATCAAGGATTTCCACTCATTCCATGTATAATGGTTATTATCCAATAGAACATATTCATACCACAACAAAGCTACATTGTAAAATAAAGAAATTAGCTTAGAAACAATTTCCTCATCAGGTAGTTTATAAGATCTCTTTAAATTATCAATCCTTTGTATAAAGTGTTGCCAATCAGACAAAGAATCACCATCAAAGGTAGGATATTGATCCAACTTAGGCCTATTTTTCTGGCTACTGGAATGTTCCATCCTATGGTTTGAATTATTCAAGGTTATCAGTTCCTGAAGTCTTGAAAGGTGTTCAGATATTTCATTATTCACAGAGGCAGCTGGCTCATGGTGAGTATTAAATTTCTTTCTGTTTGATGCACTAGATTTTTCAGAATGAATTTCAGCTGGTAAAATTTGTACATTACAAGGGAGTGAAGAACTACTCTGTTCAGGCTGTTTATTATTAAGACTAGCAGCAGTTCTAGAATTATTTTTTAATTCATGATAATGAGTATCCTGGACAGTTTGTAATGCAGAAAATTGTTTCTCTAGATCAGATAATTTATTTCTCAAATCAGGAATGTAAGATAGTTTATCATTAATCCTAGAAATAGATAAAACATTTCTGTCCTCATCCACAGAGCATTTATTACTCAAATTCTGAGAATCAATCTTCAATTTTCTTAATTCACTGTGCAAAAGCATATTGTCATTCTTTAAAGTAGTATTTTCATCTTTTAGATTATCAACAGTTTTGCGTAGGTGACTATATTTATCTGAAATTGATTTGTGGTCAGCTTTAATAGACTTTTGTTGAGCCAGGACATTATTTAGTGTGTCTTTCAATTTGATATAAGCAGTGTCTTGAACAGAAGAACTCACTTTACAATGTAAATGCAAATTATTTAATCTATCACTCTCATGTATTAACAAATCTCTTAAATGGTTATCTTTCACAACATTAAAATCAGGAGTATCTTTCAATATTTCTTCAGAAGTTTTCTCAAGTAAATTTTAAACTTCAGGGGAAACAGAATCATTCTTGATTGCAAGAGAAGGGTTAATTAAAGAAGTAGAAGTCAAATGTAAAGGTTCATCAAATGATAATTAACTAATTACATCCATGGGGCTACTTATTAAATGAAGTTGTCTCTTCAAAGGTTTAACTGTTCTTTCAGGGTCCACATTATTACCTGAAGAAGGTTTGTTATTATATATACCAACATGCTTATCAAAAAAATTACTTACCATGGCAAGGGAGGAAACTTCCCCTGTGCCTTCTTTCTTCTGCCCCCCTGATAAGGATGGTGCTGAAGAGATGGATTGTAGTTTGGTGTCCTGGATGGGCCAGGGTGTTGAGCTGGTTGTTTTACATTCTGTTGGTAGTGGGTCATTAAGTAATCCCATTTCGATTGTTCCACTTGCAGAATGCCTTGGTTTTGGTTGAGGGAGCTGGATGCCTGACTGGCCTGAGGTTGGGAATCTGGTAAATGAGGAGGTTGACCCTGTTTGGGATTTAAAAGCTCCTGCATCTGCTGCCAAAGTGTGTCTACCTTTGCCTTGTACTTCATGCTTTCTGCTCTCAGTTCCTTTATATGGCTTGACAGATTGTTTACCTGTTGTGCTAGAAGAATCTTTTTTATTTTTATACCTCTGAGTGGATTTTCCTGATGTACCTGAGGTTTTACTTCCTTCAGAGTTGTTAGGTGAGAGGGGTTTGTCACTTCTCCTGACATTTCTACATCCTGAAGGTTTTTTGTCAGTTGAATTATTTTTGTAAGATACTTTGGGAGAACCTACAGATTCAGTGTCAACATCAACTTCATTCTCATCCACATCTAAGTTATCCATGCTTTTAGCCAAACTAATGGACATTTAAGACTCTGAAGAAGGAGAATCAAAATAATTCAGATATAAATTGTTAATTCAAAATAAATTATAATAAATTGGATTTTAAAAACTTTTTATTAAAAATCAATTAATTATAAAATAAAATGTAATACAAATAAATAAAATTACAATTATTAGGAATTAATAACAATTAAAATGGGACCAACCAATAAGGTTTAAGAAGTCAACCAAAATAATTAATACCAAAATTAATTTAATGGTAAAATTGGGACTAAGTACTGAGTACTATTATGGTCAACCAATATTCAAAAAAAAATAATAAAGCTAATTTAATAATTTATTAAATATTTATTGTCTTCTAGGACTAAGAGTTTTTACTCTATTATGGTCAACTAGGAAAAAAAAAATTTTAATATAATGAAAACTTACACTCAGTGAGTCAGCAATTAAGCCACAAACACTGTTATTGCAGTAAAAATATAGTACTATGAGTGAGAGGTGCAAAGGTGAACTTACTATAGTGATCGTAAAATCACTTCAAAATAATATATAATTTAATTTAATATAAACCTAAACTATCAAACCCAAGTTCGAAACACGGTCGCGGCAAAAGTTTCACTTTTTGGCTCAGGTGGTCTGTGCACTTTGTCGTTTGTCAAAAGGTGTCGTTGTCGTCATTCAGAAAGGCCCTCAATTATCAGCCAGGATGTCTAGAAGATTGAAGATATGAGTAGGAATAATAGAGGATAGAAATGTAAATAGTAAGGTAGTATCATAAAATGAAATAAAATAGAATTAATTTAAGAGTATAGGATGACAATTTAATTGAGATATGACAAAAGTTGTAAGTATTAAATTAAATTGCAAATATTATTAATAATAGTAAATATTCAAAAGCACGTCAGTTCAATTTTAGTATTATAAATCTTAAAGCAACCTATAATAATTTATATAGTATTTAAATTAGATGTAATGCACTAATAAAAATAGTAAATAAAGAAATATATTTGAAATATGTTGAGTGAGTGTATAGTAAGTAAGTGATAAGCTACCAGATGGACTTCTAAAGCCCTTTTATAGGCAAGAGGACATTCTGGAGCGTTCCAATAGTATATACAAAAAGGTAAAACAATGTGAAATAATTAATTTAAAAGATTCTAATTAAAAACATAAAAAATAAATCCATGAATAAAAAAGTATCTTTCCCATTAGTAATCCCTAAAAAAGAATATAATTAATATAACAACTAACTACATGAGTATAAAAAATATGAGAACTATGAGAAAGAAATCTAAAGAAGGAATACCAATAGCTAAAAAAGTATAATTAAAATAAAAGGAAGTATTTTTATGCTTTTAAATAAGCTTAACTAAGTATAAGCAATATTAATTTAATTATTTCAAGTAAATGAACTATTAAATTAATTGAACAACTAATTAAGTTAATACAGGAACTTTTTAACATGAGAATTTGAATTTAATCATATTAAATTAATGTAGTAATATTGGTAACAAAATTAAGGGTCACAGAAGCGCCAAATATTGATGGATGTTATTATATGATAGGTTGTATTTAGTTTTATATAAATGTTATTATTAAAATTTTAATTACTGTGTAAGTTAAATTTACACTTATAATATAATTTTAAATAATTTATTTATACATATAAATCACACCATGATATTATAGAATATTATATTTATTTATGTAATACAATTTATTTTATAATAAAATTAAGTATAATATTTTATTTCATTCAAAAACATTTATAATTTTATTTTAAATAATTTTTTGTATTTACATAAAGTTATTCCTTTACAGTAATTTATTATATAAATTACTGGACTCCTGAGATAGCCTGGCTGACAATTTCTGTCCTCAAAAACTGTGTATTTGGTACTCAGAGCTTGGAAATCATTTTTCAGCTTTTTCAACTCATTTTTTATAGACTTAATTTCACTTTTCAATGAATAATTCTCCTCAATAAGGGGCTTTAACTCACTCAAAGGTTTATGCAGATGAATAGTTTTATCTGAGATAGCTCTATGATCACTTCTTATTTGTTTTTGTTGGCTAAGAACAATATTCAAAGTTTCTTTGATTTTAAAATAGGCTGTATCTTGCACAGAAGAGCTTACTTTACAATGTAAGTGCAAATTATTCAATCTATCACTCTCATGTACTAATACATCTCTCAAATTTTTGTCTTTTACAACATTAAAATCAAGTGTATCTTTCAATATATCCTCAGAAGTTTTCTCAAGCGAGGTATAGAATTCAGGGGAAACAGAATCATTTTTAATTGCAAGAGAAGGATTATTTAAAGAAGTAAAAGTCAAATTTAAAGTTTCATCAAATTATAATTTGATAATTACATCATTGGGGCTAATCATTAAAGGAAGTTGTCTTTTTATGGGTTTAACTGTTCTTTCACCATGATCCACAATATTACCTGTGGAAGAAGATTTGTTATTATACATAACAACATTTTTATCAAACAAATTACTTACCATGGCAAGAGAATAAATTTCCCCTGTGCCTTCTTTCTTCTGCCTCCCTGATAAGGATGGGGCTGAGGAGATGGATGGTAGGTTGGTGTCCTGGATGGGCCAGGGTGTTGAGCTGTTGGTTGCTGAAAATTCTGTTGGTGATGGTTCATAAAGTAATCCCATTTCCACTACTCCACCTGCAGAGTGCTTTGATTTTGAGTGAAGGAGTTGGGTGCCTGATGGGGCTGAGGTTGGGGCTGAGGATCAGACTGAGACTGAGAGGCTGGGAAAGGAGGAGGTTGAACCTGTTTGTGATTTAATAACTCCTGCATCTGTTGCCAGAGTGTGTCTACTCTTGCCTTTTATTTCATAATTTCTGCCTTCAGTTCTTTTATGTGACTGGAAAGGTTGTTTATTTGTTGAGTCAGAGGTATCTTTTTTATTCTTATACCCTTTAGCGGATTTTCCTGATTTATCTGAGGTTTTGCTTCTTTCAGAGGTGTTTGGTTAGGGGGGTTTTCCACTTCTCCTGCCATTTCCACGTCCTGAAGGTCTTTTGTGAGCTGAATAATTTTTGTAAGTTAATTTAGAAGAACCTAAAGATTCAGTGTCAAAATCCCCTTCAATTTCATCCACATGTAAGTTATCCATGCTGTTAGCCAAACTACTGGACATAAAAACTGTGAACAAAGGATCAAAATGATTTTAATGATTCAAATTAGTATTTTCAAAATAAAATATAATCAAATGATTTTTTAACAAAAACAAAAAAATTAAATTTTTATTCAAAAATCAATTAGTTAACAAAAAATGTAATACAAAAAATATGTAATTACAATTGTTTATTGAGAAATACCAATAATTATTATGGGACCAACCAAAAAGGGTTTAATAAGTCAACCAAAAATAATTAATACCAAAAAATATATTGGCAATATTGGGACTAAGCACTGAGTACTATTATGGTCAACCAATAAATCAAACAAAAATTTTAATAAAAATTAATTTATTAATTCATTAAAAATTTAATGATCTTCTAGGAATAAGAGTATAACTCTAATATGGTCAACTAGGAATAAAAAATTAATAAAAAATTTGAACACTTACACTCAGTGATTCAGCAATTAAGCCACAATCACTGTTATTGCAATAAAAATTTAATAATATAAGTGAGAGGTGCAAAGGTTGACTTAATATAGTGATTAAGGAATCACTTCAAAATTATATATTATTTAATATATTATAAACCCAAAAGTTTGAACCCAAGTTCAAAACACAGCCATGGAAAAAATTTGCTTTTTTGTCTTAGGTGGTCTGTGCACATTGTTGTTTGTCGCAAGTTGGCATATTGTTGTTGTTGTTTGGAAAGGCCCCCAATTTTTGGCTGGTTGTCTAGAAGAAGAGGAAGAAGGAAATAAAAGGGAACTAGGATAATGTGAGAAGATAGTAATTAATAATAAATGAATTTAAAATTCTAAGGAAAATAAGAGAGAGAAATAAAGAAATGCAACAACAATTTTCTGAGTAGAGACACAACAGGAGGTTCAATTTATATATAATAATATTTATTTTAATAAGTTATATCTCAGTGTGCGGTTTACAATTATTATTATTAATAGACTTAGAGAAAACTTTAATTATTTATATAATATTTAGATTAGAATTTTAATACTAATAAAAATAGAAATTAATGTATTATATTAAAAAAAATATGTTCAAGTTGAGTGTATAATAAGTGATGGGGGCTACAGGGGGTTACCCAAGGCCTTTATATAGGCAATGTGCCCTTTGAAGCGCCATAATAAAGTATATTCAAAGAATAATCTGAATATAATAACAAATAACTAATGTTGAGTAAATGTAAGGGGAAATATGACACAATCAACTAAGACACATGAGTTAGAGCCCAAATATCCAACAATTTAAAACCAAACAGTTACCATAAAATTAGTGAGTAATTAAATAAGTTTGAGACACATAAAAATAATTAATTTAATTTTAAAACATGTCTTATAATCTTTTAAGTAATAACCAATTTAAATGAAACATGAAAAATAAACTTATTTTAACATGTAAAAATAATGTAATTAATTAATTTAGTATAAAACATGAGTAATCAATTATTTTAATTACTTTTATTAGTGTAATAATTATTTTAAATTAAAACAAATACTTATTATAACAAAATTACTAAATTGTAGAATAAAACATTAATAATTTATTTAATAAAGTGTTTTAGCTTGTTTAATACTTTGATGACACAATTAGGAATCAAAAAAGTGCCCAATATTATTGTTTAATAACATATGTAAGGTTTTATTTAATATATAAATTTAATTACATTATAAGTTAATTTTATACTTATAATTATAATATATGTTTATAATTAATTAATAATTAATTTATATTTATTAAATACATAAAAAACGCCATAATTTATAGAATATAACATTTATTATGCTTAATTTAAATGTATATATAATATGGGGTATCAATGTTCAGGGATCCATAACTAGAGATCAGAAATTTTTTTTCCCAGGATCAGACATTATTAAATGTGGAAGATTCTTATCCACTAGCCCCGGGGCTAGTGGATAAGGAATCCATCATAATGCATTATCCTGCCTCTTATACCCCAATTTCCGTTCCTACTTCCTGATCCCAAACTCATCACATTCATGATGGATTTTTAAGAAAGTCACATGACATATAATTTCTGATGCCATAATTAAGTCTCTCCTCACTCTATGCTACTTAATTTTGGTGGAAAACACTTAAGTTTTTTATCTATCTACACACCCCAACTGCACATTTGGCGGTGAATTCCCACTTCCCACTCATCACCTAAACCTTCTACTGACACCTATACTACTGACAAGAATGAAGCACCTCTCTACTAGACGGCTACTTCACTCCACTATTAATGCTATCACTTTACTTTTAGTTCTCTACTATAAATCTGACTCTGATTTGGAAGATGCCTTAGCCTTTTTGTGTTTTCTTTCCAATAAGTGTTACCTCATTTCCAGGGGGCCAAATCTTTATCATGATCCCCGATATGATCTGGCCTCCATTCTCAACATTCCTCATTTAAACTTCACCCAACTTTTTAGAACTTCTTCCGATTCTTTCTTCAAACTTTATCAACTCATTTCTGAACATCCTATCTTCCATAACAATTCTCATAACAAACAGCGTAATCCTGCCATCCAACTTGCTGTTGCTCTATGTTGCTTTGGCTCAAATGGAAATGGTGATGCCGTAAGACGTTTGGATAATCTCTTTAACATAGGATATGGTACCGTGATATTATACACCAAGTGCTGTATGATTTCTATCCTTTCCCTCAAGTCTCAAACTCTTGCTTGGCCAACTCCAGAACAGCGACTTGAATCCTCCCAAGTAATGCAAGCTGAAGGTTTCCCTGGCTGTGTAGTTTTTGTTGATGGCACAACTATACCTTTGAGTCAAAAGCCTGCTCATGATGGCAACCATTATTTTGATCACAAAAAAAGGTTTGTTCAAAATCTTCTCCAATTTCTCATCATTCATGAACTAAATTTTTATCTTCCTTCTAGATACTCTATTGCCGTTCAACTTATATGTGATGTCAGTAAATAATTTATTGCTTTTCACAGTGGCTTCCCTGGATCATGTCATGACCCTTCTTTCTTCCAAAGAATGAGGATTTCTCAAACCCCAGAATCATACTTTGACAAATCTCAGTACCTCCTTGCAGACTCAGCATATGCAAGTGGGAAGTACATTATACCTGCTTTCCATGGTGCAACCTTAGAAAATGACCCCAAAACTAAATTTAATTATCACCTTGCCCAGTCAAGAGTACAGATTGGACATGCTATAGGTATTTTAAAGCAACGATTTTCTACTTTTTGGGAGCTCTGAATCCAATTTCAAAAAAAAATGGAGATCAAAACTACAAATAATTGGATCATGACTTGCGTTATACTCCACAATATCCTAGCTGATTTAAAGGATGAGTGGAATGATATTTATGAAGAAGAGGATCCTGAACCAGCACCAGCTCTCCCCTCCCTTGAATCACAAAACATTCATTCAACCGGCATATGCTCTGTCATTATGCCAATCACCCTCCACCATTTTGACACACAACCCTTTTAATTTTTTTTCATACTTTCCAAATTTCCACTTTGTATACTTTATTCACTTGGCTTGTATTTTTGTTTTATGAAATTCATTTTTTTTTTGAATTTCTGGTGTGGTTTTCCAACATTGGCAGACACCTTTTTTGCTCTGTTTGGTGTTGTTTTGGTATGTCTTAATTGGAATTGGTTGAATAATTGAGTGTTTTTCTGGTTTTATTTAGTGAATATTGGAAATACAGGTATGTGGGTACTACCATTGGATAGCCCTGGTGTTTCTCTATATTTGATGTCTTAATGATATTTTTCATATTCCAAGTTTTAAGGGGTCCTTTACTCATTTTTCATTTCTAAAAGATAGCTGTTTAATTTTGTTTTTTGTGTTTTACAGACTAACCTTAAGTCTTAGGGTTAAGTGCTTAGTACCATTAAGTAGAGCTAATTTGGCTCTATATTTTATGTCCCAATTTTGTCATAGCTTAATTATGTGTTTTAAGGGTTTTAGTAGTTGTGGTGGATTTTTCTAAGTATTTTGGGCTTTATTGGTTTTCTTTCACCAGCTCAACATGAAATCGCATATTTTGTCAGTTTTTTTTTCATTCATCACTCATATCCTTTTCATCCTCTCCTCAAACATCCGTCAAATATTTTCAATTCTTCTATTTTATTCCTCTATTTCTCATCTCATCTCTCCAGGTAAGTCATTCTTTTTCTTATTTTTGATTTTTTTTACTTGCTAATAATTTATTTTTTCTCTTTTTTTTTGTCCTTTTTTTTTCTTTTTTTTTCATCCTGTAAGTGCTTTTTTTTGGTTTTCAAGGTTAGACTAATTTTGTTTTTTTTGTTCTATCTTTTTTTTTCTTTTTTTTCACCCTCCATCATCCCCCTTTCTCCCCTTCTTGGCCACCTCAAGTCCCCCCCTTTCCCCCTCCTTGTCTTCCTCCATACCACCCTTTCTCCCCTTCTTGGCCACCTCAACTCCCCCTGTTGGCCCGTAGTCTAGAAGAAGGTAAAAAAGGACTTTAATAATAAAAATAAAAAGACTTTTAACAGAAACTGAACGGGGATTAATGTGGTCAATAAAGTAAGTACTGTTTTATTCTCTCTGCTTAATTATCAACTGTTAATACTAAAGTATTCTTATTACAACCTTTAATATTTTATTGTATTACTTATATAGGCAGAAGCGCAATTTAAATAGTAGTAAATAAAATGTATTTTGTAGTATAATTAAAAATATGTTTGAGTAGTAAGTGATGATCATAAATGAAATAACGCAAGGCCTTTTATAGGCAAAGGGACCAATGAGGCGCTACCACTGAGTATATACAAAGTAATAATAGGATGAAACAAAAAGATAAAAGAAAATAATTGAAACATAACAATGGAGAGAAAAAGATGAAACAAGTAATTAAAATCCCAATTAAAAAACCAATTTTCACGCCACCATTTCCCAAATCATTTAAGTAATATAGTGAGTAATTAAACAACTCTGAGATATGAGAGCCATGTGAAAAAGTAATCAAATTAATTATAAAAATATTTTTTATAGATTTTTTAAGTGAAGCAAATGGAATGTTTTGACGCAACAAAATATTGTAATCAATTTTAGTGTTAGTCTGTAGAAAATTAATAAATTGTTTTGACTATGTAATAACTAGTTGAAACAAGTAATTAATTTTTCTACTGAACCAAATTTAGAATTTAAATTTATTATAATAATTATTATAATGCATTTAATATTCATCACAAATAAGGGTCAAAAACAATGTCAATAATTATGGATAATTTTGAATATGAAAAGGGTTCAATTATATATTTAAATTTAAAAATTAATGTAATTAAAATATAAGATAATTTAATAAGATATAATTATATTATCAACATGTAATTAATTAATTATTCATTAAATACATATAAAACCTCTTTATATGGAATATAATAATTATTTTAATGTATACTTAATTTATATTACATAATAAAATTAGTATAAAATAATATTTTAATATAATTTATTATGTAATATAAATTTAATGTATATACATAAGCTGCAATTATTATGTCATTTATTAACTCCAATAAAATTGTATGTTTATTACTTGGCTCCTGGGACAGCCTGGCTGACACCCCCCCTTTACCCCTTCTTTACCCTACTTTTACCCCCCCTTTACCCCTTCTTTACCCTTCCTTTACCCTCCCTTTACCCCCCCTTTACCCCCCCTTTACCCCCCTTTACCCCCCTTTACCCCCCTTTACCCCCCTTTACCCCCCTTTACCCCCCCCTTTACCCCCCCTTTACCCCCTCCTTGGCCCCCTCAAGCCCCCTCCTTGGCCCCCTCAAGCCCCCCCCCTTTACCCCCTCCTTGGCCCCCTCAAACTCCCTTCAAATCTCCCCTCATACCACTCCACACCCCCACCACCACCTACTTATCGAATTGGTAATGATTTGATAAGTTAGTGAACAATTAATAGCCATCGTTCATTAACTTATTGAATCGCTAGTGATTTGATAAGTTAGGTGTAGGGGGGGTTTGGAGGGGTTTGAGGTGGGGCTGAGGGGGTAAAGGGGGGGGGGGCTTGGGGGGGCCAAGTAGGGGGTAAAGGGGGGGTAAAGGGAGGGTAAAGAAGGGGTAAAGGGGGGTAAAGGGGGGAGTTTGAGGCAGGCAACAAGGGGGTAAAGGGGTGTAAAGGGGGGGTAAAGAAGGGGTAAAGAAGGGATAAAGGGGGGGTAAAGGGAGGGTAAAGTGGGACTAAAGGTGGGGTAAAGATGGGGTAAAGATGGGATAAAGGGGGGGTTGTGATGGGAAAGGAGGGCATTTTGAAGAAAAAAAAAGACTAATATCTGCTTTTTAATTTTTTTACAGAATTTATTTTCTTTCCTTTAGTTTCTGGTGGACAGTTCCCCCTGTTTCCAAAAATAAATCAGGTAATTTAATTTTTTATATTTGTGTTTGTTTTTTCAAATAATTAATTATTCTGAAATTTACTGAAATCAATTTTTTTATTTATATTTTAATAAATTGGATTCAATGATATCAACAAGTATTTCCAATAGCAGGTAAGTAATTTTTTTTAATTTAAAAATACTGAATTTATTTTAAATTTTATTTATTTACTCTTTTTTTTGGGTAATTTTGTTTTACCTTTTATTTTATACATAACTCAGGTTTTTATTTTGAAATTTTATTTTTTTTTCAAAATTAATTACTGATTTTTTTGCAACTAATTTTTTTTTTTTTTTTTACCAAAAAATTTTTTTTCTTTTCAATTATTTCACTGATAATTTTTTATTTTTGGGGGTTTTTTTAATTTTTTTATTTTTTTATTTTTAACTTTTTGGTTTTATAATTTTTTTTCCAGGAAGTTACTATGGAAAATTTAACTCGCTCATCTTCATTATCATCAATTTCTTCTGAATCATCTTTCTCATCACTTTTTTCCTTGTCTTCAAATCTTGAAAGCTCCAAGAATAATCATCAAATAAATTCAAATTCTTCTTCTTTATCTTTACTTTCTTCTATCTCTTCAATGTCCTTCCATTCTATTCCTTCTCCCAATCATTCTGAGCTTTCCTTACTATAAAATAAAAAGCAGAAAATCATGGAACCAGCTAAAGAATCAAGCGATTCAAAGAAAAAATTTATAAAAATACAAAATTGATTAGCATGAAGATATTTTGCAAAAAATTCTTTGGACATTTGGACAATCTCAAATTTTATAAGACTTCAATATCAAATGTTAAGAAAAAATATTTTTACCAAAACATCAAAAACCTTACAAAAGGTGGTATAGATCTCATTCTTGCAGTTGTCAATAATGGATACAAACCTCAATTCATCTTAGAAGTTCATTCATTTAATGGGAAAAAGGATGAAGTTTTTTTCAGCTTTCTGATTTAATTTCTACTCTCTATCAAATGGCTTTGGTTTGACAACCCTTATCGAATAAAAATCTCATTTCTGGTGTGATGAAAGGTTTGGGTTGGTGACCAAGATATGATCATGGAGTTTCTTTTGGTATGTAAAAAAAAATTTTATTATAAGTTATTTTTAATTTTTTCATATATTTCAGGAATTTATCCTTTATTGAAAAATTTGAAACCGGAGCAAATGGAAGAAGATCTGAAACAATGGAATTCTTTGGGATAATTTAATATTTTCTTGGCAAATTGTTTTAAAAAATTATGTTTTCAAGCTTTTTAGAAAAACCATCAACTTGCTTTAGAATTTGGTTTACCAAATTGGTCTGATCCCGAATTGGAAGAAGCAATAAATGATTATGTTTTTTGTTCAAATTTTATCATCACTTATAATGGATTTTACAATCACGTTCATCTAGATAAACATGATAAAAATTCTTTAACATTTGGAATTTTCTCTTATATTAATCCAGAGACTGGTGTTCCTATTCCTTCACCCTCTTCTGATGAGGGACATGGCCTTTATTTTCCTGGCCATAAATGTATTATTGATTTTGGTAGTGCCAATGGAATAGTTGAGGCTATATGGAATTCTTCTCAACACCAGCATCAAACAACTAAAGCACCTCCAACTTTAGTTTCTTGTAAAGAATTTACCCATTTTGGCTGTTCATTCCAAATAAATGAAGGTCTTATTAATCATATTAATAATCAAAAAAAACAAAATTTAGATAAAAAAATTGTTCTTAGTAGATCTGTCAAGTATTGCAAATAAAATATTATATTTTTTCTCTCATTAAATATTTTCTTCTAAAAATTTTTTCCTTTTTTTTTCTCCTTTATTAAATTTTTTATTTATTTTAATTTATTTTAAATTTTTTTTTTTATTTTTTTTAAACTTCCCTTTTTATTTTCCTCTTTTTCAATTTTATTTATCCTTTTTAATTTTTTTTCATTTAATTTTGGATTTGTCTCTTCCAATTATCTTTTAAAGTTACATCAAGATAGATTACTTTTTTATATAATTGTGCATCTGGCCTTAGGTTGTTCTAATGGCTATTATATAAAATAGGAAAACTTGATTGGGACTGGTGAAAATAATTGTTTGTTGAAATTTTCATTTTTAATTTTTTTCTTTTAATGTTGGATTTGTCTCTTCCAATTATTTTTTAAATTTACATCAAGATAGATTACTTTTTTATATAATGGTGCATCTGGCCTTGGGTCCTTCTAATGGCTATTATATAAAATAGGAAAACTTGATTGGGACTGGTGAAAATAATTGGTTGTAGAAATTTTCAATTTTAATTTTTTTCTTTTAATTTTGGATTTGTCTCTTCCAATTATCTTTTAAATTTACATCAAGATAGATTACTTTTTTATATAATGGTGCATCTGGCCTTAGGTGGTTCTAATGGCTATTATATAAAATAGGAAAACTTGATTGGGACTGGTGAAAATAATTGGTTGTAGAAATTTTCAATTTTAATTTTTTTTTCCATTTGATTTCTTTGATTCAATAAATTGCAGGGGGGGTATTGCCAAATTTTCATATCAGACTTTAAAAAAAATTTGACTTAAAAATTTGATGATACCCTTTCCTTAATTCAATAAAATACTGGGGGGGGGTATTGCCAAATTTTCATATCAGACTTAAAAAAAAAATGACTTGAAATTTTGGTGATACCCATCCATTACTTCAATAAAATGTAGGGGGGAGTTATGCCAAAATTTCATAAAAGACTTGCAAAATTCTTTACTTGAAAGAATTTCAGTGATACCCTTTCCTTAATTCAATAAAATACTGGGGGGGTATTGCCAAATTTTCATATCAGACTTAAATAAAAAATTGACTTGAAATTTTGCTGATACCCATCCGTTACTTCAATAAAATGTAGGGGGGAGTATTGCAAAAATTTCATAAAAGACTTTCAAAATTCTTTACTTGAATAAACTTTGGTGATACCCAACCCTTAGTTCAATCAAATGCAGGGGTGGGATTGGGAAATTTTCAAATGTGACTTGAAAATTTAAACCAAAAAAGAATTTTGAACATTAAAAAATCTTGAAAATTTTATTTAAAAGTGAATTTATAACATTAAAATATGAAAATTCAACTAATGATGGATAGAGTAAAAAAATACAGGAAATTAAGATATAAATTTATGTACAATTAATTTTGAACAATTGAAGTGTGAGATAAATAAAACAAACTAGTCATCAAACAATTTCGTTAAACATTGAATTTCCACAAGAGATTTATTAGCTTTAACACATTCTATCAAGAAATCTTTCTTTTTGGAATTTTCTTCACAATCAAGCTTATATTTCATCTGTTCCATGATTTTATGATGCTCTAGTGATTTCTCCTCTTTCTTTGATTTTTCAATACTTAGAGATAACTCAAATTTCTTCTCCTCCAAGTTTTGTGCCCTATAAAGTTTGTACTTCCTCTCCTCCAAGTCTTGTGCCCTATCATCCTTCTGTAAAGAAAGTTCATACTTCCTCTCCTCCAAGTCTTGTGCTCTATCATCCTTTGGCGAAGATAGTTCAAACTTCTTCTCTTCCAAATCATGTACCTTTTCATCCCTCCTTAAAGAGAGCTTGTATTTTTGCTTTTCAAACTTTAGAGTCTCTTTAGAAATTTCCACTTGTTCTAGAGTGATAATAAAAATTAATATAAAGTAGAAGAAAATCAGAGTAAAGTAATAAGAGGTGTGGTATCACTTACCAGCATCACGTTTATCTAAAAAAATTTCCATAGACAAAAAGGGGGTTTGTGATGAAGTATCACTTTTTCTTCTTCTTTGAGAGTGGAAATTCAGACTACTTGAAGCCCTTTGCTTTTTGTTCAAGGTCACATTTTCCTCCTCTTCATTTTTTCTGGCTTCTGACTCAGTTGATTGTGGCTCCTGCATTAGTTCTTCAGCCTATTTATAAATAAGAAAATGTAAATAAAAAAAGAATTGATAAGATAAAAGAAAAAAAATGTACTTGATTTAAAACAGGTTGGTTTATATTGCCATAAGGATCTATTGAAAAGATATCTTGATTTGTGGAAGTTAAATGAGGGGAGGCTTGAGTAGAGGAAGAAGGAAAAAGATTTGTTTCAACATCATGTTCAGAGATAGGATCTTCACCATCCAACATGTTTGTAGGATTAACATCAGCTTGCTCTCCAAAAATAGAATCCATCTCTTTAAAGTAATGACATAAAGAATCAAGTTTATCATCTATGGATTTGATGCCCTTACTGATATTGTCAGCCTGTATATCCCCAGGACTGAGGAAAAAGTACTTATAAGTTATGTTAAACACATGAACTATACATGGGAATAATAATTAAGAGTACACAAATAGTATACATAAGTAAATTTATGATAATATACAAAATATGCCATTATAACACCTTATATACACGCATATATCCACCTTTTATAAGTCTAAGGTACTTAATATTAAGTTGGAATATGTTAATGTAATCTTAAGAACCTTAAGTATGAGGCTACATAATTTTTAAGTACACTTAAAGCTGTTATTTTCACTGTTTTATGCAAAAAACAAGAAATGCGCTTTATTTCTCTTAAAAGTTGACTATATGCACCATAAATTTGAGAATATCAAAAAAGCGCTTTGAAAGATCAATTTTTCTCATTTAGGACTATTGATTTGGCTATTTAAATGTTTAAAAATAACACCTTTCAAATCTGGTGTTTTTTATGCTAGAAATGGCTTCTGTGTACTGGCCACATACTGCCTGCTTTTTTCCTGTGTGAATAGCTTCATTTTTAGCAAAGTTAGCTTTTTCACACTATAATTACCCCACATTCTACGCCCACTGTGGAGAAACACACTAAAATAGGCGACAGGTGCTTATTTAGTGTCCTAGCTTAATTAATAATGCATTGACCTTGTTTATATGCACTAATTTCATTAATAACCTTACTCTTGGCGTCTTATTTCATCACCACGCTTAAATTTTCCTAAATTTAGTCAAGGATTTACCCGTGCAAGCGCCTGCCAAAGACTGCATGTAGTTACCCCACATCTCACGCTCTTTTTTGAGTTTTTGGGTGGTTTCTCAGTCAATATTGGGTATTTTTGAATGGGAATTTCATGTAGTATAATGTCAGGATTAGCCCCATTATTTCTACAGTGAATCTCCCTTATTATTAAGCTATTATTAACCTTAAAAATTCCCCTTTAGACTTTTATATTATTGTTTATTACGCATATATTCTCTTTTTATCTTATTTCTTAATTTTGATGGATTTTCCTTATTAATACAGAGTTTCAGCGGTTGTTACTCTTCTAATTATGTCATGGATTACTGGGAATGCTGATGGGAATGTCTATTAGTTATTTAGAGGTGTCATTAACTGTGTATTGGGTGGTAAATTAAGGGAATCATTGGGGAACTCATTGTGTATAAAAAGAGGAGGGTTTTTGGTTGTATTTCTTCATTCTTTATCATTTACAATTTAATCAATATAGCCAAATAAATTACAATACATATCAATTAGTACTTTTATAAGACTTTTGAATAGTATCTGAATTATAAAATCTATTTTTCTACCAACTTCAAAGATTGTAAGCCATATATAAAATTAGTGAGAATTATATTACTGAGACCTTTATTTTGATTATATTTTACTACTTGTTGGATTTCTACTACAGTATTCGTATAGGACCATTGAAATCTTCTAGACAACTGACCATTCAAGCTAGTTCAGGTCTTTGTACTTGACCTCAGCCTGAAGATTGGGGGCCTTTCCTCAAGATTTCTGTTATAATCCAGTAAGTAAAAAAAAATTTCAAAGATGGAACACGTAAATAAAATCCCTATAGAAATATTTGGATAATTACAACAGGTTGGGGTCACTTATATAGTGATTTCAGAAAAGGAAGCCCTGTTATATAATAAAATTGTGATGTTGAATCAACAATTTTACCACTAATTTAACATATAATTGTTCTTAGTGGGAGTCTGTCAATAGACCAATTAAATTTGGGATCTTTGCAGATGATAACCAATTAAACTGATTAATTGTTTTCTTTTAACAGGAATCTTAATCCCTTTCTATTGGTTTGTAAAATTTATTTATATTTGAAAAAGAATCTTACTGACAGTTGTTTTTCTTTTTAAATATAAAAACACGGCTACATATTGTAGACCAGTTAAATCAAGTGACCACTTAAAAAGCATATTTGACTTTTGGCACTTAGAAATTCACTTCATACCAATAAGTAAGCAATAAAATTGTCTTCTGTGGTATTGATAAATACTGATAAAACTCATTTTGTAGTTTTCATATCTATACTTTCAATTCTTTAGCAGAAATTCCATGTAAAAATGTGTGACAACAGTGACATTGTAAGTAATAAGGCAAAACCTTATAACTTAAGGCCTAGAGCTTAAAGACCTGTTAAAGGACATTCAAATGGAGGTCCAGGACTCTCTCATAATAAACAACACTCCGCCAATGTCTCTGGAGGAAAGGGAAAGGCTTTTAAAGCAATTTTCAATAAAGAAAGTAAAAAATACATTACAAGAACAAATTCACTCCCTATCCACCCTATTAAACACCTTGACAATAAGAGTCAACAATATAGTGGACCATATCAACAACCTGGAGAAAAGAGCAGCTCAAGCTTTCATAGAAGTCAACCAAGCTCTAGTGGACATAAAGGCTCGACCACAATCAGTGGCACCCACCAATTCCGTACCAACACCTCCAGCCCAAGAAAAGGATCAAAAAATCACAGTAAGCAAATGAAAATGGGATTGGTATGCCCAAAATTACAACAATCCTCAACAGCAGGGCTCCAGCAGTCACCCTTACAGGGGAAAGGCAAGGAGAGGCAGGGGAAGTGGGATAAGACCTTGGTAAGTCATCCAACTCCTCATAATCAATTGTATCAACCTGACAATGAATTACTTATAGGTAATGATATTGATAAGGAAATATTGGATATTATTGATAATGATTTAAAGGATTATTCATTTGAAAAAAATATGTTAAACTTGCCTTTACATGAGGACAATGTAAATAGTTTTATTGGTCACCAAGATAATGCTATTAATATAAAAATGGAATCAAATGATGAGTCTTCTGAGTTGGACACAGAAAAAATAGAATATTTTTTGAAAGAGAATCCAATGGAATCAAAAATAATAAGTAAATTATTATTGAGAATTGAAAAATTGGAAGAGTTCTCAAAAGAGTCAAACAATAATACAGAAAATGTATTATTACAGCTAACACAATCATTGAGTACTACAGCCAATAAATTAAAAATTATTGAAAATTCAAATGATGAATTAATCAATGAGAATAAAAGATTGAATTCTGAGTTTAGAAATTTAGAAAGTAAATTGGAACATACTCAGAATGTTATGGCTACCATTGAGGGACATGTTAAATTATCTTTCTCAAATATAAATGATACTCTGACTCATGTACCTGTAATAAAGGATAGGTTACAAAGAGTAGAAATAGAAGTAGCAAACATATTGAAAAATAGTGAAAAAATAAGAGATAACACTTCTTATGTGGCAAGAGTACCTGTTTTCATGAAACACGCAAATGAAACACCAATGATGGAACATGAACATAGTGTCATGGGCTCTGAGAACAGTAAATCAGTAAAAGATGAGATAATGATCATCTTTCCAAAGTAAGTGAATTACTGAATATTCCTCAGGTTAGGGAAGCAAGAACTAACCAAAAGAACTGGCCTAAGTTAGATCAGTACCCTTCTTTTGATGGGGATTCAAAATCTGATTGGCAGCAATTCATACAAAGAATTGATAACTTAAAATTTTCATACAAATTACCTGATGAAGAAATTACTTCAAATTTAATATCTTTATTTACAGATGTGGCCTTATTATGGTTTGAATCTGTATTGAGTGAGGGAATTAATTACTCCTGGAATCAATGGAAGGCAATAATTGAAAGGCAATTTGGTGGCCCAAAATTTAGAATCACTCAACAAAGATTGTATGAAAAAGCCAGATATAATCCAAATGCTGGAGATAAACCCATGGTATTTTTAATGAATTTAATAAAAATCATGAAAGCCATGGATCCAAAAATGGATTATGAAGAGTGGAAAGAAAAAATAATATACAAGTTGCCTATATCAGTTAGAGAAATTATTGTAGCTAGAACTGAAACCATCAGAGATACCTCTGGATTCATTAATATATGCAATGAGATATTATTAAACCTCAGGTATGAAACCAAGTATAACAATTACAGACAAAGTGTTGATGTGGTAAAACCTACTACAAGTAAATTGCCAGTGGAGAAGAAAAAACCTTCAGCTCCCCTCGTCCCTAAGAGACAGGAGAATAAAACTTGTTACAAATGTAATGAACCTTGGTTAAAGGGTCACACGTGTAAGAAGAGAATAAATGTTATTGAAACCTCACAGAATTCTGAACCATGTAATCATGAAGATGAGAATGTGGAATCCAGTGAGGATTGCAAAAGTAACATATCTTATAGTGATGATGAACATGAGATATTTGTATTAGAACAGGATATTATGTTCCTGAATGATGGTATACCTCATACAGACACATCTTTAACTTCCATTGAGGAAGCTGAAATAATTAAAGATGTAACTCATGATACTTACAAAATAACACCTATCAGAGCACTTGTTATTAGGGGGTGTCAGTTCTGGCAAATCCGCACTTACAAATCCGCACTTAAATTTGACCAAATCCACACTTAAATAAGTGCGGATTTCCAAAACAAACTAGCCCCAATACTGGTGGATTTCAAAATGAAATAAGTCACTTATTTCACTCAAATCCGCACTTTCTCAACCAAAAGTGCTGATTTCACCATCAAGTCCCATTTCACTGATTTGTCAGCATCATCCCATTCATACGCAGAACTCCGCAGCATAACACTTCATAACTCAAAACATCGTACATCACTTACATCTTCATATCATATCATATAAGAGTTATGCCTTCCTCACTTTCAAATTGTGATAAATTACATAAAGCAATGACTTTCATGGCTCTTGAACTGCTCTTGGACTCTGATTGCAATTCTGATTCTGATCTAGAAGAAGATTTTGTCTTTTTATCAAAAATGGCCACGAAAAGTTACCTTCTTCCCAGAAAGCCTCAAGTACTTCATACCCCCAAGTACACCATCCAAACACTTCTTAAACTATCTACACCCAGTTTTAAACAGCTGTTCAGGACTTCTCAGGAATGTTTCCTTAAATTTCTTGAGCTTATTCAGGATCATTCAATATTTCACAATAATTCTCAAAAAGAACAACGACATCCTTCAATTCAATTGGACATCACACTATGTTGTTTGGGTTCAAATGGTAATGGAGCCGCTTTGAAACATTTAGAAAATGTCTTTGATTTAAGGTATTGTTCAGTTAACACTTATACCAAACAATGTATCACTGCCATCAACTCCTTGTAATCTCAACTTCTCACCTGGCCAACAAAAGAAGAGCGACTTGAATCATCTCAGGTTATGCAAGCAGAGGGCTTCCCAGGATGTATTGGTTTTGTTGATGGTACTGCTATTCCTTTGAGCCAGAAACCTGCTCAAGGTTGAAACAATTACTTTCACATTCTTCTCAGAAATTTTCACCAAAATATTTACAAGTCAAAAAAATTCCATATCTGTTTTAAAAAATTTGCAATACTCTCCCCTGCATTTTATTGAAGCAAGGGGTGGATATCACCAAAATTTTTCTAAGTCATCAATTTCACATGTCAGATTTGAAAATTTGGCAATACCCCCCCCTGCATTTTATTGAAGTAAGTGGTGGAAGTCATCTAAATTTAATATAATTACATAAATTATTAAATAAATATCTAATATATATCAATTTCCCTAGTTTAAAGTAATGACAATCCCTCAGCCAAAATGCAGATCAAATCTAGAAACAAAAGTTTGGGACTTTCCACAGGTATAGGCTAGAGGAACCCCATGAAACAAATAAATGTTATCATGATTACCATTTATACAACACAAGGTCGTGGGCCCATTACTTTAGTTGAGGAAATTGATACATAAAAAATATTTATTAAAAATTTACGAAAAATATAAAATTTTTGATGACAACTCTAATCCCCATACTTTTTGGATCTAAATAAAGTTTTTTAAATCGATTAACTTTACCTTCTTTCATTACCTTATTGATTCTTTGAATCAACTTATGACTGATTTGAAATGAGAAACCAAAATGTGTTAAATCTTGACAGGATTCCAAACCAGGAGCTTTGGTCGTTTGATGATTATCCTTAAAAGAATTCCAAATAGTTTCGATGATACCATTTCCCAAACCAAAATCAATGATGCACCGGTGGCCTGGAAAATATAAAACATGTCATTTGATTTTAGCTGGAGATGGTATTGGTTGGCCAGTAATCGGTTTGAAATATGAGAATATACCAAAAGTAAGAAAATTGGTGTCCTTGGTATCGGTGTGAGTTTTATTGTGAAATCCAGAATGAGTGATAATAACATTAGAAAATAAAAGATATTCGTGGCTGATATCTTCCCATTCGGAGTCACACCAATTTGGTATTCCTACTTTGGTTGCAGGTTCATTATTTTTTTCAAATGCTTTATTACAGTGCTTTTTGAGTCGAAGAGCAAGAAAAGAGTTAAAGGAAGGTAGAGTGTCCCATAAGCAAAAATCTTCATCTTTTTGAGCTTTAGTGATATTCTTGAGCAACGGATACATGCCTAGATAATAATCATATAAGAGTTTCAGAATCCTTATCCTCTAAATATGCAATATAAAAATGTGAAATAAGACAAGTAAAATTTGGAAAAAAGGCTCAACTTCAAAGGTCAAAATCTCAGCAACCACTGAACCTAATTCAAACCTGTTTGTGGGAAATAAAAGATATTCTTTAGTAGAATCTTCAGTTAAAGGACATGTGATTTAAATAAACCTAACCCTAATTTGTTACATAAAAAAATGAAATAAAAATTTAAATTGGGAAAAAAAAGGCTCAACTTTAACAGTCAATATCTCAGCAACCACTGAATCAAATTCAAATCTGTTTGTGGGAAATGAAAGGTAGCCTTCAGGAGAATCTTCAGTAAAAAGAACATTAGATTTGAATAAACCTAACCCTAATTCCGAGTCTGATTTTCAAAATTTTACAAAAACTTGAAAAGTGGTAATGAAGATGAGATCAAAAGGAGTTTTATAAGTTCACTGTTATCCAGATAAGAGTCATACATATATTTAAGTATGAACTTTTAATAAATGGAATGAGATATCATATAGGCATGAAAAAAAGGAGATGAAACTTACCTTGATTGAAAAGTAGGAAAAATAGAGTGAGAAAGATTGATGTTGGAATTGTGGGGAAATTGAATATGGAGTAAGTGAAATGCATAAAGAATGTGCAATGTATGTGTTTCAATGAAATGGAGCCAAAAAAAAGTGAAATAAGGGAAAGGGGGGATAATGACCATGCCAAGGAGGGATGAAGAGTAGGGTGATGGAGCTAAAAAAGAAAGTAAAGAAGGAGAGAAAAAAAAGGTTAATTATACCATTGAAATCCAAAATAACCACTTACAAAAAAAATTTAGATAAAAAAAATAAAATAAACAAAACAGAAAAAAACAAAAAAAATTATAATTAGTAATCAAAAAATCAAAAAAAAGAATAAAGTGACTTACCTGGAGAGATGAGATGACAAAATGAATGAAACCAAATTGTTTGAGGGATGTTGGAGGAGAATAGGAAAAGGATATGAGGGATGAATGAAAAAAAAAATCACTGACAAAATATGCGATTTCATGTTGAGCTGGTGAAAGAAAACCAATGAGCCATCCAAAAAAAAAATTTTCACCATAAATTCCAAAAAAAATGAATATGCAACAAACCAAAATACCAACCCAAGTGAATGAAGTACACAAAGAGGACATTTGGAGAGTACAAAATGGTATAGGAAAGAAAGGGATGATGTGGCCAACATGTGGTTTTGAAAAAAAAATCACAAAAAAAGTGCTGATTTGAGGTCAGAACTGACACCCATAGAAAAAAGATTAAGAAGTAGAAGAAATAAGTAAAAAAGAATGTAAACATGCCTGGTCAAAATATTGAAAATAGGGGGTGTCAGTTCTGGCAAATCCGCACTTAAATTAAGTGCGGATTTCAAACCAAATCAGCACTTACAAATCAGCACTTAAATTTTGCAAAAAAGTCACTTATTTCAAAAAAGGGTGTCAGTTATGACCTCAAATCAGCACTTTTTTCCCGTTTTTTTTCACAACCACATTTTGGCCACAAAACATCCCTTCCTTTCTTACCCCATCCCTGTCACATGTGACACACTGACCTTCCTCGCTACCTACCCATCAATCCTCGGCACACACCCCTTCCTGACATTTTCAATATTTTGACCAGGCATGTTTACATTCTTTTTTAACACCTTTACTTGAAGAAGATCAATCCCCTCCACCTTCTAACCATAGTTCAGCTGAAGATGATCCCAACTATCAAGCAGAACAATTATATCGCAGAAGATCTGAATCCTCAGAGGCCCAAAATTTAAATGTATGTTTACTTTTTGTTTTTTCTTCAATTCTTCTCTGAATTTCTCTTTCTTTCTAGTCTCCTCCTACTCAAACTCAATCTCCATTAAATAATCTCAATTCTGGAAATGTGAATACCTCTTTAGAAGCTGCTTTAGAAGAACTTCCTGAAGCCTCTTGTTCAAACTCCAAACTAAAGCGTCGAGCCTCAACTTCAATGAACTTGAACCATCTATTAAAACGTGGTAATACTTCAACAAGCTCATTTGGCTCCCTTGAGGATTATTTTGAAAAAAAAGATATAAGTAAGTTTTGTTTACTATATATCTTAATCATTAACTCATTTATTTATTTATTTCAATTTAATTTTCTCAGCGAAATCAACTATTGCAAATAATGCCCTTGACTTTGAGAAGATGAAGTTTGATCATATGCTAAGGAAAGATCAGCAAGCCTTAGATTTGGAAGAAAAAAAATTTGAGGTAGAGCAGATGGAAAGAGTAAATGACCGTCAATTTCAAAGAGAAATGGCTACTTGTGAATTGGAAAAACAAGAGAGTTTTAAAAAAAAGATTTCATTATGGAATGTGTTAAAAATGGCCAATCTTATGAGGACATTAAAAAATTACTTGACCTTTTCAATTGATAAATTGTTTTTCTAGTTAATTTAATTTTGGTAATATTTTCTTATATGCTGACTTATAAAAGGAAAAGAATATAGTACGTTATTTTTGACAAAAATTTGAATGTATAATAAAAATTTTCTATCTTTACTTTCTAGTCAATAAGTTTGCTTATCTAAATTTTTCTAAGTCATCAATTTCACATGTCAGATTTAAAAAATTGGCAATGCCCTCCCCTGCATTTTATTGAAACAAGGGGTGGGTACCACCAAATTTTTCTAAGTCATCAATTTCACATGTCAGATTTAAAAAATTGGCAATACCCTCCCCTGCATTTTATTGAAACAAGGGGTGGGTACCACCAAATTTTTCTAAGTCATCAATTTCACATGTCAGATTTAAAAAATTGGCAATACCCTCCCCTGCATTTTATTGAAACAAGGGGTGGGTACCACCAAATTTTTCTAAGTCATCAATTTCACATGTCAGATTTAAAAAATTGGCAATACCCTCCCCTGCATTTTATTGAAGTAAAGGGTGAAAGTCATCAAAATTTAATATAATTACATAAATTAATTAATATATAAATAAGATATGTCAAGTATACTACTTTTAAAGTAATGACAATTCCTTAAGCCAAAATGCAGATCAAGTCTAGAAACTAGGTTTGGGACTTTCCACAGGTATAGGCTAGAGGAACCCCATGAAACAAATTAATGTTATCATGATTACCATTTATACAACACAAGGTCGTGGGCCCATTACTTTAATTTCATAAATTGAAATATCATATTTATTTATTAAAAATTTATGGAAGAATATTAAATATTTGGTTATTTTTTTGTATATATTACTTGATTGAGTTACTAAGAGGGGCAATAATGCTCTAACAACATGCTCGCTGCATTAGAACTCAATCATGTAATAATACAAAATATTTTAAAGAATTTTCTTTGATGGAAAAACAATAATTTTACATTTTCAGCTAATATTTTATGGAAGTGAACTCTGTTCTTCGCCCGAAGAACAGAGTTCATCCTCCTATTTTCACACTCTGTTTAAAAAGAATAAAATGACTTACCTGGAGAGATGAGTTGAGAAAAAAGAAATATAAGTGAATGGAAGTGAACTCTGTTCTTCGCCCGAAGAACAGAGTTCATCCTCCTATTTTCACACTCTGTTTAAAAAGAATAAAATGACTTACCTGGAGAAATGAGTTGAGAAAAAAGAAATATAAGTGAAATTGATTGAGTGATGTAGGAAGAGAGGAGAAAACGGATATGAGTGAAGAAAAAAAAGAGAGTGACTGAAAAAATATGCGTTTGCTGAAAATATGCGATTTCATTTTTGTTGGCCAGGTGAGAAGTTGAGATTCCAAGGAGTTGATGGCAGTGATACATCGTTTGGTATAAGTGTTAACTGAACCATACCCTAAATCAAAGACATTTTCTAAACGTTTCAAAGCGGCTCCATTACCATTTGAACCCAAACGACATAGTGTGATGGCCAATTGAATTGAAGGATGTCGTTGTTCTTTTTGAGAATTATTGTGAAATATGGGATGATCCTGAATAAGCTCGAGCAATTTAAGGAAACATTCCTGAGAAGTCCTGAACAGCTGTCTAAAACTGGGTGTAGATAGGTTAAGAAGTGTTTGGATGGTGTACTTGGGGGTATGAAGTACTTGAGGCTTTCTGGGAAGAAGGTAACGTTTCGTGGCCATTTTTGATAAAAAGACAAAATCTTCTTCTAGATCAGAATCAGAATCGCAATCAGAGTCCAAGAGCAGTTCAAGAGCCATGAAAGTCATTGCTTTATGTAATTTATCACGATTTGAAAGTGAGGAAGGCATAACTCTTATATGATATGATATGAAGATGTAAGTGATGTATGATGTTTTGAGTTATGAAGTGTTATTCTGCGGAGTGCTGCGTATGAATGGGATGATGCTGACAAATCAGTGAAATGGGACTTGATGGTGAAATCAGCACTTTTGGTTGAGAAAGTGCGGATTTGAGTGAAATAAGTGACTTATTTCATTTTGAAATCCACCAGTATTGGGGCTAGTGTGTTTTGGAAATCCGCACTTATTTAAGTGCGGATTTGGTCAAATTTAAGTGCGGATTTGTAAGTGCGGATTTGCCAGAACTGACACCCCCTAATGTCAGGAAGGGGTGTGTGCCGAGGATTGATGGGTAGGTAGCGAGGAAGTTCAGTGTGTCACATGTGACAGGGATGGGGTAAGAAAGGAAGGGATGTTTTGTGGCCAAAATGTGGTTGTGAAAAAAAACCGGAAAAAAGTGCTGATTTGAGGTCATAACTGACACCCTTTTTTGAAATAAGTGACTTTTTTGCAAAATTTAAGTGCTGATTTGTAAGTGCTGATTTGGTTTGAAATCCGCACTTAAGTTAAGTGCGGATTTTCCAGAACTGACACCCCCTATTATATGTGGAAAAGAAATGAATTCCATTCTTGACACTGGGGCTGCAGGTAGTGTAGTTTAAATTAAGACATTAATGAAACTTGATAGTAAGTACTAGGAAAAACTAGAACCTGTTCAAACAAAGAACTGGAGAGTTTTTGGTTCAGTATTAAATCCAATTGGCAAATACAAAACTGCTTTATTCTTTAAATATAATAATGGATATTTTAGAGCAGTGTGTGAATTTGTAGTAATGGATAATAAAAATTGTAGTGATTGGTTTATTATTGGCAATGTTTTATTGACAAAATTTGGCATTAAACTAGATCCTGCAAACAGTTGCTTCACTATAGGCGTGAATGGTAAGAGAAAATTTAAAATATGTTCTGAAAACTCAGTGTATGCCATTTCTCCTAGAGAAGAACAACTTCAAGGTGCAAGAACCACCACTGAAATGGTTAAATTGGATAATGAAATCCAAAAGGCCTCTTTCAGTCCTCAACTCTCAAAAATTGAAGAAGAAAATATTTTGAGATTGATTAAATCATATCCTATGGCATTTGCTCATGGTTCAAATGAACTAGGATTGGTCAAATACCATGAGATGAAAATCTCTTTAAGTTGTGATTTGGATAATATTCCTGGCAGCTTGAAAAAGAAGCCTTACCCAGCTTCTCCTGTAAAAAGGAAAGATATTGAAGACAACATTAAAAAGTTGTTAGAAATGGGTATTGTTGAAAAAGTAGACACAACACCTAAGTATTGTGTTATTTCACCAGTATTAATCTGTTATGAAAAAGATAAGGCAAGATTATGCAGTGATTATAGAGCTCTGAATACATACACTGTAGATGATATTTACCCTCTACCAAGGATAGCTTCTATCCATGCTACCTTACAAGGAGCAAAATACATTTCCTGTCTGGATGGAAACAAGGGTTACCACCAGATTCCTGTGGAAAAGAATTCTCAAAATTACTTATTAATAACCACACATATGGGTATATTTAAGTATGTGAGAATGCCATTTGGCCCAAAAAATGTGCCTTCAGTCTTCCAAAAATTAATGGATAGTGTTTTCCATCAGGAAATGGTTGAAGGATGGCTTTTGGTCTATATTGATGACATCATAGTGTTTTCAAAAACATATGATGAACATTTAAATCACCTGGAAAGAGTCTTTCAAAAGATGGATGAAATAAAAATGACAATTGCATTAAAGAAATGTAAGTTTGGATTTCAATCCTTGAAAGTACTTGGACATGTTGTATATGGATTACAAATTTTTGTTGACCAGAATAAGGTGGAAGCAATAAAAAACATTGGTATACCTAAAAATGTAAAAGAGGTTCAAAGTTTTTTGGGTATGTGTGGATACTACAGACAGTACATTAAAAATTACTAATCCATTGCAGCTCCTTTAACAACATTAATCAGGAAAAATGAAGCTTTCATTTGGAATAATGAAAGACAACACACCTTTAATAAATTAAAGGAATGTTTAATGTCAGCTCCAATATTGGGACTGCCAGATTTCACCCTACCTTTTATCTTGTACACTGATGCAAGCTTCATAGGATTAGGTGCTGCTTTACAGCAGAAACAGATAATAAATGGAAAATTATCTGAAGTAGTCATCTGTTATATATCCAGAACCTTGAGAAAAACAGAATTAAGGTATGGTGCCACACAGATAGGATTTTTAGCCATGGTGTGGGCTCTGGAGAAACTTCATTACTATCTGGAAGACCAGAAGTTTGAACTTATAACAGATTGAAGTGCAGTAAAATCATTACAAAACATGAAAACCCCTAATAGGCACATGTTTAGATGGCAACTACCTGTACAAGAGTACAGAGGAAGAATGACAATCACTCACAGAGCAGGAACATTGCATTCTAATGTGGATTTATTATCCAGAAGTTCTTTTCCAAATGATGCTGACAACCCAGCTTATGTACCTGAAAATGAGGTTATACATATATTTGGGATTTATATAGTGGATTTAGAGGAAGAATTTATGCAAACTATATTGGAAAATTATTCATCTGATAAAGATTTGACTAAACTATCTACCATTCTAAATGATCCAACTAATTCCTCCATGAGTGCATTAATTAAAACCTTGCCTCCAAAGTATAGAAATGTGTTGGAAAAAAGTAAACTGTCAATTGAAGATGGATATATATATTACAACAAAAAGTTAAGTAATGTAATAGTGATCCCACCTTCTATGAAAGAGTTAATGTTCAGTACTTGTCATGATGAAATCTTAGCTGGTCATTTTGATTTTAACAAAACATTAACTAGAGTTAAAAACATAGCCTGGTGGATAAAAATGAAAGAAGATGTACAAAAATACATTGAAACATGTGACTCTTGTCAGAAATCTAAAAGATTAACTGGGAAGAGAGCTGGGTTGTTACAACAAATAGAGCAGCCAAAATCTCAATGAGAAATAATAAACATGGATTTTGTAACTGGCTTGCCATTAGCAGGAAAAGAAAGTTTCAATTCTTGCTGGGTAATAGTAGATAGATTAATAAAAATGTGTAAATTTATCCCTACCCATAAAGAGGTATCTGCTAAAGACTTGGCATTACTATGGTGGACTCAGATAATGAATACTGCTGGGTTCCCTAAAGCCATAATCTCTGACAGAGACCCTAAACTCACTTCAGAGTTCTGGACATCTTTGATGGAAGTATCAGGTTGTCAATTGAAATTGTCTACAGCACACCATCCACAAACTGATGGGCTGGCTGAGAGAATGATACAAACTCTAGAAGACATGATCAGAAGATATTGTGCCTTTGGATTAGAATACAAAGACAATGAGAAATTCCCACATGACTCGGTAACATTAATTCCTGGCCTTGAATTTGCTTATAACAGCACAACTCATTCTGTAACAGAGAAGAAACCATTTGAACTCTGGCTGGGATATGTACCAAATACCCCAGTAAATCATTTAAATAAATTATCAAGGTTAGATATACACCCTGGTACTAAATCCTTTATTCATATGCAACAAATGTGTAGAAAGCATGCAGAAGAATGCATCCAACAAGCATTTGAATATGAAAAGAAAAGGTGGGATAAATCTCAAAGAATTTGAATTCAAAAAGGGAGATGAAGTCCTCATATCAACACTACATTTTAACTTACAAGGTAATGTTAAATTAAAGGATCCCTTTGCAGGACCTTTTGTAGTAAGAAAAATGGTTGGTAATACTGCAGTGTAAGTCATATTATATGCTCCATATGATAGGAAACATCCAGTTTTCCCTATCTCATTATTGAAACCTTACCATGCAAATGATCCTGACTTATTTCCAAAAAGAAGGGGAAGGCCTAAAAAGCAACCTGAAGAAATTGTGGAAAAAGCAGAGATTGAAAAAATACTCAACAAAAGAATCCTTACTAAGGAAAAAGGAACTGAGTATTTATTAAGATTTAAAGGGAAATCAAATGAATTTGATAAATGGATACCTGAAAAAGACATTTCTAATTTATCCACCCTTCTTAAAAAATTTAAACAGAAATAAATTTCTGTTCAACCAGCTGAGGGGTTTAAATACCAGTACTCATAATATTTTATTATGTTTTATTTCTTTAAAGTATAATTTTTAATGCTACATAATTAATCTGAATACCTGAAAATTAAACAAATAAATAAATAAAAATGTATAACTTATCATTTTTTTTATTGTTTTTTTTTGGGTGGGCAAGTGTCAGCCTGTATATACCCAGGACTGAGTAAAAAGTACTTATAATTTATGTTAAACACATGAACTATACATGGGAATAATAATTAAGAGTACACAAATAGTATACATAAGTAAATTTATGATAATATACAAAATATGCCATTATAACACCTTATATACATGCATATATCCACCTTTTATATATGTCTTAGGTACTTAATATTAAGTTGGAATATGCTAGGGTAATCTTAAGAGCCTTAATTATAAGTCTACATAATTTTTAAGTGCACTTAAAGCTGTTATTTTCACTGTTTTATGCAAAAAAACAAGAAATGTGCTTTATTTCACTTAAAAGTTGACTATATGTGCCATAAATTTGAGAATATCAAAAATGCGCTTTGACATATCAATTTGTCTCATTTAGGACTATTGATTTGGCTATTTAAATGTATAAAAATAACACGTTTCAAATTTGGTGTTTTTTTATGCCAGAAATGGCTTCTGTGTACTGGCCATATACTGCCCGCTTTTTTCCCATGTGAATAGCTTCATTTTTAGAAAAGTTAGCTTTTTCACACTATAATTACCCCACATTCTACGCCCACTGTGGGGGAACACACTAAAATAGGTCACAGGCACTTATTTAGTGTCCTAGCTTAATTAATAATGCATTGACCTTGTTTATATGCACTAATTTTATTAATAACCTTACTCTTGGCGTCTTATTTCATCACCACGCTTAAATTTGCCTAAATTTAGTCAAGGATTTACCTGTTCAAGCGCCTGCCAAGGACTGCATGTAGTTACCCCACATCTCATGCTCTTTTTTGAGTTTTTGGGTGGTTTCTCAGTCAATATTGGGTATTTTTGAATGGGAATTTCACGTAGTATAATGTCAGGATTAGCCCC